>OY728123.1:426401657-427704157 GCA_963277665.1 Viscum album | reverse complement strand
A
Organism: Viscum album; assembly: GCA_963277665.1. NCBI lineage: Eukaryota > Viridiplantae > Streptophyta > Magnoliopsida > Santalales > Viscaceae > Viscum > Viscum album. Next base: position 427,704,156 of record OY728123.1, on the reverse strand, counting down.
CTCATACACAGACAGAAACAGATACTCAGACACATACACATACACATACACACCCATATGCACATACACATACACAAACACATACGCAGACACATACACATACACATACACATACACATACACATACGCAGACACATACACATACACATACACATACACATACACATACACATACACATACACATACACATACACATACACATACACATACACATACACATACACATACACATACACATACACATACACATACACATACACATACACATACACATACACATACACATACACATACACATACACATACACATACTCATACTCATACACATACACATACACATACAAATACAAATACACATACACATACACATACACATACACATACACATACACATACACATACACATACACATACACATACACATACACATACACATACACATACACATACACATACACATACACATACACATACACATACACATACACATACACATACACATACACATACACATACACATACACATACACATACACATACACATACACATACACATACACATACACATACACATACACATAAACATACACATACACATACACATACACATACACATACACATACACATACACATTCACATACACATACACATACACAAAGACACACACACACACACATTAAGATACACAGACACACACATAAATACACATACATACGCAAACACATATATAACCAAACACATGAAAACAGACACATACATATACATATATATGTAGGATTTGGTGCCCTAGAAACCAACTTATTTAAACTTTATGATAAACCTTTATTCATTGGATGAATATTAATGAACTCCTTATCACATCATGATTGTTCTTATGCATGCCATATTATGTGATAATGTTCTAAGAATAGATTTCACACTAAAAGGTCATAGCTAATCTCTTCTATGATGAGAACTCGGATGTGCCATGACACTATTCTTGAATATATGTTCTATGGTAGGATGATATCATTTGATAGGAAACAAAATGATACTTGCTATCAGGGGTGAGGACTCATGAAACATTGAGACACCTTCTAATGGTGTGTGCCTTTGGTATTATCTAGGAGGATATTATATGAACAAGACCCGCCAAAAGGAAATCCACATTCACAAGTATTATTAGATGTTTCTTTCTACAGACATGTGTATTGGTACTTAGACTTTAAGATTATTATTAATGGATATTAGGACTTGCACACTTGGATGTATTGATGAAAATCATCATGACAGATGTTCGTGGTGAGGTAGGATATATTAGGTACTTCATGAGTAATACTGCATTAATGAAAAATGTGAGAAAGGATTTATCACCTCTACCAAAGTAGATATATCAAGCCCTTTGATGAAAATGATATAGCCTAACAAAATCCATGGCCATGGTGTTCACTAGGCATGTTTAATTTAGGGATGTCAAAGAATTATAAATCAAGCACATGTGTTGATGGCCCGAAATCCTTTTTTTTATTTTTTGGATAATCTTCATTTTAAGGGTTGAAGGGGAACTATTTAATGACCCCTAGGCCCAAGGAAAAAGGCTTGTACATGACCCAATACATGACCTTAAAGTTCTAAGACCTGACACACTTGAAACATCCCTCGTCAGCATCTGCATATTTAAGGCGCCTAACTCCCCACCTCGCATGGTTGATCGACTAGAATTACCCTATGTAGAGTTGTACTATGTCTGGTACTGATAGTAGTTTTCATACCCTCTCATTCTTCCAATATGGTTATCTCAGCTTTGGAGGTTTTTATTATTGTTTTGAATTCTCATCTGAGTCTTCTCCTGTGTGGTTTTCCCTACTTCTTGGTATTTTCTATGGCAAGAATTCCCTGTGGAGCAAAGGCTATTTGGTGACCCTTGATGGAAATTTCATGCAACATGATTTATTGGAAATATCGGGACAAATGGATTATATTACATGGTAAGCATTCATATTAGGTGACAAGTTGTTGTGACATCAACTTCTTTCTCTTGGGTGCCTTGACCCATTGCTAGATAGTAATCTTGGACTTTAGGCAGGCCTACCCAATGCCAATGAGAAAGAGGCCTAGAGGGTCAAACACTAAGTGTAGCCAGCATCCCTGTTAAATAATTTAATTATTTAAAAATTTGAATAAATATTTTTCCCATTTGTGGTTTAATAATTATTAAAGTATGCCTGATCGCATTTTTTTCGTCACTCGTTATTTGAGAGAATATATTGCAGGAAAAATATTTATTTATCAACGAATAATGTTGTTATATTTATTTAATAAAAAATATTTATTTTTCAAGGCCTGATAAATATTGAGGAGGATTTGCAGACCCTGTTATGGCTCTGATGAGAAATAGTATGAAATACTATTTGGTTAAATAATATTTTAATTTAGCGTTCTTGTTAAGCACACATCATGGAAATAATAGATTTTCTATTATGAATTGACATGTCATTTCACCTGGAATAATAAATTATGTAATAAAACTTGTGCTAATTATTTATTATTAGTTGGTGAGTTAAATTAGTTAAGCACATGTCATGGAAAAAATAACATTGCCATTATTACTTGACATGGGGTTTTCACATGGAATAATAAATTAAGTAACATCACATATTCTAATTATCAATGATTACCTAGTGAATTAAATTCCCTGTTATGTTATTATTCTCAATATAATCCAAGAGGTAATTACACTGGCTAACCAATCATTACATGCACAACATCCTTGGAGGAAAGCTCTCAATCTTAAAGAACTCTTCCCACTCCAAGAATTATCTTAAGAACGAGAGGGATACTCCTCCACCAGATCATGGAGAATGCTTTGGAAGCAATTCTCAAGGATATCAAATCCAGAAACCATAAGCACAAGGATCTTCGATGCTACCACCCAGAGACTCCTTCGGTGATGTCTGGAGATATGTGGAGAATGTGTGGATCACCACTAGAGGATTCATATCCTTGGGTTCTACATCCCAATGAAGCTGCACCTTGAAACTGTGGTCAAACGCATACAAAAAGAAAGAATTACCTTATAGGTAACTCTATAATTTAAGTAAATTAATTATAAACAAAATATGTTGATCCTCTCTTACCAGTTCTGACTTCTCCCCTTTGTCTTTTATCTTTGATTAAATTATGTGTATAGTAATTTTAATCATTATTTTGATCCCAGATTAATCATCGATTATAGAAATTTTCAATGTTGGGGGAACACCCATCCTGTACTTCTGCTGCACTCGGAAACTATAAGTGTTATCAAAGTGGTCACATTTTTTATATAATTATTTAAATAATTTTTTTATGATTAACGATTTAATAATTTATTTTTTCAATTCATGTTTAGTCATTCTTATAATATGAATTTCAGGATCTATTCCTCCCTTATCGTTTCTCAATGATCTAACAAAAAAAATTATGATTAAAATTAAATTGAAGATCTCATCTGGAGGTTCCAATGGTTCTGTCCAGATAACATAAGAATACATGCCATGTATTTGGGTTCAATACATCCTGAGTAATTAGGAAATTACTCAAGACATGTGAATTTATGACACTCAGTGTAGTTAATTATAATGTTGCGTGTTGACTAGGATAGATTGGAACATGATCATCTGGATGAAATGCCTTGTGGCGCACTAGACATGGCTTGTAGTCCCTTTGGGTTAGTGTGAAACTGTGTATCCCATACACGGATTGCCTGAATAGTGATCGTGTAACGCGGAGTCTACATGGCATGTAGCCCACTAGGAACATCGTGTAATCTGAATATTTTTGAAGTACACTTCACACACCATTTCCCCATGAATGCACTAAGGATAGACGATGATGAGGGTACATGCCATGTGGTTGGATCTACACACCGTGTATTGTTTCCAGATTATGCAGATTTAAAATTTTGTTGTTATATTATTCTACCCTTGAGACATGTTCCATTGTGTGGGTGTAATGATGTGAAACAACATGTGATAGGTGTTTGATATATATAAATTTATATGTTTAATTAACATCTCTTTAATGTTCAAATATCTACACATTATGTATGAGTTCTATTAAAATTATAATTCTGATTGCATGCTACATGTCACAATGAAAAAACTATATACATGTATACATACATGCTGGGCATTTTTGGATAGGCATTCACTGGGTTACTTCCTGGGTAAAAGCTACATACAAGGTTATGGATGAGAATCTCAAGAAAATTCAGAAAAAGAATTAAGATAAAAGAGATTTATTAATTAAAGATAATGATTAATCGATTCGAGCGTAATTTATCTTCATAAGAATGATTAAGGAATTAAATGATAGTTTTATTAAATACTTAATTCGTTTCATGTATGTGGATCATCATGAGCTAAACCAGGCCTTTGTATGTGATTGGATTCATTTTTTAATTTATTAAATTAAAATTGTTGTCCTGCATTCCATTTCCACATTAATATGTCGGGATTGCGTGCCCATTGTTTCTTTTATGTAAACCACCTTTTACCTCTCACATGTATGTGAGTTAAAATCATATGTAATGGTGGGAGCTCCCAAGCTAGTGGATAAAATTTTGGATCCAAGGAGAAACCAATCTGAGGAGATACAAAGGTGGACATGCGTAATGATGTTAACACAAACCTTAAATGGTTCAAGGTGTTTCTCCCCTAGGCTAGGATTAGTAATTCAAACCTCTAGATAAACTGACCAATAATAAAGCTCATGATCATACCCTTAATTTTATTTTTGTCAGTTATATGGTTATTCATTATGAATGTTTGACATGATCACATAATTAATTGACTAAAGAACATACAAGATAGAACTAAAATAAAAATGGATTATAAATAAATATTATATATAAATGTTTAATCACTTAAGTATATCCCAAAAAAAATTAACAACAATGTGAAAATATAATAAGTAGAAATTTATGCATAGAGGATAAAATCCCTCAATTAAGTATAAAGTTGATATAGCCTTTAATTACTTCAGTTAGGATCGAAACATAGTTCAAAGTTCTTGACCAAACCTAGTTGGGGTGATTTAAATTATCAGGGAATTATAATTTGAAGTTTTGCATTGAAATAAATTATTTTACATCAAGGGTTGACTACCCTAGTCGGACATGGTGTAACTGAGAGGAAAAAGTTGAGGAAATACAAAATTAAGGATTTCAGGATTGGGGAGTCCACCCAACAGATCAAGGAGTTGTGAGTTAATATAGTTGGAATTTGGAATGCCTACCTAAAACCTTTCATGTTTCTTGACCAACCCTAGTTTTGGTAATGCAACGGGAAATATAAATCCTCTCTGGTAGAATGTCCAAGAAATAAGATATTCCAAATCAAAGGGTGATGGCTATTGGGTTTCAACATAATAGTGGGAGACTGATAGATATTAATTTATTCATTTGTCTATATTTATCAATATAAAGTACTAAAACTTTGTTCATATTAATTTGTAGAAACAATAATCAAAATGACATCAAAAATATCATTTCAATCCATAACTGAGAAGAAAAACCTTATCCCCGACACTAATTTCTATTTGTGGAAAAGGTGCCATCAGGTTATTCGTTTCCATGAGAGGAAGGTTTATGTGATGGAAGAGCCTTTACCAGTTGCGCTTGGAAATGAGGTGAGATATGAGGAACTCTTTATTTACAAGAAAAATATGAATGATGCTATGGATTCTTGGTGCCTAATTCTATTATCCAAAACCAATAAACTCTTAAAACAACATGAGGAAATGGATGCTTATAGCATGATGTCTCAACATTGGGATATATATTAAGAGAATGTGAGATAGGATAGTTATGAGATCTCAAACGCTTTGTTCACTACTTTGATTGGAGATTCTATGCCAACTAGACCACATGTAGTCAAGATTATTGGCTACATTGAACATCTTGACATCTTAGGGATTAAATTCCCAGATGATTTGCGTGCAGATGTCATACTATAATTGCTACATACGACCTTCTCTAGTTTTATTTTGAATTATAATATATGTATTATTTTTGAAATGTATGACTGAGGACCTGGTTCCCCTTCACGAGCGATGACCTAGGTTCTAATGACAGAGGCGCTGGCTCCCCCCTCCCCATCGGAGGGGGGAGTTCCTTGATCTTTTTCTTCTCCACAGAAGCGCCGCCCTCCCTTACCGCCCTTCTCCAATATGGAATTTCTTCCTCTGTTCCCTCGAATCATGATTTTACCTAAGGTTCAAGATTTGTACCGTGGTTCACCTCAACTTGATTTATTGTCGTCGGAGTTCAACAGTTCCACTGGCATCTTCAATATGACTCCGGTGGCTCATTTTCCTCATCTACTCCCTTCGATTGATGTGTTCGACTGCTTTGTCTTTGATTCTTGGGGTTTGCGTGATAATGTGGTTGTTAGGCTTCTTGATCGAAGGCATATTATGATACAGTTTGGATCGATTGATGACCTCATCACTGCTTGGTCCGCTGCTCCTCGACGATGCGCTGGATCCTTCTTCTTTATTCTTAGATGGAACATCTAATTCCATATGCAGAGGGATAATCTGACCATGGTGGTTTGGGAATGTTTTCCTGCTCTCCCACTCCCCTTCCAAAACCCATCAATTTTGTGCATGCTCTGGAATATTGTTGGTCGATATTTGTGTTCTAATTCCAAAACTGAAGCTTTTTGTCATCCTATTTTCCATCGTATCTGTGTGGAGGTTGACGTATCCAAGCCACCGGTGGATTTGCTGTGGATTACCGATGGACATGAATTTCGGTGGAGGCAGGTGGTTATGTTTGAATCGTGGATGGATTTTTGTACAACTTGCAATCGACCTGGACATTTAGCATCGATCTGACATAGTGGGTATCTAAATAAGAAGGAGATGGAGCCGCAGTTTGATAAATTTGGCCTTAGTGATGGTGATATTGTGGATCATCTGAACCCACTTGGGAAGGACTCTCTTGAGGGACTAGTGCAGAAAACGTCTTTGGGGTTACCTCATGAGCTGAAGGTCAGTGATGTTTTTACCAGGATGAAGCAGGACCTGAGGGCTATCTCTCCTTCTGGTATGAGGCAGGTATTGAGGGGAGATGATAATGGAAATTAAAATGGTTCTGAGGTTTCTCTTGAAGCTCCTGTGGATGTGCATGATACTCCTCTGGTGATTAAGGTCTCTCCTATGGTAGCATTCCCTCAAAAGGAGGATGAAATTTTGGATATAAAGGCGTCTTCAGATGGACAGGTTGGGGAAGCTTTGTAGGGGAACCAGGTCTTAGCTTCTATTAGTGTCACAGGTGTGCCTGGGAAAAATGATGCAGCCCTTGCTATTCTAGACACAGGGGAAATGGCTGATATGGTGAACCAAGAAGTTGAGTTTGCTGAGAATAATGATACAGCGAGGGACATCCCTGTTAAGGATATGCTTGGAGGTGATTTTCTGGATGAAAATGGTGGGTGGGTGCAGGTTTCAACTGGGTTGTAGACAAATCTTGAGAAGAAGATAGATCAGATTGAACATGGGAACAGTTTTGTGGGTCTGATTAATTATGAAGTGGAACCAGTCCCGGATCGGGCTGCTTTTCTGACTTCTCAAGTTGCCTCATCTCCTAGCCGGATGTCGATTGAATATATGGATGAACTGGATGACAGTAGGCTTCTGATTTTGGTGAATAAGTGTACTCAAAGTTACTGTAGGAATGGCCATTTGCAAGAGTAGGCTGATGGAAACTATTTTCAGGAATTAAAGCATGAAAGGCTTAGTGATAAGGAGCATATGGGGCATTCACGATGTTTAGTAATGGTTGATTCTAATAGTCACGTTGAGAAAGAACAGGGGGTGCATGATGGTTATCAGGAGGTGCATATCCCGATAAATGAGGGGGATATCTCTGATAGTAAAAAGGAGAATGCTGGAGGCAGGGTGCAGACCTCTTATAGTGACATTGTTCAGGGAAGCAAGAAGATTGTGTCAGGTATGAAAGAAGCTATGAACGCTCCTCCAAAAATAAGGAAAAGGAAATAAAATTCAAATATGGCAAAGCCGATGCCCACTAGGTCCTCTGCCAGTAAAGGGAATGGTGCACAGCCATCTGAGGAGTTTTTATATTTGGAAAAATTAAATCTCAGAAAGAAGTATGTTAAGATGTTGAAGTAGTATGACAACTCAGAATGGGAGTCGACCACTGCAGATGATGAAAATTATTATGGAGATGGGGACAGGTATGGATCTTATGATATGTAGTTGTTTTTTTATGTTCTAAATTTCTTGATCGTTGTAGTTTTCCTTTATTTTAATAAATGGTCAGAGACTTTGTCTCTGACTAAGATTTCTGGTATAATATAAGCAATAATGAGAATAGTATATCAGATATTCTTACCCTGATTCTCCAAATTGATAAGGTAATGGGGTGTGAAAAACCTGTAGTCCTTATAGTGAATAGGAAGAGGAAAGACCAAGAAAAGGGGCTTAAGATTTATTAATAATCCAAATACTCAGAGTAACGTCTGACCAAGAAGAAGAATATTTAGAGGCAGGGTAAGGAAAAGAAGGCATTATACTTTTCATGTGGTATGTCAGGTCACTGGAAGAGGATCCACATCCAAATTAAAGGGGAAGACAAAGGTGTGTTCGTTATCGAGTGAAATACTTCCATTTCATAACATTGGATATTATATACATCTTGTGGGGCTCACATATGTATTCAAATATAGGAACCAAGTATATTCTGGAAAACTTTTAGAGGAGAGGAAGATCTATGAGCTTCTAATGGTGTGAGGCTGGCTTCTCTCACCATTGGTGAATACCACCTAACATAGCTTATGGGGATGATTTTGGTTTTACATTGGTATTATTATGTACCTAGTGTTACCAAGAACATAATTTTTGTATCGAGTTTAGATACAGATGGATTTATTTTCATGTTCGGAAATAAATGTTATTAATTTAATAAGGAAAACATATTTTACGGTATGTCACATTTTAATAATGATCTGTATGTATTAAATTATGAGAACCAAGTGTTGACAATTGATAATGAACCAAGTTCACATGACTCATACAACAGCCAGTTGTGGCATCACCGCCTTGGTCATGTAAATGAAAAGTGCATGAAAATGCTGTATCTAGATGGTTATTTAGACTATTTCTAGCTAAAACCACTTGATATATGTCATACTTATTTACAAGGGAAAATGACCAAACCACCATTTGATGGACAAGGTTAATGGGCCATAGAGCTTCTAGGACTGGTACACACTGATGTGTGTTTACCAGTTTTAGTAGATGGATGGATATTTTTACTTAATTACTTTCATTGATGACTTGAGTAGATATGGATATGTCTACTTAATTTGGTAGAAGTCCAAATCCTTTGATAAATTCATGGACTTCAAGAATGATGTAGTGAATAAGATTGGTAAGATGATAAATAGGCTTCAATCAGATTGAGGCAGAGAATATATTAACCAAGATTTCATAAACATTTTATAGGTTTCTGGGATTATATCTCAACTCACTCAACCTTATACACCACATTGGAATGGTATTAGAGAAAGGAGAAATAATACCTTGTTGGACATGGTAAGGTCGATGATGATTCATGTAGATCTTCAATCATCCTTTTGGGGATATGCACTGAAAACTATGGAATAAAAATTAAACCAACTACCATCTAAGGTGGAAAATGAGATTCCCATTAAGTTATAGAGTGTAAGGAAACCCATATTCTTGCATACACATGCATGGGGATGTGAGGAGTTTGTTAAGGCTTTCTCAGGAAACAAACTAGCACCTCGGGGCACAAAGTGTATCTTTATAGGGTATCCCAAGGAAACAAAGGGATACTACCTATATAACACCTCAAAGAAGAAAGTGATTGTTGATATAAATGATGTTTTTCTTGAGAGGGATCACATCCTAAAAAAGGATAGAGGGAGAAAGATTAACATTGATGAATTTTATGCTTAAGATAAAAAAGATTTAGTGTAGGATCAAGTTCCACAGGTCCCCAAGGAAGAGGTAGTTCTGGAAACACAAGTACTACATAGGAGTAAAAGAGAGGCAAGGGAACCAGAGAGATATGGTTTCCTTGTCATTGAGGATGGTGACTCATTATTATTGTACAATGATGAACCTATATTCTATATGGAAGAAGTAGAAAGCTCAGAAGCTACAAGATGGATAGAAGATTTGAATTCTAAGATGGATTCCATGTATCAGATTCAAGCCTGGGTTCTGGTTGATGCGCCAGTTGATGTAAATCCTATTGGGTGTAAATGGGTATTAAAGAAGAAAATGGACATGGAAGGTCAAGTTAGTACCTATAATGAAAGGCTAGTGTCTAAGGGTTTTAAACATCATTATGTAATTGACTATGATGAAACATTTTTTCCAGTTTCCATGTATAAATCCCTACAAATCAAACATTCCATAACAACATTCCATGACTTTGAGATATCTAAAATTGATATCAAAACTGCATTCCTTAATAGGAACCTTATGAAAGTTGTCTATATAACACAACCATAAGGGTTTGAGTCACTAGGTGATGCTAAATGGGTTTGCATGTTATAGTGATCCATTTATGGATTAAAGTAAGCATCCAGTTCATGGAACTATCAATTTGATGAAGCCATAAGAGAATTTGGTTTCATAAAGAATGAATGTGAGCCATGTGTTTACAAGAAAATTAATGGGAATGCGTTCGTTATCCAAGTAGTTTATATTGACGACATATTGCTTATTGGAAATGACATACCAGCCTTACATTCAGTCAAGGACTGTTTGAACAAGATCTTCTTCGTGAAGGACATAGGCGAAGTAGCCTACATTCTAGCGATCAGGACTCTTTGTGATAGATCTAAGAGGTTTCTTGAACTAAGACAAAGTCCATACATTGAGAAGATACTAAATATATTTAGTATGGAACAATCCAAGATGGGATTGGTTCCAGTGTCACATGGTATACATCTTTCCAAGAAAATGTGTCCCCAGACACAACATGAGAAATATTGGATGAGTAAGATTTCATACACTACAGTGATAGTATCTATCATGTATTCCATGTTATGTACCAGAATTGATGTTGCCTATGAACTTATCATGGTAGGCAGATATCAAGAAGATCTATGAGAAAAACATTAGACTGCTATTAAGACTATCCTTAAGTATTTGAGAAGAACTAAGGATATGTTCCTGGTGTATGGAGGAGATGAGGAGCTTGTCATCAGAGGGTATGGTGATTATACTTTATAGATATACGAGACTAATATGAATTCACAATCAGGATATGTTTTCTATCTCAACAGAGGAGCTGTGAGCTAGAAGAGTTCAATGTTGCCAGTTGTCACTGATTCTACAATAGAGTCTAAAGATATAGAGGCTTCTGATGAATCCAATGAATCTGTCTATATTCAAAATGTTTTCCAGGAGCTTGATGTGATGCCTAGTAGTAAATATACCCTTACATTGTATTGTGATAATACTGTAGCAGTGGATCTTACAAAAGAGCCATGGTCACATCAACAGACAATGTACATTCTCCGAAAGTATCACCTCTTGAGTGATTTCTATGAAATGTGTGATGTTTCAGTGAGGATAGTGTCCAATGAAGAGAACAAGGTGGAACCCTTGAATAAAGTCCTATCTCAGTAGAATCATGAATATCAAAAGAGAGCTAGCAGAATGAAGGTTGTTAGCTTTTGGATTTATTGAAATCGAGAGTTTGTTAGAGTTTGTACCCTAGAAACCAACATATTTTTATGTTATTATAAAATTGTCTTCATTTTATGAATATTAATAAACTCCTTATCAAATCATTTTTATTCTTATGTGTGACATATTATTTGATAATGTCCTAAAAATAGATGTCACACTAAAAGGTCATAGTGGATCCCTACTATGATGAGAACCCGTAAGTACCATGACACTGTTTTGAATATATGTTCTATGGTGAGATGATATCATTTGAAGAGACAAAAATGATACAGGTTATTAGGGGTGGGGTCACATGAAACTTTGAGGAACCTTCTCATGGTGTGCACCCTTGGTAATATCTAGGAGGATATTATAAGAAAAAGACCCAATAGTAGGAAATCCACATTCATAAGTGTCATTGGATGTTCTTATCTGCGAGTGTGTGTACTGGTCATTATACTTTAAGATTATTATTAATGGGTATTATGACTCGTACACTTAGATGTATTGATGAAAACCATGACAACATATGTTTGTGATGATGTAGTATATGCTGGGTGTGTCATGAGTAATACTTCACTAATGAATAATGTGAGAACAGATTTGTCACTTATGTATAAGTAGATATCTCAGGCCCTTCGATGAAAATGATATAGCCTAACTAAATCCATGGAAATTGTGTCCACTAGGTATGTTTAATTATGGGATGTCAAAGAATGATAAATCAAGCACATGGGTTGATGGAACTTGCATGTAACATGCTTGATTGGAGATATCAGGACAAATGGATTATATTACATAGTAAGCATCCATATGAGGTGAGATGTCATTGTGATATCAACTACTTTTTCTCATGTGCCTTGACCCACTGCTAGATAGTAATATTGGAATTTAGGAAATCCCACCTAATGCCAATGAGAAAAGGGCCTGGAGGGACACACACTAAGTGTAGCTAGTATCCCAGTTAAATAATTTATTTATTTAACAAGTTGAATAAATATTATTCCCAGTTTTGGTTTAATAATTATTCAATTATGCTTGATCGCATTTATTTCATCACTAGTTATTTGAGAGAATATATTACAGATGGAATATTTATTTGTCAACGAATAATTGAGTTATATTTATTTAATAAATTAATAATCATTTTTCAAGGCCTTGTAAATATAGAGGACGATTGGCAAGCCATGTTATGGGTTCGATGAGAAATAATATTAAAAATTATTTGGTTAAATAATATTTAAATATAACATGCATGTAAAAATATGTCATGAAAATAATAGAACTGCTATTATTATTTGACATGGGGTTTTCGCATGGAATAATAAATTATGTAACAGAACCTATGCTAATTATTTATTATTACTTGGTGAGTAAAATTTGTTAAGAACATGTCATTGATATTATAACATTGCTATTATTATTTGACATAACATTTTCACATGGAATAATGTTGGGAAAAAATCCCTCAAGGTATCATTGAAGCATTATTGAGGTGATTGTGTTTGTTGGAAAAGTGGGCATCTGTGCTGTGATTGTTGACAAAGAAAACCATGACATAAAAATTTGTTGACAAGGGGGATTTCATGGTGGAATTTCTAGTTCAATACCTATAGTCAATGATCCATGTTTTATTCAAGAACGTTGACAAAAGAGATGGATGATCTGGTGGCGGTACAAAAAGAACAGATACAAGGTGGCACCGTTCTCCAGTGTTTGCCAAATTTTTGGGCCTGAAAATCGTCAAATTAAGAAAAGTGGTTTTTGGAAAAGGGACTTGCACGCCGTGTACTTGAAGGCTTGGAAACCTGTGCGCCATATGTTTTTCAAGATCATATCATCAAAATATGGAAAAGGGATAAAGGTCGTGCAAGTATTGGTGTGGTCGCACAGGTGACTTGCGTGCCATGAAGAGGCTTGCGCGCTGATGCCTAGGAGGCTTGGGAACTTTCACTCCTATTGTTTTTCAAGATGAAAAGATCAAAATATGGCAAAGAAAATTGGGTTGCGCAAGTATTTGGTTTGGTCGTACAAGTGTCTCGGAGGACAGAATACTTGCGCTCCGAAACTTGCGTGCCGAGGGGTGACTTGCACTCCATCGTGCAGGGTATTCAGAATGCCTATAAATACTGGACCACCCCTCCTCATTTCTCACCGGAGTTCAACACTTTCAGAAATTAGAGATCCCTTCGTGCATATGTGGTGGTTGCACAGGTGGTGTGTGATCGTGCAGGTGGAGTTGCACGCCAGTGTGAGAAGCTGCGCGCCAGTTGGTAGTTGCACGCCATTATTGGTTTGGGTGTAAAAGGAAGAGAGTCGCACAAGTTTGGAGTTGGAGAAGATTGTGTCGCGCAAGTGTTTGAGGAGGACGTGTGTGGACGTTGTGACTTGCACGCCGATACTTGCGCGCTGAGATAGACTTGCACACCAAGTAAGGTTTATTTCCGGCAGTGATTTTTGGGCTGCGTGGAAGCTGGAAGTTTGCCCGATACTTTCGGTGCAAAGAGAGATTCATATACGGGTGAAAGTTTGACTTCAACAGAGCATCCACATTCAACAGAGGATGCATTATTTCATGAAAATGAAGAGACCTATAGTTTTAAAAACTGTGAGTGGATCCTTTCCAGAGGAGTGAGCAAAGGAAGAGGAAGAAGGTGATCCTCTCCACATGCAGTGAGCCAGAGAGAGAGAAACAGGGAGTGAGCCTTGGGAAAACAGTGAGCTGACCCTAAACATTGTAAAGGCAGTGAGTCTAGGACAGAGTGACTGTTCCCAAACCATGTAATCCACAACTAGTGAAGTTTAATGGAATTTGGTACGACCGAAAACCTATCAGCGTATGCTCCTTGGACGTTTCCCTTAGCGGTGGACCAAGTAAAATTGTTGTGTCCTGTGCTTGCTTTACTTTCTGTTTATATCGTGCAACAGGAGAGAGAGAAGAGTGTTTTACTTAACAGTGAAACAAGATCATAATGGGCTTTAATTTTAAATTGTTCATACCCTAATTCACCCCCTCCTAGGGTATTCATCCTAGTGGACCTAACAAATAATAAATTAAGTAACCACTTCTATTTTAATTTTTTTTATTACATAGTGAATTAAATTCCCAAATATGTTATTATTCTCTATATAATTCCATAGTTCATTCCACCAGCTAACTAATCATTGTCTTCAGAAAGTCATTGAAGAAAATATCTTGAGCTTAGAGAACTCTTCCCTCTCTAAGAACGCTTCAATGAATGTGAGAGATACTCCTCCACTGGATCGTGGAGAACGCTTTGGAAACAATTCTCAATGCGATCGAAGGTGGACATCGCAAGCGCAAGGATCTTCAACACTAGAACCCAGAGACTCCTTCAACAACATCCAAAGACACATGGAGCATGTGTGGATCACCTCTATAGGATTCCTAACCTTGGATTCTACATCGCAATGAAGTCGCACCTTGGACCCATGGTCGGACGCATCAACTAAGAAAGAATCACCTTGAAGGTAATTCTATAATTTAAATAAATTAATTATAAAAAAAATATGTTGATCCAATCTTCTCGGTTACAGGTTCTCTCCTATGTCTTTTATATTTGATTCAATTCTGTGGATACTGGCGTTCATCATCATATTGATCTCATATTAATAATTGATTATGGAAATTTGCAAAGATGGGTACATGCCCATCTTGAGCTTCTGTTGCGCCTGGAACCTACAATATACACATACATAGACATACTCAAACAAACACATACATACACATAATAACATAGACACACACATATAGATACACATACACATACATAAAAATACATACACATACAACACATACATACACATACACACATACACACATACACACATACACACATACACACATACACATACATACAGATTCATATACATACATACACGCACATACACATAAATATAAATTCATACATACATATATATATATATATATATATGTACACATACATAGAGATAAACAAACATCCAAGCTCATACATACACATTCATTCTCTCACAAACACACACACACACACAAATATATACACATACACCCATATATACACATAAAGACATATAAATAAATACATACTCATATAAATATAGACACACACAGACAAAAAACCTTCTATGGTCATATCAAGGGTTTGTGTCACAACACCGATGACTATATTAATATATATTTATATTTATTTAAATATATTATATATAAATATACTTAAAAAAATATATGATTATTTATATTTTTATTCAAATATTTAAATAAAATTTCAATATATTACATTTATAAATGAATTTTTATTTTATTTTAATAAATTAATCAATATTTTTATTGATTAATATAAATTTGATGATTATATATATATAAATTCTGAAAATAATATTGGAAATAATTTTTTATCTTAATATGAATCATATTTTTAAATATCCATTTTATATGTAAATTTCTATATTAATATATACACATATTTATTTATATATAATCACACACACACACATGCAATCAAAAACACACAAAAATATAAATATATATAGTAAATATATATGTATTTTATAAATTATATAATATAAATAAAAACATATAAAAAATTTAAATATGAATTATATTTCCTGAATATATATATTTATTTTTAATTATATATGTGTAGGTAAAGATATAAAATTATATATAAACACACACACACAGAATTATATATATATATATATATATTAAAAATATTTATGTATAATATAAATTATATAATTTGAATTAAATATATTATAAACAAAATATAAATGATAAAAAAATATTTAAATTTTATTATATAAATATTTATAGTTATTTCTTTAGAAATCATATTTGTGAATTTATAAATATGAAAATATAAAATATTTTATCTATGGTAACCTTTGTTAGTGCTAAATAAAGCGCTGACAAAAGTCACTATTATTTGTGCTTTTATCTAATGATGATAAGGTTCCACTTTATCTGCATTTTTGTTCAATGCTAATAATTGGTAGCACAAAATATAGCAGAATCTATAGCGGTGCATTCATATCATGCTTGAATAATTGATTATTTTGTTAATAATTAATAAAAAATAATAGAAAATAGATGGATGATAGGTGAACTGTTAGGATTTGTGGTTACTCAATTTATGTTCCAATTCTCTATATTTGGAAGGAGTAACTCTGGAACAATGGTTCTGGATCAAGGGGGAGACTTGTGGTAGCAAAATCCTAGTGAGGGTAGGTTCGTCTAGACGGTGATATCCCAAAACTAGTTGGGAAAGTGGTTGTGGCTGAATGATGGAGTGTGGAACTAGATTTGTGTCTAGTGAAATCTATTGTGATATGTTAGAGTAATTATATTTTTTAAAAGGATGCATGAAGAAAACTTCACTATTCACTAGAAGATAACATTTAAGGTTGTATGGTCTATAGGATCCCATAGAAGACCATACTCAATAATGGGCTCCCTGTTGGAACCAAGGCCCATCTTTTCTAGAAACAGATTCTATTTTGGGTTTGTTTTCAATCCATATTTTAATGATCAGAGAGTTTACACATCCTTTTTGGAGAGGGATGGGTATTGAGCCACCCTGGTGGGAAAGTATCCCTATTAAAGAACAAAACCATTATAGTGGGACCAAAAGCAGAAAACATTTTGATGGAGGATCCTATATCCCCAATGTTGATCTTATAATTGGTATCAGAGGTTGGTTCCTGGTGTTAGATCTATCCTCTTTTGTTTTCATAGAGAATTTAATAAATTTTAGGGGATTACCCCTATTTTATGGAAGTAACATTACGATTTATAATAATAGGATGAGATCTCATCAAAGATATCTAAAAATGGAAGTACTTTTTCCAACCACACAAGAGATTCTAGTCACTAATGCAACGTGATTTTCTATGAATGAAACCGAAAAAATGGTTGATGTATATGCCAAAGGACAGAATTCCCTTACCACATCTACATCTAATCAAATCTATCTAAAGGTAATGAGTTTCACTTCATCGAAGTCTATTGGGGAAAAACTAGAAAATATATATGAAGGTGACAAAAAAGTGATGGAGGTGAAACTCCATGTTTTTCACAATATGTTCAATGATCTGAAGATGTATCATGATTAAAATTTAGATACTTTTTTTAATTGAATTACTGAAGTTTTTGGAGAAATATGTGGATTTGGGGAATAAATAAAATACATTGACATTGTGAATAAAATTTTGACAAGTCTTCCACCTCTATATAATTAAAATGTGTCAACCCTTGAGGAAATGGATCAATCTAAATTTTCTTTTTATGAGATACTATGTAATCTTGTGGCATATGAAATGAGAGTAAAACTAGATGATAGAACAAGTCAAGTAATTAAGGAGATAGAAGCCAATTCCATCAAATAAATTGAAATTTATAGAGATAGAGTTTATGAAGATAATGAGGAAGATGGAATTATTTCTACTTATTATAAGAAATTTAGGAGAGAAAAATGGGAATTTGAAAGAAAGATTCCTCTGGCCTATTTTTTTGTGGGAGAGTTAGTAATATTGCCTCTTGATGCCCAAAAATGTTCAACAATGATTAAAGTGAAGTTGGAAAGATGCAGAAACCTTATAAAATGTTTCCACCAAATGGAACTTCGAATTAGGAATTAAATTACTGAGAATGAGTTTCATATTTAAAGAAGAACAAGATGATAATGAAATTTCTGAGGATGAAGGACCATAATTTAAATATAAACCCAAGCATCCATGATGGATACTGTTGAAAAGGTAGAAACTTAAAAATATAAAGATAATCAGTTGATTGGTGTTATTGATCACAATGTGTAACTTGAGGGTGTGCTTGATAAGATTGATGATCAAAGAAAAAGGAATATAAATTTGAGATTTTTTCTAGATTAGTCGTTAGATTATGTTGGTCAAATTGATGTAGAAATTGATCCATTGTAAGTAGAAGAAAAATAACATTCAAAAACTCTTAAAATCTCAAAAGAAGTAGTGGAATTCAAAATCAGGATTGAAGAGAAGGAAAAATTCATTAATGAACATACATCCAGACTAGAGGAGGAAACAAAAGTCTTTGAAGGACTCGAAGAAGAATTTGTTACTCTATAAAGTAAACTAGAAAACGAATCAAATTCAATGGAAACAAATAAGAAATTACAGTTTTGAATATTTTCATATGTAGAGAAATTAGAAAGAGAAAGATATGGTTTTTAAGGAGTAGAGAAGGTGTTGAATGAATAGATATAATCAATTATGGGAAAAAGTGGAATTGGATATGATGTAGAAATATCAAAGGAAGGAAAAAAGATGATCTAAGATAAAGAGAAACAAAATATTAAACATATCCTAAAGGCATCTAATGTCCCAATAAAGAAATATCCAAATTATATAGAAAATAGAAAAAAATTATCCTCAAGTCTTCATAGATGATATTTTCTCAAACACATTTTCAAAATAAAGGGAAATGAATAAGAATAGAAGTGAGAAGGCTTTTTCTCTTATGAAATGACAATTTTGTGGCTATCTGGGCCATACCATGTCATACTGTGAAGAGGCAAGGATATATCTGAATGAGGAAATGTTTGAATGACAATAGGGAATAATGAGACCATATCCATCATCATATAATAGAAATATTTTATATGGATATTATTTTCATTCTTCTAACTATGGTCATAAATCTATTCATTATAGGTAAAGGAAAATCAAGAACAATACATACAAAAAATCAGAGACAATTCAATAACCTCCAACCAAGAAGAGTCTCTCTTGTAAATAAGTATTCTCCTCTAGAATAGAAATATGAGTATAATGAACCCCTGCAAATGGAAAATAGATTGGAAATGTCATCTTTAGCTTCCACTCAATCAAGTATCTCATGGAAGGAAATGAAGAAAATTATGAAATCCAACCTTACAAAAATAGCTCTCAAATCGATATATAATTTTAACATTGAATTCTTGATAGTGGCTTCTCATCCTATATGACGGGAAATGTATATTTATTGAATATTGTTAAGAAAATGGTTGATGGAAATTAAGGTTTGAAAATTATAGTACTTTAAAGATCTAAGGTAGTGGAAGTAAAAAACTGGAAAATAAAAAGCTTAAGAAAACTGATGCTCTGTATGTGGATGGTTTGAATCACAATATCCTATGTGTGAGCCAACTATGTGAGTCAGGACTGATAGTGACATTTAATCAAAATGGGTTTATTATCAAAGGAAATATGGGTAATTATATTATGAAAGGATGTATAATATATGGAAATTTATACTAGGTTGACAGTAAAGAGAACATTTGTTACTTAATAGTTGAAGAATAAAAAATGTGTGACATCAGAGGTTGGGTAACATTAATCAACAATTTATGGAAAAGATGTCTAAGCTAAAAATAGTCATAGATATCCCCAATATAAATTATGAAAGTTAAAATACATATGATTCATGAATTGAAGGAAATATGGTCACTATTTCATATCGATCAAAGAAGAAAAGGGCATAAAATCTCTTTAATCTCATCAACATAGATGTATGTGGTACAATTAATGTGGATAAGACATTTGGATAGAGGTACTTCATTCTCTTTATTTATGATTATAGTTTAATGTCTTGTGTAATGATTATACATAGAAAACAACTAGTTTTTGATTGCATGAAATGTTATCATTGAATAGCATAGAATGAATTGGCCACACAATAAAAGTTCTACGGTGTAACAATGGATGGGAATAAACATCCAATGAATTAGTAAATTTCTTGAAAAACCATATAATAAATAATGAGGTGGTTTTAGTGAGAGCCCCACATCAAAATTTATTTATTGAATATAGAAATAAATAGGCGAATAATATTGGTAGAACTGTGATTATTGAGAGTTGTATCTCTCATCATTACTACAAAGAAGTTTTTCATGCAGTATTGCACACTCAAAATCAAACATGGATTTATATGGGAGAAACAAAGACACCATATGTGTTTTATATGGAAGGAAGCCCTCTATGAAGTGTTTTTGTGTTTCAGAAGTAAATGATTATTCTAAAACAAAAAAGGGAATCAAGGAAAGCATGTTGATGCTGCAGATGATGAAATATTACTTAGATATTTAATGACGAGGAAAGAATAAAAATGTTTCAATAATAATACTTGAATAATTGTGGTAATTAGTGATTCCAAGATCATTAATGATAAAACCTCAGATACATATAGGATCTCATATGCTAATATGATAGAAGATGAATAAGAAAGTGAACATGGAATAGATTCAAATACAGAAGTGGATAAGGGTGTTAAAAAAATTCAAGGGTCACAAAATAGTGATGATTTAGAAGAATAATCATAAGAGGAAACCATGGATAAATAAACTTAATCTAAACCTTATAATATAAATAGGATAGTAGAAATTGATTAATCCATCAATATTGGGGACTGGACACACCCCTTACAAATAAGGAGAATGAGGAATGGTGAAAATTATTTGTTCATATAAATTGTGGAACCAACCTCATTTGAACAAGAAGTGAAGGATGAATCATGGGTTAAGACCATGAATAAAGAACAAGATCATATTGAAAATAACTAGATATGATATCTTGTTAAGATAATTGAAAATCAGAATGTGATTAGAATAAAGTGGATCTTTAAAATAAATTAGATGAGCATGGAAATGTATTCAGAAATAAAGAAAACTTATTGTGCAAAGTCAATTTATAGATTGAAGGTATTGATGTTGAAGAAATGTTTTCTCCAGTAGTGATAATGAGGTCGGTCAATATTTTCCATTCTATAAAAATTAAAATATGATACAAAGTTTGTTATATGGATGTCAAAACAATATTATTAATTGGATTTCTTGAAGAGGAAGTCTACATTGAATAACCAATGAAATTTATGATTGGAAATGATGAAGTAAAGGTTTGTAGATTAAATACAGACCTATATGGTCTAAATCAGGCACCACATTCATGGTATTATTGGATGGATTATTATCTGAATAATCTTCAATTCAAATGATGAGGCTTCGATCATAATTCATATGTGAATAATTCGAAGAAGATCAATTTATAGTGCTAGTGTACAAGGATGATATTATATTTGGAAGAAGTAGGAAATGATCATTGGAATATTATTCTAAAAACATGAAATCATAATTTCAAATATCTATGTTTGGTAAACTCACATATTTCTTAGGGTTGCAGGTGGTTCCAAATAAGGATTACACTTTCATTTCTTAGGAAAAATATGCAAGAGAGTTTCTTAAGAAATTCAATATTCATGAATCCAAACCAATGTAAACTCAAAATTAAATTGGGAAAAAACATGTACTTCACGAGGATGGGACGTATGTGGATCGCACCATGAATAAGAGAATCATTAGAAGTTTGTTATTCTAGACTCTAACATGGCTAGATATCGTATTTGAAACAGTCTTAGCGGCCGGATTTTTGCGTAATCTGAATGAAGAGAATTTGAAAGTAGTTAAAAGAATCACGACAAATATTCAAGGTTCTCTCAATTTGGTATTATAATTTGTTGCAAGAATATATAATGAATTATCATCATTTTTTGATTCTGACTGGGATGGAGATGTCGTGGATAGAAAGTCCTTATGTGGTGGAGCATTATTTTTTGAAAAAAATGTATATACTGGTTGAGAAAGAAATAAGAAGGAACTTCACTTAGTATAGATGAAGTGGATTATTTCTCTGTTACAAAGACTTTCACTCAACTATTATGGAAGAAGTAAAAAATTACTGATATTGGTGATGAGGTGAAATAGCCATTGGTGATTCACTGTGACAATAAGAGTGTGATCAATATAATAAAGAATCCAGTCCAACATTATCATACAAAACTTATTGAAATCACATATAAATTCATAAAGGAAAATGTTGAACAATGTATGATTAAACTGGATCATATTGGAACTGATGACCAAGTGTCTCAAATTTTGACGAAGCCATTGGAATCACATGTGTTTGAGAAACATCAGTTGAACCTTCATGTTTATCTACCTCCCAATTCATGAGGAGGTTAACATTGTTCCTTATTCCTAATATTGTTAAAGATTTTAATATATTTGTAGAAGTGATGTAGGTTTACAAGGGATATATAAACCAGTAGATGTCTGTTTTGATCTCAACAAGTAAAAATACAGCTTCTTTGTTTTTATTGAAAAGAAAGGGGAAAATGGATAAATTAAAAAACAATTTAAAGGGTCTGATGGTCCACATGTTTTTTTGAAAAACCATTCAATGATTATATAACATGATGATAATTGGTTGTTATTAGGAAAAGATATTCAATGATTCTGTGACAAGATAAAAATTGGGTGTTTTGAGGAAACAATATGCAATTCTTGTGTGACATGGTGTGAATTATGTGTTATGAGGAAATAATCATATCTTATGTTGGACATCTTCAGAAATTTCAAAACACAAGATCCCAATTCATACTTCCCCTCTTGTTTTCAACATAAATATTTTCTTATGCATACTTAGAGTGTTGGATGATTTGTTTCTAGCATATTAGTTTTTGATAGTACCTAGTGCTTTATGGAATTTTACTATAAATTGCCATTAAACCTAAAGGGTGAGATTTTTGGAATGAAGGCTATTATTTGATACAAATAGAGCATGGTTTGTGTTTGTTTTCAATCCAAACTATAATGATTAGGGCGTTTACAAGCCCTATTTTGAGAGGGGTGGGCAGTGAGCCACCCTAGTGGGAAGTGATCCCTACTAAAGAACAAAATCATGAGGGAGTGAGACAAAGTAGATAATATTTTGATGTAGTTTCTTGTAGAATCAATGTAGATCCAAAATTTCCCATAAATACCATATGGTTATGGAACTAGTTGACTAGATGGGCCCCACTATAAATAGATGGGGTGAGGCTACTTGTAATGAAACAATGATTGATCTAATATCAAATGACTTATTCGATTGTGTTTGTAATATTTTTCTTCATCTATGAGAAAATAAAGCAAAATTGTTCTACCATAGACGCATGATAAAAGTAAAATCCATATAAATCACAAATTATTACATCATTCATATATTTATTTAGAATTGTGTGTAATATCTTGGATTTTCAATGAGGTATGTATCTTTTAAATCTCAGTATAAATATTTTTTCATCAAATAGTAGTTCTTAAAGGTTAATTGAAGGGATCAAGAGAATCTTGGGATTATTTGGAGATAGAATCTATTGTTTTTAGAGAAATAGTATGATGTGAACAATTGGTTCATTGTTAGTAGTAACCATAAGACTCAAACATGAGGCCCTATAAGAGTAAGTTCACTCTGAGTTTAATCATTCAGAGGAGTCCGTATAGCTATGTGAGGAGATGTAGAAAATTTTTGGAGGGGATCCACATGGGATGTACATGGTTTTCCAAACAATGTGGCTAATATGCATAGTTAGTGCCACTTAGGTAGTTGAGTTATGCATTTGGTGCATCGTTTGGTCGAACCAAGTAGACAAACCATGCACCCCCTTAAAAATGGATAAAAGTTTATTTCATCCCTTTATTCATTAAACATTAAAACTTCTTTTACCCTTCTATTTTGCACAACCTCTCCCCCACAAGTGAATATATCCCTCTCATTATCATAGGTATTTTGATACCTCCTTCATTTGATCTTGGAAAGAAGTATATTATATTATGTCCGATCTGTATCGGTATATCCTTTTACTTTATTTCCTCATTTAGACATCACAATAGAATGCCTAATCCATGCAATCTAATAAGCTGTATTTTAAGGCATTCTTCTATCTATTCAATTTCTTCTTCACTAGATTGTGTTAAAGGACAATAGTCAATAAGGAGAGTAATAATAGTATAAGGTAGGAGGAATATAACTTTCCTCTTAAGGTCTTGATGTTTATAGGTCATGTCATAGTGTCAGACGTCATACTTTCTAGATTTTTCTTCTAAAATGAAAAATAACTTAAAGATAAATGTTTTGAAACATGTTTTGATGCATCTTATCCCCTTGAATTGTTTGGTGGTGGATGAATTCAACCAAAACCACCCCTTACGGTGGGTTCATTTGTATTCCTATCACTATGCCACCCATTTAGGTGAGTTGGTACTTACACCTATGAGTGGAATCCATATATGAATTAAAAGGGAATGTGAATGGTTAAATACCTTTTATATAAAATTTTCTTTAATAAACGAAAGGGGATGATGATATGAATCAATAGTAAATTATGAATTGCGGTGGATGACCTCTACGATTATGCATTTTATGTAAATGGTTGGAAATGTGGCATAGAAACTAACATGGGGCCTCCTTTTATCACTTGTAATTTAATTGAATAATGAATTTATTATGATCAATGAATTGTTAAAAAGTTCATTAGAACCAACATGTCCGTTTTAACCCATTTTATAACATGGTTATTATGGATACTTTGGTTTTACAATGAAATTTTAGTATGACATCGATATGATGGTATAAAACCAATGAATATTTTATATAGGAAGACTTAGATTATTACCTTGGATAAAAATTTCTTGTAACACCTTGAACATGATCTTTGGGATCCACCTAGGTGTATCCCATGTTTTCTACGGATGATATCTATGGACTCGAAGAGGACACCCTGGTCAATGGCCTTGGGTCCTAGCCCTTGTAGGTCTACATTATGATATTTTTTCTATGGATGAGCTCCATGGAATCAAATAGTATGCCTTATTCAATGGCCCTGGGCCCTTTCTCTCAATGGTTTGATCCTTGATACACTGACATAGGTTGTAGCTAATTCTTACTCTTGTATAACGTTTTAATTTATTTATAGACTACATGTTACCACATTTACTTACAGATCGGGGTATATAACTTTATTAATTATAAATTTATTCTTGTTATACCTGCAAACTATTATAGCTTATATGCATGGACTATATATTTTATAGAAACAATTTGTGGTGGCCTACTGAGTGTACCTCTCACCCTGTTTGGGCCACTGATTGGTACCTAGAAAGAATTTTTGATTGAGGGTTGAGAAAAGCGTAATTTCCATCCTTGGATGTCAGATTATTGTATTCTAGGATGGAGTACATGAGAAGAGGACTAATCATATGCTCATTATACTAGTGTAGATATATTTTGGGTCTTTTGTTCATTTTTTATAGCATGTTGTATTATTCATATTTCTCTATTTCCCATGTATCTCCCCGTTTTTCATATCATGACATGATCACCAATTTTTTATATCATATTGAATATTGTTTATCATTTTTTATGATAATATGTCTATTGTTATTGGACGATTTAATTATTTCTCTTCCATATTATTATATATGTTTTTTATTTATATACGTATCGTACCATTGTGTTTCACTCTCATTATGAGGGTATATTATCCCCTTTATAATATCATACACACTGGGTTCAATTAAAAAATCTATGGAATATGGGGAGGTGATCTTGAGGCTAGGTGGATCTTAGATTTAGATACTAGTAAGTGAATAGGACCCTAGGTTCTACAACTGGTATAAGAACTTCCTTTTACCATTTTGTTTTACCGTTTGGGTTGGTTTATAGGAAACTAGTAATGTGTTGGAATTTGGTAATGCGCTAGTGCCTAGGTGTAAATAACCCACATATATGGGAAAGGAAAATTACCTGGTAAGAGGATTACCATTTTGGATTATTCCTTTTATATTTGTATTGATTTCACCATTGGGTGATACCCAAAATATGTTGTGTTTATTATTATTATTATTATTATTTATTTTTGCCCTTATCCCAGTACAATAAAGATGTGTTGTTTCATTAATCATACTAGTTACATGAGGATTTATATGCCATTCCATATCTATTTTACTACATTCATTGTATGCAGTATGTTGTGGTGCATTAATTTCCAAACCGATTATCCGACTAATGTTTATGCAGGATAAATTAGATAAATAATTGTTAAATTAAAGTGTTTTTATCAACCTAAATGGGTTTTTACCATACAGCTTAATTGTGGCTTAGTATCTTGTCCAATTATGTGTTGTTTTATCCATGGAATTATAAGTTGCGCAATCTGAAATATTAGTGGTTCCAATTAAATGGATGTAAAATTAAACTTATAGAGTGTGTGTGCCTTTATAAATTGGTAATGGTGATCCATGTGATTAAATTGTTTTAAAATGTGGGTCACAGTTACATTATATTCCTTTTGTAACAAATAAATCTTAGAAATTTATAATTTGGGAGTGGTATCTCATTTAACTAGTCCATGATATATATATTTATATGTAAATAGTTGAATTTTAACTCTTAAATGAAGTGATTGTTATTAAATGGGGTTTCCAATTGCAACTTAAAGGGTATTTTACTCTGTAACGTGCAATTGAAACTTGAGATAGTAGAACCCCTGATGCGATATATGAGACCTTTCCTTTAAACCGAACAAAGTAGTGGGAAGTAGGGAGTGTCTGTTATGACCTATATGGTTTTGTATAACACCTAGACGTGATCTTAGGTGTAGTTAGGGGGTGTTAATTTTATAGGAAGGCTTGTACCTATCATATTCTAGTGTTAGTAAACTATTCTATTATTAAATACTTTTATAAGGCTTGTGCTTTGAATTGTAGAGATATTTATCTATAACGGCCTCAAGTTGTGTACTCGAAGGGTGGAAA
Source organism: Viscum album (assembly GCA_963277665.1). NCBI lineage: Eukaryota > Viridiplantae > Streptophyta > Magnoliopsida > Santalales > Viscaceae > Viscum > Viscum album. The sequence goes on along the minus strand of OY728123.1, from coordinate 427,676,822 downwards.
TGACCAGGATCCATAGGTGGTAGTCCATGTACCAGTAGTATTTCCTATAGTAGTTCTATTAGTGGAACCTCCTATTATTCATGATATGGGAAATAATGTTGATATTCAAGAGGGTTTCCTATGATTAATGCATACCATTCAGGGATCCCCATGACCTACCTTGATTATTTAAGAGTGGACATGTGAGTTTTAGTAACCTAATCCACCTATCTTTTTAGGGTATGGAGGTCCTCAAGATGTTGAGTCAGGGATATAGACCACATTATCTATTTTAGATCATATAGTGATGTCTCTATGGAGGAGGTTCAATATTAATTTATATATGATTATAGGTTCAAAAAATATATGGTGGGATATTTTGACCCAGGTTGAATAACACCATGTTTTGGTCTAGAGGGATTTCTAGAAATCCTTCTTTTATTACTTCTTTCTTGAGATAGTGAGAGAAGATTGAGCTAGAGAGTTTATGCACCTAGAGTATAAAAATCATTCTATTATGGATTATTCATATAGTTTAATTGATATTTAGTGTTTCATTTATACACTCCTTAGTGAAAAGCTGTCTAGTGCTAGATGTTTTGAGGAGGGTCCTGTGTACACTATCTAGGCTCATGTTAATGTGTTTCCTTTGACTATCATCACTGAGATAGTAAATCATGCCCTCATCACTAAGCAAAACCTTGGAAAATATGGAGGTGTTGGCCCTGACATTTTAGTACCTCATCAAAGTAGTAGTCATTATATTGGTAGAAAGTGTAATTTTGAGCTTTACCTAGGAGGCATGAGTAGCCAGAGTGTGCACCCAGATAGCCATGCAATATTTTATTAGTGTGGTAAGTAGGGTCATATGAAGCCCCACTATGATAGAACCCTAGTTGAGTGCATGGAATATGATATAGTGGGGAATATTTATAGGACTTTTTTTTTCATCTTTCCACATATTCCTGATTGAAGATGATACATACAAGCTCCACCTTAAGGAGAGAAAAAAGTTGATCCTCACTAGGAGGGGGAAACTGAAGTTTTACTGACCATTCTGGTTGAGATGGTGATCATGTATGGGGGGTCCATACACTGAATTTACAATTCTAGCAGAGTAGACCTACCCAGGGTAGTCAGGCTATATCTCATGGATGCAAATCAAGATAGATATATATAGTGCAGATAAAACCCAAGGAGTAGAGTTTCAGTCCCTCTATTGTTCATGGTATAATATTAATATCACATAGTTTAGTGTATGTTCTATTAGAAACATGATATTACCACTCATTTATATATATATGTACATTTTGGATAGCCTTGGGATCTTGATTTAGTATTTCTGTGGGGTGATAAAACTCGATAACCCATTAGGAATTTTATTATAAATTGTACGCTGGTGTGAGGAAATTCTCCTTGAGGCAAGAGACTATTATTTTCTTTGGAACCTCTTCATCATTGAGGTGATAGGTTTTAACATCATTCTCAGGATGGATTTATTGGTTTCTTATAATGATTATTTCCATTTATATCACTATAAGGTGTCCTCTATATCCCTATAGGGTGGTAGTAATATTCAAAATGGTGAATCAGATGTCTAGGAAAGTCGAGTCGAACCTAAGAAATGTGGGATAGGTTGAATAACAACCCAAATTGCTATAATTTTCATAAATGATTAGGAAACAAATATGTAAAAGTTCCCTCCTATAGTAGACCATTTCAAGGATATCCACCCTAAATTATTTTCTAAACTACCTCCTGAGAGAGAGGTAGAGTTTAATATTGAACTAGTTCAAGGAGAAACACCAATATCAATTCTACATTTCCAGATGGATAATAATGAGTTGCAGGAGCTCAAGTGACATCTTGAGGACTTAGAAGCCAAGGTATTTTATGAAACCTTACTTCATTATGGTGTTATCCCTTTACTTTCACCATGAAGGTGGATAAGAACCTTGATATTTGTTTGGATTATCAATGATTTAAAAAAATTAGGGTCAAAAACCAATATCCACTACCTCATATTGATGTCCTCTTTGTCTAGATCCAAGGTGAAAATGTTTTTCAATGGTGTTTTTGAGGTTAGGCTACCATGAGGTATGAGTAATTCAATAAAATATTCCTGATAAAAAATCCAAAGTAGATATGGATTATAAGAGTATTTGGATATTTTTTCCCTCACAAACATTCCAGTTGTTTTCATGGCCTTGACGAATCAGGTTTTTCACCCATATCTAGGTTCATTTATGATAATCTTCAGGGAAGAGCTCTTGGTTTATTATCATAATCAATATAATTATTCCAAATATATTGAGACTACAATGAATATAATGAGAGAGAATTATCTATATGATAAGATCACAAAATTCCACTTTTGGGTCAAGAAGGTTCACATCTTGGGTAACATCATATCGAAATCTAGCATATCCATGGACCTAGAGAAGAAAAGATCTATTATTTCCTAGGAGCGTACAAAGAACATATTTGACATATAAAGTTTCTTGGGGATGGATAGATATTACATGCACTTTATACAAGATTTATCATGTGTTAAAACACTGTTCATTGGATTACCAAGAACTGTGTCCAGTTTACATGGTCTGAAGCATGAAAGAGAGACTTTCAAAAGATGGAAGGGAGATTGAGTTCAACACTAATGTTGATTTTACCTGAGATAGGAAGAGGATACATGGTTTATTTTTACTCATCAAGAATCTGGATGGGATCCACTATGATTCGAGGAGATTGAGTCGTAACGTATGGGTCTCATTAGTAGAGGCCTCATGAGTATAATTACCAGATAGACATTCTCAAGCTAGCAGATATGGTTCATGAATTACTTTATTGGACACTTTTATTGTTAATAGATCATTTAGTGGTGTTTACGGATTAAAAAGTCCTCATATATATCTTAAAATAGTGTTACCTAAATATCATATATTGAATATGGGTTTAATTCCTATAGTTGTTTAACCTCGATCTTACATATACACAAGGTAAGGGAAATACCATTACTAATGATCCAAAAAAATTGGCACAAGAAGTCCTGATGGTCAGCAATGAATGAAAATTGGTAGACATGTTTTTAAAGATGAATCTATAGGTGCATGACCATTAGGGCCTACCTGTACTATAATATTTAGTAGTGGCCTCTTCACTTCTCGATAGAGTGAAGATGGGGAAGATTTCTGTTTCAGATGGATTTTTCCTATATGAGAGCGTTGTAAGTGAGGATCCACTACCATGACAATTTTTTGATAGGGATTAGATCTGGTTCATTCATGGGTGTGTTTGGGTTTTGACAGACCAAAAAGTGGAGTTGATGAAATAGTTCCATTCCTCTTCTTGGGAAGTACATCGCAATCTTACTAAGATGTATTGTGACTTACACTTCCATTATTGGTGGTTGGGGACAAAAGGGGATATATATAGTTTTGTAAATTTTTGTTCAACCTATCAGTAGGTGAATTTGGAACACCATTGACCCTCAAGGATTTTTCAATCATTACCAATTATTGAGTAGAAATGGGATGAAATCACTATGAATTTTTTATGGGTTTACCTAGGTCACTTTGAGGTTGTGATACATTGTGGGTGATTATAGATAGATTGAAAAAATTCTCTCACGTCTCACCTATTAAAAAATATTTTTTAGTGGATGATATTGGTAGGATATATATTAGAGAGACCATTTTCCTCAATATAGTTCCATTTACTATCATATCAAAAATTAATTCTCTATTCATGTCATGCTTCTGGTAGGGGTAATAGAGGGCACTAGGTTCATAGGAACTTATGAGTACAACCTATCACCCAAAGATTGATGGTAAGTCTGAGTGTATGATACGAGTGTTAGATTAAATGCTATAGGAATGAATCCAATATTATAGTGGTCGTCGGGAGAAACACCTACAACTTTTAGAATTTTATTATAATAAAATCATTCAGGAAACTATATAGATGGATACTTATGAGTCTCTATATGATAGATCATGTCGTTCACCCCAGTTTCAGTTAGAGGTAGGAGATACGACACTACCGGGACCTCATATCATCCAGGAGGCATCAATGAAAGTATAACTTATCAATATGTGTGTGGCAATAGCTTAGTCTTGGATGTTGTCTTATGCAGATCACCATTAGAATCCTATAGAGTTCGTGTTCTATGATCAAGTTTTACTGAATGTTTTTAATATACTAGGGAATTGATGGATTGGAAGGAAAGGGAAGATGAAACCTAGGTTCATTGGAACCTTCGAGATCTTAGAGAGAGTTAGTCTAGTACCCAATTGGTTGCAGTTACCTCAGAGGTACTGATCTATGCACAACATCTTCCATCATTGATAGCTTTATTGTTATCTCTCTAACCCATCTCACATATCTTATCCTAATGAGGATAACTTAGACGTGAAGTCTTATTTTGTGGAACACGTTTCTATATTTTTGATCAAAAAATGAATTCTCTATGAGGAAGGTATATCCCTCTGATACGGGTTCCATGGAAGCATGAACATTTATTGGACGAGACATGGGAGTGAGAGGTCGATGTATGTGCTTCGTGGATAAAGTATTTATTAGATAATATTCTACCACATTTGGAAGAGAAACTCGGGGACATGTCACTAATATAAATAAGATCTATAGAAATGGACCTATACCAAAGGTTTTTATAAAACCATTGGTATATGTGCCTTAGAGAGACCCTATACCAATAGTTTTGTCAACAATGTTGGTATAGGTCTGATGGAGAGACCCTATACCAATGGTTTTGGCCAAAATAGTTAGTCTAGGTACCATTTAAAGAACCTATACTAATGGTTTTACAAAAACCATTGGTATAGGTCCCATGGATTGAACCTTTTCCAACATATTTTGGAAAAACCTTTGGTTTAGGTCCCATGGAGACACCCTATACTGATGGTTTTACTTCCTCCTAAACCCCCTTAAATTATTATTAAACCATGATGATATAATAAAATTAGTATCTAAAATATAATTAGGTGATTTTATTTTAATTTCATTACCTAAAACCATCTATTATTCCATCAAGTGGGCTACAAAATCATCATTCATGTGTAAGAAGAACTATTGCCTCATGAACCAATATCATTCATTTTTTTTCCATTAACACATATCGTGGAAGGAAATAATGATGGATTTATTAATTATATATGATATTATAGATATTATTATTCTTATAGGATTATTATATCTTATATGTAAGATCCCATGTTTTCATATGAGTTTCACATATTTTTATTTTTGGTTTAAATTCTTATTTATGACCAAATGGGAATTCCCATTGAGGACATGGGGGTATCAGGGGTTTCCAGATATTATTCAAAGAATGTGGCCAACATTTTTGGAAAAATAATATTGAATTAATGGTTAGTAGAATCCTTTTGGGGTAGTGTTCATGGTTACTCCTAATTTTGTTGGGCTGGATAGTGGGCTAAAGGAGCCCACATGGTTTGATAAAATGTGCAGATGGAGGTGCATACATGTTCTAGAGAACCTATAATTTTTAATAGAAGTAATTTTCATGGTTTGTTTATGGTTAATCAAACTCTTTAGAGTTACCATGTAGGTTCCCCCTGATTATAGAAGAGGATGCATGGTTGGTGCATGGTTTGGCCAAATGTGAGGCCAAACCGCACGACCCTGTATTTTGAGGAAGAATAAAAATTTATCACTTAAAATGTTTATAACTGAAAAGGTAATTCTATTTCTCTCATGTTGGAAAAATTCTTTATCTTGAGAGATCCTTTGAATATTTTATCATATCCTTGGCTCTTATTCTTCCTTCCAAGCTCGAAATTGAGAGACATCTATCTCATTAGATCCACACTGATAAGTACTACAATACTCTTGATCCGGTCTTCATTTTCCTTGGTATCATGTTCACTATTTATGTTCAAGATAATTTGACTTATTTTTTGGTTATTTGTTTTTAATAATTTTTCTCCCAAATAGGGTCAAATTAAGAGCTTATATTGAATGATCACTATACTAAAGACCTATGATAGGTGGTTTATTGTTTTCCTGATTTGTTTGTTACTTTAAAGATCTAATTGTTCTAATGCCGCCCACTAGACTTACATGCATGACCCTAAATTTGAATTTAATAATTGAATTGAACATATAGGAATCTGTTAGGGATTCCCTTTAGTTCCTTTGATTTCTTTTATATATTTTTTTCTCCAACCAAGGCCACCTACAAGGTGTTCTATAGGAATTGTCTTTACATATGAATTTAGTAAACCACCCATGGGGTAAGTTAGTGCTTTCCTAGTTTGAAGAGTCATATTAATGAATTAAATTAAATTGAATTGATTGTTAGTAAATTTGTATCATCACCTTTTCCATGTATCAACATGCCATGTCTTTCTTATTTTGATTGAATGGTTTATATGGATTTTTATATGAGTGGGTTAAACCATGGAAATTTAATTCTTGTGGATTGATGAATGGAATGAAATGTGAATTCAAATGGTAGTATATGACTTGTATGATATACCATGGATATTGATTCTATTTAGATGACATGGAAGTTTCACTAATAGGTCTTGATTTATGGTAGATGTTTCATTAGATGTATATGCTACTTGGATCTTGATTACATAGAATGCCAAGGGAATTACTATTCCTTGGATCCAACTTTCTGGAATCTAATTGGGCATGCTCTCTTGACATGATACTTGGACTCAACTATTTTGGTTACTGATTTTCTATCAATATGATCATGGAAATTTATGAGGATGCCTTGGTCATCTATACTCAGATCTGACCTAGTGTGGTATGACACTTATAATTGTATGGAACTTCCATGGTAAATGTCACATTTTGATTTTATTAGTTGTCCACTATAAACAGTGGTTCTTTTTGTTATACAACATGGCTATGATGGAAATGTTATATAGGTTATACAGAAAGGACCCGGTGATATGATATACATTGTATATTCCATTTCCATGACTTTTACTTCATTTTTCTGATTCTATTCCCAATGATAGGATCTTGAAACTTGTTTTACAGGGATCCATGTATGGGTGTACAAGAACACATGTATATTTACTTTTTCCATGGGTGATTTACTTTTAGTACTGCCATACCTGTTATACTATGCACTCTCAATTAGCTTGTATTGCACAAATCAGACTTGTTATAGACAATTTGGGTGGTGAACTACTGGGATTATATCTCACACCCAGTTCAGGCAGCTATTGGGAACCCAGAAAGATTATTTTGATGAAGGTAGATGTCTATGATTGTGCCCATAGTTCAATGCTTGACTTTGTTCCATGCTTAGGAGTAGGGGATCATGAGACCGAGATAGGGCTTGTTATGCTATTACGAGATAATTTTTTTTTGGTATTTTTGGAATTTGGATACATGTACCATACTGATTCTATGTATACCTATTTTGGATTCTTTGAAGATTCATGACATGATCATCATTTTATATGAGATTACTTTTGGAATTTTTTGTCTATATTTTTCAACTGGATGTTTATCTATGTTTTGATTGATATACTACTTATAGTTTTGTTCATATAATTTATACCATTGTGTTACAATTTAACAAGTGGGAATAGTCTACCCATACACACACACAAGGCCCCCACTTCTAGTCAACAAACGCTGACTTTTGGAGATATATAGTTGAGGCCATGTGATCTGTCGGTCTTAAGGAACCATTTAGTGGAATTTGGGTTTGGGACATTATAAATACGTATCAATGGGATTATTTTCTATTTTACCTTACTATTTTTAAAAAATAGAATGGTATATGAATGAACTGGAATTTGATAATGAGCCATTCTTAGGAGTTTCTAACCCATGTATAGAAAAAAGTCAAATTACCTCGAATGAAAATTGATGTTTTATGGATTTTGGCTATTATAGTTGAATTGATTAGACCACTGGTTGATGAACCTTTATTGATATGTTATAATTTATATTATTTTTGGTTCTATTTTGTTACAACCTGATGATATGAGGGTACTTCATCTCATGCATCATTCCAGGAACCTGTTAGAATTCAAATGTCAGGCATTATTCCATTCTATATAGGATGCACTTCTTATTTTCATGATTTTGTGATCGGTTTTGTGATAGATATACTAACTAATTTGATCGATGATCTATAATTTTTATTGAGAATCATGATTGATACTTAGATTTTCTATCATAACTAAAGTGGTGATTTATTGATTTGGCTATAGAAGACACCCTAAGAATCCAATTGTGGACTGTTGAGTAATATACCATGAGGAACATTGACTGGAATATGTTATGGTGTGAGTTGGGTGGACACCATATTTTGGTTCTAAAAGAGTAGGGTCCCTTATGGATCAGAATTGTTGAACCATTTGGTTCAACCATTTAAAAAATTAATATGGACATGAAATCGAATAGAAATTGAGAACTATGAAATAAAGACATGACCTTGACCCATATTTTGAGTGGGATTTAGGCAGTGTCCCTAGAGAAGTTTTTGATAATTTATTTCTACCTGTTCTGTCTTTGGGATCATGTTTTGTAGTTTGACCTGTTTTTTGGATGGTTTTAGCTTGTACTACGCTTTTAGTTGTGAACATTGATATTGTTCTTTTCTGAGGTGAATGTTTGGCATTGTATATTTATTCCACCACAATGACCTATAGTTATAATCTAAGAAGTTTTCAATGTCCATGCTCTGTAGGTGGTGGGAAATGGGATACCAATAGACCGTCCTATAATGCATGCTGAGCCACTAACCATTTTACCAGACACAGGTGTTGAGGAAAAGTTATCTGAGGGTGTTTTCCTCTTCATGCAAAATTTTCAGGGAGCATTGAAACCTGCATTATCTATGGAAGATATGATGAATGTGTTCCAAAAATAGAATACTCCCACATTTTCAAGGGATGACAGTCTACAAGATGTTGAGCCGTGTCTTGAGAAACTATGAGAATATTGGGAAAGTGATTTCATGCATCTAGATTTGGGCACTATGATAGTTATGGATTATTTGAAACAATTTATATAACTTAATCTTTTTGTGCCAATATACCTTTTTGCTGAGGCTTCAGGGGTGTGATTCATTGAGTATGTTCTTTGAAATGATTTTTGGTCACAAGTTAACATTTTAATGTTGAAAAGTATTAATAAGTTGGTAAATTATGAGTAATTTTAGAGTGAAACCTGAGGAATGCTGGGTGTCCATAGAAAAGAAATAATGTCTCTCGGACCAATTGGTCAGCTTCCAATAGAAGAAAGTGACATTTTGAGGCTTCTCATGAGATTATTACTAGCCATTCTTTGGGTATTGGAAAATTAGTTTTCTGTAATTTGTATGGTAGGTGGGTCCACATGAGGAATCAATGTGATCAAGACCAAGTTGAGTGCCAATCTTGTAGCATGATGTTCCACATGCATCATTTTTATAAGATTATCCCTCTAGTAGTGAGTGGTAGCGGTCATCACTAAAACTAGGTTTATGAGTGGGTTTCTTAGCTCCACGTGAGGCATGGAGATGAAGTAGTATTGGTTGATTAGGCTGAGTTAGTGTCGGTCATGGCTAAGGTATCTAGGCCCTAGTTGTTTCGAGATAGTAGATTGGGACAACAATGGTTAGTGAGGTTGTGTCATAGGGCTGTGGTTCAGGCCAGATCTATTATGTACAACCTACACCCAAGGAGTAGGGTGGCATACAATTTATGGTGAGAGGTATGCCATTAGTAGCCTCAACTATCGTATCTTCTCTTTTTGACATAGTCACATCGTATAGTTTCATATCTGGACCTATTTTAGAAATCATTGGGCTTGTTATTCAGTTCTTTGAGAGAATTATTATTCTAGACACTCTATTGGGGATCATAATAGAGGATATATATCAATTTTGGGAGTTCCCCATGAGGTTTATGGGTGTCACTTTGTATGAAATCTATTTTTACTTAGGATGATAGGGTTTGACATCATACTTAGAGTGGATTGGATAGTATCTTATCAAGCCATTATTGATTTATATCACTAGATGGTGACATTCATATCATTATAGGGAATAATTTATACTCACAAGGATGAATGGGATGTCCCAGCGATCTGGGCTAGAGCACAACATTATGGGCTGGGTGGGTTGAGAACCCCGAATACTAGTTTATATCTAGATGATCAGGGATCTCATTAGGATGAATTTTCTCTAGTGTTTGCGTATTTCGAGGATTTATTCCTGGATGAATTTTTTGGTTCAACTCCTTAGAAAGATGTTGATCTCTCTATTGACCTAGTGTCAGGAGATGAACTAGTTTCTATTCCTCCTTACAAGATGGCTACAATAGAGTTTATGGAGGTCAAGAGGCAGCTATAGGATTTGGAGGTAAAGGTGTTTATACAAACCAATACATCAATGTAGACTTCAAGGATCCTTCTTGAAAAAAAAATCAGATGGTACCCTTAGGGTATGCATGGATTATCATAAATTGAACTAGTTGACGGTTATGAATTGGTATCCCATTACATTGATAGACGATATTTTTTACTAGCTTTGAGGAGTTCAGGTATTATTGAAAATTGATTTGAGATTAAAATATCTTTAGGTGTGTGTTTGACCCATATACATACCTTTTATATATTTTCATAGTAGGTATGATCTATATGAGTACCTAGTTATGTCATTCGATATCACGAATGAACTAGTGGTTTTCATGGTGCGGATGAACCGATTTTTCCATTCTTATATATATTTGTTTATGGTGGTTTTTGTGGATGATATCTTGGTGTATTACCATAATCAACATAACCATGCCAAATGTCTTGAGATCATTTTAGATACAGAAAGAGCACATCAGTTATATGATAATCTCAAAAAGTGCCACTTATGGATGGATAAGATTCACTTTCTAGGCTATATTATCTCAGAGACATGAGTATCAGTTCACCTAGAGAATATAAGATTTGTATTTTCCTAGGAGTTGATAGAGAACTTCTTTTATATATGGAGTTTCTTGGGGATAACTAGATATTATAGGAATTTCATATAGTACTTTCCACTCTGATCAACACCGCTCATAGGCTTGACTAATATGGGTGTGATGTTGGTATGGAAAGATTCCAACGAGATAACCTTTTAGGAGCTATATGGGAGATTGACATAAGCACCATTCCAAATTCATCCAGAGCAGTGAAGAAGATACATTATGTATTGTGATTCATCTGGTTTTGGGCTAGGAGTAGTTCTAATGTTGGGGGATAGAGTCATAGCATACGAGTCCCATCAGTTGAGGCCACACGAGTGGAACACCCTGACACATGATCTCGAATTGGATTACATTGTTGGAGACATTATTTTCTGGGAGAGCATTTTGTGGTGTATATGGACCAAAAAATTATCAATTGTATATTTAGATAGTGTGATCTGAAATGAGGCCGTGAAGGTGGGTTGAGTACCTATAGTCTTTCAACATTGAGCTTACCTATATTCTTGGTAAAGTCAGGGTAGTGGTCGATGCACATATCAAGAGGACTCAGAAGCAGGAAGTTCTAGTGTCCAGTAGAGAGTGGCATCTGGTGGATTTTTTCTCTGAGATTTAGGTGCATGATAGTTAGGGATATTTTTTCATTTATCCTTATCTATGAATTTTACCCTCCTGGATAGAGTAAGGATAAGGATGCTATAAGATTTTTAGGTCATAGTCTTATGAGATAATTCAATAGTTGAGGAACCACCTCTTGGTTGGATAGCAGAAAATGATTAGATCATGCATATCCATGGTAAAAATTGGGTTCCAATGGGCATTCAAAAGGAGGTAATGTCAGATTTTCATGCCTCAATTTCTATAGTTCATCCCGAAGTTACCAAGATGTATCATGAATCACACCATTAGTACTGGTGGACAAGGATAAAATGTGAGGTAGTTGGTTTTATTATGAGGTGTTACACATATTAGTTCGTGAAGGTTGAACATCAGTAGTTGACTATACTTTTACAATAGTTACCTATTCAAGAGTAGAAATGGGATGATGTTGTGATATATTTTGTCATTGGTTTACCAAGTTCTCCTTCAAATAGTGATATTACATGGTTTTTTGTTTAGAGGATCATGAGGGTTTCACAGTTCCCACCAATTAGGGAGACCATTAGTGTTAAAGGTCTTAGGAGGTGGTATATCCATGAAATTATATGACTTTATGGGGTCACATTCACTATCGTTTCAGATAAGAATGCTTAGTTATGTCATTTTTTGAAGAGTTTGTAGAATTCATTGGGTACATTGGTGATTCTAAGAACAAAATACTACCCTTAGACTGATGAACAGTTAATGCATCTGAATCAGGTGATTGAGGACATACTATAAGCATCCATCCTAGATTTTGGGGGCTCTTGGGATAAGTGTATTCCCCTTGATGTGTTTTCCTATAATGAAATCTATTAGGTGGTGATTTAGATGGAGCATTATGAGGTTTCATAAAATAGGTCATATTAGTCATCCCTGTGATGGTTAAAGAAAGGTGAGGAAGCTTTACTGGGACCAAATCTCATGTAGGGGACTTCTATGCAAGTTGAGTTGATGAGGAAGAGTATATATACTGCACAGTCTCAACAAAAATCTTATAATGATCGTTGTAGAAAAAATTTAGAGTTTTATGATTAAGACCATGTATTTTTTTCTCACCATGGATAGAACATAGACAGAATAGGATATAGGAGAATCTTTCACCATGATATATCTAACCGTTCGATATTCTGTAGAGAGTTAGACTGATAGCCTATTAGTTTCAGTTGCCTCAGAGGTACAAAGCCATGAACAACATATTCCATGTTTCTCAAATTTTCCATTATCATGAAGATCCATATTAGGTTCTGTAACCTGAGGAGGTGGTGTTACATGTAGATGAATCCTTTGAGAAACATCTGATTCTATCGTTGACATGAGCACAATGTTTTTTTTGAGAATGGTCAATTCATCTAGTATGTATGCTATGAAAGTATCAAAGTTTACATGATGAGACTAGGGAGTGGGAGGAAAATGTAAATGCTTAGTGGTCAGAGTTATTCTCAAAAGAATCTTGACCACCCTTGAGAGGGAAATTTAGGGAAAACTACTTTAAGGGGATATTGTAAGATCCTGGGTTTTCTTATGAGTTAGGTATATTTCATTTTTGGTTTAATTTTTTTTATGAACTAATGTGAATCCCTTGGAGGGAATGGGGGTATAGGGGGTGTATGGGGTTCTTTGGAAGTTAATGCCTATTTTTTTTAAAAATCTAGATAGGTATCATGTTATGTAAAAACCATGAAATGAAATTTGCATGTCTACTCCTAACCATGAATGGATATAATGTGGGATGAAGGTGCCCATAGAGTTTGACAAACTATGTGGATGGAGGTTCACCCCCATGGAAAAAAACTGCAATTTTTAACTCAGGTGTTTTTATGGTTTGTTCATAGTTAGTCAAACCATGCATGGTGACTATGTGGAAGACCCCTTAGTATAGAAGAGGGCGCGCAGCTGGTGCCCAGTATGGCCAACCATGTGGCAAAACCATGAGGTTTAGTATTTTGAGGCAAAATGATAATTTGTCCCTTAATATGTCTATAAATTCAAATGTTATTATATTTCTCTCATGTTGGATAAACGATTAATCTTGAGAGATCCTTTGAAGGATGAATCATATCCTCTACTATTATTCTTTAGTTTGACATTAGAATCAATATTCGTTCATATAATTGGATCCACACTAGTATGTAATATAATCCCATTGAATCATTATTTGTTTTCCTTGGTATCAGTTGCGTTATTTAGGTGAAAAAATATTCCCTATTTTTAGGTACTTTGTTTTTTGTTAATTCTTCACCCAATCTCAGTCAAATAAATAGCTAATACTCGATTATCAATCAACTATGAAACTAATGTAAGTGGTTTATACTTTTATCAAGTGTTTTGGTTTTTTAAAGATCTGATTTCCATTGTGCCACCAATCAGAATTTCTAGCATAACCCTAAATTTGAATTGAATATATAGGATCCTATTAAGGATTACATTTTATTAATTTGGGATGTGTTTTATGTTGTTTCTCCAACCAATACCACCAATGGGGTCTTATATGTGAATTACCTTTACCTATACCTATATTAAACCACCCATGGGGTGAGTTAGTTCTTTCCTAGTTAGTGGAAGCATATTAATGAATTGAATTGAATTGAATTTATTATTAGGAGATGGATATTACCTCATTTTTGAAGGGTTTACATACTATTCCTTGGTTTTTTTATTGAATGGTTTATATGGATGTGTATATGAGTTGGTAAAATCATGGAACATGAATGATTGGGAATTGATAAATTAAATGATATGTGAATTGAAATGGAAGTGGATTCCTTAGATGATATACCATGAATGCTGATTCCAATAATATTCCATGGAAATTTACCCCATGGGTGCTGATTTATAGTTGAATATTCCTAAGACCTATATACTCATTGGATCTAGATTCCATTGGATGCCAAGGGAATTTGTACCCCTTGGATTTGACTTGTTGGACTTGAATTGGACATGATTTGTTGACATGATCCTTATAATCCACTCGTGCCATTACCATGTTTCATTAGATATGCTCTTTGGAATCAATGGGGATGCCTTGGTCTTTTATAGCTTGGATCCACCCTTGTTGGGTCTGTCACTTATGATTATATGACACAGTAGTAGTAAATTTGGAATGTTTGATTATATGGCTCGACCATGGTAAATTTTGATAATTCATGTTATATGGTGTGGCCATGAAAGGTATGTTATAAATGTTATATAGAAATTCCATAGTGATATAATATATTTGGTATACGTCATGGTCGTGGTGTTTACTTCCTTTTTCTTATGAGTTTCATTGTGATAAGATTTTGACACTTGGTTTACTGAGATCTATAAATAGTTGTATAGAGACATATGTTTTTCTACATTTTCTATTGGAACTTTACTTTCATAAATTTCATTCCAAATATATTATGGACTTTACTTTAGCTTGTATTGCACAACCTAGACATTTTATAGACACTTTGTGTGAAGACCAACTGGGATTGTTTCTCACACCATATTCGAGCTATCATTGGGTACGTTGAAACACTATTTTTATATAGGTAGGAATCGGGGAAACAACCTATATTTTGATGCTTGACATTTTTCCATGCTTAGGATCAGGGGAACATGGGCCTGAGATCAGGCTCGTGATGCTATCGAGAGGTAGTTCTTTTTTGGTTTGTTTGGTATTTTGATTCATGTTTTTTTAAAAATTCCATGTATTCCTATTTTAGATTCTTTGTAAACATTTGACAAGATCATCATTGTATAAGAGATTAATTGTGACGTTTTTTTATATATCTATCAATTTGATGTTTATATATTGTATGATTAATTTACTACTTCTTCTATTATTCATATGATTGCAAATAAAATTTTATTCTCTAATAAGAGGGAATAGTCTCCCTATAGACACACCCAATGTCAACCCTTTAGTCACCATCGTCTAGAATTTGGTGAGATATTCTTGATGCTATGTAAAATACTAGGCTTTAGGCACCATTTAGTGGAATATTACCTTCATGCTATCCAATTTGTAGGAATATGATAATGTCACTCGTGTTTATGAAGGAATACCAGCTTATGAAGAATTTTGATTCATTGATTCCTTTCATGGAAGGTAGTGGAGATGGATTTAACTAACACCTGTGATATATATGACATAAAAATGATTTTGGAATGATAATATATCATTTACCTTTATTTCTTTCAATCTGATAAGAATATGGAAACAATTTTCATGTATACGTATGGACTACTGTCTCGATGAATGTTGTATTTCATTTTATATCACTAAATTTTGTGTATTATTATAAACAAATATATACTGAATATATATTATATTTATACGATGGATGATATTTTGGATGTGAAGAAGCATAACACTAACATGGGATTGTTAATAAATAGGTAAGAAAAAGTAATAAGAAAATAATATATGTATGATATATATAAATATCATTATTATATTTATTATACATGAGTTTTTAACGTGGACAATGAAATCTGAGACTTAATTTAAGGTATTTTTAGTCTATCCTTTATTTTTAGTAGACATGTGAAAATTCACCACTTGTTTCTTTTTTGTAGTGTATATACTGCCACTTTGAAATTGTATATCATGAATGTTCTTATTTTAATGATATTATAAGTTTCATTTAATGTTATTAATTCATGGGTATTATGAATCAATGTTACCAAAGTGCGTAGAGTTTTATGTTATAATCTCATTATTTATTGGGATTGTTTATGATTATGATTCCAGTGATGAAATATTATGATCTATCTCTCAAGAAACTCATGAATTTTATTCTCTTATAGTTATTAATGTTATTTTTAGGTTATAGGAAAAATTTTCCACTCTTTTATAATTAAAATAATTGATAAAATATTTTAGAGAAAACTCAACTTTATTTCCCCCTTTGGTTGAAAATCTGTTTTATTCCAAAGCCTTGTTTGTTAAAATGTTTTCAAAACGGTTTTTTTTATTTTCATATGATTTTTTAAATACATTTTTATGAAGGCTTTATGTTTTTAATTTTTATAAAGGAATCATCTTGTCATTTTCCAAACATTTTTGGTTTGGGTTTTACTAATAATGTGGAAAGAATCATTGTTTTTAACATGCTTGGCATGAACAATTTTTTTAACTTTCATGATTGCTCAAAGATTTTAAAATCAAATTACAATTTTTCAAAGTTATTTTCAAATTAAAGGATTTATTAAATATTTTTTAAATTTTTAGATTTTAAATAAATGATTTCAAATTAAAAAAAATGATATTTTAGAATGTTTAAAAAAATTTCTAAATAAGAATTGATATTTTCTCAAGAAATGTTTTAATTGATTTTTAAATTTTCATTTATCATTTATCATGTTTATTTTAAATGAAAATTATATCCAAAATATTTTATGTTTTAAGAAGTGATTATCAATAAAAGTTATCTTCCTCAAGAAATGATCCAATTAATCTTTCAAAATATTTCCCCATCTAAGATAATATCCTTTAATGTTACTTTTTCTTTATAGGGGATATGAACCAAAAAAGGCATCATTATTCTTTAATTGAGTGGTTTATGAAGAAAAAATATTTTTGAAACCCATTTTTATTTTGTGGGTTATGCCATGATAAAAATATTATGAAACTTTATTCTTTTTCCATGGGTTTGGATATGATGAAATGATAAAATTATTATGAAACTTGTCTATTTTACAAAGGTTAAGATATGATGAAATGTTTATGAAACCCATTCCCATTTCATAGGTTATGATATGATCAATGTTTTATGATATTATAGCACACATATGTATGATTTTAATTTTTTATGGGCGTACCTATATATTCATCCAATTAATTAGGTAATTATTTATATCTCATGAGATTGATAGGAATGGAATGGGGAGTGACCCCAGTTCAGTAAGTGACTTTTCCCGCTACGATAGTATTGTGAGTAAACCTTGACTACTATAATGGTTTTTTTGAGTTAACCCATTACACTATGATATCCTTGGAAATGTGATTTTAATACTATGAAAATTATTTCTATGATTACGTTTATGCCACAATATTATGTCTTATGCGAATGTTATATTCTCTTGGATTATGTTCTTTGATTCCATTTTGATTCTTGTCTTATAAACTGTCAATATTTATTCCATGGATTAAGATTATGATCTTTGATATGAATGGTATGGTTTTGAAATGTTATTCTAATTTTATCATACTATTATGTTCATTTTAGGATTATGTATCATACTTTTTTACCCTTACTGAGCATCGGATCTCACCCTATCTTATGTTTCTTTTCTTAGGATTATGAGGAAATATATTATGTATGATATGTCTAAGAAGGGTTATACTTAGGAAGATTATAGTGGGTGATGATTTTGTTTACCTATGGACAAATTTTTTATGTTTCAATGTTTCCAAAAACACAAAACTATTATGGTACTTATGGGCGTGTTTGTGTAATGTAATGAATATTCATAATTTTTTTATAAAATGTACATATGGAATTTCTGGGCTTGTATAGTTGGTATCATAGGGTATGTTTATTTTACCTTTGGAAAATAGGATGATAAAATCTTAGTGGGATCCCTATGTAAATATCTAAGGGTACATATAAGTACGAGTCGAAGCATATGAAAATATTCTTTATTTTGTTGAAGGATAGAGAAATTGGTTTCTAAGAAGTAAAATCACTATATAGATATTACATGTGTATGCGGTTCTGGAATAGAGGAACACAATGTTAATAACTCCAAAAGGGTGCATTGATCTATAATCGATCATCACCTGGAGAACAACAACGATTCTTATTGCACATCTAGTTTGAAACTCCCAGGGGATATGGTTTGGAAATTCACCAAATCTTTAAGAAACATCATGAAGGATTAAAATAGAATATGACTTTGAATTACCTAAGATAGACCTAAGGTTTCATAGATTTAATAATGTGTCATGATGTTTATATCCTATAAGTGATTTTTTAGGATTATGTGGTTCCCATCTTGATTATTGTTTCTTACACTAGGGTTTTTGGTTTTAGTCAATGGCTAGAACCTAAGGGAACCATTTTAATGCTGCATGTGATGGAAAATATAATTGTTTTCCTCATAGGAATCCAAATTTTATGGGATATGGAATTAAAAATATCATTATTATGCTCATAAAACATTTTCATTATATGAATCATGTTTACTTCCAAATGAACAAAGGAGGGAACAACGTACTATTCAATCCTTCATGAGGAAAAATCTTCCATCTTTCATGGGGTCTTCTAATCCGTAGTTTATGAACAAATAATCAATAATAATGAAAATATATTTTTCATTATATTGTGTTTAGAACATGAAAAATTAATTTTGGATATCAACATTCTGGATGGTGAAGAGGATCAATGGTGAAATATTATCCAGAATATAAGAAAATATGATCAAATTGGCCTTATGGATTGGTATGAGTTCAAGAACTCATTTTTTAATAAGTAATTCCTCATAATAATTGTATGAATAAAGAGAAGATGTTACTTAAGATAAATCAAAAGGATGATGAATCCATTGGTATCTATGAGAAAATATTACAAGATGTTTGAGGTACACTTATGGTATTTTAATTGCACCTAAATGTAAGGTTGATCGATAATTCAGTGGCTTAAAACTAAAGCTCAAAGGAGCGTCATCCATAATAGACTTAATTTTTTAGGAAGATATTTTTCAATTTCTATTAAGGTGTAATTGAAGGTTGGAGTTATGAATCAATCCATTGGTTTTGATAAGAAGAGAAAATTGGAATTCAATGTAAAATATAAAAACCACGGAGAGAAGAGGATGACCTTTCTATTATGCTTAATGTTTGGGATGAAGCAAGGAGTAAATTTTATTAATTGGAATAGAAAATGTTTTAAGAGTGCAAGGGAAGTTGATTGTGAAATTGGTTATCGAATAGTTGATAATAAATTAGATAATTATGTGATTATAGAGAAAGCTACATAGAATTTATCAACCACACTCCAGTGATTCAAATGAAAAGAGTATGAGCACTATGTTAACCGATGCCCAAATCCAAAGGTTTATAATGATGATCGAAATCCGTAACCTATTAATATGAGAGACAAAGGTAAATCTCATGCATTCATTATTTCTGATGAGGAGTGTGATAACTATGTGGTGAAATGTACACATACCATCCACCGTAGAACTACTATTGTCTTATTTTACTCAAGATATACCCATTATTTCTTATCTAAAGAATATTATAAGGGTGTAAACATTCCACCAAAACTATTATATGTAGAATTAGTAGTGAAAAATCCCTAATGGTATGATAATAACATATGAAGTGTATGATTACTCTCCGGATGATGTAGGTGGGAATGTGTTTCCTACAAATCTTATAATTATTCCTCAAGATGAATTCTATTTAATCTTACACATGGATGTGATTTATCTATATAAATACCACGTCAACTGTCAATGAACGTAATTCATATTTGATATTCCAGACCAAACTATGACCTTCTATTAACGAGACAATATTTTTGAAATTTTGATAGAGATAACATCCATTTTATGGGTCTTAATACCAACTCAATGGGGTTTTTATCTGAGATGGTTGGGGAGAAACTTGACATTGATGGTATGCCTATTTTGTGGGAATTTTTTTAATGTATTTATAGAATAGTTTCCTTGTCTCCCACCGAATCATGAAATTGAATTTTCAAAAGAATGCATGACTAGTTCCATAGTAATTTCAAACAGTCCCTTTAAAAAGGATCTGATTGAGTAGTGGGAATTGAAGAAGAAAATTTAGGAGAACATTGAAAAAGGATTCATACAGTCAAGTGTGTCCCCTTTGGGTGAAAATATTTTTTTTTAAAAATAAATATTGATCTATGTGAATATTCATTGATTATCAAGAGTTGAATAAGATCAGGATTAGGAATATGTGTCCTCTTCCCCATATTGAAGACTCATTTGATCAACTACGCAGAGCTCAATATTTTTACAAGACTGAACTTTGTTATGGATATCATCAATTGAGGATAAAAAAGGATTATATACCCAAGAAGACATTTTTTACAAGGTATAGACACTATGAATATATTGTTATTCCATTGGGACTTACTAACTCCCCCTCTATCATCATGGATTTAATGAATAGAGTTATTTGAGATTACCATGATAAGTTTGTGGAAGTGTGTATAGATAGTATTTTAATATATTCAATGAAAAAGGAAGGGAATGATGTTCAGTTAAGAACTGCACTAAGGACCCTTAGGAAGGAGAAACTATATTAAAATTAACATTGCTTATTTTTTTTAAATGCTTCATTTTTGGGTCATATAATTTCAAGAGAGAGTATATCAATAGATCCATCAAAGGTAAAGTCTATTGAATGTTGGAACAGACCCACCATGGTGAAGGAGATATAGATTTTTCTAGGTTTTTTGGGATATTATTGATGGTATGTAGAGAATGTTTCTTGGATATATAATCCTCTGACCAAGTTAGATCGAAAGGAATCCAAGTTCCATTGGACAAATGAATCTGAGGAAAATTTCATGGAATTAAAGAGAAGTTTATTCAGTTCATCTATGCTTACATTACCCTATAGTGGAGTAGGGTTTGTAATATTAAGTGATCCCTCCAAGAATGGATAGGGATGTGTTCTTATGAATAATAAAATGGTTATCGATTTTGCCTAATGAAAATTGAAGATTCATGAGAAAAATTACCCACCTATGGATTTGGAGTTAGCTGTTGTAATTTTTTCATTAAAGATATTGAGGAATTATATTTATGGATTAAACAAAGAAATATATATCGATCATAAACATTTAATGTATATATTCAAAAATAAAGAGGTAAATATGTGCCAAATAATATGGTTAGAGCTGATTAAATATTATTACTTCTCAATACATCACCACCCTAGGAAGTAGAACACGATGGGTGATTCTTTGAGTTGAAATGATCATGATAGATTATCCATGACATGTATTACAAAAGATAAAATATTTATATATTTACAAGGGATAGATCTAGGAATCATGAAGGAATGGAAAAAATATTATCCTCCTCAATTTAATTTTCAACTATCTGTCCAAGTGAAGATTAAAGAGGCATAGAAGGAAGATATAGAGCTACAAAAGAAGGATAGAATAGTTCCAGAGTTTAACTTTGATCATGATGAAATGAACTTCAGTAACCTTGTATGATTTCTATCTATAAAAAATTTGGAGATGGGGTTTTTATAATATGCTCATAGTTCTTCATTATCTATTCATCTTGAAATTAGAATGATTTAAAAAGATTATAAATAGTATTTTTTTGGGTTTTCATGTAGTGAGATATCATAATGTTTGTATCTCAATGCTTGGTATATCTGGATATTAAGGTAGACTAAAAATGTATAAGGTTATGTTATATCCATTACCCATATTAAAATGGAAATGAAGAAACATCACCATGGATTTTTTCATTGGACTCCCCAAAAACTATAAAGGGCATGATTCTATATGGTTTGTAGTCAATCACCTTACTAAGTTTGTAGAATTCATTGATATCATAGAATAAATCTATCTGGATCTGATTTATCAGATATAAATTAAGAAAGTTGTAAGTATTCATGGAGTGCCACATTTTATTAAGTTCGATCAGGATCAGAGTTTTACCTCAAATTTCTATTGAAGTCTTTAGCAACCTCTTCATAGAATGTTGAGATTCATCACTCGGTATTATCCTTTGGAAAATGATAATTATGACATAAAAATTCAAATCCTAGAGGATATGTTGAAATCCTACTATTTGTATTTAAATGGTAGTTGGGATCAACACCTTCCTCTCGTTGAGTTTTTGTACAACAATGGATTCCACTCAATCATTCTAATGGATCCTTATGAATTCCTCTGCAAAAAAATGTAGATATATAATGTACAAGAATGAAGTTAGATAAATAAAGATATTGGTACATGAGATATATTAATAAATTTAAGATAAGGTTAAATTAAATTAGCTACACATCAAGGTAGCTCAGAGATGGCAGAAATATTTTACTAATAATCATCGACATGATCTAAAATTTGATGTTGGTTACAAGGTGTTTATAAGAATTTCTTTATGGTGGAAGGATATGATATTCAAGAAGAATGGTAAACTGAGCCCTAGGTATGGAGGTCCCTATGAAACGATTGATCATTTCAAAATGATAGATTATCACTTGAAACTTCCTCCAAACCCCTCTCAAGTCTATGATATGTTCCATGTATCTCTCCAAAGAAAGTTAATACATGACCCTTCACATGTACTGAACTTAGAGGCCATACCATTGGAGAAATATCATTATTATGAGGAATAATCAGTGGAGATTCTAGATCATAAAAAGAAAATTATATTAAACAAGACCACTTACTTGGTAAAATGTTTTGGGTGAAACCACCAATTTGAATAATTTTTGTGGGAACTTAGGGACATGAAGAGGCAAAATTATCCTCATTTGTTTGTATTGGAGTGATGAATTTTGATGATGATATTAATTTTAAGGGGGGTAGAATGTAATGCCCTAAGTTTTTATGAATTATTATTTTTTCAAATAAATTAAATTTATTTGAGAGATTGTGTTATACACAATACAAAGTTAGTATTATGCTATATTCAATAATATGTTAGCTTGTTTAGCACATGACACTGAGTTTAAAAAAAAATACTATTAGTATTATTATATGTGACTGTTATAAACTAAATGATAAAATTTGTAAGGTGAATTGTAACAAATATTTTTTTAAATATTTTTTATAATGGTTTTATATTAATAGAACATATTTATAAAAAAATACTGAATTTTTTTTAAAATATTTATATGTTTCAAAAATACTATTTTATCAAAAAATATTTTTTTTACTTTTTGTGAACAAAAATAAAATTAATTTTTGGAACTTTTATAAAATTAATATGATAAAATAAACTTAGTTTTTGAAATCATCATGTCAAAATTATATTATATTTAATTTTTGGTATTTTTAAAAAATGTTTTATTTTTTAATTAATAGTGAAATTTTTTGAATATTAATTGAAAATTATATTTCATTTAATTTATTTATAATGTTAAACTATATTTTAAATAGGATTAAATGTAAAATTAGTTTAATTGTACATACATTAATACAATTAAGTTCATTATAATGAATTTTGTATTGTATACTGATATAAAAACATTGTAAACATTTGAAAATTTTCTCTTTTAAAACAATTTTTCACTACGTCTCTGAGAATAATTTTAACTTAAAAGATTGCACTTATATTAATGTAATTTTGAAACTTTTATCCCCAATTTTTAATATTAATAATTTATATTATAACATAAGGTCAACTTAATTTTGGACCAAAATTATTAGTAAAAATAGTAAAAATTATTTACCATGGTTAAAGTAAAAAATGGGTTTACCTGGGGACGAGGTTAAACAAAAATAATAAGGGCTGAAAATAACCCAAAACATTTCCAAAATACATTTTATAGATATATTATGAAATTTTATCTCCTATTATTGATATGTTTATATTATTGGAGCCTTATGACCTGAAAAAATGTGGATGGAATTCTTTCTTTCCAAAAATTAGATGTGTGCCACTTACCACACATGGAAAAGGCCACCCCTTATACCCTGTTATTCCCACCTTCAAACCCTATTTTTGGCTATGAAATTCCAAAATCACTTCCCAAATTTCCTCCTCTCATCCTAGAATCCCTATATTGGATATAAATCAATCCTGGTAATGATTTTAGGGTAAACCTAAGAAGGTTACATGATGAAGAGTCAATGTTCTTCATCAAGTGTTTTTATTTTATTTATTCATCCACAAACTTAAATTATTATTAAACCATTATGATATAACAAAAATATTATATTACATATACTAAAATGTTTTTAGGTTAATTAAATTAAATAAAATAATATCCTCTTCCATAAAATGGGTTATAAAGTCATCATATTTGTATATGACAGACAACCACCTCGCGAACGGATGACATTAATTTTTATAGTACCACATATAATAGCTAGAAATAATAATGTATTTATTATTTTTATATTATATTTATAATATTATTAAACTTATAGAATTATTAAATCACACAAACCTTAATACTATCCAATTGGTGGGTATACAATAATGTCACTTGTGTGTATAGTGGACTACAACCTCACAAAGAGATGTGATTCATTCACTCATGAATGGAAGGTAATAACGATGGATTTAATAAAAATATGTGACACAAATGATATAAAAATCATTATTTAATTATAATATATAATTTACCTTTCTTTCTTTCTATCTTATAAGAAAATGGAATCAATGTTTATGTGTAGGTACGACGTACACTATCCATGAATGGTGCATTTCATTTTATATTACTAAAATTTATGGATTACTCTAAATAAATATATAATGAATAAATATAATATTTATATCGTGGTAAAAAATATAGATATTATGAATTCACGATAAAATTAAGAGGACCATAAATAAAAAATAAAAAATTATATGAAAAAAGAAGTTATTTCCTGAAAGGAAAATTTAACACAGAATTGTTAAAAAACAGGTAAAAAAAAGACATAAGAAATTAAAATATTGTCTCATATATATAAATATTTTTATTTAATACATTTATAATAAACATATAATTATTATACATGATATTTGAACATGTGATAAGGATTTTGAGATCTAAGGTAAGATATTTCTAGTCTCTATTTTATTTCTGGGAGACATATGAAAATTCACCACTCGTTTATTATGTTTGGTGTATATACTACCCCTTTTACATGTTGTAACATGAATATAATTATTTAAATTATATTATAAGTTTCATTTAGTTTTATTCTTTCATGGGGATTATGATTCAAAGTTACCAAAGTGGTAATATTTTTATGTTACAATGTCATCATTTATCTGGATTGTTTAGGATTATGCTTCTACTGATGAAATATTAGGATCAATATCCCAATAAAAAAAGTAAGTTTATTATCCTATAGTTATTCATGATATTTTAATGTAATATTACCATTTTTTACACTCATTGGTACTTAAAATAATTGATAATGCTTTTATAAAAATTCTTCTTTATTTATCTCTTCTATTGGAAATCCGTTTTCTTCCAAAACCATGTTTTCTAAAGATGTTTTCAATTTTTTTATTATTATACTATGATTTATAAAATAAGTTTTTACCTTTTTTTACATTTTAAAAATAAATTAACGAAATATTCATGTCATTTTCCAAACAATGCCTGCTAGGAATTTACCAAATATGTGAAAATAATCTTTGTTTTTAACTTGCATGATATGAAAAATATTCCTTGCTATAATGAATGCTCAATGAATTCAAGATTACATTATAGGTTTTCAAATTTATTTTAAAATAATATGTTTTATTTAATATTTTGGAAATTTTTGGATTAAAAAAATGATTTCAAAGTAAAAAAATGATTTTTAAAATATTAAAAGAAGTGATTATTTTAGAGTGGAAATGATATTTTCCTAACGACATGTTTTAAATGAATTTTAAATATTACTTTATAATTTTTCATGTTTATATTAAAATAAAGGGATTACCAAAAAATTATGTTTTGAAAATTTATTTTCAAAGAAATTTCATACTCTTAAAGAAAAATTCCAAGTAATATTTCAAAATAATTCTCCATATAAGATGAAATAATTTGATTCTATTTATTATTTACTGGTGATATGAAAAAATTATACCTTTATTATTATGTATTTTAATTTTTATTGACAACAATATGTTTCTGAAACCAGTTACTCTTCCATGGGTTATACCATGATAAAATTCATATGAAACCAACTTCTCTTCCCACGGGTTATGCTATAATAGAATGATGGAAGGATTATGAAACTCATATCTTTTAAAAATGTTAAGATATTATTAAATTCTTATCAAACCAATTTTAATTTCATGGTTTGTGAAATGATAAATATTTTTAGATCTTGTGGATCACATATATATAATTTTCACTATGTGGTGGTTGAAACCTATATCTCCCCCCAGATAATTGGGTAAATATTTATATCTCATGATATAGACATGACTGGAATGGGGTGTAAACCCATTTTAGTCAGGGGTATTTTCCATTATGATGGAATTGGTAGGGAACCTTGACTATTATGATCATTTGGGGAGTGAACTCATTCAACTATGACAGCCTATTAAATGACCAATGACTACTATAGAAATAATTTTCTAGGAGTATGTGTATGCTAAAATACTATGTCTTATGATTATGTTATTCTCTCATGGATCATGTTCTTCGATTACATTATTATTCATATCTTATGAAATACCAATATTTATTCCATGACTAGACATTATGATCAATGATTTGCATGGTATGGTTTTCAAATTTTATGACCATGTTCTAATTCCCTTATGTTCATGTTATGCTTACGTATCTCTCTTGTTTAGCCTTATTGTGCATCTAAGCTTACCCTTTCTTATGTTTCCTTTACCCAATTTAGGAGGAAATGTATTATCCTTTATTTTTTTGATAAGGTTTCTAGTTATTAATATCATAATGGGAGATTATGAAGTTTACCTATGGATCAGTTTTTTGTACTACCAAGTTTCCAAATACCCTAAACTATTGCGGTCCTCAGGTGTGTATTTGTGTAATGTACTTAATGTTCATAAAACATTATGTGTTATATATGTTTCAAAAGCTCTGATATCTATAATAATACTCAATGAATAAAATTGGTTAGGGATAAGCACTAATTCATACATTGAGAGGTCATTTATTATTAAACTTGATAAAATGTACATCAATATAGACACATACATAGCCAATGTTAAATAAGGATAAAATGGAATTTTATTTTGATATGATATATTTTAATATCCTTAATCTCTTTAAGAATATTTAACAAACACTACATCAAGACTAATTTATCATATATATGATAAAATTATAGATTCACCTAATGTTTGGTACACTCTCGGGGTTTTGTTAATACATTATGTCAAATATAATCCATGTCACATCTCTATGTGTCCACATGAGAAAACCCTACCACTAAACATTTTTGTGAGAAATATCAATAAATTAAGCATTTTTGGATAATGGCGAGACTTTGGAATCATATTCCTTAATGTTAAACTTCTTGAACAGATTCAAATATCTTAACTTCACAACATCAAATTTCACCGTGTTAAATTTTGTTGTCTAATTAGAACTCACTCTACATTCATCATCATACGCTTTGGAACCATATTCCATCAATTGTTTTCATTGAAATAGTGTAACTACTTATATTATTATTCTTAGGTACAATTAAACTCTTTTTGGGAAAAATGGAAATCACTTTAGTACAATAACTAAATGTGAATCACACATTTAAATTTATCATCATAACCTAAAATATATTAGGATATCAAGAATAATTGACATTTCATTTTGACTGTGATAATCCTTCAAGAAATATCATCATTCACTTTTCACAATAACTAAATGTAACTGTTTTACATTTTTCCCTTTATCATCACATATCATAGCCTCTTTTTGGATATTGATTAAAAAACACTTGAATATTAAACTGGTATAATTCTTTAGTAAATAGTTATTTTAACATTCTGAATAGTAACTAAAGACAACAATTTAAATTTTTCCTTAACATCACATATCTTAAACATTTTAGGATTTAAGAGAAAATCACTTTAACTTAATATTAGGGTGATCCTTTATTTGCTAACTTTGAAATTTTGTAAACCCATACATACTCCCACTAGCCTCTTAAATACTATATTATTTTCAAAATATATTTTTAAGACACACAATCCATTTTTATGATTGTAAATATAATTTGTTTTATTTTAGTATGCACATTTGACAAATTAACTATTATTTTCATATGTAATATTCTCTGTGTTTTGAACATTTTCATTTGAAAAGAATAATTTATTGAAATAAACCATTGATGGGTGGTAGGATAACATTTTAACATATTTTAACAAATATTTAGATAAACATTTTATCTTGTATACAATATTTTTAACCATATAATTTCCTAAAAATGT
This sequence comes from Viscum album, assembly GCA_963277665.1. Classification (NCBI taxonomy): domain Eukaryota; kingdom Viridiplantae; phylum Streptophyta; class Magnoliopsida; order Santalales; family Viscaceae; genus Viscum; species Viscum album. The sequence goes on along the minus strand of OY728123.1, from coordinate 427,648,203 downwards.
TTTATAGAAATTGATGAAATATAAACCATGTATATGAAATTAATCATCACATACTTATTAATAACAACTATTTCATTTATTAAAAATATTCTCTTATCACATAAAACAAATGACATGGAGGTAATTTTTTTACATAGATTCATTTGATCTTGATGAAATAATTCACATTCAAACAATTTACTTCATCTCTAAAATATAAACTATTTACTTCATCTCTAAAATATAAAATTCTAGATCAGTAAGAAATTCCATTGATTTTAAACTTTTTTAAATTTAAAACAATTTTTAATGTATACATCCAGTGTCTCATACCCTCCAGAATTGAATAATTAATTCCTATAACATCAATACATATCATTTAAATTCAATGGAGTTTTTTAAACACATTCAGGTATATCTTGAACATTCCAATCATATTGAATTAGTAATCTTCCTTCCAGACAACCCTAGGATTCAATGACCTTTATTGGCTTCTTGAAGAAACTTTATAGAATTTTTAATCCAGATTTTTTTATTTATATTTGAACTTCTACCTACCTATACTATTTATATAGTACCTTAAAAACAAGACATCATCTTCATAGTTTATATATATTCACAACACATTGAGAATATTGGGTAAATATATAGTAAATTCAACCATGTTTTTGAAACATTTTTTATGACAATAGGAAAAAATACCAAACCAGATCAAGAAATTTTTAGTCTCTCCTAAAATCATGTTATGAGATCAAACAAACCATAATCCATGGGTATTAAAAACACCAATATCATTTAATTTAAACAATTTTTATTTACATCCTCTTCTCAAGAGATAAATGATATAAAAATACAAATCATATGAAATATAGATCAATGCTTTATTTATCCATGAAATTAATGCATCAAATCCTTTACTCCATTAATTGAAATATACATTCACGAACTAAACCTCTATTATTTTCTCTTTATAACCATTTGTGTATTTATAAAATTTTTAAATCATATATTTGACATCTTATATCTATTAGAATAAGAGAATTTATTTCTATAACAAATATTGTTTTTAAGGAACCATTTAGTCTCATAAAATCATCAATATATTCAATCATATTGAATATCATTTGATATACCCAATAAATACTGATTATGTGGGACTAAAATTCCTTAAATTATTAATATACCCATTCTTCATGAATACATTAGTAGAGAATAAGCTTCCTTTGATCATTTTACATATAATTACTTTGAAACCATAAACGAATCAATATGTGCTTCCAAAAGCATAAAGAATCACTTGTTGAAACTTTTTAGCTCCTGGTTACTCAATAAGGAATTATTTTGTCACATATAAATCTTCCATAATATTTTTTTCTTAAAACACCATTATTGTGTAAGAACATTTTTTAAGTTACAATTCTTAGGAGTAGTTTACATTAATATTCTCCTTCTAAGGATTAATCTAAAATTTTCGATTTCTAATGATGTTGTTGGACTATAATTTAAGCTTTTATCAGATGAGTATCATGTATTATGAACCAATTATTAATGATTTTTTAAATGGGATCCCACTAAAATGATACCCCCTTTTAAAATCCATCATACCCATTAGTGTTTTTAGATCCTATTTTTTACTAATCACCATTTTTCTTTAGAATTTATCCCATTACATAAATATGTTAGAAGGTCATCATCCAAATTATAAAATTTTTGACTCTTGGATAATTGAGTGGACACCTCTCTGTCTAGTCCATTATATAGATAAACTAAAATCTATTCCTCTGAAAACCTAATCCTATTTAAATATCCCATCTAGTGTATCCCCAAGAAAACACAAAGAAAAAACAAGCTAATTAGGGAATCCATGGGAAACCAAATTTGTTATGACCTACCCAACATGATAACCCTGAGCTAACTTATCACTTCATTTTCTTATATAGGATAATCCAAGGGCACCCAACTTTAGCATGACCTACCCAGTTAGAAGATTGAGGTATTGACAAGTGATGATTTGGAAGTAATCCCACACTTAATATCTTAAGGGGATTTTAATCTCACCATATTATCTCATGTTATTTCGTTTTATGTATGCATACATCATGTAATTTACTTTTGAATCCAATTCCCTCCACCAAATTATTATGTTCAAATTTTAGGGACGTGTAACCCATTACAAGACTAACAAGTATTTATTACTCACCCAAAAATATAAGTAAATTATATTCATACATATTTGTATATATATTAGGAATAAGCTACATGAACAATTCATTTAAAGGTTTGGAATTATATGGGATTGAAAATCTCTATATGAGTAAGCCCAAAGAGATAGATAGCTAACCCCATTCACTTTCCTAGAAAAGGTATACACGTCCATATAATTAGGTAGTCTAACCTCAAGTCCATATGTCTGGGGATACTTTACTTATGTTAAAATCCATGATTTCATAATTATAACACTGAATATATATATAATATATTCTATAAAAAAATTCAAGTAAATACTTTATTTAAATTTATTTATCAAGGAAGATGAAAAATACAATTCATTATCATACCTAACATGTAATGAAAGGCTCTTTCCTAAAATAATTTTAACATTTTAAAATAAAGCATACACAACCTTCAAATTTCTTTATCAATTTATTAAACCCAATATAGTATATAATAAACCTTAAATAAATGAAAAATTCTTTTATTTAAACATAATATAAACATTTATGAAAAATTCATAAACAAAAGACACATATAAAACCTTTTATAATCTTAGCTTTAACATTATGGACACTCCATAATTTTTAATATAAATATTTTATATTCATTCCAATATGAAATATTTCATATTTTTCTTTATACAAAGCTTCAATTTTAAATATATAGTATTACATGAATTATAAACTATTTATAATCAAATTTATATTATGTAAACATTTTACGTAATCTAAATATCAAGTACTCAGTAATTATTTAAACCTTGATCATATCAGTCATCAAAACAATTTTTATGTGGATAAAATAATATCCAAAGAAGTCCCACATTTATTTTGAACAATTGAAAATAATTAATTATGAGCAATTCATAATTTCAATATAAACTTTTTATATTATGTCCTTATTTAATAATTTATAACCCTCTATAAATTATCACTTATTATTTGTAAAAAAAGTGTTTTATTTATATAACATATGTCATTCCATATAATTTGTGAAAAGGCATTTAAAATATTATTATTTAATATATGGGAAATTTAAAAGTTTCATAAACATTTAATTAATTAATTATAAACCATTTATAATTAATTAATTAATTTAAAAATAATTTATAAATTAGAAATTCTCAAAATACCTTTTATAATGATTTATAAACATTATATAAATCATTAAAACCACTCATAAATTAAATAATATATATATATATATATATTATTTTATATTTACCATTATGTAGGCACTCTATGCTAGGGTAATGCGATTCTGAAGCCCTCACATATAGGTAACCTAATGAAGACCTTTATAAAAGCCTTCAAAATATGATATTATCTTTATTTTATATCCGTTTTGTGAAGGTAAGTCCTATATTACCATTGCACATCCTTAATAAATACTCTTCAACTTTACTTAGCCTCTCACGTATATGTAATGCATTGGATACATTTACACAACCCATCTTCATAAAGGTAACACCTCAATTACCTTTAATTAGCTATGTTTCACGTAAGAGTAACTGGTCGATTACCTTTAAATAACCCTTTTAAAAAAAATAACTACCTTTATGCAGCCCTTATTCATGTATACAAAAGTTGTGATAACCCTTACATAGAATAATCTATGTAAGGGTTAAAATACATAACCCTTATTTAGAACACTCTATGTAAAGGAAATTCCATGGCTACCCTTACAAATGTCATCAGCACAAGGGTGGTTATAAGTTATTGGTTATCTTTACACAACCCAAATATATAAGGGTAAATTCTTTTCCAGATGTTTGAAAAATTTGAAAACCGAGGCTTTATTTTTGGTTTTCTACATCCTTTCAATGAAATATTTCATAATTCTATATTATGGTATAACTTTTATTCCGATGAAGTTTTTTAAATGAGACTAATACCAATTATTTGATGAATTGAATGTGATTAAAACTATTATCAATGGATATCTATGGAATAAATATGAAACATGTGTAAAAAATTAAATAAATAAGTACTACTATGAATATATACTATTCAATGAAGATGCCTCTACTACCCTTTATTTTCATTTGATTTGTTTGACATAGATTGGTAAAGTGGAAAATGAAATATTTCCACCCTTTCAGTTTATCCATGGATCCATTTGAACCTCTCAACATTTGAGCGAGATCCTACCTTCCTCCATGACCTACTAGAGCCTTAGGTGTAAATAATGAAGATATAAAGTGTTGTGGGTTCAAGAGAGGCTCGACCATGAATCAACATGTCTCCAAAAATCATTGTAATAACATGGAAGTAATATAAATAAGGCCACCCAAGGAAACTATTTGGGTACTAATTCATTTTATTCATTAATTATAACACATGAACAGATTCTATGACCAAATTCATATATTTAATGTAGGAATCAATTTCCCTGATAAACTGCATATAATGAAATAGTACATCATGGATAGATTACATGGGAGTATTAAATGAAAATATATCATGTAAAATATCTACCTGAAATGATACAACCCATGCATATAGAAGGATTATATATCATATATATAAAAGCATTTATCCAATATAATCCATGGGTAGTTATATATATTTTATTCAGGAATACAACAACATATGGTAGGTAAAATAATATCCGAAGACTCCATAGGATCCATTTGAGATCAATTTTTTTTTTCCATTGTTGAACCATTTGTTTCATATCGAAAATATATTAAACTAAAATCCAAATTCATGAAAACAAAATGTACTAGGATTTAGAGTAATGGACCCAATTCCCAATTTCCGTTGCTTAAAATCCTTGGATGAGAAGATAATATTTAATATCCCTATCCCATTGGGATACTTTTCCAATTAGAAATGTCTCATGTTGAATTAAACTTCCTAAAAAAATCCACAGTTTTCTAAATCCTACCTCTAATTGTTAAAATGAGCTACACAATAATTTATTTATTGAAGATCCATTATCTATAAAGCATGGCCTCTCGATTAATGATCACAAGGGAAATGTCTCCCTTCTTCACAATTCTATATGGTGATACTTATTTTAGAAGAGTGAAATTAATTCTAGTGATGTCTATATTTGTTGATGCATTTCCAAAATATGATGCACCATCCATGAAACAAGCCTTTATAGTCATAATAGAGAGCTTACCCCTTCTTAGGTGAGCCTTCTTGAGAAAGCGAGGTAACAACATTTGAAATCTCAACCCTAGAAGCATGTATCACCATTTTTTCCATCAAGTAAGACCTCTTGATCCATACCCTTCCCAATCAAACTATAATTATCTTACATGATTACAAATTATTAATTTATTACCAGTTTTAAAATTATTAAAGATCATTAATTATTAATAATTAGTAATTATTTATAAATTAAAAATTAATTTTTAATCATTATTAATTAACTACTAATTATTAATTTGTTTATAATTATTTATTATAATTAGCAATGGCTAATTATTAATTATTAATAATTATCTTCTATTTAGTAATTATTAATAATAATCTAGTAATTAATAATTAATTGAAAATTACTAATTATTCAATAATTATTTAAAATTAAATAATAATCTCTAATTAATAATTATTATTAATTAAATACTAATTATTAATTATTATTAATTAATTTAAAATATATTTATTATTACTTATTAATAACAAAATATTAATTATTAATTTACTATTAATAATTAATTACTAATTATAAATTAATTTCTAATTATTAATAACGTGTGTGGTCTTAGCCATGGTTGAGTGGTATTGATCACTGACCTCCATATCTTAGAGACCAGAGTTAAAATCCCACCAGCCCCTTAGGCAGATTTATGACATAGGCACTAGCATAGGCAGGGGGTAACACTTGCAGGACATATGCATGGGCGGAGTCTCATATAATGGTCTTCAGGTCACTGGGCCATCAGTCCAATCAATGTAATGGGATTTCTATAGAGTGGGTCATCCCTTGGAGGGGGTGTGGGTTGTCCTTGTGAACCTTGGGGTGTGTATGGTTTCCTTTACTTGTAACCTCCAAGACATTAAATAAATAAACTAATTATTAATAATTTATTTTTAATAATATTATATTATCTATATGGTTTTGGAAAATGAGACGTTTAATCCCATATTAGAAATCTTTAAAGATTTCTAGGGAACCTCCTCTTATAAAATGGAGTCCTGGGTGATGGTTTATATTATAATTTCAAATTACATTAATTGAAGTAATTATGGATAAAATTATAATTAAAGTATTCTATATATACATATAAAATAAAATAAAGAAAACGTAGTCTAACGAGTAACTAAAGAAGAAGATCCTCAACCGGAACATCCCAACCTTAAACTGAATTAACATCTCCTAGGGAAATAAGAAACCCTCCTTTGGAAGATTTATTCTCCTTAAATAAACAATAACAGTGCCCTTATCCTCTTCATCAAGTGCAAAAGAGTCTTATACACTTCAAAGTTTGGATCAAGGGATGCAGACACATATTATGAAGATCTCACCCCCTATAACCTCAATAAAATCATATCAAGAAGATAAGATCCATTTTATATTTCTTATCCTCCATATGACACATGAACATTATACATATAAAATATGTCTAAGCCATTATGTGTCTCTCTTCCATGCATACTTTCACTTCACATATCCATTCATATGGATCAAATGACCTTGAGAGAGCTTACAAATGTTTTCGGGATTCCTTGCAGATGATATCTATATTAGGGATATTCCTGTTCTTGAGAAGAAATTATTTGTGAAATATTTTTGAAAAACCCAGCAAAACAAGGTAGTGATGTAAATTTGAATAAATAAATTAGTACATAGGATTATTTAATTTAGAAAAATTATCCAATGTGGAGGATTTAAAAAACAATTGGGAAACTACAAATATTTCATTATTGATTAGAGGGTAAAAAATATAATTAAATTTTAAAACAAGAATTATAATGATAGAATTGAAAAAACCTGTGCAAAAACCACACCCTAATATTCTTTTATCTTCTCCCATAAAATCATCCCAGTGACTAACACCACCCTTCCATGACAAAACATCATGATCATAGATCAATATGTGACAAAATTAATCATTATATAATAAAAAACACTACCTCAAATATCTTGATCCATATATATGACATCATCTAAATGATACTACAATACTCGTTGATCTATAATTCAATTCACCCAAGTCTCAAACTAATGGCATGCCCCCTCCTTAAAATCTATATGTTAAGGTTTCTCTAGACGATATGGAATTTCTTGAACCCTAGAATATATATATATCATCACACTTGTTCCTTGTTTAAAAATTACACATGATACCACAAATGTGTTACACCATCACATTTTAGATCCACCATCAATGCTTCAAACACCATCTCCAATGGTTTTCACATGCTACTAAAAATGTGGCAATATGCTTCCTCCTTCTGGTTAACTATATATTGACGAAATCCCTTGATGTTACTCACCACCAGCCACTTCTTCCTTTAACAATATAATAGGATCATTTTTCAAATATAGATAAGATATATGAATTTATATATTGAACTTAAAAAGCCTTCCACCATGTGTAAATAAGATCTTATCACAAAATAGATATATAATAATATATCGCTCTTAAAATCCCACATGTTTATCCCTATGAGAGTTCAAAAAAACTCTATCTTATCTCTAATTTCAAAAAACACATGTTGAAACCTATCAAACGCCCCCTTTAGAACATCAATGATGGGGATTAATTCTAAAAAACACGATTAGAAAATAAACACATTGGTATCACACCAACCATTAACCTTTATAGTAAATATTACAACATCCATTTGTAATTGGAATAGAAACATGAAATATCCACCTATAAAAGAAACATAATTGTTGACGTCTTCATCATTACTATATTTGTACTATCTAAATCAGAAATAATGAAACCAATAACATCTAGTGCCCTTATAATATTGATTTCCACAAAATTATAAGTACTTATAGAAACATGTCCCCCCCACTCGACTTTCCTAGAGTAGTATGAATCTATCAATACATCAACTTGATCATTACTATTATTTCTTTCTTTGTTAGTGACACTCTATGAATAAAATTAATGAGGTGAAATAACTGAAACACTCGAACTTCTTTTCTTCTAATTCCAAACATTCATCATCCATATCTATGGTCTTTGACTCATGTGTGATGATCTACTATTTAAAATATCTAATTAAATCCTCTTCAAAACTACATTCATAACATCACTACACAAATTTACAACAGTCTTATAAATAATTTTAAAAATCATACCTCATAAATATATCACTTACCCCTTGGAAAATGTCTATCTTCCATTTCCAAATTAACTCTTGAACCAATCATTATCAAGAGCAGAAATAGATATAGGATTGTGGACTATACCTAGAAAATTCCACACATACATAAATATAAACCTAAAATTGACATATATAGTGATATAAATATCATCAATACTAAAGACCCTATAAAAATATCAATTTCTCATATTTAATTTACCAAATTCACCTTCAGTATATGTAGAAAATAATTTACACTTTAGTGGAATATGGTATGAAGTTATTGAATCAATCAATCATTCGTTGTATATATTTGACCAATGCTAAACAATAACAACTAAAAGTAAATATTTCTTTCCCTTTATAATATTTATCTCAGTATCATTCAAATAAGTGTCATGACTCTTCTTTTATTACTTATTATTATTTTTGAATTTTTTATTGTTTCTCTTCACATGACCCTCCTTATCACAATAGAAACACATAAATTTTCTTCTCACATCTGATTGACCATTTTAATTACCATATCCATCCATCACAACTATAATACCACTATTACTAGAATATTCACCATAATTGGCCTTTAATAAAGACTCTTTTATCAAAAAATGATTAAATCACATTATCTAACTATATAAGGTCTTTTATAAATATAAATTTATTGATAATATTATCCCATGAATCCTCGGGACAAAAAAAATAGAATTAGTGTTTTATCATCATCTTCCATTTCAAAATGTACCAAAATACCATTATCATTAATCTTAACTACCACTAAATAAATATCCATAATATGTTTAGTGAAATATTCTAGAGGGTTACCTAAATTTTTATTCTATGTAATTCATATAAAATAAAATCATTTGTTTAGATATAAACTATTTATGAGGGATGCTGATTTATACATGTTTTATTGATTCACCTTAATCTCCTTTGGGTCAATTAGATTCATCATCTCATATAGTGTATTATCAAGAAAATACATCTAAATTGAACCTTTTTTTCACCTTCTCATATCTTTCCAATCACTTTCCTTCATCTTCTCTAGCTTCTCTAATTTTTTTATAAATTCCTTTACTATCTTCGGATGAGTTAAAATATTTTTTACTAATTGTTTCCATAGAGTAAAACAATTTTTCCCAAAAAATTGTTCGATGTGGATAGAAATCCATGAAATTAAATCTTCCATATCTAATCATCATGAAACATAGAGTACCTTTCTAAAATACAAGTTTATTAGAAGATCCACAACCCCAAGTAGAAAAATTAATTTTTCAAAATTTGTTAGAACCATAGAGAAACATGGATGTGATATTAAGTTGAATAAATAAATTAGTTTGTTATATTTTTTTCACATGAAGAAACCCTACGATGTAGTGGATTAAATTATGATGTGGAAACTCTATAAATTTCACTATAAATCTGAGAGGGAAAAATATAAGTAAATTCTCAAACCTTAATTACAATGATAGAGTATAAACAATATGTGTGAAAACCACAATATGGTACTCTTCCATCTTCTCTCTGAAAATAATCTCATTGATAGTCACAAATCGTCGATGAAAAAAACATGATCAGAGATCTATTTGTTACAAACATCTCCCTTCTATTAAAAAACAACACAACCTCATAGATTAGGAACCAAACATATATCTTCCTCATGTGAAACTATAATACATCTTCAATAGCTTCTCCTTGATCAGTTAAACAAGGAGACCAAACCTCATTCCAATTCTCTACCCACTATTTGATGTATATATACCAAGGTTTATTACCACCAGATGAAATTTATTGAACTAGAACATTACAATTTATTCTTATTTGTTACTTGTTGAAAAGACACAAATGATACTAAAAAAAATTATCTCATAATAATAGATATCAATCTTTGATGCTTTTCTCACCATAACCAATGGTTCACACATGATAATAAAAATATGACCTCACCCTTACTCTTCTTGGTGTACACTATATTGAGTAAATATCTTGATGTTACTCACCACCAGATGTTTCTCCTTTTTAAGACATCATAGGATAATATTTTAAATATAGAACGATAAAATAAATTATATCATATACTCAAAATGGTTTATAACACATGCATATAATATCTTATCACAAAAATTGATATATAAAAATATATATTTTCAAATCCTATGTGCCTAGCCATGTGAGAATTCAAAATAACTATATTCCATATCCGATTTAATATAACACATAATGAACCTTTTCAAACTATTCCATGTATACATATTTTTAAATCTGAAATCATGATAGATGATTAGCATAATGAGTGCATTTCAAACATGGTGATTAATTAGTGTGTAAAGGTCCTTTTGGTTTCACCTAGATGAATAAGATGATCCTAATACATGACTTGATACATTTTAATGTCTGCATGTGGAGAAGTGGTTATGATGTAGTAGGCTTTCATAGATGAGGGTAGAGTTATAGATGAATGTGAGGGATTAAAAGCAACATGGAGATTTTAGATACATTACTTCATGCTTGGGTGAGTAATTTGAAAAACTCTAGGATATTAGAGGCTTCAAATTATGGTGTTTTGTGGTGTTTGGGAAATATGTTGGGAAATATCATGCTATGAATAGGTGTGGGCGAGTTCTTTCCTGGAAGAGATGATGCAGGAATTGGATACATGTTGTTAGGATGATGCAAGAGGGCGAGAGGAAGATGTTAGAATTAAAATGTTTAGTTTTACAAGATCATAAAATGATTCTTTGGTAGTGGAAGAATACCTAGAAGATCAGAACTATCCAAAAATAGAAGCAGTATGAATCATAAATTAAAAAACATGAAAAATATGGAAACCTGGTTATTGATTGTAGTGGATATCTTTTACCATGATGATGGGAGAACACTTGATCAATATCACTGTTTTAGTAGAAAAATATTTCATTCCACTAAACAAAAAGTGGAAGATCTATTGAGGCGCAAGTGTCTTCACTAAGGATGATAAATAGGAACCGGGAAGGAGGAGATATTATAGAGACTCGAATACATTTAATTTATCATAATAGAAGGGATATCATCTCTTTTTTATACATTTTTAACACATTTCATTTAATTAAATTCATTGACCATATTAAGCATATTGACATATCTTAATTCCCATTTTTATTTATTCTTTGATCTCATTAAAAGAATATTGAATCCTTTTAATCTATTCATAATGAATTATTATCAATGAAATCATGTGGAAGATAAATTCACCTAAATTTAAATATTCCCATAAATATTTTAGTGCATAATCAACAATCTTCTTCTTTCACTAAAATCCATCAATAATCTATGAAAAACTTTAAATATCTTAATGAATCTATCCAAAACTCTTTTTAGATAAGATATCATCATATTCTCATTATTTTAGAGTACACAAATTCTCCAAAAAAACATAATCTTAATATCGGGAATAATTGTGTGACCCAAAATGTCTTAATATCATTGACAATAAATATGAAATCCCCATTTTATAGAAGTAAGCAAAGAGTGGCCTCTAGTAAACCATTAGTGTTACTAAAGCTACTAAGGGGTATAGTGTGATCTCCATCAAACCAACTCATATATCTATAAGAACATGTAAACCTCTAGATGTATCATATACATCATATTTATACCTATATAATTATTTTTTCCATGAAATCAAGTTTCCTTTTAAAATGGAATATATCAATCTAGTACAACCATCTTAAATGTTCTTGATTTTACAAAGAACATCGGGAAAGGTTATGAATACATCTCATGTAATTCATCTAAGAGATGATTGCATCATATTCCCCTCATGAATGTAGTTGAACACATCATATGTGATTCAACTAATCATGACCATTAATTTCCTCAGTCTCACTCAATCCTAGTCTAGATGTATTTACTTGTCATAAAAGTCAACAAATCCAATCTAGGTTGCACTCTAACCTATAACATGATCAACAAAATACCCAAGCAACCCTTATATTTTCTAATTTCATATTTCAACTTTTGCAAGTGGTGTATGAATCTATAAAGGTTACTATGCTTGGTATCTCAGAGAACTCAGGTAAGAAATATAAATAATATTCACAATCATCTAAGTATATCTATGAATTTATGAAATTCCATAAAATATATTTTTGTGGTATAGTCCAAGAAATAAGTCTCCACTTATCACCTCATAAATATATTCTTTATATCTCTTATAAAACAACTCATAATGAGTATATAAATCCAGTGAATATAATCTTCACATATCATAACAATCCATAATACATTTTGATGACCATAAATTAGGGATAACATAATGTTTTATGTGATATTTATTAGACAAGAAACTTTTATTTCACCAAAAATGAATGTCCATATGTGTAAAACTCATGGATCATTGGATAGCCTTATCCAAGATAGCTGTTATATTTGGCTTTTAAAACATCTTCCATGGATCCCCCATATCTCAACATGGCTATAACACCTAAACCATTTGTGTTAAATTCACCAATTCCTCTACCTGAGACCAAGAATGTTTCTCCAAGACCTCCCTCTAGGTCCCCTCATCCAAACTAGATGCCTCCCGGCATTGGGTATTTTAAGGCATCTCTTACTAACAGACCTACTAATCCCCTGAAGGTCCCACTCCCTTTGATCCCCCAATATTATTGGCTCTGAATAAGTGAATATTCATAGAGGGAATTCTGATGTTGACACTTTCGGTTGATGAAACCGATGCAGCAACTAAATATACAAGGTTTTATCTTCTCACAAAATTTGGGTTATATCGAAAATCCTTTCAAAAATTTTAATGTTATCTCTGATCCTAGAATATTATCAGCCTGACCACTATTTTTATTTTAAATCAATGATCATCTTGCATTCACTTTTTATCTGGGATTTACAATATTTTTTCTTGGTCCAGGGAGTCTCACTTCTATTAGAGAAGTTTCTTCCTATTGTTTTTTTGGTCACATGATATGCACATGGGAGAGGACTCAACTACATATTTTTTTGTGGAATTTTATTCCTGATAATCCTCTTTATTTTCATAACCCATCCATCCAAAAATACATTGAAAATTACCTTGGTAATTTTATATATGTTGATGATGCCAATTTTAGATGGAAATTACAATGGTGGATTGCATATACATGGAAATGTTAGTTCAAAACGAGTAATGAAAGATGGTCTAGAGGGTGGAAAATAAACTACATTAAAAAATTTAACCAAATAAATTGATTATTAAAATTAATTATCAAATTTAAATATCAAGGTTAAATATAAGTAGAAAAATTAAATAACACAATAATGTTTTTTATAGTAGTTCGGTCCAATGTGGGCATAATCTACACTTATACCTCTCTACTCGGTGAGAGATACATGTGCACTAATTTTATTTTTTTGGGGGAATCATATCCCAATTATAGAATCCTTTTCTAGTGGAGGGATAACCATGGAAATGAATTTTTAATGGTGTGTCACAACCCTTAAAACCTGAATTTAGACACTATAAGTCACAACCTAAACAGTCCTGACTTTAGATATATGGTGTCACAACCCTTAGATCAATAATTTTGAATTTGGGTGTCGCAACCTAAGAGAAAAAGAATAATAAATAATGATTTTTTGTGTTAAAGCATAAATAGAAACATAAAAGGATCATGTGAGAGTTGGGAAATAGTGTCACATAATTAGAAACAAGACAAAAGAAGATAAAAAATTAAAGCACTCATACTAGTTCTTGAGATTTGGATTAGAACATATCATTTAGAAAATTATAGTGAAATCAGGATTATTTTTTCATCTAAAAGAATTTATAGGTGATGAAAGAGAATGTTGTAGGACAATGAAAATGCACAAAAGGTTCAATTTTCACGTCACATTCTTTTTTAAAAATAGAGTATCAAAAATGATAACCTATGTGTCTTTGTGTATGGATATTGTATCTCTAACCTAAACGAGAGAAAGATATATATAGGATTTATATTAATCAGTCACAGTAACTCTAATTCCATTGGATATTCAAAATAAATTGAATCAAGAGATTTCATAAATATCTCCATGAAAATCATAGCACTATTTCCTCTTTATTACTATAGAATAAATATTAAATAAAATAAATTAAACTGATTTTATTAATTCTTCAAACAATATCTCTAGAAAAATAGATCATTGAATGATTTTGAAACTCCAGTTTAAATCCATTTAAACTTAGTTCATATAGTTCTTAAAAACTTACAAAAAAATCCGAATTTAAATTCAAATATTAGAACTTAACTAAACTCGAAACGTTTTAATTTATTAGAAAAATACACTTAAACTTTATTAATTTTATCTTTAAATATATCACCTAATATATAAAAAACTCTTTGATCATAATAATTCGATTTAAAGTGAATTTATCCAGTAGAAAAATCATTTTAAAATAATACACATATATATTTAGTAGATCAATTTTCATTATAAAAGAACAAAGCAACAATAGCAAAGAAGGGTATGAAAAATAACATAGGGGATGAATAGTAATGTTGGGAATAGATAGTAACTTAGGAAATGAATAATAATGTAGGGAATTAATAATAACGTAGTGAATGAACAATAACATAGGGAATGGATAGTATTGTAGGGAATGATAAGTATTTTAGTGAATGAACAGTAATATATGGAATGAACAATAACATGGGGAATGGATAGTAATGTAGAGAATGAATAGTAATGGGTTGTTTGAACAATTATTTTAATATCTAGTGTGAGAAATGAATAGTAACATAGTGTTTCTGAACCATATGTTTAATATCCAACGTATGGAAGGAACAATAACATAGGGTTTCCAAACCATACGTTACACTGTTGAACAAAAACTGGAAAACATACCCTAACAGACATTAATGAATTTTTGATGGATATTAACAGTAGATTAAATATTTGGTGAAAAATACTTATTTGTATAACAACATATTATCTTTCCAATGAATCGAAAAATGAAAAAAATCCAAATTCTGCCGCTCCCAAAATCATTGAAAAATAGAATAACATACATTATGGTAAGAAACATCGGTGAAAGAGCATTTCATAACTCTAGACAACTAAATTACCATTCCAATGACATTTTTAGACATAGATTTAAACTAATGAAATCAATATACACATTTTGTATTTCTATAAATTAAAATTTCATACGAATCTGATATCTGTATAAATTTTCAGTAAATGATATATAGTAACTTTTGAAAACATAAAACTGTAGTGTTTCTTAAACTATAACAGCCACTTCATTGAATTTTCAGAGTACTAGAAAATCAATTTTATACTACCTCATAAACTAATGAAGTTTATATAAATTTTATATCTATCCAACATGATAATAATAATGAAAAACCTCACACTTTAGATTAAGATATTATCAATATATTGAAAGGTATTTAAAATAAAATCACATATTTGAAAACAAAATCTTAAAGGGATAAAAATGTAAATACCTGTAAATTTCAAGGAAATTTTTTTTCTTAAATTATTTGGAATTTTATGAGTACGCAGTTTCTGACGGCACCTGATTCCAAGGCCCGGTGTGCCCGGAATAATTTTCTGAAGTTTAGCTCAGGTACGTTCAGTGAACGAATGAGCGGGTTTGTCTATCATTTGAAATGGTGCTCGGAATTGATATCTGAGGGCACCGATGAACTCACAACGCCGTTATTTGATTAAGGGTACCTTTACCGTAGTTGCGTTTTATGTGGGTCAAAAGTTAATTTTTGGGGTTTAATCTTAAACTAAATAAAATTGTGTGGTACACGATTTTATATGTGAATTGGTTATTTCATCCCAAGTGTGGATATTTGTGAGGTGGGGCCGACATGATCCCCAACCTTCACCCCCATAACTCTCCTCAACTACCCATTAATTCCCTACTATTTACTTTAAAAACCCCAAATATTCATTATGGTGGAGCCTTTCTACCTCCCTCATCCCATTAAAAGTTTCAACCTATCAATTTAATATCATCTTTAAATTAATTGGCACTGCTTTGGAATTAATAAGAATTTCATAACAATTCTATTAATTGGAGAGCCTCTTATTTCTTTTTGTTGGAAAATCTCTTTGGGAAAAGAATCTGGAGAATTAAAGGAGAGGTTATCCTTAATCGACGAAGAACACCCCCGGTGAAGAACGCGAAGAACTTGTTCCAACGACGCATCTTACTCGGATGCACCTCGACGTCAAGGAGCCTACGTCGCCTACGACAATGACCCTTCCTCTATCATTGACAGAACGACACTGTTCTTTCACGACGCACGTCTACCGCGACGCTCGTCTTCCGCGGATCGACGAAGTACGTCAACTACTTCAAGGTAGGGGGATTTTTTTGTATATTTAATAGGTGTGTTTTGTACTCTCGAACATGGCGCTTAATTGTTGAGTGATGATTTGAACCACTAACGTGGTGGGTACGGACTAACGAACAAGTCCGGACCCACCACTATTTTGTCCTTGATGCGCGGGGTGTTTGGCGATGAAGAAACGGGACCGCATTGGAAATTTGGGTCATTTGTAGTGGAGTTCGTATCCTTAGATGACCATAGGCGTAGACAGAAGCAAAAACAGACCACCAGAATGACTCTGGTGTCCCACGGAAGACTCCGGCGGCTCGGGTCGCTGGCACCGGCCGGTCGCCTGGAGGCGGTGGTGCCCCGGCGCCCCGGCGCGCCGCCGATAGGAGCCCACTGTGGCACGGACTGTGGTGGCGAGCAGTGGATCTCGTGGCTGTGTGGGATACGGGGAGACCAGCGGTGGCAGCCTGGCACCGCGTTCGCAGAACAGGGGGCCGCCCCCCACCCCCTGCTCGGCCAGCTGGCCGAGCCAGCACACCC
Source organism: Viscum album (assembly GCA_963277665.1). NCBI lineage: Eukaryota > Viridiplantae > Streptophyta > Magnoliopsida > Santalales > Viscaceae > Viscum > Viscum album. The sequence continues at coordinate 427,630,883 of OY728123.1, read as the reverse complement.
CCCAGGCCGGGACGGGGTGGGTCATGCGGATCGGGCCACACCGCGCCCTACCAGGGCGGACCCAGACCCCGGTCGGGTCGACCCGATTCTGGCCAACCCAGGGTGGGTTGGGCCGGGTCGGACCGGGCCCAGACCCCCCACTTCGGTACGTTTTTTCGTTCTTTTTTCCATAAATTGTGATACAGACCTCTGATCGATTCACCGTCAGTTGCGTAGGAATCCTTGGATAGAGAAGGTTGTTTTTCTATATTACACTCTTGTTTTTGGAAAAGTTTGGGTATGAATGGGTTGGTTCGAACCCAAAACCAACCAGGCCCTTGGAGCGGAAACCCTTATAACTTAAGGATTGGATGTCCGATTGATGTGAACTCAACTACAATTAATTAATATTGATGGAATGGTTCTTTTGGAATACTCCACTTGAGGTTTTGACACAGCTAGAGTACGGTCAGATTTGTTTTAGCTTAAAAACCAACAGGGCCCCTAGAGCGGAAAAGCCAATAACTCTCAGGCCGGGCGTCCGATTGACGCACCCTCTATCGAGTTGGGTTTCTTTTGATGAGACAGAACATTGGGATACATCAAATCTGGACTTAGTGTGAGTTGATGTATCGACCCCCCTTGCTCGCGGAGTGGACCCTCCCAGAATCGAGCGTGCTATGTGTGGGAACCCTAGAGGTGGCTGCGACTGCATCGACTACTTTACTGGAATCCTCCGTGGGTTCGACAGCGACAACTACCATACTGGGATCCTCTGTGGGTTTGACGGCGATGACTACTGTTATTGTATCTTATGTGAGTCCAGCAGTATTGACCTCTATACTTTTATCCTATCTGGGTCCGATAGAGTAGCTGGTCTTGTATCCTGTGTGGGTCCGACAGCTTAGCTGGACTTGTATCCTATGTGGGTCTGACAACTTAGATGAATCAGTGACTCCATCTGATCATCTTTATCGCTATACTAAATATGTATACCTGTGTGAGTTGAGTCTTGAATTTCAATCATTATCTTTTATGTGATTTACTATCTTTCCTGTGTGGACTGGGTTGTTCTTGGGCTCGGGTGTTGGAGCCGAACTGATATTGGTAACTTAGGTATATGTAAGGGAATATAAATAAGTAGGGTTGGTTGATTCTTCAGGATTGTTCCTTTACTTTATGGTTTATCCTTTGTAGATTCTGGGAGACCATCATGGGTCTCATGGTCCCTACTGAGTATTGTATACTCACCCCTGCACGGGATATGCAATCACTACGTTGTGTTGGATACAAAAGACAAAAAACACTGATTATGGAGGATTTTTGTGGAGATGGATGGTACCCGGAGGAGGACCCCCTAGTGAGGCGTGCACGGAGCAGACGGATGGACCCGAGGTGCTGAGGAGACCATCTGTACCCACCCTTCAGGTGGGATTCTCAAAGGACAACTCTGTGGTTACTGCTTTACTTTACTATTGTTGTACTTTACTTTTCAGTTGTATTATACATTCAGTTGGGTTTGTATACTGGCCCATTTACTTTCCATCACTTACTTTTACACTCAGTTTTACTTAGTGATTACTTCACTTGCGTACTCTATTGTGGTTGTTACTATCATAAAGACAATACCTTCCATTTCTATCGGGTTTTACACCTTTGGTGTTAGTCACTAGCCCCTGGCCTATGGAAGGTGGGCTTGGGGTAGTCACGGAATGGGCCCCGAGGATGTGTCGTGAAAAATAGGTATCAGAGGAGTCGGTTCTACCACATAACTCAGGACTCTGAATTTTTTTTTTCTGTGAAGCAATAATGTTTAGAGTATTGATTGTGGTTATCAATCCAGGGAGTCTAGTGTTGGTGCGGTGGCCGACGTATCCATACTCTCGGACCCTGACTCCTGATTTCTGACTCATTGCACGAAAACATGGATAACATGTGTGTTTCAAAAGTTTTCTTTGTGATTTCTTTGTGTCAGCTCATCTGGTATACTATTTTCACCATGGCGCACCTGTTTCTTTTCAGGATGGCCCCATGAAGGCAGCCAACCAGGGTTCCTAGTTACATGCGAGATGACAGCCCACCAAGTGATGAGGCCTCGGTGCAGGTCCCCATTACAGCGGAGGCACCAGCGGTACCACTACCAGCTGAGCCACCGATGCTACAGGCCCAACAGTAGAGAGTGCATGCCGCCTGAGTATGTTGCACGAGTTTCAACGACACAGGCCGCCCAGGTTCCACGGAGAGACGGACCCTCAGGCTGTTGAGGATTGGCTGGAGGCTATCAACAGAGTCTTCAGATTGGTAAGGACACTAGCTGACCTTATGTTGATCCTTTCTGCGAGTCTACTGAACGCGTTAGCAGGTAGATGGTGGATCTTGATGCTCCAGGTGCACAACGAGACATCTCTACTTGGGGGAGACTTCAAGTGTCTCTTTCGCTCGGAGTTGGTTCCCGCCACCCTTCATATGGTGCGGATCCAAGAGTTTCTTCAGCTGTGGCAGGGCAGCATGAGAGTAGCTCAGTATGCAGCGAGGTTTACATACCTCTCATGCTACTCCATGGATATGATATAGGACCCGTTCTTTAGGGCTTGGACCTTCAAGCAAGGACTGAGGCACGACATCAGGGCTTTGACGATTCCCCTCAGCATCCCGACGCACGCAGGGGTTCTAGAGAGACCCCTTTTAGTGGAGAGATTTCCCACTAAGCACCCACCAGCAGTGAGACCCACTACAGGGCAATATGTAGCGGAGTCGTTTGTAGCTGGTATTAGACAGATGTCACAGGGGTCCAGGGAGACTAGGCCATCAGGTGGGCGACCTTAGGATACAAGTTCGGTTGTGCGGGGCACACGAAACAAAGCCACCCTTAGGAGGAGCAGACAATGCTATGCATGCGGTGAGCAGGGCCACATGGCTTGTGACTTCCCGACCCGCCATGCATATGAGCAACAGACAGTAGAGGGACCTCCTAGGAAGAGGCATAATTTCGACTATAGCGGTCTGCAGGGAGCAGGTGGACGAGGCAGAGGAGCTGGCCGAGCAGCGAGTGGTGGAAGACATTTCGAGGCTCTTCCACCACCACCCCAAGGAGGTCCACCCTGACCACAGGGAGCTGGCGGACAGAGGTAGGCTCAACTCCAGGATACGGAGTCTTACGACCATGGCGCACCTGAGATGGTTTGAGGTATTATCTATGTCTATTCCACCCTTGCTGTAGTTCTTTTAGACACAAGTGCGTGTCATTATTTTATTGTCGCTTCCCTTGTTCGGAGCTCGGAGATTCCAACGGAGCCATTAGCTCGATCCTTAGGGCTAGAGACTCCTACGGGAGCAGACTCGATGATTACTCACTAGTGATGGAAGTGTGATCTTATTCTAGGAGGTGAGAGCTTCGGCTGGGATCTTCTTGTAGCGGCGTCGAGGCCTTGAGACGTCATCCTGGGGATGCACTGGTTATTTACAGTCCATGCCCAGATCAATTATATTAGGCGCAATGTGCGGTGTGTCCGCACGGATGGGACCAGGTTCACCTGCACCTGCAAGAAGGGAACCTTTGTAGCAAAGGATGGACTCACACAAAGGAGAGGGCAGCCAATTACACATCAGTTGGCTAGTCTCATCCTCAGAGCAGTTGACGTGCGGAGTCCAAGTTTTCCTGTAGTGGTGGATCAGTATGCAGATGTTTTTCCGGATGACGTTCCAGGACTACCTCCTCATAGAGAGGTAGAATTCTATGTAGACCTATACCCTGGGACAACACTGATATCTACTCCACCATATTAGATGGCTCCCTTCGAGCTTCGTGAGCTGCGGGTATAGTTGGAGGACTTACACGGAAAGGGATTCATTCGACCCAGTGTTTCACCCTGGGCTTCTCCGATTTTGTTCGCCAAGAAGGCGGATGGGAGCTTGCGACTGTGTGTCGACTACCATCGCCTGAATCAAGTGACCATAAGGAACAAGTTCCCACTTCCGAGGATTGAAGACCTCTTCGATCAGCTCAAGGGATCACGGTGGTTCTCGAAGATAGACCTCAGGTCAGGCTATAACTAGCTCAGAATTTGGGAAGAGGATGTGCAGAAGACGGACTTCTGGTGTCGGTATGGACACTACGAGTTATTGGTTATGCCTTTTTGCGTGACCAACATCCCAGCAGTGTTCATGAGTCTCATGAACAGGATCTTCCAGCCTTACCTCGATCAGTTTTTTGTAGTCTTCATTGACAACATATTGATTTACTCAACCACTGAGGAGGAGCACGCCTACCACTTGCTGGTTATACTGGATACACTCAGAGAGCACCAAGTTTTTGGTAAGCTCTCGAAGTGCCAGATTTGGATTCAAGAGGATCACTTCTTGGGGAACGTTATCTCGGAGGTGGGAGTTGCTGTGGATCCTGTGAAGATCTGAGCAATACTTTCTTGGGAGCCACCCAGGAGCATGATGGAGGTGCGGAGTTTCCTAGGTCTGGATGGGTACTATCTGAGATTTGTGCCAGACTTCTCTCCAGAGTTGTAGCACCGCTTTCATCCTTGACGAAGAAGGGGAAACCCTTCATCTGGTCAGATAGAAGCCATCATAGCTTTCAAGAGTTGAGACAGAGAGTGACCAGTACACCCATCTTGAGGCTACCAGAGGAGGGAATAGGGTACGCAGTTTACTGCGACACATCAGGGACCAGACTCAGGTGTGTCCTGATGTAGGAGAAAGTAGTGATTGCTTACGGTTCACAGAATTTGAGGCAGAACGAGCAGAACTATGCTACCCATTATCTGGATTTAGCAGCAGTGGTCTTCGCCCTGAAGATGTGGCGGCACTACTTGATGGACGAGCACTTTATAGTATACTCTGACCACCAGAGCCTCAGGTAAATTTTCTCACAGAAGGATCTGAACCCGAGACAAAGGCGATGGCTTGAGTTCCTCCAGGACTACGACATTGAGATAGTACATACTCCTGGGAAGGGGAACGTAGTAGGTGATGCTCTCAGTAGGAGATCGGGCATACAACTGCTAGGGGAGGCAACGGAGAAGCTAGCCGTGTTGCAGATATCCTTCATGGAAAGAGATGGGGCAGCCTTTCTACAATCTCTAACAGTCACTCCTCCACTACTTCAGCGGGTCAGAGAGGCACAATGTGGGGACATTGACTGTGAGACGCGACGTGCTCAGATTTCCACAGGGCAGGTGCCAGATGGGTTTTCTGAAGGAGGATAGCACGTCATCCTATTCATGGGACGTACCATGGAACCAGTTACATTGCAGGAGGAAGAAATGAGGGAGATTTAAACTTCCCCTATAATGGTAGATCCAGGAGTGGTGAAGATGTACCAGGACCTCAGACAACAGTACTGGTGGCTGGGTATGAAGAAGGCTGTAGCAGAGTTTGTTTCGCGATGCCTCGCTTACCAGCAATTGATGGCAGAGCACCAGGTACTAGCAGGCTTGGTACAAACCTTAGAGGTTCCATAGTGGAAATGGGATGGGATATCCATGGATTTAATGACGGGTCTTCCAATTACTTCAAGAGGACATGACTCCATCTGGGTGATCATAGACCATATCACCAAGTCGGCCCACTTGCTACCAATCAGAGAGCAGGGATCAGTAGAGAGCTTGGGATGCCTCTACATTCAAGAGATTGTACGGATTCAAGGTGTTACTTCATCTATCATTTCCGATCGAGATTCTCTCTTTACTTCCTAGCTTTATAAGGGGTTATAGGAGGCATTTGGGACACAACTATGCCTGAGTACTACCTTTCATCCTCAGACAGATGGCCAGACGGAGAGTACCATTGAGACTCTCGAGGACATGCTCCGTGCATGTGTCCTCGACTTTGGTCATAGCTGGGAGGATCATTTGGCCTTGGTGGAGTTTGTGTACAACAACAGATACCACTCCACCCTCAGGATGGAACCATATGAGGCACTTTACGTCCGACCATGCAGATCACCTCTGTGCTGGACTGACAGTGGGGAGTCAGCACTTGTAGGACCAGAGATGGTTTAGGCTACGACGGAGAAGGTGCAGATCATCCAGGAGCGGATAAAGACTGCACAAGAACAGACATAAGTCCTATGCTGATAGGAGACACAGACCACTAGAGTTCGAGGATGGTGACCAAGTTTTCCTACGGGTCTCACCTCGACGAGGTCTACAGGGATTTGGTCGGGGCGGCAAGTCATCTCCACGATTCATCCGACCTTTACAGGTCCTCAGCAGAGTAGGCAAGGTGGATTACTTCCTGGCCCATCCACCTCAGTTGCATCGGGTGCATGACGCCTTCCATGTATCTCAGCTTATGAGATATATGCACGACCTGACCCACATCATCGATCACGGGGAGCTGGACATCGACGACAGGGCGACATTCTCGGAGGTTCCGATGGAGATCAAGGATCGACAGGAGCAGATCCTTAATGGATGGTCGATTCCTCTGGTGCACATTCGCTGGTAGCACAGGAACCTTCAATAGAGAACATGGGAGTGGGAGGCTCAGATGTGTGCTCAATACCCCTTTTTTCCACTAGTGTGTGTTGTAGCTTTTCGAGGATGTAAATCCCTGAGGTGGGAGTAATTTAATGACTCTTAAATTTCAAGGAATTTTTTTCTTAAATTCTTTGGAATTTTACGAGTACGCAGTTTCTAACGAGACCTGATTCTGAGGCCTGGTGTGCCTAGAATAAATTTCTGAAGTTTAGCTCGGGTACGTTCAGTGAACGAACGAGCTGGATTTTCTATCTTTTGAAACGGTGCTCGAAATTAAAATATGAGGGCAATGATGAACTCACATCACCAGTATTTTCTTAAGATGACCTTTACCGTAGTTACGTTTTATGTGGGTCGAAAGTTAATTTTTGGGGTTTAATCCTAAAATAAATAAAATTGTGTGGTACATGATTTTATTTGTGAATTGGTTATTTCTGCCCAAGTGTGGATATTTGTGAGGTGGGGCCTACACGAGCCCCAAACTTCAACCCCCATAAATCTCCTCAACTCCCCATTAGTTCCCTGCTGTTTACTTTGAAAAGTCCATATATTCATTATGGAGGAGCCTTCCTACCTCCCTAATCTGATTAAATGTGACATCCTATCAATTTAATATCAGCGTTAAATTAATTGTCACCTCTTTGGAATTAATATGAATTGCTTAAAAATTATATTAATTGGAGAGCCTATTATTTATTTTTATTGGAAACTCTATTTGGGAAACAACTCTGGAGAATTAAAGGAGAGTTTATCCTTCATCAACGAAGAACACCCCCAGTGAAGAACACAAAAAACTTCTTCCAATGACGCATCTTCCTCGGACGCACCTCGATGCCCAGGAACATACGTCGCCTACGACAACGACCCTTCCTCCATCGTTAACGGAATGACACCATTCTTCTGCGACACCCGTCTACCACGACACTTTTCTTCCACAGATCGGTGACGTAAGACAACAACATTGTGGTAGGGGGATTTTTTTTGTATATTTCATATATGTGTTTTATACTCTCAAACATGACATTTAATTGTTGGGTGATGATTTAAACCACTAACGCGGTGGGTACGGACTAACGAAAAAGTTCTAATCCACCGCTATTTTATCTTGGATTCATGGGGTGTTTGGAGACAACGAAACAAGATAGAAACATCTATTTGAGACCTTCGTAGTGAAGTTCAGATCTCAAGACAACCGCAGGCACAGACAGAAGAAAAAACGGACCACCAAAATGACTTCGGTGGCCCACGGAAGACCCCGGTGGCACGGGTCGCTGGCGGCGCCCCGACGCGCCGCTGGAAGGAGCCCACCGTAGCACCGGCCTTAGCGGCGAGCAGCGGATCTTGCGGCCTTGTGGGATCCGGGGAGACCAGCGGTGCTAGCCTGGCGCCGCGTTCACAGAACAGGGGGCCACCCCCCCCCCCGCTCGACCAGCTAGCTGAGCCAGCACCCCCCGCCCCGGCTGGGCCGGGGTGGGTCATGCAGACAGGGCCGTGCTTAGCCGTTCTAGACCCGAACCTTGGTCAGGTCGACCCGGTTCGGGCCGACCTAGGGTGGGTTGGGCCCGGTCAGACCGGGCCCAGACGGGTTTTTCGGAATTTTTCCCATAACTTATGCTAAGGACCTCCGATCGACGCACTGTCAGCTGCGTAGGAATACTTGGATCGAGACGGTCATTTTGGTATATTACACTAGAGGTTTCGGAAAAGTTTGTGTATGGAGGGGTTGGTTCGAACCCAAAATCAACCGGGCCCTTGGAGCGGAGACACTTATTACTTAAGGACCGGACGTCCGATTGACGTGCCGTCAACTATGATGAATTTATTTTGATAGAAAAGTTCTTTTGGAATACTAAACTTGAGGATTGGATGCAACTGAAGTACGTCCAGGTTTTTGTTAGCTTAAAAACCAACCGAGCCCCTCGAGCGGAAAAGCCAATAACTCTCAGACCGGGCGTCCGATTGACGCACCGTCTGTCGCGTTGGGTTTATTTTGATGAGACAAAACTTTGGGATACATCAAATCTAGAATTCATGATAGTTAATGTATTAAACCCCCTTGCTCGAGGAGCAGACCCTCTCAGAATCGAGCGGGCTGTGTGCGGGAACTCTAGAGCTGGCTGCGACTGCATCGACTACTTTACTGGAATCCTCTTTGGGTTCGACCGCGACAAATACCGTACCGGGATCCTCCGTGGGTTCGAAGATGATGACTATTGTTCTTTTATCCTATGTGGGTCCGACATTATTGACCTCTGTACTTGTATCCCATGTGGGTCCGGCAAAGTAACTGGTCTTGTGTCTTGTGTGGGTCTGACAGCTTAGCTGGACTTGTATCCTGTGTGGGTCCGACATCTTAGAAGAATGAGTGACTATATCTGATCATCTTTATCGCTATAAGAAATATGTATACCTATGTGAGATGAGTCTTGAATTTTAATCATTATCTTTGATGTGATTGACCATCTTTCCTTTGTGGACTGGGTTATGCTTGGGCTCGAGAGTTGGAGCTGAACTGAGATTGGTAACTTATGTATATGTAAGGGAATATACCTAAGTAGGGTTGGTTGATTCTTCGGTATTGTTCCTTTCCTTTAGGGTTTATCCTTAGTAGATTCTGGGAGACCTTCGTGGGTCTCGGAGTCCCTACTGAGTATCATATACTCACCCCTACACCGACTATGCCTGCACTACATTTTGTTGGATGAAGATGACAGACAACACTGACCGTGGAGGAGTATTGTGGAGATGGACGGTACCCAGAGGAGGAAAAACTAGTGAGGCATGCACAGAGCGGACGGACGAACCCGAGGTACCGAGGAGACCATTTATACCCACCATTCCGGTGGGATTCAGGGAAGACGACTCGGTGGTTGCTGCTTTACTTTACTACTGTTGTACTTTCACTAGTGCAAAAAACGTTTATTACGTCACCATTTTTTACGTCGGTTATATAAAACCGACGTAAAAAACCTGTGTTTAGTACACCTTTAACGTCGGTTATTTTTATAACCGACGTTATTAATCGCACGGCTTCGTTTTTTACGTCGGTTATACATTAACCGCCGTAAAAAACAGAAGCAGGGGGCGTTTGTTACGTCGGTTATTTTATAACCGACGTAAAAAAAGAATCCGCATATGTTTTTGACGTCGGTTATTCCATAACCGACGTAATAAAACGCGGATTTTGAGCCCTTTCTAACGTCGATTATAAAATAACCGACGTAAAAAAAGAATCCGAGGAAGGTTTTTACGTCGGTTATTGAATAACCGACGTTATAAATGTTTTTTAAAAAATTATAACGTCGGTTATTGAATAACCGACGTGATAACTCATTTAAAAATTTACCCAGACCCGTGGATTGTCATTCGCGAGTTTACCTTCGACAGTCGCGACTCGTCTCTCTCGCGCGTAAACCCGAATCGGCTCGTCCATTTCGTTGGTTTAGATTCGTTTTGCAATCATCGTTTCTCATATTTAATCTCCTCGGATCAATCATCTAAACTCGCAGCACTCAGGTAATCCTCCCACTCGTTCGTTTTTTTTCGCGGATAGTATATATATTTGTGTTGTGATTTTTTTGTTGAAACTAGCTAAGATTCTTCGATTGCGAACCCTTTTAACTCGTTTTGGCACCATAATCTTATTTATCATCCCTAGATCTATTAGTTCGACTTGCAATATTGACTAATTTTATGATTTCACTAATTTTTCATCGTTTTCTATAAATCCCCGAGAGGGTTGGGGCGTGTCCATTTGGATGGGGTGTCCAGGGGGGTGTCCAAGGGGTTGGATGGGTGTGGGGGGCTGTCCAAGTGGGTGACGGCCTCTCCAGAGGGTATTTGGGGTTGTCCGGGTGGGTGGGGGGGCTGTCCAGAGGGTTGGGGGATGTCCAGGGGGGTGTCCAAGGGGGTAGGGGGTGGGGGGTGGTGTCCAGGAGGGGCGGGGGGCTGTCCAGAGGGGTTGGGGGGTGTCCAGGGGGGTTTACAAGGGGGTGGGTGGGTGTGGGGGGCTGTCCAAGGGTGTGGGTGGGTGTTGGGGGGTGTCCAGGGGGTGTCCAAGGGGGTAGGGATGGGGGTGGTGTTTAGGAGGGGTGGGGGGCTGTCTAGAGGGTTGGGGGGTATCCAGGGGGGTGTCCAAGTAGGTTGGGGGGTGGGGGTTGTGTCCAGGAGGGGTGGGGGTGCTTTCTAGAGGGGTCGGAGGCTGTCCAGAGGGGTCGGGGGGTGTCCAGGGTGGTGTCCAAGGGGATGGGTGGGTGTGGGGGGCTGTCCAAGGGGGTGGCGGCCTGTCCAGAGGGGTCGGTGGGGTGTCCAGGGGGTGGATGGGTGTGGGGGGTTGTCCAAGTGGGTGGAGGCCTCTCCAGAGGGTATTTGGGGTTGTCCGGGTGGGTGGGGGGGCTGCCCAGAGGGTTGGGGGATGTCCAGGGGGGTAGGGGGTGGGGGGTGGTGTCTAGGAGGGGCGGGGGGGTGTCCAGAGGGGTCGGGGGGTGACCAGGGGGGTGTCCAAGGGGGTAGGGGGTGGGGGGTGGTGTTTAGGAGCGGTGGGGGGCTGTCCAGAGGGTTGGGGGTGTCCAGGGGGGTGTCCAAGTAGGTCGGGGGTGGGGGGTTGTGTCCAGGAGGGGTGAGGGTGCTTTCTAGAGGGGTCGGGGTCTGTCCAGAGGGGTCGGGGGGTGTCCAGGGTGGTGTCCAAGGGGATGGGTGGGTGTGGGGGGCTGTCCAAGGGGGTGGCGGCCTGTCCAGAGGGGTCGGTGGGGTGTCCAGGGGGGTGTCCAAGGGGGTGGATGGGTTGTGGGGGGCTGTCCAAGTGGGTGGCGGCCTCTCCAGAGGGTATTTGGGGTTGTCTGGGTGGGTGGGGGGGCTGCCCAGAGGGTTGGGGGATGTCCAGGGGGTGTCCAAGGGGGTAGGGGGTGGGGGGTGGTGTCCAGGAGGGGTGGGGGGCTGTCCGGAGGGGTCGGGGGGTGTCCAGGGGGGTTTACAAGGGGGGTGGGTGGGTGTGGGGGCTGTCCAAGGGTGTGGGTGGGTGTTGGGGGGTGTCCAGGGGGGTGTCCAAGGGGGTAGGGGGTGGGGGGTGGTGTTTAGGAGGGGTGGGGGGCTGTCCAGAGGGTTGGGGGGTGTCCAGGGGGGTGTCCAAGCAGGTCAGGGGTGGGGGGTTGTGTCCAGGAGGGGTGGGGGTGCTTTCTAGAGGGGTCTGGGGCTGTCCAGAGGGGTCGGGGGGTGTCCAGGGTGGTGTCCAAGGGGATGGGTGGGTGTGGGGGGCTGTCCAAGGGGGTGGCGGCCTGTCCAAAGGGGTCGGTGGGGTGTCCAGGGGGGTGTCCAAGGGGTGGATGGGTGTGGGGGGCTGTCCAAGTGGGTGGCGGCCTCTCCAGAGGGTATTTGGGGTTGTCCGGGTGGGTGGGGGGGCTGTCTAGAGGGTTGGGGGATGTACAGGGGGGTAGGGGGTGGGGGGTGGTGTCCAGGAGGGGCGGGGGGCTGTCCAGAGGGGTCGGGGGGTGTCCAGGGGGTGTTATATCTTACTATATTTTGTTTAAAAAATAATATTCACGCATATTTTTTTTAAATACACATCGATTTGTTTTATATTTAAAAATTTTTTACATTCAAATTATGATTTTTTTCATATAAAAATATATTTGTCTTATCTAAAAAATATATATATATTTGCTATTTGTTATAGGTAATAATGAGTCGAAGTTGGATTACGGCACATCGAATGAGCAATGAATATGAGGAAGGTGTTGATGCCTTTTTGGAATTTGCTAAACGAAATGTTCCAAGTAGTGACATTTTTTTTTCTGTCCATGGCTGAAATGTCTGAATATGAAGAAGTTGAAAAGTAGAGAGATAAAAGATCATCTGATTTGTCATGGTTTCAATCCGAGTTACAACCCTTGGATTTGGCATGGCGAAACTGGACAGAATGTCACTGATGATAATGAATCGCAAGATGGTAACTCCGATGGAATTGAAGAAATGATTCGCGATATTGTAGCAGAACAAATTGCGATAGAACCGACAGTTGCACGTCTATATGGTGATGCCGAAAAACCATTATATCCTGGTTGTACAGATTTTACGGTTTTTTCGGCGGTGTTAAGATTTATTAACCTGAAGGCGAAACATGGATGGAGTGACAGAAGTTTTACAGAGCTGCTACAATTGATGAAAGACATTCTTCCAAAAGATAACGATCTTCCAGATTCAAATTATAAGGCCAAAAAATATTATGCCCGATGGGATTGGGATACAGGAAAATACATGCCTGTCCGAATGACTGCATTATATATAGGAAGGAATATGAATTTCTGAAAGAGTGTCCTAAATGTGGGACATCACGGTATAAGGTGAAAGAAAAATCACAAGCTGATGTAGAGATTACAAAGCTTCCTTCAAAGGTATTTTGGTATCTTTCTATAATTCCTCGTTTCAAACGTTTATTTGCTAATTCACATGATGCAAAAAGGTTAAGATGGCATGCTGATGAGCGGGTATGTGATGAAAAAATACGTCATCCAGCTGATTGTCCACAATGGAAGAAAATTGATGCCCAGTACCCTACAATTGGAAATGAAATTAGAAATCTGAGACTAGGCTTGTGCACAGATGGAATGAATCCATACCGAACCCTCAGTAGCACACATAGTTCATGGCCTATTTTATTGGTAATTTACAACCTCTCTCCTGAAGTTTGTATGAAGCGCAAATATGTCATGTTGAGTATCATGATCTCTGGTCCAAAGCAACCCGGCAATGATATTGATGTATACTTGTCACCGCTGATTGATGATTTGAAACTGTTATGGGCTGATGGTATTAGGGTGTATGATTCTTAAAAAATGGAATATTTTCAACTGCATGCAGTGCTTCTATTCACTATAAATGACTTCCCAGCATATGGAAATTTGTCTGGATACAGTGTTAAAGGGCATAAAGCATGTCCAATTTGCGAACAACAGACGTCATATTGTCAATTGCATCATGGGAGGAAAACAGTGTACATGGGTCATCGAATGTTTTTGCCTATGGATCACCCTTATAGAAGACTAAAAAAGGCATTCAATGGCTCACAATAATTTGATACTGCTCCAAAACCTTTATCCTCGGATTTTTATTTTGAGAGGGTGAAAAACCTTGATGTGACATTGGGAAAGACACATAAATCTGGTAATGATAGACATATTTGGAAGAAAAGGTCAATATTTTTTGAGCTACCATATTGGAGGTATCATGAAGTCAAACATAATATTGATGTCATGAACGTGGAGAAGAATATCTATGATTCTTTGATCGGAACATTGCTAGATATTAAAGGAAAGACAAAAGATGGGTTGAATGCAAGGTTAGACCTACTATCAATGGGAATACGTTTGGAGTTAGCTCCCACTCCTAAAGGAAGACAAACATTTCTTTCCCCGACTTGTCATACATTATCGAAGAGGGAGAAAAGTAGCTTCTGTCATTGTCTTCATGATATCAAAGTGCCTCAAGGTTATTCTTCAAATGTAAAAAATTTTGTCTCATTGAAAGACTTGAAGTTGATAGGTATGAAATCACATGATTGTCACGTCATGATGCAAGAAATTCTACCAGTTGCACTGCGTGGAATATTTCCCATCCGTGTCAGAAAGACTATAATGAGGTTGTGTTATTTTTTCAATTCAATTTGTAACAAGGCGATTGATGTGAATGCTTTGAACATTTTGGAAAAGGATGCAATTTTTATACTTTGTCATTTGGAAATGTATTTTCCTCCAACTTTTTTTGATATGAAGGTGCATTTAATGATTCATCTGGTTCGAGAAATAAAGCTTTGTGGACCTGTATATCTTCGTTGGATGTATCCTTTTGAAAGGTATATGAAAATATTAAAGGGATATGTTAAAAATCCATATTGACCTGAAGCCTCCATTATTTAAAAGTATATTTATGAGGAGGTAGCAGAGTTTTGTACGAGCTACTTGGCTACGACGCAACACATAGGTTTGCCTCCATCTCACCATGAACGGGTTAATAATGAGGGAAAGGGGATTCGTGGCTTGAAAGTCAAATCACTGTCAGCTGAACATATGAAGAAGTTAGAATCATACATCTTGAATAACATAGCTGATGTTCAACCGTATATCACATTGCATATTAATGAGTTGAAACAATGTCATCCAAAGAAGAAAGAAATGTGGATTTTGAATGAGCACAACAAAACTTTTTTTCCATGGTTTAAAAAGACCTTGCTTGGTAGATCAGATGTATCAGAGACATTAAAATGGATAGTGGGTGGTCCATCTTTAAATGTGATAACATGGTCCACTTATGACATTAATGGCTATACATTTCATACGAAATCTCAGGACAACAGAAGTGCAGTTCAGAATAGTGGTGTATTGGTGTTTGCAGAAGCAATGCATTTTTCGAGTGCTAATGACAAAAACCCAATTTCGGCATCAAGTGCATATTATGGAGTGATTGAAGACATATGGGAGGCTGATTACTTTAAAATTATAGTTCCTGTTTTTAACTGTAAATGGTTTATCCGTAACAACAGTGTCAGACACGATGAATTTGGAATGACACTTGTTAATCTGAATAGATTGGAAGACACAGCTGATTCTTTTATAATGGCAACACATGCCAAACAAATTTTCTATGTAGTAGATCAATCAGATATGCAGTGGGCTGTTGTTTTACAAGGGAAAAAACAATATGTTGGTGAGGATGAATTTTATGAAGATGCTGATTTATGTGAGATCCCTACTTCGATGGAAAGATTAACAGAACATAATGATGAGTATGTTGAAGACATGGTTTGTGCCATAAGGAACGATCACGAAGAAGGAATTTGGGAAAACAATCCAACTGTACATTCCTAAAATTACAGGTAACACATGTTTATTTCTTGTTTACATTTAGTTTTTTCATATAATGTTAGATATTGTAAATTTTTTACTTATTAAAACATGTATCAAACCAAAACGATAAAACAATAAAAACCGTAAAGAGGACAAGTCCTGGGCGCACCGGATGGCCGGTGGTGGAGCACCGGTTGGCCGGTGGTCCAGAGCAAAGCTCTGTCTGGTCCACCGGCCGGCCGGTGATGAGCCAGCAGTCGACCGGTGGTCCAGACAGAGAGGAAGGCTCTATGTCTGGTCCACCGGCTCGACGGTGGTCCAGACAGAGGAAGGCTCTGTCTGGTCCACCGGCCGACCGGTGGTGATCCAGCAACCGGCCGGTGGTCCAGACAGGAAGGCTCTGTCTGGTCCAGCGGCCGGCCGGTGGCACCAGGCAGTGGGCAAGTCTACTGCCTGGGTCCTCCGGCTGGCCGGTGAGCTCACACCGGCGGACCGGTGGACTCAGTGAGTCCACTTTTCAGCTTTCTTGGGCCAACTCCTTGGCAACCTTTTGCATGTGTTTACCATGTTTATCATTGTTTAACATGCTTACCATATTACCAATGTTTACTATTATGTAATTTAGTACACTTTTCTATTTTCTGATTAATTAGTATTACAATATTTTAATTTGTATATTTGTGAACTAATGTTTGTTTTTTTGATTTGAAGGAAAATGACAGATCAATCAGTTGATCAGCCACATGATTCTGGAGATGAGCATATTGGTCATACATCTGGGGAGGAACATTCACATGCTCCTATTACGAAAAAGAGTTCAAAGGTTGGTACGCGTGGGTGCACACATTTACCAAAATTATCACTTGCCCGTACGAAGGAGGAGAGGATAGTCGTGGAGTTTGATGATGATGATCTTCCTAGAGGTCCAAATGCTAAAGATTTTAAGGGTTTTGTAGCAACTCAGGCTAAGAGAAAAGTAAGCATTCTCTATGATTATTGGAGAAGTGTGGATAAGGCGATAATTTCTCAGCTATGGGAGACCATTTTGGTAAGATCTTTTTCTATTGTTTGACTATTCTTTAAATGTTTCTAGTATATATAATATTTTTAACCTCTTTTTTATCAGATGACATTTGATATTCCTGACACTGGAGGAGTCAGGAAGAAATGCTTATCGTTGGCTGCTAGGAGATGGAGGGATTTCAAATCAACCCTCTCATCTGATTTCATTTATGGTCATAGGAGTCGTGAGAATCCATGTCGTATATATCCTTTTATAGATGAAGACACATGGAGACAATTTTTTGAAAGTAGAAGAAAAGAATCATTTTTGGTAAGGGCAATGTAAACTTTTATAAGCTTTCTTATATAAATGATCTTATTATTGTTTTGTTAATGATTACTTATTCTTAATTTACAGCAAACAAGGAAAGCTCATCAAGAGATCCAATCTAAAAATTTATACCCTCATAGTTTATCTCGGGGAGGGTATGCATTATTGGAAGAACAAATGATGGCAGAAAAATTTCAACAACTAAGAGCTGAGTCTTCAAGCTCTGGAGAGGTGGCCCCTCCATCCCCTCCATCTAGACATGAGAAATGGAAAAGAGCTCGGAAGGGAAAAAAAGGACAATATCTTTCGGAAGAATCGAGACTCGTAGTTGAGAGGATTGTAAGATATCTATTTTATTTATTTAAGTTTACTATTTTCGTCATATATTTCCAATCATTATAGAAATGTTCAATTAATTATTACAGGACTCTCTTGAGGAGCAGAGTTCACAGGGGACATTTACACCATCTGGGAGGGAAGATATTTTATCTGTGGCATTGGGAAAGCCCGAACATCCTGGCCGTGTAAGAGGATATCCGGCAGGTGTATCGGTAAGAAAAGTGTTGCCACGTTCCTCAACTTCTAACGTTGAGGGAGTTTATAAAAAAAAAATAGAATCCTTGGAGGCTGAAGTCCATAATATTAATGCGACAATGGAGGACAAGATTAGAGCATCGGTGCAGTTTATGTTTGCAGACTTGCAAAGACAATTTCAGGGTGCAGCTCCCACTCCACCTCTCCCAGTAGCTCCCACTCCCCCACCTCAGCCTGCAGACCCCATTTTTGATCCTCCTCCTCCGCCGCAGCTACCTACTTATTGTGAGTTGTATTTTGATGATCCTCAACATCATATAGTTGCATATGGGATGGTATATTGTATAGGAGATACAGTTCATCATCAACAGTTAGAGGTAGAGAATCAGAGGGTCACTGTACAGGATATTATAGATAGATCAGCTCGGATACCATTACCTACAGATGAGGTGATGACAGTTGGACATAGTATCGGCCATTTTTTACATTGGCCATCCAGACTTCTTCGACTCATTACCATAGAGGTATGGATGTTATATATTTTATTTATATTTTTATTAATGTTTTATCATTTGAAAACTAATATATTTTTCAATTTATTTTTACAGGAATACTTCAAAGGTAAAGAAATACTGTATAGACAACAACAAAGACAGATAGCCATGACATCAGATGCAGATACTAGCAGTCTTGACAAATTGTCAAGATATTCAAATTTGTTGGCGGATCATTATGACTTTACAATGGAAGCTCATGTCTGTGGAGGTGAACTAAGTGTGGGGATTATGAAAACTGATATCATGGAGTTTTTCACTGGAGATAAGTTGGGCATCAACGTGGTGCAAATTTTTATCATGTAAGTCTTAACACACTTTCCTTGCGTTATATTTATTAAAAATGTATACTTATGTCTGCTTTGTATTAGGTATCTGTATAAAATTTGTGAGAGGAATGAGCTGACAGATGTATATGGATTCGTGGACCCACAATTGATTTCCCCTGAAGCATGTGCATTGGATGAGGAACAAAGAATGCTTTATATTGCTGATAGATTTGAAAAGAATGTAATCACACAGTGTTGGATGATGCCTTTTTGTGAGAGGTATGAAACACATCCCTCTCAAAGAGTTAATTATCTTTTAACATAAAAAACCACTAATGTTAAATTTCCTTTTATCAGGGATCATTGGATGTTAGGGGTTTTTTTCCCTAGGGAGAAAACACTTTATTGGATATGCTCTCTCCATGATGATGTGCGAGAAATTTTTAAGAATATATTGGAAACGTAAGTTTCAATTTCACAATAGTTTTATATATTATAATGAATTTTAAATTTACCCCATTCGTATTATTTTCTAACAGGGCATGGGTCCACTTTCGAAAAAGCGCAAAGAAAAGGAATTTCAAGATCAAATATGTACATGCGAAGGTAAATATCCATTTATAATTTGTACATTTTGATTTATTACATAAAAATAATATATTGAATTTACACTCATTCAAACATAAATGTCATGAGCAACAAGGCATCATCGAATGCGGATATTACATGTTAAGATTTATGTATGAAATAATAACAACTGGGACAGTTCTGAGTTTTGACCTGGTAAGATTTCCTCTTTCTCATAATATTTCAATTTGATTTATTCATTATACACGTTGAATACTATCCTTTTCCTTTGTAGCTTTTTGATGACCCTCAACCATTTACTGCTGAAGATATCAAACACTTACAAGTGGAGTGGTCAAATTATTTTACAGGTTTGATTGACTTTTAGTTGTTTGTAATGTAAAATGTAATTTTGAATATTGTCAATGTAATTGTGTATTTCGCAGTCATTTAGGTTGGATTTAGTTTTTTTTGAAGTTGATAGTGTAAGTTTTGAATGTTATATAAGTGAATGTTTAATTTTTCTCTACTTATTGTTTTGGTCTACTGTTGATGGTTTTTCTGGTCTTGATTTTGGTATGGGGGGAGAGGTTCCAAGGGGGTGGGTGGGTGTTTGGGGGGTGTCCAAGGGATACTGGAGGGGTGTCCAAGGTGTGTTTGGGGCTGTCCAAGGAGTCGGTTGGGTGTAAATGAGGGTGGGGGGGGGGGGTGTCCAAGGGGTGGGGGGTGTCCAAGGGATATAGGAGGGGTGTCCAAGGGGTGTTTGGGGCTGTCCAAGGGATGGGGGGGTTTCCAAGGGGTAGGGGGGGGGGGTTTCCAAGGGGTCGGGGGGGGGGGGGTGTCCAGGGGGTGGGGGGGCTGTCCAAGGGGTGGGGGGGGGGTGTCCAAGGGGTGGGGGGGGGGGGGTGTCCAAGGGATATGGGAGGGGTGTCCAAGGGGTGTTTGGGGCTGTCCTAGTGTTCGGGGGGTGTAAATGAGGGTGGGGGGGGGGCTGTCGAAGGGGTGGGGGTGTCCAAGGGGTGGGGGGGTGTCCAAGGTGTCTGGGAGTTCTGTCCAAGGTGTCTGGGAGTTCTGTCCAAGGGGCCGGTTGGGTGTAAATGAGGGTGGGGGGGCTGTCCAAGGGGTGGGGTGTGTCCAAGGGGTGGGGGGGGTGTCCAAGGGATATGGGAGGGGTGTCCAAGGGGTGTTTGGGGTTGTCCAAGGGCTCGGGGGGGTGTCCAGGGGTCGGGGGGGGGGGTGTCCAAGGGGTCTGGGAGGGCTGTCAAGGTGTGGGGGGGGGTGTCTAATGGGTGTTTGAGGCTGTACTAGGGGTCTTGGGGGTGTAAATGAGGGTGGGGGGGGGGGGCTGTCCAAGGGGTGGGGGTGTGTCCAAGGGGTGGGGGGTGTCCAAGGGATATGGGAGGGGTGTCCAATTGGTGTTTGAGGCTGTACTAGGGGTCGTGGGGGTGTAAATGAGGGTGGGGGGCTATCCAAGGGGTGGGGGGGGGGTGTCCAAGGGTTGTGGTGGGGCTGCAATGTGGTGGGGGAGGGCTGGCCAGGTTGTTAGGTGGGTATAGATGAGGGTGGGGTTAAGTTGGGGCTTGGGGGAGGGCTGGCATGGTTATTTTTGTTGTTTGGTTTATGGTTGCTTTTTGGTGAGAGCAGTGCAATTATTTTAAAAAAATATAAATCGCTTTCACGTCGGTTATTTTAGAACTGACGTGGTAAATAAATCGGTAGGGGTTTATCACGTCGGTTTTTTCGAGAACCGACGTGATAAACCGTTCCCGGGCCTTTTATCACGTCGGTTTTAATATAACCGACCTGCTAAAAGGCCTGGGAATCGATTTACCACGCCGGTTATTGGATAACCGATGTGCTAAAACGTTTCCCAGGCATTTTTATCACGTCGGTTATTTAAGAAACCGACATGATAATAGGCCCGGGGAAGGGTTAATCACGTCAGTTATGTCATAACCGACGTTATAAACGATATCCCAGGCGTTTTATCACGTCGGTTTAGAAAATAACCGACGTGATAAACCCCTCCCCGCGCATATTTATCACGTCGGTTATTATATGAACCGACGTGATAAACACCGTGATGTTAGGGATGTTACGTCGGGTTTTAAATAACCGACGTAAAAAATGTTATTTATAACGTCGTCCGTATTAACGTCGCCTAAAAACCGACGTAAATAATGAAAAATAACCGACGTAAAAAATGTTTTCTGCACTAGTGTTTCCTTTTCAGTTGTATTTTACATTCAGTTGGGTTTGTATACTGGCCCATTTACTTTCCAACACTTACTTTTATACTTAGTTTTACTTAGTTCTTACTTGAATTTCATACTATGTTGTGGTTGTTACTATCATAAAGGCAATGCCTTCCCTTTCTATCGGGTTTTACGCCTTTGGTGCTAGTCACGAGCCCCTGGCCTATGGAAGGCGGGCTTGGGGCAGTCATGACACGTGCCCCGAGGATGGTTCATTACAAAAGAACACATGTAAAATCATGTGCAATCAAACAAAATAAAAACATGCACATGCATAAATAATATCCCCCTTTTTGTTTGATTTTAAACCCAAAACATTCAAACCATTTAAAACCAATTTTTCAAAACATTTAAAACCAATATATTTCTCCACTTTTTGTAAATAAAAAAACTAAAAACCAACTCCCCAAAAAACAAATAATGTAACAAAAATTTAAAATTCCAACATACCAATATATATTTTTTTAAATTGAGAAGAATCTAAAGGTGTTGTAAAAATATATGATCACTAATTTTCCGAAGGAATAAATTCTAAAATAATATCACCCTTGTTCATATGATCTCTAATAAAATTAGATCTAAGATCAATATTCTTTATTTTAGAATTATGTAAGGGGTTTTTAGAAATAGAAATTATATAATTATTATCACAACAATTAAGAAGTTTATCGAGATAAACCCAAAATCACTATGTTTTTCATAATCAATAAAATTTGAGCACAAATACTAGCAGCATAAGTATACTCAGCTTCTACCGTAGATAAAAAAACAGATAGTTATTTCATAGATGACCAGGAAATTAGACTTTTTATAAGAGAATAAAACATACCTGATGTACTTTTTTGGTAAATTCTACAGCCTCTAAAATCAGAGTCTGAATAAGATGTTAAATCAAAAATGTTTTATTTTGGATAAGATAAAATAAAATCAACAGTTCCTTTTATAAATATGATTATTATTTTTAAATCTTTATTATGACTTTATTAAGGATTTTATTGAAATATAGCACATAACTAAACACTAAAAATGATATTGGGTCTAGATGTAGTTCAATATTGCAAGCTACCTATCATACCACTATAAACATTAAAATGATTAGATTCTACTTAAGAATCAATATATAATTTACAATTTGTACCAATAAAAGTTTTTATATATTTAGATAAATCATGACTAAATATTTAGATCAACTCTTTAGCATACTTAGATTCATTAAGAAAAAATATATCTTTTTTTTTAAAAAACTTGAATTCCAAGGAAGAAAATTAATTCTCCCCTTAAACTAATGTCAAACTCAAAAGACATCAATGTGGGAAAATAATTATAGAGTATTTTACTAGGTAATTCAAAAAATATATCATCAAAGTGAATTTGAACAATTAAAATTTCATCAGAAGTTCTTTTTATAAAAAGGGTTGGATCCACATTTCATTTCTTCAAATAGTTATTTAATAAAAATAATTAAATCCGTTCATAACAAGAACGAGGTACTTATTTGAGACCATAACATTCTTGAGAAAATTTAAAAACCTGGTTAGGAAAGTTTTCAATTTCAAAACCTAGGGGTTGAGAAACAGAAACTTCTTCATTTATAAAACCACTTAAGAAATAATTTTTTAAATCCATTTGATATAATTTGAAACATGGAAAACAAGAAATAGAAAAGAAAATTATAATTATTTCTAACATAGAGATAGGTGAAAAATAATCTTTGAAGTCTATATATACTTCTTGGTAGTATCCTTGTGCAAATCTTCTGTCATTATTTTTGACAATCTATCCAGATTCATCCATCTTGTTTATTAATGTCCAATTATTTCCAATCACCAATTTTTCTTTCGAAAATTTCACTAAAGTACAAACATTATTTCTAACAAACTAATTTAATTCATAATTCATATAAACAATCCAACTCTCATATTTTAAATCATTATTTACATTAATAGAAACACAATTAAAAATAAAAGAAAAATTGGTACAAAATTTAAAATAGAGTTTCTTGTTTTGAAACCAGAATCAATATTTCAAATTAAATTTTCAACATGATGATATTTTTGAATCTTCCATGATTTTGGTTCTGGATGAGAAGGATTATTCTCCCCCTAAATTGATTCAATATTTTATTGAGAAATTTCTTCTTTGAAATTAAAATATCTAAACTCATCATCAATAACCTAAGAAATAGAATTTGTCGTCATATTATATTCATCTAACATAACATGAAAAAATTCTTCAATAATCATATACCTTTTATTATAAACTCTATAATATTTAATACTATTAGAGTTACCAATAAAAATACCTTCATGACTCTTAGCATCAAATTTATCTAAATCATCTTTTGAATTTTAAATAAAAACATTACAACCAAAAAATCTAAAGTAACCAGATTTAGGCTTTTTAATTTTGGATAATTCATAAATATTTTTCTTTAAAAAAGATATAATAAGAATTCAATTTGAAATATAAAAAGATATAAAAATGTCCACATCAAAAAAATATCTATGAAAATTATATTAACTTAACATAGTTCAAGCCATTTCAATAAGAGTTGTATTTTTTTGTTCTACAGAACCATTTTTTTGTGCTGTTCTAGGAGTAGAAATATTAGGTAAATATCCATTCTTTTCACATAATTTTTCAAAATATATATTATGAAATTCACCTCCTTTATCCCTATAAATAAAAAAAATCATACAACATTTTTCATTTTGAACTAATTTAAAAAATGTAGTAAATATAGATAAAGTTTAATTTTTATGAGCAAGAAAGTATATCCAAGTAAATATACTATAATCATAAAAAATTAATATAATATTTTTCCTTCCACTAAGGATGGAAATTTGAGTGGGACCAAATAATTAAAGATGTACTAACTGTAAAGGACTATTAATTATTATCTGATTGATAGGTCTAAATGATTTTTTATTGCTTCCCTTTTATGAAAGCATCATATACATGAAGTTATTCTTTCCTCAAGGAAGGAAGCTATAACAACTTCTCAGGTTTTGAGAGTCTAGGTAATATTATGAAATTGACATGAAATAAATGTCGATGGAAAAGGATGTTGTCACTCTATTTAACATTCAAACACTTTACATTTTGAATAGTATGTTCATTAAAATAAATAATATTAAAATTATCTTTTCTATCAGCCTAAAATAATAAGATATCATCTTTAAAAACTAAACAATTATAATTTTCAAATTTAACTTCCTTTCCTTCAGCACTTAAGTATGAAATAATAATTAAATTATGTTTTTAACCTTCAATATTTAAAACTATTGAAATAAAAGTACAATTTGAAATACCAACTTTACCAAAACCTTTTACATTGCCTTTAAAATTGTCTACAAAAGTAATAGGGCCTCCATCACATGTGTTTTAAGTTATAAACATTGATGGGTCTCGGGTAATATGCCTAGAAAATCTACATTCCATGTACCATATGTCATTCTTGAGACATCTATTTCATTTTTCCTATAGAAATCAATTACATGACAATTTTGGTACCCAAGCTACTTTGGGTCCAATAGGATTATTAATAAAATATTTAGGTACCCATACAGAATTTAAACATGTATTGTAAGGTAATATATATAATAACTATTTATAAATATTAGTTTTTTAAAATACCAATGATTTTTTAAATCTAAGAGAATAATCATTTGTATAGAGACCTTTCATGCCATATTTAAGACAAGAAATAGTTGTACCAGAACCATTTTCACTTTTAATAAAATGAGTTTTCTACATTTTGGGTACTCTTATATCATAGCCAAAACCATATTTTTTATCTTTTTTAGTCAAAGAAATCATATCATGAAACTTTTCATGAAATTGTATAAAGGAAGATAAAAATTATTTAATACCATCATCTTCCTTTTTATAATTTTCATTCAAATATTAAACAGATTTCAAATTATCATTAACTTTTGAATGAGATGTAGAAGTAGTGTAACTCAGTTTCTCATTCTACTATAAAATTATTTTTTCTTCAGAAACAAATTTCTCATTGTTTTCTTTAAGCTAATTATATAAATTAGAAGCTTTGAAAATATATTTCCTTAATATTTCAATTTCATTATTTAATTCAGAAACTTATATATTTTAAAAATAATTGTCAAAATTAGAACATCCAGAATAAATAATTGAATTACTAACCATATTCATTGATTCTAGGAATCACAATTTAGTAGAATCTTTTTAATTTCTTTATTTTTAACTTGAGTCATATTCTTCTGTAAAACCCCATCTTGTGGTCAATACCTTTTTGTCCTTATTTTTGGAATTTATATTTTTTCTTTAGTTTAGGTAAATCATGTTTGATATGAATATCCTTCCTGAACTCATAATAGGTTACATCTGAAGCATTGAAATTTGTATCACCTTTCATATCGTCATTATATTTTTGATTTTGAGGGTTTCTTCTAAACCAGTTTTTGAATCTGTTATTTTTCGTTCTTTTGTACACTTTAGTCAAAATCTGAGCCAAATATTATTTTCACTATCCTATATATTAGAATCTTAAGAGCCATTAAAGCATCATTCACCTATTCAAAAGCTACAACATTTCTTTTTTTGGTCTCCACATCAAGTATGTTCTTCAATTCCAGTTTATATTAGAGTACTGATCCAATCAATTCATCATGTTGGTACACATTGAAGTTATTTATTTCATCAACAATAACCTTCTTGGAAATTCATTTATTTGGAAAGGATAATAGGAAATGTTATAATGTTATTAGGGTTTCCAATGCTTCTCCAAGTGAATTCAATCCATTCACAGTGTTTGTGAATCTGTGGAACATTTGGTTTACTATTTCAACATCATCCATCTTGTCGTCTTGGTACTCCGCACAATAAATTCCATGTTTGGTTTGGATTAATTTGTTCGAGACTAGGTGAGTAAATTATAGAGTCTTCTATATTTCATGAGATTTATTACAAGAAGAAACATGAATAAAAATATGTCTGTTAATAGAATAGGTTAAAATATTAACAACATTGTAATTTAAAACATATCTATTATCATCAATTATGGTAGGAGTATATGGGTCAGGTTCAATAGTGTGTACTATTTTGGCATGATATACCAGGACTCAATGCTCAAATTTTTGAGGCACACCTATATTTGGGATCTCCAATAACCATATTCATTTCCATCAAGGTGTGGTGGATTTGGTGGAATTCAAGTAACATTCAGGTCTAATCCTACCATATTATAAGATCTTCATCCTTCGATTGTGAGGTCTATAAATAGGAAAGCCTAATTAAATATAAAATCAGACTCTATAAAAGGGTTGGACAAATTATTAAAGGAAAAAACTATGATACCAATGTTTGGTATCAAGAAAAATAATGATAAATATAAACCATTATTAAGAAGGTTATCCTATAATACCAATTATTAGGTATCACAAAGATAAAAACAATGAAAATTAATGCTAAAAAGGATTACCCTATGATACCATTTATTATGTCATAATAGGTAATAAAACATGGTCTAGAGGAGGGTTAATAGACATGATTAGAAAATTTCAAAAATAAATTGATTAATTAGTGTAATTATCAATGTTTATTATTAAGGTAAAATTGTAGAGGAAAAAGTTAATAACAGTAGGATGTTGTTATTGTAGTTTGATCCAAATTGGTCCAAATGTAATCTTATACTTATATATCCAGTGAGAGATACTTGTGCACTGATTTCATTTTTATGTGGGAATCATAACCCAACCATAGAATCCTTTTCTAGTGGAGGGATAACCATGACAATAACTTTTGTATGGGGTGTCACAACCCTTACAACCTGACTTTAGACATTGGGAGTCCCAACCTAAATAGTCCCAACATTAGATATAGGGAGTCACAACCCTTATATGTTTAATTTAGAATTTAGGAGTCACAAACCTTAGTATGTTTCAGAGATGGTGGTTCAAACTTTCAATGATTTTCAGATTCAGATGTTTGAGATAATATGGTGTATGCCATCAGATCGGGCCTGTGCTTTGAAACATTACACATTCTTTCTGACTATCATTGCAATGTTGGAGTTATTCAACTTGTTTTTATAATGGGGTGGGGCTGCTTTGGTTTTCATTCTGGGTTTTACTCTCTTTGTCTTTTGAGTTTGTTTTTCCTAAGACCATGAAGTCCTTTGGGATTCCCCCTTCTCCCTTTAAAAGGGGTATTTATCAATAATAAAAATATTTTAAGGACTTCAATACATTTCATGGTGAGTCAGAGATAGAGAAAATAAATAAAATAAAAATCAATTCTCTTTTGTGTAAAAGAATAAATAAAAAAATAGGAGATACGTGTGTGAGACAACAAACAATATTGCAGACTCAGAAACCAGACGAGAGAAGATAAACAATGAAAGAACTGGCACTTGTTCTGGAGATTTGGATTAACACGTCTCATCATGACAATTATAGTTGAATCAGATGTATTTTGAAACTTTAGATAATGTCTAAGTGATGAAATAGTGTGTCGTATGATGTTACAAATTCACAATAGGTTCAATATTCACAACACTTTCTATTTGAAAAAATAGAGTATAAAAAATTTTAAACTGTGTGTCTTTGTGTATTTATATTGTATATATAACTTTTATGATATAAATATATATATATAATAGATATTATATAGTTATATAATCTCTGGTTCCTTCAGATATTCAAAATAAATTGAGTCAAGAGATTTCGTAAATATCTCCATGAAAATCGGAACATTGTTACCTCTTTATTCCTGTTGAAAAATTCATAAATAAAAAAATTTTAAATAATTTGAATAACTATTCAAATAATATATCTAGAAAATTAGAGAATTGAAAGATTTTAAAAATCTAGTTTAAATCCATTTTAACATATTCAATACTGTTCTTGAAATATAGAAGCACAATTTGAAAGTAAATTCAAATATTTGAATTGAAATAAACATGAAACCACTGACTTCATTAGAAAACCTTATTGAAAATTTTATTAATTTTTATATTTAAATATAGCACTAAAATCATTAAAAACTCTTATATTTTAATCCTTAGATTTAATTTTATTTTTCCAGTAGGAAAAACCATTGAAAATAATTTATATATATACTAATAACTTTAATTTTCAGCATAAAAGAAAAAAGAGGTATCCATAAAGTATGGTAAAAATATATGGTGTGGAATGTAACATAGGGAATGAAAAATAACATTGGTAATATATAGTAATGTAGGGAATGAACAGCAGCATAGGGAATGAACAATAACATTGGGAATGAAGAGTAATGTAGGGAATGAACAGTAACGTAGGGAATGAACAGAAACGTAGGGAATAACTATTAATGTAGGGAATGGAAAATGAAATAAGGAATGAACAATAACATAGGGTTTCTGAACCATACATTTTACTATTGAAGAAAAACTATACATCATACTTTAATAAACTTCAATGAATTTTTAAAGGATCTTAACAGAATATTAAACCTTTGGTCAGAAAGTCTTATTTTTAGAAAAACTTTTTATATCTCCAATGAATAAATAAATAAATAAATAAATAAATCCAACTTATAATGATCCTAAAATCACTGAAAAACAAAAAAAATTAATCTGGAAAACCATTGTTGTGAAGAAACATTGTATAACTTCAGATAATTAAATGACAATTCAAATGACATTTTTAATCTTAGAATAAAATTAATGAAATCAAGATACACATGTTGGATTTTTAAATAATAAATTTTTGTGTGAATCTGATATCTGTAAAAGTTTCAAGAAATTAAACACTGAAACTTTTCAAATCTAAAAAATATATAGCTTATAAAACAATATAACCAACTTCATTTAATTTTTAGAGTACTAGAAAAGAAATTTAAGACTACCTCATAAAATAATGAAGTTTAGATAAATTTCTTATCAATCCAGCATGATGAGAATAAAAAACCAATCTCTTTAGTTTATGATATTATCAAAATACATAATGGTGGTTAAAATAAAATCACATGTAATCAAACGAAATCATAAAGGTTTAAAAAGAAAATTTAAAATCATATGCAATCAAAAGAAAAAAGAAAAATTTGAAAATGCACAAACAAGAAATGGACCTGATATACCACCTCCCAAAACCCCCCTTTCAAGAACCTAATGATCACGTTCATCACCCTAAGTGGAGGAATTCTAATCTGAATACGCCTTATGGAAGTCCTTGTGATATTGGTTATCCATCCATTAGGTTATCCATAGATGTTATTTATCATGTTGGATAATCTGACATGGTGGTTGTTTAGTAGCCATAACCGTACTATGTAATTTCAAAATCTATTTTAGTTTGTACTATACCCTTAGTGGGAATGAAATCCTTTCCTTACAAGAAAATTGTTTCCCCAAATGGATATTATAAATGTGTTGTGGAGGGTGAGTCTCTAATGGAATTTATTTCTCCAATTATCTATTCTAGCTTTCTACCTATAACCTTCTACCTATCATGAAGTATGGTTCCCCAAACTAATTTTCTTGTGTTTAGTGGGCTTAAAATGACACTCCATCAAATACTTTAAAATAGAATTCACTAACTCTCCTCAGGGGTGTGATGTCTAGTGGATTTCATGATCCTCCATCTCACTAGTTCCTAAAACTAGATGCACAGTCAGACTATGTGGCTGAGAACATCTCAACTCACAACTCATTATAGGCCCTATTGATGATTTAAGGAAAATTTACAACTCTTTCACCCTATAAAGTTAACTAGAATAAGACCATGAAATCTTCCTCTTCCTCAAGGTGTGTGATTACCCACTTGTTGTCCTTTTTTTAGAAGGGAATGTCTACTTCCAACAACCTAGGTTGCATGGGTATTAAATCCCAAACATGTTTTTTTAAATTACTTCTACACAGATTTTTAATTATAGGGGTATTTGATCTCTAGAAAAGCTTATATATCTATTTAAATTGATAATTCACAAACATATCTCTTTGCTCGTTGTTCTGGAATTGAACCCCATGGAATATTTTATCAAAGCCCATTAAATTAATATTTATATGCATAACCATTTACATGGAATTCCTCTCAGCACCCATATAAGTATTTTTTAAAATAAAATGAGACAATTCAATATTATCTGCTTCTCTTCTCATAAAATTATTTTCATGGTATGTGAAATGAATGTTTTTATTTCTTAATTTCCCCCATTTAAACTTGGTGTGTTGCTAAAGATAGAGCAGACCTTTGGAAAGAGTTATTGTATTTAAATCTAGGTTTTGGTTCCTATTTCATAGGCTTGGACTGTAACATTATCCTTGATAAATCTAGAAAAATGAGGAGAAATTTTTCCAAGCTTGGAAAATGGATGAATATCAAGTATCTCCTTCTTATAAAAGTAACATGAACACGGGTTTAAAAAAATATAGAATATTGTTTTAAAAAAAGAGTGGAATTAATAGAATCTCAAGGTATTTAG
Source organism: Viscum album (assembly GCA_963277665.1). NCBI lineage: Eukaryota > Viridiplantae > Streptophyta > Magnoliopsida > Santalales > Viscaceae > Viscum > Viscum album. The sequence continues at coordinate 427,600,620 of OY728123.1, read as the reverse complement.
ATATGTGTTTTTCCAATATGAATGTAATCACCGACATCATGGAGACATCTGTCTATCACTAGGAACTGTGTTTATCAAGCCATTCCCTACCTATGCATTGTATATAGGCACCTTTTTTTCCTGAGGATTAATTTCACTTCCATAAAGGATAGAGAGAGGATGTAGATTTCATGTTTATTTTCCATAACTCATAGAAAAATCCTATATAGAGTTATAGAAGGGTTATGTTTTAGAATAGGCTGCGTAGATTAAAAAGAGATTCGTTGAAGGGATAATAGATTTCTATCTTATAGTTCATTAATTGATGATATATAAGATCAAATTATATAAATCTATAGTCAACTCTTGGATGGTAGGGATGATTTTTTTTCATGATTCCCACCAATAAACATTTTGTCCTTGATCAAAATGGATACGGAAAGAAGGTTGGGTCGCGATAGATGAAACATAAAATGGATTGATCCAAGATATAGAATTATAGCTTACATCCATTAATGAATTACATAAAATAAGGTTGTTTGGAAACATAACCTTAAACTCATAGATGGTTCATACAATAATGGCATGGAGATCAATAGACCACGTGTGGTCACCCATTTTAGGGAACTACTAATAGGCCCTCTGTAGGGAGTGTTGAAGATGGTGACAACCACTTCTTTTATTACATTCCCTTTTCCATTACAGATAGTGTGAATGTTTGGATAAAATATATTTTAGAGAAATGATAAATCATAGATGCAATCAAAGGCCTAAAATCATACTGCTCCCCTAGAACATCCATAATAGTTAAATATTTAGTGATTATTAAATTACTTCTTTTCAAACATCAAATAAACTAAGTTAGGGAAATAATAATTGAAATTAATTATTTTATGTAATAAAAATAGAATTTGATTATAAGTTATTTTAATATTATATAATAATACTTATCAATAATATTACTATAAATTATTATCAAATAATATCTTTATTATAAATATTTATATTTTATCAACCATAATTTTATGATAAATTTATAGTTTTCAAATTTTATGTTATAATATTTTTAAATAAATTATTAATTTCAATAAATAATATTTTATTTTAAATTAATAATGTTTTATAATTTTATTATCTTTAAAAGAATATTTTAGTATAAATATATTAATCTGATAAATTTTGTAAAAATATAAGATTGTGTGGGTGGTAATCTTGTGTGGTTTGTGGCTCTTGGTTTCTCACTTTTTCTAAAAGTGTTTGGAAATAAAAAAAATCAATTTTTAGTCAAAATGATTATTTAGAAATTACACTTTCGAATTTGAGAATATATATGTAATGAAATGTATATTTAGGATAATAACTGTAATTATATATTTACCATCATTTTGAAATAAAAAAAATCTAAAATATTTTCTTATAAATATGAAAATTATATATATTATAGGTTATAATAATAATAATAACAATTAATGGTAAAAAATATTTTTTAAAAATATTTTTTTTTATTTTTAGGTAATAAGTATTTTATGAAATTATAATTAATTTAAATTTATAAAATTTTCAATTGAGTGAGTTATTAAATTGTTATGATGAAATTAAGGTAATATATTATGTTATGTGAAATTATGTCTTATAATTTTTTTTGAATATACATGTATTAATAATTTCTTATCTAGATTAATAATTTCAATAAACTAAAATAATAACGATAGAGGATAAAATATGAATTAATTTTTTTATTTTACAAATTAAAATAATGATAAAAAAGAGGATAAAATTTGAGGTAAAAAATTAGTTATGGTTTTCTTAAAAATATGGTAAAACAAATAATAAAAAAATAAAAAAAATAAAAAAGTTTGAAAACAGAAGATAAGGAAAAATACTAAAACAAATAAAAAAATATAAAAAAATTAGAATGTAGAATCACGTGGCCCCATGAGTGTGTGGTTAATAAAAAAGTGAACCCCACTTTAATTAAGTCTACACGAATAGAATGTTGGGGTCCTAATAACATATACAAATAAAATATGTGAAATTCCAAAAAGGAAAGTAAGATTCAATGAATTATATGCAAATAGATGTATAAGTGAACATGGTATAAGCTTTCTCGACTATCTTAAAATGTATACCATTTATTTTGAAATTCAAACAGATGAATATATAATTTATATATATGTGGGCAGTAGGATTGGTGTTATATAAGGAGTATTTCATTGGGTGTTCAACAATGAATACCAGTTAAATTTGGACGTGTGTTAGGGTTCAAAACAGCAGTAGAAGATGGTTTTTTGAATTTATGCAAATCAACTAATAGAATTATTTTTTAAAAAATTTCTTTTGACTATAAATTTAATTTTATGAAATTTTTTTAATGTGTTATGAATATTGGTTGTGCTTCTCTGTATGAGATGTGTTTTTACATTAAACCAATCTATGTTATCTTTTAATTAGAATTGATTCTATGTCAAGTGAGTTATTTTATTTATTTATTTTCAATTTATGATAAGTAAAGGTGTATTAAATTTATGTATATATTATTTCATGATATTCATTTTCTAATAATTGTAATTAAATAATTTTTCAATGGTATATATATATATAATATTTTAAAGTACAAAATTTATATTATTCAAGTATATGTGTGTATGTTTGCATATATATACATACTATCTTCTAAAAATAATGTTTATACACATATGCATTATTTTGAAATTTTTATGTTATTCAAGTATATATATGTAAGTATATATGCCTATAAATATATATAAAAAATTTCATGTTTAATTAATCTTAAATTGAAGAAAAGTTATTAAATTTGCCAAATTATTGTTTAAGTTAAAATTGTTTCATTTCCAAATAAGTTTAAGTATGGATATATACACCAATATATCATTTCATTTGAACCACTTTTATTAAAACACATATATATCTCTATATATATATATTTATCATTCACAGAAATACTAATTTTTCATCTAATAGTAATAGATACAATTATATAAATGTATGAATATATGTTAAAGTATTTTATTTCTGATATATATTTATATAGATAAAAGTATATATACACACACATCATTTTATGTAAAAGTGTTTTTTATTTGTAATATCTATTCATATGTATATATATGTGAATAATTAATCCAATTTTTATTCTAATATCAATATGTATGTAAATAAATGCACACACACACACACACATATATATACATAAATATATATATATATAAATCATTTCATGTAAAACTATTATATATTAATATATATATATATATATCATTTAATACAAAACTACTTTTATTGTGATATATATATATATGTCCAACGGATTTTTTTTTATGAAAGGAATATTGATGCCCATGGTTTTAAATAGTCGTCATGGGTTTATGCTATGAAATACCTTTATCATGTTTTCAAATCTAAATAATTGCACTTTCATGAGATGGGGAGTAAATCCAAACCCTTAGGGGACTTTCTGAAACTATGTAATTAGTGCATGTAGAATACAATAGGTCATCCCGTTATAACTTACATGATGGGTGCACCTAGATAGGATCCCAATGCATTTAGTAATGTTAAAAATATCACAGGATGCCATGTATGGTATGCAAAAGGTTATCCAAAGAACATTATGAAATTACGGAGTAAACCTAATCTATCAATGGACTATGTCCACTATGTTATGTTGTCTTTGGAGTAAACCATAAATTTATGATCTGATATTCCATTAGTAATTACTTAATAATTCTTATGATTTTCTAAGATAAATTTTATTATTTTATGAATGAATGAAATGAATTTTCCAAAGGTTATATATGCTGAAGTCCATTTCTCAAAAGTTTTTATTTTCGAACATAATAAGGATTTCTATAAAAAGTCTACATTTTTTTAAACCCTGTTACATTTTGAACTTTATATTTAATTGAAACCTATTTTAAAACCGCTTATTGGGAAAATTAATATTCACCATATGTATAAATTTATTTTTACTAGGTTTATTAGAATTTAAATTTAGTTTATATTTCATATAAAGAGGTAGCACATGCAAATACATTTGATCAAATGGTAGGACCCCGGGACACCCTGAGAGGGGAGGGGTGAATCAGGGTGTCAACTTTTTCTTCTTAAAGTTGTGGATCTTATTCCTATGTTGGTAGGAACTACTTAAACCTGTATGATGGATATGATCAACAATGAAAAATTCACATGCAAAGAGATAACACATCAATTTTACTTGGTTCACCACTAAGGGCTACATCCAAAGAGCATACGCCGACAAGTTTCTGGTCATACCAAATTCCACTAATCTTCACTACTTGTGGATTACAATTTTTTGGGCACAGTCACTCTGTCCCAGGATCACTGCCTTTACAAATGTTCAGGGACATCTCACTGCTTCCATCGGGTCACTCCCGTTGACTCCCCCTGGATCACTGCCCTTAGGTGAAGTCCCACTCAGTTTATAGACGTGAAGGTCTCTTCAATAGGTTTTCATTGAAGTCTTTGTCTCCTATTCAGCATGAGACTTTTCATGCATCAGGGTTCAGAGTTGATGCACTTTTTAGTTCAATCCTACTTCTTTAGTGAAATGACTAATACACTAGATCCTATTGTCTTCGTTTTCCTGAATCACAACCACTAATGTGATTACTCAATAAGTGAAGCTCAGCTTACTTGGAATTTTTAGAATATGTTCTCCATGTATGCATGAGATCATGCATTTATCATTTAGATTTCCTATTTAATCACACTTTGCACCGAAATTATTAGGCAATCTTTCAGCTCTCGTGCAGCTCCAGAAAGGCGGGCGCACTCCAACAACACCTGGCGTTCCTTTTCAAGCCCGGCGTGCACGTCTCAATATGGCGCGCAAGTCCCAATACAGCATGCAAGTCTTTGGCACGCAGGTCCAAACCGGCGTGCAAGTGTCCCCAAAGCACCTGCATGACACTGCCTTCTTAAACTGCAAACATGCGTGACACACTTCCTTTCTCGCCCAAATCACCTTGGGTGCGTAGCCATCAACCGGCGTGCAACTTCTAAGAGCAGGCATGCAAGTCTCTCCAAACCACTTGCGCGACCACTCACCACTTGCGCGACTCCTACACCTGCGCGATGAGAGCTCTGATTTTCTATAAGGGTTGAGCTCCATGGGAAATGAGGAGGGGTGGTCCAGTATTTATAGGCAATATGACCACCCTGCGCGACAGCGCGCAAGTCAACCATCGGCATGCAAGTCTCGGTGCACATGTCTCTTCCCCTTCTAGTCACATGCGCGACCTAATTCCAAACTTTCACGAACCTATTTCATTTTCCAAATTTTGATATTTTGATCTTGAAAACCCATAGGCGGACAAGTTATCAACCTTCCAAGGCATCGGCACACAAGTCTCTTCATGAAACACAAGTCACCTGCACGACGTCACCAAAACTTGCGCGACCCTTATCCCTTTTCCAAATTTTGATGATCTGATCTTCAAAAACATATGGTGCGCAAGTTTCCTATCCTCTAAGACCTCGGCACGCAAGTCCCCTTTCCAAAAACATGGATCATTATCCACAATCCTTGAACTCAACATGCCACCATGGAATCTCCTTTGTCAACAAATTTGTATGTCATTTGTTTGCTTTGTCAACAAGCATGATCACCTTAAAAGCACTTCTTCTTGGTGACCTGTATCCTTCAACAAATCTTATGCTTTTATCACAAACTCCACTATTGTGATATGTATTCATTGAAGGAATAACTTTAGAATAATCATCTTCTATGACAATGTGATTTCATGACTATCTCAGAATTCCAATCCCCGCACGACCATCTTAGAATTCCAATCATTTGCACACTGTCTTCTTCATCAATAGTCATGATCTACTTCATGAAAACCATATGATTTAATTCGTCAAGAAGTATATTGCATGGTTCTCATGAAATAATGAGTAATTGCATGGTCTTCATTAAAAATCCATGGTTCTCATGCAATAACGAGGAATTGCATAGTCTTCATCAAAACCCATGGTTCTCATGCAATAAAGAGGAGTTGCATGGTCTTCATCCAAAAACCCCATTCTTGTTTAATCATCCTCAGATGGATTACACCGAAAATGTTTCATTGTTGTAAACAATGTATCACCTTTGAAATATGTTCTTTGAACTTATGATCAGTATAACAATCGTCTGAATTACCATTCCTCTACTTCATCGGAGTACTTCATGATCTCCTTCATTTTGATATTCCATTCTTCCATTTCATTGGAGTACTTCTTGATCTCCTTCATTTTTATCATCATAGATAACTATTGACAACAAATACAACCTTAAACACAAAGTGGTTCCAACACAAATTTATGTACAACTTTGATAACCTGTAATTAATATGTCTAATTCTCCAAAACCTAGACTTGAAAAGGTCTAGGTTTGTAAAATTCATGGTGTATTTTCAGGGGTATTTTTTATAAAAAATACACAACATTTTTATGTACTGAACTTGGAAGTATGGGTTTGGGGCGTTACACTTGGTATCACACCAAAGGTCTGGAAAACGTTCGAGATCAGATGTTTTCATTTGAGGAAAATCTAAGTAGTAGAGTATTAAATTTTAGCAATTCTGGTATTTTTAAATTATCAAAACATAAATTCAGAATTTTCTTACGTCCGATGAACAAATTATGGGGGAAAAAATCTTTTTAGGGGGAAAGAGAGTAACATCCCAAAGAATATAAATATTTAGTGCCTATTAAATAACATGTTTTATAAATTTAAATAAACTAACTTTGGAAATAATAATTGAAATAATGAGTTTTAATTAATCAAAATTGAATTTTATTTTAAGTTAATATAAAATTATATAATAATACATATAAATAATGTAACTTTGAATTACTATAGAATAATACCTTTATTAAAAATAATGATATTTCATCAACTATGATTTAATGATAAATTTATAGTCTCAAATATTCTTTTATAATATTTTTAAATAAATTATTCATTTCAAGAAAGAAAATTTGATTTTAAATTAATATTGTTCCATTGTATTATTATATTTAAATTTTTTTTAATATAAATACATTTATCTATTTTTTTGTGAAAAGGTATGTTTTGAATAATTAAATTTTTTAGAAAATTAAAATTATTATATGAAGAATTAAATTTTAAAATATGAACATACATATGTAATGAAATGTATATTTAGGATACAAAATATAATTAAAATTTTACCATTATTTTGAAGTAAATAAAATGTAAAATAATGACTTTTAAATATGAAAATTATAATTATTAAATATAATGAAAATAATAATAACAATAATAAATAATTTTAAAGAATATTTTTTTAAATGAAAATTATTATTATTTTTAGGGTAATAATTATTTTATTAAATTTTAATTATTTTAACTTTATAAAATTCTGAATTGGGAGATTTTTTAAATTTTTATTATTAAATTAATGTAATATATTTTATTATATGAGATTATAACTTATAATTTTGTTATGAATATATGGGTATTAATAAGTTTGTATCTAAATTAATAATTTTATTAAAATAAAATAATCATGATAAAGGATAAAATATGAATTAAAAATGTATTTTTAAAAATTAAAATAATGGAAAAAAAGTGGATAAATCATGAGACAAGAAAAATATTTATATTATGTTTTATGAAAATGAAAAAAGTCAAAATAAAAAAATATATAAAACACGAGATAAGGAAAAACGGTAAAAGAAATTTGAAAAGTTATTGAATAAAATTTTAGATTAGAGAATCACCTGGCCCCATGAGTTTTTGGTGATGTTATAAAGGGAAACCCACTTTAATGAAGTCCCCAAGCCTATAATAGAGGGATAATAATAATTTATACAAATAAAATATATGCATTGAAAAAATAAAATTATGGGTCAATGAATTTTATAAAAAAAATTGTATAGATGAACCTGGTATAAGCTTGCTCGAAAGGCTTAAATGTGCACAGTTTATTTCAAAATAAGAACTAAAAAAGATATAATTTATATATATGTGTGAATTGTAATTATTGTTATATATGGGGCCTTTGTTTGAGTGTTCAAAATTTAATACCTGTTAGATTTTGAAGTGCATTATTGTCCGAAGCAGTAATAGAGGATGGTATTGTGATTTTTTGCAAATCATGTAAGAGAATTATTATTTTAACATTTTTTTTGTTTATAAATTTAATTATATGAAAATACGTTTAAATTTTTATGACTCTTGGTTATTCTTATATATGCCGAATTCATATTTATTTTAAACCTATCTAAATTATGTTTTAATTAGAATGTATTATTCTGCAAGGAAGAAATTTTATTTATTTATTTTCAATTTATGATAAGGGTGAATTAAATTTATGTATATATTATTTGAATTTATTCATTTTTAAGACTTCTAATTTAAAAAAAAATTAATCAATGCTGTGTATATATATATACATATATTATAATTTCAAATACCAAGCTTATATTAATGAAGTATGTGTTTATATATATATATATATATATATATGAATAAGTAATCATGTTTTTTTTCTAATATCAACATGTATGTTAATAAATACACACATATATATATTTATATCTTTTATTTAAAACTATTTTAAGTATATAAATATATATATATACACACATTTATCATTTCATGAAAAGATACTTTTATAATGATATATATATATATATGTGTACAAATAATTCCTTTCTATATGAAATGATTATCAATGCTCATGATTTTAAAGAATCTGCATGTTTTTATGATACGAAATACAAGTTACCATGTTTTGAATCTAAATAATTTCACTTGGATGGGAAGAGGAGTAAACCCAAACCCTTATAGGACTTTTTCCAACTCTGTAATGGGTGTGCCCAAATAGCGTCACGTGGGGTCGTTATAGTTTACATGATGGGTGCACCCATATAACTCCCTAATGAATTGTTTAATGTTATAAATATCACGAGATTCCATGTATGGTGTTCAAAAGGTTATCCTAAGAACAATATAGGATTATGCAGTAAACCTAATCCATCAAGGGACTATGTCCACTATGTTATGTTGTCTCAGAATTAAATCATGACTTTATGATCCAAAGTGAATTTGGTAATTATTTATGAATTCTTAAGACCTTTTAAGAGAAATTTTATTAATTTAATAATGAATGACATGAATTCTCTAAATATTCTATATGTTGAAGTCCATTTAAAAAAGATGTTTATTTTAAAAATTACTCATGATTTCAATAAATTGTCTACATTTTTTAAACTCTATAACATGTTTTAAATTCTATATTATATAGGAAAACCCTATTAGTTTTCTACATTTTTAAAAACCACAATATTGGGAAAATTAATGCTCACCCTATGTTTAAATTTATGTTTCAAAATTTTAGTAGAATTCTAATTTGGTATGTATTTCATATAAGGAGGTAGCACACATGAAGAAATTTGATTGAATTTTTGTACAACATTGTTAACAAGTAATGTATATGTCTAATTCTCAAAAACCTTGACCGGAAAAGGTCTTGGAATGTAAAATTCTTGGTGTATTTTCAGTTTTCTTTTTTATTAAAATAAATACACAAAATATTTCTCTAATATATTTTGAAGAGTCAGTTCTGGGCATTACAACCCCAGGACCAAATGGGTTTCCTTGAGATTTCTATATTGTGGCTTGGGATTCCGTGAGGAATGATCTGAAATTGGTTGTGGGGGACTTTTTTGAGGGATTCACTCTTACTCTTATCATCAAATCTACTATTCAAGTTCTCATGTCTAAAGTACACTACCTTGATAGCTTTATTTAATTTCACCCTATCAACCTGTGATATTTCTCTTACAAGGTTCTCACCACTATACAAAACAAAAAAAAGTACAAACCCTTTACCCTTTCAAATATCATATAAAAAAATGATTTCTTAAAGGTAGGATCATTCAGGGGATATTTTCCTTCTTGAAGAAAGGATTTTAGTGTTTTATAGAAATATGGAATGGTCCAATTTCATGATCAAGACACACAAGGGGAAATATTATATAAAAATAGTTTAGAATTTCATATTGAAAGTTTTCATGTGATACTATTTTTCAGAATGGATATTTGACCATTTCTTTCAATTCTCTTCAGATCATTGTTTTATGATCTCTTTAATGGGAAATAGGTTTGGTATTTTAAAATAATTGAGTGGTGTCTACCAAGAAGTTACCATATTTCCGAGTTTATCTATCTTATCCAAGGATTTTATATGATGAAATATCAACACTGAAATTTCTTAAGGAATGATGTATTCATTTAGTGGCCGATGTGAATTAATTGAGAGATATAATTTATTATTTATTTATGAAATCATTTACTTCATGAAAAAAAGAAGAAATTATATCCAAAGATTCAATTAAATGATCAATGAATATTGTAACATGAGTGGATAAGGCATCAATTCTAGAAATAAATTTTTTTTTCCTAAAAAATGTAGAAGAAGTTAATAAAAACCTATCAAAAATAGGATTGAAATTTGTATAAGACATCTTCCTATGGAATATTTGGGAGCTACTCTATAGAATAAAATAATCTTCACTCAATCATTTGAAGATATCATCAGAAATATTATTGTTATAATAACCCTTTAGAAGAACCACTTTATTTTAGAGGAATAATATCCCTCATCAACAATATTATATCATCCATTCCAATGAATATTTTTTTATTCATTCATGATCCTAAAACCACCATAAAAAATATTAACCACCTTATTTGGGACTCATAGTAAGAGGGAAGACATCATTGATCCACTTTCTATGGGATAGTGAGGCCTTATGAAGAGAGATGAAGTAATATTATGGGAAATGGTGAGACTATGAAATTCATGATTTCTAAATTGTCTTGGGAATATGTTTCAAGTATATCTATGTGAGAATGATTTATTTTTAAGACATAAAGAAAGTATCTAATGTATTTTATTGAGAAAGAGGAGAAGGTCACTCAACTTTGGAAGATTTTTTGGAACCCCATTACTTTAATTAAAGACAACTCTCATTGGATTTTAGTCAGGGGAGATATTGACTTATGAAAATCCAATTTTTCTCATCACAGTATATTCTTATGTGGATTCCCATTTCCCAATATTAGTTTCAATAAGACGATCATGTATCCTTCATTCATTATAGCTATGCTCGATGAGTATTTGGGATCCCTTATTTCCTCCATTAAATTGGTTGGGGAGCCAGATGTATGCATCTTCGCTCCAACTCCCTCTGGATCCTCCAACCTTTCAGCACACCATAATATTATTCATGTGTAGTAGGGTGAGGATAAAAAGAAAAATATATATATTTTTGAACATATATCCCTGAAAAAAACTTCCTGGTGTGGTGTGCCCGCAACCATGCATTACCAATGGACATCAAAGTGTTGAAGAAAGTAGTAATTATATCTTCTAATTTCATGTGTCAGGAAAGGGGAAATATAGAATTTATCACCCATTTTTTTATGTAGAGTTGGAAAGACTCATCTAGTTCTATCTGGGTAAATAAAGAAAGGTAACTCTCAGTTTCCATCTATTGATCATTTCCTATCCACATACTTTCGGAATATCACTAGAAGATCCCATTTTTTTGATGTTTTTGTCCTTATTTATTGAATATTTCTATGTGATATAGGAATTTCATAGTGATTACCTCCACTATGGAGGAAAACCATTAGTATGATAGATAAAATTTATGCTCTTATCTTGTATGGTAGATTCATATTTTTTTCTTATAGGATTGATCCTCCTTTATCCGTCACCATGAATTAGTCTTCCACCATGCCTCACCTGAATTATTTAGCTCACAGGGAAGGCTCAAGACACTAGGTGATCTAGAACGAACCCATCCATGGTTTTAAATTGAACTCATATGGCTCTAGTATAGAATGAATTATTCATGGAGGCAGTATTGTACTTGACTTCATGGGCTTAGTCATCATAGTTTTTTCAAATTTATATGGTGAGGGTAGTTCACTAATAATCTAGGTATGACCATTGCTTTCCAACTTAAACAATTTCTCGTAGGAGATCAAATTGAATTCATTCATGATTTTATTTACCTTTTTCGGTGACTCTTATTCCATTGGAGCATTGCACAGACTATTAGTTCCTATTGAGGGATGCTTTAACAAACAATGGTGATATTGCACACTTGGCATGAGGTGAATTATGTAGTATCCCATATCACATTTTAAGGAGTCCAAGATTAGGCACTGATTACCTACTCAAGTCTAAGTTCTTTACCTATATATTTTATTGAATTTATTAGAGGTGTTTCTCTCATAAATCACTATTTTAGTCCCATATGATGTCTATTTTTGTTTCTCCATTTCCTAGGGGCGTTCCTTCTTTAATAAATAGATTCTAATTTTCAATCAGTTAGGTGATTTTATCCATCAATAGTTCATGTAAAATAAATTGTGCAACATGAAAATGAAAAATGGATATCACCATTATTATTATTTCATTTTATGTTTACCACAATTATAACCAATCTCTTAAGTTTTTAATATCTATAAATGTTGTATGTCACGTGTTTTTATTGTAGTAATAGTATTTTAATATTTATATACATATTTAATTATTATCTCATACCCATGTGGCCATCTAATAAAAAACTCCCACTATCCTCTGAGTGAGTAACATTCATCAAGAAATCTAGTTTGAATAATGGCGAGACCTATGAATCATATTTCTTATGTTCAAATCATTGAACCTGTACTCAAAATTCTTAAACTCATAAAATAAAATTTTATAATGTTTTTTTATGAATTTAGAAATGTTTCTAAGCTAAAATCATCTTTATTTGTGGAATTATACCGTCAAACTTTCTCCATGATCTCAATGTAACAATTAATATTATTATCCAAAATATACTAAAATCTTTTAGGATAAAGAAACATTCACTTTATTATGGTAAACACATATAACCATTTAAATTTCTATTTTGCATTATATCCAAAAACTTATAGGAATCCAATTGAATTTTTCTTCCTAAATAAGATTAAATAATAGTGATATTAACATTATTACAATAACTGATTGTAACAATTTAAATTTTCTTTACTGTTACATATGCTAACTCTTTATAATATTAAATGAAACATCACTCAATATTTTATTGGTAAAATTATTTTTTTTGTAATCTTTGAACATCTCTATGTTTAAATATACCCTCAATAGCATTTTATATATTTTCTTCATCTCAAAATGTATCTCTTGGATTTTACCCAAATTTCTTTATGTTAGGAAACAAAACTTGATTTTTAGTTGTAATATTTAACAAATGAACTATTATTTCCATATATATTATCGTATTTTATGTTTTTGGAACATTTTTACATTTTAGAAGAATAATTTATTCAGATATACCACCGATGGGTGGAGTGAACACATTACAAAATATTTTTTATAAAATGGATAAATTATTTATCCTTGATAAATCACTTTTGTTCACCCATCCCTTTTAAGAAATGGGAAAGAATCTTGTGAATCATAAACATTGAGTATTAAATTAATTACCACATTTTTATCATTTAAACTCCTTAATAATGAATAGAATATCATATCATGTAATAGTAATTAAGTGAAGATAAATATCCTTTATATAGATTCATATAAGCTTAAAAAATTACTTTATATTCAAATCATTGACATAGAAAATTATTTCTTCATATATTGGTTTTAAATTACAATATCTATAAATTTTTTCATTATTTTAAACACCTATATATTTACAAAAACTGTATTTTATATATTTAGTATCATATACCCTTCAAAATTGAATGATAATTTTTTATAAAATCTTTACTAGACATAGACGGTCCATAGAGTTACAAAACCCCTTTAGTTATTTTAGATAATCCCATCATATGAAATCCGTACTACTTTATGATTATACCCCCAGGTTTAAAATATCCTTAACTAGAATCTAAAATAAACACCATTGGAATTTAATACTTTTCTTCTTATGGTTTGAAATTATTTCTCCTTTTATTATATATACAGTAGAAAATTATAGACATCACATACCTATTTTATTTATTCTTAATATTTTGAGAATAGTGAGTAAACATTTCTTGAACTCATTCATAATGTAAAAATGTTTCCATCATTGAGAATATAATGAACTTGTAAACCAAAAAAAGTCTTATAATAAATCTTTAGTATCTCCCATAATATTACATTATATTGAATATTATTGACTTACCTAATTATATAGAGTAAATGATACTAGAATTACTTAAGTTAATTAGCATATAATTCCTTTGAAACCACAAATAAACCACTGCATTCATACATAAGCATCATGAATTTATTGATGAATAACTTCATAACTTGGTTACTCTATAATGAACTATTAAAAAACATAAAATACTTCTATTGCTTATTATGTTTTCTTAAGAATCATTCTTAGGAGTTTCATAATTTAGGCTTCTCATTATAAGGATTAATGTAAATGTTTACTTTGATGAGGAGGATGCATTTATCTAGATTTTTTATAAGATAAATATAATTTTGTTATATATTTTCATTAAGGACTTATAATGATGAGACTCTCATTGAAATTGATTACCCTGTATATCACATCCTTTTTGTAAGCCTTTATCCATATTTCACTAAGTGATGAGTTTTTTTTCGCATTTGTTTCTATACATAGTGATCTTGATAGGGAGTCATTCCAATAAAAAAATTGTGATTCAAGGATAGTTTGGATGATAAATCATTATCCAAATCTATCACATAGATAATCTTAACTTCCTTCCTCTGGTATCATTCCCAAGGGTTTCGTAGCTGAGTTTTAGAAAGATAAATCTAAGAAGAAGCTAAAAAAGTACAATAAAGGGGAACCCGACTTTATTAGAGCCATCATAAGGATGTTCCAATTTTACTTATTATCTTCTGGAAATACACACGATAATATAGAGGTATCTTTATTTAGTAGAACCTAAATTTTAAGTGATCGAGGACTTGAAAAGAGCCACTTTGGAAGGAGTCTCACAATTAGTATTTGGGAGGATTTATTTAAAAATTCCCTTTCATTTATTATAAATTCTATTCATATTAAATTCTTAATTATTACCACTTATGTAATAATTAACCCCTTGTGTTTTTCCCTTTTATGTATACATGCTTCCAATGAATAATTTTTTATAATCCCTATTCAAACCCCTAATGTAATTTGTTCACTCAAAATTTGTAGTTCCCCAACCTATTTTTCCACCCAAACAACGTTCAAGGACGGTTAACCACTAGGACCGAAGCGTGCCTCCTTTTATGAAAAAGGCTATTGACTAGGAGTGAGTGCGGTAGTTGGGAGACTATACCCATTGATGATGATGATAGTAATGATCTATATTAATATAGTAGTCCAAGAAAGACCATAAACAACTATACCAATAACTCTCTATAGGAGAAGAAATCATAAAAAATAAGAATCAATAAGATGAACATACCATTTTCAAAATAAAACACCATTTGTAGCTAAAAAAACATGAAATATCATTTCAGGTCATTCAAGAAAATAAACAAGATGGGTCTCCCATGGCCGACCACGAACACATACACATAATAAGAATGATGAAAAATAAAAGAAAGTGAAAATGTAAACTCTAGATGATACCTAATCCTCTAAGGTCCCTTAACATCCATCCCATGCAAAACAAACTAACAAGAACACTATGGTTCAGATTATGAGCACAAACCCTTTCATGATCGCAAAATCATAAATTCTACATGCATCCTAAGTGGACCGTGTAGAGTGTAAGATTAATCGTAGTAGGCCACCACTATGGTGTGACTAACTTACATCTCTGAATAAGTAGGTGTATGTATAATAAATAAATAAAATAATCACTTAATGTAGGTATAAATGAATACCTACTTCCCACGTGCGCAACAGACACATGGAAGTGATCACTTGCTTTGACCAACATAGGTACACCATGTGTCCCTTGTTATATATATGTAACACAATAGGATGTAAACCTATATATAACTACAGTGGATAAGATCATTTTAAAAAGACTAATACATCCCCTGATGAGTAATAAGCGGGAGAGATGTTATGAAACTGGCAGATGACATTGACTTGATGGCATGTTCCAAGTTGGAGTTGCAAGTACCAATTATGAAAAGATGATTAAAGTGATTACTAGTGTCAACCAAAGCCCATACCACTTCATTAAAAGGCCGAAACCCAAGGTGCATGCATGAAAGTGGCTAATAGTCTTATTATCACTCTTATTTAAGCCCAAATGAGATGCATAAAGCCCAAGACACATGTTTTCACGAATTTTGGAACCCTTGTCCACATGGAGATTCATTAATGGAATATTTGGACACTAAAGTCAAATCTAGTGGGTAGGTACTCAAAGTCAAATCCGATGGGCTATGGGTGGAAGGACATGTGCCACTTTTCCCAAAATTATTTTTTAGACTTTATCTTCTTGACTTTAAGGGGAAAATGTAGGCTTAGACATTATGAATTTAGGGTATTAGACACTTAACTATTGTATCACCCCTTGGATATGAATATCCACCCCGTGGAATTTTATTTTCATTCATGAATTAATTGAGAGCTTATTCTCTGTTTCTCTCCATTATGTGAGGATTGTTTCGGTTTTCCCCTTTCTCTTGTGCATTCTTGCCTCGTTAATCTACAAAGTTAGATTGGTGATCCAATATTTCAAAGCCCTCAATTTTATGCCTCAACCCAACTGTGTTGTTGTGTGAATTGGCTATCACATCCCTCCATTGAGTGTGTTGTCTATGTAGTAGTTCACCCTCCATATAGTATTTATTGAATACTTGCATCCGCTATCCTTACCCATAATCTAATACTTAGACCCATACCACATCCTTCATCTTCCGCCCAATGCTGTGAGGATTGGGCCCCCTCGTGCATCTAACATTAGTTGGTATCAGATATATGGTTGACATGGTAGACATTTATCCCTTCATTTACTCTACTTTTATCCATTACCCTTATTATCTTTCCTCATCATCTACCCATTTAAAAAAACCATTTTCTTTGAAAACCTTCGTAATTGGCCTTTTTTGTGCAAGATTGAAATATTTTTACATTGATTCAATTATTCATACATCTTATTGTTTCCTTTAATTCTCTATATGTGACTTTTATCTGAAAAAACACAAAAATATCTCTCAACTCATCATTTTGTGATTTTGAAAGTTAAGAACTTCCTGTCTTTGAGAGATTTCCAAAAAAATGTCTTACTCTCCATTTATCATCTTGTGCTTTAAAACACCAAGCACGACACTTTTAGGGAGATTTGATGAAAACAATAAAAAGAAAAAAGTGGATACAATTTATTCATCATCCTACATTGCATTATTAGCACTTTTTTTTCGTACGTCACTTTCTCCATCATTTTACTTCATCACTATATTATATTTTTCCCATACTATAATTAATTTTTGTTATCTTGCACAGTCGGTAAGAGCTTGCGATATAAATTGTGTGTTGAGAGTGGAGAGAAATAAGAAAAAAACATTCCTGAGTTTGTATAACTTGTGTCCATGTGTATGTCAGTGTTGTGTGTGTCTTTGTACATCTTGAGTTTATGGGTGTGTATCCTTTAGAAAGAGTGTGTGTATCCTTTTGTGCATGAGTTTGTGCATCTTGTGTGTGTGAGTGTGCATATCATTTTGTGTGTGTGTGTACATCTCATGTATGTGAGTGTGTATCCTCACAATAGTATGTGTGTATTCTTGTGTGTGTGAGTGTGTATATCTTGTGTGTGTGAGTGTTTATCCTTTTGAGAGAGTGTGTGAATCCTTGTGTTTAAGAGTTTGGGCATATTGTGTGTGGGAGTGTACATATCTTGTTGTGTGTGTGTGTACATCTCGTGTGTGTGAGTGTGTATCCTTGCGAGAGTATGTGTATATTCTTTTGTGTGTGAGTGTCTATATATTGTGTATGTGAGTGTGTATCCTTGTGTGAATGATTGTGTGTGTACATCTTGTGTGTGTGTGTACATCTCACGTGTGTGAGTGAGTGTGTATCGTTGTGTGTGTTTCTCCCCGTGTGTGTTTTTGTTTGTGTAATTTATCATGGCAGAAGATTGTAGGATGCCAATTTCTCATATTAGCGATAAAGGATGTTGTAGTAGATCTCCCACACCCGAAGCTACACAACTCCAAATGCAAGATTTGGAGAGCCACTTAGAGAAGCTTCTTGATAGGAAGTTGTAAGTGTTTCATGAGAGTATTGATGAATTAGAGAATAAACCGTGCTTAAGGATGATCCATGATAACCCACAATATGCTCAGGCATCACATATTCACTGCATCATGGAGGATGAGATGGATAACATTGATGATGATTTTTAGGATGTCCCACAAAGGAGGAGGTTGTAACAATAACCTAGAGGAGGACAAATGAGACCTCATGTTGACAACCTACTTGAAATGATGTAGGTGAATGTCCCTTCATTTTATGGGAAAAGTGACCTAGAAGAATATTGGAGCGAGATATATAGATCGAGTAGGTGTTTTTATGTCATACTTATTCTGAGGAGAAATTGGTAAAACCTGTAGTACTTGAATTCATTGATTATTCTTTAATATGGTGGGATCTAGTTCAAAAGGAGATATCCCGATTTGGAGGACGTCCTATCCAAACTTGGGAAGACATGAAGTTTGTGATGCCAAAGCAGTTTGTTCCCTCATACAACCATAGAGATATCCATAAAAAACTTCAGTGGCTCACCCATGGGAGTAAGAGTGTAGAAGATTACTACAAGGTGATGCAAATTACCATGATTTGAGAAAACATTGAGGAAGATCTATTAAAAACTATGGTGCAATTCTTACATGGGCTCAATTGGTAGATTATCGATCAAGTCTATATGTACCACAATGTAGAGATACAAGATTTGATCCACCAAGCCACCATGGTTGAGAAACAAATCAAAATAAAGAGCAACATGAAACATAAAACCAATTTCATGCCATGGATAAATCAGTGGAAGGAGATTGAAAAATCATCAAATCCAAAAGAGGTGGTTGATCGTAAAAATGATGAGGTAATTCTTCCACCTAAGAAACCAACTTAGGGTCCAACCAAATAAGTAATCAGGATATTAGATGTTTCAAATGTCAATAAAGGGGTCACATTGCTAGGTAATTCCCAAACCAGTGCACCATTACCATAAATAAGTATGGAGAATGGGAGACCAATAGAGAGAACTCAGAGAAAGAGGTGGAGGATTCCTAGATAATTGGTAATAGAGAAATTATAGAAGAAGGAAATATTCTCATCACAAGGAAGGGTTTGATTCCTCAAATGATGTTTAATGAGAAAAAGAAAAGGGAGATCCTTTTCCATACCTGATGCCAAATCAATGGGAAGGTATGTAGTCTCATCATTGGTTGGAGAAGTTGTAGAAATGTGTGATCATTGAGTGGGTAGCGAAATTGGGGCTCCCAACTTTGAAGCATGTTCCATACTAACTTCAATGGTTGAATGATTGCGGATAGCTGATTGTCAAGAAACAATTGATGATATTATTCATCATTGGGAAGTATAATGATAAGGTACTATGTGATGTAGTACTAATGAAGGCATGCCACATACTTCTATTTCAGCCATGGAAACAAGATAATTGGATGTCCAATGATGGTTTTGTAAACCATAATTATTTTATACTCCTAGGGGAACCTATAACTTTCATCCCGATGCCTCCACACATGTTCTAAAAGATCATATTTTGAAAGAGATGAAAAAATGAGTGATAAATAAAATGATAGAAAGAGAAAAAGGAGAGAATGAGGGGATATGTGAGAATGAGAGAAGAAAATTTATTGGATTTAATAAAAAATAAATATAGAATAGAGAGGTCAATGTGATGATAGAGAAGAGAGAGGTTAAAGAAGATGTGATTTCTCAGTAGAACATTCTAGTAATTATGTAAAAAGAGGTGATGTTGAAGACTAATGACTTAACTTATTCACTGTTAACTACTGTGAAATTGTTGTCACAGGGGTATGATGGAGTCATTCTTAAGGAGGCACAACATTATTTGATTTTTATTAGAGAGAGAAAAGAAATTCATGGATATATTAACGACATCATGGTTCTAATGGATTGGAAGGAGTTACCACGTCATGCAGAGTCATATTACAAAAGGGGAGATCACTCTATAACTCAATTTGTTTCCATATGGAAGTATTTTTGGATTTATCCTCCAAACCCCTATTGATCAAGTTTCATTTCCTTTGCAATAAAGTAGAAATATGGAAGGAAAACAATATTTTAACCAACAACATGGGAAATAAAAGAAGCTGGAGAAGCTTCAGAATAAATGGAAGTCAAAAATAAATATACATGTAGATGGAATAGAAATATTTCTTGATACAATTGATTACAAGATCTCATTGTAAGGTGAGAACGATGTTATTTTTATTGTCAATGTTTATAATCTTTCCATTAATTTGGATACAGATGATGAAGAGTCGATGAAAACTCTTTTTCAAGAGGGGGAGAATGATATGAAACCGGCAGATGAAAATTACTTGATGGAATGTGTGAAGTTGGAGTTGCATGGCCCAATGATGCAAGTAAGATTAAAGAGACTACTAGTGGAAACAAAATCCCATCTCGTAGCATTAAAAGGCCCAATCCCAAGGTAGATGCATGATAGTGGAAAATGGGATTATTTTTACTCTTATTTAAGCCCAAATGAGATTTGTAAATCCCTAGACACATGTTTGCATGAATTTTGGAAGCCTTGTCCACATGGGGATTCTAGAATGGAATCTTTGGACACCAGAGTCATATCCAGTGGGCTAGGTACTCAATGTAAAATCCAGTTGGCCATGGGTGGAAAGACATGTGCTACTTTTCCCAAAAGTATTTTTTAGACATTATCTTTTTGAATTTAAGGGGAAAAGGTAGGTTTATCCTTAATGACTTTAGGGTATTAGATTATTGACTATTGTATCACCCCTTGGCTATAAATAGCCACCACATGGAATTGTATTTTTATTCATGAATTAATTGAGAGCTTATGCTTAGTTTCTCTCAGTTGTGTGAGGATTGTTATGGGTTTTCTCCTACTCTTGGGCATTCTTGCCTTGTCAATCTACAAGTTAGATTGGGGATCCAAGATCACAAAGCCCCCAATTCTGTGCCTCAACCCAAGTGCGTTGTGTGGATTGGCTATCACATCCCCCCCTTGAGTGTGTTGTCTATGTAGTGGGTCACGACCCTTATAGTGTTGATTGGATACTTGCATCCACTATCCTTACTCATCATCCATGACCCGTACCAACTGGAACCTCCCATGTATTAATCAATAAATGTCACCCCCAAGGAATTACCAATCAATTACCTTCTCCCTTAAACCCCTTCTCAAGATATTCCATTGGATCAAATCTTGATTTCTAAGGCACAATGATGTTTATCCTCCAAATAATAAACAACATTCTCTCAGTATCTGATGCCCTAATGAATGACAATATTCATCCTACCAAATAATCCTGACCTAATTATCTCAATAATATGACAAAATTCATCCCCCAACTGACGGTCTCATTACTATAAATTGGCGGCTCATCATCATCCATGTGTATTTCGAAGACAAACACCTCCAACCTTATTGACGGTCAACACCATCCTACTCCTCAATGAATGGAGGCCTCTACCCACACAAGTGGTCAATACCCCCCCATCATCTAAATCAAATCTATGTGTACATGACTCCAATGGCACGTCAACCAATTATGGTGAGCTGAAATCACCAACATAGATCCTAATCCACATCATCCTAGAACCTTCTTCCCCTGTGACTGTGTTTCTTAACCTAATGCTCATCACCATCTGTAATCACTCCAGCCATGGACACAAGCTAACTAACTCATCTCCTCAACCCAATGACGACATCGCCCAACCTATGATCAATATCACCCATAGAATCCAGTACAAGTCCAAAATGGCGAACCATGTCACCTCATCTAGATGGTCAACACCATCTCAATACTCGATCTGTACTCTTCACATCCCCATGAAACTCATAACTTTTAAATATATTTTTTTTTAAATAAATGAACACCCTATCCAAATATTCTGAGGTTCTAATGCCTCACACTTGGATCACACCATTTTTAGTTATGTGGAAGCATTCCCATAGGCATATCCAATGGTTAGTTAATTAATTTAAAGGCAAGGTAATCATTAATTTGGGTATATCTTGGAGGTCAAAATGAGGCTCTCAAGAACTGAAATCAAAGAAAAAGGTAGTAACCACCTAAATCATGGTGGTAGATGGTCCTGTATCAACCTCTAACTCGAGCCGGTTTCGAATAAATCAAGAGGTTAGATAATTTTTTCAAATTAGGGTAAATCTGCCATCATGGAAATAACAACCCATATATAGAGGTAAAAGTAGAAAATAAATAAGAGGATCAAAGGCCATAATGATGTTGTTAAAATGAGATCAATGATGACTAATTCTGAGTTCAGGTGAGATATTTGGATCGAATCCTAAAGAAGAGGAAGAGGATGGATCTCCTATACTATGTGTGCGGGTGGAGAAGGAAAAAGGGAAGAAGAAACATAAATAGAGGTGGGGTAATTTTGGACATTTCAGACTTTTATGTGAACCACAAAGTGTGGCCACACGGTTTGGCTAACCATGTGCCAACCGTACGACACCTATTGTCTAGGTACCACAACTCGCATGGTAGGCGCACATAGTTTGTCCAAACTGTGATCAGATCATTCACACCCACTACTTAAGTAGAACTAATCTTGAAAACATGAACACAGATTTCAAAAACCATGCACCAAACATGAAAATCCCTTTTCTAAAAACTATAGATCACCCCACATGACCATGCACCCGCTCCTACACAATTTTTCAAATTGTTCATACAGGGTAATGAGGTATGTACAGTTACACCAAGGACGCTGCACAGTTTTTATAAACCATGCACCTCTGCCTGCACACTCTAAAAATTTGGGTTTTGGACTCTAAATAACCCATAACCTACTCAAAAACCCAAGGAAGCTATTCAGCATTAAAAATCACCTAAAAAAAGCCTTTGGTCAATGGAACTCTCAAAGTTTGGTTAAAAACGTCAATAAAAGAGTTCGTCTAACCATTTATAGAGGTAAAATTTTACTTGTTTTTCAATTGTGTTTCAATGATTTAATCACTTCCAATTAACCAATTTGATATTATTTTCATCATTTTAGTATTATTGCTGAATGTTTGGAAAAAATGTGAAAATTTCTTATTTCGGGAAATTGAACAGTTTTCTCTCACTTCTTTATTTCGAGTATAACTTTTACAATTATGATTAAATCAGAGTTATTTTTTAAGATTTATTTGTTCTTGGGTTGTAACATCCTCTTCTATACCCAAGGAAAATTTGAAACCGACATGCCCATAAAAATCAATCACGTTGAAGACATTTTTTGGACAACAAAATGGACCCCAAATCATGAAATATGACATATCATGGCATAAACACATCCAAATGAGGTGATTATAGATTTATTTGAAATAGGACTCAATGTCTCATTTTCAAAATAAATTTATTGTAAAAGTTTTCTAGTTAACGCCTCCAATTAATGGGACAAATTGAAAGAAGTTGAAGAGTCTCCTCAAATAGAATTATTTTTTTAGTAATCCTAGAATAATTTTTTTACACTTGTCTAAAGAGGATAATAATTTTAGGGTGAATGGAAAATAGAGCGAGTAACAAATTTTATACAGACAACTTCCCATGAATTGGCCATTTACTATTTAAAAAAACTCAAACATTCATTAGATAAAATCTGGAGGTAAATTTTTTCACCTCTCAAACCTATAGATATGTGCATCAAATTATATTAAAATTTGGTGAAGAGGTGAAAGAGGGGATTTGATAGGGGAATTGGAAAATCAAGTTTTTTTTATTTTCTTTTTTATCTTTAAAATGTTTGAAAATCCCGTCTTCTTCTCAATTTATGTCTATTACCCTTCACATGGAGGGGAAATATATTGAGTGATCTGGAAAGGGAGAGTTACCATTTTATAAATTTAAAGTCTTGGGATTTTATTTAAAACTCTAATTTTCTATTGAGTTGTTTATATTTGCATGGGTTCCCAATTCTCTTCATGAAAATTTATTTGGGGTTTTGGTGTCATTAATTATTTATAACATTAGTTTATGTTATTTAATCTCACTCCGCCTAGTGTGGTTTGTATCGTCCGAGAAGATTGTGTTAGGTGGTGAGTGTCTAGAAATAATTGTAATGTGTGTGGAATAAGTGTATTTTTTTAGATTTTTTTAAATTTATTTCTTTCTTTTTAAAACAAAAAAATCCCAAACAACCTCCACTTTCTACTGTAATCATGTGAAAATGGTGATTTTTGTGAGAAACATTCTAGATATAACCATGTTTATCCACTTTGATGCATTTTAACATAGTAAATACTTATTATTTTCACACCCCTTGATAGAAACTTGTCAAAATTTGGAATCGTTTCCAGGGATGTGTGCCAAAAATATTTTGTTTCTATCTTCTAAATTGTATGGCAAGTAGAAAATTTCCAACCCTCCCCCTAGATCCTGAAATTGAAAACAACTTATTGAATAGAATTAGAAACCATAATTTTAAATCTGAATTTGTGGAAATTTATCTTGTAGAATTGAGTTAATAATTAAGTGTAAAATTTGAGTTTGTCTTCATGGTTGGAAACCAGAATAAAACCCTTAGAGACCTCTATTCACCATAATTCCTCAATCAAAATAATAAACTTTCCATGACATAGTTATAAAATTATTTTGATATGAAAACTTACATGTTCCCATTACATATTAAATTTAATGTCTTGGTATTAAAAGGCCCAAACAAACATATCAAATAGTTCACATATGTCTGCTTTACATTCAGACCTCGAAGAGTGGCCTTGGAGCTAATAATGTGGAAGACATTATCATTCTCATTGGAAGGAGATTCAAAATAAGGGTTGTATGGACTAAAACTAGGATAATTTCATGATTGTAATGATTTAGTGATATGAGTCATGAAAATATACATCTCTTCCTCTAGAAAAAAAATCACGAGAAAAGATATTTATGCCCCTAGAAATTCATCTATATAAACACTTTACGAGTACTTGGAAAGATTAAAGAAGCTACGTTCCATGTACCCACATCAGGAAATTAAAAAAAAGCTTTCTAGTATTATTTAATGAAGGTATATTATAAATTGAAAAAACATTTTGGATGAATCATATGGAGTCACATTGATTGATAAGCCACCAAAAGAAGCTAAGGGCTTGATTGAAAAGATTTCTCAGAACTTGAAGGTATTTGGTACAAGAAGTACTTATATAAGAGGAATTCATGTGGTAATAACTTCTTATCCAACACTATTATTGGAAAATAATGTTGATGAGATGAATATTTTGGTGAGGTAGATGTCCATGAAACTATTGAGTGGAGAACAATCATTGACCAAGGTATGTGATTTATGATCATCACATGATCACTTGACCAACCAAGGTGTTGACATAAATGGGATGGAAATTTGTGCAGCAGCCTTTCAGCTGAGGTAATTCAAAAAAAGAAAAGGTTTAAGGGAGCCTAACTGAGTCCAATATGGATATGGACATCATAAAAATCAAGCTATGCCTCTTACCAATATCAATTCCAAAACCAACCCCCATTCCAGCAATAATTCTGAAACCCAGAAAAATTTCAAGAAAAAGCATTCTTATAACCAGCCTTATTACCAACAACCACCCACATTCCAAAGAACCTAATAGAAACCATTTACCAGTTCACAACCTACAATTAAAAAACAATACTATAAATGTGATTTTGATGGGCTGAAAGACACCATAAAATATTTTTCCAACAAGTTCGATAGTCTCATGGACATCCTGGAAAAAAATCTCGGGACACTCCCTTTCATGAAAATCCCAAACCCAATGGATAATGTTATAATGGAAAAAATATATATAGAATATAATTCCCACCTCCAACCACCCTTGAACCTGAAATAAGACCACATTTGCAAAGGGATAATGAATATGGGAATTCTGGAAATTCTATGAAAATTCATCAATAAGAATAAAAGAAATAGGAGGATAAACATATGTTGAGGAGGAAGAGACAAGAGACATAATTACAATAGAAAAACAGATATAATAATAGCTTACCAACATAATTTCATTCCAGGATGATTTAATCAAAGATGTTGTGGGAAAAAGAGCTTCAAAAAGAAAATATTGACGCCATCCAGGAGGTGGAAATTAATATTCCCCCACTTGAAGCACTCAAATAAATTTTAAAGTATGCTAATTTTTTAAGGATATTTTCACTAAGAAGTGGAGACTTCAATTTTATTCATGGATTTTCTTGGGATGAAGTTTCTCAACCCTTATCAAACCATAGTTTTCAAAAAGATATTAAGATCCAGAGATGTTTTCCATTCCATGAATCATTAGTTATTTAAAATTTTCTAATGATTTTTGTGATCTAGTTTATTTAGTTAATGCATTTCCTCACTCAATACAAAATTCTTTATAGATGGGATATTGTAATCCCATATAAGTGGCGGTCCATCATGTATAAATATCTACGGTTTTCCCAACAAGATTTCTCGAGAATTACCATGTGAACATAAGATATATTTTATTGCCAAATGACTTTTATGTTCTGATTATATAAGAAGATATGATTCCTTCACACTCACCCATCATTCTGAGGAGACATTTCTTAAATCAGAACAATACATAATTAATGTCTATGATGGGACACTCATCGTAGAGTTTGGAGATAACATTGTTCAGTTCAATATTTTTGAATTTATGAGGTACCTATTAGATGATAACTCACTCCTTACACTCTACCATGAAGTTGGTATTGAACCAATTGGGGAATTAGATATGTTCTAGGAATTATTTTCCTTAGGAGTGATATTTTCCCGTGAAAATATCTCTGAAAATGCGGAGATCTAAAATTATGGATCTTTTAATTTCATGTGGGAAGAAGTGGTAAAATATGATTTATTTTATGATTTGTTAAATGATTAAGAAGATGATATGATTTATTTTGTGCATGATGTCCAACCTCTGGAAGTGGGGAATATCAATTTAAATTCATCCCTTGAGAATCTCCATAATTTATAATTAAATCAACTCCCACTGATTTGAAATATGTGTACCTCATGGAGGGAGATAAATTAACAACGATAAAGTCTAATAATCTCGCTGAAAGACATAAAAAATATTTTATTAATATTTTGGGAGAGAATGTAAAAGAAATAGCGTGGAACATAGGTAATATCGTTGTAATAAAGCCAAAAATTTCCTCATATGGAATTATTCTTGTGGGAGATTCCAACCTTTCAGACAACCCAAAAGGATGTTGAATCCCACCTTTATGGAGGTCATGAAGAAGTAGATCGAGTAGCTCCTAGAATATAGAATCATCTATCCCATTAAAATTTCACAATTTGAGAGAACCGTTCATATAGTTCCAAAGAAAACTGTCCAAACCACTATGAGGAATGAAAAAATAGAATTAATCCTCATGAGAATTTAGAATAGATGAAGAGTGTGCGTAAAAATTAGGAAGTTGAATTAGGTCACTCAGAAAGATAATTTCCCCATTTCCTTTACTGACCATATGTTGGATATATTGGTATAGAAAACTCAATTATGTTTTTTGGATAGTCTTTTATGTTATTTGAAGCTACCTATTTCTCCTGAGGATCAAGATAATACTACCTTTACTTGTCCCTTTGACACTTTTTCATACAAAATAATTCCATTTGGATTATTTAATGCTCTAGGTACATTTCAGAGGTGCATGGTTTGTATTTTTTTCTAAACACAATGATGATTTCATGGAGGTAATATTATATGATTTCAAAATTTATGGAAATTCTTTTGACTATTGTTTGTAAAATCAAAAAAATGTTTTGAAAACCTACATCGAAATGAATCTTGATTTAGATTTTTAAAAGTGTCATTTCTTAATAGAGATAGGAATTTTCCTTGGGAATTTCCTTTCAAAAATGGAATTTTGTTGGATAAATCATAATTGATGTAATAAACTCATTGCCTTACCCAGCTTGTGTAAAACATGTTAGATCATTTTTATGAAATGCACGATTCTATAGGAGGTTTATAAAATATTTTTGTAAGATTTTATACTTTTCTCTATATTAATTTTTAATTACGCTGATTTTCATTTCAATAGTGACTTTGTGGAATCCTTTTATGATTTTAAGAGGATATTCATTACACCAACAATGATGTAACCACAAAATTAGGAAGAACCATTCGAGATACATGGTGATTCTTACCACCAAGAAGATATAATAGTCATTTGTTAGAGAATTTAGGGTAGTAAAAAATTCAGGGAATATTACCTAAGAATGTTATTTGTGGCCCAATTCAATTACAAAACAAAAGAAAAA
The DNA here is from genome assembly GCA_963277665.1 of Viscum album. NCBI lineage: Eukaryota > Viridiplantae > Streptophyta > Magnoliopsida > Santalales > Viscaceae > Viscum > Viscum album. The sequence continues at coordinate 427,572,174 of OY728123.1, read as the reverse complement.
GGGTTTTTGGCAGTGTTATTTACATTAGAAATATTTAGATTAAACATTATTGGAACTAAATTCACTATGTTTTATGATCATGAACATAAAATGTACTTAATGAAGAGGGATGAAGTTAAACCAAGGCTGGTGAGATAGATGTTACTTCTACAGTAGTTTAACATAAAAAATAAATAAAATAAGGGATCTAAGAACCACATAGATGATCACTTAGGAAGACTTCCCGAAATAGTTGAAGCAGAAATTAAACACAAATAACTATTGAATGATCACCTTCTCGGAGAGAAGTAATACTTGATTAAATGATAGTTTCCTTTGTATGATAATATGGTCCATTATCTAGTAACATCTTAGGTTCCTTATCCTTTAAATTTCCTCCAAATTCAACAACATAAATCTGAACCTATATGTTACATCTCAGATCATCCATTTATTTGGAAGATATTAAATGACTAACCGAAAAGAAGTTATTTTCCTAAAACTGAAATTGGTTCTATCTTCGATTTTTGTTACACTTTAGCTTGTAGAGGCCAATTTGGATCCCCAAGAAAAAAAAAGGTTTTAGAATCTGGATTTTATAGACCCATCATTTTTAAAGATGCTCATGAATTTTGTAAAAGGTGTGAGAAATTTCAGTTTTTGGGAAATTTATCAAAGTGATGAGAAATAACAAAATAGGAATTTTATTTGGGAGATTATTGAAGTCATGTTGATAGATTTTATGGGCCCTTTACCATTGTAATTTTTAAATTATTATATCTAACCTACAGTTGATTATGTTTTTAAATGGGTATAAGAAAAAGCAACCACGACTGACGATGTTAATTTTGTTTGTGATTTTGTTAGTAATAAAATATTTTGAAGGTTTGGAGTTCCAAGAGCCACCGTCATTGATCAATGGAATCAATTTTTCAATAGGATAGTGGAGGTTTTTTTTGAATAAGTATGGGGTGCATCATGAAACATCAACTCCCTATCATCCATAGAAAAATGGTTATACTGATTTTTATAACGGGGAAATAAAAGGAATTTTGTAAAATTATGTTAAACCAATCATGAAAGATTAAAATGATGGAAGAAAAATTATGGGACTACATGAAGGCCTACAAAACCTCGATTAGAATGAGTCCATATAGGTTTATTTATACGAAATTTTGTATCTTACCTATGGAATTGGAACATAATGTATACTCGGTTGTGAGAAAGATAAATTTAGAACATGAAAGAGATAGGAAAGAGAGAATATTATAATTTTAGGAGATAGATGAAATTAGAGGGGAATATTTTTAAAACTCATGGATTTATAAAGTGAAAAAAAGAGTGTCTAAGAATAAGATGATAAAACTGAATTAATTCCATTCAGGAGATAGAGTGTCGTTATTCAACTCCAAACTCTAGCTGATGCCTATTAAACTTCATTTTAGATGGGGAGGTCCATTAATTGTTACACATATATATCCATTTGGTGTTATTTATACTGTGAAGGTTTGAGAGTTGGATCTCATCACTGTTAATGGACATAGGCTAAATAAATTTCATAGTACCATGCTATTATAGCCCGTGGAGAAGATCACACTCCTCCACCCTATTTATCAACAAAATCCATCAGGTCATTCCACTACTTTACACTTTATTTCTTGATATGATTAATTTTAAAATAATCACAAATTTAAAATTCACTTGAATGAATTGCAGACACTACATCATTTAATTATGGGTTAGGGAACCATTTTAGTTTAGGATTTTCATTTCATTGTTTGTTTTTTTTTGTTTTTTTTAAATTATGTTTTTCAATTTTGTGTGTGTTTATTTTTAAATTTTTGTGTTTTTTTTCAAAATTGTGAGCTCAAATGATTATATTTTTCATTTTTGAAACCCATATGAACGAGTGAACCAATTTTTCACAAGAAATTGAGCTTAAATTAATTCTGAAAATGACTTTGTTTCTAGTTCAAATATTTAATAGTTTTCTGAAAAGTACTCTTATTTTTGAATCTCATGAAATATAACACTATCTTTATTTTTGAAATAATTTTTTATTAGGCATATAAACCATTTTTTTGTATTCTTTTCAATAAAATCACTTATTGAGATAACTATACATTTCTTTTTTAACCAAAATTTTATTTATTCTTTTCAAAACTCATTAGGTTGAGGTACTTGTGTTTTACATGACTGAGAAATTTCTTTTTTTAAAACCCCAGTTTGAAGAGAATAATTTTTATTATGACCTTCCTTGTATAATTAATCTTTATAACCCTTATAATCTTTGAACATCCTATTATTTTAGCCACATTATAAGCCGCTTCTCCCTATCCAATAAGATCTGGGAGTGAAATTGTATGATCTAGTTGAACTTAAGTGTGATGGGAAGTTTTCTTATGTTGAGATACCTAATCTAGTGATACTTTGGGTGAAAAATAAATTATTGAAGATTTGTATTTTCTGATGAAAACAACTATTACAATTTAATCTGTTTCTTCATATAAATTTCATGATAAAAGATTCTATGGGTTTTTAGACATTACAAATAAGAAAGAATGATCTTATGATATGGAGCTTTCAAGAAAAATTATTTTTGAGAATATTGACATTATTTCTACTGAAATTATGAAATCTATCCAATTTCCTTGTGTTTTAATGATTATGGAGCTGATTTTCCACTAAGTTGTGTGAGGAGAAAACCATACATGAGTTAAAATTAGATTCATTCAATTTTGCTTAAAAAATCCATACCCTTCTTATTCATACTCATATTTTCTCACATAAAAATCCTACTAACCAAAATCCCTAGAAAAATCTAAAAAGTAATCATGATAAACACATGTCTTTGACTAACATCGGGTTATTAAGTAGGAATTTATCAATCCTATGGTTAATCTTTCATGGATTTGTCTTTGAAATCCTAGTTAAAAGATGAGATTTTTGAGATGAGAAAAAATTAATATGAGGTAGGTGTTTTGTATGAATGGTAAAAGAAATGTGGGGGAAATATATTTAATTATCTAAATGGGGAAGTTTAATTTATTCTATTTGAGGAGGCATGATATCTATTTTTTCTTATTTTCAAATTGTTTATCTCATGGGTATAGGTTTTGAATTTTCTTTGATTTGATTTGGATGATTACATGTTTAGGATTCTATGCAATAAGTTTGGGGGAATTGATATAGGTAATATATTTATTATTTTTCTTGTGTATTTTAATCATTTAATCCCCTAAAATTAGTTAATTTGAGATTTTTTTCAACATTTTAGTATTTTTTGGTGTGTTTTGGGACAAAAAGTAAAAAATTATTATTTCTGTAAATTTCAAAGAAATCTATCACTTTTTTATTTTAAGAATATAAATTATAATATTAATATATTCAAAGTGGCTTTTTATGATTTCTTTGTTTGTTGGCTGTAACTTCTTATTTTTGAAATATAACTAATTTAATATAAGGCCCCAGCCTTAAACCGTACTTCATCTTGAGTTATTACAAGATTACACATTGATGATCTTTTCAGGTTTAGAGTTTTAGAGAATTAGATCATAAAACTTGCATTACATTCCACATTTAAACATAGTGGTTACATAAAGATAGTATTCATTTTTTCCCATCAACGGAAACATATTTAAAATAAAACATGGATTATTTCTTGACACTTCTTTGACACTATCATCATATCATGTACCTTTCCCTTGACCTGTGAAAAATATTTCAAAAAAACATGGGATGAGCATAAAATTCTCAGTAAGGGATATAAAAATATGGAAAGGAAACATGAGTACATGTATACATAAGAATCAATGAAATCATACTTTACTCATAAAACATGAGAACTTTAACATACCTCATCAAATCATGAATAAATCATAGAAACCATAAGACATAAAAGGTAACTTGAGGCATTCATAACATTCTTACGTAGGGAGTAACCCTCTTGGTCACGTTTGGAATACCCATTATAGTATATCCCCTAAATCGCTTTGGAGAAACCTTAACTTTTCACTCCTTCGCGTTAGCCAATGCATTGGAGAGCTATATCGGGCTCACCCGCCATTAGTTTGTCACGAAACCACCCATATTCATAAAAAAATTCCCAAGAACCATAACATAATCATAGAACATAACTTAAGCACAATGTAAAGATAAAATTCCCACATTGTAATAACAATATAACATTTTATGATATTTAAATAATGAATTCATTCTAAAAACCATTTTCAAAACCATTTAAAACATTTAATAAAGAGATTTTTGAATCAAAGTGTCCCATACCACTTTGTAGGTTTTAAAATTTTAAACCATTAATATCCATATAAATAAATCCTTAAAACCATTTTGAAAACATGGATATTAATGAGAAATATTTATAAATATAAATCATTAAAACATTTAAAACGATATTTTAGTTAAAGGGTTTTTAACAAAATGAGAGACACTTGAGTACAATAATTGAGGAATAACATTTAATCATAACTTTATAATATCATGAGAATAAATGGATTCATGATATAATATTCCAAAGGATAGTATATACACTATATAAGAGTGAATTGGTGAATAACAACAATGAAGTCTCAATAGAAATGTAAAATGAGATGAAATCCCTTATAAAGAAGGTATCCTTAAATTAAGGATAAATCAATCTCATAATTATGTGTGACAAATATAAAAACACCCAATATAAGTGGATATTAAGTGTAAAACAATAAAAGTTTATTCACACATATTCATAGAATGACATATTCAAGGAGTACAAGTTTATCCCAAAGAATCAAAATTGGGTTAAGAAGTTTCCTTTCAAAAATTTGATAGCCTAACGGCGCCACTAAAAAATTCAGAAAATGAGTTGATGAGAGATAAAAAGGGTATCTCATCACTTTGACATAAAATTTACATCAATAAGGATATATAAGAACATATCCTAATATTACAATATGTAAATTAAATGACCCAACAAAGATGTCTTTTAAAACGAGGAGGGTGAAAGGTTCCCTTACCGACTTGGGTATCTTTCGAAACATATACCCCATGAAAGAAGGACAGTACAACATTGATGTAAATACTCATAAAAGAAAGTATATTAAACAAAGAGTAGAATAATGGGAATTACATATACCACTCAAATTAAATGGTGGCAAATGTAGCATAAATCTCATGGAAATAAAAGTGAGATTAAAAATCCCTTACGAAAACTCGACAGCCAAACAACGCCACTTAAAACTTCCAAAAATGGATTGATGAGATCAAATAGGGTCTCTCATCATATTAAAATAAAATTTACAGAAATAGGAATATAAAATAAAATCCCCCAACATAAAAAAGATGAGCTTAAAAGAAGTGTCATAAAGGAGAGTACTTAAAAAGAATGAGAGAGGTTAGATCTCTTACGAAAATTCGGCAACCTAACGGTGCCACTCAAAACATACAAAATGGATTGATGAGAGAGAATATGGTCTCTCATAATATGAACATAAAAATTACAGTAAGTGTAATATAAAATAACATCCCAATCACAATAAATATGAGCTTAAAAGGAATGACATAAAAGAGTGTACTTAAAAAGAAAGAGAGGAGTAGGATCCCTTACCTCGGGTCCGACTTCACTCGATCGTTCTTTAACGTCCTGACTAACAAACTTGAGTTAATTTAAACTTGCTTAAGAACCTTTTTCAAGTTAATTATTCCTTTTATATCACTTATTTCCATGTTATAAACATTAAGTAATCATTTAATTTGATAATGTTTGTTTTGTCGATATTTGGTTCTTAAGTTGAAAGTGGACTTCTTACAATTACATGTTGTTCGTGTGGTCAAAGGTTCATTATAGCCAGAATGATATTCATGATTTGGATATCATATATATCATATATATCCAGAAAATACATGTATTTATAATATTACATAATCATTTATAGTTAAGAAATGAAATGCACCGTTTATGGAGACGGTAAGCCGTACGTACACATGAACACTACTTTCATTTCTATGTCATATTAATGGAATTAAGACTAAATGAGAGATATATATACATGTTATAATTCCAGAATGATATCCATAATTTAGATTTAATATATTACATATATATCCATTATATATATGTACTTATAATAGTACATAACATTTTGAGATAAGAAATGAAATGTACCGTTCATGGAGACGGTAAGCCATACGTACGCATGAACTCTACTTCCATTTCTATTTCATATTTAATGGAATTAAAACATAATGATACATAATAGTATTTTAATTACAGTATGTTATCATATATAATATCATTAAATATATCCTTTATACGTTCCACATATGGTATTAACGAATCAAATCACTTTGAGGGGGCGGTAGTCCGCACTTCTTTAAATGAAGATATCACGTTTACCCATAATGGAAACCATAAAGATATGAAATAAATGAAAAATACAGAATATTTAGTAAAACATAAACATATTATATATCATATATAAATATAGTGTCATCTTAATTCCACCTTTGAAGGAGTTAGAAGAATGTTGAACAATCATCGTTTTGTGAGGCAGAAGTTCGCCATCCACAGAAACAATATGTTCTTTAACCATTAGATGTAGGTGTGTGTATGTGTAGCTAGAATCCTTCTTATGAAAACATACTAGTATATTTAAGATACTGTATTTGTTACAAAATAAATGAATAAAAAGTGTTTAGGGGGTTGGAGAAGAAAAATAAAACAAAAGGACACAAGTGAAGACATTACCTTAAAATCGGGTAACTCCCTTTGGTTTGAGCTCAAAGGCTTCCTTGGGAAGACTTCTGCCTAATTGAGGCTTGAAGGAGTCATAGAGGGATGTGGAGAGACAAAATTGGCAGGGGTGTGCCGATCCAAAGGCTTTTTAAGTGTGGGTAAGGAGGTAGACGTGGGGGCCTTTTATAAGAGGAGAGGAGGGGCACCCATGGAATGTAAAGAAATGTTCCTTTATTTTAAAATGAGTTTCGGATTAAAAAGTTCCCACATTGATATAATTCGAGGCTAAGATGATAAGGGTTAGAAATATACCCATCCAATAGGTTTTGGACATGTTTAGGTCATAGATTTTGCATTATCTTTTCATTTTATTTAAATCCTTTATTAATGAGGTAATTGCTGCATCATCATGATGTCATAAATAATTTAATATATTTAATGTCTAAAAATTATAAACATAATATCATGATGTAGGAAATCTTTTTCTATTTCTAATGAATATTTATAGTAAAAAATATGACTTGTATAACCCCATGTAAAATTTTTTTTAGTAAAACATTTCATGTTTGTGTCATTTTTACTTTAACATTAAATAAAAAGTTATTTATGTCATTTCCCAACCAAAGTGGCTCCATGGGGTCCCCAAGATGACCCATGGATTGTCTTGGTCGGAAATGACTCATCCAATGAGGGTAGGACATGTGTCTAGGTCATTTCATATTATTAAAACATTATTTTTACCTTAAACTACACTAATTACCTCTAATCATGATTAAGAACATAAAAGTTACTATTCACCAAAAAATTATTTTAATCCCATTGAAACACATTTTAATTCCTAATGACAACCATGTATGTCGGATTTTTGAAATTCAAAACACAGAGATGCCAAATTTTCATTTAAATGAAAAATCAGTTTCTTTAACTACAACTTAGTGGTTTCACTATTCATAAAAAATTGAAGTTTTTCCGAAAAATACCAAAAATTCACCCGAAGATATATTTGGTATTACGAATTCAAAAATGAAGTCTATTTTAAAAAATTCAAATCATATAAGTTTCATTAATTAATTTAGTAATTAATTCCCACTGTCAAAACAAATAACATGTTTTTAAGAAACAATAAGTATCAAAAGATTGACTCTAGTTTAAGTCCAATTTCAAGATGAAATTAATTCCAACGACCACTATTGGATTAAATGGTAAAAATATATTCTAAATGAACTTTAAAACCAATTCAATAGATAATCTAATTACATAAATAAATTAGATTAAAAAGAGGTTTTGAATTAAAATACAACATTTTTCACTGTTCATTAAAAAAATGAACTTTATCAGAAAAATACCAAAAATTTACACAAAGTAAATTTTGATTCCCCGATTCTAAATAAGAATTTTATTTTGTCAAATATAACACATAAAATTGTAAAAAAATGGATTTAAAATAGGTTCGCCATCAAAATTCGGTTAATCGACCTTTTAAAGAATATTAGAATGTTTACGCTTAAAATTGGATTCATTCGCATTTTTAATCCTATAACATTTATTATAAAAAGGAAAAATATTTGAAAAACATATATAATCATTTTGTAGTTAGTTCTGTTCATTCCCGCCATTACAACGACTTGGCATTAACTACTATTTAAAATAATATTATTTTATTATTATAGTGCAACGTAAGATTCCCAAGAAACTCGTTGTTGCGTATTGGGTACGCCATCGAGCATAACATCCCCTTTAAAGTAATATTAATATTTTATTCACAAATATGGATAAATATAAAAATGTCGTATTCTTTATTTACCTGGGGTGTTACATCCTTCCCCTCTTTTGGGAATTGCGTCCTCACAATTTTAAAATTGGGCTTGGAAACATCCTTGAAAGTCCAACATCGGAACAAGAGTCGGTAAAAAATCGCTTTAAAATAAAGAAAGATAAGTACAGAGGTCACCCGAGTTAACCCATACTAGGATTCCATGTAGGAAAACATGGACACGGAGGAGAAAACATAGGGTCATGTTCTGGGGGAGAGTGATAGTAAACATGTCTAGGAGAAAGTTAACCATAAGAAAATCACAAACTTATGGTGGGTTAAATGGTATTCGATTCCTTTGTAGGAAACGTTAATAGACAACATTTTTTTTATTGAGGAATTTATTCATAAGGAAAGATAATTACTTATCATGTTGACTTTCAACTTTTATTATATTTCATACACAAATTCATATTTTCTCCAAAAGACGAGTATTTATGAAGACTTGTTCACTATAATCAACTTATAGAGAATCACCTCATCCACAAAAGAGAACTATATACTTCCCATGTCTTTATACTTTAACCAAAACAAAAAAAAAAGGTTAGTACAAGATTCGATAATCCAGAAAAGAAAATCTATTCTTATTCTCCAAAATTTGTCCAACAAAACCCAAAGTTCAACATGGACCATTCGATAAACAATTTGTCCATAAAATTATTCAAAGTAAACCAAACTAAGATTGAAAACCAAATATTTGAAGGATTTAGTCACTTAGTCTTCCAATTTAAATTGTAACATTTATCTCCAAACAACATCAGTTGCTCCTAAAGTCTCATATTGAAAAGTAATTAACCTAATCACATATCCTCCATGATAGGTTAATAATTTTCATAAATAACCCAAAATAAACTTAATCTTAATTCATAAAGTAACCTAACTAAAAAGAATAATTTATACTAACCAGGGACTTCACCTAGTCCAGTGGTAGGCGATAAATACGATTTGCACTTTGGTTGTGGGTTCGATTCCCACAGCTTTGTTCGACATGACGGGTCATCACACGGTCTGCGTGTTGTCCTTTTTCCAATTTATATAATTCTCAAATCATTCCCCAAAAAGAGATAAAATCATCAAAAATTACCATAACATAATTTAACCTCAATTTTATCTCATGCCTCTCACTTCCATCATAACATATAGTAACCCATAATTACCTCAAAAGTAAGGATCATATAAACCCAAATGATTCTTTATAACTATGTCCACAAAAGAACAGATAACTATTCCTTGAATAAAACTTTCATAAATTAAACATCAGGGTTACACATACTATAAAAAGTCTTCTAATGTAACCCCATCATCAAAAGAGACTTAATACTCTAAAGAATTTCACCATAACTCTTGAAGCCCTTATATGTTGACTTCTTACTCATTCAACATTATTCATGATCCATTAACCATTCCTTTCCAACTTATTCTGAAATACTTCTTTCCTACAAACAAAATCATGAATCATATCCTAAGATTCCAAAATATGAAAACAAAAGTTATAAAATAATCCATACCTTTGATTGGTCATTGTCAGTTTCTTCATCCTCAATCGGAATGGCATTAGGTATTAGTAAACGATTATTTGTATGATCTTGGTGATCCCATTCACGAAACTTCTTCATTGGAGATGTGTTTGCATAATGACCATGCACACCACATTTAAAACATTCAATTGATCCCTCAGAAAGAACTTCTTTCCCTTTCCTTGAGTCATCTAGATGCTTCCTTTTTCCATGGAAGGTTCTTTCTTTATGACCTTAATTTCCACATCTATATCATGTTTCTGTCCCTTTGAAATATTTTCCTAGGTGTTTCTTTCCACATCTTTGACACATAGGTTTTTGAACACACTTACCTTTATGATTGTTACCTGTAGTTCCGTAGGGATTTGTTTCTCGCATATATAATGCCTTAGAGAAATCACCAAGGTTTAGGTGGTCAATCATGACTCCTGATAGTTGGTTGAGGATAAACACAAGAGTTCTCATTGCAGCTCCCATATCATTCAGTTTCTCTCTCAAAAAACTATCACAGTTTCCTTCACATCCACTATTACTTTTGTGCCTCCTAGATCCAGCCATTTACTAAAACCAAAAAGGTCAATGTGAGCATATCAACAAAACCATCATGTACTAATGAGGAAGATAAACACTAATATACACTTACACATTCACTTTATCTAAAACTAGGACTCTTTCTGAAATCCGAACCATTATGGTAATGTCACTTATGCTTAAAGAATACCCTAACCTCTAAAGTTATCTAAACCGACCTGTAATACCAACTATAAGGCCCCAGCCTTAAACCGTACTTAATCTTGAGTTATTACAAGATTACACATTGAAGATCTTTTCAGGTTTAGAGTTTTAGAGAATTAGATCATAAAACTTTCATTACATTCCACATTTAAACAAAGTGGTTACATAAAGATATTATTCATTTTTTCCCATCAACGGAAACATATTTAAAATAAAACATGGATTCTTTCTTGACACTTATTTGACACTATCATCATATCATGTACCTTTACCTTGACCTGTGAAAAACATTTCAAAAAAACTTGGGATGAGCATAAAAAGCTTAGTAAGGGATATAAAAATATGGAAAGGAAACATGAGTACATGTATACATAAGAATCAATGAAATCATACTTTACTCATAAAACATGAGCACTTTAACATACGTCATCAAATTATGAATAAATCATAGAAATCATAAGACATAAAAGGTAACTTGAGGCATTCATAACATTCTTACATAGGGAGTAACCCTCTTGGTTAAGTTTGGAATACCAATCACAGTATATCCCCTAAATCTATTCGGAGAAACCTTAACGTTTCACTCCTTCGCATTACCCAATGCATTGGAGAGCTATATCGGGCTCACCCGCCCTTAGTTTATCACGGAACCACCCGTATTCATAAAAAAATGCCCAAGAACCATAACATAATCATAGAACATAACTTATGCACAATGGAAAGATAACATTCCCACATTTTAATAACAATATAACATTTGAAGATATTTAAATAATGAATTAATTCTGAAAACCATTTTCAAAACCATTTAAAACATTTAATAAAGATATTTTTGAATCAAAGTGTCCCATACCACTTTGTAGCTTTTAACAATTTAATCCATTAATATACATATAAATAAATCCTTAAAACCATTTTGAAAACATGGATTTTAATGAGAAATATTTATAATTATAAATCATTAAAACATTTAGAACGATATTTTAGTTAAAGGGTTTTTAACAAAATGAGAGACACTTGAATGCAATAATTGAGGAATAAAATTTAATCATAACATTGTAATATCATGAGAATAAATGGATTCATGATATAATATTCCAAAGGACAGTATATACACCATATAAGAGTGAATTGGTGCATGACAACAATGAAGTCTCAATAGAAATGTAAAATGAGATGAAATACCTTATAAAGAAGATATCATTAAATTAAGGATAAATAAATCTCATAATTATGTGTGACAAATATAAATACACACAATATAAGTGTATATTAAGTGTAAAACAATCATAGGTTATTCACACATATTCATATAATGAAATATTCAAGGAGTACAAGTTTATACCAAAGAATCAAAATTGGGTTAAGATGTTTCATTGCAAAAATTTGACAGCCTAACGGTGCCACTACAAAATTCAGAAAATGAGTTGATGAGAGATAAAAAGGGTATCTCATCACTTTGACATAAAATTTACATCAATAAGTATATAGAATAACATATCCCAAAATTACATTATGTAAATTAAAATACCCAACAAAGAAGTCTTTTAAAAAGAGGAGGGTGAAAGGTTCCCTTACCGACTTGGGTATCTTTTGAAACATACACCCCATGAAATAAGGAAAATACAACATTGATATAAATACTCATAAACGAAAGTATATTACAAAAAGAGTAGAACAATGGGAAGTAAATTTACCACTCAAAGTAAATGGTGTCAAATGTAGCATAAATCTCACGGAAATAAAAGTGAGATGAAAAATCCCTTACGAAAACTCGGCAGCCTAACAGCACCACTTAAAACTTCCAAAAATGGATTGATGAGATCAAATAGGGTCTCTCATCATATTAACATAAAATTTAAAGAAATAGTAATATAAAATAAAATCCCCCCAACATAATAAAGACGAGCTTAAAAGAAGTGACATAAAGAAGAGTACTTAAAAAGAATGAGAGAGGTTAGATCTCTTACGAAAATTCGGCAGCCTAACGGCGCCACTCAAAACATCCAAAATGGATTGATGAGAGAGAATAGGGTCTCTAATCATATGGAAACAAAAATTACAGTAAGATTAATATAAAAGAATATCCCAATCACAAGAAATATGAGCATAAAAGGAATGACATAAAAGAGTGTACTTAAAAAGAAAGAGAGGAGTAGGATCCCTTACCTCGGGTCCGACTTGACTCGATCGTTATTTAACGTCCGGAGTAATAAACATGAGTTAATTTCTACTTTCTTAAGAACCTTTTTAAATTTCATTATTCCTTTTATATCACTTCTTTCCATGTTATAAAAATTATGTAATCATTTAAGTTAATAATGTTTGTTTTGTCGATATTTGGTTCTTAGTCGAAAGTGGAGTTCTTACAATTACATGTTGTTCGTGTGGTCAAAGGTTCATTATATCCAGACTGATATTCATGATTTGGATATCATATATATCATATATATCCAGAATATACATGTATTTATAATATTACATAATCATTTAGAGGTAAGAAATGAAATGAACCGTTTATGGAGACGGTAAGCCGTACGTACGCATGAACGCTACTTTCATTTCTCTGTCATATTAATGGAATTAAAACTAAATGAGAGAGAGAGATATATATATGTTATAATTCCAGAATGATATCCATCATTTAGATGTAATATATTACATATATATCCATTATATATATGTACTTATAATAGTACATAACATTTTGAGCTAAGAACTGAAATGTGTCGTTCATGGAGACGGTAAGCTGTACGTACGCATGAACGCTACTTCCATTTCAATTTAATATTTAATGGAATTAAAACATAATGATACATAATAGTATTTTAATTAAAGTATGGTTTCATATATAATATCATTAAATATATCCTTTATACATACCACATATGGTATTAATGGATCAAATCACTTTGAGGGGGCGGTAGTCCGCACTTCCTTAAATGAAGATATCACGTTTACCCATAATGGAAACCATAAAGGTATGAAATAAATGAAAAATACAGAATCTTAAGTAAAACATAAACATATTATATATCATATATAAATATATTGTCATCATAATTTCCACCTTTGAAGGTGTTAGAAGAATGTTGAACAATCATCATTTCGTGAGGTAGAAATTCGCCATCCACAGAAACAGTATGTTCTTTAACCATTAGATGTAGGTGTGTGTAAGTGTAGCTCTAATACTTCTTATAAACACATCCTAGTATATTTAAGATACTGTATTTTTTACAAAATAAATGAATAAAAAGAGTTTAGGGGGTTGGAGAAGCAAAATAAAACAAAAGGACACAAGTGAAGACATTACCTTAAAATCGGGTAACTCCCTTTGGTTTGAGCTACAAGGCTTCCTTGGGAAGACTTCTTCCAAAAGTGAGGCTTGAAGGAGTTATAGAGGGATGTGGATAGACAAAATGGGCAGGGTTTGGCCGAGCCAAAGGCTTTGGAAGTGTGGGTAAGGAGGTAGAGGTGGGGGCCTTTTATAAGAGGAGAGGAGGGGCACCCTTGGAAAGTAAAGAAATGTTCCTTTATTTTAAAATGCGTTTCGGGTTCAAAAGGTCCCACATTGATATAATTCTAGGCTAAGATGATACGGGTTCTATATATACCTATCCAATAGGTTTTGGACATGTGTAGGTCATATATTTTACATTAGCTTTTCATTTTATTTAAATCCTTTATTAATGGGGTAATCGCTGCATCATCATGATGCCATACATAATTTAATATATTTAATGTCTAAAAATTATAAAAAAAATCTTGATGTTGGAAATCTGTTTATCTTTCTAATGAATATTTATAATAAAAAATATGACTTGTATAACCCCATGTAAAAATTATTTTAGTAAAACATCTCATGTTTCTGTCATTTTTACTTTAACATTAAATAAAAGGTTATTTACGTCATTTCCCAACCAAAGTGGCTCCATGGGGTCACCAAGTTGACCCATGGATTTTCGTGGTCTGCCATGACTCATACAATGAGGTTAGGACTTGTGTCTAGGTCATTTCATATTATTAAAACATTATTTTAATCTTAAACTACACTAATTACCTCTAATCGCGATTAAGAACATAAAAGTTACTATTCACCAAACAATTATTTTAATCCCATTGAACCACATTTTACTTCCTAAGGACAACCATGTATGTTGGAATTTTGAAATTCAAAACATAGAGGTGGAAAAGTTTCATTTAAATGAAAAATCAGTTTCTTTAACTACCACTTAGTGGTTTCACTATTCATTAAAAATTGATGTTTTTCAGAAAAATACCAAAAATTCACCCTAAGATATATTTGATATTACGAATTAAAAAATAAAGTCTATTTTAAAAAATTCAAAACATATAAGTTGCATTAATTAATTTAATAATTAATTCCCGCTGTCAAAACAAATAGCGTGTTTTTAAGAAATAATAAGTATCAAAAGATTGACTCTAGTTTAAGTCCAATATCAAGATGAAATTAATTCCAACGACCAATATTGGATTAAATGGTAAAAATATATTCTAATTGAACTTTAAAACCAATTCAAAAGATAATATAATCACATAAATACATTATATTAAAAATAGGTTTTGAATTAAAATACAACATTTTTCACTGTTCATTAAAAAAAAGAACTTTATCGGAAAAATACCAAAAATTTACACAAAGTAAATTTTGATGCCCCGATTCTAAAGAAGAATTTTATTTTGTCAAATATAACACATAAAATTGTCAAAAAGTGGATTTAAAAGAGGTTCGCCATCAAAAGGCGGTTAATCGACCTTTTAAATAATATTAGAATGTTTACGCTTAAAATTGGATTCATTCGCATTTTTAATCCTCTAACATTTATTGTAAAAATAAAAAATATTTTACAAACATATATAATCATTTTGTAGTTAGTTCTGTTCATTCTCGCCATTACAACGGTTGTGCATTAACTACTATTTAAAATAATATTATTTTATTATTAGAGTGCAACGTAAGATTCCCAAGAAATTCGTTGTTGCGTATTGGGTACGCCATCGAGCATAGTATCCCATTTAAAGTAATATTAATATTTTATTCACAAATATGGATAAATATAAAAATATCGTATTCTTTATTTACCTGGGGTGTTACATTTAAAACCCAAAGGCCTAAAAAAGCAATTAATTTGAAACATTTTATGGATGACAGAATGGGAATCACCTCAGTAAATGAGGAATAAATCAGCCTAGATACCTTTAAATGAGGTGATTCTAGGCTTATAGAAAATATAACTCTAATTTCAATTTTTAAAATAAATTTCAGGGATACATTCACACTTTAGATAAACCATTTAATGTGGAAATGTGGATGAATTTGAATATTTTCCTTTCATAGAAAATATTTTCATTAGTAATTTAGGATTTTCTTTTTGAAAATTGACTAAAAAGCTATTATTTCGAGGGACCATGTACAAAAAATAGATACTAAAAACTTTTTGAACAAAAATTCCCATGAATTGATTATTTACAATGAAAAATAAACTCAAATTTTGGTAGAAAGAATATGGAGTGAAATTTTTTCCACCTCTCAAACCTATAAATATGGGCATCCACTTCCATTAAAATTAATTGAAGAGTTGAAATAGTGATTTTATTAGAGTTTTTGAACCTTAAAAATATTATGATATTCTATTTTCATTTTTATTAGTTTTATAATGCACTTGTCTTCCCTATTCAACAATATTGCGCACCACATTGAGGGGTATAACTTTTGAGTGATGTCAGAAGGTGGAGTTTTCCTTTCATAATGTTGGAGACTTATACTTTAATTTAAACTATAATTTATAATATTATTACTATTTTCAGTGGTTCCCAATTATTATAATGTGATTGGTTTTTGGTTTTTGGTGTCATTACTTTTTTAAAAAATTGGATGAAGTTTCTTAATCTCTTCACCTAGTGTAGTTTCTCTCGATCGAGTAGATTGTGTATAGTGGTGAGTTTCCTACGATCGTTAGAATGTGTGTGGAATAAGTGAATTTTTTCTAAATTTAAAAGGAACAAAAATTTCTGATTGGTACTTGAATTAGTGTATTGTGGATTATTTACTGATTTTCATTCACATAGGAGTCGTTTTTATTGCTTCCTTCAACCCTGAGTTATTGACTACTCAATCAAGTATTATTTCATGTATCATTAAATAGGAAGAGTGGGGAATAATTTTTATAACCACGAGGACATTGTAAAAGGTAATCCTACCTTGAACCCATCACTATATTCATCAAGTCATCTTTTAAATTTTTTTACATTCTTTTAGATTTTTAAACATAAAAAATTTCAAAAACAACCTCCACTTCTTTCTATAATTTCATGTGGAAACTGTGATTGTTGTTCAATATTATCTCAATAAATCCTTGGTTAACAAATTGATTGAATTTTTATCTTAGGAAATAATTTTGTTTGTCACACCCCATTACATTAATGTTTCATCTACCAACCTTTAAAATTTCAAAAGGTTTGAGGGATTCAACCCCCTATAAAAACTTAAGACATTACAATCTCCCAAAAATAACATAACTCATCTTCAAGATATAATGTATTACCCAAATATGGTACCAAACATATCCATCTACTTCAAAAGTAACCTTGTATACCCTGATCATCGATTCATAATTCAAATATCTCAAGGTGCTCTCCACTTTAGTTGTTACCTAGCTCAATATCTTCCCAACATAAAACTCAAATAAACTAATGGTCCATCGATCATACCCAGAAACAAAAGCCCTCCTATGACACATATTCACTCATGAACCTCATCATGTGCTCACATCATACTCATGACACATATGATATCCATAAATTGCTATACCTCATTAGATTCCCACCTCATTCCCATATCAAACATGGAACCTATGTGATCCCATATATCATCAGATTCCGATTAGAAGTCTTGGTTCCACACACCTCACATAGACCCCACATCGCATTGATTTCCAGATTCCAGTGAACCTCAAAGAAACTTGCACCACATCGATGTCCAAGTTCCCATGCACCATATGTAATCCCACATCGCATCAATGTCCATAGATAATCCAGGTGCCACACACCTCACACACACTCACTCACTCACACACACAGATATATATATATATATATATATAATGCATCTGATCTGATTCGAACATACTAACTGAGATCTGGTTAGAAAAAAAAAATATATCTTGTGCAGCTCGTACACCCAAAACCGTACATTCCTACAAAAATACCATGCCATATTAAGAATAACCCTAGAAATTCCCACGATGTACGTCTTCCCATAATAAGTTCCCTATCCTTCTCTGCACTTGGTAGCTACACTGCATGTACCTGAGTTGAATCTCGAATACATGAGGAATGTACTCTCTACGATGCTACAATATCCACTAAACACTAACCCCACTACTCGGTCACATTGTCTCTACAATGACCTCCAAGTGAAGCTGAATCCTGGATATCAACCCCTGGTACCACCCCTAGTTTGACCTCAGATCTTTGAAGTTTCCCCAAACCCTGGCCACCTTCTATCCACGAAGGATTCCTACATAACCTTTCGAGATTCTTAACCTAGCCACATGCTTGAAAATCCTTTCGAGGCCACATGTACTGATTCTGGAAATGTTCAAACCACCCACACTGGATGCTCACTATTGATGACCCACTCCCCAGTGGTATACTCAAATCTTCAGCCAGAATTCCCTACTATGACTAATCATGGGATAACTTCAGAATATCTCAAAAATCACCACTATAATCACCTTATGCCATCACTGAGATTGAATAAGATCAGTCTGTCAAATTTACCTTGGTTATCATCACATGATTCATAGCCTCTAAGAAGGGGGATAACCTGGATATCTTTACATACACCTGAATGGCGTGCCATAAACAATCCTCAAATGCCTCACTCTTGAGGTGTCATCACCCACCATACCATGGTTAAAATGAAGAAATTACATGAAGGTGGATGCATAGTCCATGAAGGATATGTCTCCCTGCTGAAGGTTTAAGAACTCCTTGGATCATTCCACCATTAGCATCTCATGGGAGAAGTTCTTGAATAACCTGGCCTCAAAGTCCTTCAAAAAATTCCCTTGTGTATACCTGCCTATAGTTGTACATCCCACCAGTGATTTTCTGGTCCTCATATCACATACATAGACAACTTACCCCTCCAACATGTGGGTGTATCAAGATGGTCAAATATGATCTGCACTGACTCTATCCAATTCTTTCCAACTTGTGCTCCACCCTCACCTAGAAATAAAGGTGGTTGTTGTGACTTGAAATATCATGTCAGATATTCCATTAATGACTCTTCTCCCTGAACTCCTCAATAAATCTCTTGGATAACCTGAATTAGACTCTCTCTGAGCTATTCATCAATCCATGTCCCAAAAAATTCCATATTATGTAGTGTCCTATGTAAACCTATGACTATACCTATACCTATACATGGGGCTCATAATGAAATCTTACCTCTGGGGTCACATACCCAACCTAAGGGTCCACTACTTATGTATTCTTCTACAAGACCGAATCACTATCCCTTTGATGCTATATCAGAGCCCAACTTAGAGGAATCCCATTGAATGCGAATAAAATGGTAAAAAACCATGACATTAAACATAACATAGATACATAAATATTTAACAAGTAGCACCCTCTCACCACCCTTACACTTCCATATCACTACCATGTCACTCCAAATTCAACCTCATGGCCCCTAACCTACCTATATCCTAGCTAGGTATCACATAGAAATATGGACATAGGACCCCTCACCTACGATAATAGAGTCAAGAGTCACATGTAATCATAGGTGGTTGAGTAGAATGACACCAAAGAGGCTTATCTAGAAAAAACTATTTAGATTCTTTGTTGACATTTTAAACAAGTCATCCCTATGATCATCATTTTCTACTCCTACTAGATCCTAACACACACACACACAGAAATATATATATCACATCACAAACATATTTCATTGGAACCACATGCCGGGATGGTGGAGTAGAATTCCACCAAAGAGTGGATAAGAGAGAAAAAACTATTTATCTTCATTTTTTGACACTTTAAACAACCCAAGTCTCTTTACACAAGCTAGGTTCCCAATGATTATCATATAAAATTTATCACAACCCCCCCCCCACACACACATCAACTATCTTATGTGGCCATTAAGAAATCATAATAAATCCTCCCTTTCCATATTGGGTCAAGTGTCTAAAAATCCAACCATTCTATACCAGACTAAAGGTTACATATCTCCCATATTTCCGTACTAGGCCAAGGGTGACATATCATAACAGATTATAATCACACCCAAGTGCACCACTTGATGTGGAAATCATATCAACTGTAAAAGAGAAAAAACAGAACATCAATTTCCCATCCCTAAAAACGTGGTCTATCCCCCTTATATGGGGATACATGCACCCAAACACAAGAATTAAACCCAATTCTGACTATATACCAGTCTCCGGCTTAAAATATAAAAAATAGTAAAACAAAATGGTAGGTAAAGAACAACTCTGATACCATTTGTAGCTCCCCAACCCATTTTTCCACCCAAACAATACTCACTTCTGGTGAACCACTAGGCCTTATGTGCACCTCTCCATACACCCAAGGCTATCGACTAGTAGTGAGGGTGTAAATAGGTGATAGTGGGGATACTATACCATCTATTGATGATTATAGTAAAGGTCTATATAAATATAATAGTGAAATGAATACCATAAACAACTATAACTGTAACCCGCCATCGAGGAAGCAAGCATAAACAATAAGAATCAACAAACCCAACATACCATTTTTAGAATAAAACTCCATTTGTAGCTAAAATAGAAATTCCATATCATATTAGGTCATACCAGAAAATAAATAATTGTGGTTTCTCATGTCCAACCACCATTACATACACATAATAAGGATGATAGAGAATAAAATAAAGTCAAAAGGAAAACTCCAACTGATATGAGAACCTCTGAGGTATCTTATCATCCATCCCATGATAAATAGATCGAAATGATCACTAAGGTATAACTCATGAGCCCGAACCCTTTCCTGACTAAAAAATCATAAATTCTATATATTTCCTAAAGGTCCCATGATGGGTGTGAGAATAATTCTAGTAGGCCACCACCAAAATGAACTAAATTACGTCTCTGAATAAGTAGGTGTATCTATATAAAATCAATAAAAGGATCACGGCACACATGTATAAATAAATACTCACTTCAATTGTGCTCAACAACCATGAGGATGAAATCACATACTTCGGGAAACACTAATATACCACATAACCCCGTTATATATATATAGAATATAGTGAGATGTCTGTATATATATAACTATAGTTGAGAGGATCCTTAGCACATGAACAAGGAATCACATAACAAGTAACAAGTTGGAGAGCTCTTAGGAACATATTATGAAAGTATCACAGGGACCTCAAGCCAACCGACACCTCCCACATCATAATCAATAACTAAAATACCAAAGGAATTCTCAATCATGTACCTGGTTCCTTGGACTTCTTCTAAAGATCTCTCATCAGATCAATTCCTAATATATAAGGCACATCAATGTCTATCCTCCAAAAACTAAACATCATCAGCTCAATAGACGATGTCCTGAGGAATGTTGATCTATTTCATCCAAAATAATCCTTTCCTAATGGAATCAATAATACAATGAGCATCAGTCCCCAAACAATGGTATCACAACCATCATTGATGGATCCCCACCATCCATGAGGATTTATATAGGAAGAAACTCCAACCAAAATAATGGGAAACACCATCCTAAGGCAAAATTAATAAAGTTGCAACCCACATGAGTGGTCAACACCACCTCATAATCTGAGTCCCGAACATTTGAACATGACTCTAATGACAAGTAGGCCATTCATGGTGAGTGAAAATAACCAATATAGTACCTAATATATATCATCATGACACCTCGTTCCCCTGTGACCATGTCACTAAACCTTATGGTCATAGCCATCTCAAATCACTCGATCCACGCCAGAAACCTAATGAATTCGTCACCTCAACCTGACGATAATGTCACCCAACCTATTATCAACATCACCAATAGAATCTCGGATAAAAACAATCTGATGAACCACATCACATAATCCATATGGTCTTAACCATATCAATCCTTAGGCTGTTCCCATCATGTACCCTTGGAAATCATCACTTTTAATATTAAAATATATATTTAAATAAATAAACACCTCGGACCTAATATTCCCAAGGTTCAGAGCCTCACACCGGGATCATACTATTTCTAGTCAGGTGTAATCAATCCCATAAGAATTTCAAATGATCAAATATTTAATTTATAGGAAATACATTCATTAATTTGGGTCTCTCTCGGACCACCCAATGTCGTGCTTAATAATATTCCCCTAAAACACAAGAAAAATCATAGAGAAAGCTAATCACCACTTACCTCATATTGGAAGATGTTCACTCATCCAGTATTGGAATCTAAGTCAAGATTGTTTGTAAGAAACTGGAGTTTTATATGAAATCACTGAAAATAGGGTAAATTAGATCACACTAATTTAGCGCTCTATATAAGAAGAGAAAAAGATAAAAGAATGAATATGATTGAAGAACTAACCATTGCAATTCTAATGAGACAGATGATGATCGATTCAGAGGTTAGATGATATTTGTCTCAAATACTAAGGATGAGGAAGAGGATGAATCTAATATGTTATGTGTATAGGTGGATAAGGAAAAAATGGAAGAGAAACATAAATAGAGGCATGAGTATTTTTGATATTTCACACTTTTAAGTGAAACAATTGGTTTAGTCACATTGTTTGTCTAACCCTACACCAATTGTGAAACACCTATTGTCTATACACCACACCTCATATAGTTGGACCACACAGTTTATTCAAACTATGGTTATCATGTGTGAACCTAATACCTAAGTGGAATTAAGCATGCGACCATGCACATGGTTTTCCAAAACCATGAAAAGGCTGTGCGAATCCAACTACCAAAACCTGCAGATCACCCTACATGGTCGTGTGCACCCTCTCAAACAGTTTTTCAAACATTTCATATATGTTAATGAGGCCTTTAAGATTACAACTGGGAGGCTATAAGGTTTTTCTAAATCACATTCCTTTTCCCACACACTCTGATAAGCACAGGTTCGGACTTCGATGCACCCGAGACATAGAGAAAACACTGATGTACCTTCTGAACATTAAAACCCATCTAAAAATAATTCCTTGGGTCAATGGAACTCTTGGAATTAGGTTCCTAAGATAAAAAAAAACAGTTTTTCTTAACACCAACCACCAAAATATCAAATGGATTGATGAATTCAAATAACAACAAAAAACCAGGATGTTACATCAGTAATTCGTTACTTTTCACACAATCCCAAATATGTTTCACACACCCAAAAATTGAAGTAAAAAATACTCAAACATATCTGAATGAATTATATGTATAAGGTACATGAAATACTCATGTAAAGGCATGAACATATATGAAATTGAAATCTCTAAATGTACTCCCATGGAGACAAATATCAAACCTCATGAACCTTTCTAGAAAAATGAACAAGCCTCCATGATGGAAGGTAGTCCAATACAAATCCCATATACCCATGGAGACTTTAATCAAAATAGAATTAAATTAATCATATCTATAACACGTAATATACACAAACTATTCCTAACAACTAAATTCAATCAAATAACGTCAATTACAAGTTGAGGACATGGTAGATCAAAGGAAAATTTTATGGAGTCGTACATGGAATTAAATACAAGGCACTATAACCATGAAATTTTTTATTAGTTAATGAATACATGCACATTCATAATACCAATAATTTATAACCATGGATAAATTAATGAATAAGAATAAAATAAATGAACAATTAAAATATTTTAACATGTGATAGCTGTTTATGAACTATTCATAAAAAATATACAACAATAGACCCTTTTATAAATTAGGTATGATTATGAAAATCCCATAATTCTGAATATAAGATATTTAATATCCAATAAAATATAAAAAATTTCATATTATTTATTATATCATATATCAATAATTTATTTAAACCTTGGATTTAACAATAAATAACTTTTGATGTAGTTTAAATAATACCTTTTAATAAGATTCCCTTTTAATTTGTAAAATTTCAAAGTCATTAATTTTGTCCAATTCTTAATTATATATATGAAAACATTTTATATTTTGACCTTATTTATGAGATGTGTAAAATCATTTACATATTATTTTTCATAATCCTTAAATAAAATATTTATTTAAATATAAAAAAAATCGATATAATTTTAAAAAAAAGGTTTTATACCCTTTATTATTATTTATAACATTTATAAATCATATCATGGTGAAAAATATGTTCTTAATAACATATATTTAATATTAAAGGAATATTTTTAATAAATGATTCAAAAAAATAAATCCATTTACCATAAATATTTTCTAGTTAATTAATTTATAAAAAAATATTTGATAAATTTTATAAACAATATCTTAAAATTTTAATTGTTTATAAACTATTTATAAGTAACCCATTTCAATTCTAAATTGTATTTTATTTATAAATAGAAAATTTATTTATTTTCCAGAACATTTTAGAAAATTACTCAAAATAATTCACCTTTTAATTTTAAAAAATTAAAATTAATTATTCATAATTTTTAATATAAACATATTTATATTTCAGTCTTATTTTATAGTTTATAAACCTTTATATATCATTATTTATGATTTTGAAATAAAATTTTATTTCTAGATCACAAGGCCTTCTAGAAAATAGGGTGAAAGGTATTTTAAATATTTAAATATAATATTTGGAATATATTTTTGATACATATTTTCTAGAAATTTATATAACTAATTATACATAAATGATAATTAATTAGTTTTTAAACCTTTTAAAAATGAATATATTTCCAAAACACCATTTTATATGCATTATAAACATTATAAATCAGAAACAAAATTTTCAAAACATATTGTTTTTAAAAATTTCATTTTTCCCTTATACATAATCCACATGTTTCATAAGGGCAATTTTACATTTTCAAGATAAAAATGATTTATGTATGGGTAATTTCACATACCATTATTAAAACACTTTGTGGAAAATTATAGGTTCTAACAGGATCAAAACATGAAGAGACCTATTTCTTATGATCAATTTAATAGGTTAACTTGATAATTTTTATAAATTCATTAATTTATTTTATATTGTTATAATATAAAAAAATATAAAACAAATCAAACTAGTATCATAGTATAAATGGAATTTTTTATAGAAGAGGTAATTACATGTTGATCTGATGAGAAAGAACACATTGATACAACTATTAGGTTTTTGAGGACTATCACATGATCATTTGGAAGTCAAAGAATACCCAAAAGTTAGGAACTATCCTAAAATAGTAGAAACATGCGTCGTAAATTAAATTACATGAAAACTAATCATACCTGGTTCTTGTTTACAATGATTATGTTCTTCCTTTATGCTGGGAGAATGGTCGAGGAATAATTCTAAAGGAACAAAAGAAGATATCTCTCCAACATGTGGGGAATACCATAGGCAAGTTCCTAATTTCAATTAGAGGAATCCCGTACATTTTAATATCTTTTATCATCTTCTCAGAGGGTAAGGAAAAAGTTATGGGAAATAATAGGGACTATATAGTATTGAATAAATTAGTTTTTCACAATAGGAGTGATATAATCGAATTATAGCCATCCTTGATGTATTTCCTTTAATAATAATTGTTGAAAAAGTTCAATGTATCGACATAAGTTAATTACCATTATTATGTATTCCTTGATCCCATTCAATTAGTATTCAAATCATTTAGTCCATTCATAATGGATTGTTATCATTAAAACTATTTGGAAGATAAATGCACCAAATTGTAAATATTCCACTAAATATATTAGTGCATATTCACCAAAAATCATATGATGAACTGGTTCATAGGAATACTAAGGTGTTTCTATGGAAATTTCTGGACCCCAAAGTTTTCAATGTTTTGAAAAGAATGAATGTTGTCATAGTGATAATTTATTCCTTAAATTATGTGTGTGGAGTGATCTTGGAAAGAGCCATAGTTTTCTTGTTGCGAAGGATTTTTTTGAGCTATAATAGTGTGTGATGCTTTCATGGGGACTGAATGTTGGTTAATATAGGAATATTGTTGTATCAAGAAGTTTTAGAAATCCTAGTGATTTTTTGGATCTCATTAGTGAGAACATAGGGCCGAAAATTTTTGTAGGTGATTGGGGGTCATCAAGATCAAGGTGTTGAAATTTTTTAGGGGTTTGGTAGAATTTGTGTGGTGTGCTCAGGAAAAGAAGATTACACAATATGGGTTTTTAAATATTTCACATGCTATTAGTTTGAGTTATTCCTAGTGTTATATTGTTTTATTTAATACTGAAAAATACATCTCACACTAGAATATCCATTGTGAGGATCTTTATTTAATAACCAAAGACATTCATCGTTGTATATAACTCTTAAGGTAACGAAATCCACATATAATGAATAAAATGTGAAAAAATAAAAACGTAGGAATACAGAGGATTTAAAGTCGTTTGATGTTTGTTTACATCCAATGGAGAAAGGGGTCTAATAATTATTTATTTCTCTTCATATAAATCCTTAAAGGATTAAATATTATATTTTACAAGATATTTATTCTCAATATAAAGCTAAAAAATATAAGCGATATCACGAGGTCATTTTAGTTATTTATATTACCAAGAAAATCAACCCAGAACATCGACAGTGTCAACCATGTTTTTTTCAAAATAGGAAAAATCTCCACTACAAAAAAAGTCTCCATTAAAAAGTTGTTCAAATTTTTTTTCTTCTCTTGTAATCAACTCTCTAAAAGAGAGTATCACCCACAAAACTTACATTTACAACCAATTTAGGGTTTATGCTCAACCCAAAGTCTCCTTGAGGGATTCCGATTTATTTTTGGTAGAACCTTTGACATCATATATACCCCATTGTCATTTTTTGATATTTTCTCAAATTTCAAAAAAATCATTAAGCACATTACAAATCCAATGATATTTCACATTAATCTATTTTAATCTAAAATGAAATGTCGGGTTCCTACTAAGATAAATGACACTATGATTATCATAATAGAGAAAATAATTCTCTTGAATATGTCCCGGATCATGTATAAATATATTTATCCCCAAAATACCCTTGAAACCTTTAATGATTTTTATTACAACACCATTCAATTTTTTTTAAAAATATGTTTGATAGCATATACGACACGCAACATCGAGCCAAAACAAATCATTATTATTTAAACATCACTATTACAAACTAACTAAAAAATTGGTTGGTATAAATAGGATTTAATAAATTATAAAATTTATATAAATTTTATAATCAATATAAATTTAATGATAAATTCCAAATAAATATGAACACAATTTATAATGAAGGCATTATTTAAAAAAATTGATTTTCTTCATAAATAAATTTTAATGTTTTTTTGTGAGAGAATATTATAATTATTTTCATAAAAATTTAGAAATTATATTTTATAAAATTAATATCATTTTTTAATTATAATATTAAAATTAACATAGGATTAATGATTTGGATTTTTCTGAAATTATTGATTTTTTCAGTGAATAGTAAACATTATTGATTTTTTAAATATTATCATTTCTTTTCATTAAATCAAGTAATTTAAAAGGTACATTATATTTTTTATTTGGTATTAAAGTAACATATGAACTAATTTATTTATAATAATATAATTAATTTCATTTTGAATCAGTAATTTCTATGATTTTGGAATAATTTTATTTTTATGCTTAAAAATGCAGTCTTCTGCAAAGTGTTTTTAAGTTATTAAAGATTATGAATTTTAATTTGTTAAAATAAACCCTAATAAATAAATATTTAAATAATATTTTTAAAGTATATATATACATTTATATGAATTTAAATACATATAATAATTATTATTTTTCATATAGTGAATATTAGATTATTTTATGTCTGAAAATGATTTTCTTGAAAAATAACTTTTCAACACATTTTGTGGCTATTATTTTAAATTAAATTTTGATAATTAATTGAATTTAATTTGATAAAATGGATTAAATATTTTTATACACCATTATTAATATTATTTAATAAGTATTTCTAAATTTTTGGTCATATTAAATAGTAAAAATAGTAAAAATTAATTACAATAATTAATTTTAAAATAGGGTTTTGCATGTTATATGCGCTTATGTAAAAATTAATTTTCCATAAACATAATAATTTTTACTTAATAAATTTTATTTAATATTATTAAAATTGGTTCTAAATTTTATACAAATTTTCATTTTAATTGTGGCTTAAAAGATAAATTACCTGGGTAAAAAACTAGTGACAGTGGTGAAAACTAAAATTGTAAAATAAAGTAACCTTAGAGGTAAATGGAATAACATGTTTAAAACATGTTTATTTTTAAATTTTGGAGGTTCTTATATAACTTAAAATCCCTAGAATATATTATTTATCAATTTTGGATTCACTTGTCTCAAGAGTGACATCCCATTACTGAATATTTTTGGGTATATACAAAAATGCCTCTCCACCTCACTTATCGAAGAAAACATCCAATGATATTCTCTTTACACCTCAAAAGCCTTTTTTGTCCATTAAAAGACCAAATTCCTTCTCAAATTCCATTAATATATAATATAATCCATTGTTTGAATATGAAACCCACCAAGGAAGGATTTCGGTGAACAACTAATGAGGTTGTCTGAAGAAGAGGTATTGTTCTTAACTGATCATTTTATTTTATTTATTCTTCCACATCCATAAAATTGTATTAAAAAATTACGATATAATAACATTATTATATTAAATATTATGATATTTTATAATTTTAATGTAACAACATATATCCATATCCACATCCATTAAATGGAAAATGAAATCATTGATCATCTGTATGGAGGAAAACCACCTCACGAACTGATGTAATTCATTTTCTATCATCGCCTGTTAGGAAATTTTATGATGATGGTTTTAAATTTTATATATTATATTAATGATATATTCTTAGTTTTATAAATTCAATATCCCATATATTTTATTACTATATCATTTATAGAAAAATGATAACGTTATTCATTTCTACGTGTGGATTACCACCTCCATGAAGATATAAAATTCATTTTTCTTAACCACATCACATGGATGGAATATGTAATTTTATATTAATAAATAATATGATATTTATGATATATTTACCATTATTTAAAAAATAAAATAACACTTACCTTCTTTCTATTATTATCTTTGAAAAATAAAAATGTTACTTCTGCGTATGTATGACATACCGTCCCAATGATTGTAATATAGTAAATTTTTCATAAATATTTTTTATGGTTTCTTTTAAATGTATAAATGATTTAAAATAATTAAAATAATTATTTCATGATTATAATCTTGGAGATGATGTGATAATATTCTCTTTGATCTTAGTGAACTTACTAATGTGATTTTGTATATATGAGAGAAATATAATCAAAATGACCAACACGAACCTAAATGATTGAGTAATCAAATATAATGTGATTATAAATAATATAAAATTAATAATAACTCTAAAATGGTTTCTAAAGTAAGTAAATAATTAACATGAGTTTTTTATTTAGGAATATAAAGAACGCATGTGATAATTCTGGCTCCACGAAAGGGATCTCTCTAAACCACCCCTTTTTCTGGTTATGAACATTCTATCTATAACTCACTTACTATATCCCTTTAATGTTATGAAGTGATGATAAATTATACATTTATGTATCTCACATATATACCTATCATATTCTCCATTCCTTTTATGGTTTAATACATTCGTTATGTTTATTTCCCAAATACATTCATTGTGAAATTTCCATTGATTATGATATGAGGTAATGTTAGGTAACCCATTTTCATTCCATGAGTAATTCTTATATTTATTTGATATGATTTATTTCCATGTTATGGAACACATAGATCAAAAACAATTTAGTATGGTTACAAAAATATAGTGTTACAATACATTGGGTAAATATTTTGTCTTACGAGACGTCATGTTTGGGATCATGGAGTAATCTTAATCCATTATGTTACTTTGTCCACCATATGATATTGTTTAGGCAGATAGCCTTGAATCCTGCTAATTTCATGTTATATTTTTCGTCTATATTAAATATGATTCCTTGATCTTATAATACTATTCTATTTGTGTTATACTCCCTTGTGATTACTCACAAGCCTTTTATTTTAGAATATAATGTCATACATTTGACTCAAATTTTATATTTCCTTATCATGTTTATTCCCTTATTAGGATATTAGCACACCCATTTCATTTTTTATTCCCCAATTTATACAATTTATTTTTAGGTACTCAAATGGATTTATGATCTTATTATGGATAATAAAATATTTATGTCATTTTTTCGTATCCTTTCGATATATATGAGCCTAGTTTTCCAAAGACGCTAGGCCTTTTAGATCCATGTTTTTTGTTAACAGATATTTAAGTTAAAAATTATGTAATGATATGTGTAAAAAGGAATATTCTATAGTTGGTATCATAGGAAGTTTTATATATTTTAGGGGATTAGTACTAGAATAATTTATTGATAACACTTGGGAAAATTATAATTATAGGAAAATATCATAGAATTTTGGTGAAGTATAGAGTGAGTGAGTTATAAAAAAATACATCTCTATTCGGATACTACCATTATATTAGGTCTTTGAATAGTTATACCTATATGTAATAACACTAAAAGGGTGAATTTATATGGAATCGATCATCACCAAGTTCATGAAAATGGGCTTTTCTGCACACTTTATTTGATACTCACAGGGGACATGCTTTTCAAATTCAAAAAATATTTATAAACCATTATTAGGGACACGAGAAGATTTTTAGGTTATAAAAACAAATAGGGATATTTATTTCTATAATCTATATTAAAATATAGAGACTCATAAGTGGGTATATACATATAATTTTTAAGATATTCCTTCTAATTTTATAAGTTTCCATGTTGTATGTTAATGTATTCTCATTTTTTTTTTCTATTTTTAGTTATTGGTAGGAAATAGGGGAAACCGTGCCAAAAAATAACATAATAGAAAAGGTGTTTATTTTCCCAATGGTATGCCTAAAATTATAGAAGTGGTAGATGATAAATTCATGGTAGTACTGGAATAACCAGCCCATGTTATAAATAATAATATGAATTATGTGGAATTCCCTCCTCCTCTCAAGAATGAGAAAGTTGAAGATGATTATTTTTTATTAAAAAAGAATTATACCTTTAGGGTATATTCTAATCCTCACATTATGAAACAATTTATTAACTTAATTGGGATGTTATTATCTATCCTCTAATGATCAGAGAAATATAAAGCTGTGCTGTTTATTTATCCCATTTAGGGAAAAGTCTACCAGTAGTGGACAATGACAAATTAAACAGAGTAGAAAGAAGGTTTTTATTCCACATAATATTAATACTTAAAAAAATATGTTAAAAAAAATATTTTATCTAGAATCTCTACTTTAAATGGGGTCTAATTTACTCAGACTAAAGAAAAATTAAGATGAGTCAATCTGGGGTTTTGAGGAAAACATTACAAGGATTTCAGGGAATGACTCCGACATTATCATCAAAATAGAATGTAAGATGAATCATTTCATTAGTGGATGAAAGCTGAGTCTATGAAAATATTTTGTGATTTGATAATTTTATATTTATTAAGAGATTTTACATTGTTCCTCAATGTTGAGAGGGAGATTAATGACTCTTAGTGGTCTCATGGGGATGTAGAAGAAAAATTTAAAATGGAGTTTTCTTTAAGAGTGTCAATAGATAAATCCCA
Source organism: Viscum album (assembly GCA_963277665.1). Classification (NCBI taxonomy): domain Eukaryota; kingdom Viridiplantae; phylum Streptophyta; class Magnoliopsida; order Santalales; family Viscaceae; genus Viscum; species Viscum album. The sequence goes on along the minus strand of OY728123.1, from coordinate 427,540,442 downwards.
TTGTGGAATTAAAACCCAATATACCACTTGTGAAAAGTGTGAGGATAAGTTTCTTAGAAACAAGCCCATGCGAACTAGAAGAAGTTTCAAATGCTGAAAATAATGGGTTCAATCTAATCTTTATCAATGGGAAATGAAGAAATACACAAATGTTGAAGAAGAAATGAAGGTTCAGATAAACCCATAGAATATATTGAATTTTCTTTACTACATGTAACATAATAATTATTCAAGATAATCCCTAAGACAAGGGTCATTATGGATAATCAATGACAATAAGCTCCAAGGCCTAAAGAAGAATGAAGGTCATATGCTATAACTCTCGATGATGTGGATCTCGATTATGATGTGGTAATAGGTACTCTAGTTATTCATTTATGAATAGTGAATGTACTTTTTTATTCTAGTTCTAAGAATTATTTCATATCTTTCACGTTTATTAGAACTATTAAAAAACCACATCAAAACATAGGGGTTGAGCTATATGTGGGAATATCAATCAGAGAAATTGTTGCATCCCAAGTATATAATTCCTCCCCATTCAATGTTTGTGTATTAAATATTCTATAAAATATCATCTTAATTATTGTATTTTAGTTTCATTCTATATTGGATATCAATTGGATAAAATTATATAAAGATAACATCAATTGTTGGGAGAGGGAGATCACTATTCATATCCCATGTTATCCTTTGATTTTGTATAAGTATAAGGAAGAGGTTAAATCTCCCTTGTAATATTCAATTCAAGTGTGGATAATATTTACTTATGATAAAATATATCTATCCCAAATTGTTGATAAAATATATATAATCATTCTGGAAGTCATTCTCATAATGATGGATTATACTAATGTATTTCCTAACCAGTTTTTTGGTCCTACTCTTGATCGAGAGGTTGAGTTCTCAATAAAACTTATATCTGGATATCTTCCCTTATCAAATAATCCTTATAGAATGTCCACCATTGAGATTTAAGTTCTGAAAAATAAATTACAAGATAATCTAGAAAAGGGTTTTATACGTTTGAGTGCCTCACTATGGGATGTGCTAGTCCACTTATTCAAGAAGAAGTATTGGACAATGCCACTCTATATCGATTATTGTGAACTTAAAAAAATAATGATAGAGAACAATTATCCTCTACCGTTGATCCATTATATGTTCAATCAACAATTTGAGGATCCTTATTTCTCTATTGTGGACCTTCGGTTAGGATATAACCGATTAATGGTGAAGAAGGAAGATATTCCTAAAATTACCTTTTGAACAAGGTATGTGAACTATTATTTCACATTGATTCCATTTGGAGTCACCAATTCTTTAAAAATATTAATGGACTTAATGAATATATTATTTATAGATTACCTTGAAAATTTTGTTTTTTCTTTATAGATAATATTATGATGTACTCCAAAATCAAGGAGGATCTTGAGAAGCATTTGAATATTGTGCTAAAGGCATTGAATAATAAGCTATATTTAAAGTATAGTAAATGTGATTTCTCTATGAAGTAAGTATCAATCTTGGGGAATATTATCATAAGAATATAGATATATATGGACCCTTTTAAGATAAATGAAACTGAGGAGTGGCCTAAAATATCTTTTGTAATAGATATCTGTAATTTACTTAGACTTGATGGGTATTACCGATGATTTTTTGGAAACTTATTGTGATTTTAAAAACCACTGAACAAAGATGAAATTTAATGGATTAATGTTTTTATAGACCATTGAATTCAAATAATTCTTTAAAGGGTTCAAAAAGAGACTTGTCACTACACTAGTCCCCACACTACCCTCAAGAGGGGAACCTTTTTCTGTATATGGATATGCTTAAATGAAGGTATTGGGATATTTATTGGTGAAAAATGATAAAGTGATAGCCAAATCCTCAAGGAAGTCAAATATTCAAGATCATAACTATCCAAAAAATGATATAGAGTTGGAAACAATGATTTTTGTGTAAATAATTAGACGACATTATCTCTATGGATATAAGTGTGAAATATATATGGATTATAAGATTTTTAAATATATATATTCGCAAATAATGAGATTAATCTACCAAAAAAATATGGTTAGATCTAATCAGTAAGTATTATTACTAAATTCATTACTATCAAAGAAAAGAAAACAGTGTGAAAAATGATCTAAGTATAAAGGATCTGATAATATCATTGATGATTAGAACTGATAAGGATCCAATATTCTGTAACATGGAAGGGATTGACAAGGGAAATATAAAAGAAGGAACACCATGATTCCTTTCTCAAATGATTACTCAACCATACAATCTGGATAAGATAAATTATTATAAAAAACATGATATAAAAATGAAAATGAAGGTAGAATCTATAAAGAAAAGGATACCCTCGGTGTTCAAAATTAATGAAGGAGTGGTAAGATTTGGGTCATGATATGTGTACTATCAAATTTAGAGATAAATAATGAGATGTTGAATGATACACATATCTTGACCTCCTCCATTAAATGTGGGAGGATGAATATATATTGATATATCAGAGATAAATATTAGTGGTACAAGATGAATAAGGATATTTTAAAAAATACATCAAAGTGTATGGTATGTCAGAAAGTGATGCTTGAAAAGAAAACATCTAACTGGATATTGAAACCATTACCCATACCTATATAGAAATGGGAAAAAACCACATGGACTTTGTTATTGGAAATCCAATGAAATTATGAAGAAATAATTCCATTTGGGTTGTAGAGGGACTTCCTACAAAGACTACACACTTCATTGAAATTTGATAGGATTTCTCACTCGATCAACTTGCAATGATATACATCAAAGTGGTGGAGAGGCTGAATGAAACACCACTATTGATTATATCTAACTATTATCTGAGATTTAACTATATATTCTATAGGAGTCTACAACACACTCAAAATATTGAGTTGAACTTTAGTATAGATTATCACCTCAAAATTGATGTCCAATATGAATATAATTTTCTGAAACTGGAATACATGTTGAGAGCATTCTTGATGGAATTTAAAGGATGATGAGATCAGCATATTCATTTATCGAGTACTCACACAATAATAGCTTTAAATCAAGTATCCAAATGGTTCTGTATGAGACCCTTTATGGGAATATTTGTATAACAAATACGTGTATGGATAAAGTTAGTGATTATAAGCTATTGGGACCTGATAGGGTTAGGGAAATGGTTGAAAAGTTCAAGAAAATTAAACCACACATCATGACTGCCCTGTGTCTATAGAAGAGTTATATTGACAGTCATTGATTAGACCTAGAGTTTGAGGTTGGGGATAATGTGTTTCTTTTCATATCTCCACAGAAGAGAGTCATGAGATTTTAAAAAAAGGGAAAACTAAGCCCCAGGTACATAACCCCATTGATATTATCAATCACATCAGAGATATGGATTATTGATCAGCACTCCCACCAACCCATCCTGAAGTGCAAGACATACTCCATGTATCCATCTTGAGGAAGTAAATACGAAATAACTCACATGTACTTAATATAGAGTTTGTGCCACTGTAAAATGATATATCTCATGAGGAGTATCCGATGAAAATCTTGGACCAAATATATAAAGTTCTATGCAACAAGACAACTCACCTAGTCAAACTGTTTTTGGGGGAACCATAAATATGAAGAGGAAACCTGTTAACTTGAGAAAGATATGAATTAGAAGTACACTCACCTGGTTTGAATTTAATATGTTATATGAAATTTCTATTGTGAAATTATTTAAGGGAGAAATAATTTCACACCCTGTTCTTTAAAAAAATAAATATATGGACGTTAGCGTGCATGACACGCATCCCCAGGACAAAACAAACCATGATTATTTAAATATATGCACTAAAAAATAACTCATTATATAGTGGGTATTAATATTATTAAATACATTATGACAAATACGTACATTCATAATCGATATAAATGTATTGATAAATTCCTAGGAAATTATTAGTCATTTTTTATGAATACATTTTATTATTCAAAAATTATGTATTCCAAATTTTTTTTGAGAAAATATTATAATAAGTGACATGAACTTTTATAAATTTTATTTTATAAAATTAAAATCATTTTAATTTATAATATTTTAATTAACTTTTGATTAAATTTGGTATTTTTCGGAAGTGATTTATTTTTCTGTTAATAATGAAAATTATAGTTTTTTCAAATACTCTCATTTTTCTTCATTAAACCAAGTAATTTAAAAGTACCTTTATAAGATTAATTTCATATTAAAGTTAGATATAATTTTTTATATATATAATAGTCTAGTTAATTTCATTTGGAATTAGCAATTTCCATGATTTTAGTACAAGCTTATTTTTATGCCTAAATCATGGTTTTCTGCATACTATTTTCTAGTGCCTCAAGTTTACTCATTTAAATTAGTTAAAATAACCCCTAATAAGGAAATATTTAAATTACATATATATATATATGTTATCCATTAATATTAATTTAAATACGCATAATTATGATTATTAATCATATGATCAATATAAGATCATTTTAGGTTTGAAAAATGGATTTCCAGAAAAATTATTTTTCGACTTTTTTGTGGGTTTAATATTAAATTATATTATAACAAATTTATGAATTAAATTTGATAAAACATATTCCATATTTTGAAACACCATAACTAATAAAAGGTAATGAGGTCACATTAATTTTTTTGTCATAATGAATAGTAAAATAGTAAAAACTAAGTACCATGGTTAAGCATAAAATGGGGTTTTGTACATTATATACACTTGTGTTATAATAAAGTTTACAAAAAAGTTTGTTTTTTATTTAATAAATTAGATTTATAATCAGTGGTTTTATGTTATCTAAGAAGACACATTTTATTTTTTGATTAGAATAAAAATTACCTATGTAAAAAACATGTTACCCTGGTGAAAACTAAAATGTTAAAAGTGAGAAACCATAGAGGTAAAGGGAATAATAATTTAAAAAATGTTTATTCATTAATAGTTGATATTTTGATCTAAATTATAATCCATTAAATAAATAATTTATCTCTTTTTGAGGCACTTTTAATGAGATTGACTTCCCATTATTGAATAGTTTCTGGTATTTAAAAAATTGCACTCCTCCTCACTTATTAAAAGGGACCCCTCTCCTATTCTAATAACAAAACAAAATAATCTTTTAAGAAAATAAATTACTTAATAACTTAGTAAATTCTCCTTAAATTCTCTATATTCCTTGTTTTTATTAGAAAAAATTGCACGAAAGGATTTGGGTGAAAACCTAAAGAGGTTTTCAGAACAAGAGGTGTCCTTATTAACTAAGAATTTTGTTATATTTATTCTTCCACATCCATCAAATATTATTAAAAAAATAAAGAAAAAAACAAAATTATTTTCAATGATATGGGATATTGTTATTTTTATTTAATAAAATACATCTATCTTCTCTTCCATCTAATGGAAAAAGAAATGATCGATGAAGTGTACAACGGACTATCGCCTTATGAACCGATGTCATTGGTATTCCATAATCGCATATCATGTATGTCTAGGATGAAAAATTTAATATTTATATACATTATATTCAATAAATATAAATCATATTTAAAAATTAACATTACATAAATTTTATTACCTCTTCATTTAAAGAAAAATTATAATGTCGTTCATGTGTATGCGTGGATTTCCGCCTACACAAAGCAACATGATTCATTATTCATCACCACATCACATTAATGTTGTATATAAGCATTGATAAAGAAATAATATAATATTTATGACATATTAATCATTATTTAAAGAGGTAATAACACTTAACCACTTTCCATCATGATCATTGAAAAATCCAAACGTTACTCATGCGTACGTAAGACCTTCCTAATCCATCATTATAATATAGTTCATTTTCATAACCACATTTCATAGTTAGTTTTAAAATTATAATTTAAATATAAAAATTATAATTATTTTATTATTATTATTGAAGATATGATGAAATAATATTCAATTTGAAATTATTCCTTTTACCAAAGTGATTTTTGGACATATGAGCCAAATTTCATTAAAATGTCAAACATGAACCTAAATGAATAAGTAATTGAATATAACATCATAATAAATAAATTAAAAAAAAAATCTTGGAGTTGTTTCTCATTTATGTAAATAATTAACATGATTTTCTTATTCATGAATATGAATAGTGAATGAGACAAGTCGGTCCTGACTAAGCGATCTCACTAAACCACCCTTTTCATCAAGTTTTGACTATTATTTTTGTAAATCACATTATATCTCTCTCATTAATGTTATAGAATGATTATAAATTCTGTAGTAATGTTTCTAAAATATATACTTATAATATTATCCCTTACTTTTATAAGGTTATACAAGCCTTATGATCATTTCTAAAATGTCTTCATTGTGAAATTTCCTTTTATAATAATATGAGGAAAGATTATGCAGCCAATTTTATTTCCCTAGGTAAATATTATGTTTATAACATAGATGGATTTCCATTTATTTAATAAAAAAATCATAAACATTTTAATATGTGTGTGAACTTGTATCACTCCAATGCATTGGGTATATCTTTTTTCTCACACGATGTTATGTAAGTAATTAGTGAGTAAGATGAATCTATTATAGGACTTTTCCACCATTTGATAGTTTCTTGGAAGTTGTCCTTGACACATGTTTATTTCATGTTATATGTTTCTACCACATTTACTATATTTATATTTTCTCATTATACAATTATATTTACATTATTTTCCCATGTGATTACTCAAGACCCTTCAATTTTATAATATCATGTTATACCTATGACTCACATGTTATGTTTCATTATTATGTCTATTCCATTATTGGGATTTTTAGATCACCCCTTTATATTTTTTTATTCCCCAGGTTATCCCATACAATTTTAAGAGATCAAATGGATATAGGATATCTTTATGGATAATAAATCAAGGATGTAATTTTTTAGTTTCCTTTGAACATATTATGAACCTATTATTCCAATGACATTATGTTTTTAGATCCCTAATTTGTGTTAATGAATATTTATGCTAATATTAATATAATAATATTTTTAAAAAGGATTGGGTTTATATAGTGATATACTATGATTCTATGGTAGGAAATGTCACATACTTATGAAACTGTGATTTCCCTAAGAGAACACCCCTACAAATGATATCATACATCAAGATATATATTTACTTGTTTCAATATCTCCATCCCTAAAGCATTTTTAAATCCTTATAATTCCTCTTTATCACTTCCAAAATATTAATAATCACTGGATATACCTCATAGATAACTTAATATCCATTTTACCACTCACTGATGATCCTTTCCTAGATTTAATGATAGTATGGTCACACTGCTAACAATTTGAGCAATGTATGGGCCAGTGAAAACATAGTATAAATAAGACCACCAATTGCGAGCTAATTGGGCTATTTTTTCTATATATTCTTTAAATATTTTTGTTAATATAATATGAATTGTCATAAGTGTGAAATGAGTTTAATGTGGTGTACCATTTAGTTTTTTCTTACACAAGATGAATCTTTCAAGAACCTTCTTTGTCTATTATTCTAAAAAATAGAGAAATCTTTTTATTTCTCTTATCATGATTTATCATCATTCTAGGAATCTAAGTATCTTCTCCTACGTAATTTATTTCAAACTAATAATTCAAATACTTCATTTACATATCAATATGGATGATATCTCTACTAATAATCAAAATAGAATCAACATAATATAAGAGATTAATGAAATCACTATCAAAAAACCATTTAAAAAACACAGTGATATGCATTAATTCTCTTATACCCATTTTCCTCTATAAAAGAGTTAAAATTATTTTACCATTACCTTGGTTTGTATTCCAAACCAAAAAAACTTTTTCAATGTTTATATAAAATGTATTATGTACCATCAAGATGAAATAACTTTATTTTAACCTTGTATATCTCATATTCAAGACCCCATATCAGAATGTATCTTTATATCAAGTAGTAAAACCTCTAGGTCAGACTTGATACCAAAACAAGAACAACGTTGATAGATTAATGTTTTACCATAAGGAAAAAATTTACAAATTTAATACATTTCACCTGACCAAAATCTTCTTAAAACCATCTTAGATATGTAGTATGCTTTCAAGATTCTATATTATCCTTTAATCCAACACACCTATTTTTTCACGAATATATTCTTTCCATGTGGCAACATTACAAAATATAATGCTTGTTTATTATAAAAGGAACACATTTACTCTAGTATCGACCTTCTCCAATCATCGTTATATTTATTACTGATCACATCATCATATCATTATAGATCCACCCTACTAGTAAGAATCACATGTATATGTGGTGAGTGTTTACCACTTGATTTTTGTTCATTGGTGGATTTACACAATTTTTCATTAGTTAGGATCTTATATGGAATATGATATGATGGATAAATAAAAGTATATTTATAAATATTTATTAGTGGTGATGTATAATCAGTTTTATGAATCTCTACTATATTATATTGAATAGATAGTAGTGTGAATGGATCAAAATTGACTAGAATTTCATAATATTTCAATTTCTTTATATTTTTACGAATATCCAAATATTTAATCATATGATACCTAAGAAATATCATATCTCTTATTCTAAAAATACTCATACTAATAGGATCAAATATTTTTTATCAAAAATCTTCATTATTATATCTTAAAAAGATATATTCCCTTCCCTTTTCATATAGGTTCACCCTATCATATTTTTGAATACGTACAAATTCCTTACAGAAAATTATTTAATGTAATTTTTTGATACATATTTACCAATAAAAATATTCTATTGTATTTCCTAGTTCAAAAGTAATGATGGAGAAATTTGGATATGATCAACTAAAGTCCACATTGCCTCACCCTAAAGGTTTTTAGAAGCTTTGTATTCGAGATAATAAACTTGAATCTTTTATAAATGGGTATTTTCATAATCTCATTGACATCATTATATTTATGTGTATTTGGTCATTATGTATTTATCATGATTCTGAATCATTTATAGTATTCATTAAATGTATCATGTTACTCTCATCCATTATCGATATACAAACACTTCAATCTTTTATCTATTTCCCCGTCCACTTTCTCATGAAAGTGCTTGAAAACTTCATACACATGATCTTTATTTTTTAATAAAAAATCCTAAACTTTTAAAGAATGAAAATCTATAATGGTCAAAAAATAAATATAATATCCCATCTTTTTGGTTCACACCAAGAAGACATTATTCCAATTCAAATCTAACATGTTTGATTTTTTTTGGTGCTAAATAACCGTAAAATGATTTTTGATGTTGTTTTCCAATGATGAAATTAGTAGAATTATCCAAATTAGAAGATTTTATTCCTAGAAAAAGATCATTATTGGATATCATTCTGATTCCTCTCTCACTCATGTGAACAAACTGTCTATTGCACACTTCTCTTGGAATAAACTTTCTATTTTCATTTACTTCTCCTCCACATAGTCTAACATCTTTGAGATAGAGACAATTATATTTATTACCTTTATAAATATATATTACCATTGGTAGAATTTTATTTATATTAGTGAAGGAATTGATGTATCCATATTCATTAATATTTCCAATTTATATTAGATTATGGTGAATATCAGTAACATGCCTCACATATTTCAATTGTATTGAGCGTCAAATATTATTCTCCAAAATAATATTACAAATACATGTAATTTTGTATGAACCATTATTTCCCCTATTTAGTTGTATAAATATCCTTGAAGTGTAGGAAGAGAATAAATATTATTTGGAAGTGACATGGTAAGATATGCCTAAATTAATATCTAAATTAAAGGCTCAGCTTGAAAGGTTGATATGATATTCTCTATTAATAACAATATCATCATTCATAAATGCAGCAACATTATTTTGAGGGTTACCTTTCTAATTCCTATACCCTGTCTTAGACTTTAAACACTCACAAATGAAGTGACTAGGATTTCCACAATGGTAGAATGTCATGTCATGTCTCTATCCAGATTTCTTTCAATTCCCCATTTATTTATTTTGATCACAAGGTTATTTCCTCTCCTTCTTCCCATAAATTTCATCTTTGAATTTCTTTGAGTGAGAAGTACCTGTAATGCATGTGTAAATTCCCTATCCTTCCTTATATACTCTTCATTTTACATCCTATATTTCAATATTTAGATAGTGATATTTCAATCAAGTGATTAATTTCAGAATGACATAATTAGTGTGACCAAATTCATTGGTAAGAAGATTTACATCAACACTGACGGGATTTCATCATCAACCATCAATGTTAGGAAATTTAACTGATAAAAAATACCTTGGAACTCAATCATGAAAATTCATACATTCTTCCCATCAATTTTCTTTATGTTGGCAGGATATCATATTAGGTTTTCTATATCATGTGTTTTTATCCTTGTATACATTTTTTAAATTTTTACCATAAAATAAAATCATTATGTATGTTGGATTTTTTGGATGATAATAATATCAATACCCTAACTGGTTTGAGTAGAACAATTCTTTTTGATCACAACCCACTCCACATCCAATATTAGGGTATTTGATGAGGCGTCCTTCTCATCTGATGGACCATCATATACTAGTTTTTTGATGGATCTACAAAGTGATTAATGATATTTACTATGAGATTATAAAAATCTTTAATATACAAGAAATAATACATTTTTGGTTTCCAAAGACAATAATTAAAGGATATAAGATTAATCATGTTATTGTTATTTACATCAATATATTATATCAAAATTTTAAAATATTACTATTAAAATGTTTTTGGAATTGTTGAAATAGTTGGAATCTACTTCAGGATCTTTGCAAATGCACTCTGATCAACCACTATATTATCAAAATAGTATCAAGGGTAAATATTTATTGATGATGCAATGATGAAATGGAGATGGTGTAGTACACCCGAGGTACAACTATAAAAGTAAGTGTAATGTTTCCACGAACATAAATAGTGGCGTCTTCACTGGTATGGGGGTATAGTTGGACCCTAGGTTTGAACCAAACTTTGACCGATTATACCAAAAAAATATTTCTATGTTTTTATGAAGTTTCTACCATTAAAATCACCTTGATATGATATTTTAAAATATAGATTGAAATAATGATTCCAAATAATGACTATTTTATAGCCATCAAGACAATCCTCTACTTCTTTGTTATTTTGACCAAGGTGGCTCTCATACAACGTTTTTGCGGAAAATGATGTTCCAAATTTTGAGAAAAATGCGAACATAAATGAATCATAAGAAAATCTAGGATTTAAGGTGGATTAGTGGTGTTATTACATCCACATGAGAAAGTATCCTAATTATGATATATTTTTTCTCTGTAAGAACCATTAAAGGATTAAAAATTTCATATTATAGGAGGGTTTTTTTCAATTTAAAGATTAAAAACTTCCACAATGTTAATTGGCAGTTAGTGTTTTTTATCTTCCAAATTAAATCATCCTCCACTACTGAATCAGTCTACTGCATTACCAACCAACCATGGAAGAACTCCACAATCGGTAGAGGACTCCATGAGTATTTTGGATATAGATTTTTTTTCTTCTCTCACAATCAACTACCTAATTGAGTGTGGACCCAAATGAGAAAATATCTAAAGAGATGTTCATAAGAGGAATTTTTTCCCAAGATACCCAAATCATAATATATATACCGTAATATTTCTTAGCTACCTTTCCCAAGGTTATAATCTGATCAAGATATTTTTTTCTAGTACTCTAAATTCTCTTCTTATGTCCTTTAAAAAATGTACATTTATATTTATTTCATGATTAATTTTAAAAATTAAGATACAATTTAATTTAATTTTATTCGAAATAACTTAAATTGAGTTTAATTTAAAATTACCCAATTAACAAATGAATAACAAGGGATTTAATTATTGAAATTTAAGGAAATAGTTAAATATTAAGTTCTAATTACCCCCATACTTAATTTTTTACATTGACAAATGCTATATCAAAATCCAATTAAAATGACCAAAAATAAAATTCTTGGGAAATTCTATTTTTTCACTAAAATATATTTTACATGCTTCTTTAAAGAATTCATATTCAAAATTAATGATCCCCACTATCCATATTAAAATCAATATTCAATTTCAATTCATTCACATTTCTTCACCTTCCTCACAACAGAATCATCCCCACACATCAATCAACAGAGTTATATAAATGTATTTATGCTCATACATTGAAAATTCATGGATCATCGTAAGCTTGTAAAAATTATAATTCTATATATTATGAGTCATTGAAATGAAACCAATCATTAGGAACACTCATGTTTAGAATTGTGGATTTTTTTGTGGGATAATTTTTAAAAGAAAATAATATAAAGAGGAAGTTCTATTGTTAAATATAATGAATTAATAAATCCAGAAAATTAAATATATTTCCCGCACTCAATTCCTTGTTCAGAATGTAACTCCGTACTACCCTTTGTATTAATATTGGGAATAAATCATAAAATAAAATATAATGTATTATTTTTTTCTCATGGTCCCATATATACCAAGAAAGTCCAGTCAGAGGCGAAAAACTCTAACCATTTATTAAATAGAAAGAAATGGTATAACACACAAAAAAGAATGAGTGTGTGCAACTTACCCACAATTAAATTACAAGTCCATCCAAATAAGAAAACTAAAAATCATAATAATCATTCCCATCAGAACATCCATCATAATGGTCTTCCTCTATAGTGCGTGATTCCCACTCAAAATTCGGTTCATAATGCTTTAGGATCTTGATGCACTGCTTTTGAATCGTTAATTCTTCCAATGAGGGTTTCTCTATACACACTTTCTTGAGAGATTGATCTCTTTAGGAGTAGTGACGTCCCCTCTTTCCCACTTAGAAGAAGACCTAGTGTTCATCATGTTTGGTAGGTAACAGTAGTTTTTCCATGGTCATATCCATGGTGGAGCACTGAAAACACCTTAACTCTCAGAAACCTTAGTCTTTCCACCTTGAACAACATAACTGTAGGAAGGTCTGGAAACGCCTCTATCATTTTCTCTATCACTATCAGAAACATCACCAAACTTTTCATTGATAAGAACATAGCCATAACTCTTGCATCCATCATTTTTCCCAACAACACATCCTATGAATCATAAAAATCCAACCTACCAGTAGCTGGGGGTTCTTGTTAATATCAATCAGAGCCAAACTTTGAGAGAGCGCCAAAATTGCATGACGATCATGGGACTCCTTACCCATTGCATCCTATTCATTCACTACCTTCTGGTTATTGGAAACAATATGCATGCTTATAACTTTAAACTCATGAGGAACTTCCATCACAACGTCCTCTTGCTGCTCAAAACCTTCAAACCTATTACATGTAAGAACATTCACTTGCACCTCTCCACCCATGGTATGAGTTCCCACACAGAATGCACCTTCTTCACAATTCATAATGCCTAAGGGATCCACACAATTGGCTGCCAATAGCAGAGCACTGGGGCCTGCAGCATATTCTAAAGAGGGAAGGTTCCTAATACCAAAAGCACACATTAGTTGATCAAATAATTGCCTTACTGGGGGATTCGAAGACAACCACACCTTTATTTCCACTTGAGGCACATAAAACTCTATGGGAATATAATTTATTGCTTTGACCTCTACATGACCAAAGAAAGTGGCCCCCACAAAAACTCCCTACTCAGAAGAGATGCCCAGACCAGCCCATGCATCAACAGAAGAGACACCCCCACTCCACTCCTCTGTGAGATTATCCTTTCCCCTATTCACACTCCCTCACCTTAAAATGATATCCTCAGTAATCTCCTTCAACATCATCAGATCCACTCTAGAGTCATCACAACCACTGATGCACATGTTCTTCACAACTTGTCAGGAACTATTCACCCTTTCTCTATGAAAAAATGATCCCAAATGACCAAAACGATTGCATGTAACACAGTAGTGCATAAAAAACTCAAAAAAGACCTCCTTCATTCAACAGAATTACTTACCATCCTTGATCTAGACCATGTTCATTGGTGGCCATGCAACATCAACCTCGACGCAAATTTTAGGACAAATTGGGTGACACAAAACCTTTATTCAAAAATTAGAACACATGTATCACCCTATCATATTTTTGAGAGCAAAAAGTGTGGAGGGATGTTTAAAGAAAAGAAGTATACTAGGTAGGCTTACCCATGTAGCAACTGTCGAAGGATCCCATCACATATGAAATTCAAAGAACCATTTGAACTGGTAAACAATAGAACCATTGCATCATAGAGAGGCCTTGTACCAAGCAGTAATCAAGTCCTCCTTTGAACCAAAACGAATCCTGATATGCCTCTGGTCGTGTAATCCAATGATCGTACACTCCAATAACTCCCAGGATTCAAAGATGAACCGATATAAATTATCAATCGAAGGGCAGTGGGGATGAAATCAACCCACCAGAGTGAGATTGCATAGGTCTAAGGAACCACTGGACTCTGTTGGGATGAGGGTGAGTTTCATCACCTCCTGGAAGAGATCTGAAACCTTCGGAGAAAGAATGATCCTTGGGAAAGGTGGAAGAAAGGTTGGGTTTGAAGACAAAAATAAGGAATTATCCTTCTCATGTATAGGAGTACGCGAAACTCCCCCCTATGATCAGGAGGGGGGAGCTAAGCCCCACGACATTAGGTTTAGGGCATCGCTGAGTAGAGAAGCTAGAGCGCCATTTCCTCTCATTGTCATCCCATATATATATATACATTTTATATGAAAAAATTTCTTATTATATATATATATATATATATATATTCTTATATTTACTTTCTTTTAAAGATAATGGAATGATAATATTAAATGAAATGGATGTAACTAATGGGCCTTTTTAAATTCCCAAAATGGTGTCGCTATCCTCACAATCTCTCAAACATGTAATTAATCCTAAATTGAACTATTAAAATGGACCTATGCTTAAACATGAAATAATCATTCAATTATATTTATTGTGATTGTAATTAATGGATAATTAACTTGAAATAGGGTTTGAAACGATAAGATCATATATGTTCACTAAGGGATTAATAAATATTTATGTAAAGGGTATGTCTCAAGGATAAAAATTCATGATCACCCAAGAAATGACTCAAGTGTTTTAAAAACATTAAATGAACTCTAATAATTCAAAAATTAATAATAAAAATTTCTAGTTATTATAAACAATATAGTTTTATCTCAAGAAAGTGAGATCATGACATTTATTTCACAACGATCCCTAATTTGAATTTCTCTTTCCCAAAATATATTGGTTGTATTATCCATTTTTTGGATATAAAATCTTAAGTCTTCTATTTTATTCAAAAATGCTGATTATTGGAATATTTTTATTATGTTATTTTTTGGAATTATTGATATTATATACTTATTAGTATTTATGACGAGTTATTTAAAAAATCACCATGTATATTTCTCACTATCCTATTTGTTTAAATTTAATAGCTTTAGTGTCGAGTTGTGATACAAGTGTTTCTAGAAAGATAGGATTCAAATTTGATAAGTTTATTAAAATAAAATTTAAGAGCTGTTACAAAATTTTATTCTAGTATAATTGATATATTTAAATGAAAAATATAAATTCTTGTTTCTTTTGATGTTTTATATAACATTTTAAAAGAATCTATAATTTTTTTGGCAAATACAATAATTTTAAAATGGTTGATTTTTTAATTGATGTTTGATCTATGATAGTTTGAATTTTTATTAGGGGGTATATTTAAAACAAAATTATTTGAGATTTTTTAGTTCACTTTATAGGTAGTGTGTCTGTTGTAGTTTTTTCATTTAATAAAGGATTTATTATATTTATTTTGAAACTAATGTTTGTTTAAAGATTTTATTTCATTAATTATTTTAAAAACTAAAATATAAGTGTATTAGGATTTAACTTATCTTGTTACATGTTTTAGATTAAAGAATATTTATTAATAGGGGAATCTTGGAATCTTGTTTTTAATTGCCTTTCTTTTATAAGGGAAATGTTAATGTCGACATTATTAGAAAAACCCATGAGATCGATTCACGTTATACGGAATGATTTTAAAGGGTTCTTGGAGGAGAGTATAATTGTTTCATATAACTAGTTTAACGTATTAATGATTTCATAAGACTTATTTAAATATTTTATTAAAGTTTAAGACTTCAAAATTGTTAAAATAGGAAATAAAGATACATTATCAATTATATTTAAAATTTATCATACTTATAAATTCATTAATATTTATAATAATAAAAATTTGAGCCTATATAGTACTAGTCTAAAGAATTAATGATTTTAAATGATGTTATTGAAAACCATTTATTTTAATAAAAATCTATTTATTCATATTATAATGTATATAAGTTATATATACAGTATTTACCTGATCGTCGATGATTTCAAAAATGATTTTTTAATATTTTTTGGATTTTTCATTGAATAATAATTTATATATCATAGGGATTTGATTCCAATTTTTTTATTATATTTCTAGACTGTGTTTAAAATTTGCTGAAATAAGATACCATATCACTATAAAAGGTTTCAAAACAAATATGTTGTGGTAAAATAATGGAGAAAGTTTTCAAGAAGAGAATGAAATTGATTCATTTGAAAGGAACAATATTAAAAAGTTTATTTCTAATCAATTTCCTTTTGTTTCTCAAGACAATATTTCACGTAGACCACTATAATAAGAAATTAATATAAGAATTAACTTTTCTTCCATTTACCATAACTGAAGGTTTGAGCATGTTAAAAATATATTAGAAGATGTGAATACCCCAATATACGAGTCACATTGAAAATTGACCCAATATGAGTTTTTAATGAAATTAAATAGCCATAAACAATTTATTGATTTATTTATATTATGATTTTCATTATCCTTATTCTTTTATGGTCTTAATACCCAATGATACATGTATTCTAGAAAATCAGTACATGGAAATAATTTTGGTCGAAAAATTTGGATTTTCATCTTTTACGATCCACATGTGATCTAAATATTGTTTTATATTATAATAGAAAAATTTATTGTTTAATGAGTGAAAAAAGGTTTTGCATTAATTTTTAAGAATATTAATGGTGTAAATTAATCTATTGTACTAGATAAATGTTTCCTCTAGAATTGGGAATGACCTCGTTGACTGAGGGTTCAATCATTCCAATCGGTTTCTAACCGGTTTGTTCGTAGAACCAGAAACATCTAATGATTCCATATCCATTTGGACCTAATTTCCAAAGGTAGGCGCTCATTAGTTGTGGACTGATGAGGCTTAGGAATTTTCATTGGTCGAGAGGATGGGAGTTCAGTCTCATCACACATTTTTTAGGGGAATTAGTGTCTACTCTGGGACTCTCTTTATAGATTTAAGTTATGTTCATGAATACTTATTACATTACCAAGTATAAAATGAGCTTTCCTTTAACTCTTACAATCAATGATTAAATATGTAGGAAATTTAGAGAATATTTTATATTTATATGAAGTTCTTCATCGATAGAGAATCATCTGGGCGGGGCTTAGAGTGAATTATGAATGCTTAATCTTGAAGAGGAGAGGTGGATAGGTGTTTAAGTGGTGAAATGGGCAGGAAGGGAACCCAAAAAGAGAGGGGTGCGCAAGTACTACGTGGGCGTGAAAGTCTTGGTCACGCAAGTATACTTGCGCGACACATGGGTACTTGGGCGCCAGCCAATCCTTATGTATAACTTGGGTGAGGCTTGGCTTAAGCCTTGAATACTACCCTTAGAAACCTCCAGAAGAGAGGTGCACAAGTTATGTGGAAGAGGTAAGGAGGTGCGCAAGTGTGGTCATTTCCCTTAAGGGCTGGCCACCTAAGCGCGCAAGTGTTGATGAGTTTCAACACTTTGGCCTTCCTCCCCCTCTTTAGATCTTCCGTTCTAGGTAAGAAATTACCTTATAAATGTTCAGAAGCTTTGAGAAGAGACTAGGGCTTCATAAGATCAAATGTGAGGTTCTGGAATTTTTCGTCCTTTAAATGGGGGGGGGGGCCCACAGGGGTATTTATAGGCCAGAGAGACCCTGGGCGAAATTTCAAAGAGGTCATGCAAGTCACCTACGTGACCACAGGGCGTCGTTCAAGTATACTTGCATGACCTAGATGGAACTTGCACGACCCAAGTGTAAATGACATTTTGTTCATGCCTTTGTCAATTTTTGATGTTTCTTCAAAGGATGAATCACTTTGGGATCAAGGTATTTCCCTTTACATTCCTTTAGACTCCGTGATGGAAAGGAGAGTCAACAAAAGTCCCCCCTCAGAGTTGGATCTGAAATAAATGAGGATTTGACTCTAAGGAAAATAAGAAAACCAAGGAACATGCGGCGTGCAAGTTCTGTTGAGCGCACAAATTTTGGCGTGCAGGTGGTGAGCCACGCCAACATCGGTGTGCAAGGGTGCGGCCTGGCCTATATATACGCGG
The DNA here is from genome assembly GCA_963277665.1 of Viscum album. NCBI lineage: Eukaryota > Viridiplantae > Streptophyta > Magnoliopsida > Santalales > Viscaceae > Viscum > Viscum album. Next base: position 427,521,890 of record OY728123.1, on the reverse strand, counting down.
TCATTCCTCGCACAAATTACCGAATTTAAAAATTTCGAGCTCTCATCGCGCAATTTGTCTTCACCACGCAAGTTGCTCTGTTTTCCGCTATTTCTTCACTGTCACGCTGCTATCAAGGTATTTTGACTTGCGCGATTTTACATGCGCGCCAAAAACCTGTTCAGAACATCATAATTGCGTGACAAATCCATACTTCCGCGCCATGATTAGACATGTGTGCCTTAATTCCTTTTCCATTTTTTCGAATCATCACAAATTTTATGAAAAATAAACCCATTTAAGAGTTAATTCATTCAACTTTTGTGCAGATTCGATAGATCCCAAGTGAATCGGAATGGCTGAAGAGTTAGCTAGCAAACAGATTGATGATATGATGAGAATCATTGGCCATAATTACTATACGGTCTGCGATAGAACTCTCCCAGATTTGGATAAGTATTAGAAGAAGTATCATCGTGACTTCCCCCAGAGCATTTATCTGGCTTAGTATGGATATGGTCATCTGTGAGAAGTTACCATTCCAGAAGAAAAGTACTATCTTCCAATTTCTTGGTTTTAGAACTACACCAACTTTCATGCAGCAAATATCTCATGTGCAGGAGAATTTCTATGTGCTGGAACAGTGGAGAAGGCCCATATGATGCATCATAGCCCTTGTATGCCAGACCTGAAACCTCATAAGACTGAGCTACACCCACATTGTTATCCCTCAATTTTCTGAAACTCTCAGATGGATCAATCCAAAGGATGGAAGAGAAGATGGGACTTCCGTCCTGGAGGAGGTGTGAAGCCAACCTGGATGTGGGCATACTGGGTGTGACAAACCTGTGAAGAGTTTGTCGAGGATTTGAAAGGAGTTGCGATATACGAAGCCGTCTGGGTTGGGTAAACATATGTTTATAGGTATGATAACTTCGTACCGGAGATACTAAGCCATTGGAGACGGGAAACCAATTCTTCCCATCTGAATCATGGAGAAGTAAGAATCAGTATATGGTATGTCCACAAAATCTCAGGGGATCCAATTTGGGTGATATTTATGATTAATTCATCCCTCCCAAGGTGAATTGTAATGATTTAGAGAAGCCTCTGGCTTTAGTTTAGGAATTACTTAAAATATTTCATAAGCTCAAGAGTTCAGAGACCTCCTTATCTAATTCTAGAAAGGATATTCATCCAGAGGAATGGATGAATATTTTTCTTATCGATAAGCAGGAGAAGGAGTCGAAGGAGAAGGGATCGAAGGACAAGGGATCCAAGAAGAAGAAGCCCACTCGTCCTACCACCTACCCCAAAACAGAGAAGAGGGGTGCTCCTGGAACATTTTGTCTGACTCTGGAAGCATGAGAATTTGAGAAGTGGGGATATGAGGTGAATCAGAGAATCCCAAAGAAGACTCATCTGGCGGGATTTTTAGCCTTGTGTCTCAGTGTTTATCTTCTACTAGTCAGGGACTCGAAGGGAGGCGTCAGGCCAGGGACCTTAGTTATTGCGGAAAAGCTGGCTGAGGAAAAAATGGTTGGGTTGGCCACCCCCATTTTAGCAAAGATTCACATGAGCTTACTCCATGTATTCATGGGTAAGTCTCCTTTATGAATAGTGGGATAATTCCAAGTTTTGGGGGGATGGATCGCCACTCACTTCAGGATGTATAATGTACAAAATGGAGTACATATTTCTGGATGTTCTTTCAGGCCATCAGTGCATGAATTCTCTAGAATTTCTCTATTAGTTCCCAATGCTTATGATATGAAGGTTAGTTTGAGCATGTATAAGGAATTCAACTTCTTTACTTATGGAAATCCGCCAATTGGGCGGTTTGCTGGCGATGGAACAACCAACCTGGATTGGAGGGCATACATGATGGCCTATAGAGATGGTGTGCTGGTCACCAGAATTGATGGAGAGATTATATTCAAGGGTTATTCTCCATATAGATTCGCCCGCCAATTAAAATATTTGCAGTAGATTGCTGTATCTCCCCCCATGCATGTCAGGTCAGAGAAACATCTGATGGTTTCCCAACAACTATGGTTGCTGACATCTAGGGAGAATACCGGTGCAGTGTTTGAGCTACGGGTTGAAAAAGCATCATATAACTTGACAACATGTTATGCCAAGCACTGGATAACAACATATACTAGAGGTGTGCTGAATCACCTAGTTTATCTGGTAGGGAAAAGGAAAAGGAATGTAAAGAAAAAAACCCTTCCTCATGAAGGTGATGCTTCCCCACCTGAAGCTGATTCGCCGAATTCCTCATCTAGGACTGATTCACCAGATTCTCAAGGTGGGGATGATGATGCACAACAAGTGTAAAAGCGTCCTCGTGCCCGATATAATCTTCCGGTCAGAATAAAAATACCCACTCCATCAACTCCTGGTGTGTCACATCATTGTGGAAATTTAATCAACATTACTTTATAAAGCAATAAGTGTTATTTTTTTTCTCTATCAATAGGTGCAGGAGCTGGGAAGAAATTGAAGTCCAAGATTGTAGGACCTTCCTCGCAGCCTTCTTGTACACGTACTTAATATCTACAACCAAAAGCTGTCCAGAAATGGAAGAGATTATACTAAGGTGCTGAAACTGCCTGGCTGGATTTGTGCGAGGGGCTACATCTCCCTGGAATAGGGAATATTCAGTCTTCTAAAGAAATCTATTTTGAGAATAACCCCGATAAAGCGCGGGCTTATATCAGAGAGATGGAAATGCTCATATATTCCACTGATGATTCCATTCCTATCACCAACCGGGTGAAGGAAATGATAGATCGTGGTGCCACTGAGGGGACTGATGAAGAGTGGCACGATTACGTGGCCCCTGAAGATATAAGTTTTCTTTCCTTATTTTCCTTTCAACTTGATTTCAGTCAAAGCATTGTTACTCAAGGAAATTATTTTCTTCATCCTGCATCTTGCAAAGAAAAAAACTACTGAGGTTCCTTCACCACAATATAGCCCTGGTGGTACTGCCATTGGGGTAGCTGCCGTATCTGATCACAAATCAGGTGAGATATCTCCAGGCCCGCAGGACATGAATGAAGAGTTGGAAATGAACTTTCAGTCTCGAATTCATGTTCTTGTATGGGAGACTGCCGATACTCCTAAAAAACAAAGAAGAAAAGGCAACGAAGGAGGAATTCCACAACTAAACACATCATTAGTAGCGGTAAGTCCTTTGGGTAACCATGAATCTTAAACCATTAGAAAGATTTCTCATTTTCCTTGGGATTTCAGGAGATTCTTTAATTTCCCCTCTGAGAGACAGGACTGATCCTCCTTTGAGGACCATGGAGGGTGCTGTGGAACAATCACAAATTCAGGCTGACTTGGCTATTCCTGGAGAAGAGCCAGCATCTGTTCCTAGTATCCCTCCTGCTACTGTTGCAAGTAGAGAAGAACCTACTTCTGGTAAGTTAACAATGCTTTATAAAATGTTGAATGAAACATCTACTGACTTGAATTCTATGATACTTCAGGTTCAACCCCTGCATTAGAGCTTTTGGTGGCTTTTGCAACTGATGCCGCGATTTTATCTGAAGATGTTGTCCAGGGTCAGGGACCACAGGATGAAGGTCTCCAAGAAGTCACATTAAATGCTCCGACTGGTGAGATTAACTAGGATTCTGAGATGACATTAGATAAAATGATGGAACTTGGCGCATCCTTCGAAGATTTTATAAATCATGTTAAATTACCATGTAATTTAGAAGATTATGGACGTGAGTGTTATCCTTCGTCCTATTAAAAATAACTTCTTATTACATGTCTAATCATGATCGGTTCAAATGGGCAGTTCTGTCTGAGCAAGCTGTTGAACTACCCATGCCTAAAGGGGGTACAAAAACCCCTACTATTGAAGAAACATTAGCACAAGTGGAGATGAAACCAGTAGAGCTTCCTCAAACTCATCCTGAAAATCCTGTCAAAGCTAGGAAAGATGGGGAGGAGCCTTCTCAAGTTGATGATCTACCATAGGGTAAGGGATAACAATATTTGCGACTTTACTTAATTTTCAAGAAAGTCAATTAACTTTTTTTATCCTTTGAAACTAACCAAATATTTAAATTGATTATGCAGGGCCATCAATTTCAGTGGCAAGATCTGGAGGTGAGGACTCAGCCTCCACCCCAACGGGAATTGAATGTAAAGAAGCACAGGTTAGGGGGAAGGAGTAGAACATGGCACTTCCTTAAGTGAATTAATCCCAGATTACATTCCCCCCTATGACAGTGATGCTTAGTCAGATCCAGAAATACAGAAGGCATTCCAATTTTCACGACGCAAGGCATGAAAAAACATATGGAAGATCATATCTGAAGTGACTTTAGAAGATCTATCATCTAAGATCCCTCAACTGTCATCCCTAATTTTCATACTGGGACTTGGCGGTTTTGGATATCAAAATATCCATGTCGTAGTAAAACAAGTCATCATATGGAGGTAGTAGGAGAAAAAGATTCATGAAGATCTGACCAGGGTGAAGCTATCAGCTAAAATTAGCGAATTTCAGGTTGCAGTATCCCGAGATGAGGCTGACTATGCTGCCAAGATGAAGGAACTAAAGCATAAGATCCAAGATAAAGTCTTCCAGCAAATGCACCTTCAACAACAGTTAGATGTTGTTATTGGAGAACTTGACCAACTCAATAATTCATTGGAGGGAGCTCAAATGAGTGGTATGAAAGCCATCACATATTCCAAGAAAGAACTCCATCAGGATGAAAATAATGAAGTCGGTCGAGTGCATGAGCTTCAAGTAGCTGCTGATGAAGCTCAGGATGCTCTACATCAAGTGAAGACTTATGTTGACAGTCTTTTTTAATTTCATGGAAAAGAGAAGAGACTTCAATCTGTGGAAGTCCTTCTAATTCCTGTGAATCAAATGGAAAGAACGCTTTCATTTTCAATCATCTGTGCACACATTTTCCTTTTCTACCTGCTTTAGATTTTTACCTAAGACAATGGGCCTAGTAAGAATAGTTTGATTTTTACTAGGATTATTATAAATAACCATACATACTTTGAATATTTAAATTTCTCAATATTACCTAAGTCATAAAAAATGTATGTTTAGTGAGATGGAACTTGAATTTTATTCAGAGTTCCCTTGTATTTTGTGGGGAGTTTAAATTCATGTACGTCGGACATAAAGAGGCTAATGTTTAAGGTCAAAATAGCTTTGACCGAATGGATTAAAATTGACTCAATTCCTTGAAAATTTATCTAAAAACATAATAACACAGTCAAGTATGAGGGAAAAAATGTAGACCATGACTTATGAAATTTTTAATCTGAGGAATGATATGAAAAAGTGCTAAAAGGCATTAGAAAAAATAGTTTCCAAGAATGAAGTTACCATTATTTAACAAACATGTTAGGGGGTTGAATTATGTAGGGCTACCTAAGGGCATTGGCTGCATAGTCAAATAATATTATCTTTTGGATGAAATTTATGTCATGTAGACTACCTATGTAAGGCCTCTTAAGGGAATGTGTTGTATAGTCAGGAAAAATAACTCTAGAAAATTTACTTTTCTACTGCTAAAATCCAGTGGAAGTTTTTGAGGATTCAAATTTTCCAAAGCATAGATTTTTCTGTATGGAGAGAGGTACCTGAATATGGAGAAGATATTTCCAAACAAGATTATCCAAGAACTGGATGAATGTCACTCCTACGAAGGTCTGACCCAAACGTAGGGAAAAAAATATAAACCATAGACTTGAATACTTTCAGATCATGAAAAAGGACATGAAACAAATATGTTAAGGATGGCTATTTTTTTGCGGATCCTAACATATTTTTGATAAGACCAATAAGGAAAAAAGTGGTTTTCTTCCCAAGAATGAAGTTACCATTATTTAACAAACCCGTTAGGGGATTGAATTACGCAGGGACGCCTAAGGGAATTGGATTCATAGTCAAATAATAGTATCTTTTGGTTGACATGTCTGTTACGTAGACTGTTTATGCAAGGACGCATAAGGGCACATGCTACATAGTCAAGCAAAAGAACTCTCAAAAATTGGACATTTTGTGACCATAAGTGGAGAAAAAGGGTATGGAGATCTGAAAATATTTAAGATTAAGATTATAACACATAAAAATGGGTATTGTACAATCTTTTTAGAGATACACAGATCAAAGCTAACCATGATCATGTTGTGGCTGGGTCCTGAATTGAAATGTTGGACTTCACTACGTATCCCATAAGGATGGGAATCAAGCCATACATAGTTCTTGAAATACATTTTAACGTCATGTGGGGAGAAAGTATGGGAGATCTTAGTTTAGGGTCATAGAACTTGGACCATTATAAAAAATACACAGTGTGTGTTTTCACAGAGACTTTTCAGCCAGGGGAATGAAAGTCGAACTTGGGGTTAGGCCCAAAAGACTTGGGTCTGGATTCGAGGGACACTCGAACATTCGTACGTATCCCATAAGGATGGGAATCAAGCCCATGTAGTTCTAGAAATACCCTCTGTACAAATTTGGTTCGTACATGTGAAGGGTGAAAGGGGACTTTAGTGCAATGATGGTTTAACCCAAGATAAAAGGTTCAGACATTTCCATATATGCACATAGTCGTTGGAATATAACATGATTGAAAATCAACATAAATAATGATTCCCTCTCAGGTGAGGGTATCAAAGAATATTTTAGTTTATTGTCATACATGACAAAAATGTTGTATAGTTTAATGTCGTATAGCAAGGACGAAGGTGAACCAATGTAACGATATTGATTCTGGGGGCGGTTTCACGAATCAACACCATATGAGATGGAGGTGAACCGATGTGAAGATATTGGTTTTGGGCTTGAACCTTGGGAGGTTGCCTACATACCCAGCCTGAAAGGCAAGGATCAAAGTCTGCATAGTTCAATTAAAGAATGAATTAGTGATCAAGTTGTTCTTGTGGACAACAACCTAAAAACAAAATGGTGTTGGGACTTACGTGTGGTTAGCGGTTCAAAGAGGCTTTTATGGTTGATGTTTTCTCTAAACTCACATGGGTCATACTCGGTGTGAGAAACAAGAGGTGGAAGCAACCTTAACGATGCACAGTTTAATTTCATGTAGGACATATAAAGGGAAAATGAAATTTAAAGTCTTGCAGTTATGACTATTGGTGCTACACAGTTTAGTGTCATGTAGCAGGGACAAAATACAGTTTAGCGTCATGTATCTTGGACGATGGGGACAATACAGTTTACTGTCATGTTGGACAAAAAAGAGGACTGTGCAGTTCAATGTCATGCATTAAGGACAAAAGGGGACACAGTTTAATGTCATGTTGGAAGTATTAGGGACTTTTCCACTGTTTAACGTCATGTTGGACGAAAAAGGGACGATACCGTTTAGCTTCATGTTGGACTATGGTGCGAATAGTTTAAGGTCATATGCATGGACCGTTGCAGTATAGTTTAACATCATATAAGATGATGAAAGGGACACAGTTTAACATCTTACTGAACATAAGGGACTTCTGTACAGTTTAGCGTCATGTAGTTAGGACGTCACAGTTTAAAGTCATGTTGGACGTCACAGTTTAACATCATGTTCGACGTCACAGTTTAACTTCATGTTGGATGTCACAGTTTAACTTCATGTTGGAAGTAAGTTCCAAAAGTTTAAAGTCATATGAATGGACCCTTGATGTATTTTGTATTTATACAAAATATTTCTTTAGAAATCTGGCATTTGTTTGAGTAGTGATGAGTTCTCCATCCATTGAAATTAACAAATAAGCTCCATTGGAGTAGACCTTATGTATTGAATATGGCCCTTCCCATTTTGGCTCAAGCTTGGGAGGCTTCTTTCCTGGTATCATTGGAGTTTTGATAACTAATACCAATTCTCCCTAAACGAATGAATGAATATGATCTTTTTTGTTGAAAGATCATGTTATTCGATTCTGGTAGACTTCCAAGTAGTGCAGGGTGCACAATATTTTCACATTTAACCATTAAAATTCATTCAATCACTTTTGAGATTGTTCATCTATAGATGACTGATCACAAATGGATACTCTGAGTGAAGGTAATTGAACCTCAATTTGCAAGACTGCTTTCGTTTCATATACCAGTGAATATGGAGTTGACCGTGTTGCAGTGCGGGTGGTGGTCCGATAAGCCCATAAAGCATGAAAGAGTTTATCAGGACATGACCTCTTGTCTTTATCCACCATCTTTTGCAGTATGTTTGAAAGAGTCTTGTTAAAGGCTTCTATCTGGCCATTGGCCGCAGCATGATACAGAGATGAATGGTTGGATTTGATGTTGTATTCTTGATACAACTTCTTCACCTCGGATGAACAGAAGTTTGTTCCATTGTCCATCAATATAGTATGAGGGACACCAAATCTGGTAATGATGTTAGAATTGATGAAGCTAACAATTCTTTTAGAACTAACTTATTTGAGAGGTATTGCCTCTTCCCATTTGGAAAAGATGTCAGTAGCAGTAACAATATACTTAAACTGCTTGGATGTAGCTGAAGGATAAGGTCCCACCACATCCACTCCCCATGTGGCAAATGGCCACGAGTATTTAGCTGTATGATACAATTCTGGGGGTTGATGAATGTAGTTGGCATGTACTTGGCATAAATGACACTTCTTTGTGAAATCAACACAATCTTCTATCATTGAAGGCCAAAAGTATCCAAGCCTTTGAATCTGATCAGATAGTCTATGTCCAGACTGGTGGGCACCACAAACTCCTATATGCAATTCTTTCATCATAGCCATTGTCTCTTCACCATCAATGCATCTAAAGATAACTCCATCAAAACCACGCTTATAGAGAATTTTCTCTATGTGATCTGGGCTTCCATAAAGAGTAAAATTGACCACACATCGCCAGATTTGTTCTCTCCCAGCTCTATCAGGTGGAAGTGTTCCATTTTGAAGGTATTCCCTGATAGGTGTCATCCATCCTATTGTATGGCCATATGGTTCAGAAATGGGACTAATTTCATTGATTTCCTCTATTCTGATTTGAACATAAGGTGAAATTGTATGACGATGGGCAATACTGATGGTTGTATCATCTCGATTTGGAATTTCCAGAGCTGTGGCTATATTATCTAGTGCATCAACTTGGGAATTTTGTGATCTTGGGACAAAAAAAATTATCGGTTCCAAAGGGAATTCCTCCATTAACTCTCTGACATAATCATACAAAGGGATTAGTTCTTCTTTTCTGATGGCATAATCCCCAGTGACATGTTTGATTACCAGGTCTGAATCACCTTTCACCTTTAAGTGATTCACTTGTGCTTGAAGCGCCAACTCCAATCCTACGATGAGAGCTTGGTATTATGCTTCATTATTTGTACCACCTCCCAACAATGAGAAGTAATAAGGTAACACTGCCTTTTCTGGAGAAATGAGCACAATTCCTAAGCCAACTTTTTGGAATTTAGGATTTTCCATTTTCCTCCCTGTTGGACTTCTGGAAGCACCATCAAAATACATTTTTCATGTTTGAAGACTTTCTTGAATATGGAATACTTCCTCATCAGGGAGTTCAATATCTGAAGATGTGTCTTCCATTGAAGGGTGTTCAGCCATGAAATTAGCTAGAGCTTGGCCCTTTATTGCCTTTTGAGATACATATTGAATATCAAATTGCTGTAAGATAACTTCCCACCTTCCCAGACGTCCTGTAAGCATTGGAAAAGTAAGGATGAATTTGAGAGGGTTATTGCGAGATACAAATTGGACCTTGCGATGTTGCAGGCAGTGTCTCAACTTTTGAACTACAAAGATTAATGCTAGGTAGAAATTCTCAATACTTGAATATTAGGTTTCTGCTTCAAGCAAAGTCCGACTGAGATAGTAGAGGCTATTTTCATTCCCAACATCTTTCTTATGAGCAATAAAGGCACCCAATGATCTCTCTAAAGCTTCCACATAGAGGATAAGTGGTCTTCCTTCAATAGGTGGAATTAATACCGGTGGACTGAAGAGATAATTCTTGAGAATATCGAATGATTCTTGACATTCTTTAGTCCACTAGTAAGTGACTCCCTTCTTCATCAATTTGGTGAAGGGTACGCTTTTTCCTTCCAAATTGGTGATGAAATGCAGAATATAGGCTATGTGTCCTTGATGTCCTCTCAATTATTTCAAATGTTGAGGAGGTGACATACAAAGGATTGACTTTTTCTTCTCAAGATCAACTTCGATACCAAGATGATGTACAAAAAAGCCTAGAAATTTTCCTGAGAGTACCCCAAATGCACATTTTAAGGGGTTCATCTTCAAATTATGTTTCCAAAGTTTATGAAATATGATTTACAAATCATCAAAGTGATTAGAACGCTACCAGGATTTGACCACCAAATAATCCACATAACATTCAACGAACTTCCCTAAAAAGGGTTTGAAGATACGATGCATGACGTGCTGATATGTTGCACCTTCATTCTTTATGCCAAAGGGAATTACCTGATAGAAAAACAAACCCTGAGGGGCTCTTAAGGCTGTAGATTCCTCATCTTCTAGATCCATTCAGATTTGATTATACCCAGAATATCCATCCATGAAGGAGAGTGATTCATAGCCAGCTGTTGCATCAATTAATAGTTCTGTAATCGGAATTGGAAAATAATCCTTAGGAAAATGCTGATTAAGATCTCTAAAATCAATGAAAACTCTAATTTGTCCATTATTCCTTTTCACTGGGACGATAATAGCCAACCACTTGGGATATTGAACTTCTCTGACAAAGTTAGGTTTGATAATCTTATCCAATTCAGCCTTAATTTTGGAAGCATAGGTTGGGTGTGTTCTTCTAGCATCTTGTTTTAATCCTCGATGTTCTTATGGAAAACCCAAATGATGAGTGGAAACATCAGGATAAAGCCCTGGCATCTTTGTATAGTTCCAAGAAAATATATCTCGATTTTTCTATATAAAGGAAATATACATCTCTTGGTCTTCAAGAGTCATAACCGCACTAATTAAAGTGGGGTATGGATCTTCTTTTATACCCCGATTTATTTCTATGAGTTCATCCATGGTGGTAGAGATAACCTCTTCAAATGCTGGAGGAGCATCTCTGAGATCTTCCTCTTATTATTCAACACGTGGTGTTTCTTCTGTTTCTATTTTCATATTAGATGATGAAGCAGAATTTTTATGATCAGAAGAGACGCTAAATTTTCACATCTCGAAGAAGAAGCTTCCATTTCCAACCCAATTGATGATTAAGGGTCTTCATTGGGTAATAAAGAGGAGATTATGGATTTAGAATCGACATCATCATTCACCTCTAACATTGCTATAACTTCTTCTGGCCTGGTTGGTGAAGTATAGACTTGCTGGATTTCAACAGATGAAATGAAGACATCTCTATTTGAGCTTTCATCATTGCTTGGTGGATCACCAATTTCTCCCATGTTGTCTGGATTGATTGCCGGGATTGACATTATGGAGGATTCCATAAGAGTATTTTTATTTGGGTCTATCCTGTCAATTTGACTGATAGGAAATACATAATCTGTACTCACATGTACTAATGGGTTTTCTGGAATCTTTTCCATACCATATGGAGAATTAAATATGGTAATCTCCTTTGTTGTGGATTCTTCCTTTCCTTTCATGTGGTAGAATTCCGCCTCAATGTATTGAGATTCACATGTCTTTAACGGTGCCTTATCACCATACAATGTCCCAACTTGACCATCAAAACAATATTTGAGACATTGATGTTATGATGAAGGGATAACCACATTTTGATGTAGCCAAGGTCTTCCAAGCAAGATGTTGAAGGCTCAGTCTTGATCAACAACTATGAAATCTGAATTGGATACAAGATCTCCAAAATGAATTTTGAGTGTAATATCACCCAGTGGTTCTTGTTAATTTTTATCATATCCTTGTAACATCATAGTAGAAGGAGATAAATCAGATTTCGTGAGGCCCAATCGATGAAGTGTACAAATGGGCATGAGGTTGACTCCTGGACCATTATCAATGAAAGCTCTTCGAATATCTACACCATTGACCTTGAAAGATAAGTAAAAAGGTCTAAAATGTCCATGCACGACATCATCTTCATCTTCGTCAATAAAAGATATTACTGGATGGCATTTTTCAGGATTATTCTCTACATGGTAGACTTCTGCTGCGTCAATTTTAGTTTCAAATTCTTGAGGACATAACAAAGCCTCAATGAGTTCCTCCCAAAGATCCTTTGATAAATTCAAGGCATCCAGAATTGATAACTTGGCCGGTACTTGGGCTAGGTGTTTCAATACATCATACTTTTGATCCAAAGGTCTGCATTTCCCAACATGAACATGTGGTTTAGAAGGTGCCTTGGAAGTTGATGCATGGGAAGTTGATGCATCTTGTACCGGGATAGTAGTTGGTAATACTCCTTGATTTGGAAGATTAGACTGATTATGTCTATTTACTTGATGATAAGAAGTAGGTAGAACCTCTAACCGATCTTACAGAATAACTGTGCCTGGACTGAATCTTCCTTGTGTAGAAGAACTTTCTTGTTCTTGTTGAGCTCACTGAAGGGCTCTACCACAGGTTTATGCCTCATACACAGTTCTAGCATGGGAAAAATTGGAATAGTGGCCTCTGAAAGATCCATGTCTTCCCCTATACCCTGATCCTCTGGAACTTCTTCTAATTCCTCTTTTTGATACGGAGAACCCAGGTTCATCGAATTCGAAACTGTGACTGGCATAAGGACATGTTAAGTGAATCATATTAATAGAACCAAAGATTAACTCTTCATCCGATGAAGACTCTGCCTGATTAGCCAATTTAGATTGTACCGTTTGGTGGGGTGGTGCCCATTGCTTCGAAGTAGATGACATGAAATCTGCCAGAGTCAAAGACAACTTAGGATTTGACACATACTTATCTTCTTCTAATTCTTCTTATTTATTTGAATTATGCTGTTTCTTTGAGGGTTTTCCCTCTGATGAAGAGGGTTTTGCTACGACATTCATGGAATAATACCCAATTGGTTTCTTCAATTGTGTTTGAAAAATAGCATGAGTTTGGTTTATCATTTTTCTGAACATCCAATCATCATAATTTTGTGCATTTTTTTCTTGACTTCATTCCACTCACCTTCCACATCTGGATTAGTAGCAGTAACACATGCTACCTAAGATGAAGAACCTTTCAGTTTGACTTGTCCCAAGTCGATCATTTTTTGAAAGAGGTCCTTGAAAACAAAACACTCCTGAATTAGATGCCCCAACATTTGATGACACAAGAAATAGTTGAGATGGTATTCATCTCCTTCCTTGTTCGGCCTTTTGGGCCTTGGAAATTGAACCAAATTATTTTCTAGAGCGGAAATGAAGTTACCAGGAACTTGTTCATTTCGAAAAGAGTAAACCTTTCTCTTTAGATCCTAAAATTATTTTCATCTTTGATCTCTTTGATCATCTTGACGAAACTTCCTCTGTTGCTGATGCTCAGGAGGTTGATCCCTTCGAGAAGATAAAGTTTTTGATGTAGAAGCAGGTACATGTGCTTGTTTAAGCATAACTGCAGCAGTCTCTGCTTTACCCATTCTCCTTCCTAGAGCTGATGGAATTACATGAGCTTTATCTTTAGTCTTCATAAGAGAATCTTCAATCTATTGAGTGATTAATGTATGGTCTCGAAACCCTCCTATGTATTTCATAGGGATCAGCGGTGTTCGTAACTCATCACATAAATTTTCCACACAGATTGGCAACAATTCCTCCTGAGGGAGTGCTAAGTTTAGAGAATATGTTAATCCCTTCCAGCGATCAATGAAATCTAGGACCCTTTCATTCAACCTTTGCTTACAGTTTTTAGGACCAAAAACTATTGTCTTTGGCAACGTTGAGATGAATTGAAGAAGGAATTTTTTGCAAAGATCCTCCCATCCAGTAATTGACCGGGATTGCAAGCTTGTGTAACAAACAAAATAAGGTCCATGTAATGACTATACAAAACACCTGATCTTAACTGCTTCTTGTTGCTGAAGGGTTCCCATCATTGGATCACAACAAGAAAAAAAATGTGTTAAGTGTTTCTATGGGTCTCCCGAACCATTAATGATTTGGAATGTGGTACTTGCAAAATTTGATGGGGGAGGAATTGCAACAACCCACTCAGGGTAATCTCTCTTTTCTTGTTGAATTTGAGCACTCTTTCCCTCCATAGATTCCAACCGAGCTGTTAATGACTCAATAATAGTTATTAACTTTTGAGAAACATCTGGTTGAACATGAACCTGAGCCGGTGCAATAACTGGAGCTTGGACAGATGTGGTGACTGGTGCTGCAACTGATGGTAGCACTGCCAATTGTTGTTGCACTTGACCCATAGGATTAGACCTGTGAGGGTGTACTGATAGAGGAGGATATTCTTGATCCATATCAGTAGCCACAAAAAATTATTTTGACTGACTGAATCCCGTATGCTTCTAAGGAAGACTACCCAGAAGTAGTTCTGCATTCATCCTCCTTAATTCCTTCATTTCTTACTCCTGTTGTGCAAATATTTTCTCTAGTGAGAGAGATTGGCCTTCTCCAAAGGATGGGTATGTAAAATTATTCTTTCCTTCCCCCTTGTTGGATCCCCTTTGGAGGGAGGGAAGTGGGTTACTTGAAGGATTACCTAGGTTCTGAGTAATCCTTTGATTTCGTGTACGCACACCTTCTTCATTTGTGTCAGTACGTACAACTTCTTGAGCATGAACCTCTTCATCTGATCCCTCCGAGTGAGCCTCATCTGGTGGATCAGAAACTACGAAATTGATGACATTGATTGATGCATAATGCATTGCATCCTTTCTATCAGCATTTATGTGATATTTTTCTACTTCCATGTCCTTGATGAGACATTGCCTTTTGTGGATTTGAACCCTCAGGAACTTCTTGTCAAACCGTAATTTGGAGGGAATCTCCTGATTATTTGGTTCTTCGTTCCTCTTGAGGCTTCTTCCCCAATCGAGAGTAGACTAACTTTCTCTGATGTATAGATCTAGGATGTAAAGACTCGTAAAATTCAATGGAAATTTTTTTCTTAATTTTCTTTAGAATTTTACAAGAGCGCGGTTTCAGACGGCACCTGATTCCGAGGCCCGGAGTGCCCGGAATTAATTTCCGAAGTTTGGCTCGGGTACGTTCAGTGAACGAACGAGCGGGAATTCCTAACTTTTGATCCGGTGCTTGGAATTGAAATCCGAGGGCACCGATGAACTCGCAGCGCCGATTTTCGCTTAAAGAGACCTTTTCGGGAGTTGCGTTTGTTGCGGGTTGAAAGTTAGTTTTGGGGTTTTTAGTTTGAGTTAAATAAAATTGTGTAGAACAATTTTATTATAACTTGTTAAAACCTATCAAAGGAGGTTGGAAGTGGGACCCACACCCACTTAACCTCCCTTGGGAGGATTAAGTGTGGTGGGGCCCACACGAACCCCTAATCCTTTCAAATTCTCTCAACTTGCTTAACCCCTAATTAAATGACTTGAGTTACTTTTAATTATGGGAGTTAAACCTTTTGAATTTCAAACTTTTGAAATTCTAATGTGTTATGTGATAATAAAATAAGATGTTGTCTTATTTTATTTTGGGGTTGTTTTTTTGTCTTCTTGAGAGGTGGAGAGCTTTTCCTTCTTCTCCTTCAACTCTGACGAGGAACTCGAAGAACGTTCATCTTGACGAAGAACGCTCAAGCTCCGACGAAGAACGCCGCACCTCCATTCTTCGTTTCCCGTGTAAACGAAAGGGGACGCCACTTCTCCTCGGACAACCTTCGTCGACGTACAAGTTTCGCCAACGACGTGTCTCTTCGAACGCATCCCTTCGTCATCGGATTTGACGAACGGCTACCGCGACGCCCGACCTCCGCGACGTCGTCTTCCGCGGAACCTTGAAAATCTTCGAACCTTATACCCGAGGTAGGGGTTGTCGATTTTCTTTTTGGATTCCTTATTTTATTCTTGATCGTGATTTTAGAAAGACTAACGTGTGGCTTGAATTATTTTAAGTTGCGTTATTATTTTAACGTGAGGGGGGGCGGACCGCACGAACACGGCCGAACCCCCCTCCATCGTTCTTGTTTATTCTTGCGGGTGGAAGCAAGTGGCGTGGTGCCGTCGCACCACGCGGATAATCGTGCTTTTATTTTACGCGGCGCCGTCGCGCCACACCGAGGTAGAATCTTCAAGAACGCGACGCCGTCGCGCCGCGTTGAAAGGAATCAAGGCACGGCGAAAGGGGCGCGGTGCCGTCGCACCACGCCGGACGATGAACACCGCGGCCGGTTCCGGGCCGCGGCGGGACGGGGAGACCGCGGCCGGTTCCGGGCCGCGGCGGAAGAGAAGACCGGCGGCCGGGCCGCTGGCGTCGGAAGCCAATGAGGGGACCGGAATTTCCGGTCCCGTTGGAGAAAACCGGCCGGCCAGCTGGCCGGCCGGATGCCGTTAAAACCGGGGGAATTAATCCCCCGGCCAGCGTGTAAAAACCCCCCTCTTAAAGGGGGGCGGTTTTCTTTGAAGGGAGGGGGGCAGCCGGCCCCCCGGTTCCGCTCAAATCAGGCCCCCCACGTGGGGGGGGGGGGGCGTTTTAAAAAAAACGGGCGCGGCACAAAGGCCGCGCCGCCCCTCAAAACCGCGGGGGTTTGTTTCCCCGCGTGCAGCCACCTCGCGGCGCCAGGCCGCCGCCGCCGCCCCGGGGGGGGGGGGGGGGGGGGGGTCGGGCCGGGTCGGCCCGGACCCGGACCCCCCCGTTTCGAACCTGAATCGGTTTTTGGGCCCTAACTTGAGCTTCGGACCTCCGATCGACGAACCGTTAGTGGCAACGCGATCCTTGGATCGAGGCGGTCGTTTCGGTATATCGCACTCAAGGTTTCGGTTTACTTTGAGTTCAGCCGGGTTGGTTCGTTCACGAAACCAACCGGGCCTTCGGAGCGGAAACACTCATATCTTGAGCTACGAACGTCCGATTGACGCGCCGTCAGTCGCGTTGTGTTCCTCTTAGTGAGACGGATCTTTTGGCATACTCCGCCCGAGGTTTGGACGCAGGTGGAGTACGGTCGGGTTGGTTTAGCCTTAAAAACCAACCGGGCCCCGGAGACGAAAATGCCAATAACTCTCAGACCGGGCGTCCGATCGACGCGCCGTCTGTTGCGTTGAGTTCCTTTTGACGATACAGAACTTTTGGATACATCAACTCTGGTCTTTGTGACAATTGATGTATCAGCCTCTCGGCTCGTGGAGCGGACCCTCCGAACGAGCTTGCTGTGTGCGGGAACCCTAGTGCTGGCTGCGACTGCTACAACTGCTACTACTGCTACGACTGCTACTGTGACTGCGACGACGACAGTACAGAGATCCTGTGTGGATTCGACGACGACAGTACAGAGATCCTGTGTGGATTCGACGACGACGACTACAGCACTCAGCGATCCCACGTGGATCAGTGCTACAGGTCCTGTGTGGGCCCGATCCTGTGTGGGTCCGCGCTCAGCGGTTCTGTGTGAGGCAGCGCCTACAGGTCCTGTGTGGGCCCGATCCTGTGTGGGTCTTTGCGGGGGTTAGTTACCTATCGATCCTTCGTGGGTCCGACGACTTAGATGGATCAGTGATCATCTTTATCGTCCTTGAAGAAGTATACCTGTGTGAGCTGAATCCTATTGCTTTCCTGTGTGGATTGTGTTGTGCAATCCTGTGTGGATTACGTTTTGCTTTCCTGTGTGGAATACGTTTACTATCCTGTGTGGACTGAGTTGTACTTGGGCTCGGAGGTTGGAGCGTATTTGAATTGATGACTTAGGTATATGTATGGGCATATACCTAAGCAGTGTCGGTTGTTACTTCGTGATTGTACATTTCTTCGTGGTTTATCCTTTGTGGATTTTGAGAGACCTTCAGGGGTCTCGGGGTCCCTACTGAGTAGCTTATACTCACCCCTGCATGGGCTTTGCCCGCACTACATTGTGTTGGTTGCAGACGACGGACAGCGTTGACCTTATCTGAGGCTTGCAGAGCGGGACGGTACCCGGAGGTGGACCACTGGGCGGGACGTGCACTGAGCGGACGGCGGGACTCGTGGAGCAGAGGAGCTATCTGTACCCACCCTTCAGGTGGGATTTCCAGTGGACAGCTCGGAGTAGCGGCTTTTACTTTTCAGTTGCTGTTTTTCCCTTTTCGAGTTGTACTTTACTTTCAGTTTGGGTTTGTATTCTGGCCCATTTACTTTTCCGCACTTTCAGTTGTACTCTGCTTTTGTTTAGTGTTTACTTTCCGCTTGCTTACTCTGTGGTGATGTTTACTTTTCAAAGGCAATGCCTTCCCATTTTACTGGGATTTACGCCTTGGTGCTAGTCGCCAGCCCCTGGCCTATGGAAGGAGGGCTTGGGGTAGTCATGGCACGGACCCCGAGGGCGGGTCGTGACAAATTGGTATCAAAGGAGTTCGGTTCTACCGCGAACTCTGATATTTTCTATGTGAAGCAATAATGTTTAGCGTATTGAGTGTGGTTATCAGTCCAGGGAGTCCAGTGTTGGTGCGGCGGCCGACGTATCCGTACACCAGGACCCTGACTTCTGATTTCCGACTTAATGCACGAAAACATTGTTTGCGTGTGTGTTTCAAAGTTTTCTTTGTGATTACTTATATCAGCTCACCAGGTATACTGTTCTAACCGTGTCGCACCTGTTTCCTTTTCAGGATGGCCCCACGACGACAGCCAGCTAGGGTTCCGAGAGTCGAGCGAGACGACAGTCCACCGAGCGACGAGGCCTCGGTGCCGGGCCCTTTACCAGTAGTGGCACCGGTGGTAGCTTTACCCGCCGATCCCCCGATGCTTCCAGCAGCAGCCGCTGACGATGCACGTCGCCTCAGCGCACTGCATGAGTTTCAGCGCCAGCGACCGCCCAGGTTTCACGGGGAGACGGATCCCCAGGCAGCAGAGGACTGGCTGGAGGCAGTGGTTCGAGTGTTTAGGCTAGTGAGGACACCAGCAGACCTCATGGTGATCCTCGCTGCGAGCCTACTACACGCAGCAGCAGGACGATGGTGGAGCTTGATGCTCCAGGTGCACGACGAGGCGTCTCTACTTTGGACGGACTTTGAGAGCCTCTTCCGCTCGGAGTTCGTTCCAGCCACCCTTCGTGCGGTGCGTATCCAGGAGCTTCTACAGCTGTGGCAGGGAAGCATGACGGTCGCTCAGTACTCGGCGAGATTTACCGATCTCTCGCGCTACTCGACCAACATGGTACGAGACCCATTCTTCCGGGCCCGGACCTTCGAGCAGGGTTTGAGACACGAGATCAGGGCATCACTGATCTCCCTCAGCATACCGACTCAGACAGGAGTACTGGAGCGGGCCCTTCTGATCGAGAGCTTCCTTGCTGAGTCTACACCAGCACAGAGACCCACCGCAGGGCGGCACGTGGCAGAGTCATCTGCAGCAGGCAGTCGACGGATGACTCATGGGTCCAGGCAGACCAGACCTTCGGGCAGACGATCTCAGGGCACTGGCTCAGCAGTGCGGGGCACACAGCGCGGAGCCAGTCTTACGAGAGGCAGACAGTGCTACTCGTGCGGCGGGCAGGGCCACATGGCTCGCGACTGCCCGACCCGCCGTGCCGAGGAGCAGCAGTCAGTTGATGGACCACCGAGGCAGAGGCAGAGGGTCGACCGTGGCGGTCCGCAGGGAGGAGGCGGACGAGGCAGAGGAGCTGGACGAGCAACCGGTGGAGGGCGACGCTTTGAGGCTCTGCCACCACCACCACCAGGAGGTCCACCCCGACCACAGGGAGCTGGCGGGCAGCGACAGGCACAGCTCCAGGCAGCAGAGGCCTACGACCACGGCGCACCCGAGAAGATTCGAGGTACTATCTGTGTCTATTCCACCCTTGCTGCAGTTCTTATAGACACAGGAGCGAGTCACTCTTTCATAGCCACTGCCCTTGTTCGGAGCTCGGAGATTCCGACAGAGCCGTTGGCTCGATCCTTACGGCTAGAGACTCCTACGGGAGCAGACTCGACGATTACGCACTGGTGCCGGCAGTTTGAGCTTACTCTAGGAGGCGAGAGCTTCGGCTGGGATCTTCTTGTAGCAGCGTCGAGGCCTTACGACGTCATCTTGGGCATGGATTGGCTATCTACGGTCCATGCACAGATTGACTGTTTTAGGCGCAAGGTGCGATGTGTACGCACCGACGGGAGCAGGTTCACCTTCACCGGTGAGAAGGGAGCCTTAGCAGCACAGGATGGACTTCCGCGGAGGAGAGGACAACCCATCACTCATCAGTTGGCTAGCCTCATCCTTGGAGCAGTTGACGTGCGGAGTCCTGGTTTTCCTGCAGTGGTGGATCAGTTTGCGGACGTTTTTCCCGACGACGTTCCAGGGCTACCTCCTCGCAGAGAGGTAGACTTTTATATTGACTTGTACCCCGGGACAGCCCCGATATCCACTCCAGCATATCGGATGGCCCCCGCCGAGCTTCGAGAGCTACGGGTACAGTTGGAGGACTTGCAGGGCAAGGGGTTCATCCGACCCAGTGTTTCACCCTGGGCTTCCCCGATATTGTTCGCTAAGAAGGCGGACAGGAGCTTGCGACTTTGTGTTGACTATCGTCGCCTGAACCAGGTGACAGTGAGGAACAAGTATCCGCTACCGAGGATTGATGACCTCTTTGATCAGCTCAAGGGAGCACGGTGGTTCTCGAAGATAGACCTCAGGTCAGGCTATCATCAGCTCAGAGTCAGAGATGAGGATGTGCAGAAGACGGCCTTCAGATGTCGGTATGGCCACTATGAGTTCTTGGTTATGCCTTTCGGTGTAACCAATGCTCCAGCAGTGTTCATGGCTCTCATGAACAGGATCTTTCAGCCATACCTCGATCGGTTTTTCGTGGTCTTCATCGACGACATTCTGATTTACTCTACGACAGAGGAGGAGCATGCCTATCACTTGCGAGTTGTTCTTGACACACTCCGAGAGCACCAGCTTTATGGTAAGCTCTCGAAGTGCCAGTTCTGGATACGTGAGGTCCACTTTTTGGGACACGTTATCTCTGAGGCGGGAGTTGCAGTGGATCCCGCGAAGATTGAGGCTGTGTTAGCATGGGAGCCACCCAGGAGCGTGACTGAGGTTCGGAGTTTCTTGGGACTAGCTGGATACTATCGGAGATTCTTACCAGACTTATCTAGTGTTGCGGCATCACTCACAGCTTTGACGAAGAAGGGGAAACCCTTCGTATGGACAGACAGATGTCATCAGAGCTTCCAGGAGCTGAGACAGAGATTGACTAGCGCACCTATCTTGAGGTTGCCTGAGGAGGGAGTAGGGTACGTAGTCTACTGCGATGCATCAGGGACCGGACTCGGATGTGTTCTAATGCAGGAGCGGGCAGTGATCGCCTATGGATCACGACAGTTGAGGCTGCATGAGCAGAACTACGCTACCCATGACCTGGAGTTAGCAGCAGTGGTCTTCGCTCTGAAGACATGGCGACATTATCTGATGGGCGAGCGCTTTACAGTCTTTTCCGATCATCAGAGTCTCAGGTATATCTTCTCGCAGAAGGACCTGAACCTGAGACAGCGGCGATGGCTCGAGTTCCTCCAGGACTATGACTTTGAGATAGTCTATACTCCTGGGAAGGGGAACGTAGTAGCCGATGCCCTCAGCAGGAGGACGGGCATACAGCTACTTGAGGAGGCGACGGAGCAGCTAGCCTCTTTGCAAATAACCTTCGTGGACAGAGATGGAGCAGCCTTCCTCCAGTCTCTCACAGTCACCCCTCCACTACTGCAGCGAGTCAGGGAGGCACAGCGTGGGGACGCTGACTGTGAGACACGGCGTGCACAGATATCCTCGGGACAGGCACCTGATGGTTTCTCCCTTGGAGCAGAGCACGACATCCTTTTCAGAGGACGTACCATGGTACCAGTTGCTTTGCGAGAGGAAGTGCTGAGGGAGTTTCACACTTCTCCTTTGGCGGTACATCCTGGAGTGGCGAAGATGTACCAGGACCTCAGACGACAACACTGGTGGCCGGGCATGAAGAAGGCTGTAGCAGAGTTCGTTTCTCGATGCCTCACCTGCCAGCAGGTGAAGGCAGAGCATCAGGTACCAGCAGGCTTGGTACAGCCCTTGGAGGTTCCGGAGTGGAAGTGGGACGGCATATCTATGGACTTCGTGACTGGACTTCCACGCACATCCAGAGGTCACGACCCCATCTGGGTGATTGTTGACCGACTCACCAAGTCGGCACACTTCTTATCCATCAGAGAGCAAGGCTCATTAGAGAGCTTGGGACGTCTCTACGTTCAGGAGATTGTGCGGCTCCACGACGTACCATCTTCTATCGTCTCCGATCGAGATGCCCGCTTTACTTCCCGACTTTGGAAGGGGTTACAGGAAGCGTTCGAGACACAGCTACGTCTGAGCACAGCCTTTCACCCTCAGACGGATGGTCAGACGGAGAGGACCATTCAGACTCTCGAGGACATGCTCCGCGCATGTGTCCTCGACTTTGGTCGTAGTTGGGAGGACCACCTACCCTTGGTGGAGTTCGCGTACAACAACAGCTACCACTCCACCATCGGGATGGCACCGTACGAGGTGTTGTACGGCCGACCATGTAGATCTCCTTTGTGCTGGACAGACCCTGGGGAGTCAGCACTGGTGGGACCAGAGATGGTCCAGGCCACGACAGAGAAGGTCCAGGTCATCCAGGAGCGGATGAGGATAGCTCAGAGCCGGCAGAAGTCATATGCTGACAGGAGGCGGAGGCCACTGGAGTTCGAGGATGGCGACCACGTCTTCTTGCGGGTCTCACCTCGACGTTGTATTCGGAGATTTGGCCGAGGCGGCAAGTTATCTCCGTGCTTCATCGGACCCTTCCAGATTCTCAGCAGGATTGGCGAGGTGGCTTATCGCCTGGCTCTACCACCTCAGTTGCACCGGGTGCACGACGTCTTCCACGTATCCTAGCTGAGGAGATACGTGCACGACCCGACGCACATCATTGACCATGGGGAGCTTGACGTTGACGATGGGGCGACTTTTACGGAGGTTCCGGTGGAGATAGAGGATCGACAGGAGCGGGTCCTGCGTGGGCGATCGATCCCTCTCGTGCGCATCAGATGGCAACACGAGAATCTCTAGGAGAGCACATGGGAGCGGGAGGCTCAGATGCGTGCTCAGTACCCTCATTTGTTTCCCTAGTTTTTTATGTATCTTTACGGGGACGTAAAGCCCTGAGGTGGGAGTAATGTAAAGACCCGTAAAATTCAAGGGAAATTTTTTTCTTAATTTTCTTTAGAATTTTACAAGAGCGCGGTTTCAGACGGCACCTGATTCCGAGGCCCGGAGTGCCCGGAATTAATTTCCGAAGTTTGGCTCGGGTACGTTCAGTGAACGAACGAGCGGGAATTCCTAACTTTTGATCCGATGCTCGGAATTGAAATCCGAGGGCACCGATGAACTCGCAGCGCCGATTTTCGCTTAAAGAGACCTTTTCGGGAGTTGCGTTTGTTGCGGGTTGAAAGTTAGTTTTGGGGTTTTTAGTTTGAGTTAAATAAAATTGTGTAGAACAATTTTATTATAACTTGTTAAAACCTATCAAAGGAGGTTGGAAGTGGGACCCACACCCACTTAACCTCCCTTGGGAGGATTAAGTGTGGTGGGGCCCACACGAACCCCTAATCCTTTCAAATTCTCTCAACTTGCTTAACCCCTAATTAAATGACTTGAGTTACTTTTAATTATGGGAGTTAAACCTTTTGAATTTCAAACTTTTGAAATTCTAATGTGTTATGTGATAATAAAATAAGATGTTGTCTTATTTTATTTTGGGGTTGTTTGTTTGTCTTCTTGAGAGGTGGAGAGCTTTTCCTTCTTCTCCTTCAAGTCTGATGAGGAACTCGAAGAACGTTCATCTTGACGAAGAACGCTCAAGCTCCGACGAAGAACGCCGCACCTCCATTCTTCGTTTCCCGTGTCAACGAAAGGGGACGCCACTTCTCCTCGGACAACCTTCGTCGACGTACAAGTTTCTCCAATGACGTGTCTCTTCGAACGCATCCCTTCGTCATCAGATTTGACGAACGGCTACCGCGACGCCCGACCTCCGCGACGTCGTCTTCCGCGGAACCTTGACAATCTTCGAACCTTATACCCGAGGTAGGGGTTGTCGATTTTCTTTTTGGATTCCTTATTTTATTCTTCATCGTGATTTTATCAAGACTAACGTGTGGCTTGAATTATTTTAAGTTGCGTTATTATTTTTACGTGAGGGGGGCCGGACCGCACGAACACGGCCGAACCCCCCTCCATCGTTCTTGTTTATTCTTGCGGGTGGAAGCAAGTGGCGTGGTGCCGTCGCACCACGCTGATAATCGTGCTTTTATTTTACGCGGCGCCGTCGCGCCACACCGAGGTAGAATCTTCAAGAACGCGACGCCGTCGCGCCACGTTGAAAGGAATCAAGGCACGGCGAAAGGGGCGCGGTGCCGTCGCACCGCGCCGGACGATGAACACTGCGGCCGGTTCCGGGCCGCGGCGGGACGAGGAGACCGCGGCCGGTTCCGGGCCGCGGCGGAAGAGAAGACCGGCGGCCGGGCCGCCGGCGTCGGAAGCCGAAGAGGGGACCGGAATTTCCTGTCCCGTTGGAGAAAACCGGCCGGCCAGCTGGCCGGCCGGATGCCGTTAATACCGGGGGAATTAATCCCCCGGCCAGCGTGTAAAAACCCCCCTCTTAAAGGGGGGCGGTTTTCTTTGAAGGGAGTGGGGCAGCCGGCCCCCCGGTTCCGCTCAAATCAGGCCCCCCACGTGGGGGGGGGGGGGGGGGGGGGGGGGCGTTTTAAAAAAAACGGGCGCGGCACAAAGGCCGCGCCGCCCCTCAAAACCGCGGGGGTTTGTTTCCCCGCGTGCAGCCACCTCGCGGCGCCAGGCCGCCGCGGCCCGCCGCGCCGTCGCCCCGCCGCGCCGCCGCGCCGCTGCGCCGCCAGACCGCCGCGCCGCCGCCGGCCGCCGTGCCGCCGCCGGCCGCCGCCGCCGCCCAAGGGGGGGGGGGGGGGTCGGGCCGGGTCGGCCCGGACCCGGACCCCCCCGTTTCGAACCAGAATCGGTTTTTGGGCCATAACTTGAGTCTCGGACCTCCGATCGACGAACCGTCAGCGGCAACACGATCCTTGTATCGAGACGGTCGTTTCAGTATATCGCACTCAAGGTTTCGGTTTACTTTGAGTTCGGCCGGGTTGGTTCGTTCACGAAACCAACCGGGCCTTCGGAGCGGAAACACTCATATCTTGAGCTACGAACGTCCGATTGACGCGCCGTCAGTCGCGTTGTGTTCCTCTTAGTGAGACGGATATTTTGGCATACGCCGCCCGAGGTTTGGACACAGGTGGAGTACGGTCGGGTTGGTTTAGACTTAAAAACCAACCGGGCCCCGGAGACGAAAATGCCAATAACTCTCAGACCGGGCGTCCGATCGACGCGCTGTCTGTTGCGTTGAGTTCCTTTTGACGATACAGAACTTTTGGATACATCAAATCTGGTCTTTGTGACAGTTGATGTATCAGCCTCTCGGCTCGTGGAGCGGACCCTCCGAACGAGCTTGATGTGTGCGGGAACCCTAGTGCTGGCTGCGACTGCTACAACTGCTACTACTGCTACGACTGCTACTGTGACTGCGACGACGACAGTACAGAGATCCTGTGTGGATTCGACGATGACAGTACAGAGATCCTGTGTGGATTCGACGACGACGACTACAGCACTCAGCGATCCCACGTGGATCAGTGCTACAGGTCCAGTGTGGGCCCGATCCTGTGTGGGTCCGCGCTCAGCGGTTCTGTGTGAGCCAGCGCCTACAGGTCCTGTGTGGGCCCGATCCTGTGTGGGTCTTTGCGGGGGTTAGTTACCTATCGATCCTTCGTGGGTCTGACGACTTAGATGGATCAGTGATCATCTTTATCTTCCTTGAAGAAGTATACCTGTGTGAGCTGAATCCTATTGCATTCCTGTGTGGATTGTGTTGTGAAATCCTGTGTGGATTACGTTTTGCTTTCCTGTGTGGAATACGTTTACTATCCTGTGTGGACTGAGTTGTACTTGGGCTCGGAGGTTGGAGCGTATTTGAATTGATGACTTAGGTATATGTATGGGCATATACATAAGCAGTGTCGGTTGTTACTTCGTGATTGTACATTTCTTCGTGGTTTATCCTTTGTGGATTTTGAGAGACCTTCAGGGGTCTCGGGGTCCCTACTGAGTAGCTTATACTCACCCCTGCACGGGCTTTGCCCGCACTACGTTGTGTTGGTTGCAGACGACGAACAACGTTGACCTTAGCTGAGGCTTGCAGAGCGGGACGGTACCCGGAGGTGGACCACTGGGCGGGACGTGCACGGAGCGGATGGCGGGACCCGTGGAGCAGAGGAGCTATCTGTACCCACCCTTCAGGTGGGATTTCCAGTGGACAGCTCGGAGTAGCGGCTTTTACTTTTCAGTTGCTGTTTTTCCCTTTTCGAGTTGTACTTTACTTTCAGTTTGGGTTTGTATTCTGACCCATTTACTTTTCCGCACTTTCAGTTGTACTCTGCTTTTGTTTAGTGTTTACTTTCCGCTTGCTTACTCTGTGGTGATGTTTACTTTTCAAAGGCAATGCCTTCCCATTTTATTGGGATTTACGCCTTGGTGCTAGTCGCCAGCCCCTGGCCTATGGAAGGCGGGCTTGGGGTAGTCACGGCACGGACCCCGAGGGCGGGTCGTGACATAGGATATGAAAAGTCCCCAGTCCGGTGGACTGGGGATGTTCCTGCTGTCTTTTCTCAACTCATCGAATCCTATTTGTTGATTATGAGGGTTTGGTTAAAAGAGTCCCCGATATGGAAAGCTGGGGTGGTTCTTGACATGCTATATCTAAGACTTTATTGAAAGCTCTCCTGATCTTGCAAGCCTTAGTCTGGAAATTAGCTGGATGCATCAACCTGTATCCACTTTTATCACCTGGCTCAAAAGACCGTTGGATGATTTCTGACACTTTTGTCACTTGATGATTTTCTTGCTTTAAATGAGAGGCCTGTTGAATATTCTCATTTGCTTAATTTATTTGTAATTCAACAACTTGTTCTATGTATTCTTGATTTTGAGAGGAACTAGTTGAAGCCTGTTCTCTAGCAAGATTTTGATTACAAACATAACCCATTGACTGTGGCCGACCATGCACAATAACATTGCATGAGACCATTTTCGGCGGGCTTTGCTGACTGTAGAGAATAGTGAAATTTAGTTCTCCATGAAAACCCCATCCCTTGATATGAATACCAAATGGGGCATTGTAAATTAACTGGCAAAATCTTCTTAGTGCGCCAAGGAATGAACGCTGAAGGGCTCTCTGCTTCTTTTCAGCCTTCAGATATCGAGAAACTGAGGGAGATGCAAAGTCAATTTGGCATTGTAACCCATCTATTATCTTTATATAATTTTCATATTCATCATAAGATAATATTTTATTTTTCAACTGACAAATAGTTTTCCATCTTTCGAGATGAATATCCTGAATTCCATCTTCCATCAACTTCTCTGGAATGTCATACTGAGAACCAGCCAAAGGCCAAAACATAACTGGCACTTCACCTTTTTCTAGTTGTTTTCTCATATTTAGTACTTCCTCTTTATCATTTAATGAAGATTCTTCTACCTGATTAGACCAGAGATGGTGCTTCCTTTTTTACTTCATCAGATTCAACAAGATTGGTAGAGAAATCACTGATCAAACTAGAAAATGCATGACTTAGAGGTGGTTCGGAGAATAACATACACCCTGGGCTATATTTTGGATGAGAAAGTATTTCACCTGCTAATGGTAATGCATCATACATTACTGGCTTCACATTTGCAAGTGCCTCAAGATAAGAGGGTTTTCTCGTCACTACATTGTCTGTTCGAGAATTTTCCAAGTAATGCGAATCACTACTGCAGAGAGTGATTTCGCAAAAAAAATCATCATCATGGGGAAGACCACTATGGTGGGTTACAACAAAAGATGAAACCTTTTTCTCCTTGGTCTTATGACCACACAGAGGGTTCCTGTGTCTCTCATCTGAAGATGAAACATCGAGATCGACCAAATCGTCATGAAGCAAGCCTTCATGTGGAAGTATCTGATGCAGACCTTCGGAATTAATGTTCCCACTATTGGGAACTAAGGGAGTAGAATATTGAATTCCAAAATATAGTTGTATGAGTGTATCAAGAACCCTATCATCAAGTAAGGACTTGTTACAGATTGGCCCTTGATTTCTTGACTATGCTGAGCGGGTCTTCTCCTTAGACGTCTTCTTACTCAACTTGGCAGGTGTATGTGCCTGCTTAGGGGAAATAATAAGGTTAGGCTGATTATCTCCTCTCAAACTAGGTGAATGTGCCAGACTTGGTTGTCCGTATGATATGGGGGAGTATGCCCCACAAACCTCTTGGACTGGAACAGAGGTCTGTGTCTATTCTGAAGTGAACTGTTGATGTGTCACTCCACTGGCAGGGATAGATTTATGTGTCTTTCCCTGAGATGCTGCTGAAGGTGTTATAATATCTTGGCAGGCATCCATAATATGAGGAGGGATTTGCTTCTGCTCTTTCACCGTTGATAGAATATTCTTGGTGACTTCAACTACCAGAATGGGGATATATGTTCATTTCGTGCTTGGAGTAGGTGTATGTGCCTGCTCCTATCCTCTTTTTCCTATTAGTGAATCGTAATAGTACTCAAGTGCGGGGGAAGAGAGTTGATTCTGCCTCCTGTTTATCGCTGGAGCTTTCCGACTGACTTCTCCGAATGCTACCAAATGAGACTGTTGGTAGGCTTGATCAATACTAGCAGGTGTATGTGCCTTCTTATTTCACTCTGCTGAATGTGGTTGACGAGCCTCCTTCAACACTGATAGACGAGGATGCTGGCAGGATTGATGAGTGTAAGAAGGTGTATGTACCTGTTTACCAATTCTGAACACATTGTGTTGGCTGGCTCCATCACATGTAGTCAGACGAGCCTGCTGACTAACTGATGATTTATAAACAGGTGTATGTTCCTATCTATAGTACTCCACCGGAATTGCCTGGCGGGATTGGCGTGATACTGCCAGATGAGTCTGCTTTATATCATAATTAAAACGGACGGGTGTGTGTGCCCGCTCATTTCTTGCCACCAAGTTAGGTTGGTGGAGTTCTCCGGAAATGGTAATTATAAGAACCTATTCATTGATAACCGGTTTTCACCTCTGGCGGTTCATCTTGCCTTCTTGGGTTCGAAGAACCTGAACCGAACGCCTGAGGTCGATACCCTCATCATGTTGAGGGTGCACTACCGCATGAGTCTGGCGGAGATTGTTTATGGGAGACCTCGAAAAGGACTCCTGTCTCCTTGAATTAAGTACCTAAGGGACCTGCTCATTCACATACCCATAATACGGGATTGAATGGTGATTGCGTTCCAGGGATAACGGCCTGAAACGGTAGGACATGGTAGTCGGCACCACCTGCTTCTTGATCGCTGGTCGTCGTTGTCCAGACGTCTAGGTTTAATTATTGACTTGGAGGGCTTGTCGAGCGGCCTCCAGAGTCTGAATAGTACCATTTGGATGGTACTCTTTAACCAGCGTATTTAATACCCAGCGTTGAAGATGCTGAGTAGGTGATGTCGTCCTCAGAGCGGACGATGATCCAGCAGGAGTAGCAGCTGATGCATTCATAGAGGAGGTTTTCACCGCAGAGGTATTCACAGACGTGATCTTAAGAAAAACATTCTTGTAATGCAGAAGATCTTGGAAAAGAGTTCCAGTTTGATATAACAGACATAATCAAGATAAATTCGACCTCTACATCTTTTGGATGAGAACATATGTTATTGATTGTTCTGTTGGCCCTGTCATTGAGTATAAACAGGGGCCTAACAAATATGTCAAACATCACTTTAATTTGGTTAAGGATTGACATCGGGTTCACCATTTTTTGTTTCCTCTGGAATTGGGAATGACCTCATTGATTTAAGGTTCAAACATTCTAATCGGTTTCTAACAGGTTTGTTCTTAGAACCGGAAACATCCAATGATTCCATATCAATATGGACCTACTTTCCAAAGTTAGGCACTCATTAGTTGTGGACTGATGAGGCTTAGGAATTTTCATTGGTCGAGAGGATGGGAGGTCGGACTCATCACACCTTTTTTAGGGCAATTATTGTCTACTCCGGGACTCTATTTATAGATTTAAGTTATGTTTGTGAATCTTTATTACATTACCATGTATAAAATGAGATTTCCTTTAAATCTCATAATCAATGATTAAATATGTAGGAAATTTAGAGAATCTTTTATATTTATTTGAGGTTCTTCATCGATAGAAAATCATCTATATTTGTTAGAGATTCTTGTTCAATGGTATCCTTCAACACATTATATAAACGTCTGTTGGTAATTATGATAATCATGATGGTTTTAAATCCACTTAGTGGGGCACTTGAAGTTTATTTTCATTCAGAAGGACATGGATTATTTTAGAGTTGGAATCGTACCCGCAGATGGGCTACCTACGTATCCATTGTTTTGGAAAAGGAATCAGAACCCACATAGTTCAAGTAAGGGAGTATGATGTTTATGATTGATGGCTCAAAGAAAGATGTCATAATTACTTTTACACTCTAAGATCATGTGAGTCATGCTCGGTGTGAGAAACAAGAGGTATTGGTAAAACCAGAAAATTGTGCCATGAATGATGCAATCATAAGAATTGATGTGGGGCTTATGTATGTGTGACTGCCCAAATAGATGAAGAGTAATATTTACATCAGTTAAGAAATACAGGAACAGGGTCCATAAAGGTATATGTGCTTTATACAGATTTGGATACTCTAATCTTGGGGCTTACTCCTAAGGAAGATGCCCAAGTTAGGAGGGGACTTATGATTGGGTTTTACTCCTGAGAAGGAAGTGCAGATCAAAAAGTAAATTAATACTGGTTAAGAGAAATTAAAACTGAGCCTTACTCCTGAGAAGGAGGACCAGGTTAAGGGACTTGGGGATTACTCCTAAAGAGGATGCCCATATTTGTAGACTTTGATACTGGGGCTTATTCTTGAAGAGGAATCCCAGGTTAAGAGAACCATGGTTGGGGATTACTTTTGAGGAGGATGCCCATATTTGGGAACTTGGAGACTAGGGATTACTTCTGAAAAGGAATCCCAGGTTATGGGAATTATGACTGGGGCTTCCTCCTAAAGAGGATGCCCAGATTAGGGGACTTAGGGCTTAATCCTTAAAAGGAGGCCCAAATTAATGAGGACATGGGGCTTACTTCTAAGGAGGATTCCCATATTAATGAGAATTTGGACTGGGGATTAAACCTGAAAAGGAGGCCCACGTTAGGATTCTCTCATCCTTAAAGGATGAGGTTGAATGAATGAACTCTCTAACTTTAGTGATGTAAAGATGTGTAAATCACTAGGTTTTGAGAGATGTTCCACAAAATTCCTTTCAGATAAAAAAGCTAACAAGGAAATAATGCCATTAATGGCTTTGGAGAGAATTCTGAAGGCTTAATCTTGAAGAGGAGAGGTGGATAGGTGTAAGAGGGGTGAAATGGGCAGGAAGGGCACCCAAAAAGAGAGGGACGCGCAAGTACTGCGTGGGCGTGGAAGTCCTAGTCACACAAGTATACTTGCGCAACACATGGGTACTTGCGCGCTGGCCAATCCTTAGGTAGAACTTGGGCCAGGCTTGGATCAACACTTTAATACTACCCTTAGAAACCTCCAGAAGAGAGGCACACAAGTTATGTGGAAGGGGTAAGGAGGTGCGCAAGTATGGCCATTTTCCTTAAGGGATGGCCACTTAGGCGCGCAAATGTTGATGAGTTTCAACACTTAGGCCTTCCTCCCCCTCTTTAGATCTTCCGTTCTAGGTAAGAAATTACCTTAGAAGTGTTTGGAAGATTTGAGAAGAGAATAGGGTTTCAGGAGCTCAAATGTGAGGTTCTTGAATATTTTGTCCTTTAAATGGGGGTCCCACAAGGGTATTTATAGGCTAGAGAGACCCTGGTTGAAATTTCAAAGAGGGCGCGCAAGTCACCTATGCGACCACTGGGCGTCACACACGTATACTTGCCCGACCTTGATGGAACTTGCGCGACCCAAGTTTAAATGACTATTGGTTCATGCCTTTGTCAATTTTTGATGTTTCTTGAAAGGATGAATCACTTTGGGTTCAAGTTATTTCCCTTTATATTCCTTTAGACTCTGGGACAGAAAGGAGCATCAACAATAAAGTAATGGTGAACTTGTTTTTTCTTATTCTTAAAAAAATATATCAAAAGAAATGGAAAGTAATATGATATAGTATGATGATGATAGAAATAAGGATAATGATGAAATACTTCATTCGGTAGATGGGATAACATGGATAAAATTTAATAAGTTACATCCTAACTTTTAAACTAACCCATAAAATGTTATATTGCTATTATCTTGTGATTGTTTCAACCCATTTATTCATATTCATATTTACCATAGTAATTTACCTATATTCATTCACATTTTTAATTTTCCATTATGGATATTGATGTTTAATACATTTACTATCTTGATTATATCGATATATAAAGTCAACGATCCTCTAAATGATAATGAAATAAACATGAAACCATTAAAATATTAGTGAAATGATATTTTTTCTAATGGTGTGTAGTTGCACGATGTAATAATAAAGAGTTAATTTTTGTTTCTTGTAACATTACTACATATGATAAACGATTTCTCTACTTACATGATTATTTTTTAGAGTAAAAAGGTGAAATTATCCTTACCTATTTGTATAAAAAATACACATTCTATGATATTAATGTTTTAGTTAAATTTTATCATTATAAGGAATCAATTATTTCTACCGATGGATCATTCAAACAAAAAAAATTAGAGACATGTTTATATTGTTGTTGAGATAGATGAATTATCCTAATGAATATAAGGAGATAAAATTCCTAAATAACATAAGGATTTGAATTATGATTGTATAAAGAGTCAATAAAATTAAAAAAAGTGAATGAATGTTTCATCCAATTTCAAAAAATAAGTTAAATAAATTTGTGTTATTTTATTTTTTGTATTGGTTATTGAACTATATGTTTCACTACTTAGATGCAATACACATTGAGAAAACATTATGTAAAATGTTTCTCATAATGATTTTCAATATGAATGGGAAAAGGTGATACAAGACTATATCATTATTTAAATTATCATGGAATAAAACCAAGACTATATCCTATGTTAACATGTCATAATCAGTCTAATGTCCATTTTTATTTTTTTCAATGAAAAATACAGTGAGAAAGAAATTCCTTCAAGCCTTGGAATGTTTAATGTTTTAATATGGTCCTTGAATTAAAAATTAAAAAATGGATGAAAACATGAGATATTATTGACCCCTAGTGTCTAATTGTTTGTTAACATTTAAATATGTGAAGTGACGATTCTTGGATAATTTTTATGGATTCATTTGATGAAATTGACTATCATTATTGAGAAATTATCTTTATTATCATGGAGATTTTTGTGGTTTTCTTTAATATAATTCTTTTTGGTAGGAAAAACATTTTACAATTTGGTGAATAAAAAGATAAATTAAAGAAGGATATGAAATATAAATTTTATTTCATTAGTATTTTTCAATTTTATATTATTATTATTTAATGAAAAATACTTGAATATGTTTAAAAAGGATACATATATGCCTAGTTAATTTTTCGAAGTCCCTATATGTGTTTGAGTTAATTTTACTACCTATATAAAGGTAAAATGGAAGTTAGATTTCATGTGTAAAGGTATTGTAAATATCAAATAAGGGTTTTACTCAACTTATGTAAAGGTACATTGATGATACGCTGAGGTAGACCGCTAAATAAACTATCTAGGTTATGGTATTCCTTAAAATACAGAATGTTAATGACTAAGATGAAGGCTGTATATGTGTACCATGCATCAACTACATAACAACACATACCTAGGTAAGGGTTACTAGGAACTCACATAAGGGTGAATCCCATTAATAAAGGTATTTTTGTAAGGGTACATACCAACATAAGGGTAATGAGGTTATTGTGTATGTTTAAATCCCTTTAATAAAGGCAACTATATATGGGTACATGTAGTTAATTATGGTTTTAGGGCACTCATATAGGAGTAGCCATAAATGATTTGGAGATGCATAAAGGTAATCATGTAATTATTGATACTCATGTAAGGGTATTCATGTTCTTCTAAATATCACATAAATGTTGATCATGTTGAAATCAATTTGATTGAATGCATGATATAGAGATAATGATATTATTCAAATGATTTGTTTGAGGATCTCCTAATATCAAGGTGAGTATCATGAAACCTCTATGCACGAATAGAATAATCCTAGCAGTGACGCCACCTATAATAAAGCTTATTAGAAGTAGGATAAGTGCTTGAGAATTAATGAATACTCATTTTTTCAAGTATGAATGCATGATAATGTTGACACATGATGAAATTTGAGGCCATGCTTATTTAAGGATAGAGAGAGCTCGATCATTTAAGTATATTAATTTAAATTATGAAGAAATAGGTTCTTATGAATTAATTAATCCTTATAAAATCATGAATACAACATGATTATGTGATCATGTTAAATGAGGATCAAATTTAGGTTGTTTGATATTTTATTAAAAGTTATTGGGTTGTGGTATTTATTTATACACTTAAGGAATTAAGTTAATCTTAAACCATTGATTATTTAAAATGAGATACATGATGATCTAATATACCCATAGAATTATTTTGTATTCAATTTGAGGAAATATAATACCCAACACCAATGGTATTCATATTTAAATTGATATGAATAAACATGTTATTTATAAAACATTTAAATGTATGATTCAAATGATAAAATAATGAGGTTTTCAGGAAATGAAATAATTTAGACATTATTAAATGAAAAATAATTTTTTTGTTGATAATGTGTTCATGTAGGTGATGAGAAATGTTAAACAATAGTGAGAGATCTTTCAGCCATTGTGAAATTGAATTTATAGACACTTATATATACTTATATTAAAGAAATAGGGAGTCAAAGATGAGAAATTATTAAATATGGTGGTCACATGTACTCGAGAATTTGAATAAGGTAATTCAAATCATTCAAGATCTAAAAAGAGCTTTGAGGAAAACAAAATGTTTCATGAAAAATGTTGAAGACCAAGAAGAATCGTACATAATGGAAGGGTCAACCAGTTTTCTTATAGAGTAAGTCTCTCTGAAGAAGAAGTTATTTTTATCTACATATCATCATTAAAGAAAAAGATTTTAGCTGGGGGGTCTAACAAGCTATTGGAGGCCTGTGATTGGGATTTCAAACAAATCAAAGAAGAGTATCATTTGGGGTGTTTAAAAAATTACTAATGTATTATAATTGGGATGTATAAAAATTTGACTGCACTTTTGGAGATAGTGAATAATCTATGTTGGGGTGTCAAATAAACATGGAAAGGTTTATTATTTTTGTAAAGACCCGCAAATTTCAAGGAAATTTTTTTCTTAATTTTCTTTGGAATTTTACAAGAACGCAGCTTCAGACGGCACCTGATTCCGAGGCCCGGTGTGCCCGGAATCAATTTCCGAAGTTTGGCTCGGGTACGTTCAGTGAACGGACGAGCGGGTTTTTTTATCTTTTGAACCGGTGCCCGGAATCGAATTCTGAGGGCACCGATGAAATCGCAGCGCCGGTTTTTGCTTAGAAACGCCTCTTCCGGAGTTGCGTTTGCTCAGACGTGGTTTTTAAATTTTACGGCTTTAAGTCAGAAATAAAATAAAGTTTGTGCGACAACTTTATTTTATTTCACTTAAGCTGCTTGGAAGCCACTTGAAGTCACTTAAAGACGGCTTGAACTGAGTTGAACTGGATAGGATGCTATCCAGAAATATCCTACCCCTTGGTAGGATATTTGTGCGGTGGGACCCGCACGAGCCCCGCCGTTTCTTTCGCTAAGTAACGCACCCGCGAAAACCCGTCAAAGTAACTGAAAAGTCAACCGACGCGTTTTCTTTAATTCTTAACAGACCATTTAATTGGGCGGTTTATTTCGTGAATTAAATGGACTGTTTCTTCGTGAATTAAATGGGTCGTTTCTTTCGTTGAATTAATTCAACGAATTGATGGATCGTTTCTTAACCGGTTTCGTGTTGGCATGTTTATAAAATAAGACCAACCCAAAAATCCTTGGAAAGGATTTGAAAGAATCTTCGTTCATCCACCCTCTCCGCGAAGAACGCGAAGAACGCGAAGAACGCGAAGAACGCGAAGAACGCGAAGAACGCCGGCGACCGGAATTCGACGACGCACACCAAGATCTGCGACGTCGACGAGATCTACCCGCGACGTTCTTCGGCGACGTCTTTCTTCCGCGGCCGATCCTCGTTCGGCAACAAAGGTGAGAATCGGATCTTTTCTTCTCCCTTTTTAATTTCAATATCAACGGATTTAAACTAATTAAATCCGTTGATCTTGATCCGGAGATTGGCGACGCGACGAGCGATTCCGCGACGACGCGACGATCTCCTTCCTCCACGACGAGCGATTCCGCGACGATCCCTCGTTCGGCAACGACAGCTGCGAGGTAAGGGATGTTGGAATTCTTTTTAAAATCCCGTGTTTATTCTTTTGAAATATAGAACCCGATCACGAAACAATTTTAATTTATTTAAAATTGTTGATTGGTTTCTTTCCTGTTTCTCCCGTTGATTTTGACTAACGCGGAGGGTGCGGGTCTAACGAACAAGACCCGGCAACCCTCCGTCGATCTTCCTTTGTGTGCGGATTTGGCGAGCGACGGCAAAAGCGCGACGCAAGGGCCATATGTTGATTCCGCAGTGGAGGACGCATCCCGGGAGGAACAACGGCGCAGACGGGAGGCAAATCGGGCCACCGGAACATCTCCGGCGGCCCGCGGAAGGAGGCGGCGGCGCGGGTCGCCGGCGCGGCGGCGCCGGCGACCGGGGGCGGCGGCGCCCGGCGCGCCGCCGGAGGAGTCCGCCGCGGCCGAGCCGCGGCGGCGGCGAGCCGCCGGACCGCGTCCGCGGTCCGGCCTTCCAGCACGCGGCCCGCGCGGGCCGCGTTTTCTCCAAAGCCGCGGGTTTGACCCGCGGCGGCAGCGCTTCGGCCGCTCGGCCGAAGCCGAGCCGGTCCGGTCGGCCGGGCCGCGCCCAGGCCGGACCGGACCCGGCCGAGCCGGTTCGGGCCGGGTCGGGCCGACCCGGTTCGGGCCGACCCGGTTCGGCCGACCCCAGGGGGGGGGTTCGGGCCGGGTCGCCCCGGGCCCAGTACCCCCGTTTCGGGCCCTCTTCGGTCTTTCGCCCATAACTTGGGCCTGGGACCTCCGATTGACGAACCGTCAGCGGCTACGCGATCCTTGGATCGAGACGGTCGTTTCGGTATATTATACTCAAGGTTTCGGAAGACTTTGGGTTCGGCCGGGTTGGTTCGTACACGAAGCCAACCGGGCCCTCGGAGCGGAAACGCTCATAACTTGAGCTACGGACGTCCGAACGACGTACCGTCAGCTGTGGTAGTTTCCTCTAAGTGAGACGGAACTTTTGGCATACTCCGCCCGAGGATCGGATACAGGCGGAGTACGGTCGGGTTGGTTTTGCCCTAAAAACCAACCGGGCCCCTGGGACGAAAATGCCAATAACTCTCAGACCGGGCGTCCGATTGACGCGCCGTCTGTCGCGTTGAGATCCTGTTGTCGATACGGAACTTTTGGATACATCAACTTCGGACTACGTGTCAGTTGATGTATCAGCCCCTCGGCTCGTGGAGCGGACCCTCCTAAACGAGCTCGCTACGTGCGGGAACCCTAGCGCTGGCTGTGACCTCGACGACAGAGCAGAGATCCTCCGTGGACTGCGACGACGGCAGAGCAGAGATCCTCCGTGGACTGCGACGACGGCAGAGCAGAGATCCTTCGTGGACTGCGGCGACGACTGTGCAGAGATCCTCAGTGGACTGCGTCGGCTACTGCACTCAGCGATCCCACGTGGATCAGTGCTTCAGGTTCTGTGTGAGCCCGATCCTCCGTGGGTCCTTACTACTGGTTCTGTGTGAGCCACTGCCTACAGGTTCTGTGTGAGCCCGATCCTACGTGGGTCTTTTTGCGGGGGTTAGTACCTATCGATCCTTCGTGGGTCCGACGACTGAGACGGATCAGTGATCGTCTTTGACGTCATCTGAAAAAGTATACCTGGTTGAGCTGAATCTTATGTTACTCTCCTTTGTGGATTGTGTTGAACTATCCTTTGTGGATTTACTGTTTACTCTCCTTGTGGATTTGAGTCTTGCTTTCCTTTGTGGATTGAGTTGTTCTTGAGCTCGTGAGCAGAGCTAGAATTGGGGACTTAGGTATATGTATGGGCATATACCTAAGTCGAGTCAGATGTTACTTCGTGATTGCATCTTTCTTTTGTGCTATATCCTTTGTGGATTTCGGGAGACCTTCGGGGGTCTCGGGGTCCTTACTGAGTAGTTGTACTCACCCCTGCACGGGCTATGCCCGCACTTCGTGGTGTTGGTTGCAGACGACGGACAGCGCTGATCGCGGTTGGGGCGTGGAGCAGGACGGTACCTGGAGGTGGACCACTGGACGGGACGTGCTCAGAGCGGACGTGGGGCCCGAGGAGCTTGGAGGCTATCTGTACCCACCCTTCAGGTGGGATTGCCAGTGGACGACACGAGGCCGCCGTCTTTTCTTCAGTTGCTGTACTTTACTTTTCAGTTGTACTTTACAGTTGGGCTTGTATTTCCGGCCCCTTTACCTTTCTGCACTTTACTTTCCGCTTGCTGACTCTGTGTGGTTGTTACTTATAAAGGCAATGCCTTCCCTGTTTACTGGGATTTTACGCCTTGGTGCTAGTCGCCAGCCCCTGGCCTATGGAAGGCGGGCTTGGGGTAGTCACGGCACGGGCCCCGAGGACGGGTCGTGACAAATTGGTATCAGAGGCGGTCGGTTCTACCGCAGACTCTGATCGTCCTTTCTTTCTATGTGAAGCAATAGTGTTTAGTGTATTGAGTGTGGTTATCAGTTCAGGGAGCCCAGTGTTGGTGCGGCGGCCGACGTATCCGTACACCAGGACCCTGACTCCTGATTTCCGACTTAATGCATGAAAACATTGATTGCGTGTGTGTTTCAAGTTTTCTTTGTGATTACTTATGTCAGCTCACCGGGTATACTGATCTGCTTTATGAAAGTCTCAAGTTTTCCTTGTGATTACTTGTGCCAGCTCGCCAGGTATACTGTTCTGACTGTGGTGCTCTTGTTCTCCTTTTCAGGATGGCCCCGCGACGACTGCCAGCTAGGGTTCCGAGTGTTGGGCGCGATGGCAGCCCACCGAGCGACGAGGCCTCGGTGCAGGGCCCTTTGCCAGCAGTGGCACCGGCGGTAGCCTTAACCGCCGAGCCACCGATGCTACCAGTACCAGACGCCGACGATGCACGTCGCCTCAGGGCACTGCACGAGTTTCAGAGCCAGCGACCGCCCAGGTTTCGCGGTGAGGCGGACCCCCAGGCCGCCGAGGACTGGCTAGAGGCGGTGGTACGGATCTTCAGGCTAGTGAGGACACCAGCGGATCTCATGGTGATCCTCGCAGCGAGCCTCCTGCAGGCGGCGGCAGGACGATGGTGGAGCCTGATGCTCCAGGTTCACGATGAGGCATCCTTGCTCTGGGCGGACTTCGAGAGCCTCTTCCGCTCTGAGTTCGTCCCGGCCACCCTCCGAGCGGTGCGCATCCAGGAGCTTCTCCAGCTGCGCCAGGGCAGCATGACGGTCGCTCAGTATGCGGCGAGGTTCACGGACCTATCTCGCTACTCGACCGACATGGTACGAGACCCCTTCTTCCGGGCCCGGACCTTCGAGCAGGGCTTGCGACAGGAGATTCGTGCGTCGCTGATCTCCCTCAGCATTCCGACCCAGGCAGGAGTGCTGGAGCGAGCCCTCCTGATCGAGAGCTTCCTGGCAGAGCCTTCTTCAGCGGCGAGACCTAGCGCAGGGCGGCAGGTAGCTGAGTCTTCGGCAGCAGGTAGCCGACGGATGACTCACGGGTCCAGGCAGACCAGACCCCCACGCAGACGGCCTCAGGACACCGGCTCAGCGGTGCAGGGCACACAGCGGAGTGCCAGCCTTTCGAGAGGCAGGCTGTGCTACTCTTGCGGCGGGCAGGGTCACATGGCTCGTGACTGCCCGACTCGCCGATCAGAGGAGCAGCAGACGGTGGAGGGGCCACCCAGGCAGAGGCAGAGGGTCGACCGTGGCGGTCCGCAGGGAGGAGGCGGACGAGGCCGAGGAGCTGGCCGAGCAGCGGGTGGTGGGCGACGCTTTCAGGCTCTACCCCCACCACCACCAGGAGGGCCACCTCGACCACAGGGAGCTGGAGGGCAGGGGCAGGCCCAGCTCCAGGCAGTGGAGGCCTACGACCCCGACTTGCCAGAGATGATTCGAGGTACGATCTGTGTCTATTCCACCCTTGCTGCAGTACTTATAGACACAGGAGCGAGTCACTCTTTCATAGCCTCTGCCCTTGTTCGGAGCTCGGAGATTCCGACTGAGCCGTTGGCTCGATCCTTACGGCTAGAGACTCCTACGGGAGCAGACTCGACGATTACGCACTGGTGCCGGCAGTGTGAGCTTACTCTAGGAGGCGAGAGCTTCGGCTGGGATCTCCTTGTAGCGGCGTCGAGGCCTTACGACGTCATCTTGGGCATGGATTGGCTATCCACGGTTCATGCCCAGATCGACTGTTTTAGGCGCAAGGTGCGATGTGTTCGTACCGACGGGAGCAGGTTTACCTTCACCGGCGAGAAGGGAACCTTTGCAGCACAGGATGGACTTCCGCGGAGGAGAGTGCAGCCCATCTCACATCAGTTGGCTAGCCTCATCCTAGGAGCAGTGGACGTGCGGAGTCCGGCTTTTCCTGCAGTGGTGGACCAGTACGTGGACGTCTTTCCCGACGACGTTCCAGGGCTACCTCCTCGTAGAGAGGTAGACTTTTACATCGACTTGTACCCCGGGACAGCCCCGATATCTACTCCAGCATATCGGATGGCCCCCGCCGAGCTTCGAGAGCTGCGGGTACAGTTAGAGGACTTGCAGAGCAAGGGGTTTATCCGACCCAGTGTTTCACCCTGGGCTTCCCCGATTTTGTTCGCCAAGAAGGCGGACGGGAGCTTGCGACTATGTGTCGACTATCGTCGCCTGAACCAGGTGACAGTGAGGAACAAGTATCCGCTGCCACGGATTGATGACCTCTTCGATCAGCTCAAGGGAGCGCGGTGGTTCTCGAAGATAGACCTCCGGTCAGGCTATCATCAGCTCAGAGTTCGAGACGAGGACGTGCAGAAGACGGCCTTCAGGTGTCGGTATGGCCATTATGAGTTCTTGGTTATGCCATTCGGCGTAACCAATGCTCCAGCAGTGTTCATGAGCCTCATGAACAGGATCTTCCAGCCATACCTCGACCGATTTGTCGTTGTCTTCATTGACGACATTTTGGTATACTCGACGACTGAGGAGGAGCATGCCTACCACCTGCGAGTTGTGCTAGACACACTCCGAGAGCACCAGCTTTATGGCAAGCTCTCAAAATGCCAGTTCTGGTTACGTGAGGTCCATTTCTTGGGGCACGTCATTTCTGAGGCGGGAGTTGCAGTGGATCCCGCGAAGATCGAGGCAGTGCTAGCTTGGGAGCCACCCAAGAGCGTGACAGAGGTGCGGAGCTTCTTGGGCCTAGCGGGATACTATCGGAGATTCGTGCCAGACTTCTCCAGAGTTGCAGCACCACTCTCAGCCTTGACGAAGAAGGGGAAACCCTTCGTGTGGTCAGACAGATGTCAGCAGAGCTTCCAGGAGCTGAGACAGAGATTGACCAGCGCACCTATCTTGAGGTTGCCTGAGGAGGGAGTTGGGTACGTAGTTTACTGCGACGCATCAGGGACTGGACTCGGGTGCGTCCTGATGCAGGAGCGGGCCGTGATCGCCTACGGATCACGTCAGTTGAGGCCGCATGAGCAGAACTACGCCACTCATGACCTGGAGTTAGCAGCAGTGGTCTTCGCTCTGAAGACTTGGCGGCACTATCTGATGGGCGAGCGCTTCACAGTCTTTTCTGACCACCAGAGTCTCAGGTATATCTTCTCTCAGAAGGACCTGAACCTGAGACAGCGGAGATGGCTTGAGTTCCTCCAGGACTATGACTTTGAGATAGTCTATACTCCTGGGAAGGGGAACGTGGTAGCCGATGCCCTCAGCAGGAGGACGGGCATTCAGCTACTTGAGGAGGCGACGGAGCAGCTAGCCTCCTTGCAGATATCCTTCGTGGATAGAGACGGAGCAGCCTTTCTTCAGTCTCTCACAGTCTCTCCTCCACTTCTACAGCGGGTCAGAGAGGCTCAGCGTGGGGACGCTGACTGTGAGACCCGGCGTGCACTGATATCCTCAGGTCAGGCGCCTGATGGTTTCTCCCTTGGAGCAGAGCACGACATCCTTTTCAGAGGACGTACCTTCGTACCAGTCGCTTTACGAGAGGAGGTGCTGAGAGAGTTTCACACTTCTCCCTTGGCGGTACATCCCGGAGTGGCGAAGATGTACCAGGATCTCAGGCGACAGCACTGGTGGCCGGGTATGAAGAAAGCTGTGGCAGAGTTCGTTTCACGATGCCTCACCTGCCAGCAGGTGAAGGCAGAGCACCAGGTACCAGCAGGTTTGGTACAGCCCTTGGAGGTCCCGGAGTGGAAGTGGGACGGCATATCTATGGACTTCGTGACTGGACTTCCACGCACTTCCAGAGGTCACGACTCCATTTGGGTGATTGTCGACCGACTCACCAAGTCGGCACACTTCTTACCCATCAGAGAGCAGGGCTCAGTAGAGAGCTTGGGACGTCTTTACGTCCAGAAGATCGTACGGCTTCACGGTGTGCCATCGTCTATCGTCTCCGATCGAGATGCTCGTTTCACTTCCAGGCTTTGGAAGGGGTTGCAGGAGGCGTTCGGGACGCGGCTCCATCTGAGCACAGCCTTCCACCCTCAGACGGATGGACAGACGGAGAGGACCATACAGACACTCGAGGACATGCTCCGTGCATGTGTTCTCGACTTTGGTCGCAGCTGGGAGGACCACCTACCCTTGGTGGAGTTTGCGTACAACAACAGCTACCACTCCACCATCGGGATGGCACCATACGAGGCGTTGTACGGCAGACCCTGCAGATCACCGTTGTGCTGGACAGACCCTGGGGAGTCAGCACTCGTGGGACCAGAGATGGTCCGAGCCACGACAGAAAAGGTCCAGATCATCCAGGAGAGGATGAGGACAGCTCAGAGCCGGCAGAAGTCATATGCTGACAGGAGGCGGAGGCCACTAGAGTTCGAGGATGGCGACCACGTCTTTTTGCGTGTCTCACCTCGACGTGGTTTACGGAGATTTGGCCGAGGCGGCAAGTTGTCTCCACGCTTCATCGGGCCCTTCCAGGTCCTCAGCAGGATAGGAGAGGTGGCTTATCGCCTGGCTCTACCACCTCAGTTGCACCGGGTGCACGACGTCTTCCACGTGTCTCAGCTGAGGAGATACGTGCACGACCCGACGCACATCATCGACTTTGGGGAGCTGGACGTGGACGATGGGGCGACTTTTGCGGAGGTTCCAGTGGAGATCGAGGATCGACAGGAGCGGGTCCTACGTGGGCGGTCGATTCCTCTTGTGCGCGTCAGATGGCAGCACGGGAACCTCCAGGAGAGCACTTGGGAGCGGGAGGCTCAGATGCGTGCTCAGTACCCCCATTTGTTCCCCTAGTTTTGATGTATCTTTACGGGGACGTAAAGCCCTGAGGTGGGAGTAATGTAAAGACCCGCAAATTTCAAGGAAATTTTTTTCTTA
This sequence comes from Viscum album, assembly GCA_963277665.1. NCBI lineage: Eukaryota > Viridiplantae > Streptophyta > Magnoliopsida > Santalales > Viscaceae > Viscum > Viscum album. The sequence goes on along the minus strand of OY728123.1, from coordinate 427,477,902 downwards.
ATTTTCTTTGGAATTTTACAAGAACGCAGCTTCAGACGGCACCTGATTCCGAGGCCCGGTGTGCCCGGAATCAATTTCCGAAGTTTGGCTCGGGTACGTTCAGTGAACGGACGAGCGGGTTTTTTTATCTTTTGAACCGGTGCCCGGAATCGAATTCTGAGGGCACCGATGAAATCGCAGCGCCGGTTTTTGCTTAGAAACGCCTCTTCCGGAGTTGCGTTTGCTCAGACGTGGTTTTTAAATTTTACGGCTTTAAGTCAGAAATAAAATAAAGTTTGTGCGACAACTTTATTTTATTTCACTTAAGCTGCTTGGAAGCCACTTGAAGTCACTTAAAGACGGCTTGAACTGAGTTGAACTGGATAGGATGCTATCCAGAAATATCCTACCCCTTGGTAGGATATTTGTGCGGTGGGACCCGCACGAGCCCCGCCGTTTCTTTCGCTAAGTAACGCACCCGCGAAAACCCGTCAAAGTAACTGAAAAGTCAACCGACGCGTTTTCTTTAATTCTTAACAGACCATTTAATTGGGCGGTTTATTTCGTGAATTAAATGGACTGTTTCTTCGTGAATTAAATGGGTCGTTTCTTTCGTTGAATTAATTCAACGAATTGATGGATCGTTTCTTAACCGGTTTCGTGTTGGCATGTTTATAAAATAAGACCAACCCAAAAATCCTTGGAAAGGATTTGAAAGAATCTTCGTTCATCCACCCTCTCCGCGAAGAACGCGAAGAACGCGAAGAACGCGAAGAACGCGAAGAACGCGAAGAACGCCGGCGACCGGAATTCGACGACGCACACCAAGATCTGCGACGTCGACGAGATCTACCCGCGACGTTCTTCGGCGACGTCTTTCTTCCGCGGCCGATCCTCGTTCGACAACAAAGGTGAGAATCGGATCTTTTCTTCTCCCTTTTTAATTTCAATATCAACGGATTTAAACTAATTAAATCCGTTGATCTTGATCCGGAGATTGGCGACGCGACGAGCGATTCCGCGACGACGCGACGATCTCCTTCCTCCACGACGAGCGATTCCGCGACGATCCCTCGTTCGGCAACGACAGCTGCGAGGTAAGGGATGTTGGAATTCTTTTTAAAATCCCGTGTTTATTCTTTTGAAATATAGAACCCGATCACGAAACAATTTTAATTTATTTAAAATTGTTGATTGGTTTCTTTCCTGTTTCTCCCGTTGATTTTGACTAACGCGGAGGGTGCGGGTCTAACGAACAAGACCCGGCAACCCTCCGTCGATCTTCCTTTGTGTGCGGATTTGGCGAGCGACGGCAAAAGCGCGACGCAAGGGCCATATGTTGATTCCGCAGTGGAGGACGCATCCCGGGAGGAACAACGGCGCAGACGGGAGGCAAATCGGGCCACCGGAACATCTCCGGCGGCCCGCGGAAGGAGGCGGCGGCGCGGGTCGCCGGCGCGGCGGCGCCGGCGACCGGGGGCGGCGGCGCCCGGCGCGCCGCCGGAGGAGTCCGCCGCGGCCGAGCCGCGGCGGCGGCGAGCCGCCGGACCGCGTCCGCGGTCCGGCCTTCCAGCACGCGGCCCGCGCGGGCCGCGTTTTCTCCAAAGCCGCGGGTTTGACCCGCGGCGGCAGCGCTTCGGCCGCTCGGCCGAAGCCGAGCCGGTCCGGTCGGCCGGGCCGCGCCCAGGCCGGACCGGACCCGGCCGAGCCGGTTCGGGCCGGGTCGGGCCGACCCGGTTCGGGCCGACCCGGTTCGGCCGACCCCAGGGGGGGGGTTCGGGCCGGGTCGCCCCGGGCCCAGTACCCCCGTTTCGGGCCCTCTTCGGTCTTTCGCCCATAACTTGGGCCTGGGACCTCCGATTGACGAACCGTCAGCGGCTACGCGATCCTTGGATCGAGACGGTCGTTTCGGTATATTATACTCAAGGTTTCGGAAGACTTTGGGTTCGGCCGGGTTGGTTCGTACACGAAGCCAACCGGGCCCTCGGAGCGGAAACGCTCATAACTTGAGCTACGGACGTCCGAACGACGTACCGTCAGCTGTGGTAGTTTCCTCTAAGTGAGACGGAACTTTTGGCATACTCCGCCCGAGGATCGGATACAGGCGGAGTACGGTCGGGTTGGTTTTGCCCTAAAAACCAACCGGGCCCCTGGGACGAAAATGCCAATAACTCTCAGACCGGGCGTCCGATTGACGCGCCGTCTGTCGCGTTGAGATCCTGTTGTCGATACGGAACTTTTGGATACATCAACTTCGGACTACGTGTCAGTTGATGTATCAGCCCCTCGGCTCGTGGAGCGGACCCTCCTAAACGAGCTCGCTACGTGCGGGAACCCTAGCGCTGGCTGTGACCTCGACGACAGAGCAGAGATCCTCCGTGGACTGCGACGACGGCAGAGCAGAGATCCTCCGTGGACTGCGACGACGGCAGAGCAGAGATCCTTCGTGGACTGCGGCGACGACTGTGCAGAGATCCTCAGTGGACTGCGTCGGCTACTGCACTCAGCGATCCCACGTGGATCAGTGCTTCAGGTTCTGTGTGAGCCCGATCCTCCGTGGGTCCTTACTACTGGTTCTGTGTGAGCCACTGCCTACAGGTTCTGTGTGAGCCCGATCCTACGTGGGTCTTTTTGCGGGGGTTAGTACCTATCGATCCTTCGTGGGTCCGACGACTGAGACGGATCAGTGATCGTCTTTGACGTCATCTGAAAAAGTATACCTGGTTGAGCTGAATCTTATGTTACTCTCCTTTGTGGATTGTGTTGAACTATCCTTTGTGGATTTACTGTTTACTCTCCTTGTGGATTTGAGTCTTGCTTTCCTTTGTGGATTGAGTTGTTCTTGAGCTCGTGAGCAGAGCTAGAATTGGGGACTTAGGTATATGTATGGGCATATACCTAAGTCGAGTCAGATGTTACTTCGTGATTGCATCTTTCTTTTGTGCTATATCCTTTGTGGATTTCGGGAGACCTTCGGGGGTCTCGGGGTCCTTACTGAGTAGTTGTACTCACCCCTGCACGGGCTATGCCCGCACTTCGTGGTGTTGGTTGCAGACGACGGACAGCGCTGATCGCGGTTGGGGCGTGGAGCAGGACGGTACCTGGAGGTGGACCACTGGACGGGACGTGCTCAGAGCGGACGTGGGGCCCGAGGAGCTTGGAGGCTATCTGTACCCACCCTTCAGGTGGGATTGCCAGTGGACGACACGAGGCCGCCGTCTTTTCTTCAGTTGCTGTACTTTACTTTTCAGTTGTACTTTACAGTTGGGCTTGTATTTCCGGCCCCTTTACCTTTCTGCACTTTACTTTCCGCTTGCTGACTCTGTGTGGTTGTTACTTATAAAGGCAATGCCTTCCCTGTTTACTGGGATTTTACGCCTTGGTGCTAGTCGCCAGCCCCTGGCCTATGGAAGGCGGGCTTGGGGTAGTCACGGCACGGGCCCCGAGGACGGGTCGTGACAATTTTATTCCCAATCTTGAAAATAATTCATTTTTATCATACTTATATTATACATACATATGAGATGGGATTGAGATATTCTATTGAGTGGATTAAGAACATTAAATATTTTAAGAGGTCAAATTTAAAAGGATTAAAATCTATAAAACTAGTATACCACTGATTCACCCCCTCGATGTGGTACCTAACTGGTCGTTGAAAACTAATAATATGAAACTAATCTACCATAAAACCCTTTACTACAATGTATAATTTCATGAGTTGATTCCTATAATGACCCATAATCTACATACATGGTTATTACTTCAAAATTGAAGCATACTTATTACAACATATAAAAAAACCCTGAAAGGACCATATAGGTATAGTGTCTTAAGAAATTAGGAAACATAAAAAACTGGTTCATAAATCATCTACGTTGTCTCCCATTTATTTCATCATATCTAGAGTTCCTTTTTGGCATATACTACTTAATATCCTTATCTTTGACCTAGGTAAAAGAAAACATACAAAAAGGGTGAGCTCAAATGCTCAGTAAGGTTAATCAAAAGAAATATCAAACATATCATATTCATAAAAACATAACATTTTGAAAATTTCATCATGAAAAAGAGATCATAACATGGGATAAATCATATAAGTGAAATGTAATCCCAATAATCATAACTTAAAACATGAAGCTTTTTGGCATACACACATAATCATAGAAAATAATTTCTTAGTAGTCCAGACTCATTACCAAGACTATCTTAGCGGACAAAGTCCATTTCGGAACCGAGTTCACTCCTCGTTTCAGTCCTGTTTCACCAAACCAGTTTAACCTTCCATTCCACCCATGTCTATCTCATGAGATATAAATCTTTACCCAATGCATTGGATGGAGATATAGGTCCCACCCATCTCATTATGATACCATTCTTATGTGTGCCTCAAAATCATAAACCATACATCATAGCATAACCCATGTAATAAAAATGGGATTCTTAAACATCACTTCATCATAACATAATCCATAAAAGGATATCATAAAAATAATTCCATCATAACATAATAAAATCAATGCAAAAATAGGGATATAAAAAGAACCCTATATTATCTTAGATGGAAAATAATTTTGATAAAACACTTGAACTCCATTCTTGAGGAAAATATCCTTTCTACTTCAAAAAAATTTTCCTTTCTTAAAACGTCATATAATTTTGAACTAAAATAATTTGATAAACTTTAAAACTTGTAAAGGAAGCTTCACGGAAATAATGTTCCAAAAAAAATCCATTCATGCCGTATAAGTTAAAAAAAACATTTTTCCCGTACTTTGGACGGAAAATTCAAAAAGTACCTCATACAAAAAACGACAAAAGATTCCTTTCATATCTTTTACTAAAAACTCACCTAAGGGTAAAATTGGATTTAAACAATTGCATGTTGATAGAAATCATATTACATACTGAGGAAACATGGATGTGGATGATAAAACACACCCCAGTAAATACCAAAGTATAAACAATCTTGGATAAAAATGAGATTGTGAGATTTTCCCTTACCTTAGGCCTGATTTACTTCGTAAGTGTCAGAAACTACTGTATAATGAATTAAATAATGTCATTGACTTATTCCAGAATCATAATTATTTTTATGATATCATATATGGTCATATTCTTAGCTTCTTATTAGTAATATTTCATTTCTACTTGTTATTCGGGTGTTTATTGCTTTATGTTCGTATGTGTGTTTTGTCGAATAAATTCTTATTCCTCTTTTTAGGTTATATAGACCACATTTAAAGAATGGTATTAGTGTAATATATATCATATTTATTCATTAAATTCATTTATATAATCATTATTAAATGAATATCACGTAGAACGAGTCACATCACATTGTGGAGACGGTATTCCGTACGTACGCACGAGCGATGATATCATTCCCATGATTGTGGAATTGTATTGGAGTGTATTTATACTCTTTCATAATCAATACCACTTTAAAATAATCATATATAGTCATTATTTACACCATTATACCCATCCAAGTAAGGTGGTGGTGGAAAATAGATTACACCATGACATGGAGACGGTATTCTGTACGTACGCACGCGCGGTGATTTCGTTTTCCGTAGGATGGATAGATGGTGAAATAGGGTTGTTTCATACTTATAATAACATATCAGTATATTAGTGATACTTATGTTATTACTTCATATTGAAACAACTAAAGAAGAATAAGTGTAGGAAGAAATAAAGTTGAAAGAATCGGTAACGGACATTACCTATTCTTTGAAGCGCCTCTTTGAGACCTCCTCTTTGGGCACTAAAATTAGTCTTTGATGAAGACCAGGACCACTAGGATGTTTCTAGGGAAGTGGAGAAGAGAATTTGGCAGGGTTTGGAAGAGTTTTAATGCTCAAAGTGGTGTGAGGAAGAGAGGTAGGATGTGCCCTTTTATAAGGGTGGAGAGGGGCACCTTTGGAAAAACCAAAAATATTATTTTATTATAAAGTAATATTCGGTTCTTAATAGCTCCAAATTGATTTATTTCGAATATAAGGTATGGATGGGTCTAAATAATCTCATTAAATATAATTTAGACAAGTTTAGGTTTCTATTTTAACCTTATCATTTAGATTTAACTTTAAGTTATATAATTTAACTTTTACCGCGTCTTCTTGTTTTCTTACACTATAAGGTTAATAAACTTACTATAACAAGCCAAACGAACCCCAAGTTTTTTATTATTAATATATATAACCTTATATAAGTCATTTATCCTAACCTTATATTTTTAGGAATAAAATAACAATTAATTATATAATATTTGTTTTAAAAACTATTTTATGTCAATTTTGACACTATTTGGTAATTGATTTTTGTGAAAATCATAACAGAATGATTAGTTCGAAGAAAGTTAATTAAATCAATACTAACATGTCATATTAACCTATAAAAATATTTTAATTCATAAAAAGCCTCAAATTACATTTATTTGGGTATTTATAACATCAATTATGTCAATATTTCATTAATAAGATAATTACTCCATCATCATTGTGTCATAAATAAATTAAATTATTTAATGTATAAACATTAAAAATAAAATACCACTATGTAGGAAAGTGTTTTATATTAAAATTAATATTTATAGTTTTATTTATCTTATGTATAACCATATATTAAAAATTATTTAGTTATTAAGCATTGATTTTAACTATTTTAACCCTTCTTTAAATAAATTAATAATAAATGTCCTAATCTAATCCATGTGGACCTAAATGGTCATATTTTATTCCTAAGGTTGTTTTTGGTCGAATTAAACTTATCCAACAGAATTGGGACATGTGTTGTGGTAATAATAATATCATTTTTACCCTTACGTACCATATTTACTTTTAACCGTGGTAAATAAAAGTAAAAAGTTACTATTCACCAAAAATTATTTTTTTCTCATTGAACCACATTTTACTTACTGAAATCAACCGTGTCTCTCGGATTTTTTAAATTCCACTCACAGAAGTGGTAAAATTATGTTTTAAGTAAATTTGCAAATTCTCCTAGGAGGTGGGTAAAAGAAGGTGAAAAGTTCAATAAACTTTTTATATATCTAAAATTATTATAAAATGACTCCAATGAATTTTATTGAACTTATCTAGGTATTATGTATCAATTTTGTCCTAAAATAAATTTAAATAAAATAAATAATAAAATAAAAAGTCGGTTTTTAAATAGTAACCCAGTGTTTTCACTATTCATCAAAAATTGGATGTTTTCAGAAAAATACCAAAACTTCACCCTAGGATAATTTAGATATTCCAAATCCAAAAATGAAGTCCATTTTGAAAAATAAAATTTAAAAAATTTCAAAATGTGGGTATTACTATTCATAATGGCTAGTTTTAATAATATTTTAATAACATATCATTGTTTAGTGAAACTCGGTATTGCCTACGAGACAAGCTATCGAGGAAGGTCGTGATTTCGTGTAAAGCAAGACAAGATAGTATTGTGTGTAGTGAAAGATACCTTTATTGATTTATATAACATAAAAACAAAATATTTCTCAAAAACGTCTCGGGTGTTACATTCTACCCCCCTTAAAATGAATTTCTCCCTCGAAATCCGTCACTTTGTAACAAACAGATGAGGATACATCCCCCTCATCATATCCTCAAGCTCCCATGTAGATTCTTCTAATTGGTGGTTCCTTCATAAAACTTTCACCAAGTGAGTGGTCTTGTTCCTTAGGAATTTTTCGCTACGATCTAGAATCTATATCGGCTGTTCTTCACAAGAAAGATCTTGATCCAGCGGTACAACTTCTGAGCTGAGTACATGTGAAGGATCAAGTATGTACTTTCTCAGGAGAGAAACATCGAACACATCGTGAACTTGGGAGAGATTCGGTGGAAGCTCCAATCGGTAAGCTACCTTCCCAACAGGATCTAGAATTTCAAAAGGACCGATATATCTAGGGATCAACTTTCCCTTCTTTCCAAATCACATGACCCTCTTCCAGGGAGATATTCATAAGAACACTTTTTCACCCACTTCAAACTCTAGGTCTTTTCTTCGGTTGTCGACATAAATTTTCTGTCGACTCTGAGCTGCTCTTATATGCTATAGAATAGATCTGACCTTTTCTACCATCTCATCAACAAGAACAAGTCCTAATAGCTTTCTTTCCCCAACTTCATCCCAGCAAGTTAGAGTCCTGCATTTCATTCTATAGAGAGATTTATAAGGAGCCATCTGAATACTGGAGTGAAAGTTATTATTATAAAAAAAATTCCACCAATGATAGGTGTTGATCCCAACCACCATTGAAATCCATAGAGCAAGCTCTCAACATATCTTCTGGAGTTTGAATTGTCCTCTCAGACTGACCATCTATCTGAGGATGGTAAGCAGTGTTGAAATTCAACTCTATATCCAGAGTATGCTGAAGACTTTTCCAAAACTTTGAGGTAATCCTCGGATCCCGATCATATATAATAGAAAGTGGTACTCCATGCAATCTTACCACTTCTTTTACATATATCCTGGCATGCTGATCGAGAGAAAAATATTCTCTAATAGTAAGGAAGTGTGCCGACTTCGTAAGATGATAAACTATAACCCAGATAGCATTATTGCCTTTGGATGTTTTAGGAAGTCCAGTGAAAAAGTCCATAGTGATGTTTTCCCATTTCCATTCTTGTATAGGTAATGGTTGTAACATCCCATTAGAATTTTGTCTCTCAGCCTTAACTTGCTGACAAACCAAGCATCAAGAGACATATTCAGCAACATCTCTTTTCATGCCATCCCACCATAAGTACTCTTTCAGGTCACTATACATCTTTGTACTTCGAGGATGAATAGAAAATGAAGAAAAATGAGCCTCGTCCAGTAGCTCCTTCTTTAATTCTGGGATGGGAGGAACACAAACCTGATTCCTGAACTTTATTACCCCATCACAATCATGGTCGAATTCAGGAACATTTCTCACCTTCTTTTGTAACTCTACATCTTCTTTATGTGCCTCTTTAATCTTCACATGTATAGATGGTTGAACATTCATTTGAGAAAGATACAATTTTCCCATTTCATTATAATTCCAAGATCCATCCTTTGTAAATCCATAAATATTGGAACTTTTGTGATCCTAATCATGGATAAGCTAGCATGGTCTTGTCGACTTAATGCATCTGCAACCTTTCTTCCTTTCCCAGGGTGGTAATGAATTGAGCAGTCATAATCCTTAATAAGCTCCAACCATCTTCTTTGGCGCATATCAAACGCCTTTTGTGTGAAAATATTCTTTAAACGTTTTTGATTAGTATAAATATCACACCTTTCTCCATAAAGATAATGCCTCCAGATATATAATGCAAAGATTACCACAGCTAACTCCAAATCACGAGTTGGGTAATTTTGCTCATTGATTTTAAACTGTCGTGAGGCATAAGCTATCACCATATCATTTTACATGAGAACACACCCCAGTCCCTTCTTGGATGCATCACTGTAGATCACAAACCTTTCTCCACTGCAAGGTAGTGGGAGCACAGGTGCACTGACTAACCTTCTTTTTAGCTCTTTGAAATTCTCTTCACATTCCTCCGTCCAAACAAACTTAACTCCTTTCAGAGTCAACATGGTGAGTGGGTTAGATAACCTTGAAAAATCTTTCACAAAACATTGATAATATCCAGCCAAACCAAGAAAACTTCAGATCTCGATTACTGTTGTTGGTCTCGACCATCTTTCGATAACCTCTATTTTTGATGGATCCATAGATATCCCCTCTTTTGAGATTATGTGACCCAAAAATGAGACATTTTGAAGCCAAAATTCACACTTGGTAAATTTGGCATAAAGCTTCTCCCTTCTCAGGGTCTTCAATACAATTCTCAAGTGATCTTCATGTTATTCATTACTATATGAATAGACAAGAATATCATCTATAAAGACTACCAAAAACTGATCAAGATAGTCTCTAAAGACTCTATTCATCAGATCCATGAAGATAGCAGGGGCATTAGTAAGACTAAATGGCATCACTATAAATTCATAGTGTCCATACCTTGTATGGAAAGCCATCTTTGGAATATCCTCCCTTTTGACCCTTAATTGATGATACCTTGAACGAAGATCAATCTTGTAAAATTATTGAGCTCCGCATAGTTGGTCAAACAAGTCATCAATGCGCGGAAGAGGATATTTTTTCTTGATAGTGATCTTGTTAAGTTCCCGATAATCAATGCAGAGTCTCATTGATCCATCTTTCTTCTTAACAAACAGAACAGGTTCTCCCCAAGGTGACGCACTAGGGCGTATGAATCCTTTATCAAGATTCTCTTGGAGTTGCTTCTTAAATTCCAGGAACTCAATTGGGGCCATTCTATAAGGTGTCTTTGAAATAGGCAAAGCACCCGGTACGTGTTCCATTTAAAACTCAACTTCACGATTTGGTGGAAGTCCTAGAAATTCCTCCAGAAAGACATCATAAAATTCCCATACAATGGGAATATTATTAATCATGAGTTTCTCTGCAACCATTTGAGATAAATAACCTTCATTTAGTTGAATCAATACCCATAATATAGAAGAAATTTCTACTCGAAGGTTATGTTCATCCTTGCATCGAGAGACGATCATAGATTGATCTGGAATATGAAATGTGACTTCCCTTCTTTGGAAATTGATATGAGCTCCATATAGAGAAAGCCAGTCCATGCCAAGAATCACATAAAATTCCACTATAAGAAGGATCACAAGATTTGAAGGAAGCACTTTCCCACAAACTTCAACCAGAGAAGAATTATAAACTTTTTATGCGACTGTTATTCCATTATGGGTTGTCACAGCTTACTCAACATCTAATTGTTGACGTAATACGGAGATAGCCTTAGAAAATTCTTCAGAAATAAAAAAGTGGGTGGATCCAGAATCAAATAAAACATTTTCTACATTAGAGTGGATGGTAAGTGTACCTCTCACCACTTCGTTGTCATACTCCACATCACCGATAGTAATTGCATGTGACATTCCTTTGTATTTGGCCATAAGAGTTTGTTGATGTCGATCATCCTCCTCAACCCTTGGATTTGGGCATTGATTGGCATAATGCCCCATCTCCTTGCACTTGAAACATTGAAGTGTAGAAGGTTCATTATGTGTATCCCTTCCTTTGTTTTCATCATTAGATATCTTCTTCCCATTATTTCTACATTCAATTTCCCGCTGACCTTCTTTTCCACACTTATAACATTTTCTTGTACCCTTAAGACAATTTCATCCATGTTTCTTTCCACACTTTGAGAATTAGGGAAAACTCATCTTTTTTTTAGTGTGGTCTTTAGATTTTCCTTTGAATTCCATTTTCCTCTTCTTATCAAACCCATGTGACTGATGGGTTACACCTATCTCCATCTCAACCTTGAGATCACATCTAACAATTTCCTCATAGCTATTGAAGTCCCTTATGGATAACGCCCTTTGAAGACTTGGTTTTAAGCCACTAAAGAATCGATCGATCTTACTCTCAGGTTGGATAATAATTCCGGAAGCGTACCTTGGAAGTCTTGTAAAATTTTCTTTTTAGGTACCAACGGATTCATCATCCTTTTGCTTCAGTTTAGGATACTCCTTCTCCATCTTTGTTCGAAGAATATGAGGGAAATACTTATTGAAAAATATGTTCTTGAACTCGTCCCATTCCATAGACTCAATTTCATCCCTTTGCCTAGTAATTTTAATAATATTCCACCATTGATCAGAATCACCTTCCAAACAATATACTACTAAGATGGCTTTATCATGTTCAGAACATTGAAGAACTTAAAATATCTTTTCAGTGGTACTGATCCATTGTTCAGCCACTAATGGATCAGAAGACCCACTGAATGAAGGTGGAAACTGGCTCATGAAATATTCAATAGAATTTTGCTCATTTATTTTCTCTTTTGGAAGTCCTGCATGATTCATAGCTTGAGAAAGTTGTGTGAGCATGGCTACAAGATTCTGTATTCTAGCTCCCATAACGTTTGGTTGCTCAGGCGGACAATCATTTCATTGCCCATCACATTCCACATTAAAACAGTTCCTTCGGGTTCCAGCCATTGAATAAAACCATGAAGAATAGTGTGAGCAACACTAATTATAATAGGAAGACCACATAATCAAGAAATGTTTTTTACACTTAAGGTCTTATCATAGGTTGTTCATGGCCATTTCGAAAACACTAATATTGTGTTCAATGCTTAGACATATCCTTAGGTTTCTTACTAAGGCTTTCTCATCCTAGTTTCCAAAGGTTGACTATACCTTTCCTCTGATACCAACTATAAAGAACCATAATTTACATACATTGTTATTACTTAAAAATTTAAGCATACTTATTACAACATATAACAAAATCATGAAAGGACCGTATAGGTATAGTGTCTTTAGAAACTGGGAAACATAAACAACTGGTTCATAAATCATCTATGTTGTCTCCCATTTATTTCATCATATCTAGAGTTACATTTTGGAATATCTTACTTAATATCCTTCTTATTGACCTGGGGAAAAGAAAAAATACAAAAAGGGATATCTCAAATGCTCAGAAAGGGTAAAAAAAAGAAATATCAAACATATTATATTCATAAGAACATAACATTTTGAAAATATTATCCTGCAAAAGAGATCATAACATGGGATAAATCATAGAAGTGAAATTTAATCCCAATAATCATAACATCAAACATGAATCTTTGTGGAATACACACATAATCATAGAAAATAATTTCTTAGTAGTCAAGACTCATTGCCAAGACTATCTTAGCAGACAAAGTCCATTTCTGAACCGAGTTCACTCCTCGTTTCAGTCTTGTTTCACTGAATCGGTTTAACCTGCCATTCCAGCCATGTCTATCTCATGAGATATAAATCTTTACCCAATGCATTGGAGGGAGATATAGTTCCCACCCATCTCATAATGATACAATTCTTATGTGTGCCACAAAATCATAAACCATACATCATAGCATAACCCATGTAATAAAAATGGGATTCTTAAACATCACGTCATCATAACATAATTCATAAAAGGATATCATAAAAATAATTCCATCATAACATAATCAAATAAATATAAAAATAGGGATATAAACAGAACCCTATATTATCTTAGATGGAAAATAATTTTGATAAAACACTTGAACTCCATTCTTAAGGAAAATATCCTTTATACTTCAAAAACATTTTCCTTTCTTAAAACAACATATAATTTTGAACTAAAAGAAGTTGATAAACATTAAAACTTGTAAAGGAAGATTCATGGAAATAATTTTCTAAAAAAATCCATTCATGCCGTATAAGTTAAAAAAAAATTCTTCCCGTACTTTGGACAGAAAAGTCAAAAAGTACCTCGTATGAAAAATGACAAAAGATTTCTTTCATATCTTTTTCTAAAAACACACCGAACGGTAAAATTGACTTATTCCAGAATCATACTTATAATGATTTAAATAATGTCATTGACTTATTCCAGAATCATACTTATTTTTATTATATCATATATGTTCATATTCTTAGCTTCTTATTAGTAATATTTCATTGCTACTTGTTATTTGGGTGTTTATTGCTTTATGTTCGTATGTGTGTTTTGTCGAATAAATTCTTATTCCTATTTTTATGTTATATACACCTCATTTACAGAATGGTATTAGTGTAATATATATCATATTTATTCATTCAATTCATTTATATAATCATTATTCAATGAAGATCATGTAGAATGATTCGCATCACAACGTGGAGACGGTATTCCGTACGTACGCACAAGCGATGATATCGTTCCCATGATTGTGGAATTGTATTGGAGTGTTTGTATACTATTTCAGAATTAGTATCAAATTAAAATAATCATATATAGTGATTATTTACACCATTATACCCATCCATGTAAGGTGGTGGTGGAAAATAGATTACACCACGGCATGGAGGCGGTATTCCGTATGTACGCACGCGCGGTGATTTTGTTTTTCGTAGGATGGATAAATGGTGAAATAGGGTTGTTTCATAATTATAATAACATATCAGTATATGAGTAATACTTATGTTATTACTTCATAATGAAACAATGAAAGAAGAAGAATTTGAAGAAGAAATAAAGTTGAAAGAATCGGTAACAGACATTACCTCTTCTTTAAAGTGCCTCTTTGAGACCTCCACTTAGGGAACTAAAATTGGTCTTTGAAAAAGACCAGGACCTCTAGGATGTTTCTAGGGATGTGGAGAAGATAATTCGGCAGGTGTTGTCCATGATATAAGGCTCAAAGTGGTGTGAGTAAGAGAGGGAGGAGGTGCCCTTTTATATGGGAAGAGAGGGGCACCTTTGAAAAAACAAAACATCTTATTTGATTATAAAGTCATATTCGGTTTTTAATAGCTCCAAATTGATTTATTTCGAAGCTAAGGTAAGGATGGGTCGAAAAAATCTCATAAAATAGAATTTAGACAAGTTTAGATTTCTATTTCAACCTTATCATTTAGATTTAACATTAAGTTAGATAATTTAACTTTTACCGTGTCTTATTGTTTTCTTACACTATAAGGTTAATAAACTTACAATAAGAAGCCAAACGAACCCCAAGTTGTTTATTATTAATATATATAACCTTATCTAAGTCATTTTACCGAACGTTAGATTTTTAGGAATAACATAACACTTAATAATATAATATTTGTTTTAAAAACTCTTCTATTTCAATTTTGATACTATTTGGTAATTGTTTTTTGCGAAACTCATAACAGAATGATTAGTTAGAAAAAAGTTAATTAAATCAATAATAACATGTCATATTAACCCATAAAATTATTTTAAATCATAAAAAGTCTCAAATTACATTTATTTGGGTATTTATAACATCAATTATGTCAATATTTCATTAATAAGATAATTACTGCATCATCATTGTGTCATAAATAAGTTAAATTATTTAATGTCTAGAAATTACAAATAAAATTCAATTATGTAGGAAATCGTTTTATATTTCTAATGAATATTTATAGCCGAATTTATCTTATGTATAACCCTATATTAAAAATGATATATTTATTAAACTTTGATTTTTACTATTTTAACCTTTCATTAAATAAATTAATAATAAATGTCCTAATCTAATTAAAGTTGGCCTAAATGGTCATATTTTATTCCTAAGGTTGTTTTTGGTTGAATTACACTTATCCAATAGAAATAGGACATGTTTTAGGTTAATAATAATATCAATTTTACCCTTACTTACCCTATTTACTTTTAACCGTGGTAAATAAAAGTAAAAAGATACTATTCACCAAAAATTATTCTCATCTCATTGAACCACATTTTACTTACTAACATCAACCGTGTCTCTCGGATTTTTGAAATTCCATTCACAGAAGTGGTAAAATTATGTTTTATGTAAATTTGCAAATTCTCCTAGGAGGTTGGTAAAAGACGGTGAAAAGTTCAATAAATTTTTATATATCTAAAATTATTATAAAATGACTCCAATGAATTGCATTGAACATATATAGGTATTATCTATCAATTTTGACCTAAAATTAATTAAATAAAATAAATAATTAAATAAGAAGTCAGTTTTTAAATAGTAACCCAGTGTTTTCACTATTCATCAAAAATTGATAGTTTTCAGAAAAATACCAAAATTTCACCCTATGATAATTTTGATATTCCAGATCCAAAAATGAATTCCATTTTGAAAAATAAAATTTACAAAATTTTAAAAAGTGTGAATTACTATTCATAACGGATAGTTTTACGAATATTTTAATAGCATATCGTTGTTTAGTGAAACTCGGTATTGCGTATGATGCAAGCTATCGAGGAAGGTCGTGATTGTGTGTAAAGCAAGCCAAGCTATTATTGTGTGTAGTGAAAGATTCCTTTGATGATTTATATAACATAAAAACAAAATATTTCTCAATAAGTCTCAGGTGTTACAATTCCCATTATCATTCAACATTTACTATTACAATATGTAAGGTTCAAAGTGACTAGTTTATGTCTATTTTATTTAGACCATTATGATACAATTATGAATATAATTTTTGTTAAAAACAATATAAATATTCACCATTAATTTTTTCTAAATTTTGAATTTTTCCCCCTATATCGTTTTCACATTTATATTACATTTGAGTATGCATATTCCCACAATTTTTGTGGGTGCTATTATTGTCAGCATTTGTATCCTATAGAAATAATGATGTTTACATTGAAATATTATGTTAAGAATAAGAATCATCTTGAATTCACAATTATTAAAGTTATTTAGTGTAGGTACTCATTAATTTCTATTCAATGTACTTTCCTAATGTCATTACATGTTCTAATCATCCAATTAAATATAAAAACATGAAATATGATTCCATTGAGATTACATTGCCATCATTTCATCAAATAAGGGTTATATCTAGATCATACTCCATGTGTAATTTGAATAGGGATGAGTGGTAAATAGATGATCAAATAATATTATTCAACTATGGTGTGGTTTATGAGTACATCAAGTAAGTAAATTAATAAAAATATATTTTTTATTGTTTTATTTTTTCAAAGCTTTTGTAATATTTTAATTTTTATAATGGAAGAGAAATTAAAGAAATTATAAAAATAAAATGCATAATTCTTCTTCTGGTAAGAGGTTAGAGAAATTGAATAGTTATAAAAATTATTGTTGGTTAAATTAAAAGTTATTATACTTATTATATATATAAAAAATAATCATAGGTAATTGATTAATAATTCATGTTGATATATTTCAAGTTTAAATTTTACTAAAGGATGATGCATGTGATAAAATAATGGATTTGTCATTTGGTTAAAACAATGTGGGACATGATTATAAAGAAATACTTAAAAATAAATTTAAATGTATTATAAATAGTTATACATTAAACATAGAGATATATCATGAAAATGTTATGATAAGTGAATCAATGGATTTTTATGCTAGTACACCATACATGAAACCTCAATCAAGAAATATATCACATTACATGTTTGTCAATAGAATTATTTAATTAGATCAATATACACATGGTTGTGTTTCAATCCTGAAATGAATGTGGTTACGTTCACTGAAATGATAAGTCATGCATATAGATAATTGTGGATTTAGAGTGATTGATATGAAATAATTTATTTTTATCAGTGATCCTTATATTATTTACTTTTAAGGTAAAAATTTGTTCTATGTAACAAAAATTTAAAAAACAATTGTTTGTTAATATTGATGTTATTCAAAGATATTTTTTTGATGAAGACATATATTATTGTGTTGTTTTGGATGAACCTGTTAGTATTAATTGAAATATTTTGTTCTATGACACTGGTGATTCAATTATTCAAATGATTTTTCAACCAATAACTACAACAGATCACACATAGCAATGAAAAATTTCGATGTATTTATTATAAATTATTGTAACATGGTATTTGATTTTTTTCTACTTTTATACATGGTACCTGATTTATTTTATCTATTATATTACAAATATGTGTTCCTTTAATAGAAATATATTTAATATTGAAATAAAAATTATATTTAGACTAGTACTCATAGTGTTAATTGAATATAATATTGTAATTAAAGTAGTGTACTTATGTTGATAAATACTTACGTTAAAAATATTTTTTTATCTTTTCATTAGTCTTTTTGTGGAAATAGACAGCAGAAAATCAGATCACCCTTACGTGGTACCTAATTAATTTGATTTATTTTCAAAATAATATATTTATATATTTTTATATTCATTTTTTGAGGGAACAAATTAATTTTTTTAATTATACTTGAGACTAATATATATTTAAGTTTAAAATAATGATGTTATATCGAAAGCATTGTGGTGTTCATTCATCTTTTGTGTGATCTCTTTTTTCATACATTGGAATTTTATTTTAATTTTTATAGTTATTTAAATTTTTTGTAATTTAAAAATCATTACAAAACTTATTTATATTTTTATGTTATATAATCCTTTAAAGAGGTTCTTATAAGAAAAAATGAGAAAAATGACTGTTGATGAACGGAAACAATACATATAAATAGAATTTCTCCTTTGAGTAAATTAATTATTTTTTGAATATGTATGAACTTTAAAAAATATCATATTTATTAAAAATAATCATCAGGGAGGCAACATGAATTCATAGTGTAGTTCTGGAAGTCCAGAGTATAGGATTTCCCATATATGTAGTTGCATGAATTCTATAGTTCTCTAAAAAACAATGGCTCCATATTCACTTGGATGTTTTCCTTCCATAATTACATCACCTTATATGTTATACACATATATTATAGGTCTTTATTTTATCCATTTCATTGTATTGCCTTATAGGTTAGTCCCACTCTTTCCATACCTCAGCTGTTTTGTCATTGCCCCTTCATATTTACAGGATACTAGTATACCATTTATTCCTTATATATACCTATACCCTATTACATAGATTCAACATAAACAATATACTATTTATAATACCCCTTCATTTTCTATCCCCAACATAGTGTACAAGATATAGTGTCATAAAAAAGATCTTGGAAAATGATTAAAAAGTAATGAAGTAAATAATGTTTTTTAAAAATTGAAATTATATATGTGTTCTAATGATTCATTTCTCCCTTTAGATAGATATTATAGTAAAATACATTTTTTTAATAAAATGTGTGCAGTTTATAATCGTAACATGAATGTAATGGTAAAATATATTCTAGAAATGTAAATAATCAGAAAAAATGGTAAAGGATTGGGGTGATTATTGGGAACACTTGCCAAAAATAATAACATCGTTATAGTTCAGGAAATTTAGTGGAGAAAGGTTAGAAAGTGGTTAAAGGACAATTATTCGTATAAAATATGGGTAACATATTTTGTTAAAATCATTTATAATTTCTTTATAAATTATTTTAGGTAATTTTAATTTAATAGGGATCTTCGATAAAACTTCCCAAATGGTTAGTAAGTAAATTAAATTTGGTTAACAGAATTATCATTGATGTGGTAAGCCTATAATAATTGGTTTTACATAAAATAAAAAATTATATGATTTACTTATGTTGAGAATATACCATTCCTCAATTAATACAAAGTCACACTATACAATAAACTAATTCCATACTAGAAGATTTCTTCTTTTGAATATATTTATAAAATTATACATTTAATTTAGTGTTTTCTATTAGGATTAATTAATTATTTATAAAATATAAGATGTTTTTTAAATTGAAAATAGTTTTTTATAGTTAATAATTTGAATATAAAAATTTCTCTCTACTTTTGACTATGAAATATAGATATTTTCAAAAACTTATTTGGTTTAATTTTATTATATAAAAACTCATCAAAATAATACATTATTTTATTATTTAATATCGATGGTGTTTCTTAGAAATGAAATATTTTATGTTTGGAGATGCAATTAAAAAAATATTCAACATATATTTCCACCCATAAATTTATATAATTAAAAGTGTAAATTACCCATATTTAGTTTTTGTTTCAATGTAACAGATTATTTTTAAAACTTTTTTGATTGATAATGTTTAATATTTTATGACTAAAATTCATATGAAATATATGATGTGTTATTTTCTATTGAAATTATTTTTAATTAACTCATTGGGTAAAATGGAATCATAATAAGATTTATTTGTGATAAACGATCACTAAAATAATTTTCTTGTGAAAAATATAATTATATGTCACTAATACTTTTTTGTGATAAAAACCAATTCCCTTTTAAAAAAAATGAATAATGTATTTGTTATTGAATGAAATATCTATTGAAAATAATATTTTATAATGCATCATAATTCACATCCTATGTAATCTTCATTGAATTATTTTTCATAAAAAGTAAATTCCATCACAAAATAACATATAGAAAAATGAAAATTCTAAAAATATATATATATAACCTTTATTGGAAAAAAAACAATAACCATTTAACACATTATATATTTATAAGAAAATATAAGAAAATCATTGTGAGGGAGGGGGATCAGTTGAAAGGTCACGCAAATGAAATTTTATCACTAAACCATGCACAAGTCATCACATCCACTCCATTATCAACTCCTGATATCGATGCTTCTCCTATTACTATTGTTTCTATTGTCGTTGGTTATATTATTAATATATACACATGCTCTATATAATCTCATTCTTATCTCACAACCTCTCCTCATACTATGTATATGATGATGAATTTTCCTAAGTTCCCTTTGATATGGCCAATGACCTTACATCAGTACAATAATAATTGGTTGGCATCGATCATGAATGAATAATTATAACTTGGACATTCCGGATATCCGGTATGGTCACCCACATCCAAGATGCCTTATCAAAACCTAACTCATATGAGGCCTCTTCCTCAATATAGTATTGACTCTTCAATGTGTGAGATTTCATGACATTGTACTTCTTCTTCAAATGCAATTAATAGTTTTTGTAATGAATAAAATTTATTTTAGTAAACATTAATGACAAAAAATACTAACCACAATCATATATTTTTTGTCTCCCCTAATAACTCATGTAATAGGATCAATGTAAATACTCTCGTAAACATCATTCTATATTACACTTGGAAGAGTAATGAAATATATAAATATAACAAAATGATTTGAATATAAAAGTTGAAATTAATTAATAATACAATTGATTACCGTATATCATCAATAAATTATAAATGTATAACTCCAAGATCATTTTTAGACCTCCCGAATCCTGTGGGATTTTAATCAAATTATGACCTTATCTTAAAATTATCTCTAATAAAATAATATCACAGTCCACCATAATCTTGGGATGGGATATATCCTGGTCAATAATAACTATAGTAGAATCTCTCTCTAGGGCTCTCTTTTTAATATTGTGTAAATACTAACAAAATTCCTCATAAAAATAAATAGTTTATGCCTCATAAATGGATTCTCTCATGATATATTTAATTTCTTATAGAAACCCTTAAAATAATTAATAATACAATGTTAATAATGTAATAAATTTAAAAATAAATGCTATTTATTTACATACCATATAGTGATCAAACATGCTGTTGGGACCAAACACACAATAGAAGTGTGAAGGAAACATAAATCAAAATTTTATGTTTTTATTGGTGTTTTAACATCATAACCGGCATAATAAAAACCTAGTACAACATGAGAATTCCATTTTAATTAATTAATCACAAATAGTTAAAGTCATAATCATACCTCATCCAATTTTTATCGACACAAAGTTTCTCCCATTTTCAGTAATTATCCCTTAAAGGAACAAAATTAAAAACCCTATAAATCATATACATGAACATATAAATATTAAAAGGACATCGATATATGATTTATTGGTGTTAGCACTGATAACCAACAATGATTTTGATGTCAACATGATCATTGTATAATTGTTCCTTCAATATAGGAAAGAGAATTCGTATTGGGTAGCTTGAAAAGACTCTTTATATGATTAAGGTGGTAGAGAGAGAGAGAGAGGAGAGAGATTCTCTCAAATTCAACTGAGTGAATAATAATTTGAATTTGGACCTCTTTAGAATAATATATATTCAGGTTATTAGTCTCAAAAATCTTACATTCACCCCCAAACACATTGAACCTTCTAAATATGTCATAAGTAATATGTATGTGCTAGTAAACGTGTAACTAGTGTCATTAGTATTCCAGAAAATAATTCCATTATAAAAAATTTATTATTTGATAAAATACTAGTCACTAAGTGATCTCATTTCCCCCTAAATATTTTTGAAACATGAATAAATATATATCCATTTTTTAAAATATTTTCATTATATTCACTAAATTGGTTTTGAATATAACAAGAAATTAAATTCAACTCTTATTTTTCAAAACATTAATAATTAAAAATTTATATATTTATTGTGATTTTTTATACATTTACATTACCTAACCCCCACCATGATTCCCACTAAATATATAAAATCAATTTAATAGAATTGTCCAATCATCTAAATACTGTTCATGTGAGGCCCTATACACCCTTATCTCAATTGCAGAGATTCATAACCATAGGGAAAAAGTGGTATCTTGAAACACATAATAACCCCTAAGGAGATAGGTTTTAGTCAAAATGATATCAATCCATATGAAAAAAATTCATTTTTATATAATTTCTCTGTCCCACTATATCTCTTAAATAATGACACACAATTTATGTCATTATCCTTTTCTTATTCATTAATGGATGACTTCTTTATACAGAATTACCTTCTCCTACTGTGTCCATGGATTTAAAAAATTTACTACCATCATAGTCAACAGGTCCTAAGATATATCTTCCTTTAAGAAATGAAAAAATGTATCTTTGTTATTAAATGAATACTGAACCACCAATGATATAGCAAACAAAAGCTACCATTACATAAAATAACTCTCTTGGTTTTCATTTATTCATACTTTACTTTTTATTATTGGAGCTCTGGCGCTCATGGGGATCTGAAATTTTGAAGGTCCAATATACCTCCACTAAAAAAATGTTTATAATCATGAGGCAAAGAACCTATACAATTATAAAGGATTATATTTTCATTGGTCCCCCATTACATTCCATGATATAATCCACCATGTTTACCTCCCTCTAAGTGCATGAGACCTCCTTTCCATGGCCAATTAGGAGACTTCATTTTCTAATTATGTATATGAGATACCATAGAGTTTAGAAATTATCCCATATGGATTATAAAAGCAGTTTGGAATCCAATTTCACAACTCCAAAGGAAAAATTGAACAACCTGCATATCGAGAGACCACTATAGAGTGATATTTTATCCACGCCTATGGAATTGGATTCCCCATAATAAAAATTGAAACTAAGAATCACCAAACCTCATCCATCATGAACTAGGACACACCTCATATAAAACCATGAGGTAAGAAACTATCCATATTGATCATAATCCCAATATACATTCAAATTATAAAAAATGATAATGATATCAAGTTGAGATTCTGATACACATGTTTGTAAATTGGAACAACCAATGATACACGATATCCTTTACTTGAAATCCCTGTGTGTGAAATTTAATAGAATAAGTCTCAAATATTTTGATCCCCTAACACCTAATAGTTATACATCATCAGTTTCTAATCAGTATGACGTTTCCAAAACCTAGATTATATGTTTAATATTACCATCATAGTATCTTGAGGATATCATTATAGTTGGGAAGTACTATAACCTTTTAATATGAAAAGTAATATAAGTAAATACGGATGTTAAATAGTGGACTCAAAAGTATAAAAATTGTTATGGTATGAATATATCATGCATAACTAACTACATACATGATATGGTAATAAACAATTACTGATAATGTTGGATCTAGGTCCCCCAATTTCACAACACTCCCAATTTCACTATAGCTAACTTGATAATTATGAACCTATTAGATCTTACATGATAATATCATGCTTCTAATAATGAATTTATATAGTCATTAGGCCTTCCACATTTTCTAACATTATGTATCGTCTATATGTAACTTCACCTCCTTGAGTAAACACCCTCAAGAGATGATGAACCTAAATATCTCTCTTTTTCGTATATCATAATCTTGACTAGCACCTTTGATATGATTCCAATTACAAGAAAAATCCTTACATATTTTTTACTATTTCTTTAATTATAATAGAATTCATAATATAATGGGTTTTTATTGATTTGGAAACCAATTAATTTAATGAGATAATTTTATTGATTATCAAAATATAACTATGATATTCGATCAAATGATCCTTATAAAAACAAGTAGTGTCATCTTAAAACATTTGTTCATTCCTATGAAAGTATGAAGCACATATACCTTATCATTTCTCATGTATGACTGGATATCTGGGAAAAATGTTTGTGAAGTTATATTAGATTTTTTTGATATTTTCCTACCATAATGTATGACTTGGAAATATCTTATCTACTACATAACATTTCCTATGTGACAGATCCATCCCAGAAGAATATAATTTTATAATAACAATTTTAATATCCACTTATGTATTATACATGTCTTCTGGGAGAAAATATTCCATGTGACATTTGAGTAAATTCTCTATTGAATTGTCCTAATTTGTATTTTTCAATACACTTTCAATATATATTAAATGACTTGGTCTAGAAAACTCTTATATATAACTAAGTAGATATTTTTTCATTAAATTTGACTAACTACATGAATTCTATCATTGTAGAGTTACTTTTTAATCTAGTATTAATTAATTGAAATAATAATTATTGTTTTACATATGTTCTCAATATATTTTACTAAGAAAACTGTGGTTCTCTCCCTAACATTTTTGAGAACCTCCTTATTTTAAGGATCCAAAATCACATTTTTTTATGTTTCTTATATGTTTAATTATTTATGAAAAAAATAATATTCTGTAAATTGTTTGAAAATATTGCTAAGTATTGATCTACATTCAGTTGAAAAGACCCCCCACGACTTACTCTGAGTAATTTTTAGTTAAGGTGTTTCAGATTCGCTCTTTTCCACCATTAGTTTAATGGAGATACTGTGAAGAACTGCTACTATAACATGATAATTATTTTCATTTTATATCGTATTTATCATATGGGGAAACCATTAAAAGTTAGTACCACCAGTATCTTCTACCATCACTCAATGCTACCACCAAGGGAAAGATACCACTATCGACATAGTTGAATGGTGCTACCATCATGATGAGATACCACCATGATGATCTACAACTATACCATGATACAACCAACCTTTGCTAATGCTACCTCCAAAACATTTCTAACATCAGAGAGACTACCCCATATAGGAGCTTTCACTAGTGATATACTATTATATGATGTTACCATCAGTTCCAGATACTTCCATCCAGGCATCTACTGGTAGT
Organism: Viscum album; assembly: GCA_963277665.1. Classification (NCBI taxonomy): domain Eukaryota; kingdom Viridiplantae; phylum Streptophyta; class Magnoliopsida; order Santalales; family Viscaceae; genus Viscum; species Viscum album. The sequence continues at coordinate 427,453,036 of OY728123.1, read as the reverse complement.
AGAGCTATAATGGATATCAAAAATTAATTCTATAATTGTTAGATTATGGAATTTAATGATGTACTAAATCCTATGGATTTAATAATGATCATTCTTAAACAAATATATAGAGGGATTAAGGAAAACAAGTTAGTCTTTCATGATTTTATTCTTAGTATAAGGATCCAGATTATTTAATTATTATTTTTCAATAGATAATTGGATTTCATGAAATGATATATATTCAAAATAGAGACCTCATTCGTGAATATGATGATAATGAATGGGTGTGAGTGGTGAATTGTGAAATGAGTGAAATGACATAGTGACATTAACATGAAAAAGAAAAAAGGATTTTTCAAAATAGTTATGATACTCTATTTCACTAAACATTATATGAAAATCACATAGATGATTCTCAAAATTATTTTCAAAGTCTCATAGTCTATAGATGCTATTTTTATGTATGTTCACAAATTTATTTCATCTCTAAATTATTTCCCTTTCTCTTCAAATTCTATATTTGAGCTATGTGTAGTTTTTCTCTATTTATCTATGCACATTGTCTCCTGTAAAAAATTATAGAGTGCCTACCACTCTCTCTAAATTTTCTTCATTTGTATTCCCATGAACAAAATTGGATGAGGACCTGTATGAAATATATTTTTAACCTTTTTTAAGTTTGAAAGAATATTATTTCATGGAATCATTATTATTTTTTGATTATAATACATGATCTAGGTTATGGATCAATTTATTTTGTAATAAACTCCTTGGAAATAGGTGATTTCCAAGAAGAGGGGATTAATTATTAACTTGAGACCGAACCCCTTGTTAAATATTCATTTTGTGCTTTATATGATTTATTTTCATTATTTATCTAAAAGAACATTTCTATTAGATTTTTATGATTATAAAATTTAACTATAATAGTTATTCCTAAAGTTTTTATATATATTGTGTTTTGTTAAGTTAATTAGTTCGAAAATTTAGATTATTTTCAATGTTATTTTAATCGATCCTCGATCCCACTTTGGAGAAGCTATTTGAAAAATAAAATTATATATTTTTATATTTTTGATTAACTAGGAAATTTTGTTAAATTGGGTGATTTATTCATTAAATTGTTTTTAAATGGAAATTATATTGGAAACTCAATTCACACTATATTGAATTTTCCACTCCGACAAACATTTAGTATCAGAGGATTTCATAATTCTTTTAACTACAGTCTAGTATTGTTTAAAGATCTTAAATTTTTATTTTGTTCAAAATTAAATTCATTATAAATAATAATATAAATGAAAGAACTTCCACTAATAGATCTCCTTATTTTAATGGAACTAACTATGCATAATGGAATAATAAAATGAAAATTCATATAGAGATCACGGGTTTTGATATTTGGACTATTATTGAGGATAAAAAATGAATTACGTGAAGCTCCTAGAAGATATTTAAGTGATGTTACTAATAATATGTGATGTCCTAAATAGAGAACCACTAAATGGTGCCCCAATCCAGTTAGACATATTCCCTCAAGTGTGCCCCTCCGTACACCAGAGGGTGCCGACTAGAAGCGGGGATTAGGTAAGCCATTCTTGGGGAGACTATACCCTCCGTTATCAGAATAAAACACCAGCAGAAGAAATTAAAAATAACCGAGAACAAATCCATGTCATAGTATAAAAAAAGTATGAAAATATAATACACAACTGAAAGGTAAAATATTCTATTACAATGAAAATGTCAAGTGTCAACAATGAAACTCAATGTAAAGACACTAAAACTGCGAAACGGGTCACGTACCACATCTGATTCCCTACAATATTCCCTAATCCCAAACTACAACCTATCACAGGGCCTTTCCCTTATCTAGTCCTGCAACAATAAAGTCTACTCGGGTGCCGATCAGGTGGCCCAAATAGGTTGTGAGTAAAATTCAGTATCCCACTAGCAACAGTATCAAAAATGAGTCCAGTCAAAAGATAGTGGATGCAGATTTTTGGAGCAATAAATACAATACATAATTTAAACTGTTATCACATTGTCATTTAATATTTAATCATCACTTTAGGCCAATTCAATTCTTGTTTTTTTTCTATGAATCATCATTCATTATTATCGTTAATTTGTTGTAGGTCATCATTCATAACACCTCATATCTCATTTGAAACTTCATTTATTATTATCATTCATTGGGTTTAGGTCATCATTCCTAGCACCCCAAGTCTCATTGAGTGTAAGACATCATTGCTAGCACTTCTTTTCTCAATTAGTGTTGGTCTTCATGCCTAGCACCCCATATTCTCAAGCTTGGATAACTATTTTGGAGGAACACCATGTCCAAGTTCCAACTTCTAATCAGTCTTGGAAGCTATGCCTAGCACCATAAAATCATATCAATTTTATCATTCTTTAATTCATAAGAAATTTCCACATTATTTACTAATCCAATGATTATTCAAAGATTTCAATGGAAATTTTTTAATTAAACAATTAAATAATCAAATTACCAATTTATTAATTCTTAATTAATTAATCATTCAACACAATTCTATTCCCATAATTAATTCTTCACAATTAATTATTCATACCAAAACCCAACAAGTCATAATTAATTTTCACAGTAAATTATCTTTGATCACATCATGAGACATAATTAATTATCCCAATTAATTATATGTGGTCAACATCTTGGCACATAAACAATTCTCAAAATTAATTATCTTACATATCCAAATATAATTCAACAATTAATCCCCCCCAATTAATTATCTAATTACAACAATTCAAAATCTCAAGATAATATCTCAACCCCAAATCAATCTCCAAAACAAATATCAATTTGGTAAACCCCCATTTGTTTGTTCCATGATCAATTATCAATTCACCACCTAGGAAAATCAAAATTCAAACCCATATTCCTAATTACTCCAATTTAGGAATTCAATTATCCAAGGTATCTAAAAAATTCACTAAATCATACACATATCATAAATCATGATTGTAGGAGTTAGATTTAGAAAACCTACCTCAATTTATTGATAGAAGTTAGCCCAATAAAAATAACCAAAATCTGAGCAGCACAACGTCGTCAATCAATATTGGAATCTAAATCTCTAAAACCAAAATTAAGACCAATGACATCAATATCTTGAAAAACTAGATCTTGATCTACAAAACTAGATATAGATCATAACTAATAGGATTATATCTAATAAAAATGTGGATATCTTCCATGAAATGACCTAGAAAATATAAGACAATGAATGAGACAAGCATCAGGATGATATCCACAAACCAGAAGGAGAGAAGATCTTCAATCTGGGCTTTCAATCTCAAATAATGATGTTTTGATTACCTTGGAATCTCTCTCAGAGGCTTTGGAAACACCTATAATTCGTCAAGCCCATGGAAAGGTCATAAATATGGATTTCCTAGGGGATTAGGTGGTTTTAAGAAGGGTTTTTGGAATTAAAATCCCAAATGCATGGTTTCCTAGGCAGATGCGCATGATTAGGGAAAACCGTGCACCAACAGTGCGGACCACTCATCCAGTTTTGCATGGTTGGCATAGTTTGTTTGCACGCTTTTTCAAACCATGAACAAACATTACAAAAATCTCAGCCCAGTTTATGATGCTTAGTACATATTGGTCACACGGTTTGTCAAACCATGTGAAAGCCTTGCATAGTCCACTATCCTTTAGTTTTCTTTAAAATTTCACCCAAACGCACCCCAAGCTAGTACTCCATGTTAAAGGTACCTAGAAGCATCAAAAAGTACCTGAAAATGTGCCCGAGATGACTCCAGAAAAGACCAGGATCTTACAATCTCCCCACATTGTCACAACTTGTCCTCGAGCTACACTCCAGAACATCTCAAAGATTCCACGCTAAAATGGTTGTGCCATTGAGCCCACATGTCTGCTTCCCATTCCCAAGTTTCATCTTGAAAATTTCTATGTTTCCATAACACATGAACTAAAAACATGGTCATTCCTTGTAAAACTTTCTCACTGCGACCCATCACACGTACCGGATTCTTATTAAAGGATGAATCTATCTCAAGGTCAACTTCCTCCTCATCAATCACATGAGAATGGTTAGGGTGATACCGATGTAGTTGTGACACATAAAAAATTTCATACATATCACTGAATATCAGTGGAAGTGAAAATTGGTACGCCACTAGTCCAAATCTCTCAACCTCCTCAAATGGTCCCACAAACCTAGGTGCTAACTTGCCCTGCCTCTATATACTGTGGTGACCCAATCTAGGTGATACCCGAAAGAGCACACAATCACCCACTATAAACTATAGGGGTCGCCTACATATATTATTATACCACTTCTTCCTACTCTAATTCATAGCTATATGGTTTTTGAATCTACTGTACCTACTATGATGTCTCCTGAACGAGACTCTGTCCCAATAGCTCTGACTCACTTGCCTCTAACCAATATAACAGTGATCTATAAGGTCTAACCTAAAGTGCCTCATATGGTGACATCTGTATTGTTTCATGATAACTATTGTTATATTAGAACACCACTATATCAATGTTATTTTTCTAAGAACCACCAAAGTCAAGCACACATGATCCCAACATATCCTCTAACAACTATATGGTATGCTCCGATTGGACATCTGTCTGTGGGTGGAAGGCCATACTTAATAGAAACTGTATACCAAGAACCTTCTATAAGCCCGTCCAGAATCATGAAGTAAAGCATGAATTGTGATATGAAACTATAGTCCATGGAATTCCATGAAAATGAACTACCTCTCTCAAATATAGAACTCCCAACCACTATATTGTAAAGGTTTTCTTGATAGGGAAGAAGTATTCTACCATTGTTAGTTGATCCACAACGACCCAAAAAACATCATTATTCATATCTGTCTTTAAAAATCCTACCACAAAAACCATAGTCACGTCATCCCACTTCCATTATAAAATAGGTAATGGCTACAAAAGGCCTCAAAGTCGTTGATGGTCTTCTCTCACCTATTGATAGGTGAAACTTCTTATTACGAACTCTACAATCTCATTTTTCATGCATGGACACCAAAACTATCATCAAAGGCCATGGTACATTTTTTTAACCCAGGATGTATCGCCCACCTTGAAGCATGAAATTCTCCCATGAGTTCCTCTTTCATACTCGTAGGAACAACAATCCAATTTTTCACATAGATGATCTCATCATCATTTATTTTTCAGTCTGAAGGTGTCTCCCATTTTCAAGGCTTTCCCACAAGGATAAACACTATGGATCATCATACTCCTTATCCCCTATCCATCTCCAGAGTGTAAAATACAATCCTATAGAAACCAGATCCCTCCTCTTCTGACTCTCCTAAAACACCACATGCATTTTCGCAAGAAAATTAATCATCTTCCACTCTATACTAGAATCATGTACCATCTAAGTATGAGTTTTTCTTCTCAAGGCATTATCCACACTATTCCCATTCCTGGGTGTATATGCCAGTTCAAAATCAAAGGACTGCATATACTCTACCCATCTTCTCTACCAAAGATTCAATTTTCATTGTGAAAAGTTATACTTCAAGAATTTGTGATCCATAAAAACTATAAACTTTTCACGAAAAAGATAGTGTCACCCACACATAAGGGGAATAAAACACTACTTCCAACCTGAGGTCATGTATAGTGTAATTTCGTTCATGTTTTCTCAACTACTGAGACCCATATGCAACAAATCTATCCTTTTTCATCAATATAGCTCTAATTCAAACCCCAAAGCATAACGATACACCGTTTACTCCTCACCCGACTCAAGTAATAGAAAAATTGGGATCTATGTCAAGCGCTTCTTTAACTATTGGAAAGAATTATCAATTTCTTCTTTCTGATGAAACAAAATCCATTTATTTTTCAATGCAATAACCAATGCTTCCATTTGGGAAAATTCATATATAAACCTCCTGAAATAACTAGCTAATACCAAAAAGAATTTAATATCAGAAGCATTCTTGGGATGCTCCCAAGAAATCATTGTGTGCACTTTTTCTAGGTACCCTTCCGCACCTTCTTACGAGATGATGTGCCCCAAAATGTGTACCATATCAATCCAAAACTAACATTTAGATTGGTTGGAATATAGCTGATTCTCTCTCAATGTACTCAGTACTATGTCAAGATGTCGAGCATGAACGTCATGAGTTGTAGAGTACACCAAGACGTCGTCCACAAACACCACCACAAATAGATATAAGTAACGAAGAATGATCATGTTCATCAAGGCCATAAACACTATTGGATCATTATTCAACCCAAACGGAATTATAAAAAACTCATAAATGCCATACCTTCTCGAGAAATAAGTTCTTAGTACATCAGATGTCCTAACTCTCACTTGAGGATACCTAGATCTCAGATTGAACTTTGGGAACACAATATCCCCCTTCATCTAGTCAAATAGACCATCGATATGCAGAAGAGGATATTGGTTCTTCACAGTCATTTTATTCAAATTCCAATAATCGACACATAAGTGTAGACTCCCTTCGAACTTCTTTACAAATAAAATATGTGATCCTCATGGAGATGTACTGGGACGGATACACCCATTGTCCTCCAATTCTTCCCAATACAATTTGAGCAATTGATGCTTATTTGGTGCCATTTTGTAAGCTGTAATAGATACATGCTCATCCCTCGGTATGATCTCAATAGTGAATTCCACATCTCTCTCAGGTGGAAACCATAAAATGTATCCTGGAAAGACATCCTAAAATAGTTCTACTACTGGAGGAAGGACATGTTGCCTACCAGTCCCATCATCCAATAGAAGACTAGAAACATGGGCTATGAACCCTCACAATTACTGAGTAATTGGCCCATCTCTGCCTACATGGATATTCCATTCTCCACGAAGGACATATTGGTCACCCTTAGGAGATTCAAAGGTCACTCTCCTACGATAACAATACATCTGGGCTAGGTATTCGAATAGCTGGTCCATAACCATAATCAGATCAAAATCCATTATATCGAGGACATAGATATCTCAAAAGAAAAACAATACTCTCCAATATCTAGATAACATCCCTTGCATAAATAGATATCCCTAGACCATTTTCCCAACAAAGTGTTGATATTCATAACCTCGCTTATAGACTGCACCTCCAGGCTCAAGCCATTAACAAGACTTGCATATATAAAGGAATGAGATCCACCAATATAAAACAAGGTAGTAGCTAAAGTAGAATGAAATAGAATAGTACCTCTCATAGTCGATGGACTACCCTCGCTCTCCACAAGATTAGGTTTCAGGACATGTAACTGTCCTGCCCCTCTTCCCTGCGGTGACTCCTGACTCCCCTGAGTAGCACCGCTCTGCTGATACAAGTGCTCATTACCTGAAGCACCACATTCATTGCCTCTACCGCCTTTTCCAGTAGAACTTCAGCTGGCATACCTGTATGGTGTAGAAGTTCCCCTTCCCACACTCTAAATCTAAGCAGCTTCCCCCTCAGCACCGGCCTGTCGCTGATTCCTGCATAATGTCTGTAGGTGTCCCATATTTCCAAAAAACTGACACTCTACTGGTGGTCGAGGAAAATGTGTATGATAGTGTCCCTACCTACCGTACTGGTGGAAAAAAACATTAGAAAGATCTGGTGGAACTGTTCCTCCTGAATGTCCACCTAGATTTCAAATATCCTGACTAAGATTCTCAAGATGGTGGTTCCTGCTCTCAGAAGGCATACTCCCTAATCCTCCAGCAACCTGTCCAGTACTGGAAGTCTCCTTTAGGTTCTCCTTTTAAATTAGATCCTGATAAACCACTTCTAAAAATTTATTCATCCTAAATATATTCACCTGGGACATAATTTCAAACTTAAGTACTTCCTAAATTTTTTTTCCTGAAGAAGCCTCATCTGCTGCCAAAACTGGATCAAAACACTATAAATATGTGAAACGTTCAGCATACTCCATTATTGACCTGCTTCCTTCTGTTAGATGCATAAACTCTGAAGCCTTGTCTTTCCTCATCCAGTATGGATAGAAGTATTCCAAGAACTACTCCAAAAATTCCTACCATAACATCTCGACAGTATGTCCAAATCGTACCTGAATGTCCCACCATCTCTTTGATGAAACCCACAACATATAAGTAGCCAACTTGACCCTCCTCTCAGCTGAAGTATCTAAATGGTCAAGTATCATCACTGTGGATTCAATCCAGAATTAGGATCCCTCCGGTCCACCCTCTTCAGTAAAATTAGGAGGGTATTTCGGCTAAAACTCCCTTGTCAACTCAAATATTCTTTTCTGAAACCACCCTTGGTCTCTCTCCATGAATTTCATGAAACAAGAAATGTTCTCTCGGAACTATTACACTTATTACTCAACTTGAACCAATGGTGCCTCATAATCCTTATCTATAAGTTCGTTCTGGGCCATACCCCTCGGTTTATCCCTCAACAAGCATTGTGGATGCATACTCTAATAGATCCAAACACACGTCTTAGGTCTCATAACACAACCCTATAACATTTATTTAAGAGGGGAAACTAACCCAACAAGTTTCAAAATTTCCTTTCCCTCTCTTCCCACCAAAAGATCAATACTAAAGCTTTATCACAAACCTTAACCATCCTACTCTTGGGTCTTGGTTAACAATGGTATAATTATTATCATTAAATAATTCATCCATTAATTTATCCCAGTATCTCAAATCAACTAATTTGACAGTTAATTAATTTCTCATTCCCATTTCAAAAATCAAGGTTCTCATTAGACACCCCATTATTCTATTTGTTTTCATCATTATTCCAATCTCAAAACAAGTAAAATAGTTCAATTTCAGCAACTTACCCATAAAATGTTTTCCCATGAGTTCCTAAAATGATGTATGTCACAACAACACAGAGTTCCTAGAATGATGCATTCAGACTCAAGTATCGTGCCTCATTAGCCTACGAATAAAAATTCAACAATTTTCAAAACAAATACAACATCACACCACATGGGCGTCACCCAAGGTGAAATAATATTCAATTCTAAAAACAATCAATAATCACAACAATACCACCCAATGTACTCAAATTTTCCCTCGTACATGGTTTTGCAACTCGCATGCACGAGTTCATTATCAAGCCCCAACTCTTCCTAATCTCATAACTACCATTCCCCAAAAAAGACAAAAGATAAAGAAAGAATATAAAACACCCTATGATACCACATTGTGGTGTCCCGACCTGGGATTCACTAAATGGTGCCCCGATCTGGTTATCCACATTCCCTCAAGCATGCCTCCCTATATGCCAAAGGGTGCCGACTAGCAGTGAGGGTCTGGTATGTTAGTCTTGTGGAGAATATACCTTCTGTTATCAGAATAAATCACCAGTGGAAGCAAATAAAAATAACCAATAACAAATCCATGTCATATAATAACCAAAGAATGATAATGAAATACTCAACTCCTAGGTAAAACGTGCTATGACAATGAAAATGTCAAGTGTCTACAATAAAACCCAATGTAAAGAAACAATGACTCCCAAATGGGCCCTGAATGACCTCTAGTTCCCTCTACCATGCTTCAATCCAAAACTGAAACCTATCACAAGGCCTTTCCCTTATCCAATCATACAAAAAAAAATTCTTCTTGGTTTCCAATTAGGTGTCCTGAATAGGGTGTGAGTAAAACTCAGGAGTCCAGCACCAATGGTGTCTAAAATGAGTCCACCCAAAAGACAGTGCATGTAGATTTATGAAAAAATAAATGTAATGCATAATTTAAACAGTTATCACATTGTAATTTAATCTTAAATCATTACATTAGTCCAATTAAATTGATGTTTCCCCTTTGAATCATCACTCAATATTATCATTCATTTGGTGTAGGTCATCCTGCTTAGAACCCCAAATCACAGTTGAAACATAATTCATTATTTTCAATCATTGGGGGTAGGTCGTCATTCCAAGCTCCACAAATCATGCTGAGTGTAGGTCTTCATTCCTATCACATCTTTTCTCATTTGGTTTAGGTCTTCATTCCAAACACCCCACAATCTCAAGCTTTGATAACTATTATGTAGGAACTCTATATTTAATTCCCAACTTCCAATCGGTCTAAGAGCCATGCCAAGAACCACAAAATATCATCCATTTAATCATTATTTAATTCATAAGAATTTTCCACATTATTTACTAATCCAAGGATTAGTTAATCGTTTCAAAGGCCATTAGTTAATTCAACAATTAACTAAGCATATAACCCATTAATTAACCCATAAATTAATTAATCAATCACCCCAATTCTATTTCCATAATTAATTTTCACTTTTAATTATTATTACCGAAAACAAAAAATTCATAACTAATTATCACAATTAATCATCATTGATCACATCATGACACATAATTAATTCTCCCAATTAATTATTTGTGGTCAAATTCTTGGAACATAATTAATTCTCACAATTAATTATCTTACAGATCCAAACATAATTCCATAATTAATTCCCCCCAATTAATTATCTTATTACAACAATTCAATATCTCAAGACAATATCTCAAAACAAAATCAATCTCCAGAACAAATATCAATTTGTGCAACCCCCTTCATTTGTTCCGTGATTAATTATCAATTAACCACCAAGGAAAATCAAAAGTCAAATCCATATTCCTAATTTCTCCAATTTTGGAACTCAATTATCAAGGGAAACTAGAAAATTAAAAAATCATACACATATCATAAATAATGACTGTAAGAGTTCAATTTAGACCACCTACTTCAGTTTATTGATGGAAGTTATCCCAACAGAAATCCCCAAAATATGAGTGGCACAACATTATCAATTAGGCTCCAAATCTAAATACCTAAATCCAAAATTAATTCCAAAGGGATAATGATTATTCAAATCTAGATCTAGATCTACAATCCTAGATCTAGATCTTAACTCATAGGTTTACATCTTAGAAAAATGTCGATATCTTCCATGAAAAGACCTAGAAAAGATATGAGAAAGAATGGGAGAAGCATTGGGATGAAATCCACTTACTGGGAGGAGAGAAGATCTTCAATCCAAAATTTCAATCTCGAATAATGGTGTTTAGATATCCTTGGAATCCCTTTGAGAGGAATTGGAAGCACTTAAAATTTTTCTAGTCTAAGAAAATGTTGAAAATAAGGAAGTCCCGGGGTTTCAGGTTGTTTAAAAAGGTTTTTCAAAATTAAAATCCCACACACACAGTTTTCTGGGCAGAGGCACATGGTTAGGGAAAACTGTGCACCAACCTTGTGGACCCCCATCCTATTTTACTTGTTTTTCATGGTTTGTTCACACAATTTTTAAAACTGTGCACAAACATTACAGACCCCTCTGTCTTGTTTTGGACTATTGGCATGGTTCGGTTGCACTGTTTTTCAAACCATGCGCAAACCATGCACATTCCACTGTCATTTAGTTTTCCTTAAATTTTCACCGAAATGAACGGCAAGATAGTAGTCCAAGTTTAAGGTACTTAAAAGCTTCAAAAATTACCTAGAAATGTGCATGAGATGACTCCATAAAATGGACAGGATCTTACAATCTCCCCACCTTATAACAGATCGTCCTTGAGCTGCACTCCTGAACTTCTCTAAGATTACGAGCCAAAAAGATTGGGCCATTAAGCCCCCATATTTTCTTCCCATCTCCAAGTTTCCTCTTGAACATTTCCAAGTTTCCATAGCACATGAACTAACAGGATGGTCTTTCCTCGTAATACTTTCTCATTGTGACCTAAAACATGTACTGAATGCTCCTTAAAGAACACATCTTTCTTGAAGTCAACTTCCTCCAAATCAATCACATGAGAAGGGTATGGGTGATACCACCATAGTTGTGACACATAGAAAACATCATGCATAACACTGAATTTTTTTGAAAGTGTTAATTAGTATGCCACCGACCTGATTCTCTCCACCACCTTAAATAGTCCCACAAACATGGGCGCTAATTTTCCCTAGCTCTGTATCCATCAGATACCCAATATTGGTGACACCGAAAGGAATAAACAATCACCCTCTGTAAACTCTAGGGGTTGTCTCTTTCTATAATCATAAAACGTCTACATAATCTGATCTATATCCATACTCTTTTGAATCAATTGTATCTACTCCGATTTCTCCTGAACGAGACTTAGTCCCAATAGCTCTGACTCACGTGCCTCTAACCAACATAGTGGTAATATACAGGGTCTACCATAATGTGCCTCATATGATGCCATCTGTATAGTTTCATAATAACTATTGTTATTAGAGAACTCCAATAAGTCCATGTTCTTTTCCCAAGAACCACCAATGTCAAGAATGCATGCTCGCAACATATCCTCCAACACCTGGATGGTACGCTCCGACTTCCCATCTGTCTATGGTTGGAAGGCCATACATAAAAGAACTTTTACCAAGTGCGTTCTTTAATCCCTGCCATAAGTATGAAGTAACGAGTGAAATGTGACCTGAAACTATAGTCTTTGGAACCCCATACAAATAAACTATCCATCTCACGTATAGTTCTCCCAACCACTCTACTATAATGGTTTCTTTGAGATAAAATTAGTGTGCTAAAATCATTAGTCGATAAAAAACAACCCAAATAACAACATTCTTCCAAATAGTATTTGGAAATACTCCCACAAAATCCATAGTCATGTCATCCCACTTCCATTTTGGAATAGGTAACAGATACAAAAGGCCTCCAGGTCATTGATTATCCTCTTTCACCTACTGACATGTGAAACAACTTGTTACGATCCCTCATATCTCCTCTTTAATGTCTGTCCACCAAAACTGTCGTCGAAGGTCACAGTTCATTTTTTTCAACATAGGATGTACTTCCCACCTTGAAGAATGAGTTATTATCATATACTCATAGTCCCAAAACTTTATTTTTTACATAGATGATATCATTCTAATCTATTTTCTAGTCTAAAGTTGTCTCCTCACCTTCAAGGATTTACCTCAAGTCTAAATACTCAGGATCCTTATACTGCCTATCCCTCATCTATTTCAAGAGTGTAGAATCCACTAACATAGAAACCAATGTCATCCTCTCCTGACTCTCCTGAAATACAACAAGCATTTCCGCCAAAAAAGTCATTATATTTCTATCTGCACTCGACTCATATACCAATGGGGTCTAATTTTTTCTGCTCAAGGCATCTTCCACACTTCCCCCCCTTTTTGGTTGTATATGATTGTTCAAAATAAAAGGACTACATGTACTCTACCCATCTTCGCTGCTGAAGATTCATGTCGTACTGTGAAAAGATGTACTTCAAAATTTTTTGATCTGAAAAAACTGTAAACATTAAACCCAGAAGATTGTGTCACCAACACTTACGATCATAAACCACTATGGCCAACTTGAGGTCATGCGTAGGGTAATTACATTCATGTTTCCTCAAATTTAGGGACCTATAAGCAATGAATCTATCCCCTTGAAACAAGACAACTCTGAGTCCGACCCCAAAAGCGTCATAACACACAGTGTCCTCATCACCCAACTTTGGTAATACCAAAATTGGTGCCGATGTCAAGTGCTTATTGAACTCCTGGAATGAATTCTGTCATGAATCTGTCTAAAGAAACTTTATCAAATTATTTGTCAAACCAGTAAGTAGTGCTTCCATTAAGAAAAATTCCAATATAAATCACCTGTTATAACTAGCTAATCCCAAAAAGCTTCGAATATAAAATTATATCTGGATGTTCCCAAGAAATCACTACCTGCACTTTTTCTAGGTCCACTCCCACATCTTCTTCTGGGATGATGTTCCCCAAAAAGTGTACCCTGTCAATCCAAAATAGACATTTAGATAGCTTGGCATATGGTTGATGCTCTCTCAGTGTACTCGGGATGATGTCAAGATGTAGGTAATGATTGTCATGAGTTTTAAAGTACACCATGATGTGTTCCACAAAAACCACCGCAAAATGATCTATGTATGGATGAAAGATTCTATTCATCATGGCCATAAACACTAATGGAGCATTAGTCATCCCAAACAACATTACGACAAACTCATAAAGGCCATTCTAGCTCTAAAAATTAGTTCTTGGTATATTATGGGTCCTAACCCTCACCTGATAATTCCCTGATATCAGATCGATCATTAAGAACACACTATCTCCCTTAAACTGGTCAAATAGATCATCAATGCACTGAAGAGGATATCAGTTCTTCACAATAATTTAATTCAACTTTCGGTAATCGACACACAAGTGTAAACTCTCATCGGACTTCTTTGCAGAAAAAATATGTGATCCCCAAGGCAATGTACTTGGAAGAATAAACCCTTTATCCTCCACCTCTTATGAATGCTTTTTGAGCTCCTGAAGCTCAGTCAGTGCCTTTCTATACGGTGGAATAGATATCGACTCAGCACCCAACATGAGCTCAGTAGTGAATCCCACATCTCTCTTGGGTGGCAACCCTGAAAAGTATTCAAGAAATACATCCGGAAAAAATTATACTTCTGGTGGAAGGATTTCTTTCCTACCAATCCCATCATCTAGTAAAAGACTTCCATCCTGGTATGTGAGATCTTTCAATTTCTAAGTAATTGGCCTAGATCTGCCTGCATGGATATCCCATTCTCTACGAAGGACTTATTGATCAATCTTAGGAGATACAAAGGTCACTCTCCAATGATAACAATCTCTGTGGACTCAGTATTAAACTAGCCAGTCCATACCCATAATCAAATCTAAGGCTGTTATATCATGGTCATAGATATCCCAAAATAAACGATACTCTCCAATCTCTAGAAAACATCCCTAGCATAAACAAATATCCTTAGACCGTGTTCCGAATGGTGTATCGATATGCATCACCCTGCTTATGGACTCCACCTCTAGGCTCAAGCCATTAATAAGATTTGTAAATATGAATGAATGAGAGGAACCAGTATGAAACAAGGTAGTAGCTAAAGTAGAATCAAATAGAATAGTACCACTCACTGTTGATGGACCAGCCTCCCTCTCCACAAGTTTAGGCTGCACTGCATGTAACTTTCACGCCCCACTTCCCTTTGGTGACGCCTAACTCACTTGAGTAACACCACTCTGCTGATACATGCACTCATTCCCTGACGCACCATGTGAACTACCTCTATCACCTCTTCCAATAGAAATCTAGCTGCCAGACCTGTTTGGTGTAGAAGACCCCCTTCACACACTCTGACTCTGAGGAATTCCCCCCTCAGCACTAGCCTATCGCTGCTTCCTCCAAAACTTTTACAGGTGTCCCATCATTCCAAAAATTGGAACTACACTAGTGGTCAAGGAAAATGTGTATTCTAGTGTCCCTACCTACCGCACTGGTAGAAAAGCACATCAGAAAGATCCAGTGTAACTGTTCCTCCTGACTATCCACCTTGCTTTCAACTATCCTGACTAATATTCTCATGAAGGTGCTTCATAATCTCAGAAGGCATAATCCCTAATCATCCAAAGACTTGTCCAGTACTAGAATCCTCTTTTAGGTTCCCCTATTAAATGAGATCATGATTAACTACTTCTGAAAACTTCTTCAGCCTAAAGATATTCTCCTAGGACTTAATTTCAGTCTTAAGTCTGTCCTGAAATCGTTTTGCTGAAGAAGCCTCATCTACCACCAAAGATGGAGAAAAACAATATAAACCTGTGAATCGTTCAGCCTACTCAATTATTGACTTGCTTCCTTGTGTCATATGCATAAAATCTGAAGCCTTATCTCACGTCAGCAAGTCTGGATAGAAGTGTTCCAAGATCTTCTCCAAAAATTCCTTCTATAACATCTTGTTAGTCTGTCCAGATCGTACCTGAATGTCCCACCGACTCTTCACGGAACCCCGTATCATATAATAATTCAACATGACCCTCATATCAACCAATGTCTTTAAATGGTCAAGTATTGTCTCTATAGATTCAAACAATAATTCGGCTCCCTTAGCTCCACCCTCTCCAGTAAACGTAGGAGGGTGCCACAGCTGAAACTCCCTTGTCAACCTGTAAATTATTTTCTAAACCCGACCTGGGTCTCTCTACATGAATTTCATGAAATGAGAAATGTTCTCTCAGAACTATTCCCCTTTGTCCTCATCTTGCACCATTAATGCCTCAAGATCCCTATCTAGAAGTTTGTTCAGGACCATACCCCTCGATCTCTCCCTCAACAAGCATTGTGGTGGTTTACTCCTACAAATCCAAACACACATATCAGGTCTCAAAAAAAATGTTATAAAATTTACATAAGAGGAGAAACTAACACAAAAAGTTTCAACATTTCTTTCCCCCCCATTTCTCATCACATGGTCAATACCGAGGTTTTATCACTACCCTTAACCATATTACTCCTAAGTCTTAGTTATCAAGGGTATAATCATTCCCATTAATTAATCATTCCATTATTTAATCCCATTATCTCCAATTAATTAATTTCTCATTCCCATATCAACAATCATGGTTCTCATTGGAGACCCATTTATTCTATTTTTTTCATCATTATTCTAATCTCACAATAAGGAAAACAGTTCAAATTCAACAACTTACCCATAACCCATTCTCTTAGGAGTGCCTAGAATGATGCATGTCACAATAACTGTCAGTGCCTAGAATGATGCACGCAGACTCATATACCATTCCTCCTTAGGCCACGAATAAAAATTCAAAAACTTCCAAAAAAATAACACATCACACCACAAGTGTGTCACCCATGGTGAAATAATATTAAACTATAACAATAAACAACAATCAAACCAATCCCACCTTGAGTACTCAGATTCCCCCCGTACACTGGTTTTCCACTCCCATGCACGAGCTCATTACCAAGCCTCGACTCTTCCTAGTCTCCCATCTACTCTTCCCAAAATAGTAATACAAAAGAAGAATAAATAAAATAAAACACCCTCTAATACCACTTCGTGACGTCTTGACCCTTGATCCACTAAAATGTTCCCCAATCCCGTTAGCCACATGCCCTCAAGTGCACCTCCCCATACTCCAGAGGGTATCAACTAGTAGAAAGGGTCAAGTAAGTCAGTATTGGGGAGGCTATACCCTTTATTATCAGAATCAAACACTAGTAGAAGCAAATAAAAAAAACAAGAACCAATCCAAGTCATATGATAACTAAAAAATGAAAATACAATACTCAACTGAAAGGTAAAACATGATATAACAATGAAAATGTCAAGTGCCTATAATATAAAGGAACATAAAGACACAACATATCCCAAATGGGTCTTGAATCACGTATGGTTCCCTCTCCCATGCTCTAATACCAAACTGCAACCTATCATAGGGACTTTCCCTTATCTAGTCTTGTAATAAAAAATTCTTCTTGGGTGATGATCAGGTGTCTCGAATAGGGTCTTAGTACATCTCATTAGGCCACCACCAACAGTGTCTAAAATGAGTCCACCAAAAATATAGTTCGTGCATATTTATGAAGAATTAAATTTAATTTATAATTTAAATTGAGATCACATTTTCATTTAATCATTAATCATCACATTAGGGAAATTCAATTCATGTTTCCCCCTTGATTCATCATTCATTGTTATCATTCATTTGGTGTAGGTCGTTATGCCAAGCACCTCAAATATCAGTGGAAAACCATTCATTATTTTTATTTATTGGGTGTAGGTCATCTTTCCTAGCACCCAAAATCTCATTGAGTGTAGGTCTTCATGCCTAGAACTTATTTTCTCAATTAGTGTAGGTCGTCATTCCTAACACCCCATAATCTCAAGCTTGGATAACTATTTGGGAGGAAAACCACGTCCAAGACCCAACTTCTAATCAGCCTAGGACACCAGGCCTAGAACCACAAAATCTTATCCATTAAATCATTATTTAATTCCTAATAATTTTCCAAATTACTTACTAATCCATTGATTATTTAAACATTTCAAAGTCCATTAGTTAATTAAAGAATTTACAAAACATAAAACCCATTAATTAATTAATCAATTAATTAATCAATAAGCACAATTCTATTTTCATAATTAATTATTCACAATAAATTATTCATTCCAAAACCCAAGAAGTCATAATCAATTCTCACAATTGATTACCTTCGATCACATAATGTCACTTAATTAATTCTCCCAATTAATTATCTTTGGACAACTTCATGGAACAAAATTTGTTCTCACAATTAATTAGCTTAAATAGAAAAACATAATTCCAAAATTAATCCCCCCCCCTAATTAATTATATTATTACCAAAATTCAATATCTCAACCAAAAATCAATCTCTAAAGCAAATATCAATTTTGGAAACCCCCTTCGTTTGTTCCATGATCGATTCTCAATTAACCACCAAGGAAAATCCCAAGTCAAATCCATATTCCTAATTAATCCAATTTGAGAATTAAATTATCACGGGAATCTAGAAAATTCATAAACTCATTAACATATCATAAATCATGACTATGGGAGTTCTATTTAGACCACATACCATAGTTTATTGATGGAAGTAACCAATATTGATTTGGAGTGTCCAATATTTTAACTAGTTTCTCAAAATATTAATTAATTATTCAAGAAAAAAACCCTTTTAGGTCCTATTGAATAAGAACTGCATACTGAATTAGAAAAAATGTAAATTGGGAAAATGTTGATTTTATATATAATTCTATGTTCAATTTGGAATCCAATTACAATGGTATAATTAGGAGAAGTTTGTTATCCAAGAATCTAGTTCAATTTCTTTCTTCTAATAATTAACCTCTCCATGATATTTATTTATTTTATCATTTGATAATTTCAATGCATTATTTTCATTAAGTAGTTGAGCATTATTTTCCTTATCGTTGGATTTAATGTGTGGTAATTGGGACCAATTTTCCTCTCAATTTTTTTGGTGATCATCTGAGAAGTCTCATCACTTGATCATTACTACCCAAGGTCTTTCAAAGTGAATGCATTAAGTTTACATACTTATTGAACCTAATATACATATTAGAAATTGACTGATCGTGTTTTATCTTTAATGTATCACATATAATTGTGTAAGTGTTTAAGTACATTTCATTAACATTGGTAGTTTCATAATTGGAAACTACCAGTGTATCCCAGATCTAAAAATCAGTAGTGCAATCAGATATTCTATTGAATTCTTCATCTTATAAGGAATAATATTAAACATTCACATATTTATACTTACAATCATAGATATTATGTAAGATCCCATCCTTTTTTCTGGAGTCATCTCAAGCACAATTTTATGTACTATTTTAAGCTTTTAAGTACCTTTAACTTAGAGTAGTGTCTTGGGATGTGTTTGGGTAAATTTTAAGAAAACCTAAAGGACAGAGGGTTGTGTGTGGTTTGTGCATGGTTTGACAAACAGTGTGACCAAACCATGTCAAGAGACTAAAAATAAAGAGAGAAGTCTTCATGGTTTGTGCATGGTTTGAAAAACCGTGCGACCAAACTGTGCCAACCATGAAAAACTAGACAGAGGGGTCGACATGGTTGGTGCACGGTTTTCCCTAGTCATGCACCTCTTCCCAGGAAAGAATGCACATGAGATTTTAATTCATGAAATCCTTTTTAAAACCACCTTAACTCACATGACATCCATATTTTCTACCTTTTATTGGGCTTGAAAAATTCTAGGTGTTTCAAAATCCTCCATAAGATGTTACAAGGCGATCTGAACAATGTTCTACGAGATTGAATACTTGGATTGAAGATCTGATCTCCTCTTGGTAAGTGGATTTCATCCCGATGCTTCTCCCATTATTTCTCAAATATTTTCTAGGTCTCTTCATGGTATATCTCCACATTTTTCATGGATCTAATCCTATTAGTTTGTTCCATGATCGATTATCAATTAACCACCAAGGAAAATCCCAAGTCAAATCCATATTCCCAATTAATCCAATTTAAGAATTAAATTATCAAGGGAATCTAGAAAATTCATAAACACATGAACATATCATAAATCATGACTATGGGAGTTCGATTTAGACCACATACCATAGTTTATTGACGGAAGTAACCCAACAAAAATCCAGAAAATTCAAGTGGCACAACGTCGTCAACTTGGATCCAAATCTAAATCCCCAAACCAAAATTAATATAAAGGCCATCAAGATCATTCAAATCTTGATCTAGATCTACAATAATATATCTAGATCTTAACTAATAGGCTTAGATCCAAGAAAAATGTGGAGATATTCCATGAAGAGACCTAGAAAATATTTTAGAAATAATGGGAGAAGCATCAGGATGAAATCCACTTACCAAGAGGAGATCAGATCTTCAATCCAAGTATTCAATCTCGTAGAACATTGTTCAGATCGCCTTGTAACCTCTTAGGGAGGATTTTGAAACACCTAGAATTTTTCAAGCCCAATAAAAGGTCAAAAATATGTAAGTCATGTGGGTTCAGGTGATTTTAAAAAGGATTTTATGTATTAAAATATCATGTGCATTCTTTCCTGGGAAGAGGTGCATGACTAGGGAAAACCGTGCACCAACCATGTGGACCCCTCTGTCTAGTTTTTCATTGTTGGCACAGTTTGGTCGCACGGTTTTTCAAAACATCCACAAACTGTGAAGACTTATCTCTTTAGTTTTAGGCTCTTGATATGGTTTGGTCACACGGTTTTTCAAACCATGCACAAACCACGCACAACCCTCTGTCCTTTAGGTTTTCTTAAAATTTCACCCAAACACATCCCAAGACACTACTCCAAGTTAAAGGTACTTAAAAGCTTAAAATAGTACATAAAATTGTGCTCGTGATGACTCCAGAAAAAAGGATGGGATCTTACATAATATCTATGATTGTAAGTATAAAGATGTGAATGTTTAATATTGTTCTTTATAAAATGAAGAATTCAATAGAATATCTGATTGCACAACTTATTTTGAGATCTGGGATACACTAGCTGTTTCCAATTATGAAACTACCAATGTTAATGAAATATACATAAATAATTACAAAATTATATGTGATACATTATAGATAAAACACGATCAGTCAATTTCTAATATGTATATTAGGTTCAATAAGTATGTAAACACAATGAATTCACTTTGAAAGACCTTGGGTAGTAATGATCAAGTGATGAGACTTCTCAGATGATCACCAGAAAAATTGAGAGGAAAATTGGTCCCAATTACCACACATTAAATCCAACGATAAGGAAAAGAATGCTCAACTACTTAATGAAAAAAATGCGTTGAAATTATCAAATGATAAAATAAAAAAATATCAGGGAGAGGTTCATTATTAGGAGGAAAAAATTGAACTAGATTCTTGGATAAAAAACTTCTCCTAATTATACCATTGTAATTGGATTCCAAATTGGACATAGAATTATATATAAAATCAAAATTTTCCCAATTTACATTTTTTCTATTCACTACAACAAAAGCAGCCCTTAGCAGCAGTTTTTTTTCCCATTTAGCGGCGGTTTAAACCGCCGCTAAACTTGGCGTCAGCAATCTTTTAGCGGTGGTTTTTTCTATTTCGCAGCGGTTAAAAAAATGTGTCGTAGATTCCTCATTTACCAGAGGTTTCTCTCTATTTAGCGGCGGTTTTATGGGTATGCCACAATTTTTTATTCGCGGCGGTTTTAACCGCCGCCAAAATTATGCCGTTTGATGTGCCTGTTTTGCGGTGGTAAAAACCGCCGCTAAATATAAACGTAATATATTTAGCGGCGGTTTTAACTGCCCCTAAATGCTTACCAGCAAGGCATTTAGCGGCAGTTTAACTGCCTCTAAATGCTACCAAGTATGGCACTAGCGGCGGTTAAAACCGCCGCTAAATGCTGAACTGGAAAAAAAAATTTGGTTCTACTACACCACTGCCCTGAAAAATAAATCAAACCAGAATATAGAGATCACCTAGGTTTCATGGGGATCTCGACCCCCTTCTTGGTAGTGTAGGATAGCGGTATAATAAATAGATAAACAACATACAATAATTAAATCAACAATAAATGAAAGACAAAGCATTGGATGAATAATATAAACTAAATATAAAAGGCCAATGACAATTTACAACCATGAATTCATGTCCAGATGAAGATAAAAAACTAAAAAATAGTATACATATAGAAGGTATCATGATAAACATTAGTACATGAATAAATAAAATAACTAAAATCCCTAAGGGAAGAAATCTAAGAAACATACATACACCCTGAAAATAGGGGAAACGATATTGTACCTTGATAAATTAGGGATCGATGGTGATAAAATCTGATGATGGATGAAGGAGAACCATCAAATCCTGATAGAGGGAGGTGGAGAAACCCATAGAGGAGGGAGCTATGAATGCTGGAGAAGAAGGAGGAGGAAAGAAAGGGAGTTAAAACATTTAACCTATTAAAGGAAAATGGTAATTTCACCCTTAAGAATAGTTCACATGGTTTGGCTATATGAATTTCCAAACCGTACACCAACCGTGAGACTCCCACTACTTATGAATCCTACCTCACATGGTTTACCCACATAGTTTACCCCAACAATGTGACAAATTTGTAATGAATTGTGTGATAATAATTCCTAAGTGGCACTAACCATGTGAGCTAGGAACACAGTTTGGAAAACTGTGTGCAGCCAGTGTGGGGCACTTCTTCTCACCTACTCCAGCCGCATGGTTTTCAACTACAGGTTCACACAGTTTTAGACAAACTGTGTGCACCTATCATACCACCCAAACTTGATATTTTTGGTGCTTACCTAGGCCCATTCAACTAGATAAATGATCACATTGTCATCCCTTTAAGCATCCAACCGATGGTGCTCCCCACCATAGGTTTTAACATTAACAGAAAATTATGAACCATAGTATTCTCCACCATTGTAATTTCCTATAAAGAATATCCAAAGATTTCCAATGATAATATTGGAATTTTTCCTCTAATTGGGAAATCCTAAATACTTCTGAGGCCATAATAGGGACCTTACTATAAAGAAACAGTCAAATACCAATCAACCTAACTAAAACTAGTCATGCAATCTTTCTCAGAAGACATTTTCGACCGACCATATAACCGATGCTCTCTTAGTGCATCGAGGATGACATAAAGATAGGGGACATGCTCGTTGCTAAGCAAGAGTACACTAAGAGAGTATAAATATTATCAGAAGATTGGAGACACTTCCATCACCTCTAAGACACTTCCATAACTTCTACTACCTAGAAGGACATTTTTACTATATCTGACACGATGTTCCCCAAATTTGGAGTGTCCTAGTCATGAAAAGAAGAGATAGACCAACTACTCATAAGAGAACTTGGTTAGATTCACCTTAATCGCACATGTGACAGTTATCTGATTCACACTCAAAAACTCCATAACATTTGTCATAAAAGATGAAACCAACCCGACCAGCGTGTCAGAACACCCAATCCATTTATGAATCGAGCTTACACAATGGGGCTACCCGAATGCTGCTATATAGTAGAAATGGTATTAATATGGGTTACATATATGGAAATGTTTGGTGGAAACTATGTGCCATAAATGTTACATATACAAACCAACCGTTATCATACTTGTTCAACACATCAACAATACTACTACTCATCATCTGATGCTGCATCGTCACCCTCTCCACCTTTATCTCCACCACCTGCTTCCACCTATAAGAACATTATATTGAAAATTAAATATTTTTGCATATTTATAATAAAAATTAAAACCAATAAAAGTTTGAAAACTAAATGATTTTGATTTTTTTTGTGATTTACCTGCTCACCACTACCTGATGCACTACCACCGGGGGCATATCTGGTCATATACTGATGTATTTCAAGAAACTCTTTCTGCAATGCAGATATCTGATCCCCCTGCTGGTGAACTGTGTTTTGTAGAGAAGACATATCCCTCTGAGCATCTTCAGGTATGAAATGACTATAAGCAGGAGTAGATGTAGCCAAAATACCTGATGGCATGCGAAAGACTTCAGATGGTACAGGTCTCAAACCCATCCCGCGCACTCTACCAGGATGCTCCTTCCCAAGGACGTTACCAATCGGGTCATCCTGGGAGACTGAGTAGGATTTCCCAGGATTGGCATCCCATATTTCTTTAATTTTTACCTATAAATAAAATATCAATATATATGAACACAGTAAAAACTGATAATAAGTTATTATAATAAAAAATTGACTTCATACCCCAATTTCTCTAGCAGGTTCATTAACAAAACTTCCATCTGTTTTTTTATGAACATCCAGCCACAGTTCTGTTCGTGATGCGTCATGCCCTAAACACTGTGACTTCATTAAACAAATATAAATCAACAATTAAATATGTTAAATAGATAATATTATCTTATAAATATTTAAACTAATTAAAAGATTACCAATGACATTCGGCTTCTTGAAAAGATTTTTGAACCTGCAGTGTGCGGGATGACCTGCTTTGCCCGGTTTGAAGCATTCTGTCTTGAGAGATCCTAAAATAAATAAAATTAAATTTAACAGTATTGTATTCAATGTCTATATCCTCTTCATGTACATGTATAAATGTAAAATGAGGATAATATAATAATATATATTTCAATACCATCCGCTTCTCATCACGATGTCTATCGACAAAAACCTTCCACTGTTCTTTCGGTACCCCACTGGGTAGCTTCTCATACATCTGCTGCAAGGTCAACGAAGTATTGTTAACATCACACCACAACCTCCCTTTGAAATATTTCCATTTTTTTCCAAGATTTTTCAATGTCCACTTCCGTGCTATCACATCAGCAACAGTAAAGTGGAAGAATATCTGTATACAGAAATTCATTTTGAATATATTAGTGACATGAAATTCCATTAAACCATAAAGTAATAAAATTACCTTTATCTGAGAATCATAAACTTCATTTTTCCAGTTTGGAGGCATATTCCTCCAATCTTCATATGAAATAGGAAGGGAAATGGGCTCCGCTATCAGCTGACCTATAATCTGACCAAGTAAACCTGTGGCGTCATCCATCGGGACCCCATAAGAATCAAATGGCACCACTATCTTCTCACCATGAATGTTCCAAACATCAAAACTTTTTATGTGTTTTTCCACGGTTTCATTGTTTTCATCTGCAATGAGCAAACAATTACTATAAACAAAATGCAATAAATTTATTTAATTAAAATTTGTACCTATGACTGTGACCCTCCAGAATGTCCGTGATGAACTGGAAGGGGCGTGTCACTGCCCCACTGCTGAGGCTCCTGTAGTGGGAGGTGATGAATCATCCTTTAATGAGGCATCCACTGATGGTGTCAGAGATGGTGCAG
The DNA here is from genome assembly GCA_963277665.1 of Viscum album. Lineage (NCBI taxonomy): Eukaryota > Viridiplantae > Streptophyta > Magnoliopsida > Santalales > Viscaceae > Viscum > Viscum album. The sequence continues at coordinate 427,427,776 of OY728123.1, read as the reverse complement.
GGGGAGATGATGCAGGGATGTAGGCAGCTGCTGCCTCAGATGTCATGGGGACAGACGGATCTTCATCTGTCGCAGAAGTAGAAGGAATGGTGTACCGCTTCTTCCTTGGCATTCCTGTAATTTAATCAAATAAATTTAAGTTCAGAATATATATTTCAAAAAATTTATGCAGAAAAAAAAATTAAAAATGATAATAGATGCCCAGTACTAACAAACAAAATATATATAACAATGATAATGAATGACTACAGAAATGAAACAAGTGGTTAATGAACGAATAAATAATTGTACATACAATCATTTTCCCATTCAATCATGTCGGTTTCCTGCTCCATTGCTTCATCCACTTCATTCATCCTTGTTAGACTATTATTTTCAATATCATGATGGACAAATAATTCTGCTTCCTGTTGTTGATGAAATTCAATTACAGAGGTCAAATCTTCCACTTCATCACCCATATCATACAAATCTCTTGGTATTACATGAGTAACTACACTCCACCCTTCATCCACAACATCATTCACATAATATACCATTTTTTCCTGCGATGCTAAGATATATGGATCATGCAGTTCACGATCACCAACATCCATCAAGCGAGAGAATTTTACAGAAGTAAATTGCAAGGAATCTCTTTTAACACCTCTGATAATATCGACCCATTTTCATTTGAATAAAAAAAATAGAAAAATGCCTGTGGTAGTTTAATTCAATAATATCATGTAGCTTTCCATAGTATTCCACTTCAGGAAATGTAAATATACCACTATTCTGTGTTTTCAAACCCACTTCTCGATCGACTGTACGAAATCTAAAACCATTCACATTATAAGCGCTGAACTTTCTAACTTGTTTTATAGGACCTCTAGTAAGAAACTTCAAATCTTTTGAAAAGTCTGCTCAAGTATCAGTATTCATGATCTGAAAAAAAAATTAATAGATTTGCAATTTTTATGTGTCAAACTAATATTCATATTTATTGCAATATTTATAAACTTACACATCGTGAAAACCATTCTACCAGCTCTTTATTCACAGCTTTCATTATATATTTTTCATTTCATGTTCGGCCTCTCATTCGTCTCTTTGTTTGTATCCTCAACTCTTCAATAAATGGATCTGTAATTTCACTATTCAGCAGCACATATCTATGTGCCTATAATAATTCCAATTCTGTTAGTGTCGCGTATGAGTTCCTCCCAACTGATCGGCCAATAGTAGGAAATATTTTTGATTTCTGATGCATTTGAGAATGATTTGATGTGTCTTCAACACGTCCAACTCGATTAAATATTGTCTCAATATCATCCAAATTTCTGGAACAAAAGGTGAGACACTCCTCGTCCAAATAGCCTTTAGCAATAGAGCCTTCTGGTTGAGCTTTATTTCTCACGTATACTTTCAAATTCCCAAGATATCTGTGAAAAAAATATAATATTATGCATTTATTTAAATGCCAAAAATTGTTTACTTCACTGGAAACATATAAATAAAATACCTCTCAATTGGATACATCCATCGATAATGAACGAGGCCTCCTAATTTAGCTTCGTCAACCAAATGCACAGTTAAATGCATCATGACAGTAAAAAACGATGGAGGAAAGATCATCTCCATTGCACAAAGGGTCAATAAAAACCTCTCCTGTAGGTTGTCAAGCTGAAATGGATGTAGAGATTTCTCACATAATTGCCTGAAAAATGTGCAGAATTGGAGTACAACAGTAGTAACTTTTCAGGTAATAATGTACGCAATGCCAATGGTAGTAACTGCTGTAACAAAATATGTGAATCGTGACTTTTCAATCCATATAACTTATGATTATTCAAGTCAACACACCTCGAGATTTTACTCGAAAACCCATCAGATACCTTCACATTCTTTAAAATTTTAAGGAATGTATCTTTATCCCTATTTTTCATTGAAAAAATGGCCGGAGCATACTTTTCATTCTCATCTGGCCAGAGATCACGTTTTATGTTCATTACTTGTAAGTCTTTGCAAGCATTGAGATGATCCTTCGACTTTCAATGCTCATTAAGTAATGTGAAAATCAAATTATCACATACATTATTCTCAATATGCATCACATCAAGATTGTGGCGCAAATAATTAAATTCCCAAAATGGAAGGTTGAAGAATATACTTTTTTTCTTCCATTGTTGCGTTCTGATTTCACTTGATGATGCACTTTGCACTCGTTTTCCGCTATCATTCCAATGATAAACCTTCCCAAATTCTGTTTTAACATTTTCAAGCTGTGTCAATATTTCAGAACCAGTTAACAACTTTGGAGGTGGTCTACGATCAATAGAACCATTAAATTTTGATTTGTTCAGCTAAAATCTATGAGATGCATCAAGAAATCTTCGATGGCACAAGAAGCACCATTTTCTACTGTGAGGTAGCTGTTTGGGCTCGAAATCAAAGTTACAAACGGGACAATCCAAACCCGTATAAGTGTTCCAACCAGATAAATTCCCAAGCCCAGGGAAGTCAGTAATGGTACACATTAAAGCAGCATGCATTTTGAACATTGTTTTAGAAGAAACATCAAATGTCTCAACACCGTTGCTCCATAACTCCTGCAATTATTCAATCAAAGGCTGCAGGTATACATCAATATCATTTCCAGGCATTTGTTTTCCAGGAATAATCATTGAAATGATAAAATATGTTTGTTGCATACACATCCATGGAGGTAGATTATACGGGATCAAAAGAACTGGCCAATGCTATAACTCGTACTCAAAGTCCCAAATGGGTTGAATCCATCGGCAGCCAATCCCAATCGTACATTCCTAGGATCAGTTGAGAAATCTGGATTTAATGAATCAAATGTCTTCCACGATTTGGAATCTCGTGGATGTCTCATTAACCCATCATTGTTATTATCTACAGCATGACACTTCATGTGTTCGGCGGTTTTTGATGACATGAATAATCTTTGCAATCGAGGCTTCAAAGGAAAGTAACACAAAACTTTTGCAGGTGTGTTCCTTTTCTTCTTCTCCTTGAAATTATGTTCAGTAATACTTCCAACATTACCCTTTGACTGCCATCTAGAAGAAGAACATTTCTTACAATTCTGTCTACTTGAATCCTCTCCCCAGTAAAGCATACAATCATTGGGACAGGCATGTATTTTTGTATAATTCAGACCAAGCTTGTTTACAACTTTTTTCATCTCATAAAACGATTCTGGGATTTTTTCTTCAATAAATGCATCACGAATCAATTCCAATAACATAGACATTTCCTTATTTGTAATTCCACAAAGACATTTGATATGGTACAACTTCAGCAGAAATGAATGTTTTGAATTTTTCAAACACCCACTATACAACTCTTGATTTCCATCGTCAACTAAATCATGAAATGCATTTTCCTCACTGAGGTTTTCCCTTACATTTGGCTCCACGGAATCAAGAGGAGGATCCAATGATATGTTACAATCTTGATCTGCTTGTGTTACAGTCTCAAAAACACCACTTGTCACGTTGCAATTTGTAGCATCATCTTCTGGTTGTTCTGATATGTTTTGATGCTCATAGTGGTGTCTTGAAGTGCCGAATGCATCATTTATGAGGTTTTCCAATTCATTATCCATTGGAGACAAACTTGGGACCTCATTCTGTGGATTAACATCAGTCCTCAATCTTTCTGTATTGTTTGATTCTCCATGCCAAATCCAACACAAATATTGATCTGGGAATTTCTTCAGTATTAAATGTTCATAAACTTCATCTCTCTTCAACGATGTTCTAAATTTACATTTAGGACATGTACATATTATTCTCCCTTCAACATATCGATTAGAAATTGCAAAATCTAAAAACTCATTCAAACCCTAACATATTGAGGTGTGTTCCTCGGTAATGTGATCCAGCTTTTATCCATGTATATCACAATGTGCCTACACAAAAATATACGATAGTGTAAGATTACAGAAACATAATATAATAAAGATGAACCATTGATCATAAAGTATGCATAATATAATAAAGATGATTCATTGATCACATTTACCACTTCAGACCAATAGAACAAGTCTGGTCCATAGGAGACAGCGTCAACACCTCATTGAGGAGAAATAAGAATATCGGGCTACACACTTATCATAACACTATCTATCACACATTTATGTTGCCTCAAACAACACCCCATTGATGTGTGATCGAAACTGATCATAATGCATTTTAAACCTGGGACATTATGTGATTGTTTAGGCTTGACCTTAGATGTCCTCCAAGAGGAATGATGTTTCTCAATGGTTTCATACACAACCAACTATAAAGAGGGCCACTATGTTCACTTTATTCATCGAAGTGTCACCTCTCTGGGTTTGAGTATTACAAGTCAGACATTTATAATCATGTCTTCAACCATCGACATATAAAGAACCAGTTTTTTATTCAAGGTTTGTCTTAGACATTGAAACATTATTATACTCATTTATAAGAATTTTTTTTAATAAAAAAATTTAATTTTTTAAAAGGGTTTGATCACTATAGTGGTGAGAATGTAAAACACATACATACATCAAATTCATAAACACAAGGGAAATGCAGAAGGACTACTCACATCTATTATATTTTTTTCACTTTTTAAGAACGACCCTATAACTCTTGTCTATGATTTTTTAAATCTGAAATCATATCTTTAGTACCTATCTCAAGGAACAAAACCAAATACATAATTATATACAATTTATAGTTAATTATATAATTTTATTATAAAAATTATAATTTATTTTAATTAAAACCAACAAGGAATAATTGCCTAAAAATCACCAGCCCACCTCATCACACCTATATAATAACCAACCACTTATGTATTGTTTTTGGTGAAATCCAACCTTAATCCCAAAAAAATTACCTATGAAGTTGAACCAAGTCAATCAACAAATTAACTTAACTTAATCTAATTTTAATTAAAACTATTTAAAAATTATAAATGGTGTTGTACCTCTAACCCAATGACATGTTACATCATGAGATAATAATGTTGGGACATCTCATATCAGTTTTGAGAAAAATAATTATCAGATCAGATGATTTATACAATGATCCAGTGTAAATAATCTCCAAAATCTAACCAAAAAATCCAAAAATAAATGAGGAACAATGTAAAGGTAACATCAAATGTAGTCATACATAATGGAAATAATACTACATGTTTGACCCCAACCATGGCCATGAATGATGTTGTAGAGGAATTTATCCAAGGTTGATGCAAGTAGTTTATAATCAAATGATGTCATATTTGAAATTAACATCACCCTTTTGATGTGTTGGTTACATATACTTCTTCCTAACCATATAATTTATTCCCCTTTCCCTTCTCTATCTATCTGTCTCTCCCAAAAACAATGTCTACATCATAGGAATATATGTTGGTATTTTGAAATATTTAAGTCATGTAGTTGTTGATAAGGTGGCATGTATATTTGTCATAATTGAAATAATTTTTTAGATATTTCATTATTTTGATGACCCATATGTTTTTATTTCCCATTATGGTTTTTTGAGACTCGACGCAGTAATGAACTCCTCATGATGGAAGACTAGGCCACCAAAACCCAATTCATTCCACCATAGGCCATTTTTTAAAGATAAGTGATGAGAATGAATAATTATAATGGTAGGACTATTCATAATGTACATGTAGGCATGCACCCAACCATATATATGAATATGTTCATAATAATAAAAATAAGAGAAAATAAACTTAATATTTACATTCTATCATGTTATTAACTTTAGAGAATAAAAAATAGTACAATAGGTAATATGAAAACAAATTGAAAAAATATACACCTAATAGGGAAATATTACATATCCTGACAATAATATGAAACGAATGAATTATAGAGAGATCGACTATTGACCTATAATCACCGACCACCATGTAAGGTCAAACTAACCCAATTATCCCATTTCCCAACATAATACACAACTAATTTGTACATTATCTATATATACATGACATGTGTGGGAATAAATCAATTAGGTTTGAGCACATATATACCCAACCTTCCGCATCCAAACCCGATATAGGAGGAATAGAATACATGTTAATATTAGACATCTGAGCCTAAATATTGATGAAAAACTAACCCAACAATAAAGAGATATGTTCTTTAATGAAAACCGAAAAGGAGAGAAAGGTTATATCTATCTCAAATACCAGTCCAAAATAATGGTTTCACAACTTCTCTAATGAAATATCATCAATGCCCAGTATCATGCTAATTTGTTCAGGGAATTACAGAGGAGGACCAACACCTCATCAATTTTCTATAATCTTATGGATCATAACAACCGTGGATTGAGGAATCTCTACATTGTGTAATAGTGTATTACCTCCTTTGTTTCGGCATAATGTGTATGGTGGATCCACAAAACAGTTTCCTGGGGAGAACCATCCTGTTTGATGGAGGGCCCTCTTCCTAGGGTTATAGGGATTACATAATATATTTCTACATAATGTTTATTGTGAACCTACACCCTAGTGTAAAAGGGGATACAATATTTATGGATATAGGACCAACACCCTGGTGCAATATAGAATGGTACTTCAAGTCATATTATATAAATAGAGAAGCAGTACACTCAAATCAAACAAAACAACACCAACACACACAAGAAAACTTTGCATGACTGTCCATGAAACACCATGGGGATTACATTGGCACCAATAAACCGAAGGCAATAAATGAAAAGAAACAAAATAACAAAAAGAAAACCAAAACACAAGGCATTCACAGCACTACGACAAAAAATCAATAATGTGGAACCTGCAACCAGTCTGAAGCTTGACATTCATTCCTCAAATACAAATAAGAACTCTCATTCCAGTAGAATATAACAGTTAAAATTCCAAAAAAACCACTCCAGATGGGCCTAAATAGTAGTAAATGAATATATCAGTGAACCTACAAACAAATCTGCAATTCATCCACAACTCAAACTATTGGAACCAAAAAGATTTCCCAAATTAAATAGATGACATAATTGGCCTAAAACACAACTGAAATAACATTAATAGATAACAGATAATGCAAGTACTTGATCTTGGATGAAAAATAAGAGATGCACAAGAACCGCCATCCAAGAAACTGCAACTTAGGACATAGTGCCAAAAGAATTCCATGCTGGAAAAAGTTCAATGACAACAATAATTTCAGATCAAAACCCAACAGAGAATTATGATAAGAAATTAAGATGTTTGATCCATACTGATATCAGTTAATAAAGGAATAAATTATTTAAGAGAGTATATTAAAGCCGTAACATACCTCTATACAGTAACTAATTATTAATAATGTTTTCTTGTTATCAAAATAATGTAGTATGAATATGTTGAGATTTTTATTAAAGAAAAATAGTGTTCCATCAACTATATCCATTATTGACCAAGTGTTCATGATCTCTAGACACATTTATGTTCATTTTCAAATAAAGGATGTTGAGTATTCAACCTTTTAAAGAGAAATTTTCTAACCCAAACTGGTTTTCTATGTACTGGTCCTGGAGGGCTGCATGCAACAATACATCGTATGGAAAATAATGATAAGAATGCTATTTATTACAGCATTAATTCACAACTAAAAACATGTACTCAATTAACATGAAAAACAAAAGTTAATAATATATGATTTATCATCAATTAATATAATGTAGTGACTATATATTTACAAAGAAAATAAATTTCAAATAACATATAGAATAATTAATTTTAAAGAATAAAACAAACTATGATTCATTAACAAGAAACACTATTAGTTTATGACCACATAAATTTATCATTGTGATGTTCCAAAATATATGTGTAATTAAATATATATATCAACAATTATTCACAAACCAACTAATTAATCTTTGCGCACAAGGAATGAATTGTAAAAAAATATTTTATGTATATAATCTCAATATTAGATTCAATAGTACACTAAATAATTCATGAATAAAATGAATATAATGCATTTTCAAATCACATGGAATGGGAATCATGCATTAATAAAGAAAAGGCACAATATTGTACCACTCCCTATACCAAATCAACAATGAATTGTAACAAGATTCAAAATAGAAAAACATAGTAAAAAAAAGTAAGAACATGTCCCCTTCTAATTAGATAATTTAGGATGCACTAGTATGTTAAACATTCAATATCTTCTAATTAATGGTGTAAAATTCCAATGTGGGTTTTATGTTTTACTACAAATCAGGTCATTAGATTACCTCAGAAATCAGGTGCGGGGGGTCGCCGAAGGCCGCGGGGGGCATGGGGGGTGCCGGGGTTGCCGGAGGGCGCGGGGGGGGGGGGGGGGGGGGGGTGCAGGGGTCGCCGGTGGTCGAGGGGGTCGCCGGTGGTCGAGGCGGGCACCGGGGGGTGCGGGTTTCGCCGGAGAGCGCGGGGGAGAGGAGTCGCCGGCAGCACGGGGGGTGGGGAGTCGCCTGCAGCGTGGGGGGTGCGGAGTCGCGAGGGTTAGGGATCACGAAGGGGAAGGGGGAAAGGGTCGGCGTCTGTGTAAAATAATTCGGGATTCACTGCGGTTTATTAAAAAACGCCGCAAAACCTTCACCGAAAAAGGTTTAGCGGCGGTTTTGTGAACCGCTGCCACAAAACCGCCGCTAAACCATGTTTTTTTGTAGTGATTTCAGTATGCAGTTCTTATTCAATAGGACCTAAAAAGTTTTTTTTTCTTGAATAATTAAGTAATATTTTGAGAAACTAGTTAAAATATTGGACACTCCAAATCAATGTTTATGGTGGACATGTCACATTCGGTGGTCTATAAACATTGATTTGGAGTGTCCAATATTTTAACTAGTTTCTCAAAAGATTACTTTAACTGGGTACTACTCCATATTTAAGAATTTAATCAATGTTTATGGTGGACATGTCACATTCGATGACAATTCCAACGAGATGAAAATTGGTCTCGGTCATATTGGTAATTATAATATTGTTCTAATTTCTAATGTACTATTTTTAAAGGAATAAAATATAATCTTCATATAATTTCATAGTTGTGTGATGATGGTTTTCCTGTTTTTTTTAATATGATGATTTCAATGATTTTTATGCCAAACATGATTTATTTTTTACTTCCATGCTTGATGATAATGTTTATGCTATAGATTTATATTCCATATTTTCTCAAAATATTTTCAATTTAAGTTACTTCCACAATGAATCTTATCTTTGAAATTGGTTAGAAGTCCATTACAATATTAAACAACATAGAATTATAACAAGGAATGTTTTTGTTAGGATAAACATAGACTAGAATTCCTAATAGAGAAAGTCCATAATCCCTATCAAAAGGGTCAATATCACAAAATCTCTTTCTAACAGAATAAAGAAGTTTAAACTTATCAACATTTGGATTTCGTTCATATAGAATTTTATGGACCCTCTAGTGTTTCTATTTTTGAAGAAAATCATTATGCCTATGTTATTTTGGATGACTATTCATGATATACAAGGGTGTTTTTCCTAGCACATAAAAGTGAATATATTTATTATTTTTCAAAATATGATAGATCTTTAGAGAATCTTAGAGGGATTAGAATTAATACCATATGAAGTGATCAGGACCGCGAGTTTCAAAACAAATAGTATGAATCATTATGCTCAAAACATGGATATAATCATATTTTTTCTTCTCTTATGACCCCAAAGCAGGATGCTATTTTAGAGAGAAGAAATAGAACCCATCAGGAGATTTCCAATAACAAGATCACTGATTATATTTTACCTATTTATATATGCGCTGAAGTAGTGAATAAAACATTATATATATTTAATATAGTTTTAATTAGATATATTTTAAAAATTTCTCTTTTGAATTATGGAATAGTATAAAATAGAAGGTTAATTACTTTTTTTTAGATTTAACTTCTTTATACTCAACACAAAATATAATTTAGACAATTTTTCTTCCAAGAGTGATGAAAGGATTTTCCTTCGATATTATACAAACAGTAACCCATATAGGGTTTTTAATAAAAGGACTAAGCTTGTCGAACAATATATACATGTCAATTTTGATGTGATAGATCCCCATTGAGTCTAAAACCTCTTTAGAAAATCATTATGATTTCCTTTCATGTTTATACAAAAATGAAAAACCTAGTTACAATCATGTTAAACCTATAGAAAAACATCCAATTTTGATGAAAACATTAAACCTGAACCTATTGAAGACAACGTAGTACCTAGTACTTATCTTCATAAATAAATTATGACTCATAAGTATCATCCATTAGATGTAGTTATAGGTGACCAAGATAAAGGATCTTAGTTAAGAGATTCACTTAGGAATCAGGTTCAACATTATGATTTCATGGCATATCTTGATTCTAAATACATCACTTAAGAAATAAATGATGAATTCGGGGTAATGGTAATGTAATAAGATTTAAATAAATTTTAAATACACAGATTCGAGGAAATTTTTGAATGAATAGAAGACTAAATTACTATATAAACTAAATGGGTATTTGAAAACATAGTTTATAAGTAAGGTACAATAGTTATAAGAAATTATATATTGGTTGCAAAAGGATATATTCAAGAATAAGGCATTGAATATGAGGAAACATTTACACCAATAGCTATATTCAAATCTATAATAATATTCATTTACTATGATACATTTTTTAATTTCAAATGATATCCAATGGATGTTAGGATTTTATTATTAAATGGTTATATTGTTGAGGATAATTATTTAGAACAACCATTGTATTTCAGTACCCTCACTTTCTAAATCATGTGTTTAAATTATAAAAAGCTTTATATTTCCTAAAACAAGCTCATTGATATTGGTATGATCAAATCATCTAATTTTATATTTCTAAAGGTTTTACTAACGATATATATGTCCCTAATTTATTTATAAAAATAATTTGCAAATATGTTTTAGTAGTAAAAATTTATGTTGATTAAATTATTTTTGGATCTTCAAGAAAATCTTTGTGTTGTTGGTTTTAAAAAATTTTGAAAAGTGAATTTTAAATGAATTTAATGGGAGAACATAAATTACATCTTAGTTTTTAGATTTTTCAAAATAAATATGGAATTATTTTAAATCAAAGAAAATATTCAGATGATATTTTAATTTTTATTGAATGGGTTGTGCTAAAGTCATTAACACTCCCATGAGTACTAGATGCATGTTGGACCTGGGTGAAACTGGGAAATCAGTTGATCAGACCAATTACTTATGTTTTATTGGAATCATAGAATAATTAACATATAACCAGCTTGATATTATGTTTATTGTGTGTATGTGTACCGGTTTTCTTGAAAATTCAAAATTTCCATATTTACATTCTGTCAAAAAAAATTTAAATACCTCAAGAATGAAAACTATTTAGAAATGTTTTATCCTAAAGGATGAAAATTTTATTTAATGAGTTATTCAGATGTATATTTTTTTGGTTGTATATTAGTTAGAAAAATAACCTCTCGAACATGTCATTTTTTGGGAAAATATTTAGTTTTATGGTGTAGTAAGAAACAGAACTCAATGACAGTATCCACTAATAAAGAAGAGTATATAATAGTAGGAAGATTTTGTGCATAGATTCTATGGATGAAACACACTTTACTAGTCTATGGATATCAATTTTGACCTATCCATATAGATTATGATAATACAAGTGTGATAAATATCTCTAAAAAACATATGTCTCATTTGATAACTAAACATATCGATATAAGACATAAATATTTGAGAGTTCATCTGCAAAAACGTGATATAACTCTTGAATTCACTGGTACTAAGAATCCAATTACTGATATATTCACTAAGCCTTTCAATTGAGAGAATAAGATATATAATAAAAAACATGGAATGAAAGCCTTTGATTATTCTTTTCTTATTAAAATTATGTTACTTCTTATAGAAAAATTATAGTATATTAATATTGTATCTGATCTATCGTTTGAGTCAATAGTCATTTGACCGAACATTAGATATTCTACCATTATCCATGTACCATTATCTATTCTACCACTAGCCCTGTACCATTAGCTGTGATTCCTTCAGCATTTCTAACATTAACTATGATACTGTTAATTGTGTACCTTTAGCCACACTACCTTTTCTATGCCACTATTGATATGTGAAAATTGTGTTCTACCATAGGAAAACTAGCATATGTAAGTCACTATAGGGATTCTATTGTTGACATGTGACTATTGGTATTTACCCTTTCATTATACCATGATCAATAATAATGGGATACAACATCTCATGGACTATCGTTCTCTTTTTTTCCTACCATCACTAAATTTGTTTTAAAATTATTATTTTTATCAAATTTTATTATATATACATAAAATATATTTTAAATTTTCGAAATACCTAAATGATAAATCTTCCCAAAATCTAAATTTGAGGTTCTCCTTATTGTGTACACATCCCATTAAACCTCTCTCCTTCCCCGCTATCTCTACTTTTTATGAGTCCAAACTTCACCCCTCAAATATTTCTAAAAATGGTATGTGTCAAACATCTATCATTTTGAACTAATGATTCATGACCTTTTTAGAAATCAAGAGGAGAATCTAGTCAACTACGAGATCCAATGAATCTGAATCTTGTGTCCTTAATTTTCGTCACTTAAAAGGAAATAGATACTAAATGGTTAGTATCAAGAAAGTACATTGTTCTGAATGTGATCTAAGACTAAGAATGGATTGAATGGTTGTCAAAGAATAAATGGAAATACAAATATATGTTTTTTCTCCCATTCTATCAATTTAAATGTTATATATTTTGAGAAAATAAATAGACGATTAAGACAATGAGAGATGGTAGAAGTATTTTTCATTCATCAATGTCATGGGACAAATGCTTTAACATACCAAAATAAAGTATATATAAGGATTATCAAGGTTAATTTCCCATTTTTAAAGATTTAATATTTGAGGATGTACTCCTAGAGATTTCTATGAATGCTTCTATGCATTGACTAGCTAAAATGGAATTAGACACAAAATTCTGTTTATTGATTTAGTTTATCCAACATATAATTTGTTAGAGGATTGGGAAATTTAGTATTATGAGGTATCATAATATCTTTTTTCTACTCCTTATGAAAATATTGAATAAGATTTACCATTCTAGATATGTAACAGTTCACATGAAGGAGATTTGAAAACTACTATGTAGGTAACATTCCTTGGACTATCCTAAAAAGATTTCTTCCTTATTAGATTCCAAAGGTATTTTACCTCAAGAGGAAGAGAAGATAACTAGTTTTTGTGGTTTTTATTATGTCATGAAACCTATAAAAGGATAAAATTAAACTATAATCCTTGGTTTAGGAAATGTATTGATGATAAAAAAATTAGGAATGATTAAACAAGGTTAATCACCAAACTAGACAAAGATATGTGACTGATCATGTATTATAGCTAGATGAAGAAGTGATGTATTCCTTTAATGATGAATTATAGGTCATTGAGTTTGTTGGTGAAGTATATTATCCTATATCATTTTAAGAAGAAATAGAACCTGATGTGGTAAAAAGAACCAATGTATCTTATGGATCAACCAACACTTCTATTCACTTCTCTAATTGAGAGGGCCTTCTTAAAGAAGTTGATGGATCTAAAAAACAGAAGTGTCAGAAAATCCCAATTAGATAAGACATCCACTAAAATCATAGAATAATTGGTTGAGGTGTTATATGAATTTTATGATAAAAATGATATAGATAAGAAAGATCAATATAACCCTACTCTATATAAATCTGAATCCGCTGAGTTCATAGTAAGAGAAAGGCCATGTTATACTCTCTATGTAACATCTATTAAAAAATCTTTTTAAATGGATGAGATAGTTTCTTAAGAAAAATATATTGATAAGGAGTTATATAAGGGGGATAAGTCTCTATGATCTATGATGATAGGTATTATATACCCTAATTCTAATGGAGAATATGATGTTTGTAATGATGATAGTAATAGTGGTGAAGATAAGGTCATTACACCTAATCAAGGTATACTTTACAAATATATTATTGAGAAATACCCTAAGGGATGTTTGATTGAAAGAATTTATTAGGAATAATAGTTAGAAGTTATTCCTTATGGTGTATTTGGTGTGGAGACTAGAGATGAGGAGGCTACCCTTCCTATACAAGAGAGGATTCCATTTAAACATCCTTCTCTTACTCATCCTAGCTAGGTAACTAAAGAATATTTAGATTCCTTTATGGAAAGTATTTTGGATGATCCCAATGGGATTCTTAGATATGAACCTCCTCATGAAACAAATTTCATTGAAGCTGGTACCTACTGGTTTTTCTATTTGGTCGTATCTCACATCCAACCTCATATGTTAAATAATATGAAAGATCTAGAAATTTAAAATAGGTGGTTAGTTGGTCGTATAGAATATGTTTGATCAAACATATAGAAAATGAGAGTAATATTTGATGAGATATAGTTATCTATTATAGAAATATTAGAGTCACTTCCTACAAATGGGGATTTCACTATTAGTGCTCCCCATCCAGCTCCTTCTAGGGTTGAGGAAGATTTGATGAGAACCTTTATTAGAGAATAGCTTTAGGATACATTGAGTGATTATACTTCTTTTAATCAAGAAAAACATTAGAAAATAAAATCACAGAGTAAGAATATTTATAAAATAGTTATTGAAATCTTTAATAAGTATGGGAGTGGTAGATAAACTAGCACTAAGGATATATTGTAATATATTTCCAGGATTCCTAAAAATCATGAGAACTATTCTCATTTTATATTTTTTGGATGACATCCAAATAATACCTTATTTGACTTGGTAATTCCAGGAGAAAGTGAACTAGCTAATTACTTTAGCACCTCTTCTCAATATTTTCATGGAAGAAAAAGAATATTTCTTCAAATTAATAGACCATGGTGGATGTGTGATTACACATAGTATAGAGTTCATGGAACATTTTATTTATACTACTAAGAAAACAGTAATATCCCCTACATATCCTCAGCAAGAAATTACCTTGAATGGATCCATCTCTTCCCCTCTCTTTGTATCTCTCAAGACTACCTCCATTTCAATGAGCCCCTTTGGCCTCACTCCTATTGAATCCGTGAGACAACATAGACCTTTAGAAGATTCTAGAATTTTTTTTGGAAACTTTTAATTCCATCTCCACCTTCCTCCTATTTTTTTACTCCTACCAATGGAAAAAGAAATGAGATAGTGGATCCTACCCCTCTTAGAAAGAATAATTCCTCCTTATATTAAAATAAGTATTTGATATGGAATTCTATTTTTATCCTTTTATGATATATTGTGTACCTATTAACGATTAATGTAACAACTCTCTTTGTTTCATTATTCCATTATTTTTTTTTATTTTCCTAATTTTATTATTTTTTGATAATATCAAAAGGGAGATTCATTTATTAAATGTAATTTCATATATTTAATTGTATAACTCAATTGGAAAACTATAGGAACCGCATATTAATTTGAAATTTTAAGAAGAATATTCAGCAGTTTCGACCATTTACCTTTTAAATATTTAAATATGGTTTTTAAATGCCTTGATTATTGATCTTGAAAAGTGGGAGATAGTTGAGGAAATCCATATTTTAATGATCCAGAATCATGTTTTTTATTTTTATAATATGTTTAATGACTTTTGATAGTAAATCATATTCTTTCAAAATTATGAAATTATAGCTAAGTATTGATCGACCATTAGTTGAAAAGATATATTGTCAGTTACTCTAAGAAACATTCAATTAAGGAGTTTTACCATCGCTATTTTCTACTACTAGTACAACAAATCTACCACCATGAACTACTATAGTCACATTCCAATTCTTACCATATTCTACCAAGACTATCGTATGGTGAAACCGTGGAATGATCATACCGCTAGTATCTATTTTGTCGCTTGATGGTACCAGTAAGGAAAATCTACTGCTACCAATAGAGTTGAATGATTCTATTTTTAGGATGAGTAACCACTATGATGGTCTAATAGTATATCATTATACAATAAGGATATAATACCACTACCTCCATAAAATTTTTACTAATAGGGAACCTACCACTCATAGAAGATACCACTAGTTGTCTACCACCAAAGGATGCTTCCTTTAGGTGAAGATGTTAATGTTAGGCCATCTACCACTAGTTGATCTACCATGGCTATCGAAAATTAATTTGAAATTTAATTCTATAATTCATAGTTTAAGTAATTGAGGTATTTATAGAATCAAATGGGTTTAAGAATGATCGTTCTTAATCAAATCCACAGAAGACATTAATACAGAGTGAATATTTATAGATTTACTACTCAGTATGAGGATCCAGATTACTTAATTATTATTTTTCAATAGATAATTGGATATTCTAAAATGATATATATTTTGAATATCCCCATTATCTCTGAAGACGTTCAGAATACATGGTTATACATGGTGAATACAGGGAAATAGTGAAAATATATATTGACATCAAACAGACAAAGAAAGAAGGATTTTCTAGAACATTTATGATACTCTAATTCACAACACGTTCTATGAAAACTGTGTGATAGATTCCCACTAAGATTTTATGAGTTTCTTGATCTAAAAAATCAATTCAAACTAAGTTGCACTACATTTATTCATCTTTGAATTCTTCTATTTCTTATTTAGGTTCTATATCAGAGCTATGGATTTTTTGTATTTTTTTATTTATACACAATATCTAATATATAAAATTGGAGGATTATTGACACTATTCCTCAATTTTCTTCATCTGTATTCTCATTAAAAACTATAAAAGAGGTCATGTGTGACATATACTTGTTTTATCCCATGTAAAAGATTGGTAGTGGCATTGTGTCAAGGAATCCTTATCAGTTGTCAGTTTTAACACCCGATCTGGGTTCTAGATCAGGTTATTTTATAATAAACTACTTTGAAACATGTTATTTCTATATGGGGGGGTTAATTCTTAGATTGAGACTAATCCCCTTATTAAATTTCTATTGTGTGATTTCTTTTATTAATTTTCATTATTTATCTTAATGACTATTTCATATCATTGTTTATAAAAAATTTAACTATGATTGGTAATATTATTTTTTGTTTTATATACAGTATTTGGATAAGTAAATCAGTTTTAAAATTTTAAGTACTTTCAATGTTATTTTAATATAGTATTGAACCCGATATTGAGAAGATAATTGAAAAATAAAATTAAATATTTAAAAAATATTAAATACCTAGAAGATATAATTAAATTGAGATACTTAGTGTTTAAATTGTTTTAAAATATAAATTTTATTGAGAAGTAAATTCACACCCCTATTGAGTTATCCACTATGACCAAAGCACCACTTATAGAAATATGGCGTAATTTTAAAAAAATTAATATTTTATAATAATGATTCTTCAATTGATCCAAAAATTAATTATCTAAACATTTAATTTCTAATTTTTATTATAGAGTGTCTCCAACCCTTTCTAGTGTCACTTTATACACACCTTCCAACAAAGGTGGTCTTGACATTAACTATAACAACCTGTTGAGTCAATAAGGTTTTACTTATGAATTTTCCATTCCTTCTCTCAAGGGGGAGATTGTTAAGTCGTTAAGGCTTTCGTTATAAATTTACCATTTCTTCGTGTTTTGAAAATCACAAACACCTTATCTCAAGGAAAACCCATTTTTAATCCTTGGTTTACATCTATAAGGAAAATTCCCTTCTCCAAGGAAATTTATCTTTTCCATGTTTTACATTGTTTATATCATAATTTTTTTCCTAATTGTAAAATTCAGATTGAGACCAAAATCTCGGAATCATAAAATACTTAGATATGAAGCATTCTGTTTAAGAATCCGAATTCTGGTAACGAACTCTCATGATGTTCAACTCCAAATTCTGGTTATTAACTCTCATGTTGTTCAACTCCGAATTCTGGATACGAACTCTTATGAAGCTCAAATTTGAATTCTGGATACGAACGATATGAAGTTCAAGTCTGAATTATGGATATGAACATTCATGAAGTTCAAATCCAAATTTTTGATACAAACTCTCATGAAGTTCAACTCTGAATTCTGGATACGAACGATATGATGTTCAAGTCCGAATTCTGGATATGAACATTCATGAAGTTAGACTTTGAATTTAGATAATGAACTTATATAAAGTTTGACTATGAATTCTGATTAAGAATTCTAGATATGAACTCTTCTGAGTTCTGACTCCGAATTCTGATTATGAATTCTGGTTATGAGCTTCTATAAGTTCTATCTCTGTGTTCTCTGAATATAGACTCCGAACTCTTATGAGTTCTGACTTAGAATTCTCATGAACTCTAACTCCGAACTTTGTAAGTTCAGGTTCCGAATTCTTATGAATCCAGACTCTGAATTTCCTTGAAATTCAGACTCCAGAATTCTACCAAATTTAGGTTCAAAATTCCTAGAAAACAGAATCCTAATATCCTTGAACTATATACTCTGAATTCATTTTTTGTTAGACTCCAAACTTTTATTTACTCTGAATATCAGTTTTTGGTTATGATTCACGTATTTAGTTATAAAACAATGTCATTTTTTTCAGTTACTCACTAACCATTGTTTGAGTGACACGTGTACAGGTCCATCGGAATTTCAAGGAAAAATATGACCGTTGGAGGAGGGAGCCGACCGTTGGAACCATGCCTATAAATAGGAGCTCATTTGAAAAATGCTCAACACTGAAATCTGAAAACTATGATTATATGCGGTTGAAGTGATTTATAGAGAGGGAGACTCTTATAAAATCTTAGGCTTCATGCAAAATGTTTGAACGGATTGTTAAAACTTTTCTTCGTGCAGATTTTATTCGTGAGACTCCGATTGTTGCTGTGTACAATCGAGGGATTCGCGGGATAAGAAGACAGAGGTGACGACAACCTGATAGTTGAGGGCTTGCAGGGATATCATGATAGACTCTGATCTTCATATCGAGGGCTTACCCGGGTGTGGGTAAGACATACTTTCTTAAAAATATAAATCAAGGGACCTTTATCCAAGGTTGTTGGATACCCTTATCTTTGGGTTAAATAATTTACTTTGTTACTTGTTTTGTTACAAGTTTTTCCGCTGTATTTTTATTGTTAAGGAATGTATAACTTTCTTATAATTACTTATACTTGAACACTGATTTAGTAAGATTCTATATGATTTAAGGTAGAATCTTATTTGTTGTAAACTTTTGTTATGTTTCATTTATAGAATCTATTTTCCAGAATCAAGCACGTTATTAGAACATAGAGGTGTTTTGAGTTTTGGTTATTCAAAATTTCCTTAGGAATTTTTTGAAGGATACAATTCACCCCCTCTTGTATTTATATCTCATTTTACATATTCGATTATACATTTGGTATTATAGAGTATATCATACTCAGACATACCATCTCAACAATTGGTATCAGAGGTTAGAAACCTCATATCCTGTACCAATTCAACAATTGGTATTAGAGCCGGTTACCCCTAAGTTAATCTCATGATTAGATTCAGAAGAGAATACTTGGAATTGAATTTCCGGGATTCACAATTTTTTCGGAATCTGTTTTTTAGACTCATATAGTTCAGATTCAATTTAGCTTGGAGATACTATTGTTTTATATTTTCCTTGATTAGGATTAGATTCCTTGTTTACAAACTTTTTCTATTAACAATTTTTGGTTGGAATGATTTTTCTTTCATATGGTAGGAATCAATGTAGGTTCCATAGACAATCTCAATCCTACTAGACCACCTATATTTGATGGAAATGACTATGAATATTAGAGAGATATAATGAATATGTTCATTATCAATATTATTGTTGATAATTTTTTTATGCTTACTGGAGGATACAAAATTCCTGATAAAGAAGTTAGTACCTTTAATAATCAAGAAAATCATGAATATCAACTGAATTATAAGGTACGCAATAATTTACATTGTTCAATGACTATAAATCTATATAGCCAAATTTCATCATGTGAAGCAGGAAATTCTATATGGAAGAAACTTGAAGTTACTCATTTTGGAACTTCCGATGTCATTGAATCTAGAATATCCATGCTTAGAGATGAATATCTTGGTTTTTCCCTTTTCCTATGAGTTAGAAAATCTTTCTCGAAGGATGAAAAAGATAGCTGGACAGAGGAACTTTCAATCCATATACAAGAAGAAAGAATGGAAATATAAGAAAGATTCAGAAGTCACATGTTATGAATGCAAGATAGCTGGACACATAAGACCTGATTGTCCTATGCTAAAGAGAAAAGAAAGAAAGGAAAGGCATTCAGAGAGAAACAAAAAGAAGTATTATAAGGCTAAATCTAAGAATGTCTTGAAGGATAATGACACCTAGAGTGCCAGTGGTGGAGACTCTTCAGATGAATCCTTAGATTATGAATCTTCTAGATAGAAGAATCTTGGTCTAATAGATAGACTACCTATTGACAATAATTATTTAATGGCTATGGTACATAATGATGAATCATTGACCAGTGTATCTTTAAATTCTAATGATATTAAATATTATAACTCTTCAGATAAAGAATCTTATTATGATAAAGACAATACTTTACCTTCCTATGAATAATTCTCTAGGTTTTCCAAACTTCTTGAGATTGAGAATTCAAAACTCATGAAAAACCTTGATAAGGGAAAATCAAGGAATACTATTCATACCAAAGAAATATCAGATTTTTATAAATATCTTGATACGAAAAATTATGATTTTTAAAGTATTTAAAAAAATCATGAGGAAGTAATTTCTGAGAAGAATAAGCTTTCTAATGATCTAGAAAATGTAATTTATAAGAAAAATGTTTTCGAGCCTATCTATAGTTCAAATTCAAATGTTTTTGAAGACAAGAACATGGTTATAAAACTCAAATCCGCAATATTTTCCTTGAGGAAGTGTTTTTCAAACTTTACATTAGGTAAGAAAATTTTGATAAAATGTATTCACAAATATGACCTCTGAGGAATAGTACCTGTTTGGGTTATACTAGTTCTAAACCTGTTTTTAGTAACAATTATTTTTTTCCTCAAAGAGATCCTTTTCTCACTAAGTTTCAATGTGGTGGACATTGGGAAAAGAATTGTTCTCTAAAAAAATCCCAATCTTTAGGATCTCATAAAGCCTATTTTTCTAAGAAGATGTGGGTGATGAAAATTTTTCTTTCTAAGATTTCTAGATCCAAGCAAGTTTGGATTCAGAAGACCTAAATTTTTCTTATTTTTAGGAAAATGGAGAAATTACCAATAACAATACGTGGTACATGGATAGTGGATGTTCCTGGCATATGACTGGTAACAAAAACTATTTTGAAAAGATTATTAAGGAAAAAGGAGGAAAAGTAACTTTTAGAGATAATGCTCAGGGAGAAATTATCGGTATAGGTAACATTGTTCTTCTTGGAAAAACTTTGATTTCAAATGTTTTATTTGTTAAGGGTCATATGCAAAAACTCATTAGCATAATTCAGTTATGTGTTGAAGGTTACCTTTTGAATTTTTGGAATGAAAAGTTCTTAGTACACAATTCCAAGGAAGAGTTTATTATTTCTTCCCATAGGCATGAGAATGTTTACAAACTAATTATAGAATAATTTAGGAGCCAAGACACACCTTACCTTAGTAAAATGGAAGATCATTTGTGGTTGTGGGATAGAAGGTTAGGAGATTTTAACCTTAGGAACTTATGAAAACTTTCTAATAAAATATTAGTTAAGGATCTACTGGATCTTAGATTTGATTCTTCAAAAGTTTGTGATCATTGTCAGTATGACAAGAAACATAAATCAGGTTTTAAATTAGTTGGTAAAGTCACAACTACAGATGCATTACAGCTAGTGCATATGGATGTTTTTGGTCCTATACAAACTAGAAGCATTGGGGGAAGTACAATGTATTTGTTTTGGTTGATGATTACACTAGATTTATGTGGGTCTATTTTATAGAAAAGAAGTCTGAAGCTTTTTATTATTTCAGAAGTTTTATAGCCCAAGTCAAAAAAGAGAAACACCTTCCATTGAAAGCTATTCATAGCGATCATGGTGGAGAATTTCAAAATTCTGATTTTGAAACGTTTTATAGTAGAAAAGGTATTACTCACTACTTCTCAGCACCCAGAACACCTCAACAAAATGGTGTTGTTAAAAGAAGAAATAGAATTCTTCAGGAGATAACTAGAACCATGTTGTGTGAGTTTTCTGTAGCCAAATTTGTTTTGGATGAAGCTGTAAGTACTGCTTGTTATACTATAAATCGTGTTTTGATTATACCGTTTATTAAAAAAACTCTTTATGAGTTACAGAATGGTAGAAAACCTAGACTTTCATATTTTAAGGTTTTTGGTTGCAAGGTATTCATTGTAAATACTAAAGATAATCTTCATAAATTCACACCAAAATCTGATGATGGAATTTTCTTAGGCTACTCCACAACTTCTAAGGCATATATAGTTTTCAACAAAAACACTTGTACTGTTGAAGATACAATACATGTCAAATTTTATGAAACTGATACTTTTGATTTAAGAAACCCCAATATATATTTTCGGATGTGTTTTCGAAAACTGATTATCAACCTTTGATATAAGATCCATTTGATAAGGAAAATGTTCAAGAAGATA
The DNA here is from genome assembly GCA_963277665.1 of Viscum album. NCBI lineage: Eukaryota > Viridiplantae > Streptophyta > Magnoliopsida > Santalales > Viscaceae > Viscum > Viscum album. The sequence continues at coordinate 427,405,109 of OY728123.1, read as the reverse complement.
CTTCTAAAACATTTACCCCAGAAGATTTCCTACCCTATGTTCATGAACAGGTTTTACAAAACCCAAATCTGTCGTTTCTTAAGAATCATCCCAGTGATAGAATTATTGGTGATGTGAATAAACCTATAAGGACTAGAATTTATTTAAGAAATGAAGTAGAACATATAACATTCCTTTCCCAATTAGAACAAAAAATCAGTGATGAAGCTTTAGGTGATGAGGATTCGATTACAGCCATGGACGATGAACTAAATGGTTTTGAAAGGAATAAAGTCTGGACCATGGTTGAAAGACCTAAGGAAAATTTTGTTATTGGGGTAAAATGGGTCTTCAGGAATAAGTGTGATGAAAATAGAATCATTTTAATATATAAATCTAGATTAGTTGCTTTAGGCTATAACCAACAAAAAGGGATATACTATGAAGAAACCTATGCTCCAGTATATAGACTTGAATCTTTTCGTATTTTACTTTCCTTTGCAGCATTATTTAATTTCAAACTTTTTCAAATGGATGTGAAATTGGATTTCCTTAATGGTTATGTTAAAGAGGAAGTTTTTTGTTGAACAACCTCATTGTTTTGAAGATACAAAACATCCTGATCATGTTTTTAGACTATCCAAAGCTTTGTATGTCTTTAAACAAGAACCATGAGCTTGGTATGATAGACTTACATGATTTTTACTTCAAAATAACTATGTTAAGGGAAATAAAGATCCAACCCTTTTTATAAATAAAGATAAGAAAAATGTTTTGATTGTTCAAATTTTTGTTGATGACATTATATTTGGTTCAACTCTGCAATCTTTAACCGATTCCTTTGCAGATCTAATGAAATATGAGTTTGAAATGAGTATGATGGGTGAGTTTACATTTTTCCTTGGTTTTCAAATGTCTCAAAAACTAGAAGGAATAAATATGTCTCATAATATGTATGTTAAATATCATCTTAAAAAGTAAGGATATGACAACACTAAAAGTATAAGTACTCCCATTGGTACCTCAAACACACTTGATCTTGATGAAGCTGGAAAACCAGTAGATCAAAGATCTTTTAGAGGTATGATAGGAAGTTTACTTTACTTGAAATATAGTCATCTGGAATTAATGTTTTCAGTATTCTTATGTGTAATATATCAATCTAATCATAAGGAATCTCATTTAAAGGCAGTGAAGAGATTTTTTTGCTACTTAAAGGTAACCATGGATTTATGACTATTTTATACTTCTGGAAATGATTTTATTCTAACTTTATTTTAGATGCTAAATTTGGTGGATGTAGAATGGAGATAAAGAGTAAGTATGGAACTTTTCATTTATTAGGAGATTCATTAGTTTCTTGGTCATGCAAAAAGAAACACTCAGTAGCACTTTCCACTGCTGAAGCTGAATATGTAGCAGCTGGAAGTTGCTGTGCTCAAGTGTTATTGATGCAACACACACTCACAGACTATGGTATTAGTTTTACCAAAACAAAAATTATGTGTGATAATACAAGTGCCATTTCCCTTAGTAAAAACCATGCACATCACTCTCATGAAAATAACATATATATTAAACATCACTTTCTTAGGGATCACACACTTAAAGGAGATATCATTCTTCAATTTATTGGAATACAAGATCAACTTGCTAATATTTTAATACAATCCTTAACCTCCAATATATTTGAATACATTAAATATAATTTAGGAATGATAACCATACCGTAATCCTCCTCATTAACGTCCTTTTGAACCAATCACTTTACAGTAATAAACTCATTTTCATAGGGGGAGTACATTACATTGTATGTTTTTCATATTTTTTGTAATGAAGTCTTTCATATTTTTCATAAATAAGTTTTTCAAGTTTTATGTATTATAGTCTTTCATGTTTTTTTTCATAATGAAAATTCTCAGACATGATGTTTTCGTAATGTTAACATTCGGACCTGAAGTTTTCGTAATGAAAATCTTCAGACCTGAAGTTTTCGTAATGAAAATCATCGGACCTAAATTTTTTGTAATGAAAATATTCAGACCTGATGTTTTCATAAAGGAAATATTCGGACCTGAAGTTTTAGTAATGAAAATCATTGGACCTGTAGTTTTCGTAATGAAAATGTTCAGACCTGAAATTTTCGTAATTAAAATCTTCGGACCTGAAATATTCCTAATAGAAACTCTCGGAATTGAAAATCTTTGTAGTGAGGTTTTTTTTCATATTCAATATTTTTTTTGAATCCAATGCTCATCAAGAAAAATATTCCTCAGTACAAATAATCTTCCTAGAAATCCAAAAGGTATTATTCTTTCTTGAGTTTTTCATAACTACCTTTTACTTACAGTTAGTTTATTTTGTTTTTAAAATTTCTAGGATTCTAGTTTCCTTAAATCTGAATGTTTTCCTTTTAAAACCTCAAAATATTGGATTCTACAAAATTTTCCTTGCTGCTTTTATATCAACCATCAGATCATATCTAAATAATTCTCAGCCATTTGATTGAAATGGGAAGATGAATCATCACTTCAACACCTATAAAAGGGGACCCCCGGTAGTTGTCCCACATGGATTTTCAAGGCTTGTGTGTGTCGAAGCTCTACCCCTCTACAAAACCCGTTCCGAGTTCTTCAGAAGTGCTCGAGTCCGAATGTTTGCAGAAGTCCCTTCACAAGATATGTCTACTATCAAGCTGATTTTAGAGTGGAAAATATATAAGAGAAGGTTAGTGCATCCAAACTTCTTAAATAAGTGTGACTCTATTATCTCCAAGAACATCAAGCTCAATTAATGTGAAAGTGTAGCTATTTCAAAGACATGAGCTCAGGATGTAGTGTATCTGGATTTGATGATAGAATTTTATGAATCAGTTTTCTTATTTAAAGAAGAAGGTAGAGGAAAATTCTCCTTCAAGAGATATGGAAAGACATATAAACTCTCTTACACCAAGGATGCAATCTTGGTGGGGCTTTCATATGAAGGAGAAGTTGAATTTTTCTCCCACAAGCTGTCGGATGTTCAAGGAAGATTCGTAAAGGTGAAGGCTATGGAATGCCATGGTCTTACTGATGTAAAGACAACAAATATTTCTCATCCATCTACCAACAATAGGATTCTAATGTTATGGATTCAAGTCCTTATCATACCAAGGGAGGGTGACAAGGACACTCTTAAGATAAGTGACATGTACATCTTGGATTTCTTGGTAAATCTAGGGAAGGTCAACCTCATGAAGCATATTCTCATTACAATTGAGAATATCAAGAATGGGAATATGAGAGCTCAGATTATTATGTATCCTGAATTACTTTCCAAGATGATAGTTCTGTGTATTGAGCCATTCAAGATCCCTTACAGTTCCAAGCTGAGGAATTTCAATGTAATGCAGATTAGTGATGACACCCTCAAGAGAATGAAGGTTGGTTTCTCCAACAAGACAGGAGAATTTTATGATCTTCCTAAGGATGAGGCAGAACCCATTCCAAAAATTTCAAAAGAAGCTGAACCTTCGAACAAGGCCAGAAAGAAAATAAAGTTGAAGGAAGTGGAAGTAGAAGAAAAAACCCCTAAGTATAAGGAATTCCAATACACACCTCCAAAACCCATAATCAGAAAGCCTATCCAGATGAGGTGGTTGCAAGATGGAGGGAGGATAAGAAAAACCGGAAATAAGGGGAGCCACAGTTCGACTTGGATCCTATAGATGCTAAAGCAATGAAAGAAAAGGCAGCTGATGAACTAGAAAAGCAATCCAAGGAAAATAATATTAAGAAAAATATGTCTGATGTAGCGATTGTGCAATCTCTTTTTATGGCAATGTAATTTTCATCTGAGAATATTCTTCTACTGGAAACTTTCCTAGTTGAACAATTACATGAGACTCCAGGTAAGAGGTTTATGACTCTTAAAAATCCACAAGCGAAGATTGTGAAAGAGAATAATGCTACAGAAGAAGTACAATAAACTTAGAATAGTGGTGGCTCTGATGATGTGATTAAGCAAGTTGAAGATTATCAGGAAAAGGAAAGTGCTTCCAAAATGTTTTCAATCTATACTTCTCAAGATAGATCCTCAAAACATGCTACTCCTGGAGCTGATGAGAAAGGTGAAGAAGAGGAAGTGAATAAGTTGTCAGAGGAAGAGAGTCATAATCATGACTTCATTCTTCCTGATGATGTTGAGGCACGAGTTAAAAAAGGTAAAATTTATGAAGTTAATATTGTCCAATTATCTGAGAGTGAGCATAAGTCTCCAGATGAGGAAGTAGTACCGGAAACTGATAAGGGGAAACAAGTTGTTTCTAACACCCCAACCAAAGATATTTTGAGGAAGGAAGAAGCTAGAGGATCCTCTAAAAGGAAGCTGGTAGAGTTAGAGGAAGAACCATCTCCAAGTAAAAAGTCTGATTCAGAGTCATCTACATTAGGACATGATTTTTTTGTTCGGTCCCTAAAGAATCTGGTGGATACCATTCCGATATTTCTAGCAATTGATTTTAGATTCCAAAAGCTTCCGCATAACATGAAGAAAAATTCAGAGTCCGTATCCATGGTGATGGATAGATGTGTTAAGATTGAGGCTGATCACAAAAATTTCCTTATTAACTATTAAGCCCATATAAAATATTTGAAGAAAATGACTAGATGGTCTAAGAAAATTGTTGAAGATTTGGAAGAGCATGAACAATTTCAAGAAGATGTCAAGGAATCTTTTGATACCGAAGACACAAAAATCAAGGATCTTACAAACAGCCTTAAGGAAAAGCTGTATCTAGAACAAAAGACTCAGATTAAAGAGGTGAAGGATCTAAATGGGAAGATGAGTTATATTGTTCAAAGCTGGAAAATAGAAAAGGATCTTCAGATTGAGATCCAGGAAAAGCTAGTGAAGCAAGACGAATTTCTGAAGGCTCACGAAGAGGCCATGAAGGCTCAGGAAGACAGGATAAAAAAATTAGAAATGAATGAAGAGGAGGATCACAAAGATCTGAAAAAGCTAAAGGCCATTGTGAAGATGCTAATGCCCAAGGAAAAAGAAGAAAAATAAATCCCTCTCCAATTTTTTGTTGTATTTTTTTCCTTATAAAAATTCTTCCAACATTAATGAAATTGTGGATGAATGTTTTGTTTGGATGTGTTTACTAAATATTTCAGGTACCATTTTTTTCTATTCCCTCAAACTCTTTTTGAAAATAACAATGGAGGAGAAGGAAAAATAATTCTAAGGGGGAGAAGGAATAAGATTTCTTTGTAAAGAAGAAGTATCTCTATGTAAGCGGGAGTTTATATAAGGGGGAGTTCTCAGTACGAAGATTACTATATTCAAATGAAAATTCTCTTTCTGGAAATCTAGAATATGATCCTTAGTGTTCCAAAACCTAAGGGGGAATTAGTCGTATTCACCATTGTTCATATGTAAAGGGAGATAAGTTTTATTTTCAAATTCTCGAATTTTTTTTCTAATACCTTATATCTTTTTTCTTAAGGATATTTGTGCTTTACAAAACGGGGGAGATTGTAGAGTCAATAAGGTTTTATTTATGATTTTTCTATTCCTTCTTTCAAGGTTGATATTGTTAAGTCATTAAGGCTTTCCTTATGACTTTACCATTTTCTTTTGTTTTTAAAATCACAAACACCTTATCTAAAGGAAAATCCCCTTTTACCCCTCGGTTTACCTTTATAAGGAAAATTCCCTTCTCCAAGGAAATTTATCTTTACCATGTTTTATATTGTTCATATCATAATTTTTTTTCTATGTGTAATATTTGGAATGAGGCCAAAATCTCGGAATCATATAATACTTAGATATGAAGAATTCTGTTTAAGACTCCAAATTATGGTTACGAACTCTCATGAAGTTCAACTCTAAATTCTGGTTATGAACTCTCATGAAATTAAAATCCAAATTCTGGATACGAACTCTCATGAAGTTCAACTATGAATTCTGGATACGAACAATATGATGTTCAAGTAAAAATTCGGGATACGAAAATTCATGAAGTTCAAATACAAATTTTGGATATGAACTCTTATGAAGTTCAACTCTGAATTCTGGATATGGACGATATGAAGTTCAAGTCCGAATTCTGGATACGAACATTCATGAAGTTCGACTCCAAATTCCGATTACGAAGTTATGTAAAGTTTGACTATGAATTCTAATTATGAATTCTGGATACGAACTCCATTGAGTTCTGACTCTGAATTCTCATTACGAATTCTTGTTAAGAACTTCTCTAATTTATGACTTCGAGTTTTCTGATTACAAACTCTAAACTCTTATGAGTTCTGACTCTGAATTCTCATGAACTATGACTCAGAACTTTGAAAGTTCAGGTTCCGAATTCTTGTGAATCGAGACTCTAAATTTCCTTGAAATTCAGACTCTGAAATTATACCGAATTCAGGTTCTGAAGTCCTGGAAAACAAAATCCGAATATCCGTGAACTAGAGACTCTGAATTCATTTTTTTGTTAGACTCCGAACTTTCATTTACTCTGAATATCAGTTTTTGGTTATGCTTACACCTGTTTAGTTATAAAATGATATCCCGAACTCGGTTACTCAATAATTGTTGTTTGAGTCACATGTGTACAGGTCCCTCTGAAATTCTAGGAAAAATATGACCCTTGGAGGAGGGAGTCGACCGTTGGAACCATTCATATAAATAGGATCTCATTTGAAAAATTCTCATCACTAAACATTGACAACTATTCTTACATGCTGTTGAAGTGATTTAAAGAGAGAGATAGAGACTCTTATAATCTCTCAGGATTCATGCAGAAAGATTGAACAACTTTTTCAAACTTTTCTTCCTGCATATTTTCTTCATGCGACTCCGATTGTTGCTGTGTACAATTGAGGGATTCCGGGGATAGGAATACAGAGTTGCTGACTACTTGATAGTTGAGGGCATGAAGGGATAACAAGATAGACTCCGATCATAATATCGAGGGCTTACCTAGGTGTAGGATATATAGAAATTCATGAAAGTATAAATCAAGGGACCTTTATCCATGGTTGTTGGATACCCTTCTCTTTGGGTTAAAAGTTTTACTTTGTTACTTGTTTTGTTACAAGTTTTTCCGTTGCATTTTTATTGTTAAGGAATGTATAAATTTCTTATACTTCCTTTTATTTGTTCTCTGATTTAGTTAGATTCTATACGCTTTATGGTAGAATATTATTTGTTGAAAATTTTTGTTAAGTTTAATTTTGGGAATCACTTTTCCGGAATCAAGCAAGTTATTAGAACATAGAGGTGTTGTGAGTTTTGGTTATTCAAAATTTCCTTAGGGATTTTTTAAAGAATACAATTCACCCCCCTCTTATATTCTTATCTCATTTTATATATTCGACCCTAAATTTGGTATTATAGGGTGTATCGTACTCAGACATACCATCTCAACAATTGGTATCAGAGGTTGGAAACCTCATATCCTGTACCAATTCAATAATTGGTATCAGAGTCGGTTACCCCTAAATTAATCTCACGATTATATTTAGAAGAGAATACTCAGAATAAAATTTTCTGGATTCATAATTTTTTCGGAATCTGTTTTTCAGAATCATATAGTTCAGATTCAGTTTTTCTTAGAGATACTCTTGTTTTATATTTTCCATTATTAGGATTATATTCCTTGTTTAAAAACATTTTCTATTAAAAAGTTTTGTGTGGAAATATTTTTCTGTAATATGGAAGGAATCAATGTAGGTTCCATAGAAAATATCAATCTAAATAGACCCCCTATCTTTGATGGAAATGACTATGAATATTGGAGAGATAGAATGAATAATTTCATTATCAATTCTGGTGTTGATAATTTTTTTATGCTTACTGGAGGATAAAAACTTCTAGATAAAGAAGTTAGTACATTTACTAATTAGGAAAATCATGAATATCAACTTAATTATATGGTAAACAATACTTTAATTGTTCTATGACTAGAAATATATATAGCCAAATTTTATCATGTGAAGCAGCAAATTCTATATGGATGAAACTTTAAGTTACTCACTTTGGAACTTCCAAAGTCATTGAAACTAGAAGAGCCATGCTTAGAGCTGAATATCATTGTTTCTGCTTTCCTTATTGAGAACCTGCATGTAAGGTGCAACATATATTCATGACTATTGCGAATAGTTTACAATCAATGGGTGAGAAAGGATTAGATGATGAAGATCTTGTTGATAAGATCATAGACATCATTCCCAATGAGTGGGAAACAAAGAGAACTGCTATGGATGATAATAGAAAGGTTACTCAGATTACTCTTGATGAACTCTTCGGAACTCTTCTTCAACATAAGACTAGAGTGAAGAGAGATGCTGAAAATGTAATGAATAAGAATTAAAATGGTAGTGTTTCTATTACTACAACTTCTAATCATATGAAAGACAAGACTCCTAAGAGAGTTACCAGATCTAAATATAAGAAAGTTATTATTCAATCTGAATCTAGTGGAAGTGAATCCTTAGAGAATGAGTTAGCAAATCTTTCTCAAAGGATGAACAAGATAGCTGGACAGAGGAACTTTCAATCCGGATTCTAGAAGAAAGGAAAGATAAGAAAGATTCAGAAGTCACATGTTATGAATTCAAGAGATCTAGACACATAAGACGTGATTGTACTATGCTTAAGAGAAAAGAAAGAAAGGAATGGCATTCAGAGAGAAACATAAAGAAGGATTACAAGGCAAAATCTAAGAATGTATTGAAGGCTAATGACACCTGGAGGCCCAGTGGTAGAGACTCTTCAAATGAATCCTCAAATTATAAATCTTCTGGACAAAAGAATCTTGGCCTAATAACCAGACTACCTATTGGAAATCATTGTTTAATGGATAAGGTACATAATGATGAATCATTTACCAATGTTTCTTTAAATGCTAATGATAGTAAATATAATAACTCTTCGGATGAAGAATCTTCTTCTAATGAAGATAATACTTTACCTTCCTATGAAGAAGTCTCTAGGTTATCAAAAATTCTTGAGACTAAGAATTAAAAACTCATGAAAAAACATGATAAGGAAACATATAGGAATACTATTATTACCAAGGAAATATCAGATCATTCTAAAGATCTTGATAAGAAAAATGCTGATTTTGAATGTATTTCAAAAAATCTTGAGGATTTAAATTCTGAGAAGAATAAACTTTCTAAATATCTAGTAAACGTAATTTCTAAGAAAAATGATTTTGAGCCTAGATCTTGTTCAAATTAAAATGTTTTTGAAGACAAGAACATGGTTATCAAACTCAAATATGACATATTTTCTTTAAGGAATTGTTTTTAAAACTTTACTTTAGGTAATAATTTTTTTGATAAAATTTATTCACAAATCCGACCTCTAAGGAATAGTTCTGGTTTTGGTTGTAATAGTTCTAAACCTCTTTTTAGTAACAATAACATTGTTCCTCAAAGTGCTCTTTTTTGCACTAACTGTCAATGTGGTGGACATTGGGAAGATAATTGTTCTCTAAACAAAACCCAGTCTTTAGGATTTCATAAAACCTATTTTTCTATGAAGATATGGGTGCCGGAAATTTTGCTATCTATGAATTCCGGAACCAAGAAAGTTTGGATTCTGAAAACCTAAATTTTTCTTATTTTTAGGAAAATAGAGAAAGTACAAACAACAATACGTGGTGCATGGATTGTGTATGTTCTTGTCATATGACTGGTAACAACAAATATTTTGAAAAAATTATGAAGTTGAAAGGAGGAAATGTTACTTTCAGAGATAATGCTCAGGGAAAAATTATTTGTATAGGTAACATTGTTCTTCGTGAAAAAAAATTGATTTCAAATGTTTTATTTGTGAAGGATCTTAATCACAACTTCATTATCATAAGTCAGGTATGTGATTAAGGTTACCTTGTGAATTTTAGGAATGACAGGTGCTTATCACACAATTCTAAGGAATAGTTTATTCATTCTGCCTATAGGCAAGAGAATGTTTACACACTAAACATAGAAGACCTTAAGAGCCAAGAATTACCTTGCCTTAGTGCAATGTAAGATCATTCTTGGTTGTGGCATAGAAGGTTAGGACACTCTAAACATTGGAACTTATGAAAACTTTCTAAGAAATGATTAGTTATGGATCTACCAGAGCTTAGATTTGATTCTTCAAAATTTTGTGATCCTTGTTAGTATGGAAAGAAACATAAATAATGTTTTAAATTAGTCTGTGAAGTCATAACTACTAATGCATTACAGCTAGTGTATACAGATATTTTTGGTCCGACACAAACTAAAAGCATTGGGGGCATGTACTATATATTTGGTTTGGTTGATTATTACACTAGATTTATGTGGGTCTATTTCCTAGTAATGAAGTCTAAAGATTTTTCTTATTTCAAAATTTTTAGAGCCCATGTAAAAAATGAGAAAAACCATCCGTTGAAAACAATTCAGAGTGATCATGGTGGAGAATTTCAAAATTCTGATTTTGAAACATTTTGTAATAGAAAAGAAATTACTCACAACTTCTCAGCACCAAGAACACCTCAACAAAATGGTGTTGTTGAAAGAAGAAATAGAATTTTTCAAGAGATAACTAAAACCATGTTGAGTGAGTATTATATAGCCAGACATTTTTGGGCTGAAGCTTTAAGTACTACCTGTTATACTATAAATCATTTTTTGATTAGAACATTTCTTAATAAAACTCTTTACGAGTAATGGAATGGTAGAAAACCTAGAATTTCCTACTTTAGGGTTTTTGGTTGTAAGGTATTCATTCTGAATACTAAAGATAGTCTTCATTAATCTGCACCAAAATCCGATAAAGAAATTTTCTTAGGCTACTCCACAACTTCTAAGGCATATAGAGTTTTCAACAAAAACACCTGTATTGTTGAAGAGACAATACATGTCAAATTTGATGAAACCAAACCTTTTGTTTTTAAACAACCCCAATCTACATCATCAGATGTGTTTTCAAAAAATAATTATGAACCTTTGATAGAAGATCCTTTTGATAAGGAAAATGTTCAAAAAGATACTTCTAGAAAATTTACCCCAGATGATTTCCTACCCTATGTTGATGAAAAGGTTTTACAAAACCCAAATTTTTCATTTATTAAGAATCATCCCAGTGATAAAATTATTGGTGTTGTGAATCAACCTTTAAGGAATAGAAGTTCCTTAAGAAATGAAGTAGAACATTTAGCATTCCTTTCCAAATTAGAACAAAAAAGCACTGAGGAAGATTTTGGTGACGATGATTGGATTAAAGCCATGCAAGATGAACTAAATGAATTCGAAAGGAAAAAAATCTAGACCTTGGTTGAAAGGCCTAAGGAAACTTCTGTTATTGGAGAAAAATGGGTGTTCAAGAATAAGTGTGATGAAAATGGAATCATTGTAAGAAATAAATCTAGATTAGTTGCTAAAGGCTATAACCAACAAGAAGGGATAGCCTATGAATAAACCTATGCTCCAGTAGCTAGACATGAATCTATTCATATTTTACTTTCCTTTGAAGCATTCTTTAATTTCATACTTTTTGAAATGGATTTGAAATGTTATTTCCTTAATGGATATGTTCAAGATGATTTTTTTGTTGAACAAACACCTGGTTTTGAATATATAAAATATCCTAATCATGTTTTTAGACTAACCAAATCTTTGTATGGCCTTAATCAAGCCCCTCGAGCTAGGTATGATAGACTTACATGAGTTTTTGCTTCAAAATAACTATGTTAAGGAAAAATAAAGATCCAAACCTTTTTATAAAGAAAGATAAGAAACATTTTTTGATTGTTCATATTTATGTTGATGACATTATATTTTGTTCAACTCATCAATCATTAATTGATTCCTTTGCGGATCTAATGAAATATGAGTTTAAAATGAGTATGATTGGTGAGGTAACATTTTTCCTTGGTTTTCAAAATTATCAAAAACTAGAAGGAATCTATATATCTCAACATAAGTATATTAAAGATCTTCTTAAAAAGTATGGGTATAACAAAACTAAAAGTATAATTACTCCCATTGGTACATCAAACACACTTGATCATGATGAAGCGGGGAAACCAGTAGATAAAACATCTTTTAGAGGTATGATAGGAAGTTTACTTGATAGCTAGTCATCCAGACTTAATGTTTTCAGTATGCTTATGTGCAATATATCAATCCAATAATAAGGAATCTCATTTAAAGGTAGTGAAGAGAATTTTTCTCTAATTAAAGGGAACCATGGATTTATGACTATTTTATACTTCTTGAAATGATTTTATTCTAATATGTTTTTTCAGATGATGACTTTGGTTGATGTAGAAAAGATAGAAATAGTACATCTAGAACTTGTCATTTCTTAGGAGATTCATTAGTTTCTTGGTCTTGCAAAAACCAACACTCAGTAGCACTTTCCACTACTGAAGCTGAATATGTAGCAGCTGGAAGTTGCTATGCTCTAGTGTTGTGGATGCGACACAGACTCACAAAATATGGTATGTGTTTTACCAAAACACAAATTATGTGTGATAATACAAGTTCCATTTACCTTTTTAAAAACCCTACACATCACTCTTGTTAAAATCACATAGATATTAGGCATCACTTTCTTAGGGATCACACACAGAAAAGAGAATACATTCTTCAATTTATTGGATCGTAAGGTCAACATTCTGATATTTTCACAAAATCTTTACCCTCCGATATATTTAAATACATTAAACAAAAGTTATGAATGATAAAGATAAGGTAAACCTCCTCATTAACTTCCTGTTGAACCAATCTCTTTACAGTAATAAAATCATTTTCATAGGGGGAGTAAATTTCTTTGTATATTTTTCATATTTTTCGTAATGATGTCTTTTATATTTTTCATAAAGAATATTTTCATGTTTTTCATATAATAGTATTTCATGTTTTTTTTGTAATGAAAATTCTCATATTTGAAGTTTTTGTAATAAAAATATTCGGACCTAAAGTTTTCGTAATGAAAATCTTCAGACCTGAAGTTTTCGTAATGAAAATCTTCGGACCTGAACTTTTCGTAATGAAAATCTTTGGACCTGAAGTTTTCGAAATGGAAATCTTCAGACCTAAAGTTTTTGTAATTAAAATCTTCGGACATTTAGTTTTCCTAATGAAAATCCTTGGACCTGAAATTTTCATAATGAAAATACTCCGACCTGAAATTTTCCTAATAGAAACTCTCAGATTTGAAAATTTTCGTAGTGAGGTTTTTTTTTCATATTCATGTTTATTTTGGAATCCAAATTTCTTCACGAAGAATATTCCTTAGTACAAATAATCTTCCTAGAAATACGAAAGGTATGATTCTTTCTTTAGTTTTTCATAATTACCTTTTACTCACTGTTATTTTGTTTTGTTTTTAAAATTTCCTGGATTCTAGTTTCCTTAAATCCAAATTTTTTCCTTTTAAAACCTCAAAAGATTGGATTCTACCAAATTTTCCTTGTGGATTTTATTTCAATCATCAGATTAGATCTAATGAATTCTCAACCATTAGATTGAAATGGGAAGATGAATCATCACTTCAACACCTATAAAAGGGGACCCCCAGTAGTTGTACCACCACAGTTTTCAAAGCATGTGCGTGTCGAAGCTATTCCCCTCTACAAAATCCCATTCCAAGTTCTTTAGAAGTGCTCGAGTCCGATGGTGTGTAGAAGTACCTTCTCAAGATATGTCTACTATGAAGCCAATTTTGGACTGGAAAATATATAGGGAAATGATAGTGAATATGAACTTCATCAATATGTATGACTCTATTATCTCCAAGAAAATCAAGCTCAATGGATTAGAAAGTGTAGCTATTTCAAATACAGGAGCTCAGGATGTAGTGTATCCAGATTTGCTGATAGAATTATATGAATTAGTTTGCTTCTTTAAAGAAGAAGGTAGAGAAAAATTCTCCTTCAAGAGTTATGGTAAGACATATAACTCTCTTACACCAAGGTTGTGAGCTTGGTGGGGCTGTCCTATAAAGGAGAAGCCAAATTTTCCCCCCATAAGCTGCCGGATGTTCAGGGAAGCTTCGTAAAGGTGAAGGATACAGAATGCCTTGGTCTTACTGATGTAAAGACAACAAATATTGCCCAACTATATACCAATAATCGGACTCTACGGTTATGGATTCAAGGACTTATCGTACCGAGGAAGGGTCAAAAGGACACTCTTAAGAAAAGTGACATGTACATCTTGGATTTCTTGGTAATTCTAAGGAAAGTCAACCTCATAAAGCATTTTCTCATTACAATTGAGAATATCAAGAATGGGAATCTGAGAGCTCAGATTATTATGTATCCTGCCTTACCTTCCAAGCTAATAGTTCGGTGTCTTGAATCATTCAAGATCCCTTGCAGTTCTAAGCTGAGGAATACCAAAGTAATGTTGATCAGTGATGACACCCTCAAGAGAAATAAGGTTGGTTTCTCCAAGGAGACAGGAGAAATTTATAATCTCCCTGAGGATGAGGCAGAAGCCATTCTGAAAAATACAGAAGAAGTTGAACCTTCAAAGAAGGACATAAAGAAAAGAAATTTGAAGAAAGTGGAAGTAGAAGAAAAAACCCCTAAGTCTAAGGTAGTCCAATCCGCACCTCCAAAACCCAAAAAGAAGAAAGCCTATTTGGATGAGCTGGTTGGAAAATGGCTGGAGGATAAGAAAAACATGAATGAAGGGGAGCTACAGTTCAGCTTGGATCCTGCAGAGGCCAAAGAAATGAAATAAAAGGAAACTAATGAACTAGAAAAGAAGGCCAAGGAAAAGAATCTTATGAAAAATATGTCTGAGGCAGAGATCGTGCAATCTCTTTTGAAATCTATGGAAGTTGCATCTGAGAATATTCCTGTACCGGAAACTTTCCTAGTAGAACAATTACATGAGACTCTGGGTAAGAGGTTTATGACTCCCGAAAATCCATAAGAGAAGATTGTGAAAGGGAAGAACGATATAGAAGAAGTACAAGAAGCTGGGAATAGTGGTGGCTCTGATGATGTGATTAAGAAAGTTGAAGATTATCAGGAAAAGGAAAGTGATTCTGAAAAGTTTTCAATCAAGACTTCTCAAGCCGGATCATCAAAACATGCTAATCCTAGAGCTGATGAGAAAGGTGAAGAAGAGAAATTCTATAAGTTTTTATAGTAAGAGAGTCATAATCATGACTTCATTATTCCTGAAGATGTTGAGGCATGAGTTGAAAAATAGAAAATTGATGTAGGTAAATTTTTTCAATTATCTGAGAGTGAGCATGAGTCTTCAGATGAGAAAGCAGTACCGAAAACTGACAAGGGGAAACAAGTGGTTGTTGACACCCCAACCAAAGATATTTTGAGGAATAAAGAAGCTGGAGGAACCTCTAAGAGGAATCCGATAGAGTTAGAGGAAGAACCATCTCCACATAAAATGATTGATTCAAGGTCATCTACCTTAGGAAATGATTTTATTGTTCAGTCCCTGAAGAAGCTAGTGGATACCATTCCAATCTTTAGAGCAATTGATTCTAGATTCCAAGTTCTTTAGCATAGACTGAATCAAAAGGCAGACTTCGTAACCATGGTTATTGATAGATTTGTTAAGATTGAGGCTGATCAAAAAAATATCCTTATTAAATATGAAGCCCATAGAAAATCTTGAAAGAGAATGACCAGATGGTCTAAGAAAATCATTGAAGATTTGGAAGAGCTTGATCAATTTAAAGAAGATGTCAAGGATGCTTTTGATATAGAAGACACAAAAATCAAGGATCTTACAAATAGATTTCAGGAAAATCTATCTCTATAACAAAATAATCGGATTCAAGAGGTGAAATATGTAAATGGTTAGCTGAGTTATATTGTTCAAAGATGGAAAACAGAAAAGGATCTTCGGATTGAGATCCAAGAATAGCTAGTGAAGTAAGAAGAATTGATAAAGGGTCAGGAAGAGGCCATGAAGGCTCCGGAAGATAGGATCAAAGCATTAGAAAAGCAAGAAAAGGAGGATCAGAAAGAGGCGAAAAAGCTAAAGTCCATTTTGAAGAAGCTAATTCCCAAGTAAAAAGAAGCAAAATAAATCCCACTCTGATATTTTGTTGTATTTTTTCCTTGTAAAAATTCTTCTAAACTTAATGAAATTGTGGATTCATGTTTTGTTTTGATGTGTTTACTAATATTTCCGGTACCATTTTATTCAATTCCCTCAAACTTTTTTTGAAAATCACAAAGGGGGAGAAGGAAAAATAAATCTAAGGGGGAGAAGGAAAAATATTTCTATATAAAGAAGAAATATCCATAAGTAAGGGGGAGTTTATTTATGGGGGAGTTCTCATTACGAATATTTCCACATTCAAATGAAAATTATCATTATGGAAATCTAGAAAACGATCCTTAGTGTTCCCAAGCCTAAGGGAGAATTAGTTGTATTCACCATTGTTCATATGTAAAGGGAGATAGGTTTTATTTTCAAAGTCTAGAATTTTTTTTCCTAAGTCCTTATATTCTTTTTCGTAAGGATGTTTGTGATTTCTAAAAAGGGGCAGTGATTTTTGAGTAAATAAGGTTTTCCATATGCATTTTCTATTCCTTCTTTCAAGGGTGAGATTGTTAATTTATTAAGGCTTTCCTTATGACTTTAACATTTCTTCTTGTTTTGAAAATCACAAACACATTATCTCAAGGAAAATCCCCTTTTACCCCTTGGTTTAATTATATATGGAAAATTACCTTCTCTAAAGAAATTTATATTTACCGTGTTTTACATTGTTCATATCATAATATTTTTTCTATGTGTAAAATTCGGATTGAGACCAAGATCTCAAGATCCTATAATACTTAGATATGAAACATTCTGTTTAAGACTCCGAATTCTGGTTATGAACTCTCATGAAGTTCAACTCTGAATTCTGGTTACGAACACTCATTATGTTAAACTATGAATTCTGGATACGAATTCTCATGAAGTTCTACTCTAAATTTTGGATACTAAAAATATTAATTTAAAGTCCGAATTATGGATACAAACATTCATGAAGTTCAACTCCAAATTCTGGATACGAACGATATGAAGTTCATGTCCAAATTCTGGATATGAACATTCATGAAGTTCAAATCCGAATTCTGATTATGAACTTATGTACTGTTCAACTATGAATTCTGATTACGAATTCTGGATATGAACTCTTCTGAGTTCGGACTCCGAATTCTGATTACGAATTCTAGTTACGAACTTCTCTAAGTTCTGACTCTGAGTTCTCTGAATACTATCTCTGAACTCTTATGAGTTCTGACTCTAAATTCTCATGAACTATAACTTCGAACATTGTAAGTTCAGGTTCCGATTTCTTGTGAATCTAGACTCTGAATTTCCTTGAAATTTAGACTCCAGAAGTCTACAAAATTCAGGTTCTGAATTCCTAGAAAACAAAATCCGAATATCCTTAAACTATAGTTTCCGAATTTATTTTTTGTTAGACTCTGAATTCTCATTTACTTTGAATATCCCTTTTGGGTTATGGTTAAACCCATTTAGTTATAAAATGATGTTGTGCTTTTAGTTACTCACTAATCATTGTTTGAGTGACACGTGTGTAGGTCCCTCTAAAATTCAATGAAAAATAAGACTGTTGGAGGAGGGAGCCGACCATTGGATCCATGCCAATAAATAGGAGCTCATTTGAAAAGTGCTCAACACTGAACTTTGACAACTGTGATTACATGATGTTGAAGTGATTTATAGAGAGAGAGACTCATATAAACTCTCAAGATTCATGCAGAAAGTTTGAATGGCTTGTTCAAACTTTACTTCATATAGATTTTCTTCACGTGACTTCGATTGTTGCTGTGTATAATCGAGAGCATCCAGGGATAAGAAGACAAAGGTGACAAATACTTGATAGTTTACGGTTTTCAAGGATAGAAAGACAGACTCCAATATTCATATCGAGGGCTTATCCTGGTGTGGGTAAGGCGGAATTTCTTGAATGTATAAATCATGGGACCTTTATCAAAGGTTGTTAGATACCATTCTCTTTGGGTTAAAAGATTTACTTTTTTACTTTTTTTGTTACAAGTTTTTCTGCTGGATTTGTATTATTAAGGAAATTATAACTTTATTATACTTCCTTATACTTGTACTCTGATTTAGTTATATTCTATATGCTTCAAGGTAGAATCTTATTTTTTGTAAGCTTTTGTTAAGTTTCATTTCCGGAATCAATTTTCTGGAATCAAGAAAGTTATTAGAACTTATAGGTGTTGTGAGTTTTAGTAATTCAAAATTTCCTTAGGGATTTTTTAAAGAATACAATTCACCCCCCTTTTATTTGTATCTCATTTTACATATTCGATCAAAAATTTTGTATTATTGAGTATATCATACTCAGACATACCATCTCAACACAACCTTACTCTTTATTACATAATTAAACATGATTTATTACTTAAACTTGAACATAAGAAAAATATATGGATTGATAGGTATAGTGTCTTGGGAAATTAGGAACATTACATAACAACTGAGAACATATAACACATCAAATTTATTGAAAACCTTTTTTACATGACCACAACATTCTTTCGTACTTAACATTGCATGGGATAACTTGAGGACATGCAGAAGAAAAGGGTCAGATATAAATCCCAGTAAGTGAGTAAAAGGGAATAACATGAAGAAAAAATTCATGTTAGGAAATATTCATATCAATTATTCATAATATATATATGAACATAAATGTAAGATATAGCATTATTATCATAACATGGAAATGTGGAAACAACATTTAACATGATATTAAGACGAGGCAAGGCTTATTGCACATGGAGCATGAGTAAACCCTCATTTAACTTTAATTATAAGGATTAAACCCTCATTTAACTTGATTAATCATGATACAATTCTTTACCAAATACATTGGAGCGCTATCAGGGAGCACCCTTCTTAATCATTTCATTTCATGTATAAGTGTGCCACATGGATCATATAAAATGGAATAATTAAACATCATAATTTATTCCAGGATGAGGGAATGTGGAATTAATACATGAAACTCTATAATCAGTTAGTAAATTTCTATAAAGATGAATACCTTGATTGAGAAATAGACAAGGTATTCACTACACAAGGACTTTGTCTTGGAAAATCACTATGCAATTTCGGCAGCATAACAACGTGACATAATAATTCATAAAAATGGGTTATGAGACATAAAGGATTTTATCATCATGTGTACATGAAATGGATAGTTAGGGGGTTATATAGATACATGTCCCTATATATGTAATGGAATTTATATTAATAATAAAAAATAGTAACTTGAATGTAAATGAGGAGAGAAAAATCCCTTGAGAAATTTTGACATGGTAATGGGTGTACATGGGAGAAATTAATGAGAGAGAAAGGGGTATAACATCATTAAAAAATAATTAGGAAATTATAGGGTAGGTGTGAAATCATACCCCAATAATTTTAATTGAAAATACAAGTGTATAACAACATTAATAAACTTGGACGATACAGAGAGAAGAAGAAATCCCTTACTTGGAAGTGTTATCCCAAAGGCTTGGGAGACGATTAAGAGAGGATTATTAGGGGCTTGGGATGACATGGGAGGATTCTAGAGAGAGTATGTCAGGGTTTGGGAAAGCTAAAAATGGTTTGAGTGAAGAGGAATGGGATATTGAGTGGGTTTATATAGGAAAAGAGAGGGAATTCTTGATTATTTAGTTTTGGACACCACACATTAAACTAATCAAAAACACAAATCATACAATGGGTTTATACCATGGTTTTTTCCAAATTTGAGTGTAAAACAATATTTTTTCAGGACAATGTCCAAACATATTAAAATATTAGTCTTGCTTATGTGTAGGTGAGTCACACTCTCAAGGAAATCATTTTAAAATGTTAAAATGTTTTATATGTTTTGGAGGGTCCACTAAGTCTTTGAAAAATACATTAAACAAACCTAAAATCACATTATTTTAAAGGAAAAACAAGTTTTTTCCAAACAACCAATTTATAGTATTTTGCTACATCACTTTTGGGTCATTATGAGGTCCTAAAAACAATTATATATTTAAACAGTATTTAATTTTTACCCAAAAAATCCGGCTGGCTCAGAAAATTATGAACAATTCACTGTTGGATAATTTCAACATCCTGATTCCAAAAATAATATTCTTTTTATCTAAATAATTATCTAAATATGTGAATTTTTACTTTTAAAATAAAAATGAACATTTATAAAAAATTCATGGGTTTTGACAAAAATAGCATTCAAACCTTATTAAAAATTACAATTGCATTCATAAAAATTATAGAATAATTTATATCTAATAAAAATTAATTTAGTAATAATATTTTATTAAACTATTATTTAATTCAAAAATCTATAAAATCCTCAAAATATATTTCTTAATTGATTATTAACTAAAAATACTATTTGTGCTTTAAAAACAATTTGCGAAGTAACAATAATAAAATGAGTGTATATTGATTATTATATACAAAAATAAAGCACATAATCATAGTGATATGTTCTTGTTATGTAACCCCTTATAACACCCGCATAAGATGTATTGGTAAAGTATTTTATGGTGAAAGTCTCTTGGGGAGGCTCATATAACATCGCTCGGGTGGTAATCTTTTTTAACTTCCACCTCTCTCGTTGGTGGTTCTGTTCAATATTAACTTCTTTAATATCAGCTTGGGATTGGTCAAGATCGAAGCCATTGATGCCACCTCCCTTTCGAGCTCTGACAAGTGGACTTCATATGAAGCAATTCTACTTAATGATGTCATTTATTCCTTTTTTGAGTAAATTATATTTGTTAAATCCCTATGTTTATACTGATCATGAGATCACCTTTCAATGGATATATTAGAAATGGTAACAATTCTTAATGGTATTTTAAAATCCAAAAACATGAAACCAAAAATGTACACATGTATTATATAACCATTTTATATAATAATAAATTTAATCAGATCAAGAGTAATTTTCAATAATAAAAGATTGGTCGTTACAATCTCCCCCTTAAGAAATATCACCCTAGAAATTTTCTTTTCCCATACTAAAATAGACGAGGGTAACTCTGCTTCATCACTTCCTCGGACTCCCACGTTGCTTCTTCAAACTTGTGGTTTTTCCACAATACCTTGATGAGGGGCATTGTCTTATTTTGTACAATGTTTTCTCTACGATATAAGATCTTCACCGGCTTCTCTTAATAGGAGATTTCATTATCCAATGGTACCACCTTTGGATTGAGTACATGCGATGGGTTAGGTATGTACTTCCCCTAGAGTGATACATGGAATATGTCATGTACATAAGATAAGTTCAGTGGGAGTGTTAGTCAATAGGCCACTACTCCATTGCGATCAAAGATCTAAAAAGAGATGAAGTACCTTGGACTAAGCTTTCTCTTCTTCCAAAATCTCACAACTATATTCTACAGTGATATGTAGAGTAATATCATGCCTATAACATCAAACTCACGGTCTCATATACAATTATCATTATAGCTTTTTTTTCTACTCTAAGAATATTTAATGTGCTACTGGATTATCTTGACCTACTCCACCATTTCTTCGACCATTATAGGACCTAGGATATTTCGCTCACCAACTTCATCCCAACATGCTGGTGTTCTTCACATATTCCTATAGAGGGCCTTATAAGAAGCCATTTGGATGCTTGATCGGAAACAATTATTGTAAGATAAATCAACCAGAGGAAGATGTTGATCCCATCATACATTGAAATCCATTGAGCATTATCTCAACAGGACCTCAAGTTTTTGGATAGTCCACTAAGATTGGCCATAAGTTTGAGGATGATAATTCGTACTAAAGTTCAGCTCATTATTCATAGCATGTTGACGAATCTTCCAAAACATAGAGGTGAATCATGGATATTGATCAGATACAGTATATAGTGGTACTCCAAGCATCATTACCACTTATCTGATATATATCCGTGAAAGCTGATCCAATAATAGATTCTATCGAATTGTAATGAAGTGTGTAGTCATTGTAAGACGATCCACAACAACCCAGATTTCATTGTTTCCTTTGGTTGTATTCTGAAGTCTAGTGAAAAATCCATGGTGATGTTCTGCCATTTCTATGTTGGTATGGGTAATGGTTGCATCATCCCCACAGAATTCTTCCTCTCATTCTTCCCATGATAATATACCAGGAACATTGATGTATACTCAGTGATCTCTTTCTTTATGTTATCCCACCAACAATCACTTGGGAGATCTTGATACATCTTTGTGTTTCCCAGGTAAATAGAGAAAATCAAACTACTCAAATAATCCAAAATTTCATTCTTTAACTCTAGATTTTATGCGACACATAGTCATGAACCAAATCTCACAATTCCTTCTTCATTAAAATTGAACTCTGAAGATATCCCTTTTTTAATAGTTTCCACTTTCTTCTGAATTCCCACATCATCCTTTTGAGAATCCTTTAACCTTTCCAAAATACATGGTTCAAAAATCATTTGTGAAAGGATTTATGATTTTCCCTTCTTTATGGTTCACATGTCCATCTTCATAAAATCTAATAATATTAGATCCTTTTCAATTCTCATCAATGATAGAATCATTGGGTCCTTTCTACTTAGAGAATTTTCCACCCTGCTCACTTTTTTCGGGTGGTAATGGATTGGGTAATCATATTTTTTGATCAGATCTAACCATTTTTGTTGGTTCGTGTTCAACTCATTCTGTGTGAATAGATACTTGAGGATTTTTTTATCCATATATATTTCACACTTCTCCCCAAAGAGGTAATTCCACAAAATTTTTAAAGAAAAGATTACTTCAGTCAACTCTAGATCATGTGTTGGAAAGTTTTTCTCAGGAACATTCAACTACCTTAAATCATAGGCAATGCCTTTTTCATTTTTCATCAACACAAAACCCAAGAACTTCGTCGAAGCATCATTAAATACCACGAAATCTTCTCCACTTCTTGGTAGTGTGATCACGAGCGCAGTGATAAAACTAAATTTTAATTTTTTGAATATCACATTACATTCATCACTCCAAGAAAACTTGACTCACTTCTAAGTTAGCTTGGTAAGGCGCTTTGAAAATCCTGATTAATTTCTCTAAAATGAGTGATAGTATCCAACTAACCCCATGAATCTATGGATATCTGTCACTGGTGTTGACATCGACCATACCACAATTACAATTGTCATGGATAGATCCATAGATATATCTTTGCTTGCGATGATTTGAACCAAGAATGATACTTCTATCAACTAGAACTCACACAGTTTACACTTTTCATAGTTATTCTCCTTTCACAAGGTCCCTAGTTTAGTGATCTTCATGATCCACATTGGTTTTGGAGTATATTAGGATATTTTATATATTGACTACCAAATATTTATTGAGGAAATCTCTAAATACTCTATTCATCAGGTGCACAAATATTGTTAGAGAATTAGTGGGTTAGAAAGGAGTTACTATGAATTCAAAGTGCCTGTACCTTTTACAAAAAGTAGTCATGGGGATATCCTCCTTCTTCACCCTTACTTTGTAATATCTTGACTACAAATCCACTTTGAAGATGTAATGTGCTCTAAGTAGCTGATCAAAAAGTCATCAATTCTGGCCATAAGATACTTTTTCACTATTGTTATATAATTGTGCTCACGATAATCAATGCAAAGGTATATTGACCCATCCTTCTTCACGATGAAGAGGACTGGTGCACCCCATGGTGAAGCACTTGGGTGTATAATCCCTTTATCTAGATTCTCCTCTAGTTGTTTCTTCATCTTCTCAATCTCCCCAACAACCATTATATATGGAGTCATAGATATTTTCAAAACCCCAGGTATAATATCAATTGATAATTCAATATCTCTTTTAGTAGGAAGATCATGAAATTATTTAGGAAACACTTAAATGAATTCCCGCACAATAGGTATGTCTTCAAGGATGATTTTTTCCTTCCAATAAATCATATGAAAAAGATATGCATGCTCATAGGGCAGTAATATCCATGCTTTAGATGATGGTGCTAAAAAAGATTCATCCTCCCCTTGCACTTTTATAGAATCGTGGGTCGATTCTCCATATAGAGTGGGATTTTCCTCTCATAGAAATTTATGTTGTCTCTATATAGTGAATGCAAATACTTTCCAATAATTGCATCAAATTCCACCAGAGGGAGTATAGAAAAATTCCCTAGGAAGTTCAATCCACAAATTGTGACCAGGGAGGAGTTATATTCATGGGTTGCAATAATTTTCCAATTTTCCATTCTCACCAAAATCATTGTTTACATGATTTGTGGTGGTGTTGGGATTTTTGTACTAATCTTTAGAGATAAAAGAGAAAGCGTAGTACTATAATAAAAAAGTATGTTCACTATTCTGGAATGAATAACTATTTTACATGCTTCCACATCCTATCTAGGGGTCACTTTGGTGATAGTTATGGAAAAATCCCATCCTTTATACCTTAGAGGTTGTTGGTTGCATATGAAAACCCCTGGATTAGCACAATGGTTCGCAAAGTGCCCTAGTTCTTTTCATTTAAAGAAATGAACAATGATTTGAGGGTCAAATGGATCGTTCCTCTTCTCTATTGAAACTGTGTATTTTTATTACCGACAGTTAATAGCCAGGTGCCCTTCCCTTCCACACCTAAAGCATTTCCTCTTCCACTTTAAGAAATTTTTGGGGTTCTTCCTACTGTACATTTGGAATGTGGGGTGCTGAAATTTCTTAGCATCGTTGGATTTAACCATTAGAGCACCAGAATTAAATTCCACCTTATGCTTCTTATCCCCATGATACCCCTGAGATTCACTGATCTACATATCAACATTGAGGGCACATCAGACAATTTCCTCATAGATCTCGAAGTCATAGATCATTAGGAATTTCCGTGCACTAGGTTTTAGCCCACCAAAGAAGCAATAAAACTTGTATTCAGGGGTAACGACAAATCCAGATGCATATCATTTATGTCTTGTGATTTTTTCCTCACAAGATCTGATAGATTGGATGTCTTTTTTCTTGAGGGGAAGAAAGTCCCTCCCAATTTTATATTGGAGGGTGTGAGGAAAATATTTATCAAATTTTTTTAACAAAAATCCATCCATTCCCTGGCCTCAATATCTTCCTTAGAATACATATTTTTTATTAATTTCTATTATTGATCATCATCACTCTCTATAAAATGAGAAACTAGATGTACCTTCTCTTGTTCGAAACATTAAAGGATGCAGAATATCTTCTCAATAGAGTTGATCCTTTGTTCGACGATTGAGGGATCAGATGATCCATTCCAAGTATGAGGACTTTTTCTCATGATGTTATCAATTGAGGAATTTTATTTCCTAGTGGGGGGGGGGGGGGTGGGTTCACATTCTTCTTGACCCATGTTTATATTCAAAACTTGAGTTAACTAAAAGAGTATCATGACAAAGTTTGCGATTCCCGCTCCCTTTAGATTGTGCATCTCATTAGAACAATCATACCCTTGATCTTCACATCAATTGTTAGCTTGATTTATCATATTATTAGCAATTGTCTAGAAAAAATGGAATTTTAGGGGTAACACATAAAGGGTTATCCAAAGACAAAAAGTGATAACATATAAATTACATTTATTTGTATACCTTATCTTTGTTATCCATGATCTACTTCCCAACCTATATTCTTAGGGGAATATTTTTTAATTCCATTATTAATGGTTCATAATAATAATATGAATTTACCAAAGCACATCCCCTAGGAGTTTCATAACCAAAAGTGCAGCAGGGCCCATTTTCATGCACCAGTTCCCATTCGAGTCTAGCTAAAATCGGTGTTTCTGTGTTTTACCCATAGACACATCTATGCCAGAGCCGCCTCTACATGCTCATATAAAAAAAGGCATGTATTTTTATGATAAAACAATTACTCAATACTCACCAAAATTTAGGGATGTTTTTATTATACTTAGTCTTATCCCTAAGGCTTTCACTAGGGTTTTCTAATCCTAATCCAAAAAATAACACAACCTATCCTCTGATACCAACTATAACAACATTTCTCTTAATTATACACTTAAACATGATTTATTACATAAAAGTGAACTTAAGACAACTCTGAGGATCTATAGGTCTAGTGTATTGGGAAATTAGGAACATTACATAGCGACTTAGAACAAAAAACCTCACAACGTTATTGAAAACTTCATTTACATGACCAAAACATTCTGTCACATATAAAATTGCAAGGGATAACTGGAGGGAATGCATAAGAAAAGGGTGATATATAAAGACCAATTGGGGAGTAAAATGGAATATCATTAAGAAACATTACATGCTTGGAAATATTCATATCAATTGAGCATAAGAGAAATATGAACCTCAAGTCATGATATAGCATGATTATCATAACCTGGAAATGTGGAAACAACATTTAACATGATATTAGCATGAGCCTAGGCTCATTAAACATATAGCATGAGTTAGCCCTAATTTAACATGAATTAGCATGATTAAACCCTCATTTCACTTGAAGTATCTTGATACTACTCTTTACCCAATGCATTGGAGCGCTATCAGGGCGCACCCTTCTTAATCATTTCATTTCATGCATAAGTGAGCCACATGGATCTTATAACATGGATTCATTAAACATAATCATTTATTATAGGATAAAGGAATGTGGAATTAATTAATAAAACTCTATAATAAATATGTAAATATGTATAAAGTTGAATACCATTGATATAGAAATGGGCTTGGTATTCACTACACAATGACTTTGGCTTGGAAAATCATAGTGCAATTTTAGCATCATAACGACATGACATATGAATTAATAAAAATGGTTGATGAGAGAGAAATGGATGTATCATCATGTTTAAATGAAATTTAATGTAAGGGGGTAATATAGATACATGCCCCAACATATTAAATCTAATTTATATTCATAATATAAAATCATTTATTGATTGTAAATGAGGGGAGAGAAATCCCTTACGAGATTTCGGCATGGTAACAGGTGTACATGGGAGGAATTAATGAGATAGAAAGGGGTATATCATTATTCAAACATAAGTAGGGAAGTATAGTGTAGGTTTGAAATCATATCCCAACATTTTTAATTGAAAAGACAAGGGTATAGAAACATAGAGAAACTTGGACAAAAATGAGAGAGGAAGAAATCCCATACTTGGAAGTGTGTTCCCAAAGGCTTGGCAGAGGACAGAGAGAGGATTATTTGGATCTTAGGGAGCCTTGAAAGGATTATAGAGATATGAGGGTAGGGTTTTGTGGAGCTCCAAATGGGTTTAGTGAAGTGAAATGAGATATTGAGAGGGTGTATTATTTAGGTTTTGGACACCGCACATTAAACTATTCAAAACCACAAACCATACCTTGGTTTTCCAATTGTTTTTTCAAAGTGGAGTGGAAAAATTTATTTTATATGGAAAATGGGAGAACTTATTGAAGTATTAGGCTTTCTTATATATATATGAGTCACACTCTCAAGGAAATCATTTTAAAATGTTAAAATGTTCTATTAGTCTTAGAGGGTCCACTAAGGAATTGTAAAATAAATCCAACAAACCATAAATCATATAATTTTAAACGTAAAACATATATTGGATGGACTTAAAATTTATAATATTTTATTAAATCACTATTGGGCCATTATGATGTTATAAAACACATTATATATTTAAACGATATTTTATTTTTACCAAAAAATTCAACTATCTTAGAAAATTATGAAAAATTCACGGTTGGATAATTTTGACATCATAATTACAAAAAATAATATTAATTTTATCTAAATAATTTTTTAAATATGTTAATTTTTACTTTTAAAATAAATACATACATTTAATGAGAATTCATGGGTTTTGACAAAAAGTTCTTTAAAACATTAAAAAAATTACAACTGTATTTATAAAAATTATAAAATCATTTATATTTAATAAAAATTAATTTAGTGATAATATTTTATTAAAATATTATTTAATTAAAAAATATATTAATTCATCAATATATATTCCTTAATTCAATATTAACTAAAAATACTCTTTGTGCTTTAAAAACTATTTACAAAGTAACAATAATAAAATGAATGTTTATTATTTATTCTATACAAAAATAATTCACATAAGCAATGTGCTAGGGTGTTGTTACATAACTCCTTATAAAACCCAAATAATACCTAAGGGTAAGGTGTGTATTGGTGACAGACTCTTGGGGAGTCTCATATAACACTGCTCTCATGGTAATATTTATTAACTTCCACTTCTCCCATAAGCGGTTTTGTTCAAGCTTAACGTGCGGAAGCTCATCATGGGATTGGTCAAGAGCAAAGAACAACGACACAACTTGCTTTATGAGATCTAAAAAATGGGATTCAAATAGATAAATTCTATTGGATGAGGCCATCACATCTTTTCTCTGAGTAAATTGGATTTGTTAAAGCCCTATATTTATACTAATCAAGTGATCACTATTGAACGATTATATTAACAATAGTAACAATTATTATCGTTATTTTAAAATCTAAAAAACATAAAACCAAATAAGTGTATATGTATTATATACTGATTTTAGATAATAATACATTTAATCATATGTAGATGAATTTTCATTAATAAATGTTTGGGTCATTACATTTACTACTCCGTACTATGATTATATAATGTTTCTATGAAAAGTAAAATTATTATGAATTTTATAATTATAATTTTTTATAACCCATAAATCTTTCTTCATACCACACTTGTACCACCCAAGTATAATTTATCTTGAATACCAACTAATAACCTTAAATCAAATGGGGAAAGTAACAAATTAAAAACATGATTTTGATACATGGAATACTTTTTTTTGAAATCATATGATCATGAAAATTACTAATTATTTACATTTACCACATTCTTATATTATGGATATTGATTATTTTTATTGAATAACATATCACCTTGACTTGGTAATCCTAAAACCATATGTATACTTTTATCTTTAAAATACAATATGTGTCCCTCAAATAATCTCCTTCCACGAGATCTTGTGGAACTTGTTCCTACGAAAACTATTTATGAATATTGTGCATTTAATTATCCACACAAATAATTCTCACACAAAATCAAAAATAGATCTTCATTCTTATATCTATATATATAATTTTACTTAACCATAACTTTTCTATCTTTTGTATTAATGTAATAACCTATATAAACTTTAAGATAGTTACAAAGATTCATTTTCGGTTTTTCATTGACGATAGTTCGTCAAAAAACATAGGGTAAATTAACATTTTTCAAATAGAAACATGTTTTTTTGACAAAAAGGATTTCTGTTTTTACTACAACTCAAATGATATCCATTTTTCATTATAGTTGGAATATGATTCCAGGGAAGCACCGCTATTGAAAAAATATATCTCTAACATACAAAAGAATAAGTTTCATGACTTATAAGTATTAACTCATATGCTCCTTGTTCTTATATCATGTACATGATGTGTATAAGGTAATGTTAGTTTAGGAATAAATACAATCAACATTTTTGTGATCAATTAATTCATGTACATCTCATCATATATACTCTTTCCAATAACGTCATGAATCTAATGTGTATAAGGAAATATGAGTAATATATCCACTATATATTTTCATGACTGATGAATACTATGTTAAGATATTATTTAGATTAGGGGATCCATGACTCTTATATCTACTATCCAATAATGATCCTTATTTTAATTTTAAATTCCTTAAATATTAAAGTGATCTCATGAAGTATTTAAAATTACCTCTAGATTCTCTTTGTAATTGTTCATGCAATCAATCCAAATAATCTCTGGAATATTTTTTTTTCATACAATAATTTCAAAGGGTTATTTCTCTAAAACATGATTTGTAAGTATGCTGATAAAAATTGAGGTCTTTATCTCAAAGATTATAAATACCACACATACTATATTCCTGAAAACCTCTTTTTTCCCCATAAATGACTATTTTTGCCACAATTGGGTATTTTGTATTTTATTTTATATTCATCAATTATTTCGAATGATTCTGGTTTTATTGAACTATTAAGTGAGTAAATAATAGAAAAAAAATATTCATTCAAAAATTCATAAATTAATTAATATATCTAATAGAGAGATATAAAAGTTTTAGAAATACTCATTAATAGTTCAACTAAAAATAATGCACTAGGAAATTCAATGTTATGTGATTCTCACTACTGGTATATGAATCACCCATCTCATCCACTTTGTGAAATCACTTTACAAATTATAATTGTTCCTCACTGAATTGGTTATTGTATTTGAGAAAAAATGTGTCATATACATATAGTATGTAATAACAAATAATTAAGTCAAAAATATCAGATTAAATTATAAATATACATGAATTTGAATCGTTTTCTCTCTTCTACTTCAATTCAATATAGTTTCTCATCCATTGAATTTTACTACCTCATATGAAACAAATAGTAACTATTTGATGCAACACAAATTTACCATTGCTTTCTAAAAAATCCATCATAAAATATTTATTAAATTGTAAATATTAAGGATTTTTCAATATTATATCATTGTTTCAAAATAAGAACTAACAAAATTACCTTCTTTAATTTCTTAGAAACTTAGTAAAATATGCCCAAAAAGGTATTGGAGATGTTTCTCTGTACTGTTTTTTTTACATTCTTAAAGGATGTTAGAGTAACTAGGTAATAAGTATGCTAGAAAGGGGTGTATTGAAAGTTCATGATTCATCTTTCAATTTATGTAACGACCTGATCTCTTATAAATAAAATTCCCCTTGTAATTCAATTAAATGTCTTGTTATGTAATATAATTATAGAAAACACATGAAAATATATTTTCCTATTACATCCTATCAAATTTAAATTTCCATTAATCAACACTTCCGTGGATATTATATCCATTGAAAATTCATCACATGATTAATATAAATATAAGATTTTAACAAATCCAATTGACACATACAAAGGAAATGATGGCCTCAACAAGTAGGATCATAACCTATGAAGCCCATTTAATAGAGAATCATAGCGAGATAGAATATCTGGTATTTTAACTTGGACAATCCCAAGATGATATATACCAACTTAAGCTTGAGTAAAACCAATTATGGGATAATATCTAGCTCGACGTGATCATGGATGAAACAATGTACGCCGAACCACCCCATAACATTATCACCATCACACACCTTAATATTAGGGTGTTTGATGTTGTATTAAATGGATATGTATCAAGACCATATAAATATGAGTATATACATTATTTTTTATAGAATAATAAATCTATTTTTCTACTATTATTGATACATTTTATTGATTTTTTTTATACAATAAAAGACAAATAGTATTTTTAGGTAGTATTTAAATTCAATTAAGGAATTTATTTTTATTAATTAATTGTCTTTTGAAATAAATAAAATTTTAATTAAATAGTTTTAATTAAATATACATTACCATATAATATTTATGATGTAAAATGTAATTTTTATAAGGGTTCAAAAATTCTTATCGTAAAAAAAACCCTACATTTTTAATAGATGTGGATTTTCATTTTAAATTGAAGATTTAAATATTTATAAAATTATTTAGATAAAATATATATTATTTTTGGTTTTAGATCATCAAAATTATCCAAAAATAAATTTTTCATAATTTTCAAAGATCATCAATCTTTTGTGTAAAAATTAAATATCATAAAAATATACATTCTCTATTATGAAATCATAATTACCCAAATGTGATGTAATAAATATTATAAAAGGAATAAATGACCAAAT
This sequence comes from Viscum album, assembly GCA_963277665.1. Lineage (NCBI taxonomy): Eukaryota > Viridiplantae > Streptophyta > Magnoliopsida > Santalales > Viscaceae > Viscum > Viscum album. The sequence goes on along the minus strand of OY728123.1, from coordinate 427,373,332 downwards.
ATATTTTTTATCCTTAAAATAATTTGATATTATGTTTATTTGATTAATTTTATAAATCCTTTATGAATCATCCAAAACCATGAATATATTTTAAGGTTTTAAAATAATTTATTTAAGAGTACAAGTCACCTCCAAATAAGAAATGTTATTTTTTATGTAATTAAATTGTAAATATAAAATAAGGAAAAAAATCCCATTTGGAAGAAACCATGGTAATAACCTTGGGATGAGTTTGGGTTTTTGTTATTTTTTTATGTAGAGTCCAAAAACCAATTTTTGGGAAATATTAAATAAATCCCCACCCTTTTGAATATAAACCAACCCGAGATATGATTTATCTTTACTAAAAATATATTTTTCATGTAATTACACTTCCATACTCTCTATAGTGTCCTCCCAAGGCACTCTAATATCTCAATAACCCCCTCCCAAGCCATTGGAGTTACATTCACAAGTAAGGGATCCTTTCCTCCACTTACTTGTTCGCATTTATTTTTATCTTATGAATTTTATTTACAATTCCTAATGTTGTGATATGACTTTAAATTTACCTATTACTTCCCATTTTATTTTCATGTGATGAGAGAATATGTTACCTCTCATAAACCCTTTTTATGAATTTTTAAGTGACAACATTATGGTGCTGAAATTTCATAGTAATTTTCCATGGAACAAAAATTATGTAGTAAATAAAATACCAATTTACTATCAAGGGTATTTAACTTTAAACCAAATATAATTATTTTAATTGGGACTTATATTTATTTATTCCACACTTCTTAATTGTGGAATAAAATATAATGATGAATAAATTTGTTTTGTATGATTTATGTGGCACACTTAAACATGAGAATGAAATTAATGTGACGAGTGTGACCAAAATTAAATATACCTCAAATAAATTGGGTAATGTTTAGTCTCATGAGATTTTATGTTGGTAAAAGGTAAAAATTATTCCATTATGTTAATTTTTTCAACATGATTTATTGGCAGTTAGCCTTGAACTATGTTTATGAAGTAGTATTTTAAGTTATTTCCACATTTCCCATGTTATTATTATCAGGAAATATAATGCCTTAATATTCATGTTTATGATTCACACACCATTTATTCCCTATTTATTGCTTATTTTCAATCCTGTATCAACTTATGAAATGTTTATTCCCTTACCGGGCTTTATATATAACCCCTTTCTTATGTATATCTGCAGTTCATCCTGTGTAGTTTGAAAAGTCATGGAATTTTAGAAGCATTTTAAGGAAGTTTCCAATAATAATATTATATCCCATGTTTATGACGTCATTCTATATACATAATTCAAAAAGTGAATATTTTTAGAAATATTTTAGGTAGTATTACATTTAATCTTATGTAATAAATCACGTTTTAATGTGAAATAAAGAGAAGGGTAGTTGTTGTTCATATTAGATGAAACATTTAGATATTTTTTTGTTTCAGAATTGAAAAATAAAGCGAAATCCATAGGGATAATACTACGTACAATAAAACATCCATAAATTCGGTAAGTATTGTGTAATTTATTTATCAAAAAAATAAATCTCTTTAAAGATACTACATAGGGATGTGGTTCTGCTACAAATGTACCTAGGTGTAACAACTCCGACAAGGTGCGTTGGTCCTGACTTAGAATAACTTGGTATGTGAAAATAGGCCTTAATGAAAACTTGGTTTGACCCTGCTAGGGGGTATTATTTATAAAATTCATAATCTCATTAAAAACCATTATCATGTAAAGAAAAAAATTCTCATTGGAACACAAGTTTGGAAATAGGTCACAGATATCATATATTAAAGCCTAGAAATTCGTTAGTTATGCAATAAATTTAATTTATAATTTATCCCTTTAATGTAATTGGATTTCCATTTATGTGTTTAATAATTTAAAAAAACCTCCCTATTTATCCTCTTATTCAATCCAATGGATGCAAATAGGAGGAATCATTTAAACAATCAATGGGACGAGCAATGTGATGACTTCCCAAATGAGATGACCAACCCGATGGGGGAAGAAATCATGAAATTTATAATGATAATATCTTAGATGACTTGGGTTCTTAATGGAAACCTAGAATAGGAGTAGTTTCCAAACCCTATTATGAGATAATAAGCTACGATTGAGAGTTTTATTTGTGAAAGGCCTCTGAATTTTAATGAATTTTTCGATCACTTAATCACATAACAGTGGATCAAATACATTGAGAATATATTCTCCATCCTTAAATGTTCTAAACAATTGAAGGTTCTACTAGATATTTATAATATGGATGGATAATTTTTGGGATGTGGATTTAAAATCTACAGATTTTCCACATATTTTTCGGTCTGATTTTAATCATTTATTTAATTAATTTTTCATCTTTTTCGAATTAATTTCACTTTTGTAATTTTATAAATAATTATTTATTTTTATCCCTTAAAATATGTAATTCAGTTTTAATTTGTTTTTTGGTTATTTAATATTTCTAAATAGTCACTGTAATATTTTATTCTGCTTTACTAAATAATTTTTCATTCTTTTTATTTTTATTAATTAATCAATAAATCAACTTATTTTCATTTAATTAACTAATATTTAATTTATAAACTTTGTTTTATTAAAATTAATTAACTTTTATCATTAATTAAATATCGATTATTAATTTTAATAATTTAGTTAAATTTATATTTTTATGGTTCTTCTATATTAATATTTTTTATTATTTTAGTTAAGTCTTTATTTTTTGTTTTCTGATGTTATAATATTTAATTAGTAAATTGTTTTACTCAAGTAATTTTTATCGATTTATTTTTTAGTTTATTTAATAAATTTATTTAGATTTTTTAATTTATTCTTTCTTTAAGGATTAAATGTGTTAAGTATATTTTTCAATTCTAAATCTGTTAATTATTGCAGATTAGTCACCGTATAAAATCCACCGTCATGTTCTTTACCTTTTTTATGACTTTCCATTGGGTTATCCAAAAGTGACTCATTTTTCATTTTCCAAAATTCACAATAATGACCCCTACTAACCTTTTCTCCACAAACCATCAGCTTGTCCAATGGTGTCTCAATGGGACACTATAATTAATTTTCTGTAGTTGCATCCCGCTGCTACTATTTAGACACCACTCATCATTGCCTCCTATGGACTTCTATTGGTGCCTCAACTCACCTCTCCGAAGCCACCAGTCACCCCCTCCATCCACTCTTGACACACCAAAGCCTTCATTCCAAGGAGTCCCATCCCACACCATCCCCATACCCTGTTGTTCTAACAGTTCCGCTGCTTCCCACATACATCCGTCAACAGTACAACGAGACACCGTTACTTCACCAGATTTGTGAGATACATCTAACATTAGAATCTGAAGGTGACTCCATAAATCCACATTCATCGGTGGATCCTCCTTCCTCCAGCTTCAACATGCCACTTGGAGTTCTATCTAACACTACACACCATCAGTTATGGATCCTAAATTTCCTGTTCTGATGCCACTGAAGCAAATCTCTCACCGTTCAAAGTCGTGTCACCGTGGGAAGAGGGAAGCATAGCTGCAACCGTCATCCACTATGGAGAAAGAGATTCCATCGGTACTAGAGAAGAGGAAACACTGGAATGCACTGATCGAACCTGAAACTGATCTCTCATGTTATGATATAAAGCGCTACCATCGACTTGTTATGCACCTCCATGGGAGAACCAAGTCGCTAAGGTGAAGATATGCCGAATGCGATTGACACTGCCACCAATGATGGCTGCCGCTGTCGAATATGAGAGGTCGCATCACCTGAATTCATCACTGAGGTTAAACCAACACTAATGTTCACTAGATTCGGAAGGAGAAGGGGCCTTTGTGTGCCATGCCACCGCTGAGAAATATGTTGGAGGGTTCTCTGAGAAGAAACAAAAATCCAACGGGCTACAACATGAAGATGAATAGGGGGAAAATGATGAAATAAAAAATAATAAATAACAATAATAATAAATAAATAAAATTAAAAAAATTAATTTTTTTTTATAAAATAAAATATATAAAACTAAAATATTAATAATAAAAATTTATAAATAAAATTATTTATTAAAATGAATTTAATTTAATAAAATAAAATTTAAATAATAATCTTAATACTTTAATATTTATATTAATCTGAATAATTATAATTAATTAATTAAGTAATGAATTAAAATATTAATAATTTCAATAAAGTAAATAAATCAATTAAATTAATAATTTTTAATAATAATTTTTTAAAAATTTAATAAAAAATAATTATCTTTTATTAAGTTATAAAAATATAAACTTAAATAATAAATAATAAATTTTTTTAAATTAATAAATAAAAAAATTAACCAAATAAAATATTTATTAATAACTTTATAACAAATAACTATAAATAATATTAAATAGTAATATAACATTAATATAATAATAATAATAATGAAATTATAGGAGTAAATATTCATTAAATGTTTTATTTATATTAAAATTTGTAATAATAAATCTATGTCTTCGTTTTAGAAATTCATGGAGTGGAAGAGTTCAAGTCCAGGTGTGTACTAACCACCAAGTTATAGTTCGTTATAAGGGATAAAATAAAGTGAAATGGGCTGTTGAAGAAAAACACATGTGTACCGTGCAAAAGATCAAGACATACCTAACTCGGTACATGCAAGTAGTGACAAAGAAGCAGGTGAAACAAGGTCTTAAAAATAGATAAGTAGCAGCATAAGGACTAGTTATTTATTTGATACCCTTTATCATGATACATATAGAGTAGTAGGAGGCATCGAGGATAATTCCTTCCACACCTCTTGGAGACAGAGACCTGGAGAGTAGATGCACTAGGGGAGTTATACCTTCCTCTTTTGTTCTAAATTTATGGACTTGTAATGAAATGTTTTCAATCTCTGTAATCAATATGATCTTATGTGAAATCTCATAGCCCAAGGGTTTAAAAATTCTATGGTTTTATATTTCAAACTTCTTCAATTTACTATTTTATGAAATCACAATTGATCAGTGAGATCGATTATGATGTTAATTTAAATTGTTCACAAATTTACAATTTCTAAATTCAAATATTTGAGGTCAATCTGTGAGGTTGATCTTAAACTGATGTTTTCCCTGATTTAATTTCCTTAGCATCATAATTCAACAGTGAGATTTATTCCAATCAGATATTCATTTAAATTCATAACAGTCGATGAACCATAGAGTGGAGAACACCAAGATTTAATCCTCTGTTTGATATATCTCCTTGAGAGGGAGATTTATCAATCATTTCACGAGTTTTACAAACAATAAAATTTAGTAGAGAATTCATCCTTTAATATGGTGAATTTAGAATTCCCGAGTGTTTTGTTTGATCAATTTTCTAAGTTCTTATTTCTGTTTACATGAAAATTATTCCATGATAGCTCATTTTAGATTTAGTATGAAACATAGTACTTTTCAAAAAATATTGTTCCTTACACTGTACAAAAAACAATTATCAAAAAAACTATTTAAATTCCTCCCACTAATGACCCCGGTGGGTTACCTTGAAAAGAAAACTGGTTATCCCACCAACACTGGGGGTTCGACCCTACTTTCCTCTATACACTATAGTATGTAGGAGTTATAAATAATTAAACATCGACACAGTTTCAATGATGATCAGACCATGTTTTTTTGCACTTTTTTTAGGGGAAGGATTCGAGTGACAACTTTTTTGAATTATTTTTCAAAGAACCCACTTTAAAAAAATTAAAATAAATTGGAAAATTTAAAAATTTATTCAAAATTTTATGTAGTTATTATTGTCTCTTAATTTTACCTACAATTTTTATTATTACTACTCTTGTAATAATTCTAGCTGTTCACTGTTCCTTATGCTAAAATTCTTATATTATAAAATATTTAATGAGAACTAGATCAACTATTGATAGATTAGAGCCCATAAACCAAGAAATTGAAAAACACTTTATTTCTCTTTAAAATAAAAAAATCAGAAATGGAAAATTTTGAAATTAGAGTTCCCAAAAACAATAAAAAAAATTACATCCTGAACATAATGAAGAAAATGAGAGTCCTAGGATTAATAAGTCCTAAATCCCTCAAGTGTAAAGTAATCCTTCTTCAAATAGGTTATCACTTGATCTATAAATTATGTATTCAAATAGTCCCTCCTTCCTTTGTTGCTTTCTTTCAATGGTCTCTCTAATGAGGACTCTCTAGAATTCCTTAGATATTTCTATAAAAAAATATATTAAATTCCACTCTTAGGACTCAGATAAAATGAAAATATAATGAGAGTACTTCCCTTTTTTCTTAAAGGGAATGCTCAAAACTAGATTCTGATTTTTGATGAAAACATTTTTTTAAACATGGGATCAAATGAATAATTCATTCATCATGAATTTTTACCCTCAAAGATATAATGGATATTTAATAACTCAAATCACTAGTTTTTACCAAGAGGATAGAGAATTCTTTTATGAGGATTGGGTAAGATTCAGGGACCTGCTTAGGCAGTGTCCCCATCATCAAATCTAATCTCGTGCTCTCATGGGGACCTTTTATGAAGGGTTTTCCTCATTTCTTCAAAACCTAGTAGACCAATATATTTGGGAAAATTAAAATGATAAGATAGATGAATAATTAAGATATATTTTTAGAAAAAATTCCCTTAATTCCAAGAAGAAATCAAGAAGGAATAGAGTGAACAGAAATCCAAATACCAGTTCTCGAATGATAAATGATACTCAATCCCAACTTGCTGAAATCAAAAATAAACATAAAATCTTAAAGAACCGTAATTCAATGAAATTTGTGAACCAATTGGGCTATCAAAACACAAAATAATCACTTAGGGAAAAATTATCTCAATGTGGGATGTTCAGTCACATTAAACTTTTTTGACCCAACATTGACATACCATCCCAATTAAAAAATAGAAACTTTTTCAATTATGGTCCTAGGATGTGTACCAAAGATAATTCATTTTCAAAAATTTTCAATCAAGGCTATAAGATCCACTCCCAATTTTCATGTAAGGACCAAGGAATGATTAAGAAATCAACGACCCCTTCCAACCAAAACCAACCTACACAAAAATATCAAAACCAACAAAGGAATGAATCTTCTAATTCTCAAGGTAATTATGTGGGTTAAATGTTTTCAAAGCTAGATCAAATATTAAATATAATGAACTATAAAGATGAAAAATTTAAAACTCAATTAAATAAGAAATAATCCCAATTAAACTTTGATAAAATTAAAACTAATTCTACAATGAAGAACATGGAAAATAAATTGGTCTAACTGGATAGAGACTTGACTTCTAGGGATAAAGGAAGGCTTTCTAGTACAAATGAATTAAATCCTTGGGAGACTGTCATGGATGTTGTCACAAGAAGGTGTCTAAACACTCAAAATGTAGGTGAAAAAGTCTTTGAAAAACCCCAAACTAAAAAATTGTATGAATATGGAAGAAATATATTCTTTTCACCCAATCTATAAATCATGAAAAATATTTTTAAAATGATGAAAATATAAAATTTTCACCTGGAAATCATGATGTTTTTTTTAAAATAAGAAAAAAAAGGGAAGAATTTAATTGTTTATGAAATGAGTTACATGCATACCATTCTTATAAATTTTTCCTAGACACCCATTTCCCTAAAAAAAATCAAACCCAAACGCAATAAAAAGGATAAACTTATTTAGTTACTTGGGATTTTGACCAAGATCCATGTGAATAGTCCATTCATTCAATCCTTAATCCAAATTCCATATTAGTTGAAATATCTTAAAAATATATTTTCCAACAAAAACAATATTGAAGAATTTTCTACCCACAACCTCACTGAAGAGTGCAATGTTGTCCTCCAGAAAAAGATATCTTCAAAGATCAAAGAACATGGAAGTTTTACCATACCCTATACCTTATGAAATTCTGTCCAACTCAACTGAATGTGTGACTTAGTTACTAGTATCGATCTACTCCCATAATCACTGTTACAATAGTTTATATTGGGTGATCTTTAACCCACCACAATCATCCAATAGTTGGATGATCATTCTTTCCTACATCCTGTGGGAAGGGTAGATGACCTACTAGTTGGAGTTGGGAAATTGTTTCTACAGACTGAATTCTTAGTGATATGGAGTGTGACCAAGAGGTTACTATAGTTCTGGGTAGACCCTTATTGGACAATCGTGGTGCATTCATTGATGTTTCAAAAGTTCAAATAATTTTTAAAATTGGAGACCATCAAGAAGGGTTTAATGTGTTCAAAAATGTCAAAAGACGAACTTTTTCTGAAAAATATTCTAAAATAGAGTCTTTATAAGAAGAAAATTGATGTAAAAAATTTAATGAATTTGAATAACAACCCTCTGTTTAAGATATAAATTTGGAAGAAGAAAATAAGTATTTTCCTATTTCATAAATTGTAGAATATTCCGATACAAATAATCTAGAAAATTTTCCAGTTCTAGACAACTGTCTAGTTTCTGCTTCTAAACTTAAGAATTCTCCGAGTGAACTTGTGGGTGATTCTATTATCACCAACACCAATGAACATTATGATGATGTTGAAAGATATCATATTAATCTACTTGATGATTTTGATTTGATAAATAGTTTAAATTCAAATCTTGAAACTATTGATAGTGAGTTGTCCACTTTGGAAAGATGTACTGAGAATCCTAAAACTAATCTATAAATTCAACATATTTCATCTTATCAATCTCCTTAAAATAGATATTTTGAATACCATGGAAATCCTAGGCCCAAGATCCTTCCATCGAGTGTAAAACCACACACTCTTTAGTTGAAACCACTACCTACTCTTTTGAAGTATTCATTTTTTAATATAATTCAACACATCCTATAATCATTTCTTCTAAGCATAAATATAATCAAGAGGAAATATTGTTAAATGTGATAAATGTTTTTTTTCAAATAATCCATATGTGGAACTATAGCTAATATTAATGGGATTATCCATTCATTCCACATGCTTAAATCCCTGTGGATCCAGAACATAAACCAAGAGTATAGTGCCAAATAAGACTTAATAATAATATAAAAGTGGTTGTTAGAGAGGAATTCATCAAACTGATAGACACTAGAATCATCTATCCCATCTTTGATAGTACTTGGGTCAGTCTAGTCCATGTATTCCATAAGAAAGGTGGTTTCACTGTTGTTACTAATGTGAAGAATGATGAAATTCATGATAGAAAGGGAACCAAATGGAGAGTTTGTATAGAATATAGGATGATCAATTCATCCACTAGGAAGGACCATTTTTAAATTCCCTTTATTTATTTAATTCTTTAGAGTCTTGTTGGGACTAATATTTTCGTATTATGGATGTCAATTCTAGTTACAAGCAGATTCCAGTTGCTCCATAGGATTAGGAAAAAACTATTTTCACATGAACCTTTGGGACATTTTCTTACCAGCTGATTCATTTTGGGTTCTGTAGAGCCACATATACATTTCTTAGGTGCATGGGGACTATCTTATCCAGTATTATTGAGAGTACTATAGAGGTTTTAATGTATTTTTTCTCCATTATTGGTATCACATTTGATACTTTTATAGGAAATCTGGAGTTAGTGTTAGAAATATTCTTAGTGACTAACCAGGTTCTAAACTAGAAAAAAATGCCAATTCATTATCACTGAATGGATTGTGATAAGACATAACATTTTAAACAGTTATCATTATGTAGACTCTACCAAAATTTATGTAATTCAAAAACTAACCCCTCATGAAAATGTAAATGGTGTTAGGATTTTCCTAAGAATTATGGTTTCTATAAGAGGTTTGTAAAAGATTTATCATAAATAACTAATCCATTGTGTTATATTCTTGTTAAGGATTCCCCATTATTATTTGATGAAAACTATCTACAATCATTCAATATATTAAAAGAAAACTCACTACGTCACCTATCATCACTTATCCTGATTGGAAACTTCCTTTTGAGTTAATGTGCGATGCTAGGGATATGGTTGTTGGTGCTATCTCAGGATAGAGGAGAGATAAGAAGTAGGATGTGGTTTATTATGCTAAAATGTTTCTATATGAGTCTCAAAAGAACTATACCACTAGTATTAATTACTTTTTAGATGCAGTATTTTCACTAGATAAATCTAGGAAGTACCTCTTTGGTTCAAAAGTAATCATTTTCACTTTCCATTCTGCCTTTAAATATTTTCAGTCTAATAATGAGGCTAAAACATTCTCATTATGTGTATTTTTTTGTTACAATAATTTCACCTAGATATTAGATATAATAAGGGAAACAAAATATTAGTTGTAGACCAAGTTTCTAGGCTTCCTCATACACACTATCCAAATCGAAGGGAGATTAAATCTTCCTATCCTGATCAAAAGATACTTACTGTTTCAAAAAGGTAATCTGCATGGTACCCAGACTATTCCAATTTACTGGATGCTAGTGTAATTCCTAACGACTAGTATAATAATCCAAGAAGGAAATTTATTTTATAAATTATTTATTTTCTTTGTGATGATCCTTTTCTATTTAGGAGGTATACTGATGGAATTATTAGAAGGTGTGTTCTAGAGGAAAGGATGATCCCTATTTTAAGAGGTTTAACTTTTCACCTTGGGGAGAGGGCATCATGGCAGTGAGAGGACAACTCAGATATTCGTTCATGCTGGTTTTTATTGGCCCACCTTATTGAAGGATTGTAGGAGATTTGTTGTAGGATGAGATAGATTCCATAATATGGGAAATGTTGGAAGGAATCAAGAGATACGTCAAAAAAGTATTTTGGATGTTTAGAGTTTTTATGTTTGGGTGTAACGTCCTGATCTAGCTCACAGCTAAGTCGGTGGCCGGACTGCTGGGTCACATCACCTTAAGAACATCTCCCCTAATGGTAGAGGTTGCTGACTAGCAGCGAGGGAATTTTTAACGTGACTGTGGGGGAGACTGTGCCCTCATAGGTGAAGTTAATGCACAATGGAAGGAAAACAAATTTATAAAAAATATCGAAAGCATATAAATGAATAAACTGTAGCAGAATCAATATGAATTATCCAAATGAATAATAATTACATGTGGAAACTCACTAAACAATGTCATGTTATGATGTCTGTCTAAACTGAAAGTACTGAAAATAGAAACCCATGCATCCTATCAAGTAAAAATGAAATGAAAAATGTGAAACAACTAAATCACGACCAAGGATTGGTCCTCTTCCATAGTCTACATGCTTTTTAGCAAGAAACAATCAAGCATCAGAAGCATCATGCTACCCTTTGTCAATACCTTCAATCATATAATCTACTCAGGTGTCAACGATGCCCAAGAAGGGTGTGAGATAAAATCGCAGTTGGCCGGAACCCATGGTGTCTAAAAAATTCCATTTCGAATAGTAGTAAAACACAGTGTTTCGTTATACAATAAATGTAGATAATTAATTATGCGTAATAAAATAAATAACTCGGCTCAGATTCCCAATGCAACCCATCTGTAATCACCTACTTTGGTGTAAGTTGGGAGTCTAATGTAGGTACCTGCAATAAGTAGGATCCACATATGTATATATATGTAAGCCTAGAAAAGCAGGGTAAAATAAAGAATAGGCACACCCACAAGCATATGCTTTAACATGGGTTCTAACTCATGTGTCAATTAGGTTTACTTCAACATACTAGAAAAATATCACAATTCTCAAGAGGCTCAAAGCAGCGATAACATAAACCTTGAGTGCATCATTATTAATGTCTAAGTTGAGTGTTGGAGTCTGAGACCGTCCCAAAGATATCGCTATGGTACATCCTTTATATTATCTAATACCACGGAGCCCGTCCAAGGAAATCTTCTGAATGACCATGTATTGCTTGAGGCATGGATTTGCCATGAGTCCATCCTGATCTCACAAAAAGGGGTCTAGCATCATTTGTGGTTGGCTTAGCCACATTTCCAACAGATCCTTTCTCGATGGGCCCTTTTGGATCCAGTAATACTCATAAGTATTTAGAAAGACTAGGGAAGTCTCGGTCTGGCAAAGCCAAAGACACCTCCCCCTAACGCAGAACAGTAACTAGTCAAGAATGTAGAGCCCATGTATGGCCCTAAATACAGAACCCACATTCTCTCACCTCCCAAAATTTATTTAAAAATTCATAGTAGTAGATATTACATTACAAGAATATGTAATTGCAGCTTGATATCGAAGCACATACACCTTTGCAACACAAGATATTAATTGAAAAATGCAGCGCTAGACTTAACGAGGAAATATACCATATTAGCACGAGCTGATAAATGTAGTTTTTAATAAATAAACAATTTATCACAAACAAATACAAAAAATATAAGAATTCAACGATCATAATAAATCTAAAATAATTATTTAAATCAAACACAAGGAAAATGGTATGCGCAACACATGTGGTTAAATAAATTAAATGTTTGGGCTAACATAATTTATACTGATCACATCAGCACACAAAAAGTGGGGTTTGACCACATTGCACCAATTTATACAATAACATATTTGAAAAATAGGGCTACAAAAATTATGTGAAACAATTAAATTGAAAAGAGTGGGTGAAATTGCACAAAGTCGGTATGCACCGACGAACGAAACAACCATGAGTTTTTATAAATCGAAAAAAATAGAGCGAAAGAGAGTAGAAACCATACCTTACGGTCTTTGATGATCCTATGATCCACAGTAGGCTTTTATTTTTCCTATACTAGAAGAAAATAGATGAGTTTATAAAAACCCCAAAATAGGGTAATCTACATCTGCGGCAGATCACACGATATATTTGGAATGAGATCGCATGATTCTGGGTGAATTGGATAATATTTACTAAGAGGTTCACAGCGCACCTAATGGTGAAGAAAACAGATGATGAACAAAGGCGTAACGATTTTCTTAATGTGGAATAAGGTGGTGCGCCACCTAGGGGGAAGGGGAGGGGTGACATGAGGGAGGGAAAAGAGGAAGAAAAATAAAAGAAAGAAAGAAAATAAAATGAAGAAAACAAAGTGTAAAAATAAATAAAAAGGTAATAATTAAATAATGTAATAAAAGAATGGTGGAAGAAATGAACAATTAATTAAAATGTGATTACCCAAATTTAATTATTATTATTTATTTCTCTCCAACTATTTCTATTTTATTATTTATTTCTATCCCAAATTAAATTCAATTAATTTATTTTAAATTCTATCTACTTCGTTTTAAACTCTTTTAAATTATTTTTAGCCTAACAGTATCCCTAGGACGTGATGTAAAAATTTTACATAATGCCCGAGCAATTATTTAATGAATTTTAAATTCTTCCGGAGACCTGCAATAGAGTGCGCATGCGTGCACCCAGGGTAAAAATGTGTTTACCGAAATTTATATACAAATCATACGAATATCGGTATTCTCAAAATACCACTTTCAAATTATAAATCTTTTAAAAAAAGTAATTTTCCTAGGAGTAGGGTAAAAATTACTAATGAATCCCATTCCATTTTAATTTTTTCTTTCTTATTCAACGTATTTAATTTATATTTTATCCATTATAATATAATGATGTAATTTTATTTAATATTATGATATATTTTTAGGACGACTTAATAATCACTAAATATCATTTCCATTTTATATTTTGAAATATGAAAACATAATCTTGTGTATGTCTAGACGACCAGCCCAATGAATGATGTGATTGATGTTTCCATAGCACCATGAATGGTGTGTTTAAATGGGATTTTAGTGGTTTAAAATTATATTTATATAATTATTTAAGTTAAAAAAATTATAAACCATTACCTAACTTATTACCATTCAACTAAAAATGAATACATTGCTCATCCGTACATGTGGACTACCACCACAAAAAAGACGATGTGCATTGTTTTCTCACTCTATTATTTATTTGTGTTAGTAGTTGTGACTTTTATTTATAGATCATTGATTTGAAGAATTTGGTGAACTCAAAGTTTCTACGTTTTTTTGGTTTAATGTTTTTCAATGGGATAATTTTTCCTATTCTAAAAATGCTGCAATGACTTTTGGATAAGGATGCATCTCATACATGAAGAAACTTGGACTGATGATCATGCATTGAAAGTCGATGGAGGAATGAGCTATTTATTTAATTTAAAATGATTCTAAATTTAGACAAATATAACATAGACCATCCTTGTTGAAATTTTTATTGGTCCATTTGAGATAAGTTTGTGACCAATTTGATGAAGATTCAATATATGTGGTTGAATATGGGTTATTTTTTGGTGCCACCTAATGAAGTAAAATGGACACAAATTTTGGGTAATTGGTTTGGAAAAAAATCAAAATTAGTTTTTTTAACGAATACAATTCACACTTGGAGATATTAATTATAATTTTTTGGATCAAGTTTATTGGATGGTTCATGTGAAATAAGAAGGAATTGTTGGGTTATCCAATCATTTTAATATAGAATTGAGATCCATCTCAGTATGATCACATAACCGAATAACTATGTATGAAAATATCCCTAGAGTATAATATTCATTCATCATCAAGATTCATATATGGGAATTTGGGACACACTATAAAGGCCCATTAAATGGTTTAGTGTTAAAAGGCCCCAAGTTGTGTCAAGGAACAATAAAATTATTTCAGGATCACACTACCCCAAAAATTCATTAATGGAAAAATTCACTTCCCATTATAAATATTCCTACCTCATTTTCAACTAAACATATTTTTTATTATCTAGATGAATCAAGCAAATTTTAAAGGTGATGTTGATTGAGGGGGTATATGGAATATTCAAGAATACTCTCTCAAAATTCACAACCATTGAACCCTCCGTGTGGAAAGCCTTTGTGATTGGGATTTTTTTCCCTGTAAGGAATTTTTTTTTGAAGAGTTATGTTTTTTGTTGGGTGGGATTTTTGATATTTTAATAAGTGAAGAGGAAGATCTATAGTGACAGTTAAATGTGGCAGCATGATAATTAATCGTGGACCTGAAACTATGAAAAGAAGATAAGACCACTAAAACATGCACTCTTAAGAGTAGTGAAGAACAAACTAAATCAGAGGATAGAACCCCACACACTGAATAAAATGCAAGGATAAGAATAAAAATCCAAGGAATGAGAGTAGGAAAAAAACTATGAAGATTGAGAAGATGTTTTAATCTCTCACTGAGAACTTCTAAATTTCTTAATATTTACTCATTTTTCATGTTTTCAATTATGTTTTGAATATTTTATAATATTTTGAAAATGTATGTATGGTTGTTGGCTATGCTCAGATAGGTGAATTTGGTTGTGCTATTTCATAATATAATATTTCATTGATATAAAATATATTAATGGAACCAACATTTATATTTGTAAATACCTTACCATCTAAGAATCCTTCATCGAAGTTGATATCTCTATAATGGAAACATATTAGGAGTTATTGAAAAGTTGATATTTGTGTGAACCTAGTATCATTATTACATGGATTTTCAAATAATGTAGTTGAGTGACAAAAGGATCCAATCAACCAAATTTTTTTCAAAAAAAATGGGTAATTCCCTTTTCACTAGATCTAGAAATATTTTGGCATGGATAAATAAAGGGAAAATATAAAATCCATAAAACCATCAAATCACATTACCCTACTTCTATTTTAGATTGTTCCACTTACTCTTTGATTTGTGCCCTCTATCTTGTATTATTGTTTGTTAATTCCTTAGTTTATGGTTGCAGTCACTCATCACCATCATTGTTTTCATTACTTCACTACTACTTTTTAATTGTTAATATTTCTTGAGAGTTTTTATTTTTATACAAAGATTAAACAACTATTTTAAGTACTTACATATCTATAAACCACTCTTCAGAAATATAATAGTTTTTAGTAGGGTTTATAAATATTTAATTTTCATCCAAATTGAGTAAAAACCTTGGGACCTTGTCAGATATTATCATAATCATTTTGGTTTCACATTTTGGTCAGAAATAGGATTTTGAAAATGAAGATGTGGAAGTTATGTATATAGAAAATCCTAAAATGTAGCTTTATAGCCATATTTGGAATAAATAGTTTAGAATGTTAATATATTAATATTGATAGGGAAATTTTTTACCTAATATTCTATATGATAGCAGGGCCTTTATCCCTTTAGATGTTATATCTTGAGATGTCATTATTAGTTAGACACCCTATGGAATCATTATTAGTAAGATATATTTAATATTATGGGGACATAATTTATTTCAGTGGGGAGAATGTAACACCCTAGGTTTCTAAGAAGCACATTACTTCTATAAACTACATATTTAAAATTATAAACCTTTTTTTCTAATTTTTCAAAAAGTTAAAAGAGATTAAGAAATAAATCATATAATATTGGAAGTAAAGTAACATGATTTTTTTGATTCATATTAAAATATTAAAATAAAACCACGTGAAACTTGGTATTACAGAACATGGATTAGTACAAATCATGAATTATGAAATTCATTAAAGAAACATAAATTAATAGGGTAAAATAAATAGAAATGAATAAAACATCCCACACCAGGAGATCTCCTTAATGATATTCAAACATGATGATCACCAATATTTAAAGAAAATATTTACTGAGGAAGATTATCATGAAAAGAGAAATCATATTGTGAGGTCAAACATGAGGATCACCAATATTTTGTGTATTGTTTTTAGTTAATTAAAAATAAAATAATTTCTGAATAAAAACTAAATAAATATAATATAATATCACAATATGACAAAAATTATACATTTTTAATTATGTGTTATTTTTAACATTTTTTGTGTCTGATAGTATGTAATTATTAAATTCAATGTATGTTATATATATCAATGGATTAGTAAAATTTATTTTTTTCGAATATAAATTATAAATTTGATTGTTATTTTGGTAAAAATCATTTAATATAAAACTAATTAATTTTATAAAAGTGGTTCTATGTGTTTTATATTTTTTCAAAATAGAATAAATTGACAAAATTTACTATTATATTATATATGAGTTTATTTATAAAAATTCTTTAAATTTGAAATTGATAAGGAATAATATTAAGAAAACTTAACAAATAATTTTTCAATAAAAATAGTTATATATATATATTTTTAATATAAAAACCATGTTTATAAATTTGATTATTTAATTTTTTAAAATTATGATCATTTTTGAATCCATTAAATCAAAATTTTATTCGAATGAGTTCTGGATATTTTTCTAAAAAAAATATGTTTGGGTGAATAGTAAAAAAATTGCATTCTTTTAGTAGAACCTTATATTTTGTTACTATATCCATACATAAGTATAACATAAAAATTTCTAAATGATTTTCATGATAATATAATTATTTATGGTGTTAAATTATGAATTTTAAAAAACTATGCTAAATTTAGGAACCCCATGTTTTACATTTGTGAATTTGGCAATATATTTCTATTAAAAACTATTCTTAATATTTATATTTTAAATATATTTCATAGTGGTGAAATTAGGTTTTTTATTACTTTTAAATTCACATAAATCTTTTTTTTTGTTTATAATAAACTTATTTAGGTCCTTAAAATCAACTCTATTGATATGTTTTCCTTAACATTATATTACATGGGCTAATATTCAATCTAAATATACTAATATATATTAAATTTCCATTAATAAATTCATTAACAATTTTTAATATTTATTTCCTTATTATATAATGAGGTCAATATTTATTTTTATGCATTTAAAATAAATTTATTAAGTTAAAATTTAAGTACCATTTTAAAAACCAAATGATAAAAGTGAAAAATATAAAAGAAAAACTCTATATTTTTTTATTTTTTTGAGGTATTATATTCCATACCCCTTAACTACTCATTTATTTTATGTTATTATTTCAATTTTTCTCTTGAATAACAACCATAACTTTAATATATTAATAAAATGTGACTCCTCTCCCATATAAAAGGACACATCCCTATACCACTTATGTTCATAATACAAGCCTAATGAATTTGACCAAAATATTACTAAATAACTTTCCAAAAATCATAGACGCATCCTCGTGTTTATGATATTCTAAAAAAACACCTTTTAAAGTCTTAATTATTTTTTAAAGAGGAGTTTTCCATGGAGTAAATAAAAATTCCTAATTACTCTCTTTCTATTTAAATTCATTTCTTTATTCTTCCAAATCATTATGATATATTTTTTCTATTATAAAATAATGAAATAAATATTATTAATGTACTGAAATTTTGTTATTATTATGAAATATCTATTAACAACACTTTCCCTTATACTTAGGAAAATAAACACACTGTCATTTGTACATGCAGAATACCGCCTCTATGAATGGAAAGTTTGATTTTTCATCACCTCCATGAATGTTTTGTTAGAAAAGTTTATTTAACGTTTTAAAATTATATTTATAAAATTATTATGATTATTAAATTGTATAAAGTTTTTACATTATTCCTGTTAAATGGAAAATGAGTTCTTTTCTCGTGTGTACGTACTGACTACCACCTCCACAAAAGTGATGTATTTTTTTCACTATATTATTTTCTTATGTATCTAGTTTTCATGAAATATGGTTCAATACTTTAATAAAATAAAAATAATATAATTAAACTTTTTTTATAATGATATAATGTAAAAAATACTACTTTATTAACCATACTTATCCTAATACTGTAGTTTATTCTTATTTAGGTTGATTTAACAACCTATATGAACAATGCTATAAATCTCCATTATGGATGAATATGGAAACGTAAAAAACTATTATTATTTTAAATTAATTATTAGATAATTGTTTTTCATTTTTCTAAAGGTTATATAAATTATTATGTTAATGATTATACACGAACATTGATCAGAAAAAATTATGGAAAATAAACTAGTCACTGGTTCCATTTTTGTTAATTACAACTAATGATATTATAGAATGAGAATATATCCATATAAATCATTATAAAACATATATTAATGTTATTATAATGAAATAATAATGAGTAAATATGAATCTTTATAAAATAATTTTCACCACTATTAAGAAACTAGTACTAAACAAACAATGAAAGATAATAACATATAATAATGAAAATAGAATATAAATAACAAATATATTTGTAACATATGATTATAAATTATATATATAAATTAAATAGGTATGAATAAGATTTTAAAATATTAATTTAATATAGTTATTTTATATATAAATGGACAAAAATATTATGTGGAATTAAAAAATTAAGGTGAGTGTGTTTCATCTCAATTTTCTTTCTATCAGACATGTTTTGTTTATATACCTAATTTTATTTAAATAGTGTGTTTAATTACCATTGGATATATAATATCCTGAATTATCTTATACTCATTATATTTTGAGTTCATTTTCATTCCATATACTTTTTTGTTTTTTATTAAAATGTCACCTAATTTGGAAAGGATATTGATAACTCAAAACTTCTTTTACACAATTTTGATATTTCTTATTGAACGCATTTAATTCATTCTTGGAATTTTCCACTATAAAATTTTATGATATATTATTTTTTGTTCCTTTCTAGAGAAAAATTAATTATTAATTCAAATGTCATTCCATGATGAATTTCATCCCCATTAAATATGATATTAATATAAATAATCCCCATTATCTTTACAAATGATTTTTTTATTGCATGTAAATATGTTCCCATTTAACCAATGTTTTCCATTTTATTCAGAATCATAATTATGTGTTATCTCATGATACTTTTATGTTTACCTTATCCTCTTTTAAAAATTAATTTTTATCAACCTTTTTATTATGTGGTTTTTCAATAAAGGTGTTTTAAAATATATAAAATTTCTTCCATTTATGATGTTATGATTTATTATCATCTCCACATTTCTTAAAACATATATTATATATTTTCCAATGATCCATTAGTTAATATAAAGTTTAAATTTAAATCATATAGAAATTTTTTACTTGACATCTTTGAGAATTAATTTTGGATGTGACCATAACCTAATATATTATGATTATGTATTTCTAAACAATTTTATGGTTTCTGTCATCAAATACCCATTAATCATTATAAAGCACAATTCCCATTCAATAAATTGGTTTTCAAAATTATTTTTACTAGTGATGACTATAAAAATAAAATTAAATGTTCTTAAATTGTTAAAAAGTAAAATATTTATTTTTAAAAGGAATTATTGATTTTAAAATTAATTTTACTGACATTTGTTTTTAAGAAATAATTTTTAAATGATTCTATGTATTCTCAAATAATTTTTTTTAAAACATATTTATATTATAATATTTCTTTTTTAAAATTAATTTATACCCATTTTAAATAATAAATTTTATTAATTTAAAATAATTTAATTTTTAAGAAAATATTTTATGAGATTTTAAGGCCTTAAAAAGTAGAATTTTATCTCATTTTAAAGTGATTTATCCAATTATCCTTAAATATTATTTTCACATATTTCCACTTACAAATGATCCTTATGTCACGCAAGGAAAATTTTTAACCCTAAATCCAACTTCTTTCTATGGATGTATTATGGAATATTCTAATATTTTTTAAGGAAGTGCATATATTTTCCTTTATTTTAATTGATTATGGAAAAATAAATGTTTTAATGATTTTATGGAACACATATGTATTATTATTAATTTAGTGATGGTTGGGACCTATATATCCCTCCAATACACTGGGCGATAATTTATATCTAATGATATAATGAGATGAATGTTATGATACTTGATCTATTAAAGGAAATCGATATGTGAACACTGGTCCATGAAGGGAAATTAGTAAGTGATGCTTGATCCACCGTGGGAAATATGCAGTGACTCTTGATCCACTAAGGAAAATTGGTTGTGAGGTATAATTCCTCATTTAATGATTTATATTATTATGTTTGTTCCATATAATTGTTTTTCTATGGACTCATGTTATGATGGCTGATGTTTTATTCTCCTTGATTTGTCTAGGTATGTATTATTAATGTTATATTCATGGATTATTATTAAATTCTCATCCCCACATTCTTATCTATAACTCACTTATGAAAATAATTGGTTATACCTTCTGTTTCCATGAATGAGAATCTAAGTTGAAGAGAATCTTATGCTTATATTTTCCTAGTTATGAAGATGAGTAAAACATATGATAAGTCGAAAAAGGAGTTTAGTGTTGATCCATTATAGATAATGTTTCACCAGTACTATAAAAAAATGTTCTTGATTACCTATTTCTCAATAACACTATAACTTCCATTATTAGGATTGTATGATTATTTTTAGATTTAATGTCTAAATTATTGAAATATATCTATGTTTAGTTTGGGACATCTCACATCGTATCAAATACAATGTTTAAGGAATGTGTATTTAGAACCAAAACCGGGAGTGTCGATTTGGGTTTCTTAAGTAGGTATTAAAGTATAGTTTAGATATTTTTTGGATTAATATATATTTTTTAGGATATGATAAGTTAAATTTTATAGTAATCTATGATATAAGTATAATTATAAGATATCATCCTATAATTTTTGTAAATATTGGAGTTTTTTTTATTACTTAGTAATCGCATACCTTTCCGGATATTTGGTAGTGGAATTTACTATGGAATGAATTTAACTATGGGTAATCACCCTAAAAAAGGATCGTTGAGTATGAAATCAATATTCTCTCGGTGGATAATGAGTGGGCCTAATACTACACACATGGATAGAATCCCATGGGGGAAATTCTTCGGTTAATTCATTTTTTATTTATGATACATTATGAAGGATTAAAATATAATATGAGGATATAATATATACCTGGTAAATTAAAATACCCTAATAGTAAAATGAACATGTATAACCTTGGTTGAACAAATAGAGTTATATGATGAACTATGTGTGACATAGTTAAAATGAAATTATCATAGGTTTAAATTAAGGTCTCATTAGAGAAGTATTATTTGGATTGATATTTCATATTTACATGATAAATTACTATAATTTTATTGGTTATTATCATAATAATTTTGGATTTAATATTTAGTTGGAAAAAAGATCTTTAAAAAGATTTTTTCGAAGTATTGTCTTTAGGAATTTCAGAAGCATGTATATAAAGGATTATTTAGAATAAACAGTTAAGAATATTAATATATTCCTATTATGAGGAAAATATGTGTTACCTTGTCTTCCCTAAAATAAAAATCCTTTAATCTCTTAAGAATATATAGTATGAATCATGATTATCTTCCAGACACCCCTATGCATTGTTATTAATAATAGATAATTAAAATTTTGAGGATAGAATTTGTTTATGGTGGGGGAGGGGGATAATTTAAGACCCTATGTATTTATAAAGATTATTATTTCCATAAACAATAAGTTTAAAATTATAAAATATTCTTTTTCTATTTGTTCAAATGAATTCAAATATATAATGAAATAAGTCATAAAATAATGGAATTAAACGAACAAAACTAAATTGATTTATAGTAAAATATTACATCAATAGAACATGAAACTAACTATTGCACACCCATAATTATTACTCATCATAGATTATTAAATCCATTAAAGGTGTAGAAATTAAATGAAGAAATAAATAAGAAAGAAAAAAAATCCTCGACAATAGGAGATATACTATATCATATTCACTATTTAGGATCACCAATGGCCAAATGAGACCAATAATTAAGAAGAGTATAATGCATTGTGAGATTTAAGATAAATACTATAGAAACGAGAGTTGTGACTTAATAAGTGTTATTAAAATAAATTAGTTTAGTATGACTATATATATGAACAAAATTTGACTATTATAAATATGGTAATTAGAAATACTTTCATTGGATATAAATTTTTCTAATAGTTATACAGATGTTTTGAATTGTTATTAGTAAATCTAAAATAATATAATTCATGAACAATAAATACTGAAATAAAAATAAATTAATAAATAAGTATATATATATGAGTTATGCTTTATTATTAAGTTTATTATTATTATAGTATGATATTATGTATTCACAAAATTGAAAGAGAATGTTTTATTCATGGATTAGAAAAATATATATATATATACATATATTTTAATGGTATTTTGACAAAATTATTTAATATAAATTTAATATTTTATATAGAACTAGTTTTTAAATTTTTTTATATTTGTAATAGTAAATTAAATGAACCATATTTAAAATTAAATTTTTATATTAAATAAAATATTACAATTATTTAATTTTTTTATTATTATGAAATAATGTTAAGAACACTTTGAAAAATCAATTTTCAATAAAAAGAGTTTTTCATCATATTTGGTACTTTCATTTAAAAAGAAAATGTATCTATTTTAGAATTTTAATTTTATAAATTAATTTTATTTTCAATTATATCATTTTATATTATCTTTTGATGAATTTTATTTATTTTCCTAAAAAGGAAATGTTTTGGGTGAATAGTGAAAATGCATTTTTACTCAAACTGTAGTTTTTAAAAATATATATATAAGTACCCATAAAATAAAAAAATTTAAATAATATTTCATTAAAAAAATTTATTAATAGATTGAAAAGTTACATTTTAAATACCATTTGGAATTTAGAAAACCCATGTTTAACATTTTATAATTTTCAACATTTTTCAAAAACATAATATTTTAGAATGTCTCTTTTAATTGTGTTTTGAATAAGTAAAATTAGTATTTTATAATTATTTTAAAGTAACATAAATAATATTTGGTTAATAATAAACCTATTTATTTCATTTATTCTAGTAAAATTGATAATTATCTCTCAAAAATAATTTTTATGCTTAAAAATACACTTTTTCTAAAAATGATTTTTATGCCTGACACTCACTAATGTTATAATTAATTTTTCATTCATATAAAAATTTTATTTAATTTAATATATTTTATATTGGGTTTTATTAGTTCCATAATACGTAATTAATTCCTTTTTTTGGGATTGAAATTAAATTATATCATTTAATTTTTCTTACCCTAATAAAATCCAAACTCATAAAAGTGAACAATTTAAGAGTAAAAAACATTAATTTTTTTTGAAATTTGTGTTTAATGCATTTTAGACCTTACCACATCCAACGCTCCATTATTTTCCATTAACTAATTTATTTTACCTTTGAATAGTGACCTTACCTTTAATACTTTACAAAAAAGAAACACCTCTCCCTTATAAAAGGTGTCATCACTAACCCACTTATTTTTACACACTAATCCTATAGTATTTCAGTAAAATATACCTAAATAACTCTCCAAAACTCTTATATACATACTAGTGATTTTGGAAATATCATAATTCAGCCCTTTAAATGCTTAATCATTTTTTCAAAATGAGTTTTGTAATGAGTATAGTAAAAATTCCTAATCAATCCCTCTCCATTTAAATTATTTTCTTTATTCTGGGAACACCTTCATATTTTTTTAAAAATTATTTTATAATTAAATAATTATAACTAATTTAATTAATTTTTAAAAGGATTATTTAAAAATAAATATCTACCCTTTTGATTTTTCTTAGAAAAAAAGAATCGCCAAGCGTATGTGCGAACTACCACCTCCAAGAATGACATGATTTATTTCTTTTCACCAAATTGATTCGTTGGATAAAATGGGTATTTATTGGATTAAATTTATATTAATATAATTTATAATATTTTCATATTATAATCTATAAACTACCTTCTTTATAGTCAATGGAAAATTAATATGTCTCTCATCCGTACGTTTAGATTACCACCTCCACAAATGTGTTGTATCTTGTTTTTCAATCTATTGTTTTCTTATATATATATAATTCTATTAAAATCTAGTTCAACATCTGAATAAAATATAAATTATATCATTAATCTTATGTGATAATTATATTATTCCAAAATATTCACTTTATTACCCATAGTCACCAGAAGATTATAACATGTTCTTATTGAGGTTGGGATTACCACATATATGAATAACTCTATGAATTTCTATCATGGACGACTATGTAAAATTAAATAGTAGGATTATGTGAAATTAATGATAAAATAATTTTTTATCTATCGTTATATAAAGGTTATATAAATTTTTAACTCATTATTACTACATTTAGATTTACTAGAAAAAAATTACAGAAAACAAGCTTCTCACTAGATTTATTTTCATGAATTTCAACTAAAATTCATACGGAATGAAATTATAACATTATAAATCATTTTATAACATCTATTAAAGTAAAAATAATGATATCATAATAATGATATTTTAATATATAAATAATAATCGACGCCGCTATTATGAAACTATTATTAGACAAACAATTGTCGCTTATAACATCCGATGTCGAAAATAAAATATAAAATATTAATATATTTGAAATAAATGATTACAAATGATTTTTATAAATTTTTTTAGGCGTTAATAAGTTAATAAAAAGGTGAGTAAGATAGTTATTTTTTTAATGTAGTCGGTTAATGGTGTTTCATAGAATTCAGGAATTAAGTTGAGAGTGTTACATCTCAATTTCCTTAATTTGGGACAAATTTTTGTTATACACCAAATTTAATTTAAATATTATTTATTATATCTATGATATATATATTATGTCATGAATTAACTTTCAGTCAAGGTTATTTATAATGAAAATGTGGTTCTTTTTTATCTCACTAATGAAATGATTGATTATGGGAGGTCAAAACGGCTACAAAATCCTTGACATAAGGGTTACCATTTTAGAACGGCTTCTAACATGTTTTGTTGATGAATCCAGAGACTCCCAACGGTTCCCTTATAAGAGGTGTTTCATGAACCTTATTTACCAAACATAGGTGTTCATAAAGAGATGACTCTAATGATGCTTAGGGACTCACATTGGTCAAGAAGAGGGGGGGATAGGCTCATCAAACCCTTTTGGAGGAATTATTATTTAATTCGAGACTCTATTAATGATTTAAGACATATTACCATGTCCTTCATTAAATCCCAAGTATGAAATGGGATCCCCATAAATTAATAATCAATTATTAGCATGTATAAAATTGAAAATCATCTGTATATATTTGAGGTTCTTCATCAACAGATACATATGTATGTATTTGATTTTTTCCATCGATGATACAATTTTTTAAATATATTTTATATTATTTGATTATTTGTTATTATGATTGTAGTTTTAAGAAAAAAAGTGGTGTCCTATTGATTTTTTCATCATTTAAGGATACAAAAGTTTATTTGATGTCAGGATTAGGACCATGATATTGGATTTACATGTATCATTATGATATGAATTACAACCTAGGTAGTCCGGTGCCACATGACGAGATGATTAATTTTAAGGTTATTAAATGAGGATCAAACCATACAGTTTGACATCATGTGATACAAACATCTAGGAAAAAGGTTCCTAGTCTAATTTTGGAGTGCGACTTATGATGAAGTGGCCTAGGGAACCTAGAAGATATGTAGATTTCCAAGAAAGATATGAACCTACTAAGAATGTGTCCTAGAGAGATTTTGGGAAGACTCAGGGTTCCATGTTTGGACCTTAAGGAGGCTTCCGACGTATCCCATTTAGGCGGGAATCAAATACCATGTAGTTTGGTTTGGTTTAGGAACCATTACTATATTGGTCCTATGAATGTTTTTTGAACTCTGAATTTTTTCCTCTAGGAGGATTGAAACATGTTTATGGTACTTATACCAAATAGGATTCCCTTTTGAGTGGGGATAAATGGTGATTATACTGAATATGAGGCCCTTTTGTCTGGATTGATGAGGAGTATCTCAAATCATAGTGATTGGGAGGTTTGGTTGGTTATT
This sequence comes from Viscum album, assembly GCA_963277665.1. Taxonomy (NCBI): domain Eukaryota; kingdom Viridiplantae; phylum Streptophyta; class Magnoliopsida; order Santalales; family Viscaceae; genus Viscum; species Viscum album. The sequence continues at coordinate 427,346,514 of OY728123.1, read as the reverse complement.
CAACCTTAGAGGATACCCATATGGTTGAGTGTCATTGGTACATATATTGAATAAGATGCCCTTTTTTATGGTAGGGTATATGTCCCCTCGAGTTGAATACATTGCTATATGGACCCACACATATAGTGACCATTTTAAGGAAAGAGATATGAATATATAAAAAATGATTCTATAGAGATACATAAAACTAAACCTGCAGATTTCCTGAACATTACTAACCTCTAATCTCGCATGATTCATTCATAGTGTGATAAATAGGAGGAAGTCCATGATCTAACAAACCATAGAATATCCTCAATATTCTAGTGGATGAGGCTGGGGCTATTGGAGGATGAATGGGGTTTAAGGTGTCCTTCTGCTCACATATTGTTGTAAATAGGGTATAAGGAGGATAATGGGGTATAACATCTTTTAATAAAGACTAAGGGATTACTCCAATAGGTATTTAATCTTCCCAGTTTCATAAAAGAGAGGGTTATGTGACATTGACCACTATAAAATGGAAAATAAAACAACCCCTCACTTTCTAATTCATGAGGTCTCTGGTCTCAGAGAAGAAAAGGCAAGGACACGTCCCTAAGCCTCTGTCTGAAAAGAGGAGTTCCTTATAACCGCCTCTTAGGTTGGGAACCTCATTAAAATGTGAATTTATAATTTAAAACACTCTGAGGATACCACCTATAGTGGCAGTTAAATTCATAACCTCCATTAGCAAAGGAATGTATAACTAAGAGAAAACACTTGTGTTCCCTATGCTATGATCACACATATCAGGATTCCTTGGTAGAGGCATTTCATTGGTCCCCATCATATAAGGTATCCAAGAGAAGATATTCCCTACCATTGGTGATATGAAGAGATGGTTCAAAAGGAATTCTGTTTAGGGGAAGGTAGGGTGAGCTAAAGGTGGATCATGTAGGTGGACGTTGGGAGAGTTGAAGGAGAATCACATAGGTGAAGGATAGGCTAGATGAAGCAGTAATGTGTAGGTGAAGGATGGGTGAAGTGATGGAGGATCGTGTAGGTGAAGGCTAGGTGAGACGAATTTTGATCATGTAGGTGAAGGCTACACGAGGTGGAGATTTCTAGTGTAGGGATGGCCAAGGTGAGATGATAAGATCTTTAGACAATGGAAAAATTGGGAGATAAAAATAGGGAAAAGTCTCTCTATAGGCTCCAATGGCCTCCACATGGGTCTTTGGATGACAGGCGTTTAATTCCTAGGCTTGGGAAAGGAACATCAACATTGTGTTCTTGACATAAGAGAGGTGGATCTAGTAGGTTATCTTGTGTTTAAAAACCAATGGAACATTAATATTACCACAACTCATAATAACCACTTATTTTTAATCTTAAAGATCTACCATAAAGTTTTTTAGGGCCTGGTCTAACAAATATGACATGAAGAGCTTTATGAAATCTCATGGGTTTCCATTCATTTCCCATGAGGATCCCCATGGTTCTATTTATAGGTAATCTTCTAACTCTGGGAGAAGGAGGCACCCAATATAGGTATATCATGCTTGACATCACGTAGGTGTTCCCAACACGTGTCTCAGAGGAGGGCCATTCTAGGTAATATGTGGTAACACCAGATTGCATGATAGAGATTCTCAATGATGCTACTGTGTAGGCTATAGTTGTATGATGACACAACTTTGGGCCTTATATGGTATTTATGGGAGAAGCAGGTGACCCTTTACTTCACGTCTCTTTTTCTAGAGGAATTATTCTTTAATAATTATCATTCTAAAATGACAGAAATAAGTGTCAAAAAAATCCCCCATTTAATATTTTATCTGATCATAGTAAGTGTTTGTAATCCTATGGTAGAATAAAAAGGATGTTGATAGATCCTTTATTCATTGGCCTTCTTGTATTCATGCACCTTTATGCTTATGATTGAATAGCATGAACACATGAATGCTGTGGAAGGGAGCAGTTAAATGTAGAGCTACATAGGTAGGTTATGTAGGTGGAGAATCCATGTTGGTCATGTAGGTTGACTATATAGCTATTTGACACATGTTAATCAAGTATGGGTCCCTGTATCTATAAATAGTTCTGACGGACTCAGAAGTTCTTCTTCTCGACCTCACACTATTTATGTCTCTATTCTAGTGATCTCATTGCACTAGTCTATCCACTAAATCTTTATTCGCATAGATCTGATATGCCCTTATGTGTGTGATTCATGTACCAAGGTGAGTGAGCTGCATTAGGTCATTTGGGTTAGTGACTTGCATGAGGCCACACCTTTGAAAAAATGATGTTTTTGAAAATTTTCAATACCAAGACTTATATCTGAAGAAATTTTGGGTAATTCATTCCAAACATCCACTAACCTCCTAGAAGTTTAATGTTTTTGATGATCAAGCTAGTAATCATATCAGGTTAAAGAGGATGTCAGCAAGCCATATTATTAAAATTTATTTGACATTACTCTCTCATACATGGTGGATCACATGATAACCATCTTCATGAATATAAAAGGTGTAACTATTTTCCAATATATGAAAATGTAAATCTGATCTATATAATCTTCCTAAAGATGAATAATTATATCATACATTCCTGGTTTCAATAATACAATAATTTTACAACTACCGATATCTCTACCCAGAGCATGTATATGAATGATGAAATTTCATCCATGTCTAGTGCCATGAATCATGGTGGTTGTGCCCCATATTTAAAGCCTTATAACCCTGATTTAATGAAAAATTATTACTCATCTATCTTCTATAATTCCAAGACAGATCAATCAAAAGGATATAGGGAAGACTGGGACCTCCTCCTATGAGGGGTGTTAGACCTGAGTGGATGTGGTTATACTAGATGCACCATAACTATGATTATTTTCAAATTTATCTATGAAATGATGGAATTTATGAGGTGTTCTAGGTGGAATTGATGTACCTTTCAAAAAACCAGACATTATTCCTTAGTAGCTAAGCTGATAGAGCCCGCAAAACAATTCCTTCCATTTGATGCACATATAAGTTAGCATCTGTCTATGGGATTTACACAAGAAATCCAAGGTTCCTATCCTCAAATATATATATATTGAGTTTATCCCACTTGAATTCACATGGGATGATGCTAATAGGACACTCATTCTGGCATACGAGCTGGGGAAGATAGTCTGAGATATCATAAATTAAGACCCTCACTTAAAGGGAACTATTCATTCTTATATAGGGATGAATCCTTTTCTGGAGACCAAGGTGGGAGGACCCACATGAAATTTTTCAAAGTATATACCATAATAGATAAGTGGGGTGTTCCTAATAAATTTTATCCCACATTGGAAACAGGAGAGTTCAGCCAGTGAGGGTACACAATCAAGTCTAACTTACCTCCCAATATGGGTGTTCTGGGCATCTTAACAACGTGGATAAATATATATATGCTTCCGGTTCAAAAATACAATGCTGGAATGAGGCTAAGAAATTTTTTCATAGAGGATAATCAAGAAGAGAATAAGAATAAAGGACTGGTAGTCCCAATCATGGATAAGATCCATTAATTCCTACTACATGTGAACACAAGTAATGCCTATTTCATAATTTGAGACAATTACATGTACTTTAGGGTTGGATTATAGAAGATTTTTCATTTTATTATGTGTTGAGTGGAATCAAATATCTCGGGGGCTGATTTTGACCATTTTTCAGGCTGTTTCTATTATCCAGCCCATGTGTCTAAAAATGGTGAAGCCTTAAATAGATTGAATCAATTTAAGGAATTCAACTTCATTCCATATAGTTATCCACACATCATGACATAAATAGATGATGAAAATACTGGGGATAAATTGATTTCATATATGATTATCCTCAGGGATATTATACTAGCATCCTGAATTGATGGAGGGATTATATTTGAGGCCTATGCTCCATATCCATTTTCATGCTAAATAATGTGCCTGAAGAAAATAAATGTATCCCCTCTTATGCACATTCGATCGACAAGGAACCCAATGGTGGACCAATAACTATTGATTATTATAGATATAAGGTGAATCAAGAGGTGATTAATCTATCTCTAGTGTGTGAGTCCACTAGGTTGACCTCCTAGTATATTGAAGTCGAAATTTCATCATAACCCCAAGGGGAATTCCCAATGTGAATTCCATGATTCAGAAAAGTAACAAATTATAGGTGGGGAGGCATTATAGAATGAACCTGACCATTCCGGTGAGTGATAGCGAAGAGGCCTTGAACTTTCCCAAGAAACCACCTGAAAATTTTAGTCAAATATCCATGATTAAAAGGGATACATAATCTATGGTTGATCCTAGATGGACCAGTTTTCATCACCATGTGGAATCCGAGGCTCCATTTTCTCACCCTTCGATTGAGAAAAATAGTGATGAGAAGCTAGTGAAATCAAGGAATTATAGGTTTAATTCAGAAAAGGCCAAAACAAATTTTTTTTACTTCATACAATGAGAGGTGGTCCAATTTTGGTAGGGCATTCATTCTGATTTCAAGGACCTATGGCCACTCCTCTATTTTGGGTTACAGATTCCACTGATTAGGGATATTTTTGCACCACCGGAACTCCACATTGATTTTGACCCTATCGAAGAAGGATTACATGTCACGAAGCTAGATGTTATCATTTATTACATCGGTAATTTAATCCCTCATATGAGGTGAGTGGATGATATGTGGAAATGGTGGGCCACTAATGTGGTTGATGAGTTGTTAGCTGATGAATGGAATGACTTCATAGATCCTCAAGATATATGTTTTACCTTGTCCTATATTATTTCTTCATCATGTTTTTTATTGAGCTATATATAATATTGTTTCTGAAGAATTGTTGACCTAGATTTGTTGTGGGTAGAGGTAGAAATGTCCAAGATACCTTCAACAATATATGTTACGAAAGGCTCCCCTATGGGGATGATGAATCAAATCTTGAATCAGGGGATATATCTTCAAGATAAAGGATAATATGGGAGGATATGGAGTATGTTTCCTCTCAACTAGCCATTCCAATAAATCTATTTGAGGAGGCATGTTATTACCTTCCTCATTCGAGAGTGAAGGAACTTTGGAGAGTTAGCCACTAGCTAATCTCATCATTTGTCATGGTGAGTTTCCATAACATCATTTATTATTTATTTTTCTTGGGTAAATTCTTAATAATTCTTATGGGATGTAGGATCCACTCCAATCTGTAATATGAAGGGGTTTAGGGATGCACCCTAATAACTAAGGGGAAATACTAGATGAGGCATGAGTTCCTACTAGAAATTATATTCCCTCGATGAGAGAATAATCAAGGGATGATGCCATATCTGTTCCAATCAAAATTGAGGTGGACAATCTTAGTAACATAAAATATGAATAATAAGGTTTCAAGTGAATATTATTGACAACTATTCCTTATGATATTTCAGACATACGACATAAATGGGTGGACCCTACAATTAACACTTCTAATCCCATCACCACTCTAGGATGGGATTACATTGACATTAGACAATCCAATTAATGTGTTGGTAATGATATTTATCTTGTGGGGATTGAAATTGTCATTCCTACTGAATGGATAAATAATGTAGCTAATGGATGATCCAGTTTGGGTGATGATCCTAACATCTTATAGACCCTTAATGGTGAGGAATCTATGATAATTGAGTCAATATATAGTGAAATAATGAGCACACTTAATCCAGATATTGATATACCAAGCTCCCATGAGGAGTCTAGGGACTTAAATAAGGAGTTGTATTGATGTGAGATTTCCTTTTTGAAGTTTTTACCATGTTCTACATTCATACATCAATCTCCTTAAATCAATGATCCTAATTGGTGAAACTCTATGAGTAGAAAATTTCACCAAGGATATTCATTACTAGGGAATTTAGGTCTGTCCCAATCCTTGTGAAAGGGAAATGAAATTTAGGGTCATAGAGTGGGAGATTATAAAGAGCCTTCCATCTTGGATTCTTAGAAAACTCAAGTAAATATTATTTAATAGGAAATCCTGGTCCAAATAATTGAGACAAAGGGTTAAAGGGAGGAATCTAACCAATAAAACAATCCATCAATGGGTTAGTTCTATGAAATTCGTTGATTCTCGTTTTCCATTCTCTTTTCCATATTATAATATTGATGAATAATGACATTTATATTTATTACATGAAGTCACAGTAGTTAAACCCAAAGGGGATTCCTCTAACCCAATTCAATAGAGTAAATAAAATGAGAGGATGATGTTTCTCTTGTAACGAAGATTAAAATAAATTCCATAAGTGAACCGATTTCATACTATACCCCTACCCTTGTGACTAGCTCCATAGTGGGAAAAGAAGCTCAAGATACACTTGGGGAATTTCATTGGCTTGTATGACATGATATATATGAGTTAGTCTTAAGGAAACACACAAAATATTTACCTTAGAGACTCCCTAATATCCGTAGCCTATTTGGTATTTTGGTGTACAATGGATTTTACTACAATCTAGTTCACACTTCCATGATGGAAATCATTTTCCAGTAGGATCAAGATTATAAGTCACAAAAACGTCTTATAAAGGAATGAATGCTCATCAGAACCGATGAAATAGGAGATTCTCTATCCCAAGTTGAGTTCAATAAAGGGGATATCATATAAACTAATCCTCTTCTGGACAATGTTCAACCAATGGGGGAAATTTACATCGTGACTTTGGTTGAGGAACTATGATATAAGGAGGAGACTGATGTTGTCCAACTAGAATATATTCAAAAGGTCATTGCGTGGTATTGATAGACACTCTAAAAATTTAAGAGTTATTTTGGTGACCTATTACAAAACATTACAGAGACGATCAAATTTTGTAGATCTTCCTCCGATTTGTCTCTATAAATAAAAAGGATTTTGTTTTCATATAATCTAAGTCATTATACATGTTTTCTACTATAATTATAACTCAAAAATAAAGATGGTGTTTTAGGTAAAAATCATTGTGTCGATGATTTGTAATCTCATAAATAAGGATGGGGAGGAACATTAATTTTTCCTAAGTATTTAGATATAGAGAGCATACTTTCACTATTGCTAGAGTCACATTGTGGAAAATAAGATATTTGTTTATTTTATTTTATCACCCAAATTTTTTCCCATGTCTAATATGAAGAAAACCTTGTGAGAGAGACTTGGATTTTTCTTTGGTAACCCCTTGAGGGATTTCATACTGAAAAGTTTTATCCCTATTTGTTTACATTGCTCAATATTTTTCTAAACCATGTGATGTGAACATCTAGTGAGATGAGACTCTACTTTTACCCAGGTAAACCTTTTATAGGTTTTCAAACTGGTATGTGATGTGTCCCTTTTCATGGAATGTTAAATGTTTTTCAAGAAAAACTAACAAAACTCATATTCTAGCTTGAACAACGTCGACCATGAGTTATCGAATAACCACACAGGCATGGTGTGCTTACTGAAAATGTTACAAAATTATTCGAGTACCCAAAAGGGGTATTTTGAGTCATGATTTTGTGATATAATTACCTAAAATATGATGTGATACAATCATACAAGGAATTACTGAAATCCATATTCAAAAATAGGTTTCTAGTATGATTTTTTTGTTGGGGATTACAGAGATAAAAGTGGTCTCTCTTGGGAACATTTGCACCCCTAGTCGATAAAGCCTTTTTATGGGAAACTTAGGCCCCAGAAAAATGTGGTGTATCAATGAAAATTAAATAAAAGGTGTCTTCTATAATTTAACATTCTATTATTGATGGATGATGAGTTTTTGAAAGTAGGGATTTATCCGTACTAGGGAGGGTGGTTTCTTATGGGAATGTGTCTGAGAATGAAGGGGGAATCTGTGTTGGCACTGCCTAAGAATGGGAAAACCTATACTACACATTTTTTTCATTTTAATAGAGGGGGAATTCTATTAGCTAGAAATGAACATATGTAATAGATAATACTTAATAAGGGTTGATGAATCATTTATTTTAATGTCATGTGACTAGGACGTCAACCATGCAATTTAGTGTTTTACATAAATCTCATTGGGGGATACAATTTAAGATGACATAGATTTGACCAAAAGATTAGAATTTTTATATTTCCTGGGGATGTGACCTAGAATATTCCATAAATTTCAGGAATGAATTTGAAATGTTCTAGGGTATTCTAGATATGAGATGTGATACATGACAAGTAAACAAGGAATGACTGGACACTATATGAAAATAGGGTTCTAGCATAATTTTGTTTGGAGATTGTGAAGATATATTATGTTTCTCTCAGGGATGAATGTTCCCTTGGTTGATATGCCCTTTTGTGAGAGACTTATGCAATTCCAGACAGGTGTGCATCAATTCATAGTCAAATAATGACATCCTCTAACTACCACGATGTTTTATGGGTGACTTATGCAGATAAATAATAGGGAATATTTTGTATAGTAAAAAAACGTGTCCTCAAGATTATAAAATTATATTATATATATCCTGAGAAATTTTATGGAAATTGCAATTTCTCACACACAACGTTTTGATTGTGGAAGGAAAATTATTTTTTATTTAAGGATAATTTCATATCAAAATCACCCAAGAAAGAGGGGAAATGTTTATCTATGTGGTTTTGAACCATAAACATGTGGTTGGGCCCAAGACATAGGATCTAGGCATTACAACATATCCATTTAAAGAATGAATTAACCCACACATAGTTCTTAGAGACATTCCCCACAATTAATGAACTTGTGTATAAATTATTTATTTATTTGAAAATGGGATTATGATAAGGGTGAGATCATATAACAAAACCCCTATGAAGATCATTATAATACCTAGAAGAGTGTATAATCTTCCCATATTTTGGCTAGACCAGGATGTAAGATCTTGGTGTCACTACATATCTCATCAAATCAATAATCAGACTACATGTAGTTCTAGTAAATCACATGATGCAACAGACATCAACCATGTAGTGTAGTTTCATTTCATAAAGAAATTTTGAGTGCCTTTTAGCATATTTTATATAAGACATTTTTAACCATATTGTGAATTGATAATCTTTTATCATGTGAGTAATCCTTTAACAAAAGGTTTAATACCATGGGAGATATGGTTGATGTGAGAAACAACGAGTGGAAGAAGTTTCTTTCACCACACCGATGTGATTAAAATAAAGGAAACGAGATTTTTGTAATGGGGTGGTTGGGCCAAGATATAGGATTTGGGGGTCTCTATGTATCTCAAAAACAAAATAATCATGCCAAATGTAGTTCCAGTATTATTAACACCAAATAATAGGCACATTAACCATACAATTTATTGTCATGCAGTAAGGATGAAAGTTACCTGAAATGAAGAGAAAATAATCCATCCGCATATATATTATTCAGGTATTTAGGAAATTATTTATTAGGGGAATAACACATTAGTGATGCAAGGCTTTCTATGATAGTTTCCTTGGGCTTCCTATGCTTGGTACACATGGTAAGACTTTATTTTAATATTATGTTCTTAATTCATTATTGAACTATTTAACATCATTTGATTATGAAAACATGATGTATTTTAATTTTAGGCCGTACAACAAGGACTATACATCATGGAAATGATGAGTGAAATAAGGGTTTACATGTCGGGGATGTTCGAATATACATTAGATGTGAAGGATAAAATTATAAACCATGGACTTGGGGATACCTGAGTCTGGAGAAATGGTATGGGACAAAAACAAAATGAATGAATCTGGATCAATGTTTGAAAATAAGACTTACATCATAGTGTTATTGAGTATTACAATGATAGAATATGCCCATATTGAGGTAGAGTGTGCCTCAAGTTGACATTCCCTTTTAGTGAGGGACTTATTCAAATCAAGACTATGGTGTATCAGTTCATAGAGAAAACAAATGTTTTCTCAAGAATATGAAATTCACTTATCAATTGATGATTAATGATTATGGAGATCCAAAAATTTCCCAAGATATGGACTATGATTTTCATAGTAATATGTTTGTGAATAGAGGGAGAATTTTTACCGGCTCTGGCTATGGAGTGTGAAGTCCTCTTCACAACTCATTCTTTGCATATAAGAGAGGGGGAATTTTTTTATTTATGGATCGTCCCAACACATAGGTTCTAAGTGTCACTATGTATCCCATTTGAAGAGAGAATCAATAAAAACATAGTTCTTGAATTAAGTGTCCATGTGTAGGTCTGACCTATACATAGGAAGGGGACATTTTTATGTTGTGGATGGACCTGAGATATTGGATTTGAGTGTCCCTACGTATCCTATAAGGTCAGGAATCAATCCACACATTGTTATTGATTGGCTGTGTGGTGGGTTACCAACACCCAGGATTGTGATCCTCTTAGGAATGGATAACCGTAATTTGTAGTTTTATATAATCAAATAAGTATGTGAACCACACAATTTCAAGTCATTTTGAAAGGATATTTTTGTATATATTAATTTATTTTAAATAGGAATTTAGGAAATTTATTTTGAAGTCTTATAGCTCAAACTATGGTAACATGTAGTTTTATTTCATATGACTAGGACCATATGTTGTATCTTATAATGTCATGCTTTCCAAACCGCGATGTTATATAGTTTAAAATTGTGCAACAAAGATGATTAAACCATGCCATTTAACATCATACAACTAGGGATAAGGTGTCACATAGTTTATCGCCTTATGATGTGGGTGAGGTTTCCTTTATCACCCAAATTATTTTTTTATAAATATTTCATTGGTAGAGATCGAAACGATCTCCTCATCAATAGAAACCACTTAATAATACCCATTCGAATGTACCTTGTGTGTGGCATAAGTTTCCCCTCATTTAGTGCAATATTTGACAGTTTCTTCACTAGTATCAGTAGAGTCCTAAAGTCATGTAAGTTATCCTAGGAGGAATAAGTATAGAAAGTCATTCTAGTTAAAATATCATGCTATTAGATTTTGGTGGACCTATATGTGATCTAAGGAATGCATTATTTTCTCATCAAGTAACTCTAATTCATCCAATTTTTTTTGGATTTCTCATCAATGGATAATTTATTCTAGATGGAAATATGGAGTGAGGGAAACTGGACCTCAATAGTAAGGATAATTTCTATCCTATATACAAGTGAATACATTGTCACCTTCTTGGTGGTACCAGTTGTAGTCGGATAGGACCACTAGGTGTGAAAAATATTTTCATGAAAAAACATTTTATTCTTTTACACCAACATGTTGAATATAATTGATATAGTTTTATTTAAGGTATATATCTATCCATTTTACACTACATGATAACATGTTGAATAGTTGGTTTGATATTATAGTTCTGATATAGCTTCTCCAACTTTAAAAAATAGAATTTGGATTCATTGTCCATCAGTATTGTATGAGGGACACTAAATATTGTAACAATGTTGATATTCATGATGCTGACAATGATTTTCACCCCAACATCTTTTAGGGGTATCCTTTAGTCCATTTGGGGAAGAATTTTATAGTTGTTAGGATGTATTTTAACTTCTTGTTAATACCTCGATGGCACAACCCTACAACATCTGTTACTCATACAGAAAATGTCCAGGAGTATTTAACATTGTGTAGAAACTCAGAGGTTTGATGGATGAAGATGGTGTGAACTTGGAAGGAATGAAACTTCATGGTGAATTTTGTCCCATCCAACATCAATGAAGGCCAAAAATATCTAAGCCTTCATATTTCGTTGGAAGGTAGGAACCCTGACTGGTGGGAACCACATGACCCCTTATGTACTTTTTTTCTTAATAGTAGTTTTCTATTCTCCATCAATGTACCTAATAAGGACTCTATAAAATAATCATTTATAAATGAATTTATGGTGATTTGGGTGATAATAAATAGAAAATTTGGTGATTCATCATTGAATATTATCTCTTCCAACACTATCAGAAGAGAGAACTCTATTTTTAAGGTAGTCCTCAATGGGTATCATCCAAAAAGATGTAGAACTATTTTGTTTATAAATTGAATTAATGTCACAAACTAGCCTGGCTTGACCCCAAACCAGTCACACGACCACCCCACAATATATTTTAGGTTCATTTTAGTCCCCCAGGTGGTGACAAGTAGTAAGGGCATGAACGAGAGACAAAGGGAATGATTTTCCCAGTATAAATAGACAGACATGACTTAAATAAATAGGGAATCCCAATTTAAAATAACACACCCAATAATAATGAAAATACATAAAATCAAAATAAAACCGAATCAAACATGACAAACAATAGCTCTCATTGTGACCCCACGATCCACCCAATGAATGAAAAACCAAAAATCAACCATTAAAATAGAGAAAAAGCTAAAACTTTCACATGTGGATAAAAAAAGAATGAAATTATATTCATGAGTGTTAAAACATAGTAGGAATTCCCATGTAACCATTCCAAATGAAATTCATTTAAATAAAAGTTTTAATTACTCTTATTTTGAAATATAATATATAAAAATAGGTTTTTTCAAGAAATTATTTTTTTTAAAAATAATTTTCTGTTTCCCTATTAATTTAAAATAGGTGTCTAAAGAAGGTAGCTTGGTCATTTAAGAAGAAGAAAGGGAAAGTATGAATAAGGTTGTTTTATAGTAATGGGGAAAGGGGTATGAAAAATATTTTATCAAGAAATTTTTAATAAATCATTTGAAAACCAAAAAAACTCTTCTAAAAAATAAAACATTCCACATTCATGGAATTGATTCAATGATGGTACTGTAAGGGAAATGTAAAAATAGCTCACATGTAACCAAATAACTGGGGCACATAAATAATAATCTACTGATAAATAAGGGAAAGGGAAACATGGGAATACACTGGAGATCAGACGATAATCTAGATCATACTGCCCTTGATCCATAATGTTGATGCACCTGATGTAATAAAACAAACCCCACGCTCTATCATACCCTACTTGGCCTAACCAATGGGAGTAACCACAAAGCATAGAAAATATATACTTAGGGAAACTAGCTAGAGAATAATTCCAAACTAGTCAATAAAAGGTTTTCATATATTCCACTAGTAATTCCAGGTTCCCATGTAATTTATAAAGTGGGGGTGATCCAAGAAATTCCAATAAGCAACCAAATAAATATATAAAAAAGTACACAATAAAAACACACAAACATCACCCCTGAGTCACCAAAAGGGATAATACCTCTTCCTTTGAACCAATAATACATGATGGACATCCCATTCCTAGGAACTCCCATTCCATTTTTCAACAAATAAGGAAATAGATTCACCACAAGGACTGTTTTCAAAAGAAGTCAAATTTATAAGGATTCTAAGAAAGCCTCATATATCCTTTGAGCAAAAATTAACTTCCAAAAGATTCTAACAAACCATTTATAAATCCAAAAATTATTTAGAAAACCATTGGAGAAACTTAAACCCCCATTTAGAAACAAAAACACAATTTCCAAGACAATAAAATATTTTAGAGACCCCAAATCATTTATAAAGGCCAACTGAGAATTTTATCAAACACATGGCATGCAATGTTTTAAAAAAACATTATAAAATATAATAAAAGTATTGAGTAACTTAATTTTATATAAAACAATTATTATAAGAATTACAGATCAAAATTTATTAATAAAAAAATGTGAATAATTGTAATCAATAATTATTTAACTTTGGAGGCCAATGCAGAAGGGATCCTACTAGAAAATCACATCACTGGAATGTAGAAAACTTCAAAAAACTCCATAATGTTTTAAAGAAGCAATAAATTCCATGTGTAACCTTAACAATACAAAAATACAAATTTAAAACTCATGAAACATGAACTCTAGTGTATAAGATCCAAGGAAAAAAGAGGAACTATAAATAAAATGGATTAATAAGTAAGAGGAGGATGACAGGTGAGATTCCCTGGAGAAAAAACCAAAAAAACATAAATAAATCACTTGATTTCATCCTAATAAGTGGAGGGTAGGAATGAGTAAGAATATAGGAGGACCATTTGAGTGGAATAATCTAAGAGGGGAGGAAGATATGTGTTTTGGGGTTACAAATCGAGAGGGGGAGTAGAGCAGTTTTACATTTTAAAAGAACCTAGGAACTGAAAACAGCTTGGTCATATGTTTTGGGAAACTCTGCACCAACCCTGAATCCCATACTATAATCCCAAGACACCCATGATGTTCTGTTTCATGGTTCATAAAATTGTTCATGAAACATTCAATTCAGTTTTATAAAAAATTACATGTCTATAAAAATGCTATCCACACTGTTTGGACTAACCATTCTCAAGTTGTACAACCTCATCCTTGGACACCCCCTTAACCATGTGGTCACACCTATGAGATGCATAGTTTGAACCCAACTATACGCTACTTGGGCTACAAAAACCATACAAGTGGAAAATTAACTAAAAATTGGACCAGTTCTAGAGGGCCACACAATTTCAATTTAACTGTTCCTAGAAATAGTGTAACAGAGGGAAAACAACCCCAAACTCAAAATTTTCTAATAAAAACACCCAAAACAGAAGATAAATTCCCAAGACCAAAATATGAACCAAAATAAAATATGAGAATAAAAAATTTAGAGTGAAAATTCCACCAACAATAATAATTTCTCCCCCATGAATCCTAAACATTTTCAGTTGATCGAGTTATTGGAAAAATATCACACACCCCATGATTAAATTCCTTAAATTGAAGAATACCTTGAGCACCAATAGGACAAAACCTACACTCCCACATAAAAAACCAATGATTTTAAACTCCTTCATGAAGAAGAATTATGAAAAATTTAAATCCATAAGGAAAACACCTTACCAAAACTAAATCCAAAAGGACTATTCCACAGTCCCAAAATCCACTAAAAATGAATGGAAAATATTAGAATACCTAGGAAGCTAGGGAAAACCCACTAGATAACTTCTCTAGAGGTGGTAAGGATAAAGGAATACAAGTTTTATTTAACAACATCAAGAGGCCATGTTGGAATCCTCACCATATTAGGATTCCATCTTGTTTCCACAAACTAACACCACCCATAAATCATAGAACCTGCAAACTAGAAAAATCATACACAATCACAGAAGGACTAAATGACATGAACAAGATATAAGAGAAAACACTATTTTTCTCAAAGATGAATAAATTCTTAGTTTCAACTTCGATTCAATGATGTCGTATGATGAAGCTGAGAAAATTCAATGAGGTAATCACAAAAGAACATTTCACGGGGTTCATCTTCAGGAAATAATTTCAAAGTTTATTTAAAATGATATCACGATTATAAATATGGTCATAACACTACCAAAACATAACAACCAAATCATAAAAATAACATTTGAAAAATATTCCCATGAGGGATTGAAGATTTGATTCATGGAATTTTGAAATGTAGTGCTAAAATTCATCAAGAAAATCGGAATTACTCGATAAAAAATACTTCTTAGGTGGTCCTGAAGGTTGTGGATTCTTCATCATCTATGTAAATTAAGATTTTATTTAACCCCAAATAGACATCCATGATGGAGAGATCTTGATATTCAACTGTTGCATCAATAATGATTTCTGTAACTGGAATAAGGAAATAATCATTCATAAAATGCCAGTTGTGATCTATGAATTCAATGAAGACCATAATTTTTCCATTATTATTCTTCACTAGTACAATATTTTCTATCCATTTTAGAATCTGGACATCCATAATGAAATTAGAATTGATAATGTTGTCAAAATCAGCCAAATTTTTTTTATTGTGAGTCGACTGTGTCCTTGTGGATTACTATTTAAATCTCCAGTAGTTTTATGGTAATCCTAGGTAGTGAGTGGCACATTGGGATAAAGTCCTTGATTCTCTATGTAATTAGAAGTGAAAACATCCCAATGATGTTTCAAAAATGAGGTATATGCCTCTTTTCCTTTAGAATACATGGATGCACAAATCAATGTGGGTTTTCGGTCTTCCTTTTTACCATATTTATTTTGTTTGAGATTACCAATGGTGGTAGAGACACATTTCTCAAATGTTAGAGGGACATCACTAAGGTGATCCTTCACTTCCTCTTCCCATTTCACTTATTCTTTTGTCTTAATATTAAGGGGAGTAGGTGATGTTTGAAAATTTTCTAAATAAGGATATGATTCAACACATTGTCATCCAGAAGATGAAGAGACTTCCAATGTCCCAATAGACGATGTGGGGTATCCATGAAGTTCCAAATGGGTTGAAGTGAGGTATAGAGAAGGATTATATTTATACTATCTTAGTGACATTAGAAAATATTTTGAATTATCTGATGAGTTTGAGATTATATGATTTTCCAAGGGTAGAATGGGGTCACTTTCATCTGAGCATTGACTACTTTATAAAGAGTCAATAACCTTCTCATCACGTCCAGACTTAGTTTTCTTAATTAATATCATGAGTTTCATTGAATATGCACTATTATTTGGGCCCATGGCTTTGATATAATGGATTGGAAGAACATATTTTTTATTTGATCTATTTTAAGAGATTGTCCATGGTCATTTCTAGGTCATTCCGAGCTGTGACTTGAACAATGATGTTGGTCATGGGCAGTTTCCCCAACCTCTAGTATAATCTCATGTAAATATAAAGAGTTTATTAGGATTTTAATGGAACATTTTCACTATGACACATACTAGTTTGGATATTAATTAAATATTTGAGACATTGGGGGTTTGATATGGGGATTTATGCATGCTACTGCAACTAAGGCCTTCCTTGAAGAATGTTTAAATCCATGAATTTTTTATCATCTAGAAATTTGGTGTCAGATATGTGGTCCCTAAATTGATCCATAATATTAATTCAGATGAGAGTATTTTTATCACTCTTCTTATAAACATATATCTTCAAAGTAGAAGGGGACAAGTCAGGCTCACTATATCCCAGCCAATGACGTTTCTAGACAAGAATGTGGTTTAAACCAATGTCATTTTCAATGAAATCCTATTGGATATCAAAATAATTCATCATGATGGACACATAAAGAGTATACTATGTCCTTATATAATGGAATATTATTCCTATTCCAGTAATGATATGATTATACGACATTCAATGTGATTTATCTCTTGATGATAAATTTAAATTGGGGCAACTTTAGCTTCAAAATCTTGAGGGATTACAAAATACACTATGAGTACTTTTCTTAGGGATTTGGATAGAATTAGAGAATATATTATGGAAAAGATAGATCGAACCAAGGAAAATTTCTTTAAAATATCATAATTCTTGGATAATGGTCTGTGATATCATATGTTAAGCTTCTCTCTCACCACCACATTAGGAACTGAAGTGCATGACATGGGCAGATAAACTATTGAAACATGAATTGAAGGTGATCATATCTATGATGGGTCAGGTCCACATGGTTTACCTACATAAAGAGGGTGATTTGATGATGAAACCACATATAATTGATCTTCTATAATGATCAGGTTAGGGTGACCCTTGTCATTTTAGGGGGAACTTGTTTTACTCTCACTAATATTTCTGGAGGGATCTCCCATGAGTTTCGATAGAATATACGGTCTAAGAAGGGACATGGACAATGTATTGATTTCTACTATGACCACATATTCCCTTATATCCTTGTCTACTATGGAATATCCCCTCAATTTCTTAGTCAGATATAGAGATTTCAGGTTCATGGTTGTATTCCTCATCAGAGAAGTGATCCATTAAGTGAACGACATTAACATACCCAAAGATCAATTCAATATATCATGAGGATTCCATCTTGTGGGTGAACTCTTATGGTATCATTTGGTGGGGTAGTGCATGTGCTTCTGGGACCAAAGACATGGATTCTAAGAGATTCATATCCATCTTTTTTCCTTGGTATATTTGCATCTTATGGTGTTTTTTCCTCCCTTTTGGCCATGCCATTTTTTGGAAGACTATATTTTGGAGGACTATGGTCCTGATTGAGTCAGTTGTGCCATAGTGTATGTGTCCAGTGGCATAGTTTGTTGCATCAACTATGCATGGAGGATTTCATAAGTCTAGTTGATTATGTTTCTATCTAAACAATCACTAATCTTCTATGCACTCTTGTTAGTCACATCCTTCCATTCAACGTTTTCCACTGGATTAGTGGAAGAAACACATGCTACTTATGCTCGTGGACTTCCCATATTCAATTTCTTGGAGTCCACCAATTTTTTAAGGATGTGTTTGAAAGTGAACCATTCTTAGATTGTGTTACCCAATATCTGATGGAATGATAAATAGTTTGGGAGATCTTAACAACTATACTTATTGATCCTCTTAGGCTATATAAACTTGATAATGGTTTTCTCTAATGTCATGATAAATTAGCCAAGGAATTAGTCATCTCATAAAAAATAAACAGTATTATCTAGTTCCTCAAATTAGTTTCACCTCTTCTCCCTTTGCATTTACATGTGGGTAGGAGTTGTTTCTAATGCTCAAGAGGTTATTTCGCATGATATGGAATGTTCTTTGGTGGTGGAGCAGGTGCATGGGTTGGTTTATGCATGAATAACACAACATATACTTTCCTTATTCTCTTCTTTTGACCAGATGGAATTTCTCAAGACCTATCCTTGGTTCTCAAGATGGAATCTTAAAATATTTTAGAAAATATGGTGAGATCCTAAAACCCTCCTGTATATTTCACAGGGATGATTGGTGTGTGAAAAATGTTGTGAATATTATCTATACTGATGTACAACAAGTCTTATTCGGGAGGTTATAGATTTTGGGAGTAGGTTAACTTATTCCACTGAGAAATAAAATATGATTCTCTATTAGTATCCCACTTTTTTGTAGTTTGAGTGGTAAATTACTATTTCCTTATATATTATTAAGACAAATTGAAATAAAAACTAATGGATAAGATCTTCCCACACCCAGATTGATCAAGCCAACAAATTGGTATACCATATAAAGGTAGTCCCTTGTATTGTTTTCACAATGCTCCTAAGTTTCAATGCTTCATATTATATAGTGGTACCCATAATTGGATCACAACAGGACACTAAATGCCTAAAATAATTATTTGGGACCCCTAATACATTAAAATTTTGAAATGTATGATTCCTAAATTTTGGTGGGGTAGTGGTTGGTTCCACCCATTTAGGGAAGGGCCTTTTTTTAGCTACACCAGTGCACACTATTCATCCATATATTCCAATTTGGTTATCAGTGAATCAATAGTATTGATAACCCATTGAGGTATATATGTTTAAATAGGATCTTGAGTAGGGTATGCTATATAAGGGTACTATTGTGGCTACTCTATTTTTACCCATGGTGGTAGCCTATAGGGGATAGTCTATGAGAGTGTGTATGAACCTTCCCTAGTTTTGTAACCAAGAAAGTGAAATTCTGATATCTTTCTTCCATGGGTTCCATGTGTATTGGATTTTGGTACCCCATAATGATTAGATTCTCTTCATCCATTTCAAAATCTATGGAAAACAATTATTATTGGGGTGTGTCGATTGGGAGAAATTGTAAAAGATCTTATTAAAGAACATATCTGGTAGGAATGTTTCTTTGGAGTAGTTCTGGATTGAGATATATCAACTCCATCATCTCTTCCTCCTACTGAGAAAATCATTCCCTTCCTAGGATGTAGTAGTGGAGTAGTTGAGGGAACCCCCAAATTCAGAGAAAACATATGGTTTTGGGTATGCACACCTCATGCAATCCTTTCACTATGGACTGTATTATGAATAGAAACATCAATGTAATATTTCTATATATCGGTATCATTTTATATATCATTCTTAGGGGTGGCATTAATAACGTTCATAGATGCATAATGTATTATAGTCATTTAATCATCTTCCTTGAGAAACTGTTATTGTTTTCACCAACTATGAGGCCTCAACCTATCCATTTATGATCCTCTTGGAACTGTTTAGTAGATAATGATCTGAAGGGAATTTCCAATATATATTTTTAGGAATGTTCCATGTTATGACACTGGGTCACATGATAGGATGAGAAGTGAATATACATTTTGTTTTGTTCTCTATAATTTAGAGAATACTGACATCATTTAAGGAGGAGAAGTTTGGGGTAAACAATCCCATATATATGTTGACTGAGGCTATTCCTTTTCTATTTCAACATCCTTTCATGCCTATTATTTTGGCCTCAAAGGATCTGTTAAAAAATCCCCCATCTCTATGGGCTGGGGTTGTTCCAAGATTTCAATTTCTCCTACTTTTGTAAATGCTTTCCTAATTTTACAGATTTGTATTTAAACATGGGTTGGGTGAATTATATGGTTTTCACCTGATCCACCTACTTCTAAATATATTTGCAATGCTTAATGATTATACTCCATTAGGAGGGAGTTTATTAATTGTTTTAGAAACTTGATGATGGATTTTTTCAATGGATATATGTCTCGTAGTCCGATGTATTTATGAATCAATTAGGGATGAGTTTTTCTAAGAATATGATCTACATCAAAAAGAGACCATTTATAGAAGCTTAAATAAGGATATGACATTGAATGATTTCACTTTTTGTGGGTTTTTATGATTGGCGAGTGTGGTGAAATGAAATTCTTCATGTTTTCCCCATCCTATGACATGGACACAAAACATGGTGTCAATGATTATATGGCACAAATTTTTTAATTTTTCATGTTATGTATATTTATGGGATCTTTTTTATTTTCCCAATTCTGAGTGTTGTGTAGATAGAAGAGAGAATAATTCAAATTTTCTATATATCCCTTCCATTCCATTGATATTTTGTGGATAATGTTTGTAGGGAAATAATTTTTTTTCTTTTTTATGTAAAAAAGAGACTTCTATATATTTAAGAATATTTCATGCACATAATATTCTAACAACACCTCAGGAATTTTGACATGGGGAGTGGATAAATGATAAAACATAACTGGTATATTTTCCTCTTTCCAAATATAACCTCATATTCAACATTTATACTTAATGTTTCACTAGTGGCTCCTCCACCTGGTCAAACCAATGTGGTCACTTCCCTATTTTTTTGTAAATATCCTGATCAGTGGGGATCTACTCTATCATATTAGAAGTCAAGAAATGTGAGGTTGGTTTAGAGAATGAATATTTCCATGGGATTCCTTCTGGTTGAGAAAGGATTTCACTCATCAATGATGAGGCATAAATCATGACTGGACTCATTTTCCCAAGTGACTCATGATATGTGGGCATTTTGATGATTAATTTTTAAAGGAGGGGACCTTATTTTTGATGTGAAGTGTCACTTTAGAGAGGACCATTATTGTGAATTCCATCATGGGAATAACTACCATCATGGATTGATTTATAATTTAAAGGAGTGTTTTTGAAATATCTACCCTCGAGACGACCTTTAGAGTGTATCATAGTAATGGTAGGACCTTTTTTCTACTTTATCTTCTAACCTTAGGGAGGCCTACCATGGCACTCATCAATAGATGGTCTCTATAGATTGATCAAATTATAGAAATGAAGTAAGGCTTCAAGGTAAGATGTCTGGAAAGGACCATATGAAATACCAAAAATATTTATGTAATTAGATAAAGAAAGAGTAGGGTACTGAGATACCATAGAAAATGTTTTAGGGCATCATGAACTCTAACATCAAGATGAGAAAGATGGTAGATCATATCTTCAGTTTCCAGTCACCTTTGGTGAGGCTTATTTTTTTGGATGCCTTTCTTCTAGAGATTGAGGATGCTTATTAGGGATAATGAATATAAAATATGAAATACTTTTTAATTATATTATGTGTTAGTTCAATAATTTTTTATAGGAATTTACAATTTTCGACTGGGATTCTATCTACCCTAGATTGGCCAATGGAGTAGACTGGTTTCCTCTAGTTGGAATGGGGGTATGGTCCCGATTCGGTTTTCCAAATATCATGGGGGAATTTAGACTATGACCATCCAGGATAGGGTAAGTTGTGTGTATATTCTCTAGATTGACCCTCATATTGTGTTGATAATTCACACAATTTGTGGGGAAATAGTTTGGTGTCCCCCCCTCTACCACCACTGATGCTTTTATTTTATTCTGTAATTTTTGTAATATGTTGGTAGTAATTTTTGTATTCCCTTTCACTATTTTTAAGATTTGATGGTTAACCTAAACAATATGAATTTCGATATATGCCCATTTTGTAACTAGATTATGGGTGTGTGCATAATCCTATGCTCTATTTTCTACTTGCATATACCGAAGAATACTCAATTTAGGGGGTAGAGAAATGGGTATTTTTCAATTTGAGGTCAGGACTTGCTGCCATATTTCTCCGAATGCTATTAGGTTATACCAGAATACTTGATAGATGCTGACATGTGTGTGTTCTTGCTCATAGATTTATTCCATATTGTTTTGGCGTAGTTGGTTTATTCATTCATTTATTTGTTCTTTCTCATAGTTTTCTAGACAAATTGATTTCTAGGCTTCCCTATATGTTTACAAACAATTATTTTTGGCTTGGATATTATAGGCTGGTGTTTATGCATGTTCATGGATTGCTGTCATATTTGGTTGGCGAGCTTGGTGGGAGGGAATTAAGGTGTGGCCCAAATCCCTATTTTCTATTAACTACCCTCATATAGATGAGGTCATCAGTGTCCTCTTGATTTCCACTACTAAGATATTGGAGTATCTTTTTTTTGTTCTAGGTTTAGGCTCCCGAAATTATCTGTGAAGGTGGCTTCTATCGTCAACTTATGGGCCACCAGCTATCATTGAACTGATGGTTGGTGGGGATTCATGTGATGGAGGGCTTATCAAGATACTTATAAGGTTTTTATGGTACCATTTAGGTGGTACTTCTAAAGAAGTGATTTTTTAACCTATCATTGGAGAAAATGGTTTGGATATGGTGTCCTCTGTTTTATTGAGGACCAGGATTGTACAGTGGCTAAAGCATATGTCTACTGAAATTGGTACAATGCCATTTATATCGAAGAGAGATGTTACTGAATGTGCCTATATTATATGTGACAAACAAAAACAAGAAAAAACCATCAAAGAAAAATCTCAACAAAAAAACAAAGGTATAATTGATTTTTTAAGATCCATGTTTTTTTCTTGTTCATTTTTATGTGAAACGAGCCTGACATGTGGGAGATATAGTCATCTTGGTTAAGGATTCACGTCATTTTCACCATTATTCTGATGAAAATATGGTACTTATGTATCATGATAATGGTATGATTAATTATGGTTGGTTTTAATGGTTTCACAAACATTCACATTGGGTTTACCATTTTCAAACAACTTCCAAAATGGTTTTTTCATAGAGCTGGAATCCCCCAATGGTTCCCGTATTGTGGTGTTTCACAAACCAACATTCTAAATGAATGTGGTCATTAATAAATGACTCCAATGAAATTTAGGGATTCACAGTGGTCAATAGGATGGGAGTTTGATCTCATCAAACCTTTTTTGGGGGGATTACTTCCTACTCTGGGAGAATCTTAAATATTGCCGACTTATTCCTGAATCCTTCAATAAATCAAAAGTGTGAAACAGGATACCTATAAATTAATAATAAACTATTATCATGTATAAAATATATAATTATATTCATATATCTGAGTTTCTTCATTGATGAAGAAATATGTATGTATATGAGGTTTCCCATTGATGAAACCCTTTTCTAAATGGATTAGATATCCTTTTGTCATTTGTTATTATGATTCTAGTTTTATTCCTAAAAGGGGGTAGATCTGTAATTTTCATCATCAAGGGGAATGAGAGTTGTTTTGATGTTAGGATAAGGCCCATGATATGGGATTACTATTTAACCTTATGAAAGGAATTAGAACACATGTAGTTCTAAACCTCTTAATGGGACACATCATTCCTTTCATGGTAATGAAATAAGGAACAAATAATTTTGTTTAATGGTGTGCACGTGTAAATCCAAGAGAAATGATCCTAGTCAATGTTTAGTGTGGGACTTATGCCAAAGTGTCCTAAGAAACTGGGAAGATATGTATCCTTCCTGGCTAGATATGAACCTACTGGGAATGTGGATTATATAGAATATGGTTTTATTTGGGGTGCCCAGTTTGGACATGAAGGAAGCATCATATATATCCCATTTTGATATAATCAAAGCCCATAGAGTTCAGTTTAGTTAAATAACATATGTTTACTATGCTTCTTTATAGGTTTTTATCATAGGTATTGTGTCACTTTAAGAGAATAGTGACATGGTTCTTAGACTTATACATGATAGGAGTCCCTTTTTAGTGTGTATTATTGGGGAATATACAAAATAAAATTCCCTTTTTCTAGATCCATGTGTATTATTTAGACTCGTGATGTTCTAGAGGTTTGGTTGGGGCTTACACATAGATGAATGCTCATATGGATGAGGGAAATTAGGGATTATAACAAATATGAGGCCATTTTGACATGCAGGGGATATGGCCCTATGAGATGAATATATGTCTTTGAGGACCCACCCATGTGGATACCCTCTAATGTAAGGTGAGATTAAAATCTATAAAATGATTATCTATTGAGACATGCTTCTAATCATACAGATGTCATGATCATTACTAAACTCTAAGCACATGTGATTCAAGTTTAGTGTGAGAAATAAGAGGGATTTTAGGTTATAATAGACCAAACAATCTCCTTCATCTATTGGAGGATAAATCCAAGGCTATGGGAGGGAGAAAGGTCATTCATGTTCCTATCCCCTATATTATTTTCATAACCAGAGTGGACATATGAAATGAGGGGTGTGCTCTCCTACGATAATGAATAAAGGATTAATACAGGAGGGATTCCCTCTTCCTAGTGCTATATAAGTGTGGATGATATGACATTAAACCTCATCAAAGAGAAATGAAATCTTTCACCCCCCACTATCGGAAATTGTAGGTCCTTGGTCTGCTTAATGATAGGATGATGATATGGCTCTATCCCTCAATTTAGAAATAAGGAGGTCCTTGGAACTGCCTCTATTTTTGGGATTCTCATGATCGTAGTAATTTATTATTGAAATCTATCTGAGGGTTCCACATACTAGGGAGGCTAAAGGAAAGACCTACATTACCATGGGAATGTTTAGTCAAGAGGACACATTGGTGTTCCCTATGCGCTGATAAAAAATATACCGAGGATTTGAGAGAGGTATTAGATTGGACCCCCTCATTTGAGAGATCCAATTAATGATATTAAATTCCTTTTGTGGCATAGAGTGAGGGATAAAAATGAGTATCATGCAAGGAAATTCTAGGAGAGTTGATGGATTCTCACACCAATGATGTATATGAGGATTTAAGGAGGCTTGCATAGGTGAAGGCTGGGTGAGCTGAATGAGGCTCATGAAGTTGAAGGATGGGTGAGATTAAGAAGGTTCATAGAATTGAAAGATGGGAGAGATGAAATAGGCTCATATAGGTGACAAATGGATGAGATGAAGATTCCTAGAACATGTAAAGTCTCCGTGAGTAGAAGATAGATCGCTCATGAAAGATCTAGGATAGCTGATGAGCTTTTTGGGAGGTAGATAAAATGCGTTTCAAAACATGTTCAAGGCCTCACTCAAGGACCCAAGGGGATCATAATGTGTCTTTGGGTGAATGTTACTTATGTATTGGTCTTGATAATGGGACTTCTTTATAGTGTTCTTGAATTAGGGGAGGTGTCTCACACATGTGCTCTTGTGTTTAAAACACTAAGTAAACAATAATCCCCCTACCCATCTTAAATTCCTATTCTTTAGAGGTGTGTAACTCTTCCTAAAATGTCTAAGGGCCTAGGACATGGACAAGAGTGAGTAGATAATTGTGGATTTTCAGGGTTTTATAGTAATTTCAAATGTGGAGCCCAAATTTCCCATTTATAGGTAATACTATGACCCTAGGTGATGGAGGCCACACACATAGGTATTTCGGATTAGTTACTAGGAAGGTGTACCCTACATGAGTCTTATAGTAATTCCTTTATAGGGACAATATTTTGATTCTAGAACACAAATGGGATCTGTGTGATGATGCTTCCACATGGGTTGGAGTCGCATGATGACCCTACTTAGGGCCTTGGGTAGTATTTCTGAGAGATGCATGTGACACTTGACTTCCCTAAATTATCTTTTTTTTTTGCGTGGAATTATAATATGAAAATTCCTATTCTCATGAAAAAAAATAGTTTCAACATTTTTATTTTAATTTCTATTTCAATCCCCCACTTTTAAGGGTTTTTTTATTAAAATGTTTCTTAATAGCAAATGGACATTGATAACCTGAAACTTCGTTCTTTGAATACTGATAATTCTTCATGAACTTATTCATTCCATTCGTGGGTACTTTCACAATAAAATGATATTATATTTTATTTTCCCTTCCAATATTCGGAATAATGAATTTTTTAATTAAATCCCCATCCATGATGAATTTATTCCCCATACGAAATTGGAATTATTAAGAATAATTCACATTCCCTTTATCAAATGTTTTATCCCATGTCAATATTATCTCTTTACACAAATTTTATCCTTTATATTTTCAAACCTAAACACTTGTTATCTCATAAAACCTTTTTCTCTACCTTATAATTTTTTAAAAAGTATTCTTTATTAATTTTTTTTATGAGGTGATTTTTGAAAAATGGCATTTCAAATATTTGAAATGGGTTTCCATTCATGATCCAATTTTTTATCTTTCACTCCAAATTTACTCTGAATTTTTTTTATAAATTTCAAGTCCAAATTTTTTCAATATCCTTTTTAAAAATAAGTGTTTTAAAAATTATTCACTTATCCATTTCGAAAATGAATTTTGAATTCTACCATAACATTGTATTTCTTGAGTATGGTGAAAAGTTTTACTAAAAACTCTTTTATGGATTCTCTCAATGTATGAGAATCCTTTTTATTAACCATCATTTTCATGTTTTATATCAGGTTTCAAAATAATTTTAACTCTTTATGATCGAGAAAATAAGTAGAAATACTATCAAATTTTTTCGAAGTAAAAGTTTGATATATTAAAAGGAATTCATTATTTTAAAAGGGATTTTAAAGGATTGTGTTTTTAGGAAATAATTCTTCAGTTTTTATATTAATTCTTAATATAATATTTTAAAACAACATTTTCTTATATAATTTGTTTTTCTTGAAATCCTTATTTTCATTTTAATTGATAAATTTTGTTATGTTAATATTATTTCATATTAATGAAAATATTTTTAAGTTCTTAATCCTTAAAAAGATGTTTTTCCTCTCAATCTCACATGATTTGACAAATGATATTATATAGTTTTTTTTCATCTATATACACATACTTAACGATCCTTAGGTTTTCCTTGGGATATTTTTAATCCCCCATTAAAATTATTTATTTGGAAGACATATGGAATATTCTAGGAATTTGTTTGAATACCATATCTTTTATTTAGGTTAGTTATGTGACGATGTAATATTGAATATTTATTTGGTATTTTGATACATAAATGTATTGTTTTCCTTTAATTGATGGTTTGAACCTATATATCCCTCTAATGCATTTGGTAAAAATTTATATCTCATGAGATAATAAGAAAAGTGAAATGGTGATACATATACTATTAGAAATAGGTAGGTGTAGCTTGATACTCTATGGTAAACTAGTAAGTGAAGACCGATCCACCAAGGGAAATAGGTAGTTACACTTGATTCACTATGGGAAAAAGGTTATAATGCTTGATCCACTATGTTTTGATTCTTCTTCTCATATTTATGAAACAATATTATATTTTTATATTAACTCATGTTATGATGGAAGATGTGTTATACTGTATGATTTATATGGGTAAGTATTCTAAATTTCATGTTAATAGATCTTTTTTATGATATGATACCCAAATGCTTACATTTTTCTCACTTATGATTATCACTTGTTATCCATTATGGTCCCATTACTATGAATCTAAACATACCCTTTTCTTATGTATATATTCCTCAAGGTATGATGATTATTATAACATATGATAAGTATATATGGGAGTCTATTATTTTTAAATTTTGGATAATTGTTAACGTATAATGAAAAATTATTTTCTTATGTAGATTGTCCTCAAAGATGCTAAAGCATTCTTTCCTAGGATTGTGTGATTATTTTGAAAATTATTTTTTAAATTATTGAAATATATGATGTTTATATTGACATATGTCACTTGGTATCAAGGATAGTGTTTACAGACTATGTTTTAGAACCATATTTAGGAGTGTAGGCAATAGTCACCTCATAATATATCTATACCATAGAATACATTTTTAATATTACAATCATTGTATCTCTACATTCTCATTATTATGTGTAATTTATATATCCTTTGGATTTGAAAAATATTACTAGGACATTACCACTTTAAATAGTGGATGCATAATTTTCAACACTATTATGGAAGGAATACAACATGCACAATTAACTATATACATGATATGGTAATAAAAAAGTATAGTTCAATTTGTGTCAAGGGAATAAATTTTCACAAAAGATGCATCGTAAAACATAGATTGGAACCATTTCCCATAACACCTATTTCCATGGAAAATAATTCCATATAATCATGCCTTCCAATACAATATATAGATATATATATATATGAAATAGTATACAAAAATGATCAGTTTATAAAACAATTAGTACATAAATAATATAATGAAAATTAATTAAAATAAAAAGTTGACCATACCTTCACAAGCATTGATTTAAATTAAGAGATAGATGTCACTTGAGAATATGTTCCAGATTCATCAATTTATCAAGGATGGATCCCACCCAGTCAATAGTGTAGTGGTATTATCCTATAGGTTAGATGACACGTCCATAAGATGATCATGAAAAATACAAACATTATCAAAGTCACAGAACAAATCATCGATATCTTCATTAATAACAACAAGAAGAAAAAACGTTATTGAAATATAATTGTTAATTTAGATACCAAATATAGAAAACATATAAATATTTTCTAAAAAAATTATATATATTAATTATCACCAAAACCGGGATATAATTGCTTCATTATTTATCTTTATCTTCATATTTATTAGTGTCAAAGTGTTTGTCTTCCTCTCTATCATCATCAGTTTAATTATGAGATTTGATTTCAAAATACTTTGTTATTTTAAATTAATTAGTTACATCTTCGACATTATCGACTACAAAAGTCCTTAACTATGGGGCTTTCATCATCAACATTGATATATCTTCAAAACAATCTTTGAGTAAAATATGTATTTGATGATGTATCATGAAAAATTTCAATATATAAAACTTAAAAAGAACCAATTTCATTTTATGGGAACTTATTTTCAAGATATTTCACAGAATTTAGTCCAATATCTTGATGTAGTATAATAATTTTCATAAGAAACATGATATGAATAATGTTCCCATATAAATGATTTTTTTTTCAATAATAAGATTTTTATATTTATTATCAATGATTCCTTGTCATATGTTAATTGGTAAACCTCGATCGGTATCAAACTAATGAAATGTAAACATGTTTATATAATTCCATCCTAGATAATAAAACTCAATTATTTATTACAACATAATATAAAAAGGTTCATTAGTTTTATATATAATGAGATCCTTTAAAAAACACTATT
This sequence comes from Viscum album, assembly GCA_963277665.1. Classification (NCBI taxonomy): domain Eukaryota; kingdom Viridiplantae; phylum Streptophyta; class Magnoliopsida; order Santalales; family Viscaceae; genus Viscum; species Viscum album. The sequence goes on along the minus strand of OY728123.1, from coordinate 427,316,914 downwards.
CATTTATTTTTTGATTAACCATATGTGTATTTATGAAATCAAAATATATTAACCACATACACATTATAAGATTTTTGGAATTTGGATTTTGTGGGTTAACTATTGCACACAATCCACAATCAATTTTATTTTCATTCTGTAATACCGAAAAAATTAAATAATATATCAAATGAAAAATTGATTCTATATTTTTTTAATATATATAATTTAACTAACCAGTATTTGAAACCAATAAGAAAAATTGGTATGTCGATGTTCTTGAAGTGTAGATGATTTAATTTGTGTGAGTTCATTTTTTATATTGTAATAATATAAAATAAATAATAATTAATAAAAATTTACTTATAAAAATATGTAAATGTATAACTTACTGGGGAAATCATGTTGTTTCATTAATTTTACAAGGACATATGTATGATATTTGTAATGTTATTTATCTCAACGAAATCATTCATGAAAACAAATAGAATCGAGATCAAGATTATTGAATACAAATAATAAATGGTATATGATATCTTCAACATTTCCATCATTATGAGGCATTTGATTATGTTTTGATGGATATCCAAATTGAAAATAATAGGAGAATAAATTCAAAATTTTCATCGATAAATATTTTTCTATAATTGAACCATCAATTGATTCTTTCTATGTACCTTCTTCTTCATTATTTTTGTGATAATCTCTTATATGGGTATATTCATCAGAATTGTACTAACCCTCCACATTTTTATTCATATGAGAAATGTAATATTAAATGTTCCGTTGAATGAAAGAATAATTAAATATTTTGTTTTCTAATTTATTAAAAATTAGAACTACATATTGCTATAATGTACTCAGTGAATCTTAGTCTTCTATCATCATAAAATTGTCTAAAAAATATTGTATTTCCATTAAAATATCCCAAATATAAGATGTCAATATCCCTTTAAGTCCAATGGGATTTAATCATTCTAATATGGAATGATACTCATTACATGAATATAGTAAAATGATCATTTCTAATACAGTGATCAAATTACAGTCATATCCATATAGTAACCTCAAATATAAAGTATATTGATATAATGATAAATTAACTTATTTACAAAGTTAATAATATGATTTTAGATTCATTAAATTGTATGATCTATTATTTTTAAATAACTAATTTATGGTACATCTAAATTTTTTTGTAAGATTTAAACATTCATTTTTAGTTACTTCAGTCTTACTAAATATGTCAAAAATGATTTAAAATATATTAACCAAATATTTCATATCAATATGCATGAAATATAACATTTGAATAACTAATATATAAGGCCAATATAGATGGTCCCCAAAATACTCTTCTTTTTCCAATTGTGACATCTCCCAAAGTAACTTATTTTTTCGATCTATAGTCTGTCCAAAGATAATAGGAGGCAATGAAGAGATGATGAATTTTACAAGAATGATTTAAATTAATTTTTGAATCTAATATCTTTCAATAATTCCTTTTTTGAATTATTTTTATTCCTTTATAAAGGTTTATCTGTAGGAATACATATTTGATAATAGTAAATAAAAATTGTTTTATTCCATTAAAAAAGTAAAAATATTATATATTACTAATGAATTAGAAACCAGATTTTGGACCATGGTTTCCCTATCTAGATAACAATACCTACACTAAAACGTCACTGATTGTTCACATTAATGAAACTTGACTTATATAATTCCATTTTTGGAACACATAATATGTAGTTACAATATCCCTCCATAATAAAATGAACACACAAATCCATGGATTTAGGTAAAATAAATATTATTAATTGGATGAACTAGAATAAGTAATTTTAAATTTATATATAGTTCCTTTTTCAAAATAGAAGGAGTTATGTGGTACAAAGATATAAATATTGGAAAATAATAATGTTTTTTGTACGCACCAAATAGAGAGAAATAATCTGTAGAAAAAAATTATAACACATAACACAGTTCCAAAAAAATATTGATAAACTTGATAAAAATGTTTACATGAATCTATGTCACATGGATATTGTAAGAATTTATAAAATAAAAATATTGGATTAATTACATTTCATCAATGTAGGTGTTTTTTGAGATGTAAAATGATTCTGTAATATTGGTGTAAATTTAAAATAAATCAATTATTTAACAGGAAAAAACAAAACATTCCTTATTATACATATCTGTGACATTATTGAATATATATTAAAATTAAATAATGAATCATATTAACCATTATTTATGATTCAATCATTTGAACGTGAAGATATCTTCTCATTACAAAGCCCCCAAATATTGTATAAATTTAGAATTTCATAGAAATTAGAAGAAAATATATTTCTCTCAAGTGATTAGGATTTAACATAAGAAAATATTTAATTAAAATTGAAATTTAAGATTACTATATCTATTTAAATAACTATAATTTTTTTTAAAACTTCAATTTTTTATTCTATTTTTATGTTTGATGAAATGATGGGCCAATGACCTAATATATTACAGATTGAAACCGAGAAGGATCTGGAAGAAAAAATTTTATATCTTATTATGAATTATGTTCAACATGTAGAAACAAAAAAAATATAATGTTTTTCTAAAATAAAAACATAAGATAGACCCCAATAATGTCAAACATCTCAAATCTCATGAGACTGAATTTCATACATAGACCAATAATTACCTATTATAAAATAAATTCTACATTTGTTGATATAAATGATTAAAAATATTCAACACACTTAATGTAGAAAAAATTATTAGAAAATCATTTTTATGATGACTTATATAACTTTAATCTCATAATGATATATGGAGTCGAGAATTTCATCACACATGGGTCGACCACTCCATAGGTGAAGGTTTGGAACCAACGGCTCTCTGGAATTCTTCAACCACTACACACTCTCCAGTGTAAGTGGGATGATTGAACCATCTATTTTGTGATAAATTTTCTGAAATCACCTAAAGGATATGATAAGATGTGGGTTATTGTGGATCTGTTATCTAATGTGTCTTATATCCTATCAATTTATGAAAATTTCTCTAATTGTGAGATGGAAAAACTATATACTTGTGAGATTGTATATTTTCATGGAGTACTATATAGAATTATCATGTACATGAAAACTCTCATTATATAATTCTTCTTGAGAAGGTTATATAAGGTTATGGATATGTAGCTATAATTTTTAACCACTTACAACCAACAAATATATGTATAGTTTGAGTGACCATTTTCATATTTGAAGACATTCTTAAGGAATATGTCTTATACTATTGAGGTTCTTTTGAAACAAATTATAATTACTAGTGAAATAATAATAAATATACATTATGCATCGATTTAGATGTATCCTTTTAAATAGTCAAATGATAGTATGTCATTAACCACTATATTGGCTTGAAACTAGTAAGTTATTGGTTATTTGACTGAGTCTCATTTAGGATACAACAGAACATATTTATTTTTTCTGTAAGTGGTTGGTGTGCATGTAGAGAAACGAATGGTCATATAATGATGGATGAATCCCTACATTGGAGTTAGAGGTGGGAGATTATAAATTTCTATGGGTGTATACTATTTTGGGGCATCTCTATATTCAGAGGCATGTGAAGTTGGAAACATGGTATGTGAGGTTATTTGAAATTTTAGAGAGATTGGGTATAGTGGAATACTAGCTGGCTCATTTATTTATTTTATATGTTTTTCATGACGTATTTCATGTGTTATAGATTCTATGTTATCACCTTGATATTTCCCATTTGATTAATATTAATGAGATTAAGCTTGAGGCCATGTCATCATTTGAGTTGTGTCTGGTGTGTATATTATATAAAAGTGAAAAGACTGCACATGGGAAGATAATCCCTTTGGATCAATTGTAGTGGAATCATAATGTGTCCAATAGTATACGTGGGAGTTGGAGTCTGGCATATGTATGAAGTGGTCAAATATATTCCCTCATGAGGCTTTATGATGGTTGATGAATATAGGTTTAGGATGATAACCTAAATTGTTGGGAGGTTTCAACATCCTTGAAAGGTTTAGTTATGAAATTATTTAAATTTTTCTTGAAACCTATACCATATTAAAATATTTTTAAAATATTAAATTTCAAATTTAATTTTTATTTTAATGATTTTAGGGCATATATTTAAGGATACACTTTTGGGATTGGATTTTTTGTTCGAAACATGGATTAGATAAGTGCTTTGGGACCTGATAGAAGTGTGAGGAGTATCAATTTATGTTGGGAATTTATTATTGTGAATCGAAAAATATAGATATATTTTGTGTTTATTGTTTTTCTCGCTTCTCTTAGGTAAGGCCTCGATGTATTGGAAATCCAGTGGAGGTGTTTGGAGTGATTTGGGTCATTTTTTGTGGTTTCCATTTTATAGTTTTTTCCTAGGTCTAAGGTTTTACATATTAATATATATATATATACATATATTTTCAATATGGTGAGATCCTTATATGAATAATTGGTTTGGGCATGTCTAATAAATTTTATCGGGTGGAAGCTACAAACCAACTTACAAAATTTATTATGTATGATGAAGAATATTACATATGAGGAATCCAGTAAGTGTTCTATCTCACATAATATGATATTTAATTTTTTCATGGAAAAATGTTTTTTGTTTATGGGGGAAAACATATCATGTAAGAGTAAAATAGGTTTCTTATTGTGTATTTAGTTAATGTAAATTTCTGACATATGGAAAGTTACATTATGTATAGGGCTTTACCAATGGGAATAATCTTACCTATGAGATGAAATATATTGCATACAAGTAAAACAATTTTTTTTATTAAAACATGTCATGTGATATATCTTACATGTAGAAATAAAAAAATATGTATGGTATTTAAATATTTAGTATGGATTTTAAAAAGGGATAAATATTATGTTTTGAATATATATCTTACATTTTGAATATATTTATTTCGTATAGAGAGGTTATCTATCACAAACTCGCCCATACAACCCATCCATCATGGATTTGAAATAGACTACAGTAAGACTTGTAGCGTATTCCTGATCTCCACGGGTAGAAAACTAGTACCCAGATAACCAACATTACCAAAGGGGAATATTTTCTTAACCAAAAACAATATACATGGAATAAAAAAAGAGAAATACAACAAGTAAATAATATTCTATGTTCTAAAGAGAGAAAGCATGAGTTAAATAAACAAAAGTTTCGAAAAAATGAAAATTACATGCCGATAAACATCCATAAATGTATTAGCAAAACTATAAATTGATACTTGATGTGATATATAGGTAACATCCCACCATCTCACCACCATTAAAAATACCAAAATGGTATAAACCTTGCCACCTCTCTATGGGGGATTTCCTATAGCCTAGGTCTCCCCACCAGCGAGCAAGTGGAGTTCTTATTGGAATCCCACTCTTCCTTTTCCCACCCCCTGGTTGATGTACTTCTATAGCCCCCAATCAATATTGAGTCACCATGAAACTCCACTAAGTTTCCTTGAACACCTCTTAAACCCAAATTACATCTTATTAAAACTAAAAGAGAGATTTACCTAGATAAGAATATTACATTTTATTTTGAATCAAAAGCATAAGATGTATATACAGTCTGTAATATTTATTTCTAGTGGTTGTAGTGTTTTTCAAAATTTTTAAATGAAGATTTCATTAAAATATATTAATAAAATGATTAAAATGATGTATTATTAAGGGAAACTATCTATTAGAGTGTAATTAGGTTATTTTCATGATTTATATACCACTAACATGTGTAAAATAGTTCTCAGGACCCTCTTATCAACTCCAGGTGATATCTCCTCCAATTATTAATAGATTCAAGTGAAATTAATTTAAAGGGAAATAAAAATATAAATTTATCAATCCATATCCATTTTATTAATTTTATAATGGTGTTTCACAGTATTACACTGATTGAGAAATATTATTCCCTATTTCAGGGGTTTTATTTTAGAATCTTCTATTCCTTTTATGTGATTATGGATTCTCTATAGAGATTTAATGAGTGGATACTTTTTAGAATAATGCATGTGATCCCTATGTTATCCATAGATCATACTAATTTTCTAAAAGAATTTTGTAACACCCCAAGATTTCATATTGTGTTATTTCTTCAAAATAATTCAATAACATGCACTACACGCAACACCGAGTTCAAGCGCACCATGACTCACCAAACAAGCCGTTCAAAAAAGGTTATGAATAGTATTAACTAAATTTTAAACTTTATATAATCCTTATAATTTTAGAATCCATATTATGAGTTTCTTAGACATAATGTAAGAACAAATTCATCTTCACTATTGTAGTTTTACCAACTTTTAATAGTGAACCCTTTTTAAATAAATTATTTCAAACTTTTTGACTAAATGGGGACATCAAAAAATTTAAAATGAAACATCCCAAGCTTACACGGTACGCTTTCCTTTGAATAAAACAGTAGCGTGTGTTGTACGCAACTTCGAGTTTTAACACACACCACAACCGATCAAACTAACCGTTATGGATAGTAATACCTAAACATTGAAATTATGTATATTTTATATTTTAAAATAGACTTCATTTTTGGATTTGGAATATCGAATTTAGCCTAAGGTGAAATTTTGGTACTTTTCGGATAACTTTCATATTTTGATGAATAGTGAAAATTACTAAATTTTAATTAAAAACAACTTTTTTAATCAAAATAATTAATAGTGATAAATTATGAATTTGAGTGGTTTTAAAGTATATTTAGAATATATTTTTACCATTTAATATAATGTTGGTCATTGGACATAATTTTACAATTAAACCGAACATAAACAAGTGTCAATCTTTTGATAGTTATTATCTCTTAAAAACACGCTTTTTGTTTTGACAGCGGGAATTAATTTTAAATTAATTTCTGCCACTTCTGTGTTTTGAATTTAGGAAAATGGATTCCATATTTGGAACCAGGATGTTCAAATTGTGTAAATAGGTAACTTTTATTTTTAGACATTTTGAATAGTTACTGTGGTAAATATTTTATTTACCATGGTTAAAGGGTAAATCCGGTAAATAAGGGTTACAAAATAATATTATAATAATACAAAATTACCCTAAAACGTGTCCTAACATTATTGGTGGACACATACCCGACCATGGGCATCCTTGGGTCAATTTGGGGACCCCTTGGAGCCACTTGTATGTGGTAGGGACACATTATATTAATAAAGTTAAAATAAAAATACAAATGGAATAAGCTTACATCTTTCAGAAGAACAATTTTTACATAGGGTTATACATGTTGGATTTTCGATTATAAATATTCATTAGAAAGATAAAAATATTTCCTACATGATTATATTTTATTTATAATTTTTAGACATTAAATAATTTATTTTATTTATGACACAATGATGATGCAGTAATTACTATAATAGTGAAAAATTAAAATAATTGATATTATAAATACCCAAAAAAATATAATATGAAACTTTTAATGAATTAAACTAATTTTCTAGGATAATATGATATATTACGATTGATTTAATTGACTTTGTTCGAAGTAATCAATCTGTTATGAGTTTCACAAAAATCAACTATTGAATAGTGTCAAAATTGACATAAAAGAGTTCTTAAAACAAATATTATATTATTAATTGATATTAAATTCCTAAAAATCTAAGGTTCGGCCAAAAGACTTATATCAGGATAGGTTCATCATTAATGGACCACTTTTGGGTCGCTTGGATTTATATAGTAAGTTTATTAACCATATTATATAAAAATACAAAGAGACATTGTAAAAGTGAAACTAATTAACTTAGAGTTAATACTTAAAGATAAGGTTAATATAAGTACCCAAACCTGTATAAATTCTATTGGTTGAGTGGTTTTCGACCTATCCCCACATTAGCCTTTGAATAATCAACTTTGGAGCCATTTGAAACCGAATATGAATTTATTATAAATTAATATTTCTAGCTTTTCCAAAGGTGCCCCTCACCCCTCTTATAAAAGGGCACTCCTCCTTCTCATTTCTTCACACCTCTCAAGCCACTTGGCTCATCCAAACTCTGCCCAACTAAGCTCCCCACATCCCTCTCCTCCTCCTTGAAGCTTCCCCTTAGGCATAAAGCATTTCAACAAGTCCATTGGTTCCAACCAAAGTGAGTTACCTAAATTAAAGGTAACGTTTTCTCTTAAATTATTTTCATTTATTTTCCTTCTCCAACCCCCAAACTCTTCTTATTTCCTTTCTTTTGTAACAACACCAGTATCCTCAATATACTAGGATGTTGTTATAAGAATGATTCAAACTACACATACACACAACTCCATCTAATGGATGATGAACACAATGTTTCTGTGGATGGAAAACTAACGCCTCACGAAACGATGATTGTTCAAATACATCTTACCGCCTCTCATGGTGGCCATTATGATGGCACTGTAATTAAATATGATGTTAATGATATATATTTTATATATAAGCTTCTGTAATTCCATTTTATTTCATACCATTATTTGTTTCAGGTTGTATATACATACGATAATTTCATTTGAGGAAGTGCGGACTACCGCCCCCTTAAAATGATATGACTCGTTCATACCACACATGGAACGTATAAAGGATGGTGTTAATGAACATAAGTAACATATATAAAATATTATATTATACTGGAATAGTAATATACCTATGTATCAATTGGATTCGATTCTTTTAAAATAAAAATTAAATGGAAGTAGCGTTCGTGCGTACGTACGGACTACCGTCTCCACGAACGCGATGTGATTCATTCTCCATCGTATCCATTCAAGTATAATTATCATTTGATGATTTAAAAATGATGTTTAAGAACTTGATACCATTCTGGATATGAATAATATACATCCCATTAATAACAAATATGGCTCACATAACAAAGAATATAAAGTAAAATGAACCCGTTAACACCCGAAATGACGATAATTCTAAGATATTATTAACAAATCAATGATAAAAGATCATATATGATATAATATTAAAGTAAATGATTCTTTTATTATTCAATAACAATTATTTCACCATTATACAGGAGGTAAACCTACCATCGACCAAGGAAAAAGTACAATGTAAGGGATTTTCTAATCTCACTTTTAATTTCGTGAGAATTCTATTGTTCACCACTTAATTATTGCATGTGGTGTATGTGTACTGCCCATGATTGTATTAATTGTGTAATATACTTTAATTTATGGGTATTTACATCATCATGGTATGATACTTCTTTTATGGGTGTATGTTTCGAAAGTTACCTAATCGATAAGGGAATTTGAGATTTCAATTTCCACTCATTTGGCTTTACACATATTTCATTGATTATATTACCCCAAGATTATGTGTGGAATCACTATTCATTTGATTATGTCATAATTTCCACTCCCCTTCCTGTGGATATAAGTTTGATGCACATAATCACTCCATTGGTAATTCTCAAGTCATTGATATGAATTTGATAAGAGTAATTTTAACTCATTCTCCATTTGTCGAGTTAAACATCCAATTCGTTGGTATTGTTTTTTCAAGAATATGTGTGAATGTCCTTTTATTGTTTTACACTGAATATCCAATCATATTTAGTGTATTTATATTTGTCACACATAATTATGTCATTGATTTATCCTTAACCTAAGGATACAACCTTTACAAGAGATTTCATCTCAATTTACATTCCATTGAGACTTCTTTGTTGATATACACCAAATCACTTTTATGTGGTGTATATAACGTACTTTGAAATAGTATATCATGAATCCCTTTATTCTCATGATATTACAAAGATTTGATTACCACAATTATTTGTATTCAAGTGTCTCTTTTGGTTGGAATCTCTAACTAAAATACCATTTTTAAAATGATTTAAAGACTTATTCATCTAAATCTTTCTCATTAATGTCCATGTTTTAAAAAATGGTTTTAAGGATTTATTTATATGGACATTAAAGTTTACAAATTAAAACTCCTTTTAAAAAGTTTCAAAGTGGTATGGGACACTTTGATTCAAAAATCTACTTTTAAATGGCTTCTTGACAAATAGTGTGACTTTTAAATGTTTTCAAGAAAAGGGGGATATTTCTCTCAAATAGTTTTGATGATTACTTTCAATTATGTCAACATCCTTCATTATTCATTATTGAGGTTAATGTGATACAATACAATCTTCCATATTGTATCAAATGAGTTATGTTTGACTGTGGATGTTCTATTTTTATACCATTCGTGGTTTGTGGTTAAAGTATTGACATTTCGTATGCTAGTTTTAATACGAATGTTTATTTTATGCTTAAACCTATTCATATGAGGAATGCATTGGACTTAATAAGTGACGGGTGGAGCCCGCTATAGCTCCTCGATGCATCGATAGGTCTCATGAGACAAACTAGTGTCTTGGCACAAGGCCTTGACAAAATCTTATTTGTAGACTTGGCACGAGGCCTTGGCTATGTGGTTATGATAGTCTGGCATTATGCATTCCATCATTATGAAAGTGGTTATTGATATTGCATGTGATCATTCGACTAGTAGAATATCCATGTGAGTAAGTAAATGGTATTATTTCATTTTACCTTTGCCATTTTATGCTGAAGTTCAAGTTTAAAAGGCTTTTGTTTTAATTATAAATTGCCTTAAGTGTTTATGCTTATTTATGAAAGCTTCTGATATAATGTTATCCTTACTGAGCATCCGAGCTCACCCCTTTCAATGTTTTATTTTTTTTCCCAGGATTATGAAGAAGTAATTTATGAATGACCTGCAGGGATAGTATGAGGGGATATGAAGACAAGATGTTTTTTTTATGATGTAATGTAAAACTTATGAATATATCTAGTGTTTCCAAGGCTACTAAACCAATCGGTCTTTCGAGATTTGATCTTTCTTGTGATCATGCCAATGTTACGAAGTAATGCACCGACTCTGGGTAGCTGGGGTCGGGGCGTTACAGTTGGTATCAGAGGAAGTTTAGTACAAACCTTGGTAGCTAGATTTAGATAAACTCTGATTAGAGCACGTAGACCTAAGATGAACTTTGAGGATTAGTATAAAAGAACTTCCTAGAATTTTGGTATTGTAGAGATTTTGTGAGTTTTCTGAGCAATACATCCCTGTCTGGATACGAGCAGGTAGAGACGGCTCTGGCACAGATGTACCTAGGGGTAAAACCCGAAAACACCGCTTTGAGCTAGACTCGAACGAGAACTGGTGCACGACAACGGGCCTTGCTGCACTCTTGGTTACGACACTCCCGGGGGATATGCTTAGGATAATTTACATTTTCTTTACAAACCGATTTAAGTAATATATACATAATATGAGAGTAAATGACCTTGGTTAATCCTAATATGTTTCAAATTGAGAATATGGTGGCATTTTAATCTCTAAATAATTTTACGACTACTATTACTCACACAATGCTTTCTGGTTTTAGTCAATGGCTGGATTCCAAGGAAGTCATAGTGACTTTGAGAATGATGTACAAATTGGGAACAGTGGTGGCAATGAGAAACAAAATGGAATGTTGATAGGCGTAAAAGATATCGCCTTTATGCCAAATCAGTTTTCCAAAAATATGATCAACAACATATATATTAACCAACTCCCAGACACAACAAGGAAGAGAAAGGTGATAAATGATAAGATCTCCAGCAATGGAGACCATGGAGAAAAGAAACCTCAATTTTCATCATGCAGGAATTGTGGAAAGAGACACCCAGGAAAGTGTCTCAATGGGACAACGAAATGTTTTACGTGCGGGAAGGAAGGACATAAAGTGAAGAATTGCCGAAGAAAAATGAAGAGTACTATGTAAGAAGATAAAAATGGACCCAAGAGTCCATTTACAGTCATTTGTCGTAAATGTAGGGGACCTGGCCATTACCCGAGTGAATGTCCTATTCTATAGGATATTTTCTTGGTCAAAGAAGAAGATATGTGGAAATAAATGGTTGGATAAAAATTTAAAAAGTATTAGCACTCCTTGTTGATGGGTTTACTTTGGAATAATTTTCTCTTGTATTTGTAACCCCACAGTTTTCCATGTGAGAATGATATTTGAGGAAGAATTGTCTCTTCCCTTGTGGATATAGATATAAATAACCATTTGGTTTTATATGATCATTGGGGTTTGAGAAAATGATAAGTTATTATAATTTGGGATGAAAATGCAAAGTATGATATAACATTTGTGGTTACATTTTGTTATTTTGAGGAATTTATCTCATTTTGGTAATATTATAGAATATAGTTTTTGAAAAAGGACAACACGTAGACCGTGTGACAACCCGTCGCGTCGGACAAAGCTGTGGGAATCGAACCCACAACCAAAGTGTGATTGGGATTTATCGCCTACCACTGGACTACGTGAAGTCCCTGGTTAGTGTGACTATTTTTTTTTGTTAAATGATTTTATTGATCAATAATAAGATGATTTGGGTTCTTATGTCTTATCAAATGAATACCCTTGGTATAGGAAAATGATTTGGTGATTAAGTGATAAATGTTATTTTGGAAGATGTTCGTTTTGTTAGGAACACTATATGCCCAAGGAAAATAGAATACAATGAGGTTTCATTTGTATAGTAATGGTGGATTTTTATCTACATTTTTATTGTTGATTTATAGTAATTTGGGTTATTTATGGAAATGATTAACCTATAACAGAGAATATGTGATGATGTTGATTACTTTTAAGTATGTGACTTTAAGAGTAGTTGATGTAATTTGGAGATACAATGTAACATGGGAGACTACACAATCAAATTCTTCTATGTTTTGGGTTTCAATATTAGTTTGGATTATATTAAAGGATTTTAAGGACAATTGGTTATTGAATGGTATCTATTTAACTTTGGGGTATTGTTGGTTTAATTTTAGAAATTAAGATTAGTGCATATTTATCTCAATGAATATCCTTTTGGGGGATCATTAGATCATTCACTAACCATTTTGGTTTTGATTAATCTTCAAAGACAATGTAAATATATGGTTTATCCTGCATGGATCATGTGATTCTATAGAAGTTTATTATAGCTCTTCCAGTGTGACCAAGTCTTCTTGAATACTCATCGTTTAAAAAAAATTGAGTTAGTGGTGGAAATTTATTAAAGAATGAAAATCTACTTAAAATTTAAGTATATCTCATAATGTTCTTAGTCAATATCATAAATGAATTCCTCTTCCTTATGTAATGTAACTTTGAAAAAAAAATGTTGTCCTAGATGGTACCTTAAATCATCACTAATTTATGGCTTTGGGATTGTTGGCCTTTTCATAGCCATGTTCTCTACCACTCTCCATCAGATAATTGATGGTTAGATTTCTCCTCCATATCCATATTTTCCTACATGGAACCCTAGTATGTGTTATTTTCGGTAATCTTCATACTTTCCACTCTTTATTTTAAATAGAGGCCTCATTAATTCATTTTTCGATGTGGGATTTCAACTAAGATATTTTGAAATGTCAAAAATGTGTGATCCCAATACCCTATATTTTGTTGAACCGATGGTACTTCAAATCATCATAGATTGATGAGTTTAAGGACCTCAATTTTATACTTGTTTGTGATTGATGACCTCAACCACTACCTATAAATATTTACGTTTTTCCTCCAATTATATGTCTCTAATTGCCACCAATGTTCTCCTAATCGAGATCATAATTTGGTGGTGACCCTTTCATTTCTCTTTTCCTCATATTAAGACTAAATTTTAGTAAACCAATTTCCGATGTGGGTTTTCCCACAAATAAATTTTCTATTTTCAACCTTTTATTTTCTAAGAACAATTTCAAATTGCGAGGACGCAATTTATTGAAGGAGGGGAGAATGTAACACCCCAAGATTTCATAGTGTGTTATTTCTTCAAAATAATTCAATAACATGCACTACACGCAACACCGAGTTCAAGCGCACCATGACTCACCAAACAAGCCGTTCAAAAAAGGTTATGAATAGTATTAACTAAATTTTAAACTTTATATAATCCTTATAATTTTAGAATCCATATTATGAGTTTCTTAGACATAATGTAAGAACAAATTCATCTTCACTATTGTAGTTTTACCAACATTTAATAGTGAACCCTTTTTAAATAAATTATTTCAAACTTTTTGACTAAATGGGGACATCAAAAAATTTAAAATGAAACATCCCAAGCTTACACGGTACGCTTTCCTTTGAATAAAACAGTAGCGTGTGTTGTACGCAACTTCGAGTTTTAACACACACCACAACCGATCAAACTAACCGTTATGGATAGTAATACCTAAATATTGAAATTATGTATATTTTATATTTTAAAATGGACTTCATTTTTGGATTCGGAATATCGAATTTAGCCTAAGGTGAAATTTTGGTACTTTTCGGATAACTTTCATATTTTGATGAATAGTGAAAATTACTAAATTTTAATTAAAAACAACTTTTTTAATCAAAATAATTAATAGTGATAAATTATGAATTTGAGTGGTTTTAAAGTATATTTAGAATATATTTTTACCATTTAATATAATGTTGGTCATTGGACATAATTTTACAATTAAACCGAACATAAACAAGTGTCAATCTTTTGATAGTTATTATCTCTTAAAAACACGCTTTTTGTTTTGACAGCGGGAATTAATTTTAAATTAATTTCTGCCACTTCTGTGTTTTGAATTTAGGAAAATGGATTCCATATTTGGAATCAGGATGTTCAAATTGTGTACATAGGTAACTTTTATTTTTAGACATTTTGAATAGTTACTGTGGTAAATATTTTATTTACCATGGTTAAAGGGTAAATCCGGTAAATAAGGGTTAAAAAATAATATTATAATAATACAAAATTACCATAAAACGTGTCCTAAACTTATTGGTGGACACATACCCGACCATGGGCATCCTTGGGTCAATTTTGGGACCCCTTGGAGCCACTTGTATGTGGTAGGGACACATTATATTAATAAAGTTAAAATAAAAATAAAAATGGAATAAGCTTACATATTTTAGAAGAACAATTTTTACATAGGGTTATACATGTTGGATTTTCGATTATAAATATTCATTAGAAAGATAAAAATATTTCCTACATGATTATATTTTATTTATAATTTTTAGACATTAAATAATTTATTTTATTTATGACACAATGATGATACAGTAATTACTATAATAGTGAAAAATTAAAATAATTGATATTATAAATACCCAAAAAAATATAATATGAAACTTTTAATGAATTAAACTAATTTTCTAGGATAATATGATATATTAGGATTGATTTAATTGACTTTGTTCGAAGTAATCAATCTGTTATGAGTTTCACAAAAATCAACTATTGAATAGTGTCAAAATTGACATAAAAGAGTTCTTAAAACAAATATTATATTATTAATTGATATTAAATTCTTAAAAATCTAAGGTTCGGCCAAAAGACTTATATCAGGATAGGTTCATCATTAATGGACCACTTTTGGGTCGCTTGGATTTATATAGTAAGTTTATTAACCATATTATATAAATATACAAAGAGACATTGTAAAAGTGAAACTAATTAACTTAGAGTTAATACTTAAATATAAGGTTAATATAAGTACCCAAACCTGTCTAAATTCTATTGGTTGAGTGGTTTTCGACCTATCCCCACATTATCCTTTGAATAATGAACTTTGGAGCCATTGGAAACCGAATATGAATTTATTATAAATTAATATTTCTAGCTTTTCCAAAGGTGCCCCTCACCCCTCTTATAAAAGGGAACTCCTCCTTCTCATTTCTTCACACCTCTCAAGCCACTTGGCTCATCCAAACTATGCCCAACTAAGCTCCCCACATCCCTCTCCTCCTCCTTGAAGCTTCCCCTTAGGCAGAAAGCATTTCAACAAGTCCTTTGGATCCAACCAAAGTGAGTTACCTAAATTAAAGGTAACGTTTTCTCTTAAATTGTTTTCATTTATTTTCCTTCTCCAACCCCCAAACTCTTTTTATTTCCTTTCTTTTGTAACAACACCAGTATCCTCAATATACTAGGATGTTGTTATAAGAATGATTCAAACTACACATACACACAACTCCATCTAATGGATGATGAACACAATGTTTCTGTGGATGGCAAACTAACGCCTCACGAAACGATGATTGTTCAAATACATCTTACCGCCTCTCATGGTGGCCATTATGATGGCACTGTAATTAAATATGATGTTAATGATATATATTTTATATATAAGCTTCTGTAATTCCATTTTATTTCATACCATTATTCGTTTCAGGTTGTATATACATACGATAATTTCATTTGAGGAAGTGCGGACTACCGCCCCCTTAAAATGATATGACTCGTTCATACCACACATGGAACGTATAAAGGATGGTGTTAATGAACTTAAGTAACATATATAAAATATTATATTATACTGGAATATTAATATACCTATGTATCATTTGGATTAGATTCTTTTAAAATAAAAATTAAATGGAAGTAGCGTTCGTGCGTACGTACGGACTACCGTCTCCACGAACGCGATGAGATTCATTCTCCATCGTATCCATTCAAGTATAATTATCATTTGATGATTTAAAAATGATGTTTAATAACTTGATACCATTCTGGATATGAATAATATACATCCCATTAATAACAAATATGGCTCACATAACAAAGAATATAAAGTAAAATGAACCCGTTAACACCCGAAATGACGATAATTCTAAGATATTATTAACAAATCAATGATAAAAGATCATATATGATATAATATTAAAGTAAATGATTCTTTTATTATTCAATAACAATTATTTCACCATTATACAGGAGGTAAACCTACCATCGACCCAGGAAAAAGTACAATGTAAGGGATTTTCTAATCTCACTTTTAATTTCGTGAGAATTCTATTGTTCACCACTTAATTATTGCATGTGGTGTATGTGTACTGCCCATGATTGTATTCATTTTGTAATATACTTTAATTTATGATTATTTACATCATCATGGTATGATACTTCTTTTATGGGTGTATGTTTCGAAAGTTACCTAATCGATAAGGGAATTTGAGATTTCAATTTCCACTCATTTGGCTTTACACATATTTCATTGATTATATTACCCCAAGATTATGTGTGGAATCACTATTAATTTGATTATGTCATAATTTCCACTCCCCTTCCTGTGGATATAAGTTTGATGCACATAATCACTCCATTGGTAATTCTCAAGTCATTGATATGAATTTGATAAGAGTAATTTTAACTCATTCTCCATTTGTTGAGTTAAACATACAATTCGTTGGTATTGTTTTTTCAAGAATATGTGTGAATGTCCTTTGATTGTTTTACACTGAATATACAATCATATTTAGTGTATTTATATTTTTCACACATAATTATGTCATTGATTTATCCTTAACCTAAGGATACAACCTTTACAAGAGATTTCATCTCAATTTACATTCCATTGAGACTTCTTTGTTGATATACACCAAATCACTTTTATGTGGTGTATATAACGTACTTTGACATAGTATATCATGAATCCCTTTATTCTCATGATATTACAAAGTTTTGATTACCACAATTATTTGTATTCAAGTGTCTCTTTTGGTTGGAATCTCTAACTAAAATACCATTTTTAAAATGATTTAAAGACTTATTCATCTAAATCTTTCTCATTAATGTCCATGTTTTAAAAAATGGTTTTAAGGATTTATTTATATGGACATTAAAGTTTACAAATTAAAACTCCTTTTAAAAAGTTTCAAAGTGGTATGGGACACTTTGATTCAAAAATCTACTTTTAAATGGCTTCTTGACAAATAGTGTGACTTTTAAATGTTTTCAAGAAAAGGGGGAAATTTCTCTCAAATAGTTTTGATGATTACTTTCAATTATGTCAACATACTTCATTATTCATTATTGAGGTTAATGTGATACAATACAATCTTCCATATTGTATCAAATGAGTTATGTTTGACTGTGGATGTTCTATTTTTATACCATTCATGGTTTGTGGTTAACGTATTGACATTTCGTATGCTAGTTTTAATACGAATGTTTATTTTATGCTTAAACCTATTCATATGAGGAATGCATTGGACTTAATAAGTGACGGGTGGAGCCCGCTATAGCTCCTCGATGCATCGGTAGGTCTCATGAGACAAACTAGTGTCTTGGCACAAGGCCTTGGCAAAATCTTATTTGTAGACTTGGCACGAGGCCTTGGATATGTGGTTATGATAGTCTGGCATTATGCATTCCATCATTATGAAAGTGGTTATTGATATTGCATGTGATCATTCGACTAGTAGAATATCCATGTGAGTAAGTAAATGGCATTATTTCATTTTACCTTTGCCATTTTATGCTGAAGTTCAAGTTTAAAAGGCTTTTGTTTTAATTATAAATTGCCTTAAGTGTTTATGATTATTTATGAAAGCTTCTGCTATAATGTTATCCTTACTGAGCATCCGAGCTCACCCCTTTCAATGTTTTATTTTTTTTCCCAGGATTATGAAGAAGTAATTTATGAATGACCTGCAGGGATAGTATGAGGGGATATGAAGACAAGATGTTTTTTTTATGATGTAATGTAAAACTTATGAATATATCTAGTGTTTCCAAGGCTACTAAACCAATCGGTCTTTCGAGATTTGATCTTTCTTGTGATCATGCCAATGTTACGAAGTAATGCACCGACTCTGGGTAGCTGGGGTCGGGGCGTTACAAATTTCATGTGTGGTGGTGAAAACCTAATAAGTTATTGACCTATACATTAAATCAATGATTTAAAATTTTAATTATTTTGAGTTAACCCTCATTTGGGACATGATCAAAGATTTGGTGGATATAATTTTATATATTTAGAAACCATGTAGGATGTGAATTTTTTGGAGAGAAAATGGGAATTTTAATGGAAACATGAGAAGCGCTATAAATTCAATGATAATGTAGTATGATGGTAATAGTTTTCCAAGAGTATTTCTTAGGATGTGATGTGTGATATGGTATATGAGATATACATTTTGGGATTTTAATTCCACAGAGCTGGAACATTGATCAATGTTCGAGTCAAAGATATCAAAAGACCTCAGATGCACCTCCTTATATCACAAAGACTACAGACTATTAGAAGTTGTTTAGGATGTTTCCATGGGGAGATCCCACCCTCTTATTAGAGTAAAAATATTTAAAATAACCTAAATCATACAAAAATAATATAAATATATTTCATGTCTAGAGGTTGTGTATGTTGTATTTCATATAAATGATAAAAACAGTGATATATTGTGAAAAAAAGAATTGGTATCATCTGAAGAAGTGAGTATCCAACCATGAAATTGGTTTGAATACCATGAGTAATAAATAGAAAATAAGTATATCATAAGTCCTTAGAATAACTAGATGGATAGATTCCCAGTAGGCCACAGTTCCTAGGAATAAATATTTGAACCAATTCATTGAAACATGATGTTAGAGAACCCATTTTAAGAGTAAAAAGTATTTTTTGTATTTCAGTCAGTGATTGTACACTCTTTTATTAATGTTGAAGTGAATATGGATGGATATGGATTTATTGATAGAGGCTACCCTAGATCTGGTAGTGGAATGTGAGGAAATAATCCACTTTGAGTGTTCTATATAATGCAACTAGTTATATATTCATATTATGGAGTTTTAAATTATATTGATATTCCTAATATTTATTTTCAATATGTACTAATGTTAATTGAAGTTTTTAGAGAATCCAAAAATGACATTAAAAGTCATTTTATGGATTTAAATAAAAATAAAAGTTTTGGGGTTCATGAAGAAGATGTATATGACTTAAACATAAAGATTTATGTTCTACATATAATAATTTTATTAATGATTACTTGAATTTTATGTTTAATTTAAGGCTTCAAGTATTGAGCATAATGGTTTGGGGTGATTATCATGCTTTGAACTGTAGTGCATGACTCTGCTAATCGTATGTCTCTATTGATCATAAAGATTCATCATATGAAATCACTGTCCACTCTAATGATTTGATGTCTTTTTAAAAATGGTAAAGGAAGGCAAATAATATTCTAAAAATAATGATTTTATAATTATAAGACTTTGATTTTACTAATGTTATACTTGAACATAGATGAAAATTTCTATTATTTATTGGATGAAAAATAAAGTTTCTATATTTCAAAAATATATAAGATGAAATTATTTTGGATGATGAAGGATATGTTCATACATGGATTAAAAATTACAAAGACATAGAAATGGTTGTGATTGACACATAGGAATAAATATAATCAGATATTTATCCATGGAAAGTGAAAATCAAATCTTTTTTGAAAATCGAGTTTCCAAAACTACATAAATTAGAGGAAAAAAATAAAGATTATATCTTCGTTCTTGTGAGTTTATAAAATCACAATACATATAGAATCAATGATCTTAGTTTTTTAGTGATATCGATTGAGTATTTACACTACATATATTCATTAATGTTAAAAAATTGAATTATCATGCTTTTATAAATAAGGGTAATAAATAGAACTAGAAAACATTGAGATGATTTCTATCATAGTGTATATCATCTTGATCAGAGGATGTTCTTGTATTTGTGAGTAATTGATATGGAAATATGTTAATATTACCAAGATTTCAGAAATGATAATACTTCCTGATTTTATTAATCTTGAATAGAAACATGAGTTCCAAGCTGTTGACATTATTTACTAAGAACATGAATGCATGAATGTAGAAGAATAAAAGTTTATTTTATTCTCCCACATTTCAAAAATGTGGTGTGTTTATTATGATTTTTTTGGAAAAATAATTGAGAATAATAAATAGTGAACATGAATTCATTATTACTCGAAGTGTTTATTCTTTAATAGTGCTTATATTCTAGTGGATGTTTTTCCAATATTGAATTTTCATGTGAGTTTGATGAAACTAAGAAGATAAGGGAAATGAAGAAGAAGAATCCACTAGGATTGTGGATATATGACTATAGTTAGATCTGAGTTGAAAAGAGAACTCAAACACTTTTGAAAAAAGAAAGAGAATCTACTACAACATGCAA
This sequence comes from Viscum album, assembly GCA_963277665.1. Lineage (NCBI taxonomy): Eukaryota > Viridiplantae > Streptophyta > Magnoliopsida > Santalales > Viscaceae > Viscum > Viscum album. The sequence continues at coordinate 427,295,839 of OY728123.1, read as the reverse complement.
TAATTAAGAAGTGATTAAATAAGAGCATACCCAAGTGATAAACTGAATATCTCCAGTAAAAATTTTGAGACTAATTTCAGGTTCTTAAATCTACGAAAGATATATTCTAGGCTATATTCCTAAAAATTTATTTTTAGAATCTATTTTATAGACACATATGAACATTAAATTGTGAAGTCTTCTATAGAATTGGTTACATGAGATAAACTTGAAGATAATTAGGTAGTTGAAAAATATAAGGTGAGGAAGAAATTAATATTATTATTGTTATAAATCAACCCAATTCATTGAGTAGATATTCTTTGGATGATGTTTGTAAGAGAAGAACCATCTTGTTTTTATGACTGTGGAAGTAGTCTAAATATCCCTTTTCTTCTATCATATAGTGTATAATTTTCACAAGCATTAGATGGTGAAAAAATGTGTAATAATGTCAAAATAAGGTTTCTAGATGATACATATCCACACATTTTAATTATAGATTCAATTATAGAGAATGATATATGATCGAATGGGAGTTGACATGACAAGGGACAGTTACCAAAACTAGATATGATCCTTGTAAAAATAATTGTTCTATTTTTAATTTCAGTATTTTTAATTCATATAGGTGGTTATAATGGTTAAATAAAAAGAGATACATTCAAATACTGATAGGTGACAGAGGTTGAAATTAAAATGGGTTCAAAGAGAAAATAATAATTGGTTTTCAGTAAAAGTTTCCATCAAGTCATTTAACCCATTATTAGGTGTGTCTGTACGGTCCACAAGGATATAAAATGCTATATCTGATTCATGGTCCCCTCTAATTATAACTTTTATGTTATTAAAAATTAATTAGAAGCATAAAGATCCCTCAAATTGGACTGAAATATTTTCATAGTTTATTTTGTTGAATACATGAAGTGTTCATTTTAGATGTTTTAAGAAGTGATATAGAAGGAACATTTAGATTCTATACCTATAAAAAATAATTTTAAATCTCATTCCAGAAATTTAAAAATAGATTGAAAAGTTATTTCAAAGAAACATCACAAGGATGAAAGTGGAAACACCATTAAATTAATATACTTTAGATGATAAGGATTTAATAGTTAAATATTTTGATCATTATCACTACAATGATTGTATATCATGATATGGTGATGATTTCATTAAAACGTGTGATGAGGAATACCTTGATGTCAATGATCATTTTAATAATTTCCAAATTAAAGTAGGTGATATATATTGTTAGATTCATAAAGGGAATAAAAAATCATAAGTCATAGCTAGAAAAATAAACTAATACAATGTAATATTCATTAGCAAAGTAAATGAGCTCAAAAAATACTTTAACTAAGATATTAAAGGATATGGATGAATATCCATTTCTTTAAAATAGACTTATATCTTTGTTTAATTTATAATTTCAAAGATATAAATTTGAGAAATATTTATTTAAGAATTTATTAATGGATGTATTCCATGAATTAGATTATCTTCATAAGGTCTCCACAGAGGTCCACTTTTCCCACATAGAAGACAAATAAAAAAGGGTGAATGATCCAGATAGCTCCTTAGTAGCCAAAAGAATAGTGTATAAGGATTAGGTTGGTAAGCTTATGAAATTATGAGAGATGATACTAAAAATAGTTGATTATGAAAATAATTCTCTTAATATGAGTTTTCTTGAGATGAAAATTAAATTAATAAGTCCAAATTTGGTCAAAAATGAATCTTCTCACTATAATTGGAAAATATCTTCTTCCACACAAACATTGGAAGTGAGATCTATATCATAGAGGGACAAGATGGTGTCTCAAATAGATTTATATATACTCAAGAAAAATCAACATCTACTTTAGGGAAAAATTTACCCTAAAACACATATAATCTTTCATAAACTAAATCATTCTCTATTGAAAGTACTGTAAATTTTTTTAAAAATATGGATGTCTAAAAATGATGTGGAATCCAAAAAAATGTAAAATATATATATGAATATGTGAATGATGAAATTACCTACAAAAGTGATACCAAAAGGATTGGTTTATTGATAAAAATTTGAGAGAAATAATATCTAGATAGAATACAAGTAATATTTAAAAATAAAGATTAATTGGAATATTTTAGTGCAACATGAGGTTTGGGATTATGGCTATTTGATTTTGGAACAATATGTTAGTATTTTCAAATTAGATAATTCCGAAATAAATGGGGTGTAATGTTGAAGATAGGAGATAAAAAGATGTAGTGAAGGAGACAAAATAAATGAAGAGTAATCTACCTAAAATGATCATTTTTAATCATTGATAATGTTATATGATTTTTTAGCTATTGGTGGTATTTTTTGTGATGATTTCTTATATAACCATTTCAGGTATTACAAATGGACGGAGTAGGAGAGAAAACCATTGCAGGTTCTGAAGCTGGTAACCAAACTAGGGAAGTATTCCATATGAAATTAATCACTGAAGATTGTTTTTAGACAATAAATTCCCTATAAGGTAATAAAGAAGTTTAAGAAATATGTTAGAAAATTGAAAATAAAAGCTTGTATTATAGTGATAGTGGCCACACCATAGACCATTTCAAGATATCACTGAATTTCATAGTGAAATGGAGAAATCTAAAAAAATAACCAATTTGAGAGAGAGATACCCAAATTGATATGATTTTTAACACTCCCTATGAAGCGTATTATATGATTATCAAAATGCTAAATGTCCAAGACGGTGTAGATGTGTGTAGAAGGAACAATAAAGTAGTGACCTAGGATTTTAGATCCTTTAAAATACATCGTTTGATCTATAACATGTTCACATGACACACCCAATGTAAAAAAACCAAATAATTTTTAGAAGACAATAATAATAAATATATAATAAACACTAATATGGTAAAACATAAATAGTTACCTCTTTTAGAAGATAAATAAATTATATGAGTCAATATTAAAAAAGTAATTTTTAATAAAAAAAATATATTTGTTATATATATTTTCTTCTAGAAAGATAAATTAACCATTTTTAAAATTTAAATTTTGAAAATTTAAAATTTATTTCTCAATTCCTCATAAAAAAATTATCTAAAGATTTATTTTTTAAATATTTCTAAAATAATCAATTTTTGGTAAATAGAAAAACTACATTTTTTTCTAATACTAAAAATGTAATATTACATTTATATTTTCAAAATCATTTTTATATAAAAATTATTTTTTATAAATTAAAATAAATAATTTAAAACTATTATTACTAATTTATAAAACCCATAATTATCATTATAGAAAATCTGTTAATATTTTATAAAAAATAATTTTTCACCAGATTCTTTTGTTAAATTAATTCATTGGTAAATTAATATTTTGATTTATTTTAATTGCACCTAAATCATATTTTAAAAATAATTTTCTTCTTAATATCATTAGAATAAATATATTTGTTAAATTTTTCTTATACATACCCATTTTTAATTAAATACACTTTTCTTAAAAACATGTTTTTACACGTTACACCTGTTAACATTAAGATTATTTTCCCTACACATGGAGTATTAATTTGATAAAATTATTCACATATTTGATGTAATATTTTTCATATAAATTAACAATTAAAGTTACATTTTTAGTTATAAAATATAGGTTATTAGGATTAATTCTAATTACCATGATAATATAAAAACAATTATTTTTAAATCATTATTGTATCAATTTTAATGATTTTATATGAAATATATTAAATTGAAATAATTTCAAAAATGAATATAGCATAATGTATAAACACCTAGATAAAAAGATTAACACCCATTTAATTGGAAATCAATAAAAAATAAGATTAATTTTCTATACTGGTCAAAATAATATTTTTCTACTAAAATATTTTTTCTACACATTATCTATTTCAATTTAAAATTTAATTTTATAACATTTTGAAAGGTAGATAAATTAAATATAGGTTATATTTAGTTCCATAAGACCTAAATTTTATTAAATGGGTTATTTTATATGTTTAATAAAACCTAAAATAACATAGTTTAAAACTAGTTAGCTAATTTAAAAGTAAAATAATAAAATGTAAACACTTAATGTTAAAACCCTATAACATTTTCAAAATATACATCGAAGGAATTTTTTAGGAAATTATACACCCAAATATATCCCAAAATCAATTATTCTTAATCTTTCAAGCCATTTACCTTTGAATAGTTCCTTTGTATTTTTAAAAAACAATGGGTGTTTCCAAAAGTTCTTTCTTCTCTTATAAAAGGGGACCGCTAACATCCCTTCAAACATGCATATATCTTTTTTAATTACTTCCTTAAACTCTTATATTTAACTATATATATAATTATCTTTTAAAAAATAAGACTGTGTTCACTTATAGTCTTTCTAATCCTTTCAATTTTAAGGGGACTTCCAAGGAAAAAATCATGCCTCTGACGAAAGTATTATATATTTCTTTTGTTTTTCTCCTTAATATTACTATGCAAAATATCTTATCCCCACAAAAATTTTATTAATTATGTATAACTCATATATTTTTATATTTTTATATTAATTTTAGACACATTATTCCATTATTTCAATCTACATTGAAAAACAAAGAACATTATTAGGGAATTCCGTGGACTATCGCCTCCATGAAGTGATGTTGTTTGTTTTATTGATTACCACATTTCATTGATGTTATTATTTTTTGTATAATGAATTAATAAAATATATATTACATAGTTATTATTTTTAAATGTCAATTTATTATCCACCTTGACCCTATAACATCTGACACCTTTTCATTGGCTTGAAAAGTGGCGGGGGAGTTACTGGCGTTAGGTGACATCCCCAAGACCCCGAAGGATGAAAATATATGAAATGCTATTCATGAAAATTGGTGTAATATTTTCCCTTTAAATATAAAATAACATATTAACACTAAACCATAACTTCTATGAAAAACTATACAATGAATGAAAAAAACCATCTAATCTCGAATGTAAACCAGAAACCAATAATATCAATGTGAGAACATAAAAAAATACATCTACCAAAAAACAATAAAATAAAACTGAATAAAAAAATTAATAAAATAAACTCTTAAAAATATCCATTCTCTAACTTTACATGCATCTCCATAATATCAATAAGCCTCACTAAATAAATGATATACCTTTTAATTGCCTATGTCCTGATAAATGACATATAAAAAATAGATAAGTTACCAAAGGGTTGAGTATGTACTCAATAGTATTTCCCTAATTACTTCCCAACTCAATAAACAAGGAGAAGAACCAGTTAACACATTTATATATTTTTCAATTCAAAAAATTTTAATTAGTTTCTATCAAATCCAAAATTCCTTCAAATGAAAATAATAACTAATCAATTAAATCATTTACCATAATTTGGAACCCCCAATTCTCATGTTTCCATACCTAAACACACTCTCTATCTAACACACACCCACACATTCATTCTAAGGGATAGTTCCATACTCATGAGTAGTCTCTCATTAATCCAGTAAGTCCTAACTAGTTAACCAATATCCTTTCACCCTAATGGAAAACACCCCTTATTTTGGGTCATGTCAAGAGGCACCAATGGCACACACCACTCTATAGGATCACATAAAAAGATACCAAGTCACTTAATCTATATATAAAAAATTCCATTCCTAAAAATTTCACTATAAAATATTATTTCATTATTTTGTTGGCACCTTAATTCATCAAACAATTTCATAATTTTAAAACCATCATTTTAATGTTATAAACACAGATGTTTTCTTTAATTTATCCAAATTACCTAAATTTACAATGTCATAACAAAATAGTATTTCCAATATTAATCACACAGTTATTTAAAAGTAATTTCATTCACATAATTTAATCATAAAGTTTCCTTCATTTTCAAAGTCATATGATTATGGGAGAGAGGCCACCTACCTCTCAACGATTGTAAAAAACAATGAATGACTATAAGATCATTTTGATCTAAACCTGTACATTCTTTCCTTCAATATATTTGGTCACACTCATCATGATTCCCATTATATGACATTGATCTGTCCATAAAAGATAGTATATATGGTTTTGGGATAGAGAAGAAGAGTTGATCTAATAATAACTAGAAATAATGATGAATTACCAATGAATCTGATTATCCAACGTTCCTTGATTCAAAAAAAATATTTCTAGAATAATAGGAATTGACAAAGGATCACTGGGAGGAAATGTAATTCGTGATCATTAGGGATTATGTTGATAATGAGTTTATTAGGAGTTAATTAAGATTAAAACCACAGTTATAGATGTATTAATAGCATGCCTCACGATTTTTCAAACAATGTGCCAACTGGTCAAATGATAATAGAAAGTAAAAGTATCCATATAATTTTGGATAAATGATTTTGAAAACCATGAACCAATAATGGGTTGATACTATCTCAATCCAACCCCTTACATGGTTAACTCGTATAGTGGCATGTCGTGCACCAAATATGATTTTTTCTATATTTTAATTTGCACAGTTTCACCCTAGAACTCTGATGCACGCCTGTCGCGGGGCATAGAAAAATGAAATTTCTATATTTTACTAGTGGATTATAGGGACTGACTAGAGTTGTCTCACTTGAGGTGCATTATAGTCGGTTCAATCACTAATTCAATTTAACCTAATCTAATTATTTTTGGTTTTTTAATTAATTATTGAAAATGATTTATTAATTTTTTTGGAAAAAATGAAATTAAAATAATAAAATGAATAATTTAAATATAGATGAAAACATAATGAAATCATGGAAGAAATTTCTTGGTCGTAGGGTTGGATAACACAGGTTCATTCATCATTTATTTTTTATTTAAATTCAATTTGATAATTAATTTAGTGAAACACTATTAATGAATTACTCTCCATTTATTTATTTAGTGTTTGATTTTATCATGAGTCCAAAACACTAAACCAGACCTCCTCCAATAGTCAAGTACGGTAAAAACTCAACCGAGAATGTTATTCCTAAAAGACACATCTCCACTATATGTCATTACATACCTTTTGGAAACCCCAGACCCACTGTATAAAGGGTTTTCCTATAATAAGGGAGGGAAATGGATGAATTAATTTAATGTAATAGATTTTTAAACAACACTATGTTGGAAGACCGCCGCACCCGTGCAATATTTCCACCTCCACCACAAATAGAATATTTTTTTTTGAATTGAAGCACAATAATGAATAACACTATGACTCCACTCCATGGTCCTAAAATCTAGATAATCACATGACATAGAGAAGTGCATAGAAATCATGATGGAAATATGGGAGAGAGAGAATGAGAATTAGAGTTGGAAGAGAAAAATTAAAAAATAAGAAAGGGGAACAGTTTAATACAAAAAAGATTAATGCATTACAATGGAAATGAAAACTAAAAATAAAAACAATAAAGAAAAAAAATTCCGAAATGGATCTTGGACTCCTATACTTGGTTCCCCAGATAGTGTTGTAAAGGATTGGAATCCTTTGAGAGGTTAGATCTCCTCTCTTTTTATAGGAATATTTCTGTCCTCCAAAGGTTGTAGCTTTGTTGATCCATTAATTAGTCAATGCATGCATGAAAACCTTAATGAAAATTGTTCAATAATTTTGTTTCTGGTCATCCTCTAATGTTCACCTCATTTGGCCACTTGTTGTATGAGTTATGAATTTTTCATTGGAGGCTTATGTTTTTGGACGAAGGATCCATGCAGATTCTTCCAAACATATGTCATTCAATGGATGCCTGAATGGCATCAAAACTCCAAGTAATTTATTTTATGAACTCCCATTTTGGTCCTCTTACATCTATATGTCCATGAAACTTATTTTTAGGTTTTTAGGCCAATATAGAGGTCCGATATGGTGGTGGGGTCCACACTGTCTACCTGGAAATATTTTCAAATTCACTCATTTTTATGACCACTATATGATCGATTCTGCCTGTGGTATAGAAGAAAACGATGAAGGAAATTAAATAAGGATCCTAAAAAATAAAATTCAATCAATTTGGATTTATATGTTTCAAGAAATGACTAAATTACTTTTGATTTAAATTTTTTTCCAAAAACCCGGAGTTAAGAAATTTTCACCATTTTGCTCAAAACAAATCATAAATCTAAAATTGAATCATAAAAGCTCAAATTGATAATTTTTTTATGATTAAAACAATTTAAATACAAAAAAAATTCTTAAATATTAGCTATATCAAATCCCCCACACTTAAACTATTCTTGTCCTCATGTATAAAATCCTAACATAGAATTCAGTGGAAACCAATATTACCAATATTCAAATTCCAAAATAATAATATTTGAAAATTTCAATTTCAAATCAAACATTAAATAATTCAAATAATATATCAATTTAATATCCCATTTTTCTAAGAAACAATTAATTATAATATTTTATTTTCACCTTTGAAAAATGATGTAACTTCTTTTTTCATTCATTCAAGCTTCTCAATCCATTGTTATTAAACTTGCCACATCATGATTTACCTAACCATTGAATTTTGACACTCATATCTCATGATAAAATTCAATTAGAGTTACTCTCATATCATGATTACATGCACCTTATCCATAATATTGTAAAATAAATACTTTCTCCACTTTGTAATGACAAAAGGCACAAAAAATCATGAGGACTTTTCAATAAAGGTTCAAATGACTATGAGGCTTAAGGGTGGTAGGATTTGATGTTTTAAAAATTAAGGCTCACGGAGGGGGTTTATCTCTAATGTACAGAGCATGATATCAAAAAGAGTAACAAAATTATCCTTTTCAAAGTAATAACACCCACATACCTCAGAACTCAAAGCAAGGTCATGCTCAAAGTAAATAATAATGAATGATTAAAGCACCCTCTTGATTTTTTTTAATTTCGTACTTTTTTTATTTTTTTCAAAAGTTTTGATCAGATCAAACCTCAAATCCATCACCTAACCACAAAAAATAAGAGGACCATCAGTCTAGAATATAGTTATTTTTTATTTTCCTAAATCACAAACCATTTTTCTCATGTTTTTTTTATTTTTGGAAATTTTTTATTTTTATTTATTTTATTAATTCAAGAGGGGAGAAATGATGTTCAATTAACGATTGCACAAACTTTTAAAATTCCCATAATAGAACCCCCACACTTATTCCTTACAATGAATAATATGCCTTCCACCATGATTCCCTTCACCCCCACACTTCATTTTTAAAATATCATGCAAATACCAAGAGAATGGTTGGAATGGATAAAAATTGATTGAAACCTTGATCATCCATATAAAGGTCATTCATGATCTCAATGGGCTATAAAAAAGGATTGATGTAAAAATAGTCTTTAAGGATAATGTCTTTTCCAAATATGCCTCAATCATTTTAAATGTTCTTTTGTACAGTCATAGCTTTGACAAGTTCAAATTCAGGTTCTGGTCGGTGACATGTCCCAAGATCACTCAAGAAATATGCTCATTAGAAAAATGAAGAACTTGGTCTTGAAATCCTCTCAAGAATGAGAAATATAATATTGGAAAAATCACTCATGAATAATAATTACAAATCAATTCAAATGAACTTCATAAATTCAAAGCATGAAAGATATTAGGGAATTTTAATTTACATGAATCAATTAATTCCTTCAAATAATGATTCATCATTTCAATATCCATGATTCAGTTTAAAAATTCAATGCTCAATTTTAATCATTCAATATTATTAACATTGAAATATAAAACATGGCATCACTGGATTCCTATGAAACTCATGTCTCCTAGATAAGTCATGTAAATCAATAATTCAAGTGTGGACATGCAATTTTATCTTTAAAGATTAGAAAAAGTTTTGGACCAAAAAAAGTAAAGAGTTTAAAGATTAAACATTTAATATGAAATCCCTTTTGAAATAAATCTTCAGTTCTCTTTTTCTATTTAAGGCTTCCTTTTCCCATATATGAACCGAAAAAATATAATTACACACTTAAGAACAAGTATCATGTTATTAAAGCTGAAAAAAATATGGAGAAATGGGTGGTATTCTAGACTAATCTAAGAAAATTGAAATATAGAAAGAAAGAAAAGATAAATCTAGGTATGATCTCCCAAGTGGGCCCTAAATATTTACTACCTCTAGTGAGTAGTACCCGCTATTATCTATAATTTGATGATGTGTGTATATTCATTGACTTGAACCACCACATGTGGATTTTCCTAGCTTGTAGTTCTTCGTTCCTTTTTAGGAGGACCCATGGATAGATTACACTAGATCCACACCCTTCACAATGTGTCCCAGTTTTCCTAGTTCGGGTAGGATGAAGAATGGAGGCTCTTCCTCCTTCATTGATACTTGTGAAACGTTCTCTTACTCTTCCATTAATCCATCTCATGAAGGTTCATTGTGTTTAGAGAGCATCAAGTGTTCCTAAACAAGTGATTTTTTTTCATCTTCTTATAAGGAAAGCTGAGGATTGGCTAAATCTTAAAGATCAAAATTATAAAGAGTGATCCTCAAATTAGATTGAATGAAATTAGAAAAGGTAGAGTTCATGGAAGGATTAACTCCCTAAGTTAGTTTTGGTTCAATCATAGCCTCAGTGGTATGTGCCTCTTGGAGTGGGGTATCTGATGATGGAAGTAGCTACTCAAAATCCTCCACTTTGTGTTTGGCCTCTACTTTTTGGATGTATTCAGTGAAAACTGGGGGCACTTATTTCTTTGCATTGAATCGTTGTAATTCAATTAGGTGTTATTCGATCATGCTCATCAAAACTTGTAGTGAGATACACGTCTCTTGGCCTTTTTGAAACTGTCTGCACATGATCATAAGATAGTCCCCCTTTCATTGTAGTTCCTCCTCAGTATAGTCTATTTATTCCACCTACATCTGTGAGTAATTATTCCATGCATAATAATTTTATTTTAAAGAAATCATTGAAAAATTATTTTTTAGATTTTTTAATGAAATCAATGAAAAATATTTTCCAAAATGTGAATTCTGAAAAATTGATCTAAATAACTACTTAGCTCCCCTGTAAGAGCTCCGGTTTTGACATGCACCTATCACATGGCGTGGAAAAGGAAAATTTATATATTTTCCTAATGCAGCATAGAGGCTGACTAGGGTCATCTCACTGGAGAAGCATTGAAGGTGGTTCAATCAATAATTATAATTCACGTGATCTAGTTCTTTTTTGTTTTTTTAATAAATTTTTGAAAATGGTTTTTTGATGGTTTTGGAAAACATGCTACAAAAATAATGAAATGAAGAATTCAAATTTAGATGCAAACCGAATTATATCATGGAAGAAAGGTCTTGGTCCTAGGCTTGGATAACATGGGTTCATTCATTATTTGTTTTTTATTAAAATTAAATTTTATAATTGATTTAGTGAAAAATCATTAATAAATTACATTCCATTGATTTGTTGAGTTTGTGATTTTAGCAAGCATCTAACACACCAAACCAAACCTCCTCCAGTAGTCAAGTATGTTAACACCTCAACCGATAATTTTATTCCTAAAGGACTCAGCTTCAACTTATGCCATTTTATCCCTTATGGAAACCAAAAATCCACCGTATGAAGGGTTTTCCAAATAGAAGGGAGGGAAAATGGATGAATCAATAGAAATGAATGGATTTGGAAACAATTCTATGGTGGATGACCGCTGCACCCGTGTAATATTCCCACCTCCACCACAAATTGAATATAATTTTTTTTCAGTTGAAGCACAATAATAAAGAACATTATGAAACCTATCTTCGGTCCAAACCATGAATTAATCACTTTACATAGATAAGTTCATAGAGATTACAATAGAAAGATGGAAGAGAGAGAATGAGAATTAGAGTTGGAAGAGAAAAAGTGTGGAAGAAGATAGGGGAACACTTTAATATAAAAAAGATTAATTCATTATAATGGAAATGGATACTAAAAATAGAAAGAAAATAATGAAATAAAATTACTAAATGGATCTTGGCCTCCTGTCATTGGTACCCCATATGGTGTTGGGATAGATTTGAATCCTTTGAGATGCAGGAGGTCCTCTCCATTTATAGGTAGATTTCGGTCCTCCAAAGGTTGTCACGTTTTTGACCCATTAATTGGATGATACACACATGGATGCCTTCATGATAGTTGTCCATTAATGTGTTGTACGTTTACCCTCAAAATTGAAGCTCATTTGGAATCATGTTGTATGAGTTATGAATTTTTCATAGGAGGTTTCTCTTTCTGGATGAAGGATCCAGATGACTTCCTTCAATCATATGTCATTCAATGGATGCATTAATGGATTCAGAAATCCATGAATTTTTTTTTGTGAATGCCCCTTTTATTCTTCCTTCATCCCCAAGTGTAAGAAACTAATTTGTGGGTGTGTATACCCAGATGGATGTCTATTACGGTGGTGGGGTCCACGTTGTCCACCCAGAAAAATTTTCAACTTCATTGATTTTTTTTCGGCCTCTATGTGATCGATTTAGCCCCTGGTCGAAAAGAAGAAAATTAAGGAAATAAAATGAGGATTTTAAAAAAATAAATCAATTTGGATTTATATTTTTCATGAAATTACTAAAATACCCATGATGTAAAAAACTATCCAAAATCCAGAAATAAGAGTTTTTCACTATTTTTCTCAAAACATATCATAAATCCAAAATCGATTCATAAAAACTCGAATTGATAATTTGGGATGATTAAATCAGTTTAAATGCAGAAAAAATTGGAAAATATTAGCTCTATAAATTCCCCCACACATAAATTGTGCTTTTCCTCAAGAATAAAATCTCAACATGGAATTCAGAGGAATCCAATGTTAAAAATATTTAAATTCCAAAGTAATAAAATTTTACAATTTTCAATATCAAATCAAATATTAAAAAATTCACATAAAATATAAATTTAATATCCCATTTTTCAATGAAATAATTAATTCTTATATTTTACTTTTACCCTTTGAAAAATGATGTAACATCTTGTTTGATTCATTCAAGCCTCTTAATCTATTATCATTAAACATGCCACATCCTGATTTACCCCACCATTGAAATTTGACTCCCATATCTCATGATACAATTCATGTAGAGTTATGCTCATATCATGAGAACATGCACATTATACATAATCTTGTAAAAGAACTAGTTTTCCACTTTGTAATGAAAAAGGCACATAAAATCATGAGTACTTTTTAGTGAGGGTGCAAATGACTCTAAGGGTTATGGTGGGTAGGATTTGATGTTTTAAAAATTATTTCTCAAGGTGGGAGTTTATCTCTTATGCACAATGAATGATATCAAAAAGTGTAATGAAATTCTCTTCTTCAAAGTAGAAAAACCCACTTCCCCCAAAACTCAAAGCCATATAATGCTCAATGTAAAGCATAATGAATGATTAAAGCACCCTCTTTATTTTTATTTTCATAATTTTGTACTTTTTTTTATTTTTCTGAAAGTTGTTATCATATCAAACCTCACATCCAACACCAAACCACATATGATAAGAGGACTGCAAGTCTATAAAATGGTGATTTTTGGTTCTCCCAAATCCCAACCCATTATCCTCATTTTTTGGTTATTTTTGCCAATTTCTTATTTTTTTTAATTAAAGAGGGGTAAACAATGATGTACAATTAATGATTCCACAAAATTTTACAATTCCCATAATAGCACCCCCAAATTTTTTTACAATGTATAACACCCTTTCCACCATGATTTCCTTCACCCCCACATTTCATTTTTAAAATATCATGAAAATACTAAGAGTAGTATAGGAATGGATAAAAATCTCTTGAAACATGGCTCATCCCTATAAAGGTCATTCATGGTTTATATGGATAAAAGAAGGATTGATGTAAATGTAGTATTTAAGGATAATGTATTTTCCAAATATTCCTCAATAATTTTAAATGTTATTTTGTATAGTCATAGCTCTGAAAAGTTCAAATGAAGGTTCAGGTTGGTGAAATGTCCCAAGATCACTCAAGAAATATTCTCAAGAAAAAAGGATGTACTGGGTCTTGAAATCATCAAGGGAAAGAGAAATATAATATTGGACCGTCACTCATGGCATGAAAACTAATAACAAATCAATTCAAATGAACATAAGAAATTCAAATCATGAACGATGGTTGGGAAATTTCATTTATATGAATCAATTAATTCCTTCAAATCATTTTTCAACATTTCAATATCCATGATTCTATTTAAAAATTCAATTCTCAATTTTAGTCATTCAATATTATTAACATTGATATCTAAAACATAGAATAACTGGATTCCTAAGAAAGTCATGTCTCCTAGATAAGTCAAGTAAATAAATAATTCAAGTGTGGACATGAAAGTTTATCTTTAAAGCTCAATACATGTTTTAGACCGAAAAAGTAAGGAGTTTAAAAGTTTAAACCTGAAAAATGAACTCCCTTTTTAAATAAAGCCTCAATTCTATTACTCAATTTAAGGATTCCTTTTACCATATATGAACCTACAAAATAGAATTAATCATTTAAGATTGAGGATCATGTCATTAAAGCTCAAAAATATAAGGCCGAGTGGGCCGTATTCTTGACTAATCTAAAAAAATTAAAATATAAAAAGCATGTAAAGATAAATCTTGGTATGATCCCCCATGTGGGCCCTGGATTTTTACTTCCTCCTATGGGCAGTACCAGCTGTTATCCATAATCTGATGGTAGGTGGATGTTCTTTGACATAAACCACCACACGTGTCTTTCCCCAGCTTGTAGTTCTTTATTCATTTTTTTGGAGGACTCAATGGATAGAGTACCCCAGATCCGCCCCCTTCACAATGTGGTACAGTTTTCATGGTTGGGGTAGGAAGAAGAATGGAGCCTCTTCCTCCTTCATTGCTACTGGTGCAACATTCTCTTTCTCTTCCATTACTCCCTATAATGAATGTTCATTATCGTTAAGGAGATTCAAGTGTTCCTAAAAAGGTGCCTTTTTTATCTTCTTCTAAGGAAAGATGAGGATTGGATGAATATGAAAGTTCAAAATTATAAAGAGTGATGCTCAAATTAGATTGAATAAAATCAGAAAACTTAGAGTTCATGGAAGGACTATATCCATATGTTTGTTCTGGTTCAATATTAGCCTCAGTGGTAAGCGCCACTTGGAGTAGAGTATCTGATGATGGAGGCAGGTAGTTAGACTCCTCCACCTTGAGTTTGGCCTCTACTTATTGGATTTCATTAGTGAAAACCGGGGGAACTTCTTTCTCGGACTTGAATCATTGCATGTTAATTTGGAGTTATTCGATCATTCTCATCAAAATGTTTTGTGAGATCCATGTCTCTTGGCCTTTTTGAAACTGTCAGAACATTATCATAAGATAGTCCCCCCTTCACTGTAGTTCCTCCTTAGTATAAGTTATTTATTCTTCCTACACCTGTGAGTAATTATTCCATGAATTATAATTTTATATTCAAGACATCATTAAATTTTGTTTTATTTTATTTATGAAATCAATGAAAAATATTTACCAAATGTGAATTCTTAAAAAGTGATTGAAATAGCTACTCAACTTCCCAGAAAGAGAGAAAGTTTTGACACACGCCTGTCGTGGGGTGTGGTAATTGAAAATTTATATATTTTCCTAGTGCAATATAGTGGATGACCAGGGTAATCTCACTTGACGAGCCTTGTAGTTGGTCAAATCAATAATTATAATTCACCTAATCTAAATTTTTTTGGGTTTTTTAAATAATTTTTTAAAATTATTTTTTAAAGGTTTTGGAAAACATTAAATTAAAATAATGAAATCGAGAATTCAAATACAGATTCAAACAAAATAAAATCCGTGAAGAAAGGTCTTGGTCTAGTGGTTGGATAACACGGGTTCATTCATTAGTTATTTTTTATTTAAATTAAATATGATAATTAATTTAGTAAAGCCTCATTAATGAATTACTCTCCATTGGTTAATGGATTTTTTGATTTTAGTATGCATCTGACACACCGAACCACACCTCCTCCAATAGTCATGTAAGGTAACACCTCAATAGAGAAAGTTATTACAAAAGGACCTGGCTCCATCATATTCCGTTTCATCCCTTTTGGAAACCCCAACTCCACCGTATGAAGGGTTTTCCTAAGATAAGGGAGGTAAAATTTATGAATCCTTGGAAAGTAATGGATTTGGAAACAGTGATGCCGTGGACGACCGCCACACCCAAGAAATATTCATGCCTCCACCACAAATAGAATAAAAACAATTTTGATTGAAACACAATAATGAAGAACATTGTGAAAACTCCCCCGGATCCAAGCCTCTAGTTAATCACTTTCCATAGATAATTTCATAGATATCATGATTGAATGATGAAAGAGAGAGAGTGGGAATTTCAGTTGGAAGAGAAAAAGTGTGGAAATAGAAAGGGGAGAACTTTAATATAATAATGATTAATTCATTACAATGGAAATGAAAACTGAAAAAAATAAAAGAAAGAAATAAAATACTTAAATGGCTCTTGGCCTCCTCTCCTTGGTTCCCCAGATGGTGTTGAGAAGGATTGGAATCCTTTGAGAGTTAGGAGCTTGTAACAGCCCGAGATTTTATGAAAAATAATCCTTTTAATTTTATTAATGTCTTATGTTGTACGCTACACCAAAAGGAGCTTGCACAACACGCATCCTTGTCTTGCCTTGCATTACACGCAATCGCGACCTTCCTCGATAGCGTGTGTAATACGCAATACCGAGTTTCACTAAACAACGATGTGCTATTAAAATATTATTAAAACTAGCCGTTATGAATAGTAATAACCACTTTTTAAAATTATGTAAATCTTATTTTTCAAAATGAACTTCATTCTTGGATTCGGAGTATCGAATTTAGCCTAAGGTGAAATTTTGGTACTTTTCGGATAACTTTCATATTCTGATGAATAGTGAAAAAATTACTAAATTATAATTAAAAACAACTTTTTTAATCGAAATAATTAATAGTGATAAATTATTAATTTGAGTGGTTTTAAAGTATATTTATAATATATTTTTACAATTTAATACAATGTTGGTCATTGGTTGTAATTTCACATTTAAACCAGACATAATCAAGTGTCAATCTTTTGATATATATTGTTTCCTAAAAACACGCTATTTATTTTAACAGCGGGATTTAATTATAAAATTAATTAATGCAACTTCTATGTTATGAATTTGGTAAAATAGATTTCATTTTTGAATTCGGAATATGAAATATAGCTTGGGATGAAATTTTGGCATTGTTCTGAAAAACATCAATTTTTGATGAATAGTGAAACTACTAAGTGGTAGGTTAAAAACTGAATTTTGCATAAAACTTAATTTTACCGCTTCTGTGAATGGAATTTCGAAAATCCGAGAGACACGGTTAATATCAAGGACTAAAATGTGGTTCAATGAGATGAAAATAATTTTTTTGGTGAATAGTAACTTTTTACTTTTTTTACCACGGTTAATAGTAAATAGGGTAACTAAGGGTAAATATGATATTAATATTACCCTAACACATGTCCTAATTCTATTGGACAAGTGTAATTCGACCAAAAACAAACTTAGGAATAAAATATGACCATTTAGGCCCACTTGGATTAGATTAGGACATTTATTATTAATTTATTTAAAGAAGGGTTAAAATAGTTAAAATCAAAGTTTAATAAGTAAATCATTTTTAATATGGGGTTATACATAATATAAATTCGACTATAAATATTCATTAGAAAGATAAAAAGATTTCCTACATTATGGTATTTTATTTGTAATTTTTAGACATCAAATAATATAATATATTTATGACACAAAGATGATGCAGTAATTATCTTATTAATGAAATATTGACATAATTGATAATATAAATACCAAAATAAATGTAATTTAAGACTTTTTATGAATTCCACTAATTTTCTAGGTTACTATGATATATTAATGTTGATTTAATCAACTTGTTTCGAACATATAATTCTGTTATGACTTTCACAAAAATCATATATCAAATAGTGTCAAAATTGACACAAAATAGTTTTAAAATCAAATATTATATTATTAATTGTTATGTTATTCCTAAAAATCTAAGGTTCGGCCAAATGACTTAGATAAGGATATATATATTAATAATAAACAATTTGGGGTTCGTTTGGCATGTTATAGTAAGTGTATTTACCATATATTGAAAGAAAACAAAAAGACACGGTAAAAGTTAAATTATTTAACTTAGAGTTAAATCTAATTGATAAGGTTAAAATAATACCCTAAACTTGTCTAAATCTTATTGGTTGATAGGATTTCGACCCATACCCACTTTAGCTTCGAAATAAGACCCATTGGAACCATTATAAACCGATTTTGACTTTAATATAAAATAATATTTTGAGGTATTCCTAAGGTGCCCCTCTCCTCCCTTATAAAAGGACACCTCCTCCCCCTCCTCCTCACACCAATTTGAGAACTCAAGCTCGGCCAACCCCTGCCAAAATCCCTTCTCCACTTCCCTAGCAACATCCTAGAGGTTCTGGTCTTCCTCAAAGACCAATTCTAGTGCCCTAAGAAGAGGTCTCAAAGAGGCACTTCAAAGAAGAGGAAATTACCGTTACCAATTCTTTCATCTTTATTTCTTCTTCCACTTCTTCTTCTTAGGTTGTTTCATTATGAAGTAATAACATCAGTATCACTCATATACTGATATGTTATTATAAGTATGAAACAACCCTATTTCACCATCTATCCATCCTACGGAAAAAGAAATCACCGCGCGTGCGTACGTACGGAATACCGTCTCCACGCCGTGGTGTAATCTATTTGCCACCACCACCTTACATGGATGGGTATAATGGTGTAAAGAATAACTATACATAGTTATTACAACATCATATTGATTCTGATATATTGTATAATCCACTCCAATTCAATTCAATATTTATAGAAATGATATCATCGCTCGTGCGTACGTACGGAATACCGTCTCCACGACGCAATGAGATTCATTCTCCATGTTAATCATTTAAGAATGATTATGATGTATATATAAGAAATAATAATGAAATATATGACATTATAAATCTACTGGATTTATGTATATATATACATATGTATGTCATCTACTTACTTCCATTTCAAGACAATAAGGAAAGGAAAACAGCATTCATGCGTATGTACGGACTACCGTCTCCATGAACGGTGTTTTTCATTTTATTTATCTACCTATTATATATATATATATACTGAATATATATGATATATAAATCATATTTTATATTCTGGAAGTAAGTAAATCATGATATAAGTAATAATGATGTCAATAACAACAAGTCAAAACACCTACGATAAATGAAACGATTTTACCCAAAACGCTTCTTTAACATGGAATTTACAAAAGAACGGGTAATATAATAAGTAAACCATATATGATATCATAACAATGAATATGATTATGTAATAAGTCAATAACATGATTTAAATCATTATACAGGAGGTTCGGACACTTACAAAGCAAGTCGGACCTAAGGTAAGGGAAATATCACAATCTCATTTTTATCCGAGATTGTTTATTCGTAAGTATTTTCTGGGGTGTATTTTATCATCCACATCCATGTTCCCACAATATTTAATATTGTTTCCATCCACTTGCAATAGTTTAAATCCAATTTTACCCTTAGGTGAGTTTTTAGTAAAGAATATGAAAGGAATCTTTTGCCGTTTTTCGTACGAGGTACTTTTTGACTTTTCCGACAAAAGTACGAAGAATGTTTTTTTAACTTATACGGCACGAACGGATTTATAATGTTTTATAAAGCCTTATTTTCATGAAGCTTACTCTAAAAGATTTCATGACTATTTTCAATAAAATCTATTTCTTTTAAAATTGCATGATGTTTTGTGAAAAGAAATTGATTTTGAAGAAGAAAGGATATTTTCCTCAAGAATTCAATTCAAGTGTTTTATCAAAATTATTTTCCATATAAGATAATAAAGGGTTCTGTTTCTATCCATATTTTTACATTGATTTGACTATGTTGTGATGGAATTATGTTTATGAATTCCTTTATCTTATATGAATGGTTTTATGATGTCATGTTGTTTAAGAATCCCATTTTTTATTACATGGGTTATGCAATGATGTATGATTTATGATTTTGTGGCACACATAAGAAAGGATTCATTAAGAGATGGGTGGGACCTATATCTCCCTCCAATGCATTGGGTAAAGATTTTATATCTCATGAGATAGACATGGCTGGAATGGTAGGTTATACCGGTTCAGTGAAACAGGACTGAAACGAGGATTAATCGATTCAGAAAGGGACTTTGTCCACTAAGATAGTCTTGGCAATGAGTCATGACTAACAAGAAATGATTTTTCCATGATTATGTGTGCATGCCACAAAGTTTCAAGTTTCATGTTATGATTATGGTGATCTCATTTTCACTTCTATGATTTGTTCCATGTTAAGATATTATGATCTCTTTTGCAGGTTATGATTTTCAAAAAAATATGATATGATTTTTATTTCTTTTGTATACCCTTACTGAGCATTTGAGCTCACCCTTTTATGTTTTCTTTTCCCCAGGATATAAAGAAAGGTTTTAGGTATAAAAAAAATGGAAGATCTTTACGGGAGATATTGAAGATCTTTCACCAGGATTAAAAGATTATGTACCGAGTTTCCAAAGACACTAAACTATTACGATCCTTGTGTGTGTGTTTTTGTTATGTACTAAGTATTCCGCAAATGTAAGGTAATGTCCATGTACGTCAGGCTTCGGGTC
The DNA here is from genome assembly GCA_963277665.1 of Viscum album. Lineage (NCBI taxonomy): Eukaryota > Viridiplantae > Streptophyta > Magnoliopsida > Santalales > Viscaceae > Viscum > Viscum album. Next base: position 427,275,082 of record OY728123.1, on the reverse strand, counting down.
CCTACAGTTGGTATCAGAGGAAAGGTTTAGTCAACCTTTGGAAACTAGGATGCGAAAACGTTAGTGAGATCCCTAGAGATATTTCTAAGGTATGTCTATGGATGTCCCTAAGGATAAGTATACGTATAAGATACAGTACTAGAACTACGGTAACGATCATAGAATTTAACCTAATAAGTTAGATATTGAGGATACTTCCCCATTACTAGATTGGTTTCTCTAGCATGATTTTTTCCTCTCACACTATTCTTTTTGGGTTTTAGACGATGGCTGGAACCCGAAGGAACCGTGTTGATCAATGCAATGGACAATGCAATGATTGCCCTCCTGAACAAACAAATGTTATGGGAGATGGAGTGCAAAATCTTATTGCTATACTTAAACAAGCTATGAATCATTCTGGACTTCCAAATGAGCAGAGAAGGGAACAATATTCTATTGAGTCCTTCATGAGGCAACGTCCACCTTCTTTCAGTGGGTCTACTGATCCATTAGTTGCTTAACAATGGATTAGTACTACTGAAAAGATATTTTCAGTTCTTCAATGTTCTGAACATGATAAAGTCATCTTAGCAGTATATCGTTTGGAAGGTGAAGCTGATCAATGGTGGAATCTTATCAAGAATACGAGGCCAAGAGATGAAATTGAGTCCATGGAATGGGACGAGTTCAAGAACCTGTTTTTCAGTAAGTACTTCCCTTGTATTCTTCGAACAAAGATGGAGAAAGAGTTTCTTGAACTGAAGCAAAAGGACGATGAATCTGTTGGTACCTATGAAGCAAATTTTACAAGACTTGCAAGGTATGCTTCTGGAATTATCATTCAACCTGAAAGTAAAGTTGATCGATTTTTCAGTGGCTTAAAACCTAGTATTCGAAGGGCATTAGCTATAAGAGACTTCAGTAGCTATGAAGAAATTGTGCATTGTGCTATCAAGGTAGAAATGGAAGTTGGTGTTACATATCCATCTCATGGTTTTGACAAGAAACGAAAGATGGAGTTCAAGGAGAAATCTCAGAATAATGATGAAAAGAAGATGAATGTTTCTTTATGCACAAAGTGTGGGAAGAAGCATGGTGGAGATTGTCTTAAAGGGACTAGAAAATGTTTTAAGTGTGGAAAAGAAGGTCATCGAGCAGCTGAGTGTCTAAGTAATGGAAAAAGGGTTTCTAATGATGTGAATAAAGCAAACACTGCAGAGAACGCACCGCCAACACTTCAATGCTTCAAGTGCAAGGAAATGGGGCATTATGCTAATAATTGCCCTAATCCAAGGGTTAATGATGATCAACATGAGCAACCACTGAAGGCAAAGGACAAAGGGAAATCACATGCGATCACTATTGGCAATGTTGAATATGACAACGATGTGGTGGAATGATTAAGTGTTTATGTAATGGGATTCCAAAATAATGTTGTATCATTGAGTATTGCAATATTTATTGATGTGGTATTCAAAGTGATTGAGATATTTTTTGGAAATAAGATGATATGCGCATAATGAAGACGAGAAAATGAAATGTTTAATAGTATTCATGAGCTCATGATTGATATAAGAACTAAGTGATATCATGGTTTGAGTATATAGAATTTTGAGGATTTTGGTATGTGGAAAGTGTTAACTTTTAACTGCACTCATGTTTTCACTAAGGTATTCAAGAGAATACACGATTAAGGACTTTGAATGTTTGGAATGTGACCAACAAGACATATCTTATGATATGTGGGGATCAACGACAGTATTAAATCTCTAGTAATCGTTGTCACTATATTATGAGAGTGGACTGCAGTATTATGTATAAGCCTAAAGATTAGACTGGATTATGTTGGACATAAGTTAGTATTGTTTAAGGATAGAAGATTTTCGATATTATTGATGGGATGTTATAGTAATGTAGTTTTAGAAAAAGGACAACCTGCAGGACGGGCGACAGCCCATCGCTTCGGACAAGGCTGTAGGATTCGAACCCACAACCGAAGTGCGACTGGCCTTTATCACCTACCACTGGCCTACAGGAAGTCCCTGTTTAGTAGAAACTAGTTTTATTTTATTAAGCGGTATGATATACGAAGTATAAGTTCATTTTTGGAACCATATACGATTAATCTAACCATAAGATGAACTTATAAATTTTCGAACCTTTTGTTTGAGACAGATGGAATGACCCGTCATTCTATCACATGATCTGCTAACAGTTCACGAATAACAAATTCAACTTCATTTATTTAAGAGATGAAGTAGAAATTGTTCAAGGCACGAACAATAGCGAGATTGTACCAAAATAAAGTAAGTATTTATTCTAATTCAAACTCTTCAACTTTAGGGAAACGATCTTGAAAACCAAAAATGTTGTCCTAGTGATCTTATACCTGATAAATCAGATGGTACCTTAGATCGTCGCAAATTTATGGATTTGTGATTACTGGATTTTCCATAGCCATGTTCTCTACCACTCTCCATCAGAACATGATGGTTAGATTTTTCTTCCATATCCATATTTTCACCTATGTTCTCCTACGTGGAAACCCAGTGATGAGTTAATTTGGGTAACCGTTACATTTCATACTTTAGTTTTTTAAAGCCATGTTTTGGTATTCCTTTTTACGATGTGGGTTTCTATTAAAGAAACTTTCGAATATTAAAGCATTTATAACCCCGACGAATTTCGAGGGCGAAATTCATTTTAAGGGGGGTAGAATGTAACAGCCCGAGATTTTATGAAAAATAATCCTTTTAATTTTATTAATGTCTTATGTTGTATGCTACACCAAAAGGAGCTTGCACAACACGCATCCTTGTCTTGCCTTGCATTACACGCAATCGTGACCTTCCTCGATAGCGTGTGTAATACGCAATACCGAGTTTCACTAAACAACGATGTGCTATTAAAATATTATTAAAACTAGCCATTATGAATAGTAATAACCACTTTTTAAAATTCTGTAAATCTTATTTTTCAAAATGAACTTCATTCTTGGATTCGGAGTATCGAATTTAGCCTAAGGTGAAATTTTGGTACTTTTCGGATAACTTTCATATTCTGATGAATAGTGAAAAAATTACTAAATTATAATTAAAAACAACTTTTTTAATCGAAATAATTAATAGTGATAAATTATTAATTTGAGTGGTTTTAAAGTATATTTATAATATATTTTTACAATTTAATACAATGTTGGTCATTGGTTGTAATTTCACATTTAAACCAGACATAATCAAGTGTCAATCTTTTGATATATATTGTTTCCTAAAAACACGCTATTTATTTTAACAGTGGGATTTAATTATAAAATTAATTAATGAAACTTCTATGTTATGAATTTGGTAAAATAGATTTCATTTTTGAATTCGGAATATGAAATATAGCTTGGGATGAAATTTTGGCATTGTTCTGAAAAACATCAATTTTTGATGAATAGTGAAACTACTAAGTGGTAGGTTAAAAACTGAATTTTGCATAAAACTTAATTTTACCGCTTCTGTGAATGGAATTTCGAAAATCCGAGAGACACGGTTAATATCAAGGACTAAAATGTGGTTCAATGAGATGAAAATAATTTTTTGGTGAATAGTAACTTTTTACTTTTTTTACCACGGTTAATAGTAAATAGGGTAACTAAGGGTAAATATGATATTAATATTACCCTAAAACATGTCCTAATTCTATTGGACAAGTGTAATTCGACCAAAAACAAACTTAGGAATAAAATATGACCATTTAGGCCCACTTGGATTAGATTAGGACATTTATTATTAATTTATTTAAAGAAGGGTTAAAATAGTTAAAATCAAAGTTTAATAAGTAAATCATTTTTAATATGGGGTTATACATAAGATAAATTCGACTATAAATATTCATTAGAAAGCTAAAAAGATTTCCTACATTATGGTATTTTATTTGTAATTTTTAGACATCAAATAATATATTCTATTTATGACACAAAGATGATGCAGTAATTATCTTATTAATGAAATATTGACATAATTGATAATATAAATACCAAAATAAATGTAATTTAAGACTTTTTATGAATTCCACTAATTTTCTAGGTTACTATGATATATTAATGTTGATTTAATCAACTTGGTTCGAACATATAATTCTGTTATGACTTTCACAAAAATCATATATCAAATAGTGTCAAAATTGACACAAAATAGTTTTTAAATCAAATATTATATTATTAATTGTTATTTTATTCCTAAAAATCTAAGGTTCGGCCAAATGACTTAGATAAGGATATATATATTAATAATAAACAATTTGGGGTTCGTTTGGCATGTTATAGTAAGTGTATTTACCATATAGTGAAAGAAAACAAAAAGACACGGTAAAAGTTAAATTATTTAACTTAGAGTTAAATCTAATTGATAAGGTTAAAATAATACCCTAAACTTGTCTAAATTTTATTGGTTGATAGGATTTCGACCCATACCCACTTTAGCTTCGAAATAAGACCCTTTGGAACCATTATAAACCGATTTTGACTTTAATATAAAATAATATTTTGAGGTATTCCTAAGGTGCCCCTCTCCTCCCTTATAAAAGGACACCTCCTCCCCCTCCTCCTCACACCAATTTGAGCACTCAAGCTCGGCCAAACCCTGCCAAAATCCCTTCTCCACTTCCCTAGCAACATCCTAGAGGTTCTGGTCTTCCTCAAAGACCAATTCTAGTGCCCTAAGAAGAGGTCTCAAAGAGGCACTTCAAAGAAGAGGTAATTACCGTTACCAATTCTTTCATCTTTATTTCTTCTTCCACTTCTTCTTCTTAGGTTGTTTCATTATGAAGTAATAACATCATTATCACTCATATACTGATATGTCATTATAAGTATGAAACAACCCTATTTCACCATCTATCCATCCTACGGAAAAAGAAATCACCGCGCGTGCGTACGTACGGAATACCGTCTCCACGCCGTGGTGTAATCTATTTTCCACCACCACCTTACATGGATGGGTATAATGGTGTAAAGAATAACTATACATAGTTATTACAACATCATATTGATTCTGATATATTGTATAATCCACTCCAATTCAATTCAATATTTATAGAAATGATATCATCGCTCGTGCGTACGTACGGAATACCGTCTCCACGACGCGATGAGATTCATTCTCCATGTTAACCATTTAAGAATGATTATGATGTATATATAAGAAATAATAATGAAATATATGACATTATAAAGCTACTGGATTTATGTATATATATACATATGTATGTCATCTACTTACTTCCATTTCAAGACAATAAGGAAAGGAAAACAGCGTTCATGCGTACGTACGGACTACCGTCTCCATGAACGGTGTTTTTCATTTTATTTATCTACCTATTATATATATATATATACTGAATATATATGATATATAAATCATATTTTATATTCTGGAAGTAAGTAAATCATGATATAAGTAATAATGATGTCAATAACAACAAGTCAAAACACCTACCATAAATGAAACGATTTTACCCAAAACGCTTCTTTAACATGGAATTTACAAAAGAACGGGTAATATAATAAGTAAACCATATATGATATCATAACAATGAATATGATTCTGTAATAAGTCAATAACATGATTTAAATCATTATACAGGTGGTTCGGACACTTACAAAGCAAGTCGGACCTAAGGTAAGGGAAATATCACAATCTCATTTTTATCCGAGATTGTTTATTCGTAAGTATTTTCTAGGGTGTATTTTATCATCCACATCCATGTTCCCTCAATATGTAATATTGTTTCCATCCAATTTCAATAGTTTAAATCCAATTTTACCCTTAGGTGAGTTTTTAGTAAAGAATATGAAAGGAATCTTTTGCCGTTTTTCGTACGAGGTACTTTTTGACTTTTCCGACAAAAGTACGAAGAATGTTTTTTTAACTTATACGGCACGAACGGATTTATACTGTTTTATAAAGCCTTATTTTCATGAAGCTTCCTCTAAAAGATTTCATGACTATTTTCAATAAAATCTCTTTCTTTTAAAATTGCATGATGTTTTGTGAAAAGAAATTGATTTTGAAGAAGAAAGGATATTTTCCTCAAGAATTCAATTCAAGTGTTTTATCAAAATTATTTTCCATATAAGATAATAAAGGGTTCTGTTTCTATCCATATTTTTACATTGATTTGACTATGTTGTGATGGAATTATGTTTATGAATTCCTTTATCTTATATGAATGGTTTTATGATGTCATGTTGTTTAAGAATCCCATTTTTTATTACATGGGTTATGCAATGATGTATGATTTATGATTTTGTGGCACACATAAGAAAGGATTCATTAAGAGATGGGTGGGACCTATATCTCCCTCCAATGCATTGGGTAAAGATTTTATATCTCATGAGATAGACATGGCTGGAATGGTAGGTTATACCGGTTCAGTGAAACAGGACTGAAACGAGGATTACTCGATTCAGAAAGGGACTTTGTCCACTAAGATAGTCTTGGCAATGAGTCATGACTAACAAGAAATGATTTTCCATGATTATGTGTGCATGCCACAAAGTTTCAAGTTTCATGTTATGATTATGGTGATCTCATTTTCACTTCTATGATTTGTTCCATGTTAAGATATTATGATCTCTTTTGCAGGTTATGATTTTCAAAAAAATATGATATGATTTTTATTTCTTTTGTATACCCTTACTGAGCATTTGAGCTCACCCTTTTATGTTTTCTTTTCCCCAGGATATAAAGAAAGGTTTTAGGTATAAAAAAATGGAAGATCTTTACGGGAGATATTGAAGATCTTTCACCAGGATTAGAAGATTATGTACCGAGTTTCCAAAGACACTAAACTATTACGATCCTTGTGTGTGTGTTTTTGTTATGTACTAAGTATTCCGCAAATGTAATGTAATGTCCATGTACGTCAGGCTTCGGGTCCCTACAGTTGGTATCAGAGGAAAGGTTTAGTCAACCTTTGGAAACTAGGATGCGAAAACGTTAGTGAGATCCCTAGAGATATTTCTAAGGTATGTCTAGGGATGTCCCTAAGGATAAGTATACGTATAAGATACAGTCCTAGAACTACGGTAACGATCATAGAATTTAACCTAAGAAGTTAGATATTGAGGATACTTCCCCTTTACTAGATTGGTTTCTCTAGCTTGATTTTTGCCTCTCACACTGTTCTTTTTGGGTTTTAGTCGATGGCTGGAACCCGAAGGAACCGTGTTGATCAATGCAATGGACAATGCAATGATTGCCCTCCTGAACAAACAAATGTTATGGGAGATGGAGTGCAAAATCTTATTGCTATACTTACACAAGCTATGAATCATTCTGGACTTCCAAATGAGCAGAGAAGGGAACAATATTCTATTGAGTCCTTCATGAGGCAACGTCCACCTTCTTTCAGTGGGTCTACTGATCCATTAGTTGCTGAACAATGGATTAGTACTACTGAAAAGATATTTTCAGTTCTTCAATGTTCTGAACATGATAAAGTCATCTTAGCAGTATATCGTTTGGAAGGTGAAGCTGATCAATGGTGGAATCTTATCAAGAATACGAGGCCAAGAGATGAAATTGAGTCCATGGAATGGGACGAGTTCAAGAACCTGTTTTTCAGTAAGTACTTCCCTCGTATTCTTCGAACAAAGATGGAGAAATAGTTTCTTGAACTGAAGCAAAAGGACGATGAATCTGTTGGTACCTATGAAGCAAATTTTACAAGACTTGCAAGGTATGCTTCTGGAATTATCATTCAACCTGAAAGTAAAGTTGATCGATTTTTCAGTGGCTTAAAACCTAGTCTTCGAAGGGCATTAGCTATAAGAGACTTCAGTAGCTATGAAGAAATTGTGCGTTGTGCTATCAAGGTAGAAATGGAAGTTGGTGTTACATATCCATCTCATGGTTTTGACAAGAAACGAAAGATGGAGTTCAAGGAGAAATCTTAGAATAAGGATGAAAAGAAGATGAATGTTTCTTTATGCAAAAAGTGTGGGAAGAAGCATGGTGGAGATTGTCTTAAAGGGACTAGAAAATGTTTTAAGTGTGGAAAAGAAGGTCATCGAGCAGCTGAGTGTCGAAGTAATGGAAAAAGGGTTTCTAATGATGTGAATAAAGCAAACACTGCAGAGAACGCACCGCCAGCACTTCAATGCTTCAAGTGCAAGGAAATGGGGCATTATGCTAATAATTTCCCTAATCCAAGGGTTAATGATGATCAACATGAGCAACCACTGAAGGCAAAGGACAAAGGGAAATCACATGCGATCACTATTGGCAATGTTGAATATGAAAACGATGTGGTGGAATGATTAAGTGTTTATGTAATGGGATTCCAAAATAATGTTGTATCATTGAGTATTGCAATATTTATTGATGTGGTATTCAAAGTGATTGAGATATTTTTTGGAAATAAGATGATATGCGCATAATGAAGACGAGAAAATGAAATGTTTAATAGTATTAATGAGCTCATGATTGATATAAGAACTAAGTGATATCATGGTTTGAGTATATAGAATTTTGAGGATTTTGGTATGTGGAAAGTGTTAACTTTTAACTGCACTCATGTTTTCACTAAGGTATTCAAGAGAATACACGATTAAGGACTTTGAATGTTTGGAATGTGACCAACAAGACATATCTTATGATATGTGGGGATCAACGACAGTATTAAATCTCTAGTAATCGTTGTCACTATATTATGAGAGTGGACTGCAGTATTATGTATAAGCCTAAAGATTAGACTGGATTATGTTGGACATAAGTTAGTATTGTTTAAGGATAGAAGATTTTCGATATTATTGATGGGATGTTATAGTAATGTAGTTTTAGAAAAAGGACAACCTGCAGGACGGGCGACAGCCCATCGCTTCGGACAAGGCTGTAGGATTCGAACCCACAACCGAAGTGTGACTGGCCTTTATCACCTACCACTGGCCTACAGGAAGTCCCTGTTTAGTAGAAACTAGTTTTATTTTATTAAGCGGTATGATATACGAAGTATAAGTTCATTTTTGGAACCATATACGATTAATCTAACCATAAGATGAACTTATAAATTTTCGAACCTTTTGTTTGAGACAGATGGAATGACCTGTCATTCTATCACATGATCTGCTAACAGTTCACGAATAACAAATTCAACTTCATTTATTTAAGAGATGAAGTAGAAATTGTTCAAGGCACGAACAATAGCGAGATTGTAACAAAATAAAGTAAGTATTTATTCTAATTCAAACTCTTCAACTTTAGGGAAACGATCTTGAAAACCAAAAATGTTGTCCTAGTGATCTTATACCTGATAAATCAGATGGTACCTTAGATCGTCGCAAATTTATGGATTTGTGATTACTGGATTTTCCATAGCCATGTTCTCTACCACTCTCCATCAGAACATGATGGTTAGATTTTTCTTCCAAATCCATATTTTCACCTATGTTCTCCTACGTGGAAACCCAGTGATGAGTTAATTTGGGTAACCGTTACATTTCATAGTTTAGTTTTTTAAAGCCATGTTTTGGTATTCCTTTTTACGATGTGGGTTTCTATTAAAGAAACTTTCGAATATTAAAGCATTTATAACCCCGACGAATTTCGAGGGCGAAATTCATTTTAAGGGGGGTAGAATGTAACAGCCCGAGATTTTATGAAAAATAATCCTTTTAATTTTATTAATGTCTTATGTTGTATGCTACACCAAAAGGAGCTTGCACAACACGCATCCTTGTCTTGCCTTGCATTACACGCAATCGTGACCTTCCTCGATAGCGTGTGTAATACGCAATACCGAGTTTCACTAAACAACGATGTGCTATTAAAATATTATTAAAACTAGCCGTTATGAATAGTAATAACCATTTTTTAAAATTCTGTAAATCTTATTTTTCAAAATGAACTTCATTCTTGGATTCGGAGTATCGAATTTAGCCTAAGGTGAAATTTTGGTACTTTTCGGATAACTTTCATATTCTGATGAATAGTGAAAAAATTACTAAATTATAATTAAAAACAACTTTTTTAAACGAAATAATTAATAGTGATAAATTATTAATTTGAGTGGTTTTAAAGTATATTTATAATATATTTTTACAATTTCATACAATGTTGGTCATTGGTTGTAATTTCACATTTAAACCAGACATAATCAAGTGTCAATCTTTTGATATATATTGTTTCCTAAAAACACGCTATTTATTTTAACAGTGGGATTTAATTATAAAATTAATTAATGCAACTTCTATATTATGAATTTGGTAAAATAGATTTCATTTTTGAATTCGGAATATGAAATATAGCTTGGGATGAAATTTTGGCATTGTTCTGAAAAACATCAATTTTTGATGAATAGTGAAACTACTAAGTGGTAGGTTAAAAACTGAATTTTGCATAAAACTTAATTTTACCGCTTCTGTGAATGGAATTTCGAAAATCCGAGAGACACGGTTAATATCAAGGACTAAAATGTGGTTCAATGAGATGAAAATAATTTTTTGGTGAATAGTAACTTTTTACTTTTTTTACCACGGTTAATAGTAAATAGGGTAACTAAGGGTAAATATGATATTAACATTACCCTAACACATGTCCTAATTCTATTGGACAAGTGTAAGTCGACCAAAAACAAACTTAGGAATAAAATATGACCATTTAGGCCCACTTGGATTAGATTAGGACATTTATTATTAATTTATTTAAAGAAGGGTTAAAATAGTTAAAATCAAAGTTTAATAAGTAAATCATTTTTAATATGGGGTTATACATAAGATAAATTCGACTATAAATATTCCTTAGAATGCTAAAACGATTTCCTACATTATGGTATTTTATTTGTAATTTTTAGACATCAAATAATATAATCTATTTATAACACAAAGATGATGCAGTAATTATCTTATTAATGAAATATTGACATAATTGATAATATAAATACCAAAATAAATGTAATTTAAGACTTTTTATGAATTCCACTAATTTTCTAGGTTACTATGATATATTAATGTTTATTTAATCAACTTGGTTAGAACATATAATTCTGTTATGACTTTCACAAAAATCATATATCAAATAGTGTCAAAATTGACACAAAATAGTTTTTAAATCAAATATTATATTATTAATTGTTATTTTATTCCTAAAAATCTAAGGTTCGGCCAAATGACTTAGATAAGGATATATATATTAATAATAAACAATTTGGGGTTCGTTTGGCATGTTATAGTAAGTGTATTTACCATATAGTGAAAGAAAACAAAAAGACACGGTAAAAGTTAAATTATTTAACTTAGAGTTAAATCTAATTGATAAGGTTAAAATAATACCCTAAACTTGTCTAAATCTTATTGGTTGATAGGATTTCGACCCATACCCACTTTAGCTTCGAAATAAGACCCTTTGGAACCATTATAAACCGATTTTGACTTTAATATAAAATAATATTTTGAGGTATTCCTAAGGTGCCCCTCTCCTCCCTTATAAAAGGACACCTCCTCCCCCTCCTCCTCACACCAATTTGAGCACTCAAGCTCGGCCAACCCCTGCCAAAATCCCTTCTCCAATTCCCTAGCAACATCCTAGAGGTTCTGGTATTCCTCAAAGACCAATTCTAGTGCCCTAAGAAGAGGTCTCAAAGAGGCACTTCAAAGAAGAGGTAATTACCGTTACCAATTCTTTCATCATTATTTCTTCTTCCACTTCTTCTTCTTAGGTTGTTTCATTATGAAGTAATAACATCAGTATCACTCATATACTGATATGTTATTATAAGTATGAAACAACCCTATTTCACCATCTATCCATCCTACGGCAAAATAAATCACCGCGCGTGCGTACGTACGGAATACCGTCTCCACGCCGTGGTGTAATCTATTTTCCACCACCACCTTACATGGATGGGTATAATGGTGTAAAGAATAACTATACATAGTTATTACAACATCATATTGATTCTGATATATTGTATAATCCACTCCAATTCAATTCAATATTTATAGAAATGATATCATCGCTCGTGCGTACGTACGGAATACCGTCTCCACGACGCGATGAGATTCATTCTCCATGTTAACCATTTAAGAATGATTATGATGTATATATATGAAATAATAATGAAATATATGACATTATAAAGCTACTGAATTTATGTATATATATACATATGTATGTCATCTACTTACTTCCATTTCAAGACAATAAGGAAAGGAAAACAGCGTTCATGCGTACGTACGGACTACCGTCTCCATGAACGGTGTTTTTCATTTTATTTATCTACCTATTATATATATATATATATACTGAATATATATGATATATAAATCATATTTTATATTCTGGAAGTAAGTAAATCATGATATAAGTAATAATGATGTCAATAACAACAAGTCAAAACACCTACCATAAATGAAACGATTTTACCCAAAACGCTTCTTTAACATGGAATTTACAAAAGAACGGGTAATATAATAAGTAAACCATATATGATATCATAACAATGAATATGATTCTGTAATAAGTCAATAACATGATTTAAATCATTATACAGGAGGTTCGGACACTTACAAAGCAAGTCGGACCTAAGGTAAGGGAAATATCACAATCTCATTTTTATCCGAGATTGTTTATTCGTAAGTATTTTCTAGGGTGTATTTTATCATCCACATCCATGTTCCCTCAATATGTAATATTGTATCCATCCAATTGCAATAGTTTAAATCCAATTTTACCCTTAGGTGAGTTTTTAGTAAAGAATATGGAAGGAATCTTTTGCCGTTTTTCGTACGAGGTACTTTTTGACTTTTCCGACAAAAGTACGAAGAATGTTTTTTTTAACTTATACGGCACGAACGGATTTATACTGTTTTATAAAGCCTTATTTTCATGAAGCTTACTCTAAAAGATTTCATGACTATTTTCAATAAAATCTATTTCTTTTAAAATTGCATGATGTTTTGTGAAAAGAAATTGATTTTGAAGAAGAAAGGATATTTTCCTCAAGAATTCAATTCAAGTGTTTTATCAAAATTATTTTCCATATAAGATAATAAAGGGTTCTGTTTCTATCCATATTTTTACATTGATTTGACTATGTTGTGATGGAATTATGTTTATGAATTCCTTTATCTTATATGAATGGTTTTATGATGTCATGTTGTTTAAGAATCCCATTTTTTATTACATGGGTTATGCAATGATGTATGATTTATGATTTTGTGGCACACATAAGAAAGGATTCATTAAGAGATGGGTGGGACCTATATCTCCCTCCAATGCATTGGGTAAAGATTTTATATCTCATGAGATAGACATGGCTGGAATGGTAGGTTATACCGGTTCAGTGAAACAGGACTGAAACGAGGATTACTCGATTCAGAAAGGGACTTTGTCCACTAAGATAGTCTTGGCAATGAGTCATGACTAACAAGAAATGATTTTCCATGATTATGTGTGCATGCCACAAAGTTTCAAGTTTCATGTTATGATTATGGTGATCTCATTTTCACTTCTATGATTTGTTCCATGTTAAGATATTATGATCTCTTTTGCAGGTTATGATTTTCAAAAAAATATGATATGATTTTTATTTCTTTTGTATACCCTTACTGAGCATTTGAGCTCACCCTTTTATGTTTTCTTTTCCCCAGGATATAAAGAATGGTTTTAGGTATAAAAAAAATGGAAGATCTTTACGGGAGATATTGAAGATCTTTCACCAAGATTAGAAGATTATGTACCGAGTTTCCAAAGACACTAAACTATTACGATCCTTGTGTGTGTGTTTTTGTTATGTACTAAGTATTCCGCAAATGTAATGTAATGTCCATGTACGTCAGGCTTCGGGTCCCTACAGAGCTCCCCTCCTTTCATAGGAAGATTTCTATCCTCCAACACTTGATATATTGTTCACTTATTAATTGGCTTATTCACATATGGATACCTTCATGAAAGGGGTTTACTATGGTTTTTTCCATTCACCCACCAAATTTTAGGTAATTTGGCCACATTTTCTATGTGTTCTGATGTTTTCATTGGAGGTTTTTGTTTCTATATGAACGATACAGAGAGCTTCCTCCAAACATATGTCATTAAATGGCCACCTTAATGGATTCCAAATTCAATGTGATATATTATATAAACTACACTTTAAGTAATATTTCATTCCCAAGTTGAAGCAGCTCATTTAGAGGTGTGTAGGCCGAGATGGATGTCTGTTACAGTGGTGGGGTCCACGCTGTCCTTCCGGAAATTTTTTCAAATTCATTAATTTTTTATGGCCTCTATATGATCGATTCAACTCGTGGTCCAGAATAAATAGATGAGGAAAATAAAATTAGGATTATAAAAAAAATTCAATCAATTTGGATATATATTTTTCAATAAATCATTAAAATACCCTTGATGTACAAATTTGTCTAAAAACCTAGAGTTAAACAATTTTCACCAGTTTTCACAAAACACATCATAAATCCAAAATTGATTTATAAAAGATAAAATTGATAATTTGGAAAGATTAAAACAATTTAAATTCATAAAAAAATTGGAAAATATTAGCTCTATCAATTCCCCCACACTTAAATTGTTCTTGTCCACAAGAATAAAATCTCAACATGGAATTCAGAGGACAGTAGTGTTACCAATATTAAAATTCTAAAGTAATAAAATTTAACAATTTTCAATGTCAAATAAAACATTCAAAATTCACCTAAAATATTAATTTAATTTCTTATTTTTCAAATGAACAATTATTTCATATATTTTACTTTTCCACTTTGAAAAATGAAGTAACTTATTCATTCCTTCATTCATGATTTTCAATCTATTGTTATTAAACATGCTACATCATGATTTAACTCACCTTTGAATTTTGACTCTCATCTCTCATGATACAATTCAGGTAGTTTTATGTTCATATCATGAGAAAATGCACCTTATCCATAATTATGTAAAAGAATAACATTATCCACTTTGTAAGAAAAAAGGCACATTAAATCATGATGAATTTTCAATAAAGGTTCAAATGACTTTAAGGATTAAGGTTTGTAGGATTTGATGTTTTAAAAATTAATGCTCAAGGAGGAGGATTATACCTTATGTAAAATGCATGATATCAATAAGTGTAATAAAATTCTCCTCTTCAACATTGCAACACCCACTTCCCCCAAAACACAAAGCAAGGTCATGCTCAAAGTAAAGCATAATGAATGATTAGTGTACCCTCAAGATTTTTTTGCACTTTTTTTTATTTTTCTAATGTAATGATCAGATAAAACCTCACATCTATCATGTAAGCTCATACAATAAGAAGGAAATTTTTTGTAAAATGGTAATTTTTGGTTTTCCCAAATCACAACCCATTTTTCACATTTTTTGTTCATTTTATCAATTTTTTTAAATTCAAGACGGGAGAACAATGAAGTAAAATGAATGATTCCACAATATTTTAAAATTCTCATAATAGAACCCCTACACCTTTTTCTTACAATGTATTGCATCCCTTTCACCATTATTCCTTTCAACCCCACCCTTCATTTTAAAAATATCATGAAAATACCAAGAGTAGGGTAAGAATGTAAAAAATGGCTTCAAACATGGTTCATCCCTATAAAGGTCATGCATGGTCTCTATAGGATAAAAGAAGGATTGATTTAAAGGTAGTATTTTAGGATAAGGGATTTTCCAAAGATGCCTCAATCATTTTAAATGTTCTTTTGTACAATCATTACTTTGAAAAGTAAAAATGCATGTTCTGGTCGGTGACATGTTCCTAGATCAGTCAAGAAATATTCTTAAGAAAAAAGAGAAAGTAATTGGTCTAGAAATCCTCTTAGGAATTAGAAATATAATAATGGAAAATCACTCACGTCATGAATAATAATAAAAAATCAATTAACATGAACTTCATAAATACAATGGGTGAAGGATGGTAGAGAAATTTCATTTACATGAATCAATTAATTTCATCAAATAATGATTGGTCATTTAAATATCCATGCTTCAATTTAAAATTTCAATTCTCAATTTTAATTACTCAATCTTATTAACATTGAAATGTAAAACATGGCATCACTAGATTCCTAAGAAGCACATATCTTCTAGATAAGTTATGTAAAGAAATAATTCAAGTGTGGACATGAAATTTTATATATAATGCACAAAACACATTCTGGACCAAATAAAGTAAGGAGTTTAAAATTTTAAACATTAAAAATTTACTCCCTTTTGAAATAGAGCTTTAGTTATATTCCTCTATTTATGGCTTTAATTTCCCATATATGAATCTACAAAATAGAATTACTCACTTTAGAACAAGGATCAGATCATTAAACCTGAAAAAGATAAGCAGGAGTGGGCCGTATTCTGGACTAATCTAAAAAATTGAAATATAAAAATCATGTAAAGATAAATCTTAGTATGATCACCCAAGTGGGCCCTAAATATTTACTAACTCTAGTGGGCAGTACCAGCTGTTATCCACAATCTAATGGTGGGTGGATATTCTTTGACTTGAAAAACCACATGTGGATTTTCCCATATTATAGTTATTCATTATTTTTTAAGAGGACTCCATGTTTAGAGTACACTAGATCCACCCACTTTGCAATGTGGTACAGTTTGCATGGCGGGGGTAGGATGAAGAATGGAGCCTCTTCCTTCTTTGTTGCTACTTGAGTAATGTTATCTTTCTCTTCCACTAGCCCCTCTAATGAATGATTATTTTCATTTGGGAGCATAAAGTATTCCTCAACAGGTGAATTTTTGTTTTCATCTTCTTCTAAGGAAATCTGAGTATTGACTAAATCTGAAAATAAAAAATTGTAAGGAGTAGTTCTCAAATTTGATTTAATGAAATCATAAAATGTAGAGTTTATGGAAGGATCATCTCCTTGAGTTATTTCTGGTTCAATCTTAGACTCAGTGGTAAGTGCCTCTTAGAGTAGAGTCTCTGATTATGGAGACAGGTAGTTAGACTCTTCCACCTTGAATTTGGCCTCCACTTCTTGGATGTCTTCAGTGAAAACAGAGGGAACTTTTTTCTTGGATTTGAATCGTTTCAAGTAAATTTGGGGTTCTTCAATCATGATCATCAAAATATGTGGTGAGATCCATGTCTCTTGGTCTTTAGGAAACTATTTGAAAATT
Source organism: Viscum album (assembly GCA_963277665.1). NCBI lineage: Eukaryota > Viridiplantae > Streptophyta > Magnoliopsida > Santalales > Viscaceae > Viscum > Viscum album. The sequence continues at coordinate 427,257,971 of OY728123.1, read as the reverse complement.
ATCATAAGATACTCCCCCCCATTCTCTATATTTCCTCCTCGGTATAGTCTATTTCTTCCTCCTGCACCTATGAGTAATTATTCCATGCATAATAATTTTATTTTTAAGATATCATATAAAAAGTTTTTTTAAATTTTTTTATGAAATAAAATAAAAATAATAAGAAATGTGAATTTTCAAAAAGTGATCGAAATAACTACTTAGCTCCCCGGAAACAGTTCATGTTTTGACGCACGCCTCTCGTGGGGTGTGGAAATGGAAATTTTAAATATTTTCTTAATGTAGCATAAAGGCTGATCGGGGTTGTCTTAATTGAGGAGTGCTGATATTGGTTCAATCACTAATTGTAATTCACCTAATCTAATTATTTTTTTAATTAATTCTTGAAAAATGTTTTTTTAAATTTTTAGAGAACATGTAATTAAAATAATGAAATGAAGAATTAAAATCCAGATGAAAATAGAATGAAATTAGGGAAAAACGGTCTTGGTCCTATGGTTGGATAACATGTGTTCATTCATTATTTATTTTTTATTTAAATTCAATTTGATAATTCATTTCGTGAAACCTCATTAGTGAATTACTCTCCATTTTTTTGTTGAGTGTGTGATTTTAGCATGCGTTCGACACACCTAACCACACCTGCTCCAGTATTCAAGTAGGGTAACAATTCAACCGAGAATGTTATTCCTATTAGACCCCACTCCACCATATACTATTTCATCCCTTATGGAAACCCTAAATCCACCAAATGAATGGTTTTCCTAAGAGAAGGGAGGGTAAAAGAATGGATCAATGGGATGTAATGGATTTTGAAACAGTGTCGTGGTGGATGGCCACCGCACCCATTCAATATTCCCGCCTCCACCACAAATAGAATAAAAGAATTTCGATTTGAAGCACAATAATAAAGAACACAGTGAAACTTCCCCCTGGTTCAATCGTTGAGTTAGTCACTTTCCATAGAAAAGTGAATACATATCAATATGTAAAGTTGTAAGAGAGAGAATGAGAATTAGAGTTGGAATAGAAAAAGTGTTGAAGAAGAAAGGGGAACACATTAATATTAAAAAGATCAATGCATTACAATGAAAAGGAAAACTAAAAATAAAAAAAATAAAGAAATAAAATTCTTAAATGACACTTTTCCGCCTCTCCTTGGTGCCCTAGATGGTGTTTGGAATGAATTGAATCCATTGAGAGGTAGCAGCTCATCTCCCTTTATATGCAGATTTCAATCCTCCAAATGTTTTCACATTTTTGACCCATTAATTAGCCAGTTCATTCGTGGAACCCTTCATTAAGGTTGTTCCTTAATGTATTTTCCATTCAACCTCCCTATTGCAGATAGTTTGTCCACCGTTTGTATGAGTTAGGAATTTTTAATCGGTGGTTTTTGTTTCTAGACGAAGGATCCATGTAGCTTCCTCCAAGCATATGTCGTTTAATGGCAACCCTAATTGCATTCAAACTCCATGTAATTTATTTTGTGATCACCCCTTTTATTTTTACATTATCCCCAAGTGTGAGAAACTCATTTGGATGTGTGTAGGCTGAGATGGATGTTTGTTACTATGGTGGCGTCCACACTATCCGCTCAGAAAAGTTTCATTGATTTTTTACGGCATATTGATTATCGATACATCCCCTGGTCCAGAAGAAAAAAATGATGGAAATAAATTTAGGATTATAAAAAAACAATTAAATAAATTTGTATTTAATTTTTTCTTGAAATGACTAAACTACCCTTGATGTAAAATTTTTTCCAAAAATCCAGAATTAAGTGATTTTCACCATTTTTCTCAAAGTAGATCATAAATACAAAATTGGAATATAAAAGTTCAAATTGATAATTTGGTATTATCAAAACAATTGAAATGCATAACAAATGGGAAATATTAGCTCTATAAAACTTTCACAGTTTGGATAAACCATTCACCAAATATACAAACACCTAGTGACTCCCAAAATGAGATTCATAGTTTCCTAGAGGTTGTTAACAGATTCCGCTCATCATGAAAAAACTGGACACCTCTATAAATACCTTCAAAACATGATGAAACATTCATGAACTTCTTGAATCTCAACCCAAGAATTGTACAATATTAATACATATAAAATAATTGTCACGTATAGAAATATAGGGTACAAAATTCTAGCCACCATTAGTCATTATGTCATTTGAAAGGAGAGAACCCTAGTTAACTCAGAAAAGGTTACACCACTACTCTAACATTTACTTCTCATGCTCCCATGTATCGTCCTAGATCAAATCATGTTTCCAAAAAACCTACACTAAACAGATGATTTTACTATGTAATATTTTATCTTAACTATCCACAATACATATTAGTATATGAATTAACAATGAATCTGGTCAAATATCATCCCATAAAATCACATGGTTAGCATCAGGTTGGTAATTTTACAATTTAGATAAATGAATCAGATTATGCACCGAACTGGACCTTGGAGGCAGAGCCAAATGATATTCAAACTCACTAACAAGATCTTGAATATCAAAAGGTAAAATATACTTATGATACAAATTTACATTCTTACAAAAAACAACAATTCCCTAGCCTTAGAGAGATTCTAAAGAACACATGATTTACCTATAAAATGATAATGATCCTCAATGATGATCTACATATGATTTCTGATAAATCAGAGATGTTATCATTCTATTTTTGATCATCATAATCTTATTTGTTATTTCATACATAGTTCTAGGTTTTATAGGTGAATTTACATCGATTTCGACCCAAAAAGTGGATAACAACATGGAAAACCATACAATTTTTCAAAATTATATATATATATATATATATATCAATGCCTAATAGTTGTTTTTATAAGAACTCCACTAACAATATGTGATTTTCTTATCAGACTCTAAAATCCATAAAGAAATCCCAGAATATGTCTCCTAAATTTTGGATCATCCTCTCATATTATTCATCCATTTGAGGATGATAATTTGTTCTCATAGTCAACTATGTTATAAGGGCTTGCTATAATGATTTAAAAAAATTAGATATGAAACTGGGGTCTTGACCAAACTCAATTGAATCTAGTATGCCATAACTTCTCATATGTAGATTTTGGAGAAGTATTCCACCATATTGTATTCATGAATAAAGATAGTTTATGATGACTTGATGATTTTATACAAAATAACTCATATGAAATTGTGTTTCCATACCATTTTTGGTTGAACCTTCACAAAATCCAATGTTATTCTCTCTCATTTACACACAAGAATTTTTAAAGAATGAAACATACCAGTTCTCCATTGGTTCTATTCCTTGACCTTATAAAAGGAAATTCATTTTCAGACAAACTATTCCACATCTCTCTTCATTCCAACCCACCAAAATTTCAATCTTAATGTCTTGTACTTTTTTGGATATGTGGATGAAAAATTCATTTTCATTGGTGGTAGGAATTTAGATATTTTTCCTGATAACATAGGGGAACCACAACCATATCTTTAAATCACATCATTTATAAGGCCCCAGCCTTAATCCTTACTTAATCTTGAGTTATTACAAGATTACACATTGAGGATCTTTTAAGGTTTAGAGTTTTAGATAATTAGATCATGAAACTTGCATTACATTCCACATTTAAACAAAGTGGTTACATAAAAGACAATATTCATTCTTCCCATCAATGGAAACCTATTTAAAATAAAACATGGATTCTTTCTTGATACATCCTTGAAACTATCATCACATCATGTACCTTTCCCTTGACCTGTGAAAAACATTTCAAAAACCTGGGATGAGCATAAAAAGCTCAGTAAGGGTTATAAAAATATGGAAAGGAAACATGAGTTCATAAATACATAAGAATGAAATCATACTTTACCCATAAAACATATGCATATCAAATCATTAATAAATCATAGAAAACATAAGACATAAAGGTAACTTGAGGCATTCATAACATTCTTACATAGGGAGTAACCCTCTTGGTTACGTTTGGAATACCCATCACAGTATATTCCCTAAATCTATTCAGAGAAACCTTAACGTTTCACTCCTTCGCGTTACCCAATGCATTGGAGAGCTATATCGGGCTCACCCGCCCTTAGTTTATCACGGAACCACCTGTTCTTCATAACAATGCCCAAGAACCATAACATAATCGTATCACATAAACATGAATAAAGGAAACATAACATTTCCACATTTCAATCACAATATAACATTTTAGGATATTGAAATAATGAATACATTCAAAAAGAAACCATTTCCAAAACCATTTAAAACATTTAATAAAGAGATTTTTGAATCAAAGTGTCCCATACCACCTTGAAGCTTTTAACATTTTAAACCATTAATATCCATATAAATAAATCCTTAAAACCATTTTGAAAACATTGATATTAATAAGAACAAATAATTAAAACATTGAAAACGATATTTTGGTTAAAGGTGTTTTACCAAAATTAGAGACACTTGAATACAATAATCGAGGAATATAATTTAGTAAGAACTTTATAATATCATGAGAATAAAAGTATTCATGATATAATACTTCAAAGGACAGTATATACACCATATAAGAGTGAATTGGTGCATAACAACAATGAACCCTCAATAGAAATGTCAAATGTGATGAAATCCCTTATAAAGAAGGTATCCTTAAATTAAGGACAAATAAATCTCAAAAATATTTGTGACAAATATATATACACCCAATATAAGTGGATATTAAGTGTAAAACAATAAAAGGTTATTCACACATATTCAATGGATGACATATTCAATGACTACAAGTTGAACCCAAAGAAATCGAAATTGGGTTAAAAAGTTCCCTTGACAGCCTAACGGAATCACATCAAAATGAGTTGATGAGAGATAAAAAGTGTATCTCATAACTTGGACATAAAATTTACATCAATAAGGATGTATGAGAACATATCCCAACATAAAAATATGTAAATTAAAAGACCCAATAAAAGAAGTCTTTTAAAAAGGAGGAGGGTGAAAGATTCCCTTACCGACTTGGGTATCTTTCAAAACATACACCCCATGAAATAAAGACAATAGGTAATTGATGTAAATACTCATAAACGAAATTATATTACACAAAGAGTAGAATAATGGGAAGTAAATACACCACTCAATGGAATTTGTGGCAAATGTAGCATAAATCTCACGGGAATAAAAGTGAGATGAAAAATCCCTCACGAAAACTCGGCAGCCTAACGACGCCACATAAAACTTACGAATATGGATTGATGAGATAAAATAGGGTATCTCATCACATTAAAATATAATGTACAGAAAGAGGAATTTAAAATAACATCCCCCAACATTACAAATAGGAGTTTAAAAGAAGTGACATAAAGGAGAGTACTTAAAAAGAAAGAGAGAAGTTAGATCTATTACGAAAGTTCGGCAGCCTAACGGCGCCAATCTAAACATCCAAAATGGATTGATGAGAGAGAATAGGGTCTCTCATCACATGAACATAAAAATTACAGTAGGATTAATATAAAATATCATCCCAATAACAAGAAATATGAGCTTTAAAAGGAATGACATAAAAGAGTGTACTTAAAAAGAAAGAGAGGAGTAAGATCCCTTACCTCGGGTCCGACTTGACTCGATCGTTCTTTAACGTCCTGAATAATAAACTTGAGTTAATTTCCACTTTATTAAGAACCTTTTTCTAGTTCATTATTCCTACTAGATCACTTATTTCCATGTTATAAACATTATGTAAACATTTAAGTTAATAATGTTTGTTTTGTCGATATTTGGTTCTTAAGTCGAAAGTGGACTTCTTACCATTACATGTTGTTCGTGTGGTCAAATGTTTATTATATCCAGAATAATATTCATGATTTGGATATCATATATGTCATATATATCCAGTACATGCATGCATTTATAACATTACATAATCATTTAGAGGTAAGAAATGAAATGCACCATTCATGGAGACGGTAAGCCGTACGTACGCATGAACGCTACTTTCATTTCTATTTCATATTTTATAGAATGGAATAATAATGATATAAAGGTATATTATAATTACAGTATAATATAATATATATAATCATAGTTCCATCCTTTATACGTCCCACATATGGTATTTAACGAATCAAATCACTTTGAGGGGGCGGTAGTCCGCACTTCCTTAAATGAAGATATCGTGTATACCCATAATGGAAGCCATAAAGGTAAGACAAAAATGAAAAATACAGAAGCGTAAATAAAACATAAACATATTATATATCATATATAAAAATAGTGACATCATAATGGCCACTTTTGAAGGTGTTAAATGAGTATTGAACAATCATCGTTTTGGGAGGCAGAATTTCACCATCCACAGAAACCGTATGTTCTTTAACCATTTGATGTAGTTGTGTGAGAGTGTAGCTCGAATAAATCTTATAACAACATCCTAGTATATTGAAGATACTGGTGTTGTTACAAAAGAAGTAAATAAAAATAGTTTAGGGGGTTGGAGAAGCAAAATAAAACAAATGAACATGAGAGAGTGAATTACCTTTAAAAGTGTAACTCCTTTTGATTTGAGCCTAAAGGCTTCCTTTGAAAGGATTCTTCCCAAAGGTAATCCTCTAGGATGAGTAGAGGGATGTGGAGAGAGTAAATGGGCAGGGGTTGGCCGAGACAAAGGCTTGAGGAGTGTGTTAAATGAGGTAGAGGTGGGGGCCTTTTATAAGAGGAGAGGAGGGGCACTTTTGGAAGGTAAAGAAATATTACTTTATTTGAAAATGTGTTTCGGTTTCAAAAGGTCCCAAATTGATATACTTCGTGGATAAGGTGATAAGCCTTCTAAATACACTCATCCAATAAGTTTTGGACATGTGTAGTTCATATATTTTACATTATCTTTCCATTTTATTTAAATCGTCAAATAATGATGTCATCGCTGCATCATTATTATGTCATAAATAATTTAATTTATTTAATGTCTAAAAATTATAAACAAAATACTATGATGTAGTAAATCTTTATAGATTTCCAATGAATATTTATAATCAAAAAGATGACTTGTATAACCTCACATAAAAATTGTTTTAGTAAAACATATCATGTTTGTGTCAATTTTACTTTTACATTAAATAAAATGTTATTTATGTCATTTCCCAACCAAAGTGGATCCATGGGGTCCCCAAGTTGACCCATGGCTTGTATTGGTCGGCCATGATACAACCAATTTGGGTAAGACATGTGTCAAGCTCATCTCATTTTATTAAAGCATTATTTTTACCTTAAACCACACTAATTACCACTAATCGCGATTAAAAACTTAATAAGTTACTATTTACCAAAAAATTATTTTAATCTCATTGAACCACATTTTACTTCTTAATGACAACCATGTATGTCGGATTTTTGAAAATCAAAACACAATGATGGAAAAATTTCATTTAAACGGAAAATTTGTTTTTATAAGTACCACTTAGTGGTTTCACTATTCATCAAAAATTGAAGTTTTTCAGAAAAATCCCAAAAATTTACCCTAAGCTATATTTGATATTCCGAATTCAAAAATGAAGTCCATTTTACAAAATTCAAAACATATAAGTCACATTAATTAATTTAATAATTAATTCCCGCTGTCATGACAAATAGCGTGTTTTATGAAACAATAAGTATCAAAAGATTGACACTAGTTTAAGTCTGATTTCAAAGTGAAATTGATTCCAACGACCACTATTGGATTTAATGGTAAAAATATTTTATAATTTCACATTAAAACCAACTCAAAATATAATCTAATCATATAAATAAATTAGATTAAAAAGTGGTTTTGAATTAAAATACAACATTTTACACTATTCATTAAAAAAAGAACTTTATCGGAAAGATACCAAAAATTTACACAAAGTAAATTTTGATGTCCCGATTCTTAATAAGAGTTTTATTTGGTCCAAAAGAATGTTTAAGAGTGAACAAAACTATATTTAATGACGGTTCCCCATCAAAAGGTGATAAGTGAACCTTTAGTGAAAACTAGGGCATATACGCCTAAAATTGAATTCTTTCCGTATTTTAAGCCTTTATCTTTTATTGTATAAATGTAAAAATATTTAAGAACATATATAATCATATTTTAGTTATTTCTATCCATTCCTGCCATTACAAGGGCTACATGTTAACTACCATTTAGAATAATATTATTTTATTATTAGAGTGCAACGTAAGATTCCCAAGAAACTCGTTGTTGCGTGTTGGGTACGCCATCGAGCATAGCGTCCCATTTAAAGTAATATTAATATTTTATTCACAAATATGGATAAATATGAAAATTTCATATTCCTTATTTACCTGGGGTGTTACATCCTTCCCCCCTTTTCGGAATTGCGTCCTCGCAATTTTAAAATTGCGCTTGGAAACATCCTTGAACGTCCCACATCGGAGAAGAGTCGGTAAAAAAACAATTTAAAATAAAGAAAGATAAGTACAAAGGTCACCCGAGTTAACCCATACTAGGATTCCAAGTATGAAAATATGGACATGGAGGAAAAAACAAAGGGTCATGTTCTGATGGAGAGTGATAGAAAACATGTTTAGGAGAAAGTTAACCACGAGAAAATCACAAACTTGTGATGGGTTAAACAGTATTCGATTCCCCAGTAGGAAAAGTTAATAGAAAACATTTTTGTTTTATGTTACTTTTTATTGAGGAATTTATTCATAAGGAAGCATAATCACTTATCATGTTGACTTTCAACTTTTACTAGATTGCTTAGTCAAACTCATATTTTTTCCAAAAGACGAGTATCTAGGGAGACTTGTTCGTATTAAGAGTACTATAATCAACTTCTAGAGAATCACCTAATCCCAAAAAGAGAACTATATAAATCCCATGTTTTTAGGCTTTAACCAAAACAAAAACCAAAAAGGTTAGTACAAGATCAGATAATCTAGAAAAGGATAACCCCTTATAAAAAGAAAATCTATTCTTAATCTCCAAAATTTGTCCAACAAAACCCAAAGTTCAACGAGGACCATCCGATAAACAATTTGTCCATAAAATTCTTCAAAGTAAACCAATATAAGATTGAAACCCAAATATTTGAAGGATTTAGTCACATAGTCTTCCAAGTTAAATCGTAACATTTATCTCCAAACAACATCAGTTGCTCCTAAAGTCTCACATTGAAAAGTAATTATCCTAATCACATATCCTCCAAAATCAACTTACTCTTAATTCATAAAATCATATAACTAAAAAGAATCAGTCAAACTAACCAGGGGCTTCACGTAGTCCAGTGGTAGGCGATAAATACCAGTCGCACTTTGGTTGTGGGTTCGATTCCCGCAGCATTGTCTGACGCGACGGGTTGTCACACGGTCTGCGTGTTATCCTTTTTCCAAAACTATATAATTCTCAAATCATTACCCAAAAAGGGATAAAGTCATCAAAAATAACCATAACATAATTTAACCTCAATTTTATCTCATGCCTTTCACTTCAATCATAACATATGGTAACCCATAATTACCTCAAAAGTAAGGATCATATAAACCCAAATGGTTCTTTATAACTATGTCCACAAAAGAAAAGATAACTATTACTTGAATAAAATTTTCCTATATTAAACATCAGGGTTACACATAATATAAAAAGTCTTCTATTGTAACCCCATCATCAAAAGACACTTAATACTCTTAAGAATTTCACCCAAACTCTTGAAGCCCTCATATGTTGACATCTTACTCATTCAACATTCTTCATGATCCATTATCCATTCCTTTCCAACTTATTCCGAAATACCTCTTTCCTACAAACAAAATCTTGAATCATATTCTAAGATTCCAAAATAAGAAAACAATAGTCATGAAATAGTACATACCTTTGATTGTTCATTGTCAGTTTCTTCATCCTCAATTGGAATGGCATTAGGTATTGGTAAACGAATATTGGTACGCTCTTGGTGACCCCATTCACGAAACTTCTTCATAGGACATGTGTTTGCATAATGACCATGCACACCACATTTAAAACATTCAATTGATCCCTCAGAAAGAACTTCTTTCCCTTTCCTCGATTCAACTGGATGCTTCGTTTTTCCATGGCAGGTTCTTACTTTATGACCTTAATTTCCACATCTATAGAATATTTCTGTCCCTTTGTAACATTTTCCTAGGTGTTTCTTTCCACATCTTTGACACATAGGTTTTTGAACACACTTACCTTTATGATTATTACCTGTACTTCAGTAGGGATTTGTTTCTTGCATATATGATGCCTTAGAGAAATCTCCAAGGTTTAGGTGGTCAATAATGACTCCAGATAGTTGGTTGAGGATAATCAAAAGAGTTCTCATTGCAGCTCCCATATCATTCAGTTGCTTGCTCAAAAAACTGTCACAATTTCCTTCACATCCACTGTTACTTTGGTGCCTTCTAGATCCATCCATTTACTAAAACCAAAAAGGTCAGTGTGAGTATATCAACAAAACCATCATGTATTAATGAGTAAGATAGACAATAATATATACTTACTCATTCACTTTATCTAAAACTATGACTCTTTCTGAAATCCTAACCATTATGGTAATTGTCAATTATGCTTAAAGAATACCCTAACCTCTAAAGTTATCTAAACCGACCTTTGATACCAACTATAAGTCCCCAGCCGTAAACCTTACTTAATCTTGAGTTATTACAAGATTACACATTTAGGATCTTTTCAGGTTTAGAGTTTTAGAGAATTAGATCATGAAACTTGCATTACATTCCACATTTAAACAAAGTGGTTACATAAAAGACAATATTCATTCTTCCCATCAATGGAAACCTATTTAAAATAAAACACGGATTCTTTCTTGATACATCCTTGACACTATCATCACATCATTTACCTTTCCCTTGACCTGTGAAAAACATTTCAAAAACTTGGGATGAGCATAAAAAGCTCAGTAAGGGTTATAAAAATAGGGAAAGGAAACATGAGTTCATAAATACATAAGAATGAAATCATACTTTACCCATAAAACATAGGCATATAAAATCATGAATAAATCATAGAAAACATAAGACATAAAGGTAACTTGAGGCATTCATAACATTCTTACGTAGGTAGTAACCCTCTTGGTTACGTTTGGAATACCCATCACAGTATATTCCCTAAATCTCTTCGGAGAAACCTTAACGTTTCACTCCTTCGCGTTACCCAATGCATTGGAGAGCTATATCGGGCTCACCCGCCCTTAGTTTATCACGGAACCACCCGTTCTTCATAACAATGACCAAGAACCATAACATAATCGTATCACATAAACATGAATAAAGGAAACATAACATTTCCACATTTCAATCACAATATAACATTTTATGATATTGAAATAATGAATCCATTCAAAAAGAAACCATTTCCAAAACCATTTAAAACATTTAATAAAGAGATTTTTGAATCAACGTGTCCCATACCACCTTGAATCTTTTAACATTTTAAACCATTAATATCCATATAAATAAATCCTTAAAACCATTTTGAAAACATGGATATTAATAAGAACAAATAATTGAAACATTGAAAACGATATTTTGGTTAAAGGGGTTTTACCAAAATTAGAGACACTTGAATACAATAATCGAGGAATAACATTTAGTCAGAACTTTATAATATCATGAGAATAAAAGGATTCGTGATATAATACTTCAAAGGACAGTATATACACCATATAAGAGTGAATTGGTGCATAACAATAATGAACCCTCAATAGAAATGTCAAATGTGATGAAATCCCATATAAAGAAGGTATCCTTAAATTAAGGACAAATAAATCTCAAAAATATGTGTGACAAATATATATACACCCAATATAAGTGGATATTAAGTGTAAAATAATAAAAGGTTATTCACACATATTCAATGGATGACATATTCAATGACTACAAGTTGAACCCAAAGAAATCGAAATTGGGTTAAAAAGTTCCCTTGACAGCCTAACGACATCACATCAAAATGAGTTGATGAGAGATAAAAAGTGTATCTCATAACTTGGACATAAAATTTACATCAATAAGGATGTATGAGAACATATCCCAACATAAAAATATGTAAATTAAAAGACCCAATAAAATAAGTCTTTTAAAAAGGAGGAGGGTGAAAGATTCCCTTACCGACTTGGGTATCTTTCAAAACATACACCCCATGAAAGAAAGACAATAGGTCATTGATGTAAATACTCATAAAAGAAAGTATATTACACAAAGAGTAGAATAATGGGCAGTAAATACACCACTCAATGGAATTTGTGGCAAATGTAGCATAAATCTCACGGGAATAAAAGTGAGATGAAAAATCCCTCACGAAAACTCGGCAGCCTAACGGCGCCACATAAAACTTCCGAATATGGATTGATGAGATCAAATAGGGTATCTCATAACATTAAAATATAATGTACAGCAAGAGGAATATAAAAGAACATACCCCAACATTACAAATAGGAGCTTAAAAGAAGTGACATAAAGGAGAGTACTTAAAAAGAAAGAGAGAAGTTAGATCTCTTACGAAAGTTCGGCAGCCTAACGGCGCCAATCAAAACATCCAAAATGGATTGATGAGAGAGAATAGGGTCTCTCATCACATGAAAATAAAAATTATAGTAGGATTAATATAAAAGATCATCCCAATAACAAGAAATATGATCTTTAAAAGGAATGACATAAAAGAGTGTACTTAAAAAGAAAGAGAGGAGTAAGATCCCTTACCTTGGGTCCGACTTGACTCGATCGTTCTTTAACGTCCTGAATAATAAACTTGAGTTAATTTAAACTTTATTAAGAACCTTTTTCTAGTTCATTATTCTTATTAGATCACTTATTTCCATGTAATAAACATTATGTAAACATTTAAGTTAATAATGTTTGTTTTGTCGATATTTGGTTCTTAAGTCGAAAGTGGACTTCTTACCATTACATGTTGTTCGTGTGGTCAAAAGTTTATTATATCCAGAATAATATTCATGATTTGGATATCATATATGTCATATATATCCAGTACATGCATGCATTTATAACATTACATAATCATTTAGAGGTAAGAAATTAAATGCACCGTTCATGGAGACGGTAAGCCGTACGTACGCATGAACGCTACTTTCATTTCTATTTCATATTTTATAGAATGGAATAATAATGATATAAAGGTATATTATAATTACAGTATAATATCATATATAATATCATAGTTCCATCCTTTATACGTCCCACATATGGTATTTAACGAATCAAATCACTTTGAGGGGGCGGTAGTCCGCACTTCCTTAAATGAAGATATCGCGTATACCCATAATGGAAGCCATAAAGGTAAGAAAAAAATGAAAAATACAGAAGCGTAAATAAAACATAAACATATCATATATCATATATAAAAATAGTGACATCATAATGGCCACCTTTGAAGGTGTTAAATGAGTATTGAACAATCATCGTTTCGGGAGGCAGAATTTCACCATCCACGGAAACCGTATGTTCTTTAACCATTTGATGTAGTTGTGTGAGAGTGTAGCTCGAATAAATATTATAACAACATCCTAGTATATTGAAGATACTGGTGTTGTTACAAAAGAAGTAAATAAAAATAGTTTAGGGGGTTGGAGAAGCAAAATAAAACAAATGAACATGAGAGAGTGAATTACCTTTAAAAGTGTAACTCCTTTTGATTTGAGCCTAAAGGCTTCCTTTGAAAGGATTCTGCCCAAAGGGAATCCTCTAGGATGAGGAGAGGGATGTGGAGAGAGTAAATGGGCAGGGGTTGGACGAGCCAAAGGCTTGAGGAGTGTGTTAAATGAGGTAGAGGTGGGGGCCTTTTATAAGAGGAGAGGAGGGGCACTTTTGGAAGGTAAAGAAATATTACTTTATTTGAAAATGTGTTTCGGTTTCAAAAGGTCCCAAATTGATATACTTCGTGTCTAAGGTGATAAGTCTTCTAAATCCACTCATCCACTAAGTTTTGGACATGTGTAGTTCATATAGTTTACATTATCTTTCCATTTTATTTAAATCGTCAAATAATGATGTCATCGCTGCATCATTATTATGTCATAAATAATTTAATTTATTTAATGTCTAAAATTATAAAAAAAATACTATGATGTAGGAAATCTTTTTAGATTTCCAATGAATATTTATAATCAAAAAGATGACTTGTATAACCTCACTTAAAAATTGTTTTAGTAAAACATATCATGTTTCTGTCAATTTTACTTTTACATTAAATAAAATGTTATTTATGTCATTTCCCAACCAAAGTGGATCCATGGGGTCCCCAAGTTGACCCATGGCTTTTCTTGGTCGGCCATGATACAACCAATGAGGGTAAGACATGTGTCAAGCTCATCTCATTTTATTAAAGCATTATTTTTACCTTACACCACACTAATTACCACTAATCACGATTAAAAACTTAATAAGTTACTATTCACCAAAAAATTATTTTAATCTCATTGAACCACATTTTACTTCTTAATGACAACCATTTATGTCGGATTTTTGAAAATCAAAAGACAATGATGGCAAAATTTCATTTAAACGGAAAATCAGTTTTTATAAGTACCACTTAGTGGTTTCACTATTCATAAAAAATTGAAGTTTTTCAGAAAAATCCCAAAAATTCACCCTAAGCTATATTTGATATTCCGAATTCAAAAATGAAGTCCATTTTAAAAAATTCAAAACATATAAGTCACATTAATTAATTTAATAATTAATTCCCGCTGTCATGACAAATAGCGTGTTTTATGAAACAATAAGTATCAAAAGATTGACACTAGTTTAAGTCTGATTTCAACGTGAAATTGATTCCAACGACCACTATTGGATTTAATGGTAAAAATATTTTCTAATTTCACTTTAAAACCAATTAAAAATATAATCTAATCATATAAATAAATTAGATTAAAAAGTGGTTTTGAATTAAAATACAACATTTTACACTATTCATTAAAAAAAGAACTTTATCGGAAAGATACCAAAAATTTACACAAAGTAAATTTTGATGTCCCAATTATTAATAAGAGTTTTATTTGGTCCAAAAGAATGTTTAAGAGTGAACAAAACTATATTTAATGACGGTTCTCCATCAAAAGGTGATAAGTGAACCTTTAGTGAAAACTAGGGCATATATGCCTAAAATTGAATTCTTTCCGTATTTTAAGACTTTATCTTTTATTGTATAAATGTAAAAATATTTAAGAACATATATAATCATATCTTAGTTATTTCTATCCATTCCCGCCATTACAACGGCTACATGTTAACTACCATTTAGAATAATATTATTTTATTATTAGAGTGCAACGTAAGATTCCCAAGAAACTCGTTGTTGCGTGTTGGGTACGCCATCGAGCATAGCGTCCCCTTTAAAGTCATATTAATATTTTATTCACAAATATAGATAAATATGAAAATTTCATATTCCTTATTTACCTGGGGTGTTACATCATTGTTCTCCTATATAACTTCGAAACCTTAATGTTATCCCCACCATTTAGTTTTGACCCCATGTCGAGTCATTTTAGATCATAATTATGAACATCCCCTTCTTGCGTAATAGAATCAAGAAAAAAACCATTTGGAAAGAAAACCACAAAATTAAGTTTATCGTCACAATATAGTTATATATAAGTTATAAATTACATTAGTATCCATTAATCGAAACTATCTTTAGAAAACAGTAAATAAAACTTCCTACTCAATGCATCTCCCAAAAAATTCCCCTTATCATGTGATTTAATCTTGTTAAAGTCAAACATTTGAAGGTATTCGATATTATTATTATCTATAAGTTCTAGTGTCATTTTTAGAAAATGTGTTTAAAAATTTATGATCTATGAACACTATTGTAAGGACCCATGTTTTTGAGCCAAGGTGAAATTATAAGAGATTTTTAATTTTGGAATTTATTAAACGGGATGTTCATTTAGTTGAGCTTCAGAATTTAATTCTGAGAGTTGGAAAACATCGAATTGTTATTTTGGGACATGTTTAATGGTCTAAGAGGTTTTTTGGGTGATTCAATAAATTTTATGATTGTAGGTATCTGAAATATCTATTTAGGGTTTTCTGAAAAGTGGACATGATTTTGTTGAACCCCAAATGCCCCAGTAGCAAACTGTGAGGCCATTTTCAGGGGAGCTGATGTGAAGTGCGCATGCTTTGCATTTTTTAACCAAATATTCACCCAACTGACATGATTAGTTCCAAATAGTAAGTCCCGAATAACTATTCATCAAAATGGTTGGGGTGTAGTTAGGCTATCTGTGTTAGAAAATCCATGCGAGGTGTGTTTCTAAGGAAGTGGATGGCACAATGTTAGCGCACGATTTACCCAAATCATGCTGACCAATTTTTAGGGTGAAATGAACAAAATCCCATTAACGATGTTAACCCATTTTTCATTATTTATTATCCTTCTAGAAGTCATGTGAGCCTCATCTCATGCATAGTGGGTTCCTCCACCTCCCTCCGCTAGGCTTTGATGGATCTCCTCCATCTGAATTCCGTATCATACAGTGTTGGTATCTATAAATCCACATAAGTAAGATCTTGATTATTTTTTAACTTTTATTTGTTTAATATCCTTCCAATTAAGTTATCTAGGTGAAATATCTTTTTAACTATTTTTAGGTTGGCTGTCTTTTTCTTAAATTTATTCCAAACCAGACCAATTAAAATCTTGATATTAGATGAGTGATGATTCATTTGTCTAAGGTAGGTGGTATATGGATTTTTCCTTAAATTTTATATTATTTTATAAATAGAGCCATTGTACTATAAGCCGGCCATTACCACACATTTCATAAAAAATGTTTTATTCAATATAAATTTGTATGCACACCTAGTATGACATCTGATGATCATCATTGAGTAAATAGGGGAATTTAACCTAAAACACAGACACTCCTTGGGTGTGCCAACATTATTTTTCCTATTAAAAATAATGTTTTAAATGATCTGAATGCCTTCTATGAATTGTTATGAGAGTAAAAATTGATTCCCCACTTGTAGTCCTATTTCCAATTAACAATGGAACTTCGTAAGTTCCATGTTAAATAATTTTAATAATTTTCAATGTTTTTTAGTTTTACAAAAATTCCTTTTTAAGTCCAATTGAATTATGATTCTTTAATGTGTTGATCATTTATGAATAAATTTATTTTTTGAAAAAAATGCTAAGATTTTAATAAAACCTATTACATGATTTGTGTCATCTTCCTAATTACAAAGTGGTAATTAATGAATTTCATCTTGTTTTTCTTTATGGAATTGATGATTTTCATATGCTTTTGTTAAGTGTTGACATATGGAATGCCTTGTACCTAGACTCTTTTGTTAATTAGATATAAGGTTTCCAACATTTGATGGAAGTTTTTAACTGAAATAAGTATCCTCCAAAGTGACTTTCCTAACATATGAATTTGATTGCCTATGTAGGTAATTTCTATTTGACCATGGAACCTTCTAAGTGACCTTTGAACCTAGATAAATAAATTTCCTTGTTTAAATAGATTAAATGTAATGTATTAATTTGTATATCTTGTTTATGATGGATTGATCTCCTTGAATGTTTTAAATCGAATTAATTGAAATGGAATTCAGTGGGGTGGTGTGACCATTCATCTTGTTATAATTAAATAAGCAAGGCTTAAATGATTTTAAAAAATTGAAATTCCCTTAGTTATGAATGGGATTATTAAAAGTAAATCATGAGAGGTATTTCCTTATAGATATTGTTTTATAAATATGATTACACCTTAATATAGGTTGTGGAACTATGGTACGGTTTCTATAGATCATGGAGGTATCACGCTCCCATACATTGTGTGTGGATTCATGACATCTCACAACATTGACATTATCATCATGGTGGGAACGACACACAATGTCTCTAATTGAAGGTTGAAATGATGAAAAACTCAATTCTATTTTGACTATTGACACGATATCACACACACCATATTGAATGATGAGAATGAAATCTCCCACTCATTATGAGATGTAGGGAATGCACTCATTATCTTGAGCTTATGGGTTTGTTCAGAATAGTTATGGATGACTGAGTTAGGCCCTAGTCCACCCAACACCTAGTATTCTAGTTTTATATCCACTTCCATCCACATATAATTGGTTTAGATATGATGATGAAATATACATATATACTATATAAATTATTAATATGTACATATGGTTACTGTTTAGACATATCTTTGCATCCATGATCTAAAGTAGGTAGAGACTCCCGGTGTACTTTAGGAACCTGAGTGGGATGTGGTTTATTTTTGTTGTTGTTTATTTATTCAAATCATCTACACACTATTTATATATTATTCATGAACTTGATTCAATTTTATAGAATATGTGTGGTAACATAGTTGGATTTATATCTCACACCCTACTCAGGCCGTGATTTCAATGGGGCACCCAATTTGACCTTATGTTTATAAGTCTATGGTATATTTATTGTGTTTTTTTCTTGTACCTGAGAGTTATGAACCGAGGACCGAGATAGAGATCGGGATGCTCGTGGATATTTCCCTTGGATATTTTTTTTATTTATTTTTATAATGTGCTTCATACTACATCATGTTCTATTTATATGGTTTTAGATTATGTAACATCATCTAGAGATGCATTCATTGTTGTATACTGGCACTTTCTATTAGTTATGTTTAGTTTATATTATTCCTATGTTTATCTATCTTTACTTTATTATTTATTCCACTATTGTATGTTATTTATTATTTGATAGAAAACTACGCAACATTGATCATGAGGGAATAATATCACCGTGATAACCTCCTTAAACAATCACAACTAGTTGGTAGCCTCTAGAAAATGGGGAGGCAAGGTTAAGGCCATGTTATCCATCGGTTTGACAACTAGTCTACTAGTTAGTCAGGATGGCATGTAACAATGTTGTATCATAGGGGTTATTTTTTCTTTTGTATTACTATTTTTAATGTTTCTTATGAGATGACCCACTATGGTATTTTTAAATTTTTTAAAATTAAGCAACCTCTATTGGGTTTTATTAGGATGAACCCTGGCTGGTGTAGTGGGACCCTCATAGGTCACCTTATCTTTTACTTCAAAAAAATAATTTATATGAATAATTAAATAATTAATGATGATATTTCAATAAATTGTTTATTATTAAATAAGGTTTTTGATATAACGTTCCATTTTTCCCCAATGGATTTAATTGAAAGAGGTTCCAGGTTCTTTTTTTATAAATGGAACTAGATGATCAATTAAAAATCATTTAAATGTTGAACAATTGAATATGAGATAATGAAAGGACATAAAATGGATCCTTAAGTGTATTCTTTCATTTAAACCGTTGTGTAAGGGTAGTTTAAATTTCTCATTGAGTTTACTTGGAAAATAACCATAATTATATTCCATAGGCCTTCATTTGTTTTTTAGTAATGGATTAAATGAAAGACATTGGACCTAGTGAAATCTATTTTCCATGACCTAGTTATAGGGTCAAATCTTATGATTTTTTAAGGGGATAACCCAAGGTAGGTAGCACCCTTATAGATTAAATTATTTTCTAGTGCTATGAGAATTTTGTTGTATGATACTGTTTAGCTTCCATTGTCTTTAGTAGGACTTTTAGCTTCAAAATGACACCCTTGTTCGGACATGTGGTTGTTGTATCCTTAACCCTAGTTATGGCGGTGATAATAAAGTAATGCTTAGTTTCAGAAGGTTATTCACTCCTATAGAATGGTCTACCAATTATTAGTTTTTGTGACCCCTTTTCTTTTTAAGAGGGAAACTTAATAGGTCTTCAGTCTATTTTACAATCGTCCGAGATAATTCACCTTTGAGCTAGTTTTTTATGTGGGTCGTCTGATGTTGGATTACATAGGGAATAAAACTTATCGATAGTTTCATGTAAGTTCCATTATACATCACTAACATTGGGGTTGTATGAATTGATATAAATGGTACCCATAGAGTTTTTAAATTATGTAATGAACTAGTTGAGTTCGATTCAATTGTCAAGACATGTGCTTTTCTGAATGTTCTTGGGTCATATATATGGTAGAGTGACCTAGAAGATAGTGTAATCAATTTATCTTAATTATCAGGATTTCTTCCATTAGATTGGGTGTTTTAACAAGACGATCTGGTTAGTTTTGGTCTTCATGCTGAATGCTTTGATGTTGTGAGTATGGCTCAGAGTAGTGTCACGGGTGTGTCTATGGTGAATCAGATCTAGCTCACTTGTGAGCAGCTAGTTTGTCTTCCTTATTTTGATGACAATGAAACTTCTAATGTGGGGAGTATCACATTGGTTCTAGTGTATATATTACTGTTTTCTTAATCGTAGAATATTTATGTGATTGGTTGGGTATGCAAATCATGAGAATGATGGTTGGATTTAATATAACTTTGGTGGTAAATCATGAATGATCATAGAATACCTCTGGTGGTAAAGGAATCATGGTTTGGTTAGTGGTGGGGAAATGAAAGGTGAAGATGGTTTTCTTGAAATAGGATGACCAGTAGTGGTTCATCTATTCTTTTTTTTTATTTTCTTGGTTGGTTTGAAACCTTTAAAATATTATTAGTGTACCCTTCCAAAAGAAACTAGCATGTCCCCTATCTTGACATCATCCTTGATACACTATGTGATCATCAGTTAAAATCTATGATAATGTTTTGAAATACTTGGAGATTAATTAGTGATCTCTATCAGAGTTTCTGGCGGGATGCATTGTGTTCTTTGAGATTTTGTTAGTTCAATGTAATACCTAGGATCCCATGATAGAACACCATGTACAGAATATTGGACACCAGAAATTATTATTTAACTTGAACCACAGGTGGATGAAACTCTATTCTCACTCAATGATCTGATGTGGAAATTATGTCCTTGTACCATCATCTTACTTGGGAACATGGTTTATCGAAAACCATTGGTTAGTTCATTGGACTGCAGTTTAATGAATCTGAGCCTATCCCAAACATGCTATCAGTCTCAGAGGTTATGTTTAAAGGGTAATGATTCCAGTGGGATAGATATGGGTTACACCCTCATTCGTGCTTCAGAAAAATAGTTTAAATAGCTACATGGTGGTTTGACCAGGTAACATCACTAAAAGTTAGGTCTGGGTTTTGATGAACGTGATCATTGTAAATGAGAAATACCTTGGAGGAAGGAATTCCAGTTCTATTTGTAAACTCGATGAATATCGTAGATGGGAATTTTTGAGATATGTTGTCTAGAGTGGCTCGATCTGTTTTCCTTTTGAATATTTCATCATTTAATTTCCTATTGATTGAATTATTGAGGTAAAATTTCATTTTCTCTATTTTTAGGGAAATTTTCATTTCTTATATTTCATCCAAACCAGAACAAATCAAAGATTTATATTCAACAATTGAATATTCCTATGCATAATGTAGGAGTTTGATGTATTTTACTTAAATTTTATACAATTTTATAAATAGTTAAATTGTGTCATAATAGAGACATTCCCACACATTTCTTACATTTTTTATTCAATCTAAATTAGTATACACACCTAGTATTACACTCGATGAGCATCATTGAGTAAATTGGGAAGGCTAACCATAACTAAAGACACCCATTGGGTGTGAAAGATTTATTTTCCCTATTATAAATAATTTTTTAAATAACCAAAGTGTATTCTAAGCATTAGTCTTATAGACTTAATGGTTTTTCCGCTTATAGAAATTTTCCTAATTAATAGTGGACCCTCCAAAGTTCCATGTTGAATCCTTTTAATTGTTTTACATTTTAGTAGTTTTTATAGAATAATTTTTTATGGTGGATTGAATTATGATTCATGAACATGATGATCGTTTATAATTAAATGAATGTCATGATAAATAATTTCACGATTTTATAATAAAACCTCTTAGATAAGGAGTGATAACATCAAAATTACATAGTGGTAATTGGTTAATTTAATGTTTCTTAGATTGATTGAATTTGTGGTTTTATTATGATTTTGTTAAGGGTAGACATATGCCATTTCTTGTACATGACCTATTCAGTTATTTCTAAATGGAGTCTCCCTCCTTCGATGGAAATGTTTAACTCTTCCATGGAACCTACTAAGATCTTGGCCAAAAATTTGAATGTGATTTCCCATATAGGTACTTGACCCATTTGACCAAGCCCCCTTATAAGAGTCCTTTGAACTTGAATAAATTAATTGAATTTTTAAATAGATTAAATGGAATGTATTAATTTTAATATCATGTTTATAAGGAATTTATCTCCTTGAATGCTTTAAATTGAAATAATTGAAATGTATTTGAGTTGGGTGGTATGACCACACAACTTTTTATATTTAAACAAGCACAAATTATATGAATTTTGATAAATGAAATTCCATTAGTTATGAATGGTATTATTAAATTTAAATCAAGATAAATAATGCATATTGGCTATTTATATAAATATGATTACAAATTGTAACAGTCTATTGAAAGATGGTAAGGGTTCAATTGAGAATGGATGTATCACACTCCCTTACATCGGGGGTTGAGTAATAGTGTCTCACACCATTGATATTATTAGGATGGTGGGGATGATGCACCACGAACCTTGTTGAGTGTTGACATGATGACACATTCACTACTATTTTGAGTGTTGACATAATGGAACAATCAACATCTCAAGTGAATATCATGATGTGTCCCACTCATTATGAGATGTAGTAAATACACCATTTGGCTTGAGGTTATAGGATCTTTTAGACTAGTTATGGATTACTATGATACATATCGATCCATCTATCACCTAGAGTTCTAGGTATATGGATACTTACATATGTAGGTACATAGTTCAGATAGGTGGATTAAATATATATCTATACTATGTATATATTATTACTTTATAGATACAGTTACTATTTAGACATCCATTTTTGACTTTGAACTGAAGTAGGTAGACTCTCCTGGTGTCCTTTAGGAAGGTGAGCCGGTTCTTGTTTATTTTTTCAGCGGTTTATTTTTTCATTTTACGTATAGACTATTTTATTTACTATTCATATATTGGATTCATTTTTAGATACCATGGGTGGTAACCTACTGGGATTTATATCTCACACCTTGATCAGGCCGCCATTACCTTATGGTACCCATGTATACATTATGTTCATACGACCATAGATTATTTCTTGTTCTGTTATTCTTAAACATATGAGTTTGGAGAATAGTACCACGATGGAGCTCTGGATGCTCAGGGATTTTTTCTTTATGGAAATTATTTTCTTTTATTATATTGTTCAGTGATGTATATAGTTTCCTACTATATGTCTATTGTTTTAGATGACATAACATCATCTAGACATGCATTATTTATTGTATATTGGTATTGGACATCATTTATGTTTAGTTTATATAAATATTTTTCGACTCATTATTTTAATTATTACTTCTTCCATTATTTTTCTATTATTTATTATCATATATATTTTTGTGCTACTCTAATCATGAGGAAACAGTCTTCCTGATATCACGTCCTTATACCCTTGCTACCAGATGAAAACCTTTAGAATATAGGGATGTGCGCATGAGGAAATGTGACCTACAGGTATAACTACTCTTCTAGTGGTCAGCTGGGTTGGGATATTAAAACTATAAATTTCTCACCAAATATATAATGATTCCATGTACTCAAAGCATGTACTACAATATTTAGTTCCAAATTGTGAATTGGGTAGTCTTACTCTTTCCCCATAACTATTGTGAGCCATAAACTATGAAGTGAACTCCATACATAATAAAAAAAATCCAAACCCAGATTCAGATGCATCACAATAAAACAAATACCCTTTTTCTAACTCAGGATGTGTAAGGATATGATCTGATGTAAGCCAAACCTTATGTTCTAGAAATATTTCTAACAATCAAAATTCCATTGGAAAGGTGTAACATTTCTCATCAAGGCCATCATCGATGATGTAAGATGTGAAAAATTAGGAATAAACCATTTGGAGTTCCCAATTAAGGTAAGGAGATATTGTATCTCAAAAAAACTCTATAGTGGCTTCCATGAGGATATATCCTCAATATTTTCATGATTTATAGAAACTCATTTCTTGTAAATAACATGTTCTAGGAAACATTACTATTGTATCCAAAAATAACATTTCAAAAGCTTGTTATAACAGATATTCTCCTTTATAATTCTCAACACTATAGCTAAGTGTTCATATGGTTCCTATTTAGTTCTAGAATACACTAGGATATCATCGACGAACACCACTATAAATTAATCTAGATACCCTTTAATGATACAATTCATGAATATCATAAATAGTTATGTTGTATTCGTAATACCAAATGGAATAACCACTTATTAATAATGTCTATAAGGACTCTGTGAATATTCATTTAAAATATCATTATTCCAAAATTATATTTAGTGATAAAATGAATGGAATTCAATTTTAGAGAATTACTAGGCTCCACTTAGTTGATGAAATATGGTATTAATTATTTTAAGAGCTTAATAATTATTTATCCTAACTTATTTATGTTTATAATAATCCTCAAAAAACCTAATACTTCCATATAAATACTTTATAAAAATTACTGGTGATTCCAAATTGGATGTGCTCAGTCAAATAAATGGTTTTCTTTGCAACTATTTTTGTTTCAGATTCATTCCATGATCCAAACTAGAATTCCATATATCTAGAAACTTGACCCAACCCTGACATGGATCGAAGTGTGTCCCTGATTCCAACTGGCTTGAAACTATTTCTAGGGAATCAACAATACACTTTTTGGAATTGTTTCACACATAATACATAAACATAAAAAAATTCTCAATGATAAATAATCACACAAAGACCAATATTCATAACCGAATAAGATAAAATATATTCATGATAAAATATTAAATCTTTAATCCAAAAACTAATGAATATGAAGATACCTAAATGGGAGTTAAACTATGTAGACCACAACTCAAACCTTAATTCCACAAGAGGGTCAAAACCCTTAATCAACCTCAACAGTCTCGTGTAAGAGAGGAACCCTAGAATCCAAATCCACGATTTCCATGAAACATATTTCCTTAACCTAGGTCAAACATAAAAAAGTCTATATACACCTAGGGGTGTATGTATGGTGTGAGAGAAATCCTAGTAGGATACCACCCAAAAGATATTTTACATTCCATAACATTAGAATACAAATTAACATTCATGTTTTTTGAAAAATAACATGAAAATCATCAAAAAATCATTGAAGGAATTTTTTTGAAGGAAGAATTGTCAAAGGAACCTTGTTTTTTATTTATGAAGAAACAAAAGGTCCACAATATTGTGATTGTGAGCACCACTTCACAAGAGGGTACCACATCATGGGAAATTCTTATCTGTACTAGAACTATTGGGATGATAATCACCTAGTATCTCGGTGAAACATGGTATAACAACCATAACCCATAATTATATCGTAAAAAATCCACTAGAGGATATTTAATCCCAAGGTATAGTGGTATCCAATCAGCAATGTGTTGTTATTGTTGTATCACCAATCTTACAAGTTAAAACCTTGACTTGGCACTACTGGACCAACTAGCATACTTGTTGCCATTTTCCCACATAGATACCTAGTATTACCTTTGTTATCAATTTCATTTCTCATATCACATAGATCCAAAATTCCTCACACACAAATCAATTAATATGAATATACATGAAAACCACCATTTGTAAGAGGAAAAACCTATTTCAAAATCATATGCACATGAAATCTATATAGAAACACATTTCCCACCACATACACAATTTATAAAAGGCCTTTAAGAAGAAAAATGAGGAAGAACATGTGAAAAAAACCCATTTTATTTTAGAAAACTATCTTTCGACCCATAATCACCTAAAAACCATTTTAAAACACATTTAACACCTTTTAGAAAATCCATAGAACATATCCAAGATACAAAACAAGTATACCAAAATAATTTTACAATTCTAAATCAAGAATCATCTACCTAAAAAGTGGAAACATCCATAATCTAGTGGAAAACCTCAATCATACCCCCAAGAGACCCTATATAATAAATATTGAACAAAAACGTCATGATTTTCCCCAATGTCTCCTTATTAAACCCATAATATGTCAACCAAAATTCTAGAAAAGAAAAACCCAATAAATAGGGAACAATAATTTTTAAAGGAGAAAAGAAATCAAGAAAAAGAAACACTTACATGATTATTCCTAAAGATCCTTGTCAAAATCCACCCAAAAAATGTAGTTTAATGGGGTAAAAGTTGGATAGGAAGAAGATCATTGGGCTCAAAATTCTGTATGGATCAATATAAGGAAAATTTAGGGCTAAAAGGGGATATAAAAATAGTAAAACTCAATTTTTCATGCCATGGACTGGCCGCATGATTAGCCCACCTAGTTTTCCAAATAATGTGGTAACCATGAGGCCTTTTATATACAAGATTAGACTAGAAACCAAATTTACATGTGGAGGGAATACACCTGTATAACTGGGCTTGTGGTCTACATGTTTCCACTATCCATGGAAAATGATTTTTTCTATGCTGGCACACGATTTCCCCTAATTAGGTGCCAACCATGTGCCACCTACTACTGATCCCAAAACACTATTTTTCAACTAAAAATCATTGTAAAACTAAGGGATAAATACAAGAACAAAGTAAAATAGAAATATATCTCAAAATGAAATGACAAATGTAAAAATTCTCCCCACGTTGGAAAATTTATGCCCCTGGTAAGTGAATTATATTACCAATTGGAGAATAAGAACGAATATTATTACCCAACCCAAGAATTCTACTCCAAAGTCTCATGCTTATCAATACAATGCTTCAAAAGAAAATAGACCAATGGTTCCGACTTCACATGAATAACATTCTTCTAGGAATCCATAATCAGTACTGGCTGCTAAAACAGAGAAAAAATGACTCTAATTCTAATTCCTCCAAATTCTACACATGAGATGAATTTAGATTATAATTATTTAGCTATGAGACATGTAATACATCATTAATTGGTGTTAATTAGGGAGAATATGATTTATAGAATTCCACTATTCAAACCCTCTTAGTAATATCAAAAGGTCTAATATACCTCAGAGTTTACTTCCCTTACCTAAATGATGATAACCTAAGCGAGGTACCACTTTTAGAAACACACTTTCACCAATAGACAATCATGAGGCTTGGCTCTGCTGGTTGGCATAAGACTTGCGAAATCATTTATTTGTCAATAAATTCTACCTCATCAACTTTCCTTTGTTATATGTTTCATACAAGAGTCTTGGTCCCAACAATGATGTTTCTCCTACCACTTCCTAACATAAAGAAGACTGGAATAGCTGATCGTAAATCCCCTCAAAGAGTTATTTTTTATCTAGGATTGGTTACAATTACTATAAGAAAATTCCACCAAACACTAATGGGAATCCAATTTTACTCTCAAGTCCAACACACATGCCCAATTAATGTCTTTTATGATTTGATTTTCTCACTCTATACAGCCATCTTTTTGAGGATGGAATGTTGTAATCATCTTAACCTATGAAACCATTTACTTTTTAAGGCCTTTCCATAACCTGAAATGATAGCTGATGACACACCATGAGGCCTTACTATATCTTGAAAATACAACCATCCCAAATCATCGACTTTGGAAAATCATTTATTGGAATAAAATGGGAGGACATTGTCAGAAATTCAATCACTACCCATATAAAATTCCATCTCTATGCTATACGAGGTATTATGGAAACACAATTGATGGAGATATCATCCCTCTTCTAGGTAAGAAAGGTTGATGGATGAAGCAAACTAGAGGTTCTTTAGTGATCTTCTTCAACCTACTGAAATGTATAATACTGAGATACAATGTCAGATATTTCCCATCTCATACCTATGCAGCAGAACTAACGATACACATCATAAAACATATTTGTGGTACTAGTATGTATAGACCACTAAGAGATCTAGAAATCCTACTTCACCTCCTTCTGTGACAATGTATATAATCCCTTTTAAAAATTTAGTACAAAAAGATTTTGAAGAGAACCATGAAAATGTTAACGTATCAAGGAATGGTGAGAGAGGCAAAGAGACCTGTCTAAATGGACCTATGTGGAAACCATCTATGCTCTATGAGCCAGCACATGACTTGTCCGAGCCATCTATAAGGAACGCCCCCTACATGGTACATCTATGCTAAGCACCTATGTCATGGACCTAGGAGGTCCATACATTTTCCATACCTATTGGGAACAATTGCACTGTGGAACAATTCTATATACCTATGCTAGAAAACCATTTCACCTAAGGTTCATTCTTTTCCTTTAAATAGGACACATGGGATCCTCATTTAAATAACTGAAAACTTAGAAGAACCCCTAAAGCTCTCATTGTGCATCACCTTCAACTAGGTCCCTATTATTTTTTCAAGTAGCTCTATAAAACAAGATAGAATAGATAATTAAGGGTATGATGAAGACCAAAGTCTGTTTAGGGTCTAAAACAAAAGATACCTATTTGAGGATCATTCTTCCATAAGAACAAGTCACCTATGTGAGGCCCCTCCCTTATGTAAGGACCAACATAAGACTCTTCCAAGGACACCAGAGGAAACCCATGGTGTTTTGGTTAAGTAATCACTCAAGTTTCTTCACTGTAGTGGTCTATTTACCAAGGTATATTTAGCTTGTGTATCCATTTACTCATGTGTGAATCCCTTTCAGTTCTTCCTAATCCCTACATGGAACATCTATGTGGAAGACCTACAATGAGCACTTATTCCCATGACCTACGCAAGTGTCCCTTTAAGCCCTCTTCCAAATCTACCTATGATAGGGATCCTCCTTACATGATTCCATTGCCTAAAAAGGACCAAGATGAAACCTCCACCAAGACCTCCTAACTTACAAATACATAGGGTATGGAATTCCCGAGTGTCTTCCATTTGGATTTGTATTTATATGGTCATAGGTTACCCACACATATCCTACCATATGTTTAGGATCCTTGAGGCGTATATATTTTTTATATGTGCGGTCTTGAGAACCCTTACCCTAGGGAAAATATTGAGGAGTCCCTAGTCTCATATTCTCGGGATTGAACCATGTTCGTGCCTTATCATCTATGAGACCCAGAGCCTCTAGTCCCTATTAGGGAGGATGAGGATCACACTTTCTTTTCCATTCAACATGGAATTAGATCCCCTTCCAGCTGCAGAACAGATTATAGGGAATCCATCCTGGTGCAAGCCATAGCCTTTCTTGTAGGATATTGTAGTCTTTATCCTCTCCACTAATGTGTACGTAACCTTTATTCCATATTTACATTAGAGTCTCTTATAATTTAATGTTAAGAGGGGGAGTTCCCTATCCCTGTCCTCTTTCATTGTAGCCTATGCCTCTTCGAACGTATCCCCTACCTAGTCCACCAATAAAGGAATAATTTTGTGTGGTTTGTTTAATCATCTTATTCCTATTGTTTCTCACACCAAGAATGACTCACATGATATTATATGTTTGTGATAATCCTGACACCCGCACGATCCACATTAAGCATTGAACTACGAGAACTTTGATTCTTGTTAACCATGATACATAGGAATCCCACTTAGGGTCCGAGTTCAATAGGAATCCTCCGTAGGAATAAGTTGAAATTGTTATTCTCTTAATCGAAGTATCATCCTCTGGAGAGAACCCCGAGTTAAGCCCCAAAATCACCAACAGTTAAAACACCCCAGAAGGTTCCTTTACAGGGGATATTGATCTCATGAATAAGCCTCAACCCATTCTCTCAAAAGGAAATATTCTCCTATGAGGCATACCCTTGAGGGACTCCGCTAGCATGTGTCCTCTCCACTGAACTTTGTGGGATTTGATTCCCATATAAATGGGATACGTTGTAAACCTCCATGAGGTTCAAACCCAATGCCCCAAATTGACCATGTTCTTTTGGGCCATATCCCTAGTAGGTCCGAATTCAACTTGGATACTCATATCCTTAGAGGTTCTTTAAGATGTTTCAACATAAGTCCCACACTAAAACATTACTAGGAACCTTCCTCTTAGAATTACTTGACACATGATGTTAAACTGTATGGTTGGGTCCACATCGCAAAGATATAAAAGGTATGATGTGTAGTATTAAGCCACCCAAAACTTCCTGGGTTCTAAATCCTTTCACAAAGATATGTAGGAAGCCCATTTATGGGTTCAATCCAAAAAAAATTCACATATCCCCAGATGAAGATAAAATCCACATCCAACATTGTCTACCTAGATGACGATAAATTCTAGAGTGACCTTTGTTAACCTGGATGACAATAAACCCCATAGTGACGTTCATCTACCAGGATGACAATAAAATATAGTGTTCTGGAATTTGTGTCTAGAAAACTGAGATTATTATAGAAAAGACCAAATAATATCTATGTAGTATATAATAGGATACCATAAATGGAGAAACATAGAAACATATATATATATATATATATCCATTGATGAAGGACCTCAGATTCATAATGAGGAATCTATATTCCAAAAATAATAATAATTGATTTCTAATCTTGGGATGGCTCATATCATACTTGTGAATTAATAAAGTATTAATTAAAATATCGTAAATCCATAAGATATTCCTAGGGTAGGAAAAAATTTCCATGAAAAAGGCTGTGATGGGATCGACCTCCCATCATCTAGACAAATGGGAGTTCTTAAGCATCATGGGTCAAAATCACTAATGAGTGCATGCATTTGGAAAGATAGTCCATATGGATACAGAACTGTTTGGTGTTTCTATTTCCACAAATTAACTCATTTGAAACCATTTGGAAATAGAAAACCATCACTGGGTGAAACATATTAGGGAAATTAAAAAAATCATGAACCGGATGTGAATACATAACCAAAATGATAGTATCACCCTCATATCAGGCCCCTTTTAATTTCAAATGAAGGGAAAAGAGACAATAAAATCAATAAAGAATGTATTCAATCAAATGTTATGATTCTTTGATAGAAGTTCCTTTTTTTGTTTTTCATATATATAGAAGCACTTTTTTGAACTCCATTTGATCTAATGGATTCCTTCACGTTTTCACAAAAGAACACCCATGTAGCTACTCAAGCTAGATCCTCATCAATGTAAAAGATTCCATCACTGAATCAATATCCCCAACAATGGGTATTAACCTAAATGGTCTAAGAGTAGCATTAAAATAGTATGATCCCTTACATGGAGGCCATATAAGAGGTTATCCATCTCAACTGGCACCACCAACCATCTGGTCAATAATGATCGGTGGTCCTGATGTAGATGGTGATAACCACAGTATTCAATCATTCCAAGAGACTATCCCTAAAAAAATACTAGTCCCCACATATTTAATGGAGGTTTATCAAGAGGACTCATATGACATCATTATAAAGAAATAAGGGTCCTTATAAAGGGATTCTTTAAAAAATCTTCCCCACCAACGCTTCACAGTAGTGTACCCTCAACACGATGAGGGCGTAACCTTTGACTATCTGACACATGTCCTTCAAAATTGGACATATATGAAGGCCTTTCGGGGATGAAAATCAGACAATAGGGAGTAGGTTGAAAACTTTTCCCCCTCCAAAGAATCCCACCATCTCAGTTTGGTGGAAAATAGAAAAAGGGCATGTACACCCATCTGACTTCATTCGGCCAGCCATTAGACTCATATGGTTGCACTCAAAGATTCCTGCCAAAAAAATATAGTGGAATCCTGAAAGAAGGAACATAAAACATCCGGAATCCATCAATCCATCTAGAGGCTTCATCTAGAAACACAAATATAATTTAGTCGGCAGGTCCTGACGACACACATAGGGAAAACTGAACTCTCTTCCCCCACACAAGAGTACTGTTAATATCCATAGGCAGTAAAGGGAGGACATGAGCAGGCATACAAGAATCCGCATGACACAAAATGGATTTATATCCCCATTACAGTCACCGAAGTCACCAAATACATCTTGGGAATTGTGAAAGGGAAAAAATCCCTTCCGATATCCTAGAAACATTATAGAAAATCATTATGGTGACAACATCAGAACCCAAGGGATGAACACATATCTCTATTCCCACAGGTGGGATGGCTCATCAGCAGGTCACCCCAGAGTAGATACATATCTTTGCTTCCATCCAAGAGTGTCCTGGATAAAATTACCACATATCATATAGACAACATGAATGGGAATATACACCCACTCCAACTAGAGAAAAACACCCCATCTTAATGGCCACTCCAATGTTGGAATATAAACCTTCCCTTGACAACCACTTCTCTCAGGTATTGTCCCTAACAACATGTACTAAGGAATCCAAGAAGAAGTCTTATAAAAAATAGTTGGTTAATCAAGCACCAATATACTACCTATCACCATTCAATGTTGGAGTTCTTGAATCCCTCATACATTTATCTGTGGAAGCTCATGATCCTACCCTTTCCTGACCAAATTATAAGGGTAGTAGTAGTAATTTGGACTGTCCTAGTCGGATTCTTCTTCATGAAGGCTTGCTTCATGACAATATAGTCAATATAGAGAGTGTATCTCTTATAAAAATCCCCAGTAACACATAGTGTGTCCAAAAGATCAGGTAGAATGGGAGTTCACCCCTTTCTATAATCCACCATGTTGGTACTCCCTATGATGACGTTCCCTATAAATTTTTCCTCTGCAGTATTACTTCTTATTTTCAGGAGATTTCACTAATTGGAAATGTAGTGATGAGAAATCCCTATAATCATGAGGTAATTGAAAACCGAAGGCCCGTAATTTCTAATTCCATGTTACTGGATTATTTAATAATTTCTCAAATGAATGATTTCCCAATATCACAGTCATTATCCTAACCATCCCTGGGACACTTACCTTCCTGTATAATAGAGGAACTCCCTACCGATCTTGATGATTCTGATTAAATTAATGAAAAATGACAAATTTGATCAAATCAGGTAGAGGACCCTCTATAAAAATATTAAGAGGATATATAAAACATGAGGATACAAATAGCTAAATATCAAATACTTGTCATGTTCAGGCCTTTATCCACTCCCCAATAAACAATTGCCAAGTTGTTGATGGAATATTTTCTACATGACATCCACTTAACCATAGCTAAAACTCTTTGTCACCCAAATGAAAAGGCATTAACCTATGATGAGTATCAAAATCGTGTCAAGGTAACAGAAGGGTTGTAGTTCCAAATTGACTTGAAATCTATCCATTATTCTAAACATCCCAATATCTATAAGAAATAGGGACCCCTTCAATGTGCATTCCTCGATGCATTAATGAGGTAATGAAATGTGATCACAGATACCACATTTGGTGTTCATATCAGAAGATGTGGTGTAGATGTATCATCGAATTTCATAGCACTATCAAGCTAGAAAAGACCTTCAAACATGGAATAATGAAATTTCACTGACCTAGTCTGGAAAAAATAAATGGAATCTGTTCATTACCAAAGATATACTCAACCAGAACGGGCCCTGATCGACTCTCACAAATGGTAGGCTAGAATAGAGCAAGCTGTTGAGATTCTTCTGCTTCAAAAATTTGAGAACACTGGGTAGGCATCCTACTTAGATGATTTTATCCATTATATTGAGAAAATTTTAGAAATAAAAAAATGGTCGTATGAAATTGTTGAATTCAGTGACTGTGGAATAATGCACCCAACCCACATTCAGACCAAAATCCATGATTTCATAAGGGAATCTACAATAATATCATCCACAATAGTTCATGAACAACCCTAGCTCGTAGGGTTGGGGTATTTTTTATGACAAAACTTGTGATCACCAAACCTGAACTAACGGGTTTTGGACGCTACATAGGTACAAACCAAGCCCTCCAAGATGAGGGATTCTTCCCCACAATGTCCCCTCCTCAACAGGAATCAGTCTTCTCTTAATTATGGAATATTTTGTGGAATGAATCATTTAAATTTGTCCCATACTATGATCTAGTACATTCACTTAGAACATGTACGATGGAATTATCTATAGATTACCTTTTTATTACTATCCACTAAAAAATACTAGGGAACTGAAAAAGAAGAGGGAAATGACTTATGGAGGGTATAGAAAAAGATGATCTCCTAGAGATTCCAACAAATATCATTTATTGGACTACACATTAGCGAATTTCATCAATTCCATCGTATTTGACCCTTTATAACATAAGCTTGATTCAGAGGGTTTTCATGAATATGTTCTTGTTAATGAGATGGTCCACACTAAGATTAATATAGGAGGTGTGCATACCTGAAATGAGAGCCTCAACTAAAATTTGGGTATCCTCTCAATTAATCAATCTCTAACTACTAGAAAAGGAACCTAATAGGTTTAATGTTAAGGGTCGTACATTTTATCACCTTCCCTCCAATGAAGGCCAATCCATTTCTCTAGAGTAATGATTGTCTCAACACGAGTAGGAAATGGGAGAGTTGAGAAAATTACATGATGATTTACTTTGATCCAGTCCTCATACCAGATATTCTCTACAAGTAGACCGACCATCAACTCACACATCTAGTTGTGACATCTCAAAAAAGAGGGTTTACCACAATGACTAAATTAGACATGGAATATTAGATCAACATGGGACATCCAATACCAATATATTTGGCTCCTAAAATAGTAGATAAATAATTCCCTCAAATGGGTACACAAATAAAACATGTTTGGTAACAAACATATAGTTATACCACTATTGGTTACCCATGGTAGATACCAGTAGATCCATCAGCAGTAGTCCTGCTAGTCACTGCACCCATTCAGGCTCCAGCTGCTGCACCTATCCAGGTCTCGTGTCAAATAGACAATCCTCGAATGAAAATGAAAACCATTGAGTTTTTAACAACTCGATTTGATGATATGGAAGGATTTGATGTGATAATACATACAAAAATTAAGGATTACCCAAGATGGTTGGATCCTACCCCTCCACCAAACATTGGGAATCTTATATTTCCAATTTTTAATGACTCAGAAGATTCGGAGCTGCACTTGACACATTTCGTCTCCCACTGTGATCCAATAATGGGGACCCATGAAGAACATGGACTAGTGGAACTTAGTTGATTCGTGAAAACATTTTTGGGGCCATCCTTTGTATGGTACACAAGTTTTTAGTCTAGATCAATTACTTGATGGGAAGATCTCCATCAGTAGTACCCTTTCTCATTCAACCTAATGATTTAGAAGGAAATAGTCTTCAATATCTAGAAATGAATGTAAATATAAAATTAAAGAGTCTCAAATTTAATTTCTCAGTGTATGGTATTGTCAAACTCCTTAAATCTACCTCTCCCTCAAGATTATTTTCTTCACATCTATGTATAAAATATATACAATGAGTTACGCACACCATATATCCTAATGAAATAAAATTGAGGGTTAGGGACCATGCATCAATTGCATAATAGGTAGATAACTCAATTGTAGTGACCAAATCCAAATCACAAGTAATTACATTAGCTCTGAGATGAATATCCGAAAATGCAAAGGCCACTAAAGTTACACATAAGCAGGACCTTGTTCCTGATCCTATTTCAAAGCCCTTATAATATAGTAGGGATCTACCTAACAATTGTCTATAGCAGCATCTTAGTCATCAAGATTATCAAAGATATCAGAGGTAGAAATAGTTTGAGGAGTTAAAAAACAAGGTCTATTCTTTTCTAAATGACCATGTCCCCAGCTACTTCATCACATATTTGGAAAAATCTTATACCCATTGAAAAATCCAAATAAGCATAAAAAATAAGTTGATGAGGATCTTCCAAACAGTTCCCCTTTCATCAAATGTTGGGGAATCCAATACAAGAGTGTTTTGTTTTTAAAGACTTCCTAAAAAAGATGGTATATTACGGGAAGGTGAAACTGAAAAATTCACCAGCCCGTGTAGCATATGTTTCTGTTACCAATATGATGGAGGAAGGAAAGTGGAGAGAAGTTATATGAATGAGTGTGTAGAAGTTCAGTGACTGGATGGTCGAAAAACCATCATCAAAACTCAATCCATTCTATAATCATAGTTGAAACAAAAGACTGTTCCTAGTAATGCTTCTAATACAGTAAATCCAGCTTTGTCAAAATCCAAATCCTTTGAATGCCAATCCTAAAAAAAGTGACATGGGTATAAGGATAAAGAGAAAGAAGAAGAATATGTGATCATGTAAAATCCAAAATTTTCCTTGACCTTATTTTATTTCATTCCTACCATCTCAAAATAATGGTCACCACCCCATTAAATGGTACAAAAACTAGTCTATCCCCATGTGAAATCCTTATCAGATGAGGAGTTGTTTTTGGGTTCTGTTAATGTTATTCACTTATCAAAACCCTTCTCAAATAAATATTCCAATAATAATCCTGATGTTCCTACACATTATTAGGGAACTAGGGTATGAAGTCACCAATGTTGAGGATATATGGGAAGACATTGTTATACTAGGATCCCCCAAATCAACCAAACCCCTACTCAAACTATTTATACAACTTAATCTCATGGGAGTGACCTATAGTGAGCTTAGTAGGAAAATAGTAACCTACCAATACATGATATGGTCTTCCCTAACACGATCATCTTGGAAGACTAGTTAGAGGATACACCACCACCTACTTGTTTGGTAGGTAGACCTAACTAACCTAATCCACCCTGAACAGAAGCACCTCTAGTCCCTTCCCTGAGATATATTCCATCTACATCATGAACATTAGTTCCCATAACACAAGAAAAAGATAATATATATGAAAATAATATATACCTATGGATCAAAATTATTATTCCTTCAAAGAACTATCCCAAGTTTAGGCTCAGTTATCAATCCTAGATGCTCTGGGTCTGTCAAAAGGCCTCCATGAAGCACTCATTGAGGCATTGATAAGCCCTCATGAATTTGAAGATTACATCACTACTACTGAATTATATCATGCAGAGAATGATCCTGAGGTATTATATGCATTCATATCCTTTATTGACCAAGATGATGATGATCTTATACAAGGACATGTAATACCCTTGTATATATTTGGTAGGTTAAATGGAATTGATATTTGACAATACTTCATTGATAATGTCTTAGGATTCAACCTCATATTTGTCTAAACACTTCATCTATTGGGTATCAATAAATCTCACTTGTCTCCCTCCAATCAGATGTTACTAGGTTATAATAATAATGAGAAAGATCCTCTAAATGAGATTACACTCCAAACTCAATTAAGATATCTTATATCTAACTCAGGGTTCATGGTAGTTCAACTAGACACAACATTCTATGTTCTACTGGGATGCCCTTAGCCACATTAGTGTATGAACATTATTTATTTAAACAACAAATGTATCAAATATTATTTCAATGTTAATATTTGGACATTATATGTTGACATGGACCCATTCAAATCCCCCGAGACATAATAAATTGATGCAGAGTTCTATCAAAATGGAGTGAAACAGTTAAAGGCTAATAATCCCACCTAAATCAAGGCCCAAATGGTATGAAGATGATCCTAGATGACACATCCAATAAACTTAGTGTATGTTACATGATTCATATTAGTCAAATTGAAAGGGTGGGCTAGAATACTTGAATTCATTCAGTAGCTTCTATAATTTCAACCATAAAAGTTGATCCAGATGGTGTTGAATAAGTTATCAACTCTCTAAGTGATAACAATATATTGAATAAAAATGTCTTCATTCT
This sequence comes from Viscum album, assembly GCA_963277665.1. Classification (NCBI taxonomy): domain Eukaryota; kingdom Viridiplantae; phylum Streptophyta; class Magnoliopsida; order Santalales; family Viscaceae; genus Viscum; species Viscum album. The sequence continues at coordinate 427,220,200 of OY728123.1, read as the reverse complement.
ATCCTTTGAGTTTTAAAAAATCATTGTTCTGTCTACCAAAATGGAGAAAGCCATCATGAATGTAGGATAAAGTGAAGAGTCTCATTATCAATCCATAATTTCCCCTTCAGGACTCCAAGAAGGCTATCTTCCAGTGAGTGGTTTTGAAATTATTGCCTCATGCTTCGGATGTACAAATGGAAACTACTTTATTCCCTATAAAAGTAATTTTTGTATCATATACTCACTAGGGAGAAGCTCAAGTAGGGAAACATGAATAAGGGTAGGATGAAGAAGATCTCAGGGACTCCCCTCTATAATTTGATGAAGAAGACTCACCCACCGCATATGAACTTAGAGAAATAAATTTTGGTAAAAAATAAGATCCACTCCCCACTATAATTAGTGTATCCAAAAATCCCAAACAATACTAGGTATACAACTCCTTCCAAAAGAAACATCAGTATGTGTTTTCATATAATTACACATAGATTCCATACTATGACCCTAAGGTTTCCACCCATCACATGGGTTTTCTAGAAGATCATCAAGGATTCAAGCAAGAAGCCAGGAGGATGCACCTGAACTACAACTCCATGATTGATGATGAAGTATACAAACTCATTAAGGATGACTTCATCCAAGAGATGAAATATCCAAAATGTATTTCAATTTTTGTCCCTCTTAAAAAGAAGAATGAACAAATCATCAATTTCATTGATTTCAGATATCTCAACTGACATTGTCCAAAAGGTGGTTTCACAATTCAAATCATTGAAGACATTATTGATAAAAAATTGGGTTATTAGAACTTATCCTTCATGAATGTATATTATGGGTAAAACCAAATTTTTATGTCCCTAGATGTTAATGTAACCACAACCATCAAATCCAATCAAGGTGTATTTTTCAATCCGTTAATGCCTTTTGGCTTGAAGAATAATGGTGCCACATACCAATGTGGTACACATCACATCTTCCATCCCTTATTGGGAAATGTTTTTGGATGATATGCTGATTATTTCATGGTTAAATCATGAAAAAATTCTAGCCACTTGGTTGAATTAGAGACTATATTCAGCAAGCTTCGATAGCAAAATATGACGATTAATCCATTGAAATGTGCTTTTAGGGAAACCTCTGGAAAATTATTAGATTTTTTATACACCATCAAGGGATAAAATTTTATCCGAATAAGACTAAATCATTACTTAGCATGTGACCTTCTCAAAACTAGTTATATTTGAGAGGAATTCAAGGACAATTGGCATATATTTGGTCTTCCATAGCCATCCTCGCAGGAAAGTTTTTACGATTCCAAAAATTAATGGATAAATGGGTCAATTATTAGCGGAATAATGACTATCAATAAGAATTTGATTCATTCATGATATACCTCTTGATCCCACCAGTATTGGTGCCACATGTTGAAGGAAAACCACTCATTCAGTATGTGACATTCCTAGAATGATCACTAGGTGATTTCCTCATGCAAAAGAATGACAGTAGAAATGAAAAATGTCTTTATTACCTCATTGAAACCATTCTTGATACAGAGAATTAATATTCAAATATAATGAAGAGATTCCTAGAATTATATTTTTCTATTCAGAAGTTGAGGTTTTACCTACAACCAAACATTATTCACTTGGTTTCTTATAGTAACATGATCAAGTTTATCCTTAGTTATCCTATGTTGATAGGATGTTTGACATAGTGGTTAGTCATCCTAGAGTAGTTTGATATATAGTTTTGCCTAATAAAGTAGTAAAAGTCCTGCCCTTAGTAGACTTCTTTTCTAATAACCCATCTATATAAGATACGTTATTAATTATTGAACTACCCGATGAATAAATATTCAATATTTAGGATAGCCCCCAAACATGGGAAATATATTTTAGCGGTGCTTCCAGGAGTCCAATTGTGAATTGAATAGAAGAACCTAATCTCAACAATGATTGGTTAAGTATTTTTCTTATCTCTCAAAAGAAGAAAGTGTTTCTATATTCATTCCTATTATCATACGATGGTACAAAAATTGAGGTAGAATATTAGGCTCTCATTTCAAGACATGAATTGGAAATCCAACTACCGGTAAACCACCTAAAGGTAAAGGGTGATTCAAAATTGAAAATCAAATGATCAATGAGGATTATGCAATCAAAAAATATTAGTGATTTCCCCTATCTGATTATGTCTAATGGTGAATGGAAAAATTTCCCCTAGATCTAACATTGAATCACATTCTGTGATCACAAAATATTTAGGCAGATGCATCAGAAAATGTAGCTACAACATTGGAAGATACAAATCAGGATGAAATAGTCATTAGTATTTTTCATCGTTGAATGGTTTCAACTTTTTTCAGATAATAATAGAAGAGATCAATGAAATAAGTCCCATCCCGGAGCCATATGGTCGAAATATGGGATTGATGACACCCATCAGGTAATACCTTAATTACAGAGTACTTACACCGATTAGTGTTGGGAAAGAAATGATTCAGTGATGAGTGAATAATTTCACTCTTCATGATGGACCAAATCCCTAAAAATTCCTCTACATGTGAGTCGTTGATGGATGACTTCATGTATGTATTTATAGAGAAGAGATTGTGGCTATTGTGGAAGAAGTAATTTCAGGATACTATGGTGCCTACCAATCAAGGTATAAGATTTCTGATGAATTTCTAAGTCTTGGATACTTTTAGACTTCTAGGACGCATGATTGGATAGAATTCACTAAGAAGTTCCATACCTTCAATGTGTTTGTCAATTTCATTCATCAACCCTAAGAGTTACTATATACACCTAAATACTTCTGGACATTTTCCAAATGGGAAATGGATGTTATTAGAACCCATACTCCATATACGACTGGGAAGTTTGAGTATATCCACATTGAGAATGATTTCTTCTCCAAATGGGATAAGAGAATACCCATCAAAAAATTCAGATCCAAATGTATTATTGGATTTTTCAAAGCTAACATCATCAATAGATTTGTTGTATGTCATACCATTTTGATGAACAATAGAACCAATTTTTTTCTAATGAGGCGGAAAATCTATATCAGGAATATAATATCAAATCTAACCATTAATCCCGTTATTGGGAAATGGAAGATGGACATATAGAGGCTTCAAGCAGGTCATTTTCATACATACTCAAGAATATGGGGAATAAAGATAAAGAATATTGTCTTGGAAAGGTCTTACATGACTTATGGGATTATCAGACTATAACCCGTAATGTAACATGAGAAACCCCATACTCATTGGTTTGTGGAACATAAGAAGTATTTCCCATTGAAGTTCAATTCCCATCGCTCTGTATTTCCATTTGTGACCAGATATCCATAGATGAACAATCTCAGAAAACATTGGATTAATTTTAGTGATTGGATGAAAATAGATTAAATACCCTTCATTAATTAGAATTCTATCATAATTTGATAACAGAAGCCTTTAATAAGAAAGTACATCTCTATTCATTACTTAGAGGATAATTGGTATTGGTCATTAGGACTCTAATGATACTAGGAAAGAAGCCTCCCAAACATGAGCCACAGTTAGAAAGACCTTACTCCATACATTAATTACACTATAATTGAGCATATTACTTAATCTAAATGGATAGAGAACTCACTAAAACTCCAAGAAATGCAAGGTTCTGAAAGTAGTACATTGTCTAATCGCACAGAGTTAGTCTTAAATACAGGATGTTAAGCTACATAACCCCATTTTAATCCATTTTTTTAGACATTAAACTGTGTAGTATCATCTTTCTTGTTGAATGATGATAAACTACATGACATGAGGTCCTAGTAGCCTGAACAAAAACAGAAATATCCACTTTTTTCACTACATGACATTAAACTGTATGGTCAGCATCTCCCTCCTTTTACAATATAAAATTCACCAAAATACCATAAGTATGTATTCCATTTGGTCCTTCAAAAAATCGGTATCTTCCATGCCTATACATCACTCACATCATTGTCACATCCTAGTGGAACTCAAGCCCCACATTTCCCTATGTTTGGAAAATACCTACACGAGGAGAATTTTTTCAAGAAATACGTTTGTCTTGATTCACATTACAATGAGATACATAGTGATTCCCTGATCTCCAATCCTAGGTCCATCTATGATTTTCGAAGTGAAAATCCCCTTTCATTTTCCTCGTGCATGAATCAGATCGTTGTAGGGAACCTTTATAGAACTTATGTTTTGATTCAAATTATGGTGAGATGCATGGTGATTCCTAAACCTCATGATTTAGGCCCAAAACCCAGTATAGAAGTTATCAATAGTCCCCTTCCCCACTTCAATGATTTATTGGATTGGGGAAGAATTTTCAAGAACTACATGTTGTAATTATCATCCTACCGAGATACATAGTGACACCTATATCTCTAATCTCGAGCCCATCCATGATTAAATAAGAAACCCCCTTTACTCCCTATTCATGAATCAGATCATCATAAGGATATTATCAAGGACCAAATGAAGCTTGATTCTTATTTCAATGAGATACATAACGATGCCCAGGTCCTACTACTTTGTTTTTCCATAATCTACACATCAATTCATATCAGCTCTCCTCCAACATTACCACATAGTGATAAAAGTCATGGAATATCAAGAACTACATATGTATTATTTATCATCCCAATGAGATATGTAGTGATTCCAGGAACCCATATCCTGGCTTATCCACCACATAATTGATATTCTTCTATCCTTCACGTGTGTTACCTTTTTTGTAGAAGAAACCTTTACCACCCCTTGTTTCTCACACTGAACATGGATCATATGATATTAAAATCTTGGTAATGGGTTTCTCTACATAAGTAAGCTGTATCTTTTGACATTGAAGCTGTTATGGTCCTAGATACAATTCTTAAAAAGGAACACTAGAAATACATACCACGTGATGGTAAACTGCATAGTCATTGAAGAATTATGTGTGGATTTATTTTCATACATCTAAAATATAGTAATACCCATACCTTCAACTTTGGGCCCAACCACACCATGACATTGAAAATACCATACTCTCCCATGTACGTGTCAGATCTACACATGGAGATGCAATACAATTTATCACTTTATGTATGAACATACATATATTAGAACTACATATGACTTGATACATTCTCCAACTAGATATGTAGAGACGCATGGGATCTACACCTCATCCCAACAACAATATTCCTTTTAATTTAAGAATCACCCACATCCTTTCCGTAAGATATTAAAATGCACAGATAACTTCATCACCACATGACTTCAATCTCCATGGTTCCTCTAACACTATGTGTGGCTTTATTATCATCCAATTGAGATATATAGTGAAACCTAGGACTTAATCCATATACCTAGCAATGAGGTAAAATAAAATCACCCCTCTCCTACATAAGAAAAATTATGCAAGAGCTTTTATTTTGGTCCTCTACTAAGATAACACACAAAGAAAAACAGAAACTCCCCCTTCTACATATGAGTAAAATCGATTTGAGGGACACTAAAATCATAGCTATTATTGGTTAAATGATTCCTTTAAGAATTGAAAAAATCCCTATTTTTTCATATCAGACCCCTAATCATGAATAATATCATATCTTTGAAAATATTTCCTTGTATTTTTTTTGTGTGAAAAATGTAAAATACCTTAGAGGTCCATTTCCTGACCATGCAGTTTTCATCCTAGTTTTCCTAGAATAAGTGGCCCCCATAATAAGCATGTCACCCAATGATTACACTATTTGGCTATGTAGTATGTGCCCTAATGTTCCTTGCATAAATAATCCCTCATAAATGTTTTTTCAAATAGCTTCAATTTCTCCCCCAGGAGTAGCCTCTTCTATCCCTTTATGCTTTGATGATGGTATATTGAAACCTGAAATTCAAAGTCAGCAGTCATACCTTTCATATTTGTATCATATCTTTTCTCCCGACCTCAAATTCTCGAAGACCATGGTTTACACTTTCCACCTTCATTTTTCCAAGCATACTAGGTCAACCATGGGCCATATGACCACATGTCATCCATTATTTCCATAATATTATGGTCCCAGTCATATGACCTAAAACTACAAGCGATATACTTCCTATATTTGGTTCAGAACCATATAGAGCATCCATCTACCTGATTCTTTGGAAATTATCACTTGAAATACTCCTTCTATATTCAGGTACTTTCCCCAAAAACCAAACTCTATGATTGGGAGGATCAAAAACTCCATAACTAGTCATCCGATTTTAAAGATAGAATGTTTGAATTTTGAGAGCACGTTGCCTGACCATGCATTACACACCCCCATTGGCCATGAATTTGTTTCCCATATAATGGGTTTGTAATCCAAAGGATTATAATATTAACTATGCTGTGTGTACCCCTTTTGTACTTGCATAAATTGTCCCTCATAACGGGTTTGTAAACTAGTGGTAACATCATTCCCAAATGATACCTCCTCTAACTTCATTAGCCCTTTTTCCCATATCACTCATCAGATTCGGGAATCCTTGTTAAAATATTCTTCTTTCAGACCTAAATATAGCAGAACTTTTCTATATAGCTTTCATGAACGGGGAAGGTATCAAATCATTAGTATAAGCTAAATAAAAAAAATTAATCCTTAGAAATTTCCTTGCACCATGATTTTGAATTTAATATCTTAATGTCTTTACTATATGAAATTACACTACATGGCCAATGTCTTAGTCATGTGACAATAAAATGCAAAATACCTTCATCCTTTTTTAGAAATGATCCTTCTACACCTGAAATTAGTTATATAACAAAATATACCCTCCATAATACAAAAAATCCATGTAGGAGTGACATAATATTCATGGACTATGTTGATATATATGATTATTTTACTCTCCAACAACATTACTTAGAAATTACACCCATTATAGTCTTGATACATCCAAAAATTAAGTTTCCATTGTTCATTAGTAATAGAATGTCAAAATTCTTGGGAACTCCTTAACCTGAATATGCAGTATATTCCTTAGTTGTCCTCACATAAATAACCCACATAAAGATATAGTCAGCCTAAGGATACCACTACTTGACTATAAAGTACGTTCCCTAGTTGTCCTTTCACAATGCAACCCTTATAATAGATTTTTTCAGATATAGGTAACTTATTCTATAGGAGATATCCCCTCTATCCCAATATTTTATGTTTTTGATTTAGAAATCATAATAATTTTGACTCAAGATTCCTCTTGGGAGTAATTCAAGAATATCAAGAAAAATATTAGCCATAATATCTTCTTTGGGTTATTATCTTAAAATAAATTATCAAAGATGTTCAACTTAAACGATATATTTATTAGTCTAAAATTCATGACATTAAATTTTCTACAAAAAGAGATTGAGTAATCACCAAGTTGAAAACCCAAAAGGGAAATCTGGGCCAAATTCACATATCATCTCACAAGACCTACACTCTGTACAGTTTAGGAAATATCTAGAAATAAATATATAAAAGGAAGAAGACTTGTTTGGTTGAAAACCCAAAAAAGGGAGTACTAAGAAATATCCTAGTCTCACTAACTAATTCTCCTCCACATTGAGATTAATAATGAACTCGTTCGGGGACACAAATGGCAAACAATTTGTGGATTTTCAATATGGCACTAATAACAGTAGAACATTGATCACTAGGCCCCTTGTATTAAGTAAAATTTTAGAGTTCCCCCATCCCTATCATTGTAATTAAAATTATCTGTTAGGAAGATGAAATACTATTAAAATCATCCTTGACATTATTTTTACTGGAAAAAATGTATAGATGAAGATATATATGATTGGAAACAAAATTCATATCATTCAAAAAAGAATAATAAGAGTAAAATCCATAAAATGGAGTCTCTCTATCATATATTACCAGAGTACTTCAATGCAACTTTTCATCTATTGAATAGACTTCTTATCCCCATCTGTTTCTTGTTGAATCTCAATCAGTTAGCTAGCTTCTGTCTCATTAGGCTAACAATGTGCTTCCGTGACAACCAAAATTGTAGTTGCCTCTTCTTTATTGGGCTTCTCGTAATGACTGGTGGCGTTTTTCAAGCCACTATTGAGTGGAATTCAATTACCACTGATGTAAAGACACTTAATCGATCTTCTCAATGATTTTTTTCTTTAAATTTAATGAGATTTTTATTATGGTTGGCCTTGTCTGGGGAAAGTGAAGCTCAAAAACCATCATCATTGGTGAGAAATTTAGCCTTTATAAGGTCTTTCTGATTTTTATGCTCTTTCTGGAACTGGAGAATTGTATCCTTCACAACAATATTTATTGGATGATAATAAAATCAACCAAATTCTAACAGTCCAAACATTGTGGGAATTTAGTCAAAATGTGAAGACAACTCTTCTAGAGATAACTTAAATACCATTTTCTAGTTTATTCACAAAGTCCTACAACACATGATTCTAAGAGAATCTAGATGCTCGAAGTATGAATCAGATCCCATATCATGGTGTGGTATGTATTCTAGAATCAATAAAGTGAAAGAAGTTCTTTGTTTTACTCCATTCAAGATAACAGCTTCTTCACCTTCCATTACTAGTTGAGCTAATGTAGAAGCTTCACCCTTGGACCCTACTATAGAATGTGATAATCCAAAATGATGAATCAGAATCATTATTAGCATCAAAATAATAGCATGAATCAAGCATGATCAAGCGAGTTAGTGAAATTTACCCAGCAAAAGGTTATATTCTTGAGTAGGTTCCTCCCTAATGTTCTCATCTACAATACTTGTAATGAGTACATACTGGAGGGGGATATTCTCGTGAGCATTCATAGTCTCCATAACCAATGGATCTAGAGAACCTTACAAATCAGGATTCCCAACATGCACCTTGTAAGAAGAGGGGGTTGGATTGATTTGGATGTCATTCACATCAAGTTCCTTAGTAGTGTTCTCACTAGAGAAACCTTCCTAGGTATAATTTTCATGTGAAATATTAGATAAAAGAAGAAAAACATTGTATGGAAAATGCAAGAATGGGAAAAATCACATCCCTCATGTTCCTTATAAAATTCCATAGACACCTTGATTAAATTTAGACAATTCATTTTGGTATTAATATTGTCCACCATTTCATTTTATATGAAATTTTATATAATAGAATCCTCACCATTTAGGGTATCCATGAAATGTTGATTTGGACCCGTATTGGCTATACTCGAATTCCTCTACAACAACTCTTCTTATGAAATGATATTGCTAGGCCATGAAGAGCCATGATTAGAATTGAAACCTTCTTCAAACTTCCCAAAATCATCATTCCTCCTTTCTAGAGAAACAAGAGTCTCAAAATTGATTACCAGAGATTCCTCTGGTACATGTAGTAGATTAGAAATATTAAAAAAAGTGGATAGATTAAAACTACAATTAGAACCCAATATAAGAGAATAATCCATTAAAATAACTCCCCTATATCTCTCTAGAAGTGAACCATGCCCCATTTCAGTTCAACTATCATAGTGATAGATTCATCAGCACAAATCTGCACATCCCCTATAGTATCTTTCTCAATCCTTGAAGGACAAGTACTGGATACCTTAAGGTAGGAAAGAAATTCGGGTTCTACAAAAAGATGGACATTGCCAGAAATATGTGACAAGAATGTTGTAATTGTAGATGAAAGAAAAAAAATACTCATTGTGATGTATTCATTGGAAAAACATTAAAACTCACTTTCACTTCCTCTCACAAGATGAGGAATAAACTATAATACTCATTTTGGCAACAGAGATTTGAGGTAACTTCTGAAGAATTTCCATCTCCATCACATCCATCATGGTGCTGCTACATGGAATATTCTATGGGGACCTGAGGTCCTCATCCTCCATCACAATAGGGGTGCCCATTTTCCAATACATCAGAGACTCATAATCCTTTGATCCTCCTCCTCATCCTCCTCCTATTTCATGATGAATAATTGCATTCTCTTAAGATGAAAAATTATATATATAATAGGAGAAGAGATAAAGAATAAAACATAAATACATCATCTGGGTAAATGAAAATATCCCATTCCTCCAAAGGATGACCATTTACCCCTTCAAGTACTCCTTGGTTCGGCATGTCTAAAACTCACTTAGAGATTGAGACTTTATTATCAATTGCATAAATGAAATCCTTTATATATTTGATGTACTTCGTTACCTCATCCAAATTATTATTAGGGTAAACAATTATAGGTGGCTCAAATATCACCCGACTCTAAGAATCCAAGGCCAACCAGTAGAAACTCCAATGAATCTTTAGCATCAAGGGTTATGCCTTCCAAAATTTCGATTACAAATAGCCACACATAGTTTGGCCTCAATGGGAATGGATGTGGAGATAACTAAACACCCTATGAACGTTAGGCCTCTTCAGGCCTCCTCTATCATTTTGAAGAATGAGGTGATGAGATGGAGACATACTCAGGATGATGGTGGCTAGAAAACCTTGGAACTAGAGGTGTTATCTTCTTATCCATATTTTTCTTCGTCGTCTTTGTAAAAGAACATTTTGAAGGCTCTAGATCCTCCACATAATGTTTTTTTATCCTTCTTTCCATACATTTCACAACTAAAATTTGTCGTGGCATCTACCCTATACATGCCCTGGTCAATTCCCCCAACGGGTATGTGGAATCCCATGTCTTTCCATATCCATCCTCTAGTATTATTGACACCTCTGATGAAGGTAGCGTGGTCGAAATTTTGGATACCTCTAGAGACATCAAGATCTATAATTTTATGGCTAACATTAAATGATTCTCATTTCTACCATACATGGGGGAAGTGTGATTTATTGTTACAGAAATTTAAACTGATGAGAAAAATGATAAGGAATACAAGCCTCACATATAATCTTGTTGTAAATAGGGGATTCCAATATTCTATCCATTAATAATATCTTGTATCCCCTCAACTCATAATTATTTTCCTTACCATAATCGAAAAACATTCCGGTTTGTGGATTACCATACAAAAAGAAGAGAAAATCTCCAAATACATTCAATTCCTTCATCACGTCATCCAGATTTAGGTTCGTAAGATGAGTCCAAAAGACTTAATGATAAAATGGGAGAAATCGAATTTTTGGGATTTTAACTAAATTTAGAACTGAATATGAACTGAAATGTGCTGCAATCCCGCCCCACAACACCTAGAACGCCCCAGAAATTCTGAGAAGGGACATCCCATTGTATAAATTTAATAAAAAGTGATATTTTCTTACTAAAATAGAAGAAAAAACCCTATGGTTCCCCTATGATAATTTTTCAACAATAACAAAAGTCCCTAGCCTCACAATTTCACCGAACTCACAGACTAGGGGAAAATAAATACATGGCCACGTGGAAATGATTCTATCCAGTCAAACCTTTGTATTAATCTTGGGGATAACCTTTTAACCCCAAAATTTGTATTCACTATTAGAAATTTTGGGGTAATCTTTTTCAGAAGCACCCCAATTATCTGAAACGGGGAAAATAGTAGGGTTTCTGTAAGTAAGACCCTTATCTTTTACTGGTTATAACAAATCCCCTTCCATGCTTCAGTATGGACATCTACCATGGGATGAGGATCTTTGTCATTATACTACTTCCTTACTAGTTTGAATATCTCATGGGCCATTGATGGAGTCTTCTAGGCATCATCCCACATTTTCATTGGTGGGATAATTACATCATACATTTCCCCAAGAATGGGAGACCCAAATATTTGGTAGAAATCCCCTAAAATGATGCCGACCTCACCATGAATCAAGTGAAAATAATTTTTCTTTTGACTCCATAGACTCAATAAATCAGTAATGATATCCATATTTTTGTAAACATAGTTCTTTCCTACCCAAAATGCCTCATGAATATGGAAATCTTTATTCTATTTCTAAACTTTACAAAGGACTGGCACACCCAAAACACCCACATCCACTCTAGCCCAACTCCCCCAGAGGAGTGGAGATCCTAGTCTTTTTTCTAGCCATGAGATTAATCTCTCTTTGAAGCACAAATGGTCTAGTCATACCAATGGGGAAATTGATCTATGACATGTGACTTTATATCAGGAGTTAAACTGATGTGGTGTAAAATGTATCAAATTGAAATTGTCCCTTCTATGACGGGAACACCCTTCGTACAGATGTTTGTATGAGGATAACTAATAAGATTCACAAACTATGTCACTGAGAATTATTTATTAAATGCAGGAATATGAATTTCCCTCAAATTCCCATTTCAATACAGAGGCAGGTAGTCACTTTGTAGATACCCATATTGATATAGAACCAACCGCATCGCCAAATCCAGATGGGTAGTCTCAACAAGGAAATAATATTCTGGACCACAAAAATAGATCATTTGTGTTCGACGCACAATAGATTATTCAGTTGAAGTCATCAGAGAGGCCGTATGAAAACCTGCAAAAAAAATTAAATTTAAAATACTGACTTAAAAAAGATCAAATTATAACATAGAATATTTCAAAAATTTGGAAATATAAATTCCCTATGCACTCCCCTTGACAATATTCCACATGCAGCACTTTCAACCAAGCTGATTTCATGAAACCCCATCACTCAGGAGGTTATACCATGATAAAATCTTTTGTAGACAATCATGGAAGAATAGAATGATCAATTTGGAGGATGAACAATGCATCATAGATGGATGAATGATCTTCAGGGTGAGAGAAGAAATATGATGATTTGGGTGAAGAAGATGAAAAAGGAAAGGGGGTATTTATAGGCACCGACGACCTATTCCATTCTCCTACAATGACGAACTATGCATGCACAATACAAAGAGATGCTATGTGATCCAGCTTCATGATCCAACATTTTATCCTTCAAATTATTTTCTCCATTTTTCATACCCCATGACTATACCCCCTATTTTATTTCAGATGCAATCTCAAGGTGGGGGGGATTTTGTTGAGAATATGTTTAATAAACGTGGAAAACACATTAGGAAGAGAACCTTTATTATGCTAAAGTATAAAAAAATAGTAAGATATAATAAAATTCATATCCAAACATACCTAAGAGCACACCACATGCACACTATAACCTATTCTAGGCCCTTCCCATGCTGCCCAGAAGGAACATCCCCCACAACATGGTACATCTACATCGGGCACCTATGTCGATGACCTATTGGGATTAGTCATTTGTCTATCCCTACATAGAAAAGCTGCACTGAGGACCAATGCGATAGATCTATTTTCAGAACCTCTATTTCCCAGGGTTCATTATTTTCCTTTAATTAGGACCCTGGGGTTCCTCATTTTATGAACTGAAAAAATATGAATAATCCCCAAGGCTCTCATTGTGTAGAACCTTTTTCCAGGTCCCCCAAAATTTATCATGTAGCTCTCAAAAACACATGATAAGATAAAATTTATGGGATAAGTAAGATCAAAGTTCCTTCAGGATCTAAAATACAAGATACATATTCTAGTATCCTTCAACCGTAAGAAAAACTCGCCTGTGAGAGGCTCCTACCTTATTTAAGGACTTACATGAGAATCTTCGATGTTCCCAAGAGGAGACCCAAGGTGTTTAGGTTAAGGCCTCACCCATGTGTTCTGCCCCGATTGTCTATTTCTCAGGGAATATTCTTCTAGCATAGCAATTTACCTCTGACATGAATCCCTTTAAGTTCCTCATAGGCCATGCATAGTAGAAATTCATGGCATAAAAACATTGATAACCTATGACTAGGACCTATGTGAGTTGCCCATTGAGCCCTCGTCCGAGGCTACCTATGGAATGGATCAACTTTACTTGGTTCCCCTTTTTGAAAGGGACCAAAACAAAACTTCCACCATGACCTTGTGACTTACCAAACCATAGGTAATGACACTCTAGATTGTCTCCCATTTGGATTTTTATTTTTACGGTCATAGGTTTCCCGCACTTGTCCTACTAGAGGATTAAGATCTTCGAGGAATATGTAGATTTTTATATCTACTGTCATGAGTTCCATTACCCAAGAGAATGATTTAAGTAGTCGCCAATATCATATTTTGTTGATACGACCATGTACATCCCTTCTCATCTCTAAGACCAGGGGCCTCTATTTCTTATTAGGGAGGGTAAAAATTAGGATTTATTTTCCTGCGAAGAGGGTATTAGATCCTCATCCCACTATAGAACATATTTTAGGGCATCCATCCCAGTTTAACCCCTAGAATATCTTGTATGAGGTTTCAATTTTACTACTCTCCACCACGGTGTCTTTAACCCTAATTATTTCCTTACCTTGGACTCTCATCCAATTTAATGTTAAGAGAGATAATTTTCATAGCCCCATCCTCTAACGTTGTAGCCCCAAACTCTTTTTCTGTAGCCCCGACCTCTTCAACCAGTGAAGGAGGAAAACTGTATGGTTTTTTAATCTTCTAATTCCTATTTTTTCTCACACTAAAATGAATCATGTGAGTATAATGGTTAATGATGATCATGACACCCACATGACCCACCTTAAGGATTCAACTATAAGAACTCTTATTCTTATTAGCCAGGATATGTAGGAAGGCCACGTAGGGCCTAGGATCAATGAGCATCCTACTTTGGAATAATTCCCAATCATAATTACCTTAATCCTGGTATCATTCTTAATAGATAAATCTCAGTTATGCCCCAAAATCACCATGAGTTAAAACATCCATCATGGTCCCTTTATAGGGAATATCCTTCTCTGGAGTAAGCCCCAAACTATCATCTCAAAGGTTTATACTCCCCTACTAGACATACCCTTGAGGGCCTCCATAGGTATGGGTCCTCGCCAATGAATTAAGTGGGATTTGATTTTCTTCCAAATGATATAAGTTGGAGGACTCGATGAGGATAAAACCTAAAACCCCAAATAAAACATTTTATTTTGGGCCATATTCCAAGACTGGACTAATTCTACATGGAATCTTATTTCCCATCATGGTTCCTTGGGATGTTTCATCATATTCCCCCTAAACTTTTTCTAGGCACCTTCCACCTAGACACATTTTCCACATGATGTCAAATAGTATGATTGGGTCCTCATCACATGACCTTAAAAGGAATGATGTTTCCTATTAAGTAGAACCAAACTATTTATGTTATGATTCCATTCATAAGGATACATTAGAATCCCATTTAGGGGTTTCATCCCAATATCAAACATATCCCATCTCCTTGGATGACAATAAACACAAGAGTGACCTTCTTCCACCTGGATGAAGAAAAACACTAGAGTTCCCTTCATATACATGGATGATAATAAACTCTATAGTGACCTTAGTCTACTTGGATGATAAAAAACAAGAGAGTTCCTCATTATGTGGCAAGAAAACTAGAATCATCATAGTAATGACCAAATAATTTCTATGTATTATATATGAGGTTACCATCAATGGAAAATCTCTGATACATATAAATATTTCCATTGATGAAGAACCTAAAATAGGTATAGATTATTCTAAATTCCACACATGATAATAATTTATTTCTAATATTTGGATTAATCACATCCTACTTGGGAATTGATAAAGTAATGATGAACATATCTTAAATCTATAATAGAGTCTATGAGTAGGCAACAACCCACCAAAAGGGTGTGATTAGACCGACCTCCCATCATCTCTCCAATGCGAGTTCTTAAGCATCGTGGGTAAAAATCCATAATGGCCACCAGCCGTTGGAAAGCAGGTTCCTATGGTTACAGAACCATTGGGTGTTTCTAGTTCCACAAATTATCCTATTAGAGACCGTTTGAAAATATCCAACCATTAAGGGAAAAAATATAAGGAAAAAATGAAAAGGAAACCATGAAGAGACCCATAAAATAGAGAACTCCCTCAGGTGATAGAGACCACTCACTAGGCGGATCCACACCATTTTAAAACTAAGTAGAGCATTGGAATAAATTTTCACCTGACTGATCTCAATAAATATACTTCAGAAGAGATGGTCCCTTCAAAGCACTAGCCAATAACACACCCCAATATCTTCTTTTGATTCTATATGTATCTCAGAAAAACGGCCCATCAAATTTCACTCATCACTATACTCTTTCAAAGCATGTACCAACACCTTTCTTCCCAAATAATTTCCTACAACATTACCATTTCTTGGGGTGTACACAATATCAAAATCAAAACAATAAAATTACTCCACCCAATGATTGATGCATCACATTCATATCATTATGGGAGAAATGTTGGATAAACTATTATGATCCGAGTAAACTACAAACTTCTCCCAAAATATATAATAATACAACATTTTTAGGGAATGCATCACTTCTTCTAATTCTAGGTCATGGGTAGGGTTATTATTTTCATGTTGAAAAAGCTAGCGAGAACCATACACCTCCACATGCTCACCCTACATCGACACACACACAAGACCCATTCTTAAAGAATCACATTAGACCACATATCCCTTCCCAAATTAGGTTATGATCAAAATAGTGTAAGTGTTCAACCATTACATATTCTATTTAAAGGATTCTTGACAATATAAATTACATTCATACTTCACCCCCCTCTGTTTGATCGTGGTGTGGGGTAAAGAAATACAAGAGAAATCCCAAACAATCCTATTATAATACACAACCATGACCTGAATACCTTTGATCTCAAACACATTATTCAGGTGCTCTGATGATATCACTACACTAATCTTGTCAGGTTCCACTTAAACCCCACATTCTAAGATTGCATGACTAGGAATCTTCTCCTCCTTCATCCAGAATGTACACCTAGAAAACTTTCCATTGAGGCGGTGATCTCATAGCATCACCAAAATGATCCTCAAATGATCCTCATGCTCCTACTTGGTACCAAAATCGACCATGATGTCATCCACAGATACAATGATAAAGGATCTACGATACTAGTGAAACCCCTATTCATAAGTTCTATAAGGTTTTTTTCTGCATTGGTCAACTCGAAAGGCCTGAAAAAATAATTAATTTGGTTGTACCTGCTTCGGGAGGCTATTTTCCAAACATCGACATCCCTAAATATGGCTGGGTGATACTCCGAACGTAATTCCATCTTGGAGAACCACCTTACACCATTATGATTATTAAAAATGTCATCAATTTGGGGAAAGTGATACTTAATATTGATCGTAACATTATCCTAATTCTAGTAATGAACACACATATTGAGAGATACATCATCCTTTTTAGCAAATAGAACCAAGGTGACCTAAATTGGGATGCTTGGGTGAATGAATCCTTCGGATCCCAAATCATCTAGCAATACCATTAATTCTCTCCAATAAATGAGGGTTGTAAGATATGAGGGAAGATATATTGGCCGTGTTCCTGGTTCCAAAACTATCTTGAACTCCACCTCCCACTCTAGTGGAAAACCTGAAAAGTCATCCAAAAATACCTTTGGGTACCCATCTATGAGAAGAGTTAATCCACCCTTAGGAGTGTCATCATTATCCTCCAACAGGAGTGAAAATATTTGAAAAAAGGTGTTTTCCATTTCCTTAAGTGGAGGTCCGACACATCCCGACCAAGGATCCCATTAACCTAGAAATACTTGGATACTCCTATTAGGATCCACAAAACTCACTCCCCATAAATAATAATCGATGTCAAAAAGAAAATGCACCATTCAACCCATACTGAGGATCACACCAGTGATGTAAATTTCTAGAACTAAAAAATCTCATTATAGCTTGACCCTTGACATAGTGAGTGGATAATATAGACACCAAACACCTTTCTCTATATTCTTACAAAGCGTCATCACTTACTCCATCACATATAGAATAAGATCAGTTGAGAATTTAAACACATCCTCCGAAAGGGATGAGATAAAATAATGAGAAGAAATTGTATAAAAAACAACTATAGATGATGCAATAAGAATGGTACAGAAAACTATCATAGGTCTCGCTTCAAAATCAACTGGTTTGTGATCAGGAGCATGAATATGCCTTGTCTATGCCTAGATCTGAGAACCACCACTAATCTATGTTTATTACTTGAACTAAATCAACCCAAAAGTGGATCTAATCCAACCGCCATGACCACCAAACCTAGAACCATATATCCTCTTTAGTTTTAACTGAGTTGATATCCCAAAAGATTCCACATAACCAGATCCACCCTGGTATGGCCATGCTACCATAAATAACTGATGCATGTTCACCATAGTTCCACACTTATTGAAAGGCCTTGGGTGGGCTACACATGATGAACACATATTCCATGCATTACCACACTAATGGAACACAACTGATCCAGTACCATATGCCATAGATGAAGACAGTCAGGATGGATGGCCTAAACTGGCACCTTCATTCTCCTCCTCCTCATCTTTCTTTATTTTCTTTTCAAATGAACTTCCTTTACCCTAGACCACAACTAACACTACCCTAGAGAAACAAGGCATTCCACTATGATCTATCTTCACCACCAAATCTCGATCAACTACCTAAATAGATGTCTTCAACTTGAACAAGACTAAATGATATCAGATATCCAATCATAGCCCCATTTTTATCTTTTGAGCCTTTATATACTCATTGTAAACTACTTAGGGTGTAATAAAAACCAACTCTTAAAATAGGATAGAATAATACATCACAATTCTATTCCATAGTGAAGATAAAAAAATAATGGGTCTATGAAAAGGTTATGGTCTCAAAGAAATAATGTTAATTGAAGAAGAACTTTAAATCCTTCTAACCAATCTTCTCATGGTTCCCTAATTGCAGCACCAAATCCCACCACCTCCGATTGGGAGATTCCATTAAGAATGAATCACACATAACTTTTATCACCACAGGATTATCAAGAAACCAAAACAGTATCTATGTCTTCTAAATACACACCTTTTGTTCTTGGGGGACTGTGCTACCTAGGAAGGAATGATGCATGTTTTTTATGAACTTCTGATCCATTTTCTTTATTGAACTGGAATCAAATTCCCTAACATAAGAAGGACCAAAGTGCGCTCCCTGAACCAAGGATTAGATATCCCAAACCCTGAATTCTAATAGTCTCTGATAAATTAGTGCAGGAGAACTCTCTCCAACCTATTCTCATGGTTGTAAAAGATTTTATTGGGGAGGGATATTTCTAAATCAAGAAACAAAAACATTTGAAACCCATCAATAAAACCATCAACACATAATTATGAAATTTTTTCTGCAAAATAAAATAAATAAAAAAATTCCATAAATCAAAACAAAACCACATTGAACACATTGAAAAACAAAACAACTCCCCTCACTCCACCTTGTTTACATGCATAGTTTATAGCCTGTACATCTCAAATGGGGAATAATTAAATCTGAATCCCAATATCACATGGTGACTCATGATATGTCTTGTGGTGTATAGGCTAGATACCCCACCTACAACTAGAACATAAAACCCTAAAAATACTTACCCCAGCCTATCTATACTTTTCTAAATATCATGACCCAAGAAAGGGGAGAAAACCTCATTTGATACAATTTTTTCATGAACAAAACAAGAATGCCATATTTCCTGGAACCCAAATCCAGCCCTAACATGGCCCAATGGACATTACTGATCCTCACGGTCTATAAGCTAGTTCTTTGGTATCAAAAATACAGTTTTGGAATGATTTCTCCCATAATAAATAATCATAAGTAATTTTCAATAACTAAAAATCACACCAAGAACAATATCTACAACCAAATGAGATAAAAAAAATTCCAAGTTAAACGTTTTAAATATTTTAACCAAAAAATAAACCCAAAATATGAAATTGAGAGGGGATCCAACTAGACCATAACTAAAACATCCATTCCATGAATGTTTCAACACCCTTAAGCCACATCCACCAACAGCTATAAGAGAGGAACACTAGACACCAGATCCACTGTCACCACGAGTCATCTTTCCATTACCTAGTTCAAACCTAAAAAAGTATTCAAACACTCATGGGTGCATTTTAGGTGTGGGGAAAAGACCAAAAAATAAAACCCAAAATAATTTATCTATTCAATATCATTATAAGATATATTAACATTCTTGTTTGATGAAAAAAATGAGAATATTGCAAGGAAATCATTTAAGGAAAAAAATTAAAAGGGAAATTTTTCAATGGAACCATGATTTTCATTTATGATGAAAAAATACCCACTGTATTCTAATATTGAGCACCAAAACATTAGAGAGAACAACATCATTGGAAATACCTATATGTACTAGAAATAGTGGGACCATAGGAAAATCTTATCTTGGTGAAACATGGTATAAAAACTATAAACAACATCATCCTTAGGCATATGCCACTAAAGGGGAAGAAATCCCATGTTCTAGTGATCTTCATTCAACAATGAAAAGTTAGTAATGTACTGTCAATCTTTTTAGAAGAAACTAGACCTAGACCCCACCAATCTAACTAGAATACTTGTCATAGTTCACCATCCTAGATACATATGATTATGTTTATTCTCAATTTCATTTCTCAAGTCACATAGTTCTCTACTTCCACATACACACATCAAAATATAAGTATAAACATGTAAAACCCCCATTTTTATTAGAAATTAATCTTTTTAATTCATATGATCACCAAACATATTTGGAAACACACGTCAAAAAATAGAGAAAACATATAAAACACATTTAAGAAGCACAATAAGGAAGGAAATGTGAAACACAACCAATTTTTGTTATAAATAATATTTTAACCCATAGAAACCACCAAACCATTTTAAAAAACATATATCAACACTAAAATAATCTATAGAATACATATAAAAAACAAAAAAAGTATACATAATTCATCTAATAATTATAAAAAATGGAATCACCTACCTCACACCTAAAAACATTTGGAATTTGGTGGAAAACCTTAAATGCGCCACTATGACACCCTATAAAAAATATTGAACAAAAAAATCATTATTGTTTCCCAAATATCCAATATTTATGCTATATTAGGTCGACCAACCATCTGAAAAAGAAAAACCCTACAAATAGGGAAGATGAAAATCCTAAATATGTAATAAATCAAGAAAATAGAGACTTACGTGATGATTCTTGAGGATCCAAGGCCAAATACACACCAAAATTTGTGTTTAGTGGTTTCATGATGGAGAGGAAGAAGCTCCAAGGTCTTAAAATCCAATGTGTCTTGATTTAGGGGTTATTTGGGGGGGATGGAGAGGAAAATGGTAAATTTATAATTTTTTATGAACTAGAAAGGTTGCATGGTTAGACTTCATGGTTTTCCAAAACTTGTGGCAACCATGAAGTACTCTATGTCTAAGAGGAGACTAAATGCATAATTTCCTAGGGGTGACACACTCATATGATGCCAGCTATGTGGCCTGGATAGTGCTACTATCCAGGGTTTATGGATTCCTCTAGGCTGACAAAAAATTTCCCAAACCATGAACCAACCATGGGCTACCTGTTACTGAGCCCAAAAACACTCAAGAATACCAAATGATGAATGTAAAACCAAATTAGAATAGAAAAATAACTCAAAAATAAAATAAAAAAATGTGACACTTCATTTCTCTAATTTCTTATTATTTCCATCCTATAAGATATATGGGAAATAAGAATGGTCATGGGGTAAGAGATCAATTGTAAATTTTACATCCCTTTTGTTTGGAAACCCTAAAAGGAGTTTAGTAAAACCATCAAGAAACAAGTCAACTATGGTTTGAAAATCAACATTTCTAATTTCACCAATAGATATTAACATTACCGCTGCAAAAAATTAGGTGATAGATCCAACCACAGGTACCAATGGTCATACTCTTCTATTATCCACTACAAAATCTCATTTAAATAGACTTTTATCACCATTTTAAGAAATGAAAATCAATTTTCATGCATAATAATAGATATGGGTTTTGGTTATCATCATCCATTCTATACCAAAAATCATATCATATATGTGCTTCTCAAGGAAAATGATGTACCATACCACTTATTCACCAACCACATTCATTTTTCACAATACACACTAAAAATTTAAGCATTCTCATTATCCAAGATGAGTTTGCAGTTTTAAAATTGAGAACATCATCTAGATGTTCAAGCCCATAAGATCAACAACATAGGAACAAATAAATGAGTGGTATACACATTTATAAAATAATTTATATAGAAGGGTATAATTTAGAATAATTATACCTCACACTATTGAAGGACCAAATTTATCATTCTTTATCACCTTCTATGCTCCATTAAATGGCTTACTCAATATCCCTTGCTCTTTATTTCTATATTTTGGTTGAATTTTCTACGGGGTCATGGTGTTCTGAGAGTCACCTTGACTCACTTGGTTGTAAGGATGGGGGTTATTCTAATGAGATCACCCCATTGAGGAATATGTCATCTAATATATATAAAATTCATTTCCAGTAGTAGATTTTGGAGCACTATGAAAATAGTGATGAAGATGTCCCATCCTATTACAATTCTGTTATACTCTAGGTGGTTCCATTCAATATCACATGATATTCTTAAATATTCCTCCATGGAAACACCCCTTCTTTATTTTGTGATGATAAGGGAAAATAACTAATCTCGTTGTACGATTCTATGAAGCTCCACTGCCAGGTACATAGTTGTACCTCTTTCTCTTATTCCCAACAATTGATTTCCAAAATATTTTTATGGATATAAACACTCTTCCAATAAAAAAATTCCAAAAAAATAAGTATTTCCTCTACTATCTCTCTATTTACCATCTGTGTGTAATCATAATAAAAAAGAAAAAAATCTTTAAGTAAATTTCTAATCGTAACCCCGACTCAAAAATGTGCCCATTCAATGGAATAATTACAAAAAAATTTATGTCTGAGTAAAATAAATTCATATATTTATAAGAATACTATACTATATATAGATCATCTTTATTTGAGATAAAAATTAATTTTTTCTTTTATTTTTAATTTTGTGAGGATAGAATTGTTCATTGAAAAATTCTATAAAATATTCCCATGTAATTCCCTAGCCAGCATTCGCCTGAACTACTAAATCCTATAATTTTCTTTCCAAGTGATCAAGAATGTATTTTGTCAACTTGAATTTAGTAATATCTTGTATTCCTAAGAGATCAAATATTCGATTCATCATATTAATATATACCTCCACATTATTAGGTTCCAAATCCCCCAAGAGATGAGTGGATTTTTCTTTTGAAACTAAACTATGTGGAACACCTAGAAGAAATTTTCATTCTAGTTACATCCATTCATGACTTGAAAAGCTGAAGTGATGCTCTAGAAAAACTCTTGTTTCACCTATGGATCAAGTGTAACCACATTGTCTACGACCTCCTTTTGATGGTTTCTAAGATGTCCACCGGGTTCCATTTCTATAAATATAATGAAGAATCATTGGTTCTAAATTACTAGAAACTAATGGATTATAAATTCAAATTCACCATATCAGCATTTACCACAAAAATTATTTTAACAATAAAATTATTGTTAACATTTTTACAATTTTTAAAAAATTATAAAACATACCTTATTAATGTTATCCAAGTTGGAATTATTACTACTAATATATGACATGAAATCAGAATCGTATATACCCATGAAGATGAGGTAAAAGCATACCTAAAAGTGTCTTAAAACACTTTTATACCCAAAACACCATAGTAACTTGAATTTCTATATAAAATGTATAGATACATATTTTTTATTCTATACATTTCATGTTATGATATTATTATATCCTTAATATGAACCCAAGTCAAGTACAATAGAAGATCGATACCATTTCCATTTCAAGGACCCAGAAAACTGCTAACATTTGTAACATACCATCCCTCATCATTGTCTTGAGAAGGGATATGGGTGTTTTTGGATTTAAGTGATATCAATTATAAACGGAATGCCGGTAATAAATTTCATGGGTTCCAAGAATGTTATGTAATTATTTTCCATTTAAAGATATAACAAACTATTAACACTAAACCATAAAAATCCATGAAAAACTATAAGATGAATCAAAAACCATGAAATCTAAAATACAATCCAAAAAACCAACAATAATAGAGTTCTAATCGAAAAAATATCATCTAGAAAATACGAAAATACAACTGAACCCAATGACACAAAACATGAATCAAGAAAACCAACTCCAAACCATCTCCAAAATCCAAATCCACATTCCCCATAATGGTATCAAGAATCATCACTAAATAAATGAGATAACATTCCTTTACTTGTGTCATGAAATAAGATATCTGCAAACTCACCAAAGTTCAAAATCATGGGGTGAGTGTGAACTCAATAAGTTTTCCCCAGACCTCCCATGTCTTGCCACTATAACAAGAACATGTTAGTAAATTTTTATAAAACAATTTTAAAAAATATTTAGTTTATATCAAAACAATAATTAGTTGTGAGGAAAATAATAAAAAATTATAATAAACAATTTCTCATAAATTTTCATATCCAATTCCTATTTTTAATTACCCGGACCACACACACAGTTATTAAAAGTGATATTTACATACATATGAACAATATCTTTTAAATCCACCAAATTTCCACTAGGTTTCCAATATCTTTGTGTCCCAATGGTATGCACCCCATTTCTATTTCACATCCTGATATCCCAATGGTATACTCCACACCTATAGGGCCATCTCAAATGAAATAAACTCACCAAAACCATATATTCTTAATTTCATGCCCAAACATTTCACAATTAAAAATTCCTTCTTGAGAATATTTCATCAAACACCCTGTATTCATCAAAGCATTTTATAATATTCAATACCAACATTTTAAAATTAGAAACAAAGGGGTTTTCCAAAATCAATCTAAATTCGCAAAATTTATAATGTCATAACCAAATAGGGTTTCCATCAGGAATGAAACAAGTATTTCAAAAAAAATACATAAATTCATTTAATGAAAACTAATCCTTCAAGTAAAAGTAATATAGAGATTAAAGATAGTCCACATACCTCTCAACAATTAGAAAAGACAAAGAATGAAACTAAGATTATCCTGATATGGACTTGGATATTCTTTACATTAATATATTATAAAATATATATTCAATATTACAACCATAGAACATTAATGTATCTATAAAAGAAAAGATATATTGTCTTAGGAGAGATTAGAAGAGTATATATATGAATAATATGAAAGAACAATGATTCACTAAAAAATTCTGATCTCCAGTGATTTTTGATTTAATGAAAGTTGTTTCCGGATCTAATGGGAAAACTAATAGAGACTTCATAGAAAAGTTAATTCTAGATAGAGAGATATTAAATGACTTCGAAGTGTTTAATGAATTAATTTATATTAAAATCGTCTTTTGGGTATTAATTACACATCAAATTTTTAGGTAGAACAGTTTTTCAAACTATGTTCTAACCATGAACCTTAAACTAGACATGCCATGTTTTCGCATGGTTTGGAAAAACATGTGATAACAGTGTGGTTCTAATATCTAAATCCAACCCCTCAAACATTTGGCTTGTAAAGTTACAATAAAAGTGAACCAACTATCATTTTACATATTTTTCAACTTTTATGGTTTCACCTGGGCACTAGCATGTTTTGGCCATATTATGATCCAACCACAAACCTAACTAGTGGCCCATAAAAAATTTCATAAATTATTGGTGTTGGGGATGTTTTCCACTAACCATGAAAAAAATAAGAACCTCAAAAACACGTCCAAAATAAGAAGAGAAGTTAATTAACATCGCAAAACAAAACCCAAGCATTGTATAGGACTAAAACACATAAAATGGTAATGTAAATGAAACTAGTTATGCTAAAAACACCCTATCATGTGTTGTGAGGTGATAATTATAAACAAGAATACTTGAGGACTCCTACCTCAATAATGAATCATTTTTTTCATCCATATTTTCATAAATTATATAGAAAAACTCGAATGTGTTTCATCATCATAAATAATTCAAAAAATATCACTATGATTATATTATATTAATATTATTTAAAAAGAAACACCTCATCAACCATGATCACCAATTTAGTAAAAGAGATTTCATGTTAGGGTCAATTTAACAAGATAAATGAACAATGTTTTAAAAATGATCATGGATGACTATAGGAACAAAATACTGATATTATTATATTTTAATAAGTTAATAATCATTTGTATATAGTTATAGTAAATTCATATAGGTTATATAACTTATATTTAACATGTCATCTTCATTTATTAAAAAAATGTCAAGAAGGCCTTTACCAATAAGGTTTTAACACTACGAATCCAAAAAACTTATATAATGAAATAGTATATTTTTAAATCAATATATGTTATATGTTAAATAATCAAAAATATGACATTAATGTTGAACATGGTGTAAAATCATGGGTAACGATATCAAAATTATCAAACATGAGTGTAATAGTAAAAATAATTAACACCAGATGGTCATAATACACTATAATTGGTGAATATACTAATGAAAAAAATTATAATAAAGATCATAAAAGAGAAATATTTATGACTAAGGTTCTTAAATAGTTTATTATTTTAGTTGTTTTTATATAATATTAGCGTGTCATCAACTATGTAAGGAAATATGGTCAGGGTTTTTTGTCTCAAATTTTATTCAAAGATACATGTTTTAATGTGATTAAAAAATCTTATTTAAATGGTGTATATATTTTCTACTAATATATTTTGTAAAAATAAATGATTTATTTAATTATATTAATTAAAACATAATAATTTTAAGCTTCCAATGACTTTTTGGTTCATAATTACTTACTCCATAATAGTTTTTGTCTTAAACTCCTTTCTTTGAGACTCATTTTATATTATACACCCACTCCCATTTATTTTTGTGTTTATAATACATATGTCAAATATGTTATCATTAATACTATTTTATTCATGGTACTTGTTTTTTAATTTCAATATATTTCTCCTTTAAGGATTTTATTTAAACATTACCCATGTTATTATGGTTTCCTCTTCTAAGTTTCATTTTCCATGTGTCAAAAATTATCTAAATTTCATTGAAATTCCATTTATGGTTTATGATAATATTTTCTTTACTATATGGTATAATTCCTTCCTCTTTAGGAAATTAAATTTTTTCTAGCAAATTTTGTTCTTTGAGGAATTGTTTCTTCTTTTAAAATGAATCACTAATAAGAATAATCTTTGACATTTTTAAATATTTTTTATTTCATATAAATGTATTATATATCAAAATTATAATTCATTAATTTAACCCAAATATGTTTTATCTTAAATGAACTTAATATTTCTCTTTATCTCTTTTTTAAATATATTTTTTTGATTAATTTTTTGATATGGGGTTTAGTAAACGGTTTTAAAGGGTTTCAATGTTATTCACATGGTCAGTTTTTGAAAAAAAAAATATTTAAAATATTTGAAATTTAATTCTCAAAATATTTTATTAGTAGTTCATTTTAAACTACTATTAAATTAAGAACAAATTTCTTAAAATGAAGTCTATTTCAAATGTTTTTCCATGATTCATTTTCAATAAAAAATAGTTTATTTAAGCATTTCTCTTTGAATGAATATTTTCACATGCTTATTTATTTTCTATGACACATTCTCTCTATGATTTTTAGACTTAAAAATGAAGTTATTTACATTCATGTTTTTAAGAAAAGAATTTTTTAAATTTTTTATAAATCATGTATATTATCTTTCTAAAATTCATTTCCCTAATACTATTTAAAATTGTTTTTTCATCTATGTAAATTTAGTTTTACATATATTATTCTTAATATAGGATATTGTTTAAATTATTTTATCCACCTTTTTATATTAACAACTTATTTAATGTTATTTTCATTTGATGAACTGATTTCATATTGCCTCTATTTATCTTTATCGCATATTCTATAAAGGAATGTTTTTTGATCAAATGAATTTCTTCTATGAATACCCTATTTATGATACTTTTTATTTAAGGGTATTCTGATAGTTATATATATATATATATATTATGGAAATTATAAATGGAACAGTATACCCATTACCTATATAGTGTTAATACCGTGTATTCTCTTATTTGAGGGATATTTACCAAGAATGTTTCATGATATCATTGGATTTCTATTTATTTTTCATTGGATTGTCACTATTATTTAGAAAACTATAAATGTATCCCATTTGATATTCTATTTGAAAAAGGACATGAAACCCAATCTCTTTCCAATGGTTCTTTTTATGATTATTTTTAAAAGTCATGAATGGCACTTTATTTATATGGATTATTTATTGATATGATAATTGTTTTCAAGGGGCACAAAAATATATGGATTTTGATATGGTTTGGACTTATATACCTTTCCAATGCGCTGGGTAAAGTCTTATATCTCAGGATATATAAATGTTATGTGAAAAGGTTTGGGAGTATATAGGATCACAAAGGGGGAGTGTGATGGAAGTTAGCTCCAATCAGAATTTCATGTGAGAATAGATTAGTGTGTAATCAGGTACAGAAAGATATCAAATCCTATGATTAATATTGTTTCACGTTATTTCCTAAGTTCCAAGTCTCATGTTTGATTATTATTATTTTATGAGTCATGTTTCTACACTCCTTTGATTCATGTCTTATGTTATGCCATGTTATATTCCATGATTAAGTATATAAGAATTGTAGTGTATGTATTTATTATATATCTTGATTATACCTATATTATCATCTTATAACCTCCTATGATATTATATTTCAATCAATTATGTTTACCCTTACTGAGTATATAACCTCACTCCTTTCTTATGTTTCAATTTTCCTAGGTTACAAAGAATATTATTACATAACACAAGACTAGAAAGATATATTATGTGATTAATTTATGGAAGATATTAAGGATTTAGTATGGATTATGTTCCTTTTTATGATGATAAAATTTAAAATGGTTGGAAACAATATAAGTTTTATTAGTTATTTTTTCATAATTCTGTAAAATTATAAACCTAAAAGGTATTGGGAATGTATTATATTAAAATATTTTCTTTATATCATGTGATTAATAGAGGATCAAACTTAGTTTATGATAGTTTATATCATATCATGGTTTAAATAACTTGGAAGATTAAGATGTAATTAGTTGAGGAATATTTGTGATTTTGATATATCATTAATGCTTGATAATTTAAGGCCTTCCCTTACCTAAAAGGTTTAGTTAACCATTTATGTTAGTTCAGGTATTATTGAATTTATTTAAATTATGATAATATAAATTTAGGTAAAACCTAAGGCATAACTCAAATGGACAGGCCTATGTATATGATAACATTACAATATATTGATAAAGTAAATATTTTGATGTTTTATAAGAAATGAAACCCCAATCTAGATACTAAAAGTGAAACTAGTATCTAGAAAATATATAAATATTTGTAATAACCATGAAAATGGTTGATCGAGCATTGACATTATTGTCACATTGTGAAATAAAATAGTCCTAACTATGCACATGGTTTGGAAATCCTGAGGATATTTTTTAATCAATACATTTATCCTTATAGAACATTGTGAAAGAATTAATTTAATAATTACCTTAAGGGATTAGGTTAAGAGGTGTGAGGGAACTCAACATAATGTAATCAAGTTATAACAAAGAGTGTTCTTGGATTTAATAAGAAAGACATAATTGAAATGAAATTATAATATGTTGAAATGAAGGTTTCATTGGAAAATAATTTATATTATTGGGGTTTCATATTCATATCCTATTTTTTGTTGTATTTATTAAATAAAGGTCATGAATATAATGTTGTGATTGGTATGTATTAGACAAATACCACTATTTTATATTACCAAAAAACGGAGCATACTTAAATAGACGAATCTTAGTATATTCACGTTATGATAGAAAGGTTTGTTTTCTAGTCACACCTAAGGTAATGAGGTTGATATCATAATGTAAATTAAATATAGATTCTCTTATCTATTTTAATTAGTGAACTCATATGCATCGACAGTTGTTTCATATATTCTAAATGTTAATGAGGATTTTTTGAAATATATATGGACCATTCTTTTTTAGTTTTTCGTTTATTGTTTGAAATCAAAAATTAAATGGTATCAAGTACTTTGATAAATAATTTTATGACAAGGTTATATATTTTAGGATAACTAGTAAATTTAACATGGTTGAGGTATGATGGAGTTTTTGTTTTAATATATTCTTAAGGATGATTTATTAATGAGTTGATTGATATTAAAAAATCCAATTAAATATTATTAGAAACTTTGGGATGGATAATTGATTCGTGATATTTATGCTGATATTTATCTTATTTTTATGATTATACTAACTAGTGTGTGATTTTATGAACCAGTCTTTGAATATAAGAGTTAATTTTGTAGGAATATATGATCCTTATATGGTTTAATATATTATATATTCAAATGGTTTTGAGAAAGGTATAATCTGAAGAATATAAGATTAGAGTGTAAATAATCATTTCTTTTTAAAGAAAGATAAAGATATTCATTTCACTTAATATATTAAGGTTGATGTCTCATACGATGTTATATCCATAATATTGAGTATGTTAATAATATCATTAGATAAATGAATATTTGAGAAATAACTAAAATTGTGAGGACACAATTTATTTTATGGTGGTAGAATGTAATTATCCAGGATTTCGACTACATAAAAATGCATATTATGTTCTATAACTTGTGTCAATGATTCACCCAATATTGTAAACCCACAAAATATTTAGAATAAATTAGTAAGAAATATATAATATACTAACAAGGTAATACATTAATAGTTAATACCTTAAGAATATAACTTATTAATATGTGTTAACATTGAAAATATTATTTTCAACAAAAACCATTTAATTTAATTTATATGTTTTTCATTTAAAAGTAAAATTTACAATTTTTAATTTTAAAAATTGATAAAATAAAAATCAGTTTTAATTACTCATAACAAAATTAGTTTATGATGTATTTTTTAGATGTGTCTAAAATAATTGCTTTTAAGGTGAATGATCAAAAATAGTAATTTTTCTACTACCTTTCATTTTATATTGCTTAGATGTTTTTGACACCCTTTTGGCCAAAATTCTTTTTATTCATAATGTAAGATGAATCAATTAATGTCACTATTTTAAATTTATAAAAAATGATAATGATTTTAGAAAATCCATTAATATTTTATATAATTTTTTTCTATTTCTTTAATTGAATTTTTTCATGGGGAAATTAGTTTTTTGATTTTTATTATTTTCAAATAAATATTATTTGGGAGAAAATAATTTTATTAATATAATTGTAAATTTGTTCTTATACAAAAATTGTACGCTTATTTTTCTCTTTAAAAATGGGTTTTACATGTCACATGCGTTAATGTTAAGTCTAATTTACCTACACATAGAATGTTAATTTAATAAAATTATAATTATATTTTAAATAATAATGACCATATTTCATAATATGGAAAATTTCAATTATAGTTATAAAATTTAGATTGTTAGGATTAATGATAACTACCATGATAATGGTGAAATACTTATTTTAAAATTAGTGTTGTATTAATATCAATAAATTTATATCAAATCAACAAAATTTAAATCCTTAAAAAATCTATCTAATATGATTTATAAACTCATAAATAAATATATTGACACATATATAATGTGTAATCTTTACAAAAAAAATTATTTAAAATCTATAATGGTAAATATTAAAATTTTATACTGAAATTATTTATCTACACATTATATTTTTTAATTTAAATTTAACTTCTAAAAAAATGAATAGTATTAAATATAGGTTTAATTTAGTTCCATAAAACAAAAAATGGTTATATGGGTTATTTTATATGTTCAATAATTCCTAAAATCACTTAGTTAAATAACATGATTCGATGATTAATAGTAAAAGTGTAAAATGTAAAAACCTAATTGTAAAAGACCAATAACATGTTTAAAGTATGTTTTAAAAGCCTTTTTTGAGCTTTATATACCAAATGACACACCCAAAGTAAATTATTTTAAAACCCTGGAGCTTTTGACCAAGTAATTTTGTCATGAAATTATTAAAATTAAATGTTTGTTTTGAAAATATCCCTTTTACTCACTTATAAAAGGGGATCACTTACAACCTTTTAATCACACACCAATAATTAGAATTCCTGACTAAAGATATTTTATTTTAATATCCCTAGAACCATATATAATAAATATAATCATATGGTCACTCATTTCTATCCAAATACCTTAAATTTCAAAGGGACTCTTAAGGAAAAAAAATCAAGTCTTCGACGTATGTATTATCTCTTTCTGGGGTGAATATTCTCAGTCTTAATTTTCAGAATATCTTATCACCATAATAATTTGATGAATTATTTATCATTAATAATGTTATATTTTGTTATATTAATTTTATATTCTCATTCATCCCATATCATACTTTGATAAACGAGAATGTAAAACATGAGTATGTAAGGACTCTCACATCCACAATGAATCTTTTTCCATTTTTCATCTAGATTTTCTCAAATTGTATAAAAAACAAAAAACATAGTCATAAATAAAAAATAGATTAAAATTATATAAATTTTCACCTTTAATAATAATATTAGTTAAAAACACCTCCTTAACCATACCCTCCAATCAAGATAATTTTTTTCGAGTTTGGGTTAGTTTAACCGCTTACATTAACGATTATTTGAAACCTGATCATTGATTACTATGAAGAGAAAAGTATGGATATTATTATTTTTTAATAATAAATTAACTATCAAAATATTTTTTGGTGTATTTATATAAGGTATATAACCCATGTTAAATATGTAATCATAAATCAATAAAAAACAACCAAAAATGTTATTTTCAAATCATATTTAGAGTAAAATTCCAAAAAACTTATGGAATGAAATAAGAACATTGTAAAAAATATAATAAAAATTTTAATAATACAAAATTATATATTAATGCTTTATTTGGTATCAAATTATATTTAACAATGTCAGCATTACCAAACTTGTACAAAATAATTAATGTTATTAACACTCAATTGATGAAATACACTTTAATGGATTATTGCACTCACAATAAAAAATTTAAGGAAAATTATAAATGGGTTTTATTTATGTGTATTTTTATTTAATAGCTTATTTAGTTTTATATATTTTTTTACAAGAATTTAGAGTTTCATTAACTAATCAAGTAAAAATGTTATAAGTTTTTCATCTCCAATTTTATTCATGGAGACATGTTTTAATATTATACCCCAATTAATTAATTATTTTTTTCATAGACTAACAAATAATTTATTTTGGAATATTAAATGATTTTATTAATCGTATTTATATAACCATATTATTTTTAATATTCCAATGACCTTAGGTCCAAAATTTAGAATGTTTTAATGTGTTTTCGTCTTAAATTATTTTTTTGAGACTTCTGTTGTATTATACACCTATAATAATTTATTTAGTGTATATAAATAATATGTGATATATTATATAATAAATCATATTTAATTGATGGTAATTTATGATTAATTTTTAAATCATTCTCCTTCAAATATTTTATTTAATTATTACTCAATTAGTTTTGGTTTCCTCGAATCATGTTTTCTTTTCCTTGAGTATAAAATTATTCTATATTCTATGAAATTACATGTGTATTTTATCCTACCATTTAAAATAATATATATTATATTTCCTTACTATCTTGGAAATTAATTATTTTTGAAAAAAAAATTATTCTTTGGGGGGTTATGTTCTCTTTTAAAATGCAACACCGATTGGAATGATCTCGAACCATTTTGAGTGGATATTTTTCTTCGAAATATATATATTTTTATTGAATGTATAATTATTTAACATAACCCAAATATTTTATTTTCAAGAAAACCTTATATTTACCTTCTTCTCTTCTCAAATTAAAATTTTATAATTCCTTGTTTTATGTGGGTTTTAGTAATGGTTTATAAAGTATTATTAATATTTTCCACATGGTTAGTTTCAAAAAAATAATTTTTTATTAATTTAATGTTTTAAAAGGTTTCAAAATGAATTCCTTCCAAATTTTTTTAAATGAAAATTTTCAACTACATAGAACACCTTAAATATTTTATTAAAATGAAATATCATTTAATCGTTTCCTCTTTAATTATTTTTAGAAAAAATGATCATCTTTAAGAGTTTTTCTATGATAGAATCATTATATCCACATTGTAATTTTCTTTGATAATGCATTTATATATTTTTAGGATTTAAAAATGTAATAGTTTTTATTAATGTTTTTTAAAATATTTCATTTAAAATACTTTTAAGAAATAAAGTATATTATTTTTATAAAAATAATTTCCTTAATTATTCGTAAAAGTGATTTTTACCTATTTCTACATACATTTCCATATATTATCCCTAATAGAGGATATTCTTCAGATGATACTATCCACCATATTTTTCGTAATAGATTATGCAATTTTATTTTTTTAAATAAAATGATTCACCACATCCATTGTTTTTCATAATAAACCATTCTTTATAGGAATGATTTTCCCTCAAAATAATTACCTTTATGAATATCTTACTCATAACTCCTTTAATTGAAGGACTTCACCTAGTTACCTATAAGGTGATTGATTGTGGATATAATTGGATAAAATGTATACTCATTTCCAATATGGTGTAAATACCATGTATGATATCATTTGAAGGTTAATTACACAGAATATTTCTTGATTAAATTTGTTTGATCCCAGATCTTCTTTTTAGTTATGTTTTTCAGGTAGTTTTTTAGAAGAGGAGTTTCTGGAAATTTCAGGAGTACATGCCGTGTAATTATAAGAACATGTTGTGTTCCTGGTTTTCACGGGTGACTGTGTATTAGTCGTGTAATGGCCGAGTACATGACCGTCTATGGTGACCTGTGGACTGCCTAACGTGGATGTAGAAAAAGGAAATCACATGCTGTGTAATTTTAAAGAACACGTCATGTACTTTCTATTTATTTCAATAAACAGACCGGGGTCATATATAATTGAAAAAACACACTTCTTCTCTAACTATCTCATCTAAGAGCATCCTTACAACCACATATCTTCTCTAAGCCCATGACTCACCATCCACTCTCCGAATCAAACTCTGTCAGTTGCGTTGGAATCGCATCAATGAGTTCTCTCTTTTTCTTGAACTAGGTTTCCTCATTTCTCCTCTATCGTGAGTTATCCTTGG
Source organism: Viscum album (assembly GCA_963277665.1). NCBI lineage: Eukaryota > Viridiplantae > Streptophyta > Magnoliopsida > Santalales > Viscaceae > Viscum > Viscum album. Next base: position 427,185,021 of record OY728123.1, on the reverse strand, counting down.
ATGATCTTTTTTTTATGTTTTTGTATATCCAAAGCGTTCTAGGGAGATTCAATTCCTGAGGTTCACATATATTGATATCATGATGCTGAGGTATGTGGTATGTTCCTTTCCACATGTAGTCTTTGAATTTTATATGCAAAAGTTCCCAATACCCAAGAATGGGGTATTGTGTTTTTATGGTTTTCCCTATTATTTCCTGTTATTACTTGTCTAAATGGATATAGGTTATTTATTTGTCAATAGAGTTTAATTTTCCATCCTATGGATGTTTTTCCCATGTTTTCTTGTTTTGTCCATTTGGTCTAGTTTCCCAATTAGGCTACATTGCTTTCCATGCCTTATATTGTTATGATGGAGTGATTATTATCTAACATGTTGTGAGATGTTTTAGACTGTTTATCCAAGAAGTTCATGAGGTTTAATTTGGTTTCATTTATATAGTTTTTCATGAATGACTTGCAGAGGGCTGTGAGAAACTGGTGTAATAGACCATCGGGAGACTTGATGTCGAGGGATTCTCTAGAGTGTATGTTTACAATTACGTTGCAAGACATAGAAGTGATGGAATTTGTCCTCCCTCAGAGTGTTTTTAGTTCCCCGATCTGGGCCACAATGGGTAATTGAATGTTGGGTGCTTCCTCAGACTACCTATTAGTTACCAATACAAGACTATATGGGGAATTGATGATGAGTTCTTCCTCAGAGAGTCTTTGCTAAAGCAGAACCAGAGGGGTTAGACTGTGTGTACTTCCCTAAGGGTTTCTTGTGTTTATTTTGGTTGAACCATAAGGTTTAGGCTATGAGTACTTTCCATAGGTTTACCTGATTTTGATTAGATTCTTTTTTGATATATGAAAATGAATGCAATTAATTTTTTAGGATTGTTACTATGTTCCTTGTTTATTACTTCATTTTGTTTATTGCATGCCATATATATTCACTGACTATTAGGCACAAATCATTGGGTGGTTGCCTACTGGGATTAGCCTTACACCCTATTTGGGTCATGATTTTGGGCCCAGAAAAATTATATTGTTGTAAGTATAGATATGGGGAAGAACCCTTCTACTTCAGGTGCTTGATTGTTGTAAAGTTGGGGAGCATGGGACCAAGCTGAGGCTCGTGATGCTATGGAGATATTTACTTAAATTTCTTTTGTACTATGGTTTAGTATTGTATTATAGAATTTTGATTTGTTTGGATTCTTTCCTAGACATATGTACCATGCATCATTTATATATGTGTTCTCCAGTTGCTTATTACTTTCACTATTTTTTATGGAATGTTTTACTACTTCCGTTATTTCTATCTATTTTACATCTGCTATCTTACTCTGCCAATGAGGGCATAGTTTCCCCACTATCACACCCTAGGCCCTCACTGCTAGTCAGCAGCCTCTAGTGTTTAGGGAAATGTTCTTGAGGCTATGTGACCAACCAGGTATGGGGAACCCCTGACTGGCTTCAAGAACCAAGATGTTACAAAGTGGTATCTGAGAATTATTTTCTTCTTGACTTACTGTTTGGAGCCTATATCCAGGGATATGAAGGAAATACGTACTTGGTAATAAGTTGTTCTCGGGAGTAGTTAACCCGTGTACCAGGAAAATCCAATTTACCTCTTTATTGAAATTTTATCAGTTTTGAAAATTTTAGAGTTGATTTTATTTCACCATTGGGTGATTCATATGTTAGGTGCTATTATTGTTGATATTATTGAGGTTATATTTTTTTCAACCCGATGAAATGAGGGTATGCCATCTCATGCATCAAATAGGTATAACAACCCCGATCTTTTATTACACAATTAAACATAATTTATTAAAAAAACATCATTTGATACAACATTGAAGATCGAGAGGTCTAGTGTTTTGGGGATTAGGATCATTACATAACAACTTAAAACATGAAATACAACATCTTTATTGAAAACACCCTTTATATGACCACTACATTCACTTGTAATTAGCATTGCATGAGATAACCTGAGGACATGCATAAGAAAAGATTGAGCTATAAAGCCGAGTAAGGGAATAATCATGGAATAACATGAGGAATACAATACATGTTATAAAATTTGCATATCAATATATCCCATGAGAAGCATAAAAATAAAGGCATGATAAAGCATGATAATCATAACATAGAAATGTGGCAACGACACTTAACATGGAATTCGCATGAGCCAAGGCTCATTACACATGTAGCATGAGTAAATCATCATTGCACATGAAGCATGAGTAAAACATCACATCAATTGAATTAGCAAGAGTAAACACCCATTTCAAATAGCGTATCATGATATTTTACTTTACCCAATGCATTGGAGTGCTATAAGGGTGCTCCTTCTTAAACATTTCATTTCAAGCATAAGTGTGCCACATGGATCATATAAAATGGATTCATAAAACATAATCATTTATTCCACGATAGTGGAATGTGGAATTAGTAAATGTATATTTATAATCAATAAGTAAATTTTTATAAAGGTGAATAATAGTGATAGAGAAATGGCCATGGTATTCACTACACAATGACATTCGCTTAGAAAATCGGTGCAATTTCGCCAGCATAACAACGTGATGTAAGAATTCATAAAAATGGTTGATGAGAGATAAAGGGGAGTCTCAAAATATGTACATGAAATGTACATTAAGGGGTTCATATAGATACATGTCCCAACAATTGAAATGGAATTTAGAGTCCTGATACAAACAAATTGATTGAATGTAAAAGATGAGAGAGAAATTTCTTTCGGAATTTTGGCATAGTAATGGGTGTAAATGGGAGGAATTTAATGAGAGATAAAGGGGTATACCATCATTAAAACATAAATAGGTAATTATGGGGGGAGGTGAGAAACCATACCCCAACATTTATAATTGAAATTAAAAGGGCATAACAACATTAAGAAAATTGGACAAAAATGAGAAAGGAAGAAAAACCCTTACTTGGAAGTGTGCTTCCAATGGCATGAGAGAGGCTTGAGAGAGGCTTTTTGGGAGCCAGGGGCACCTTGGGAGGATACTAGAGAAAGTATGGGAGAGTTTGGATGAACTCCAAGGGCTTTTAGTGAGGAGGAACTGGGAGCTTGGGTGGGTTTATATAAGAATAGTGAGGGAATTTTTTATTATTTAGGTTTGTGAGACCTCACATTAAATGGATCCAAACCACTATCCATCCCATGGTATTTTCCCATGGTTTTTGGAAAAGGGAATTTGAAAACAATATTTTATAAGTCCAAAGTCTGAACTTCTTAAAATAATAAGGTTGCTTATGTGGAGGTGAGTCACACTCCCAAGGAAAACAATTTAAAAAGACAAGATGTTTAATAAGTATTAAAGGTTCCATTAATGCTTTGTAAAATAAGTCAAAAAACCCCAAACCAAATTATTTTAATGAAAAAACATATATTGGCCGAACATAAAGCTTATAGTGTTTTATTACATCACTATTGGGTCATTATGAAGTCATAAAACACATTATATATTTAAACGATATTTAATTTTTACCCAAAAATTTGACTATCTCAGAAAATTATAAAAATTTTAACATTGGATGATTTCGACATCCTGATTCCTGAAATAATATTTATTTTATCAAAATAATTTTCTATATATGGTAATTTTTACTTTTAAAATAAAAACTGGCATTTATTGAAAATTCCCAGGTTTTGACAAAATGGCTTTCAAACCTTAATAACAATTACAATTTCATTCATAAAATTATATGATCATTTATATTTAATAAAAATTAATTTAATAAATATAATAATATTTTATTAAAATATAATCAAAATCAAAAATCCATTAATTCATCAAAATATATTTCTTAGTTGAACGTTAGCTAAAAATACTAGTTGTGCTTTTAAAAAGAAAAACTATTTACAAGGTAACAATAATAAAATGAAATTATCTTCATTATTATATAAATAAATAATTTACATAACCATAGTAATAGGGTCTTGTTACATAACACCTTATAACACCCGCATGAGCCTGAATATTAAGGTGTGCGATGGTGACAAAGTCTTGGGGTGGCTCAGATAACATTGCTCGGGTGGTAATCTCTTTCAAGTTCCATTTCTCTCGTGGGTGGTCCCGCTAGAACTTAACATATTCAAGCTCAACATGGGATTGGACAAGAGAGAAGTCCAATGACACCACCTCCTTTCTAAGATCTGAAAAATGGGCTTCGTATGGGGCACATCTACAGGATGAGGCCATCGCTTCCTTTGTCTGAGTAAATTGGATTTGTTATAGCCCTATATTTGTACAAATCAAGTGATCACTGTTCAGCCACTATATTATCAATTGTCAAAATTCTTAACATAAGACCAATGAATTTTACATTTTATATAAACATTTTACATAAAGAGGCATTTAATTAGATCAAGAGGGATTTCCAATAATGAATGTTTGGGTCATTACAATCTTACCCCCTTAAAAAATTTCGCCATCAAATTTTTATTTTCCCCGACTAAAACATATGTGGGTAACTCTACTTCATTATTTCTGTAACGCCTCGACCCTAGTTACCCAGATTCAGTTCATAATTTTAATATATTGGCATGATTACAAGGAATCAAGTCCCGAAGGACCGATTAGTTTAGCAGTCTTGGAAAAATAGATTACATACATGAATGTTACATTTTCACTTTAAGACGTAAAAAATAACATAAATAATCTTTAAGAACACCATTATTCTCTTGGCTTAACTATGAATATCAATCACAATACACTTCTTAGAATCCTTGGAAAAATAAAACATAGAAAGGGTTGAGCTCAAATGCTCAGTAAGGGTAAGAAATACAACGAAAACTTTCAAAAATAAGCATAAACATTTAAGGCAATGTATAAAACTAAAACAAAAGCCTTTTAAACTTGAAATTCAGCATAATATGGCAGAAATAAAATGATATAAATCCATTTACTTACCCGCATGGATATTCTACTAATCGAATAATCACATGAAATTTCACTACGCACTTTCATAATGATGGAATGCATAATGCCAAACTATCATAAACACGTAGCAAAGGCCTCGTGCCAAGACTACAAATAACAATTTTTTAAGGCCTCGTGCCAAGACACTAGTTTGTCTCATGAGACCTACTGATTCATCGAGAAGCTATAGTGGGTAGCACCCGTCACATACTAAGTCCAATGCATTCCTCATATGAATAGGTTTAAACATAACATAAACATTCGTATTAAAACTAGCATATGAAATGTCATTACTTTCTCCATAAACCATGAATGGTATAAAAATAACACATATACAGTCAATCATTTTACAAAACCTTAAATGGAAGTTTTTTATAATAAATCAACTTCAAATGAGCTTAAAATACATCAAAGGATGTTGAAATAGATGAAAATGAAGAGTAAAACATTTTGAGAGAAATATACTTTTTGTAAAATCATTTAAAAGTCACAAATTTATAAAGGAAGTAATTTAAAAGAGATTTTTGAATCAAAGTGCCCCATACCACTTTGAAACTTTTGAGAAGAATTATCATTTCAAAACATTCATGTCCATATAAATAAATCCATAATATCATTTTGAAAACATGGACATTAATTAAAAAGATTTCGAATGATAAATCTTCAAAACATTTGAAATTCTGATCATGATAAAGAGTAACATTCAAAATCCTTAAAATATTCATATTGAAATCATTTTTATGAAAAATGGACATGGATAATTAAAATGTCCCAGTAAATACTTACACATAAACAATCTCAGATAATAATGAGATTGAGGAATTAACCCTTACAAATTTGGTAACTTATGAAACATACAACCCATGAAAGAGGTATCACCCAATTAATATGTAAATACACATAAATTAAAGTGTATTACACAAATAATACAATTATGGGCAGTACATACACCACACAAAAGGTAATAGTGTCAATATGGCATGAATCTCACGGGAATAAGGAGTGAGATGAAAACCCCTTACCTTGCACTTTCCATTAGTCGAGGGTATGTTTAACCTCCTTTACGAAGATCATAGTTTGTTATTAAATTATACCACAACCATATTAATATTTATGATATCATACATGATTCAATTATGACTTTATATTACCCACTTAATAATAATTTTCATGTTAAATTAACATTTCGGGTAAGAATCGCTTTCTTTATCATACGTGTTTTAACTTGTTATTCTTGGTTGTATCACTTAGATCATGATTTAAATACTTCCATAATATAAAACATGATAAATATATCATATATTTTTAGAATATAAATATTTATAATAGACATATATAGGAAATTGAAAACATCGTTTATGGAGACGGTAGTCCGTACATATGCATAAATGATGTTTCTGTTTTCATATTGTATTGAACGGAAGTAAGTGAATAAGATATATGTAAGTACATAAATATTTATATATATAAATATATATCTCCAGTACCATTATTATGTCATATATTAAATAATTATTAGTAATATATATTTTTATAATCGTCGATGAATGGTGAACTTGGAAATGAATCTCATCGCGTCGTGGAGACGGTTATCCGTACGTACGCACGAGCGAAAATATCATTCTTTTGATATTAAAATAATATATAATTGGATGTTATATCATATATACAGAATCCTTATAATGTTATATTTATTATTTACATCAAATACACATCATTATTATACCCATCCAAATAATAATGTATTGAATAACAACTACACCACGATGTGGAGACGGTAAGCCGTACGTACGCACGTATGGTGACATGTCATTCAAAGGATGGATAGAATACTGAATATGGTTCTACCATATTTATAATAACATAACAGTATATAGGAGGTAATGGGGTTATTATTTTAGAATATAAATAACAAATAAATAAGATGTTGAAGAAGAAAGGAACCTGAAAGAGGGTGGTGAAAACATTACCTCTTCTTCGGGTTCTTCCTTTTGATTTGTTCAAAAGGGATCCTTAGGTTGGATTTTTTATCAAAGTAAGGCCTCTATGTTGAAGTGAGGGAAGTTTAGAGAGTATTTTGGTAGGGTTCGGCAGAACAAAAACTCTTTTAAGGTGTGAAGAATTGGTTAGAAGTTGGGTCCTTTTATAAGGGTGAGGAGGGGCTCTTTAGGAAAAACTTAAAGTGTTAATTTATAATAAATGCATATTCGGTTTATAATGGATAGAAAGTGTATTATTCAAATACTATGGTGGGTATGGGTCTAAATCCTTTGAAAAAATATATTTTAGGTAGTTTTGGGTCATTATATTAACCTTATCTTTTACTTTTGACTCTTGGTTAATTTGTTTGACACTTACCATGTCAATTTGTATTTTTATATTTTATAGTTAATAAACATATTAAATACCTCCAAGAGACCCCAGAGTGGTCCATTAATGATACAAATATCATGATACAAGTCCTTTGGCCGAACCTTAGATATTTAGGAATTTAATTTCAATTAATAATATAATATTTGGTTTAAAAACACTTTTATGTCAATTTTGACACTATTTGGTATTTTGTTTTTTTGAAAGTCATCACAACTTGATTACTTCGAACAAGATACATTGAATCAGCCCTAACATGTCATATTCACCTATAAAATTCTTGGATGTCATAAAAACATTGAAATTATTTTTATTTTAGTATTTATATTACCATTTATTTGATTCTTTCATCAATAAGGTATTTACTGCATCATAATTGTGTCATAAACAAATTTAATTATTTAATGTCTAAAAATTATAATTAAAATACCATTATTTGGGAAATAGTTTTTTATTTCTAATTAATATTTATAATAGAATTTATCTTATGTATAACCCTATATTAAAAAAATTTTAGTTATTAAACATTGATTTCAACTCTTTTAACTCTTCTTTGAATTAAATAATAATAAATTTCCTAATCTAATCCAAGTGGACCTAAAGGGTAATATTTTATTCCTAAGCCTGTTTTTGGTCAAATTAAACTTATCTAATAGAATAAGTACATGTGTTAGGGTAATAATAATATCATTTTTACCCTTAATTACCCTATTTACTTTTTATCGTGGTAAATAAAAGTAAAAAGTTACTATTCACCAAAAATTATTTTTATCTTATTGAACCAAATTTTAATTCTTGATATTAACTGTGTCTCTTAGATTTTCTAAATTCCACTCACAGAAGTGGTAAAATTATGTTTTATGTGAATTTAACAATTCTCCTAGGAGGTGGGTAAAAGACAGTGAAAAAGTTCAATAAAATTTTTATATATCTAAAATTATTATAAACTGCCTCCAATGAATTACATTGAATTTATATAGGTGTTATGTATCTATTTTGACCTAAAATAAATTTAAATAATATAAATAATTATTTAAATAAAAAGCTGGTTTTGAACAGTAACTCTGTGTTTCTCACTATTCATCAAAAATTGAAAGTTTTCAGAAAAATAGAAAAACTTTACCCAAAGCTAATTTTGATATTCTGAAATCAATAATGAATTCTATTTTACCAAATTAAAAATATAGAAGTTTCATTTATTTATTTAAAATTAATTCCCGCTATTAAAACAAAAAGCATGTTTTTAAAAAATAATAACGATCAAAAGATTGACACTTGTTAATGTCCGGTTTAAATGTGAAATTATGTCCAATGACAAAAATTGTATTAAATGGTACAAATATATTCTAAATATAATTTAAAACCACTCAAATTCATAATTTATTTCTATTAATTATTTCGATTAAAAAAGTTGTTTTTAATTAAAATTTAGTAAGTTTCAGTATTCATCAAAATATGGAAGTTATCCGAAAAGTACCAAAATTTCACCCCAGGCTGATTTCGATATTCTGAATCCAAAAATGAAGTTCATTTTGAGAGATAAAATTTATAAAATTTCAAAAAGTGGGTATTACTATTCATAATGGCTACTTTGATTAGTCGTGGTGTGTGTTAGAACTCGAAGTTGTGTACAACACACACTACTGTATTATTAAAAGAGAAGTGTACTGTGGAGGATCAGGGTGTTACAATTTCCACTGATTCCCACGTTTCTTCTTCAAACTTGTGGTTTCACCACAATACCTTGATGAGGGGAATTGTCTTATTTAGTAGAACATTTTCTCTACGACCTAAGATCTTCACTGGTTTCTCCTTATAAGAAAAGTCATCCTCTTACTGTACCACCTATAAAGATAGTACATGTGAAGGGTCCATTATTTACTTCTTTAAGAGGGATAAATGAAAGACAACTTGTACTTTGGCCATGGTAGGTGGAAGTGTTAGTCGATAGGCCACATCCATGTCACGATCAAAAATATCGAAGGGGTCGATGTACCTTAGACTAAACTTCCCATTGATTCCAAACCTCATGACTTTATTCCACAGAGATATGAGTAGAAATACCATATCTCTAACAATAAACTCATGTTATCGTCAGCGGTTGCCTGCATAACTCTTCTGTCAAATCTGGGCTGCCGTGATATATTTTTGAATGGTTTTCACCTTCTGCACCATTTCTTCGACCATTTGTAGTCCGAGTAGCCTACACTCACTGACCTCATCCCAACATGCCGGTGTTCTTCACCATTTCCCATAAAGTGATTCATATGGTTCTATTTGGATTCTCAAGTGGAAACAAATATTATAAGATAAATCAACCAAAGAAAGATGTTGATCACATCATACTTTAAAGTCCATTGAGAACGCTCTCAACATGTCCTCAATTGTTTGGATAGTCCACTACGATTGGCCATCAATTAGAGGATGATAGGCCGTAATAAAGTTCAGTTCAATATTCAGAGCATATTGAAGACTCTTCCAAAACTTAGATGTGAATCTTGTATCTTGATTGGACAAAATAGATAGTTGTACTCCATGAAGCCTTACCACTTCCCCGATATATATCCATGCCAGTTGATCCAATGATAAATCCTCCAGAATAGCAATGAAGTGTGCAACATTTGTATAATGATCCTCAACAACCTATATTGCATTGTTGCCTTTGGATATCTTCAGATGTCTGGTGACAAAGTCCACGGTGATGTTCCCCCATTTTCATTCTGGTTTGGGAAATGGTTGCATCATCCCCTTAGACTTTCGCCTCTCTACGTTCACTTACTGACACACCGGGCACCTTGATGTATATTCAGTGATATCCTTCTTTATATTATCCCACTAATAATTCTCTTCGAGATCTCGATACATATTTGTGTTTCTTGGGTGAATAGAGAAATTCGAACTATGTGCATCATCCAAAAGTTTATTCTTCAGCTCCCGACTTGATGGAACACATATTCATTTCCCGAATCTCACAATTAATAATTCATTAACATTAAACTCTAAGGATTTCCCTTTTTCGATAGCTTCATCTTTTTCCTGAATTCCCACATGATCTTTTTTAGCATCTTCGAACCTTTCGAAAAGTGACAGTTGATCAATAATTTCAATTCTCATCAGTGATAGAATCACTGGGTCCTTTCTACATAGGGAATCCACCACCTTGTTCGCTTTCCCAGGGTGGCAATGGATTGGGAAGTCATAGTGTTTGATTAGCTCTAACCATCTTTGTTGGCACATGTTCAACTCTTTCTGTGTGAATATATAATTGAGGATTTTTTAGTCCGAAAATATTTCACACTTCTCCCCAAAGAGATAATACCGCCATATTTTCAAAGTGAAGATCACTGCTGCCAACTCGAGGTCATGTGTTAGATGGTTCTATTCATGACCTTTAAATTTCCATGAGGCATAGGCAATGAATTTTTCATTTTTCATTAACTCACATCCTAGTCCCTTCATCGAAGCATCACTGAATACCACAAAATGTTCTTCACTTTTGGGTAAAGTGAGCATGGTAATAGTGATAAGCCTCCTTTTTAACTCTTTAAAGCTTTCTTCACATTCATCAGTCTAAGAAAACTTTACTCCCTTTCAAGTTTTTTGGTAAGAGGGTTGGATAATCATGATAAATTTCTCACAAATCGTCGATAATATCCAGCTAAACCTAATATGCTACGGATATCAATTACCAATGTTCTCCTCAGCCACCCCTCAATTGTATCTGCTTTGGAGGGATCCACAGATATCCAATTTCTTGTGATTATATGGCCCATGAATGAGACCTCTTTCAAATAGAACTCACACTAGCTGTAGTTTGCATAGAGCTTCTCCTTTCGCAAGGTCTCTAGTACAGTTCTCAAATGATCCTCATGATGCTACTTGGTTTTAGAGTATATCAGAATATCATCTATAAATACTACCACAAATTTGTCAAGTTAATCTCTAAAGACTCTATTCATCAAGTCCATAAATATTTCTGGAGCATTAGTGAGTCGGAAAGGCATTAATATGAATTCATAGTGCCTGTATCATGTATGAAAAGTACTCTTGGGGATATCCTCCTGCTTCACCCTTACTTGATAATATCCTGACCGCATATCCACCTTGGTGAAGTATTGTGCTCCATGCCATTGATCGAAAAAGTCATCAATTCATGCGAGAGGATACATGTTCTTTATCGTGATTTAGTTAAACTCATGATAATCGATAAAAAGGTGCATTGACCCATCCTTTTTCTTGACGAAGAGGACTGATGCACCCGATGGGGAAGCACATGGCCATATAAATCCTTTAGCCAGATTCTCCTGTAGTTTTTTCTTCAACTCCTCAAGATCCACAACATCCACTCTATACATATTCTTGGATATTGGCGATGCCCTAGGTATAAGATCAATTTGTAATTCAACACCTATTCTATGAGGAATACCATGAAATTCATCAGGAATCATCTAATCAAATTCCCTCACAATAGGCATGTCTTCTAGGATGGTTTCCTCCATAGACTCAATCATCTGAGGCAGATATTCCTTCTCATAGGGCAGTAATATCTACGCTTAAGATGATGAAGCTAAATACGATTCATCTTCCTCCTTTCACTTGTAATGAATCGGGGATTGATTCTCCCAATGAAGAGTAATTTCCCTCTCATGGAAATTTATATTGGCTCTATATAAGGGAATCCAATCCATGCCAATAATTGAATAAAATTCCTCCAGAGGGATTATGATGAGGTTCTCCAGGATGTTTAATCCACAAATTATGAAAGGGTAGGATTATATTCATGGTATACAATGATTTACCAATTTTACATACTCACCGACATCTTTACTTCAATGATTTGTGGTGGTGCTGGGATTGTTCTACTAAACATTCATGATATAAAAGAATTTGTAGAACATGAATAAAAAAGTACATTCTCCATTCCTGAATGAATAACTACCATACCTATCACCACTTCATTTTCGGGGTTCACTTCAGGCAGTAGTGATGGAAAAACCTCACCCTTGTTGCCTTAGAGGTTTTTTGTTGGCTCTGAAAACGCTTGGCTTAGAGCACAGATTTGCAAGATCCTTGGTTCTTTGCAGTTGTAGAAATGAACCATGCGTTCAGGTTCGAACAGAGCACTCCTTTCCTCTGTCATATCCATGTGTCTTTCTTGCCGATAGTTAATAGCTAGGTGCCCTTCTCTTCCACATCTAAAGCATTTCCTCATCCCATTCGAGAAATTTCCAGGGTTCTTCTTTCTACCCCATTAGAATGTGGGGTGTTGGATCTTCTTAGCATCGTTGGATTTATCCATTTGACCTCCATAATTGAATTCTACCTTATTCTTCTTATCCCCATGATACCCCTGAGATTATCCGATCTCCATTTTAACCATGAAGGTACATCAGAAAATTTCATCAGAGCTGTCGAATTCATGGATCGCTAGCACTTTCCGGAGGTTAGGTTTCCCCCCACAAAATAAGAGACCAACCTTGCATTTAGGGGTAATGAAAATTCCAGAATCATATCGTGTAAGCCTTGTGAATTTTTCCTCATACGCTCCAAAAGATTTTTGTTCTTTTTTCTTTGAGGGAAAGGAAGTCCCTTTCAATCTTAAGCAGGAGGTTGTGTGGAAAATATTTATCAAAAAACATCTTCTGGAAATCCTTCCTTTCAAATGCATCGATCACCTCTTCAAGCTTCGTATTTTTGATCAATATCCTCCATTAATCAGCTTCACCGTCCATATGATAAGAAGCCAGGAGAACCTTCTCTTGTTCATAACATTGAAGTATGGAGAATATATTTTCAATGGAGTTGATTCATTGTTCAATGATTGAGGGATCGAATGATCCATTAAAAGTAGGAGGCCATTGTCACATGAAGCTCTCGATAGTGACATGTTTTTTCGTAGTGGGGTTGAATGTTCCTCTTGACCCATGTTTCTATTTAAAGCTTGATTTAGTAGAGAGAGAAGCGTTACAAAGTTCGTGATTCCCGGTCCCATAGGATTGGGCATCTCATTAGTACAATCGTCACATTGATCTTCACATTTGTTGTTAGCCTGAGTCCTCCTATTACTGGCCATGCCTGCAATAAAAGGAAAGATAGGGGTTACACATAAAGGGTAATACAACGACAAAACCGGTGACTTATAGATAACTTTTATTTCCTAAACATATGAATTTATTGGCTTTAGTCTATGTTATCCATGATCTTCTTTCTAACATATATTCTTAGTGCATTTTTTGTCCCTTAATAATGGTTCATAAAAATCATGTGAATTTTCCAAAGAATATCCCCTAGGAGTTTCAAAACCAAGAGTTCATCAAGGCCCGTTGTCGTGCACCAGTTCCCATTCGAGTCTTGCTCAATGCGGTGTTTTCGGGTTTTACCCCTAAGATACATCTGTGCCAGAGCCGCCTCTACCTGCTCGTATCTAGAGAGGGATTTATTTTCTTGGTAAACATATTAATCAATACTCACTAAAACATAGGGATGTTTTTATTATACTTAGTCTTGTCTCTAAGGCTTCACTAGGATTTTCTAATCCCAATCCCAAAAAATAACATAACCTATCCTCTGATACAATCTATAACAACCCTGATCATTTATTACAAAATTAAACATAAATTATTACCTAAACCTCACTTGATACAGCATAGAATATCGATACGTATAGTGTATTTGGGGCTTAGGATAATTACATTACAACTTAAAACATGAAATACAACATCTTTATTGAGAAATTCCTTTACATGACCACTAAATTCCCTCATACTTAGCATTGCCCGGGATAACCTGAGGACATGCATAAGAAAAGGGTGAGATATAAATCCCAGTAAGGGAATAATCATGGAATACCATGAGGAATAAAATATATGTTATAAAATAGGCATATCAATAGAGCACAAGAGAATCATAAACAAAAATGCATGATGAATCATGATAATCATAACATGGAAATGTGGCAACAACACTTAACGTGGAATTAACATGAGCCATGGCTCATTGCACATGGGGCATTATTAAATCCTCATTGCACATGAAGAATGATTAAAACCTTGTTTCACATAAATTATAATGAGTAAACACCCATTTCACATGACTTATAATGATATTACACTTTACCCAATGCATTGGAGTGCTATAATGGTTCACCCTTATTAAATATTTCATGTCATGCATAAGTGTGTCACATGGATCATATAACATGGATTCATAAAACATAATCACTTATTCCATGATAAAATAATGTGGAATTCATACATGAAACTTTATAATCGATAAGTAAATTTGAATAAATGTGAATACCTGTGATAGAGAAATGGTCATGGTATTCACTACACAATAACATTGGCTTAGAAAATCGGTGCAATTTCGGTAGTGTAACGGCGTGACGTAAGAATTCATAAAAATGGTAGATGAGAGAGAAAGGGTAATCTCATCATATTTACATGAAATGTACAGTAATGGGTCATATAGATACATATCCCAACAATTGAAACTGAATTTAGAGTCATGATACCAAATAATTTCTTGAATTTAAAAGAAGAGAGAGATATTTCTTTAGGAATTTCGGCATAGTAACGGGTGTACATGGGAGGCATTTAATGAGAGATAAAGGGGTCTCACATCATTCAAACATAAATAAGGAAATATGGAATTGGTTAAAAACAATACTCCAATATTTATAGTCGAAATTAAAAGGGCATAACAACAATATGAAAAATAGAAAAAAATGAGAAAGGAAGAAAAATACTAACATGGAAGTGTGCATATAATGGATTGAGAGAGTCTTGAGAGAAGCTTATTTTGAGCTTGGGGATCCTTGGGAGGATTCTAGAAAGATTAATGTTGAATATGGACTATCTCCAAATGCTTTTCGTGATGAAGGAGTGGGAGCATTGGTGGGTTTATATAGGATTTTTGAGGGAAATATTTATTATTTAGGTTTGGGACACCTCACATTAAATAAGTCCAAGCCACAAACCATACAATGGTTTTTTCCCATGGTTTTTGGAAAAGTTAAGTGGATACAAATATTTTATAAGGTCAAAGTCCAAATATAATATAATGGGGTTCTTTATGTGGAGGTGAGTCACACTACCGAGGAAAACAATTTAAAATGAGAAGATGTTTAAAAAGTCTTGAAGGGCCCATTAATGCTTTGTAAAATAAGTCAAACAAACCTCAAACCACATTATTTTAATGTTAAACCATATATTGGCCAAAAATAATTCTTATTATATTTTATTACATCACTATTGGGTCTTTATGATTTCATAAATACCCACAATATATTTAAACGGTATTTAATATTTACCCAAAACTATGACTGTCTCAGAAAATTATGAAAAATTCACCATTGGATAATTTAAATGTCCTGATTAAAAATATATAATTAATTTTATCTAAATAATTTTCTAAATATGTTAATTTCCACTTTTAAAATAAAAACCGACATTTATAGAAAATTCACGGGTTTTAACAAAAATTGCTTTCAAACCTTTATAAAAATTACAATTGCATTCATAAAATTATATGACCATTTATATTTAATAAAAATTAATTTAATAACAATAACAATATTTTATTAAAATAATATTTAATTCAAAAATCCATTAACTCACCAAAATATATTTCTTAGTTGAATATTGACAAAAAATATTATTTGTGCTTTTAAAGAGAAAAACTATTTAAAAGGTAACAATAATAAAATAAATGTATATTTATTATTATATTAAAAAATAATTTACATAAAAATAGAACTAGGGTGTTGTTACATAACCACTTATAACACCCATGTAAGACCGAAGAGTAAGGTGTGCGATGGGAAAAAACTCTTGGGGTGGCTCGGATAACATTGATCGGGTGGTAATCTCTATCAACTGTCATTTATCTCGTAGGCGGTCCCTCTCTAGTTTAACATGTTCAAACTCATTTTGGGCTTGGTCAAGAGAGAAGCCCAATGACGCCACCTCCTTTTTGAGCTCTAAAAAATGGGATTCGTATGGTGAATGTCTACTATATGAGGTCATCGCTTGCTTTGTCTGAGTAAATTGGATTTGTTAAAGCCCTATCTTTATACTAATCAGGTAATCACTGTTGAATGGCTATATTAGAAATGGTGACAATTCATAACATAAATCCAAAGAAGTTGAAATTTATATAATCATTTTACATAAAGATACATTTAATTTGATTAAGAGGGATTTCCATTAATGAATGTTTGGGTTGTTAAAATAGGAACTTTCTAAAGATCACATGTCATGCATTTTTGCCATGCCATTTAGGGTGCATTAGATATTGCATGTTGTTGTGATAGAGGTTGTGTTAGATATTCATGCTACTATGATAGATGCCTTGATATAATTACTACATTTTAATAGGGTGATGAATTGTGTATGGTTTGTTTGAATGAACGCCAAACATTGGTTCTTTAGGTGTTATGGGCCCTCATAGATCTAAATTTGGTGGATCATTACCTAGTTTTCCTTGTATATAAAAAGTATAAGATTCCATGATTTGATTCATGGGGAGTATTGGCCCTCACAGAACATTATTTGGCAAGTAATTGTTCATTTTTGTTTTTTCAGGGTTCCAGAGTAGTTTTTGAGGCTTATTGTCTGGAAGAACCCAGAATACACTGTGTGTAATGATGAATACATTCCTTGCATCCTTCTATTCTGGAAGGAACTGTTTTTCTTACGTATGCATTGGGTAATGAATGTAAACTCTGTGTAGTCTCTAACTATGTTACTGGAAGTGTGGACAGAGACATGGGGTTGGGAAATCATTGGGGGAACACGCCGTGTACCATTTGTACATGCTGTGTTGTGTAGACCATGTGTACACCCATGTGACTAACGACATAAATAAATAAAACATAGGTTATACATGTTGTGTCAAGATTGAACATGTCGTTTAGTATAACCCTTGTATCCAATCATGTAACGAACAACCCGAGGTCATTGAATTCTTCTAGTACATGCCGTGTAAATCTAGATCACACCATGTAAAGTGAGCTGTGTAACCGACCATGTGACTAACCACACGGGTCGAAGATGTTCATCTAGTCATGCCATTTCTGGCACTAACAAGTTGTGTAGTCTTTTTGTAGGGAAATAATTTGGATTATCTGTTTAGAAGAACTCGGGAAGGGGAATAGGATTCAATTACACGTCGTGTTTTAGGACAACACGTCGTGTGTATGGGGTGTTACATGACCTATGTTGGAAGAATTACATTCCCATGTGAAGGCATAAGTGAACATGTCGTGTATGAATTATAAACATTGTGTATCCCTGTTTTGAAAAAAAAACATGAATGATTTCTTTCTCTTGTTCCCTTTTTACACTTTGAAGTTTTAGTCCCTGTTAATCTTGATATATAGTGTGTGCTTGACCCTGCAGAGTCATTCCACCAAGACATCCTCCAGTTGTCTATCAGTTATAGGGCTATGTTCAGACACCGGACATGTCTGATCAAGAACTGCTAGCAGATCCTCCAATCGTGCATATCTTGGCACCAACTGTTATCCCCACTACAGGTTCTGATGCACAGTTCAGAGGGTGATTCATGTGGTTCATGAAGACCTTTTGAGGAGTACCTCAATCTACCATATCTATGGTAGATTTGATATGGGTTTTCTAGTAGTATAATACTCCCACCTTCTTAGGGAAACTATGACCTCATGCTGCAAATTCATGGCTATAAGCCACGATTTCTATCTTTGAGCATCTCTAGACATCTCTAGAGAGGAGGGTGAAGCACATTATGTATATGCTCCACGATTAAGCCAAGAGATGGTGAGATGTGTTCTCAAAGGCAGGATACCAGCAAGTGATGACTTTTGATGAGTTCTAGTATACCATTTATGATTACTTCTACCTGGTGACTTTAAGGGACAATCGATCCCAAGAGTTTATGAGTCTAGAGCAGGGTACTACTTCTGTTATGAAGTATTCTTCTCGCTTTATAGAGCTTCAACACTTCAAACCCATCCCATGAGGTGATATGTTATTCATAGAAAGGATGTTTGAGGATGGTCTCAGGAACAACTTTTGATCTTAGGTGAACATATTAAGGTTGAATTCCATCACTTCTATAGTCAACTAGGCGCTGATCATATAACGAAATATGAGGGATTATGGAGTTGGGAGCCAGGGCGGCTTGACATCTGGAGTTGGTATCCTTCCTACTAACAGTAGGAAACACTACATGGGAGTCTACACGCAGAGATCCGAGGAGATGAGAGACATCTTTGGGTAGCCAGGTTGTGTGATACTTGTGTGGGAAGAGTGGGAATACGAGGCCACATTGACGGAGAGACCCAGTGGAATTCCAATCTCGTCGCAAGATCGGGCACCTTCAACGTTTCTGTTAGTTCTTCTCACCAGCCGACGGAGACTAGAGTTCTTCTATGACTCCTCATTCAGGAGAAGCACCACTAGTTTCTTATCTATCAGGGAACTGGAGTTATTTTGGCCATTCAGGACGAGGTGGAGGTTGTGGTAGTGGTAGTCAGTCATGAGGTTTTTAGCGACAGCAGGTTGGATCAGCTCAAAGTGGTCATGTAGGGCCATAGGGAAACAGTTCATGTCATACATTTGCAGTGGAGAAGACCCAGCAGGAGGAGGATCTCGGAACCTCTACAATTCGAGGTACGATCCTAGTTGGCTATGTTTCAGCTTCTACTCTTT
The DNA here is from genome assembly GCA_963277665.1 of Viscum album. Taxonomy (NCBI): domain Eukaryota; kingdom Viridiplantae; phylum Streptophyta; class Magnoliopsida; order Santalales; family Viscaceae; genus Viscum; species Viscum album. The sequence continues at coordinate 427,166,016 of OY728123.1, read as the reverse complement.
TTGATACAAGGGCATCCTATATCTTTATTTCTATTGATTTTGTGGAGAGGATTGTGCTCTATATCGTTTCCTCTGCTGATATCATGATTCCAGACACTCCGTTGGGGAAAGAACAGCTACTGTACACTACTGAAAGGTGTTCCCTCTTGAGTTTGGTGGGTGTCACATCTTATGGGACCCTTATGTCCTAGAGATGATAGGTTATGATTTCATTCTCGTAATGGACTGGTTACTTTCCATCCAAGATGTTCTAGACTGCTATCACTGTAGGGTGAGTTTCACATCACTATAGGATGGATCATTTCTTCATTAGGGAGAATGTGATCTTTAGGCGAGTAAATCGGGACCCGAGCATAATTGGTTGGGAGGATTTACAACCTAAATTTTTAGTCTATATCTGAATAACAAGGGAACTTCACAATTGGAATTCCTCCAGCTGTGGATCCTTTTAGGGATGTCTTTCCAGAGGACTTTTCATGTTTTCCTCCGAAGCAAGAAGTATACTTTTCTATTGAGATTGTGCCAGGAGTGGCACTAGTGTCCATTCCACGTTATAGGATGGCTACACCATAGTTTCAGGATCTCATGAAGAAGTTGGAGGAGTTTTAGGCAAAGGGTTTCATCTGACCTTGTACTTCTCCTTGGGGTTCGCCTGTCTTGTTTGAGAAGAAGGCAGACGGTACCCTCAGATGTTGCGTGGATTATCGAAAGACAAACTAGTTGACAGTTATGAACTGATATCCCTTGCTAAGGGTTGATGATCTCTTTGATCAGCTTCGAGGATCCTGGGTGTTCTTGAAGATTGAATTGAGGCCTAGATATCATCAGTTGCACGTTAGACCGTCTGATATACATTTTACATCCTTGTAGATTAGGTATGGTATGTACGAGTATGTGTTTATGTCATTCAGTCTCAATAACGTGCCTGCAGTCTTCGTGGCACCGATGAACTGAGTGTTCCGTCCATATTTGGATTATTTTGTGGTAGTCTTAGTGGATGATATCTTGGTATACTTCACACTCGACAAGACCATGAAACACATCTAGAGATCATTTTGAGTACACTGAGAGAGCCTCAATTTAATACTGGGATCTTAAAATGACACTTTTGGATGAAGCAGATTCACTTATTGGGTTATGTTATCTAAGAGACATGAGTATCTATATACCCAAAGAAAGTGAGGGAAGTAGTTTCATGGGAGCATCTAGAAAACTTCATCGAGTGACGGAATTTTCTACGGTTGTCTGGTTACTACAGACATTTCATACAGGACTTCTCACGCTTAGCAGCACCACTAACGGGCCTAACTAAGATGCGTGCAAAGTAATTTTAGTAAGAATCTTGAGAGTTAGCCTTTCAGGAGCTAAAATGGAGGTTTACTTTAGTACCAATACTAGTATTTTCAGAGCCAAGCAAGAGCTATACAGTATACTATAATGTTTCAAGTATCGGGATGAGAGTTGGGCTTGTGCAGGGGGAAGGAGTCATTGCGTACGGGTCTTGGTAGTTGAGGCCACATGAGAGGAACTACCTGACGCACGATCTCATGTTGGATTTTGTAGTTCATGCTTTACACTATTGGTGGCACTACCTATTGGGAGAGAATTTTTAGTATTTCCCAGACCAAAAGATTCTCAAGAATATATTCACTCAGTGCGATCTAAATTTGAGATAACAAAGGTGGGTTGAGTACATGTAGTCCTTTGACATTGAGCTTACCAATACGCCTGGGAATTGCAACATTGTGGCTGATGAGTTGAGAAGGAGGACTCTGATACATGAAGTTTGGGAGGCTAGTAGTGAGTGGTAATTTATGGCTCTGTTATCGGAGATACATTTGGATATTTATAACAGAGTGGGGAAGATATTATTTTCTTCTATAGCTTTTACCTCTAATCTACTTGATCAAGTACGAATGAGGAAGCTATCAGATTGGGAAGGCATATTACTATGGGAGAATGTGTTAGGAGAGGAACCTATTCCCATATTGATAGTAGGCGAGGATGAGATCTTGCATTTTCATGGAAGCATGTGGGTGCTAGCAAACATACATGAGGAGTGGATGTGGGACTTTCATTCCTCGGGTTGGGCAGTTCATCCTAGTGTCACCAAGATGTATCGAGATCTACACCATCAGTATTGGTGGCCATGTATAAAGGGAGATGTCATTGGTATTGTGATGAAGTGTTCCACCTGTCAGTAGTTGAAGGTAGAGTATCAGTGACCAGAAGAGATTTGGCCTTAATTACCCATTCCTGAGTTGTAGTGGAATGATGTCGTGATAGACTTCGTGACAGGTTTGTTGAGGTCACCTCGTAGGGATGATGCAGTTTGGGTTGTCATTGATATATTCACGAAGGTTACTCAATTCTTATCGATCAAGGAGACCTTTAGTGTCGATGAGCTGGGACGGTTGTACATCCGAGAGATTTTACGCCTACACGGAGTTACGCACCCCATTGTTTCAGACAAGGATGCCTATTAAACTTCTCAGGTTCGGTAGGGTTATTATAGGGATTCAGGTACACAGGTACTTTGGAGTACATCATACAATCTCCAGACAGATGGCCAGTCTGATTGAATGATTAAGGTTCTTGAGGACATGCTTTGAGAAAGCATCCTGGATTTTGGAGGTTCTTGGGATAAGCACATACCTCTTTTGGAGTTTTCCTATGATAATTGTTTTCAAGAAACTTTTTATATAGAACCTTATGAGGATTTTGTACAGTAAACCATGCTAATCAACATTTTGTTTGCTAGAGGCAAGAGACTCAACTATGATGGGACCACATCTTATCCAGGAGTCCATAGAGCCGATTGAGTTGATATGGAAGAGGATGGCTACTGCACAGTCATGACAGATGTCTTATGCTAACCAACGGAGGTGACCTCTAGTGTTTGAGGTCAGAGATCATGTTTTTTTATGTATCACACCAAGGTTGGGACCCTAGAGGATTAGGAGATAGGGTAAGCTTTCACTGAGGTACATCAAGCCATTTGTGGATTTGGAGAGAGTCGGCCAGTTGCCTATCGGTTTCAGTTACCTCCTATGTACTAGGCTATGCATGATGTCTTCCATGTTTCTCAACTTCAACGTTACTTCTCAGACCCATCTCATCTTCTCCACCCCGAGGAGGTTGAGTTAGACGTGGATGCATCTTTTGAGGAGCATATTATCCTGATTGTTGATAGAAGTGTGAAGGTTATCTTTGGTCTGTCTATTCCTCTAGTACGAGTTCTATGGTAGCACAGGAAAGTAAATGATAATACATGGGAAATGGAGGCCAATGTATGATCGCAGTAGCCAGATATGTTCGAGGATTCTTCTTCTACACCACCTTTCTAGGGAATTCAGGGGATGAATTTCTTTAAGGGGGGATGATATTAAGAACTCATATCTCCTTATCAGGTATGTTTTTCTGATTTTTTTCATAAAATAATAGTTTCTAGAAATTTCAAGAGTACACACCATGTACTTATTAGTACATTCCATGTACCCAATTTTCATGGGTGACCGTGTACTGGGTGTGTAACGGCTGAGTACATGGCTATTTATGGTGGCCTGGAGACCACCTAAAGTGGAGTCTGGAGAAGGAAAGCATATGCAATGCACTTTTAAATAACAATCCGTATTTTTTTTTATTTCATTAAACAAACTGGGGTCACATATAATGGACATAACACACTTCTTCTTGTCTTATCTTATCCAGGAGAATCTGTATGGCCACAGATCTTCTAAGAGCCCCTGAATCACCGTCATTTCTCCAAATCGAACTCTGTCAATTGCAATGGAATAGCATCGGTGAGTTATCTCTTCTTCTTGAACTTCATTTCCTGATTTCTCCTCTCTCACGAGTTATGCTCGATTGAAAGTTTTTAATGTTTTTATATATCTAAAGTATACAAGGGTGATTCAAGTCCTGAGGTTCATATATATCTATCTCACGACGTAGAGGTAGGTGTTTTGTGACTTTCCGTAGAATGCCATTGAATTTTATGTGAAAAAGTACCCAATACCCAAGAATGGGGTATTTCAGGTTTTTGGGTTTTAGCCCCATTATTGCATGTCATGCATTGTTTGTATGGATAGAGGTTATTTTTTGTGAATAGGGATAAATTTTCCATGTTATGGATGTTTTTCCCATGTTTTCTTATTTTTCCCATTTGATCAAGATTTCCGATTAGGATGCTTTTATTTCCATGCCTAGTATTGTTAGGATGGTGTGATTATTATCTGACATACTATGTGATGTTTTAGACTATTTATCCAAGTAGTTATAGAGGTTTACATTGGCTTCCTTTATATCTGTATACACGAATGGGTCGTGAGAACTTGGTGTATTATACCATAGGGAGAATGGAAATTGACGGCTTCTCCAGAGTGTTTTTTTAATGTTACGTTGCAAGACCTTAGGGGGATGGAATTTGTGCTCCCTCAATGTGTTTGTAGTTCCTCGATACAGGTCACATGGGGAATTGGATGTTGATTGTTTACTCATAGTACCTATTAGTTACCAATACGAGACTCCAGGGGGAATTGACAGTGAGTGCTTCCTCATAGAGTTTTGACTAATGTTGAACCAGAGGTGTTAGACTGTGTGTACATCCTAGAGGGTTTCTGGTGATTGTTTTTGTTGAAATAGGGGGGATAATCTGTGAGTACTTCCCATAGGGTTACCCAATTTTGATTAGATGATATCTTGATATATGAAAATGAATAAAATTAAATTTTTAGGATTGTTACTATGTGGACTTCTATGTTTACTGCTTCATTTTATTGATTTCCTTCCATATATATTCACTGATTATTAGGCACAGATATTTGGGTGGTTTTCTATTGGGATTAGTCTCACACCCTGTTTGGGTCTTGCTTTTGTGCAGAAACAAATTATATAGATGCAAGTCAAGATAAGGGAAAACAACCTTATACTTCAGGTTCTTGGTTGTTGTGGATCTGGGAAAGATGGGACCAAGTCATGGATTGCGATGGTGTGGTGTTGTTTACTTTCTTATCTTTTTTACTTTGGTTATTTACTGTATTCTAGAATTTTTATTTGATTGTATGATTTCATTGACATATTTATCATGCATCATTAATATAGGTGTGATCCAGTTGCTTATTACTTCTGCTGTTTATTTATGGAATGTTTTACTGCTTCCGCTATTGCTATCTATTTTATTTCCACTGTGTCAATCTTCCACTGACAAAATAGATTTCCCACTATCACACCCAAGGCCCTCACTGCTATTCGGTAGCCTATGGAGTTTGGAAAAATTCACTTGAGGCCATCTGACTAACTGGGTACAGGGCACCCCTGGGTGGCCTTTGGAACTGGGACGTTACATAATTGAATTCCCATTTATTATCAATATTCTTATCAGAAATATTGATATAAATTTGTATGTTTCCCATATGAAATTCCATTTTAAAAATGATATAAAACCCATTATCATTACATTGGTTATTTATATGGTGATTTGGTGATATCATGAAACCCATTTTCATTATACGGTTTGTTTTGTGATGTGATGATTGTTTGCAAGGGGAATAAAAATCATTGGATTTGGAGATAGGTTGGACCTATATCTTCATCCAATTAATTATATTAAGGCTTATATATCATGATATAGAAATGTTATGTGATTATGTTAGAACTTTTCACGGTTCATAGATGTTGAGTGTGAAAGTGGTTAGCTATAATAAATATTTATGTGTGAATAGGTTTGTGGGTAGCTAATTTCAAAGAGACAAGAAATTATAGTTATATGAATTTTACATTTTATTTCATATTCTCCATGAATTTTGACTGATGATTAATATTTTATGATTGATGGATTCACAATTTTTGAGTCATGTATTATGATATTCTAAATCATCTTCCATGATTTATAATTTATGCTTTACTCGGTATAAATTTCATATATATATTATTGTAGTCAATTCCTTTTATTATGCTCACTTATGATATTCCATTGTTATCACTTGTATTTAACCTTAAATGGAATTTTATCCTAATAATATCATATGTTTAGTTTTTACTAGGTTTTGGAGAAAACTAATACATAATACATGAAAAAGGGTATCTTATGTGAAGAATTGGTGAGAGATATTAAAAAAATTATGGATTGAGTATTTATTTTATGAGAAAATGTCCAATGGTTGAAAAGGAACATGTTTTTTAGTTAGTGATTTTCCTAATTAAATTAAAAAAATCCTAAATGGTCTTGGGAATGTATTATATTGAAATATTTTATTTAATTCATGTAATTATTGGATGATCATGTGTGGGATGTCATAACAAAGGCATGTCATAGAGATTTTAGATGTATGATAATGAAACCTATACAGAAAAATACTATTGATGAATAAGGGGGAAGTAATAGTGAGATTAAGTTTAAAAAATACAAATGTAAACAATATATCCATACATATAGAAAATTAAATGTATGCTGCTAATGGTTTTATAAGAATATGTCTAGATCAGTTGGAGTTGGCTAGAAATCTAGAGAAATATGAAAAAATATTTTACTACTCTTTCTAAAAGTTAAGAATCCAAATATAATAAGAAAATAATATTGAAAGTAGAATGAGGACAAGATTCCCAAGGGTTAAAAAACCATGAGGTGGTCTAGAATTAACAAACCTTCTTGTAAAGGATTTTCCAAGTTTAGAAATATGCCTCAACCTAGTTTATCAAATCAAGGAGATATTGGATAATAAAACCTCACCCCATATACGTTATTGGTCATTCAAAGAAAGATAAAGAAGGTGATGAATAATAGAGTGTATTAACTTTATGGGGAGATCTAAAAATGAATGAATCTACCATAATCTATTAAATATTCTTAAATATAAAAAACTAGACAACCAATTTAAATATGAAGGGTGAGGTATGACATCAATATTCCACTATATATTTTAATATGTATATATCATGTTTGATGATGAGTATTATTTATCTAGACGTATTAGGAATTCATGGAACATGAAATATTTTGATATATTTGTTTAAGTGAACGATGGTTATTGAGTTTTATTGAAAATGTGTGTTTGTTTACCCCCATATTGAGAAAGGAAAAAACTGGTATCAATTGTGAAAATGCGGGAAAATGTGTTGTTTAAACTATTCACTGTTATTTTATACAATGGGATCGGTGATATAGACATATATAATATTATTTAATGGAACATTACTAAGTTAAATGTGATACCTTGTTCACATCATCTTATTTTGAGATATTCATATGTACCAATAATCACTTGCAACTAGTAAAAAATGATTCTTGGTTAAATCCTTCTCTTAAGTGGATGTTTATTTGATCTCATTAAGGTAGAGAGAAATGATTTTTCATGGAGATGTGTTGGTGAAATTTTTTGAGGTTGGTATCATAAAAGGGATATGAATTCAAATAATTTCCTCACATTTCACTTCAATTGGAATTAGTTTTCATTTCAATTAGTATTTTATGTGGTATCAATCACAGGGGATATCTAAAAATAAAATGGTTGGATAAATTGAAAGAATAAACCATACTATGTTAAAAAAGTTTGGAATCTTACCTTGTGTGTTAAACATTAGGGGGGTCCCTTTTCATTTATTATAAAAAATCGGTGGAGGAAATCATTGAATTTCATGGTTGATATTTTTGTTTACTATAAACAAAAAGGGGTATATTATTTTTCAGAAATGATAGTGTTTATTATATTATTTTTCAAATATCTTGTCAATGATAAGAGTTATTATGAAAAAGATGTATCAGATGAAGAAGTGAGCATCTTACCATCAATTAAATGTATCTTATATAAGGAAAACATGGAATACAATTAAACAAAATATCCTTGGAATAACTAGATGAACATGTTCCTAATTTTCCACACGTCCTAAGAATATATGGATGGACAGATTCCTTAGAATATAAAGTTAGGGAACCCATCAAGGGAGTATAAACTACTCCTTTAAATACAGTAAGTTTTTATAAATTCTTGAATGATGGCTTATGTTAATATATATGGATTAGGATTCATTGAATAATTTTTTACTAAAGATAAGTGGGGAACGAGAGGAAATTCTCTACTTTGAGTATTTTATGTTCTAAAACCCTTCTAAAATTAATCTGATGTGTTTTGAATTAGTTTAATAATTATTTGACAATGTTTTAAGATTATTTGAAGTGGTTTGAGATTCCCTATACAAAATCAAAAGTCGTTTTGAAACTACTTACAGAAATCCAGATTTTTGGAATTCAGAAGATAAATGGATATGTCCTAAATGTAAGGAATTAAGTATTAAATGTAAGAGTTTTTTAGTTTATTGTATAATATTTTGTAGAAAATATGACATCGGGTGTTGAACATAGAGATTTTAGGATATTATAAGGCATTGAAATAAAACACATGACTCTTGTAATCATTATACTTTACTGGTCATACAGAATAACCATATAACTTCACTACTCATTATAAGGATTTTAAGTGTTTAAGAAATTTAAAAATACAATAGAGTAAGACTATGAAAATTATTATTTTATAAATAAAAATTGTTTATATTCCAAAAATAAGACTTCAAAACTTATGAAAACATAAATGTTTTTCGGGATGAATAATTGAGTTCCCAAATTTAAAATATGTGGAAGATGTAATTATTTAGGATGATGCAAGAGTTGTTCATTCAAGGTATAAAAAACAAAAAATACTAGAAATAATTTTGATTCATGTAAGATAAGAAATATAATTTCAACTTATTCAACATAATAGAATGATCAATTATTTATGAAACAATAGAGTTTCTAGAATTATTTAATTTTAAGGAAAACAAAATGTGATGATTATGTGTTATTATTAAGATTTAAAGAAACCATGATGCTTAGAGAACTAATTTTATAATATTTTTTATGTGAGATAAAATTAGGAGTTCCAATTCATGTATTATTTTCCATTGAAAATAAAATTATTATGTTTCGAAAAATAATTCATTTAAAGAACCATTGATACATTATTTATTGTTTATTATATCCCACATCAGTTTGATATGAGGATGTTTGAATGTGCATGAGGATTTTAGAGGAAAGTTTGGGAAATTTTATAAGACATTATAAATTATAAGACATACAAAATTCCTAAACATGGAATGGAAATATGAGTAACCCTATGTAGACATGATTTTATATATGCTCTTTGTAAGAACCTGAATCTTCTTTTCAGGAATGTTTTCCTTTTCTGGTCATTTTTTAGATAAAGAAGAATTTAAAAAAAATGAAGTACACACCATGTAATCAATTACCGCGGGTAGCCGTGGGCTGTCCATGTAGCAGCCTTGTACATGGCCATGTGTGGTGACTTAGAGGCCACCTAAAGCAGGGATCAGTAAGGGCATGTACACACATGTAATTAGTTACCATGGGAAGCTGTGGGCTGGACATGTAGCGGCCTTGCCCATGGCCATGTGTGGTGACCTAGAGGCTACCTAAAGCGGGGCTCATTAAGGTCAAGTACACACCGTGTACTTCCAAAGTACACATTGTATACTTTCTACGATGTTCATGGGTGATTCAAGGCTTGAGGTTTATATATAGCGATTTCCCAACACTGAGGTAGGTGGTTTGTGTCTTTATGTTGATAGTATTTGAGTTAAATGTGAAATTTTGTTCAATACCCTTGAATGGGGTATTATGAGTTTACTATTTTAAACCTGATAATTTCCTTCCATGCTTATATTATTGAGTAGAGATTAATTGAATGTTAATAGGATTGATTGCTATTCTTTGGAAGCAGTTGCCCATGCATGTTCTGTTTATGACCGTTTGGTCCTGTTAAGCCTGTTAGGTTTCCTTGATGTTTTCCCATACCTAGTACGGTAGGATGGAGTGAAAATTTGATCTGAAATTCTTGATATGATGTATACTATTTAGCTAAGTAGTTCTTGAGGTTTACTTTGGCTGTATTGCATTTCTATGATCGTTTGACTTACACAGGGTCTTGAGAACCTAGTGTAGTAGACTATAAGGGGAATTGATCATGTGAGCTTTCTCAGAGAGTCATTATCACATTTGACTATAAAGGGAATTGACCGTGTGATCCTTCTCAACGATTCTTTATCACTTTAGAATATAAAGGGAATTGACTGTGAGTGCTTCCTCTAAGAGTATTTATTATATCATGGTAATCGAACCAGAGGGGTAGACTGTGTGTGCATCCGAGAGGGTTGGTTCTATTTCTAGTTTGGACCATAGGGGATTGGAATTGAGTAACTCCCAGAGGGTTACCTATTTGTGTTTTACTGCATGTTTAGTTGTTTACTTGATATATGAAATTGAATGCTTCAAACTGCGACTTGTTTACTACTTCATGTTATTTATTACCTTCATAATATTCACTGAATGTTAGGCACAAATCTTGTGGTGGATTCCTACTGGGATTTAGTCCCACACCCTATTTGGGCCATGCTTTTGGGCCCAAACAGAATATATTTCTGCCGGTATAGATAAGGGAAAGTGCCCTTCTATTTCAGGTACTTGAGTGTTGTGGGGTTGGAGAGCATGGGACCAAGCTGAGGCTTGTGATGCTGAGGAGTTGTCATCTATTTTTCTTTTGTACTTTGGTTTATTACTATTTTTATTCCATCATTGTGATTTGTTAGGCTATTTTCCTGGATATATGTATCATGCATCATTCATATATATGTGTGTTCTCTAGTATATTATTTATAGTCTTCCTCTATTCACTTTTCTATGATATTACTATTTCTGCTATTGTATATCTGTTTTACTTCCGCTGTGTTACTCTACCAATTAGGACATAGTTTCCCAACTATGACACCTAAGTCCCTCGCTTCTAGTCAGTAGCCTCTGGCATTCGAGGAAATGTGCTTGAGGCCGTGTGACCAACTAAGTATGGGGCGTCTCTGGGCAGCTTCTAAAATCGGGACATTACAAAGTGGTACAAAAGGAATTATTTTCATCTTGACTTACTGTTTGGAGCCCACAGTTAGGGACAATATTGAATAGGTACTCGGTAATAAGATTTTCCCGGGAGTAGCTAACCCACGTACCGGGAGAACCCAATCTACATCATTTATTGCAATTTTTTTCTAGTTTTCAATTTTATAGTTTTTTTTCACTTTGAGGGACTCACATGTTTTGTGTTGTTACTATTGTTGTTATGGAGGTTCTATTTCTATCGCAACCTGATGAGATGAGGGTATGCCACCTCATGCATCATATAAGAACTTCCTATAAATCACTTGTCATGAATTCTTGTCATGATATTTAGGATTCATTAGCGATTTCATTTTGTTGTGATAGGTGTTGTGTTATATATTCATGTAGTTGTGATATATTCCCCGATAAAATACATGTTGTCTGATAGGGCATTGTTTGTGCAAGGTTTTGTTTGAATGAACCCCAAACTTTGGTTCCTGACGTGTTATGGGCCCTCATGGACTGGAATTTGGTAGGTAATTTCCTTGTCTTTGTTATATACGACATGTATAAGATGTCAAGATTTGATTCATGGAATGTATGGGCCCTCACAGATCAGAATTTGGAAGTTAAATGATCATTTTAGTGTTTTCTAGGCTCTAGAGTATTTATGAGGTTTACTGTCTGGAAAAGCATAGATTACATGCTGCTTAGTTTTGAATACCTGCCATGTGTTATTTTATTTAGGAAGAAACTATTTTTCTTAAGTACACACTGTGTACCGCATGTACACACGTGTAGCCCTAAACCGTGTCTTAGGGTGTGTGGTCGGGGACACAGGGTTTAGAAATCTTTGGTAGGACACGCTAGGTACCAGATGTACACTCTATGTTTTAGACCATGTAAAACGGTCGTGTCACGAACAACAAAGGTTAGTTGAGTCTCTTATATACATGTCTAGTTCTTCTGGAACACGCATTGAAGTGTGAGACATGTATCCATCCATGTCACTAACAACACAGGTTGGTGAAGCTCATCATGTACATGCCGTGTCTGGAGAGAACACATCGTGTAACCCTCTTCTAGGAGAACTGTGTGGGTTAGTCATGTAGTAGGACTCGAGGAGGGGAAGATAAGCCAAGTGCACATCGTGTGTTAGGAAAAGATGTCGTGTGTATGGGTTGTGGCATGGCCTGGGATGGAAGAATTACACACCCATGTGAAAATCTTAAGGGAACACTCCGTGTCGGCATTATACAAGCCGTGTATCCTTGTTTTGTAAAAGTTGACTGATTTCTTTCTCTTGTTCCCTTATTACACTTCTAGGTTTCATTCCTAGTGAATCTTGATCTAAGGTGTGGACTTGACCTTGGAGATTCATGTCACTTAGACGTCCTCTGGATGTACGCCAGTTACCGGGCGGTGGTCAGACACCGGACATGGCTGATCAGGGACTGCTAGTAGATCCTCCTATTGTGCCAGTCTTGACACCAGTGGTTATACCTGACATAGGTTCTGATGCATAGTTCAGGGATGGATTTCTAAGGATGATACAGTCCTTCCAGGGAGCACCACCTCCTACCCCGTCGATGGAAGAATTGACGTGGGTCTTTCAGCAGCATCATCCTCCCACATTTTCAGGGGATGGAGGACCCCAGACTGTAGAGTCATAGATGGAATCCACGTTGACGATCTTCAAGAATCTGGAGACGCCCATAGAGGGGAGGATCAAGTTCACAACCTACATGCTTTGATACTCCGCCAAGAGGTTTTGGGATGTTATCTCACAGGTGGGACGCTAGTAGAATATGGCATGGGATGAATTTCATCACACCGTCTATGATTACTTCTATCCAGAGACCTTGAGGGCTGATCGAGCCCAAGAATTCATGAGTCTGGAGTCGGATACTCTTTCTGTTATGGAGAACACTTCTCACTTCACTGAGCTGCAGTTCTTTACACCCTTTCTAGGGGGAGATGAGTTGTTCCTTGCACGAATGTTTGAGGATGGTCTCAGGTAGGATATAAGATCTCAAGCGAACATCTTCAGGTTGACATTGATATCATCTATAGTCAATTAGGTGCTGATCACTGAGTGAAATTTGAGTGATTCTAGAGCTGTGGTCCAGGGTGGTTCAACATCAAGGGTTAGTGCTTCTCTGCCTGATAGTAGGAAGCATCGTAGGGAGACTGCACAAGGAGATCAGAATAGGCAGGATGCATCTTCTGGTAGCCAAGTGTTGTGTTACAAGTGCTGGAAGAGTGGTCATATGAAGACACATTTCCCAAGGGACCCAATGGAGTGCCGATAATGTGGGAATATGGTTCATCTTCACCATTTCTGTCAGTTCTTTTCACCAGCAACCTGTCATAGGGGTTATTTTATGACTCCTCATTCAGGAGTAGCACCACTATTTGCTCACCAGTTGGGTAACTGGAGTTCTTCTAGTAGTTCAGGCTGAGGTGGAGATCATGGCCATGGTAGTCAGTCACCAGGATTTCAGAAACATTAGGGTGGATTAGCTCAGAGTTATCAGGTAGGGTCAGAAGGTCACGGTGTAGGTCAGACTTCTGCAATGGAGTGGACCCAACATGAGCAGGATCGGGGACCTTCTACAGTTCGAGGTACAATCTTAGTTTCCTTAGTTTTACCTTCTGCTCCTTTTGATATAGGGGCTTCCCATAGCTTTATATCTTTTACTGTTGTGGATAGCCTTGTTCTCTGTATCTTTTCTTCTGATAATATTTTGACGTTAGACACTATGTTGGGTACTAGAACGACTAGTGTGCATCTGTGTAAGGAGTGCCCTCTAGAGGATGGTGGGTTTTCTCGAATATTTACTTGAGATCCGGTTATCATCAGTTGTGCATTAGACCATTTGATATACCTCTTATTGTTTTTCTGAGGAGGAATGGTCTATACGGGTATGTGGTTATGTCGTTCAGTCTCACGAATGCGCCTGAATTTTTCATTGCACTGATGTACCGAGTGTTCCATCCATACTTGGATTCTTTTATAGTGGTCTTCATAAATGATATCATGGTGTACTCTCACACTCTATATGACCATGATACCCATATTGAGATCGTTCTGAGTACACTAATAAAGCATCAGTTATATGATAATCTCTCAAAATTCCACTTTTGTATGGAGGAGATTCACTTCTTGGGTCAGGTTATCTCAGAGTCAGAAGTATCATTTGACCGAGAGAATGTGAGAGAAGTAGCTTCCTAGGAGTAGCCAAAGAATTTCTTTGAGGTACATAGTTTTCTAGGGATGGTTGGTTACTATAGATGTTTCATACAGGACTTTTCACATTTCACAGCACCACTGACGGGTTTGACTAAGAAGGGTGCAAGGTTCTCATGGTCAGATTCTTGTGAGTCAGCCTTTCGGGAACTGAAAGGGATATGGACTTTAGCACCGATACTAGTATTGAAAAAGACAGTAAAGAGCTATACTATTTACTGTGATGCTTCAGGTATCGGGCATGGAGCTGTGATTATGCAGGGGGGAAGGAGTCGTTGCGTATGGGTCTTGGCTGTTGAGGCCACAATAGAGAAATTACCTAATGAACGATCTCGAGTTAGTGGAAGTTGTTCATGCCTTCCGCTTTATGAGACATTATCTTCTGGGAGTGAATTTTGTGGTTTTCACTAAACTCCAAAGCCTCAAGTACATCTTCACTTAGCATGAACTGAATCCGAGACAGTGTAGGTGGGTCGAGTACATTCATTCTTTTGACTTTGATATTTCTTATACGCTTGGGAAGGGAAATGTAGTGGCTGATGAAATGAGTAGGAGGACTCAGATATAGGCAGTCCAAGAGGCCAAAAGTGAGTGGAATCTTATTTGATCTATTCTCTGAGATGCATTTTGAGGTGCATGACAGACAGGGAAAAACTTTTCTTTCTTCTGAAACTGTTACCTCTACTCTAGTTGATCAAGTGCAAATGAGGCAGCTATCAGATTTAGAAGGCCTAGTCCTACGGGAAAGTGTGTCAGGAGAGGACCTTATTCATGGATGGACCATAGGCAAGGATGAAATCTTGCATTTCCAGGGGTGCGTATGGGTGCCAACAGACATACGTGAGGAGCTGATGTGAGACTTTCATTCCTCAGTTTGGGAAGTTCGTCGTGGTATCACCAAGATGTATAATGATCTAAACCATCAGTATTGATGGCCTGGTATGAAAAGAGATGTTTTTGGTATCATGATGAGTTGTTCCACCTGTTAGTAGGTGAAGGTGGAACATCAGCAACCAGTAGGGATTTTTCAGGAGTAACCCATTCCCGAATGGAAGTGGAAGGATTTCGCAATGCACTTCGTGATAGGTTTTCCAAGGTCGCCTCAAGGGAATGATGCTATTTGGGTTTTCATTGACAAACTCACTAATGTTGCTCACTTTATGCTGATGAAGGAGAATTGTAGTGTTGTTGAGTTGGGATAGTTGTACATCTGGGAGATTTTACATCTACATGGGGTTCAACACTCAATTTTTTCAGGCAGAGATGCATGTTTTACTTCTCGGGTCTGGCAGTGGCTTCAGAAGGGTTTTGGTACACAGGTACATTTGAGTATTGCTTACTGACCCCAGATAGATGTCCAGTTTGTACGTACGAATCATGTTATTAAGGACGTTCTATGAGCATGCATTTTGGGTTTTGGAGGTTCATGGGATAAGCACATACCTCTTATGGAGTTTTCCTATTATAATAGTGTTCAATAAACTATTGTGATGGCGCCTTATTAGGCTTTGTGCGGTTTTCCTTTCCGATCACCCTTATATTAGATGGAGGCAAGAGAGGAAGCTATGTTGGGACCTCGTCTTGTCAAGAGACCACAGAGCAGATAGAGTTGATTCAGAAGAGGATTACTACTATAAATTCACGACAGATTTCTTATGCTGATCAGTGGAGACGACCTCTAGAGTTTGTGTTCGGGGATCAGGTTTTCCCGTGTGTCACACCGAGGTTAGGGCACATAAGGATTAGGATACATGGTAAGCTTTCACAAAGGTACATCAGGTTTTTTATGGTGTTGGAGATAGTTGGGTCGGTTTCCTATCAATTGCAGTTACCTTAGAGTTACTGGGATATGCATGACGTCTTCCACGTTTCTCATCTTCGACGTTACTTCTCATACATGTATCATGTATTCCAACTTGTGGAAGTTGAGATGGAAGTGGATTCATCTTTTGAGGAGCATTCTATATGTATTCTCTATCTTAGTACTATGGCTCTCCATGGTCAGTTTGTTCCTCTAGTACGAGGGATATGGCAGCACAGATGAGTACAGGATGAGACTTGGGAGAGGGTGGCAGATGTACGATCGCAGTGGCCAGAGATTTTCAGGTTTTCTTCTTCTACGCTGCCATGATATGGAAATTTATTGAAGAATTTATTTAAGGGTGGAAGTTTTTAAGAACCCATATCTTCTTTTAAGGTATGATTTCCATTTCTAGTCTTTTTTGAGAAAAAATTGGAATTTTGGGAAATTTCTGAAGTACACGCTGTGTACTTTATGAGTACATGTTGTGTAATCAGTTACCGCGGGTAGCCGGGTGTTGGCCATGTAGCGACCTTGCACACGAACATGTGTGGTGACATGGAGGCCACCTAAAGTGGGGCTTGGTAAGGGTAAGTACATGCCCTGTACTTTAAAATTACACATTTTGTACTTTCTTTTTTTCATTAAACGCACATGGGTCGTGTCTAACGGACAGAAAGCCCTCCTTCGAGGTTTGGTTTGTCTGAGAGCGAGAGTACAACCACGATCTTTCCCGGAGCCCACAATCGAGAATCCGATCTCCAAATTGACCGCCATTGATTGCATTGGGATTGCCTCGGTCAGCTCTTCCTTCTACTATAACTTCGTTTCTTGATTTCTCCTCTTTATCAAGTTATCCTCCGTTGATCATTTTAGGCGTTTTTATAGATTTACAGTGTTCATGGGCTATTTAAGTCATGAGGGTCACATATAGCGATCTACCAACACCAGGGTAGGTGGTTTGTGCCTTTCCGTTGAAATCCTTTTAGTTATATGTGCAACTTTTTTCCAATACCCTTGAATGGGGTATTGCGAGTTTACCGTTTTAACCGTGATAATTTCTACCATGTATGTATTCTTGATTAGAGATTAATTGAATGTGAATAGGGTTGATTTTAAATGCTTTGTATGTGGTTACCCATGCATGTTCTGTTTATGACTATTTGGTCCTGTTTAGACAGTTATGCTTCCTTTATGTTTTACCATGCCTAGTACGGTAGGATGGAGTGAATATTTGATCTGACATGCTTGATATGTTGAATACTGTTTTTCCAAGTAGTTCTTGAGGTTTACTTTGGCTGTATTGCATTGTTATTCTTATCTGACTTGCATAGGGATGTGAGAACCTGGTGTAGTAGACTATTATGGGAATTGACTGTGTGAGCTTCCTCAGGGAGACTTTATCACTTTTTACTATAAGGGGAATTTACCATGTGAGCTTCCTCAGAGAGTATTTATCACATTAGACTATAAGAGGAATTGACTGTGAGTGCTTACTCAAAGAGTCTTTATTATATCCTTGTAATCAAACCAAAGGGGTAGACAGTGTGTGCCTCCCATAAGGTTGGTTGTATTGCTAGGTAGGAACAGAGAAGATAGGTTCTGAGTACTTCCCAGAGGGTTACCTATTTGTGTTTTTCTACTTGATTAGATGTTTACTTGATATATGAAACTGAATGCTTTGAAACTGTGGCTTGTTTACACCTTCATGTAATTTATTACCTTCCAAAAAATCACTGACAATTAGGCATAGCTCTTGTGGTGGTTGCCTACTAGAAATTAGTCTCACACCCTTTTTGGGCCATGATTTTGGACCCATCCAGATTATATTGTTGTTGGTATAGATATGGGAAAGCACCCTTATACTTTAGGTACTTGAGTGTTGTGGGGCAGGAGAGCATGGGACCAAGCTGAGGATTGCAATGCTGAGGAGCTGTCATCTGTTTGTCTTTTTTCATTGGTTTAGTAATATTTTTATTCCATCAATTTAATTTTTTGGTTGTTTTTCTAGACATATGTATCTTGCATCCTTCATATATATATGTGGGTGCTCCAGTTTATTATTTCTAGTCTTACATTGTTCACTTTTGCATGATTATTTTTCTACTGCTATTGTAAATCCATTTTACTTGCACTGTGTTACTCTTCCAATAAGGGCATAGTTTCCCTACAATCACACCGAAGGCCCCCACTGCTAGTTGGTAGCCTCTGGCATTTGAGGGAATTCACTCGAGTCCATGAGAAAAAACGGGTACAGGGTGCCTCTGGGCGGCATCCTGAACCGGGGCATTACACTCTCTTTATGGCTATGAGTTTTTGGATTAAATATTTTATGGATGATTATGTGAAGAAGAGTCCATGCCCAGAGAAGAATAAAAAAATATTGTATTCTATAGTTTCTTAAAAAATGGGGACATTTTATTAGGGAATTTTAGGAATAGTCCTTAAGATGAAAAAAGGTGTTCACATGAATTTATTGATTCTAGAAATTGGTATTATTTAATAGTGATTTTGTTGTAGTGGTTGTTCTTTCCATTAAACTTTTACACATTAATTTGATTTGATTGTAAATAAAAATACAATGATGTATTCCATGGGATTGTGGTTGTATGGCTGTTTTAAAATCAGAGTAAACAAGAAAAATTATTACATTGAGGAAGAAAAAGGAGAATACACTACAACCTATCGTGAGGAACAATTGAGTAAGAAAGAGAAGACTTGTGTGATCAAGTGAGCATTATAAGAAATTATTTTGAGACTTTTTCCTTGTGAATAAAGTAGAATAATATATATATTCTAGGATGTGTTTTTGAGAAGTATGTTTTAGATGTTATTTAACATATTCAAACAAAATGTGAACTAAGAAGCATTGTCGAGATATATTTATATGTGTTGAGATTGAATAGATTCATAAATCAAAGACTCTGTGGTGATGAACCAGATTTTATTATAATTGGTGCAGAGCCACCTAATACATAAAGTAGATCAACTTTAGAATGAGGAACAAAAATTGAACCAAATAGAGCTAAAGACCGTTGAAGTAGTATAAACACCCCTTTAATTGTGTTATGTAGTGAATTATTGTATCCTATGTAATAAGATGGCCACACAAGTTTAATAATGCATGTAGAAGGTTTCATGATGATATATGGCCACACATTATATTTAGTGATTTGATTATATTGGTGATTTGATTCAACCCCTCTATAGTTTGTCTTCATGGTCCATAAGGATACCTCAATATAGATTCACAAAAATTTAAATCAAAATTCCCACCACTAGGATGATCATACATAAATATAATCAAAATATAATGAATATAAACAATGCTCTACTGCAATAGATAAGTTGTACATCTATCCCAATGCCTAAACTCAATATGAGATTTTCCATTGAATAAAAAAACAACATGAATATTTTGAAGTGGTCCTTCAAATAGTGAATTCTTCTTTAGTACAGAAGTGTTATGGACGCTCGGGAAAGGTGTAAGTATAACTCAATTGGGAACTACAAGTAAATTCCAAAAAATAACTAGTAAATGCAGTGTAAATATGATATATTAAATATTCATATCAATAATATATATATTGAAAACGTTTAATTAAAATAACCACCTTCAATCCATGGGTTCTAAGGTGACACACAGGATTGAAAATACATTATTTATCAAGTGCCTAATTGTCAATGGGAATTTTATTAAATCATGTAAACTAAAACCTTGCATGGGACCATAATTTAGTAGGTACAAGAATCAATTCCTAGGGGGAGGACCCAAGGGAATCCAATATTATCAAGAACATGATAGCTACATAAGATATAGTCCTTGAAAATACAATGTTCGGAATATAACAAATTCAAAGAATAAATTCCATGGAAATCATATCAATTGAAATAAAAAATCACAATATTCTAGTTATTCCACATAGACATGAAAGATAAATCCATGTATTTTTCCAAAGGAACTAATATAATATGAGGTAAAACTACAAGATCCTAATAGAATGTCCTTGGAATCTAATAGTGCCTATATCTACTGATGATTCTTATAAGGAAGTACAAGGAATTAAAATTATCATATTTAGAATAGTCTCTCTATTGGATCATTCCAAATAGTCATCAGGGGGAACACAGTCTCCATAGAATCACATAAAAATAAAACAAGGTAAACCACAAAATTCTAGGAATCCATACCTTTGAATTTCTTTCACATGTATAGATGGTAGTTTTCCCCTCTCATAATTTCCAAAATCGGTACCATCATAGCCACATTAGTACTACATCATTCATCAGGTTCTCAGGTGACACCCAACATGAATTCCATATGCCCACCCAAACTAACCCTCTATAGGGTCAATGTCATATTGGGTCACCCACCAGGGCTCATAAGGTCACATAATAGCATAGAAACCATAAAATAGATATATTAACAAAATTAAATATCTCATGTCAGTAGCCATCACTCAAAGGAAATGGAATCCCTCATTATCTTCATAGTCATTTTGAGGAAAATTTGGCCACCTGGGAAAATCCATTCAAATGTGCCTCAAGATATATGACACAATACCCTTCTATTTTTCAATCATGTCCATCAGTTGGTCCACACTCCCTTCCAATAATAAATTTAGTTAGGCATACCATCCTAGGTAATGGAATCTTTGTTGGGGGGGACTATAACCCCACACTTATATAACCTATCATGGTTTATAAATTATGATTTGTATTTCTCTCATGTAAAACTCTAAATATCCATCCATTCTACCACCCTCCTTTATATAGAGTATCTTAGGGATCATACACTAGATCCCCGAAGTTATTCTCACTTCATTTAATTTATACCCCTATAAGTATAAGTTACACCTATAATTAATTAATAATAAGGGCCTTGGCCATAGAATAACTCCCTAGGATTTTACCAAAAGGTTAGGGAAGAGCCCTTTTTATTAAAAATAAAAGAGAGAGTGGATGGATGGGGTCATACAAACATACATGTAATCATACTAAGAAGAAGGAAGGACATTAGAAACAATAGCTGTAGTAGGCATCATCATAATCACCATCCCAATCAGACTAATAATCAAATGTACCATGGGAAAGGGTAACCATAGTTTTCTTTAGATATGAGTAGTCTTTCCTCTGTATGGCTTTCTTTGGTGGAATAGGTTGGAACCCTTCATTATCCATAATATATTTTCATTTGGATAAAGTCCGACTATATGTTAAATTTATTGGGGAATCTTCCTCAACATCATCCAACCTATCGTGGATTCCCTATGTATCCCTTAGTTTATTAATTTCCTCCTAGAAAATTGAAATATATGTAACATCACTTTTATTTTGTTTCCCCTCTAGTGTAGGAACAAAGTCATGCTGATGCAATCCTGGGATCTTGTAGCCCTCGACACCATGCTCAGGAACCAACACTAAGGGAAATCCTGGCTCAAATCCAGTCAAGTCAGTCCTATATTCCCCATTATGCATAGGCACACTTGGTTTAGCCTCCTAAGCCACCCAAGGCTCTTGTGCCAATTCACAAGGAATATCTTCTGCCACTTGTGGAACACCAGCATCATCGTTGTCATCACAATTATTCTAAATTGTCTTCTAATTATAATTATTATTACAAGAGGCCTCCTGATTCCCTTTTATCACGATAAAAGAGAATATAATGTTTTTACAACACTTATCCTAGAAATGACCAATTTCATTACAGTCTAAGTAAAAATCTGGTAATCTCTCAAAGAACCAAGTATAAACAAATTATGTTATTATTGGAATATTGTTATTAAATGGAAATTATAATATAGTAATGAATTTAAGGTATGAATATGAGTAAAAAATAGTGAAATATATATATATATAATTTTTACATTAAAAAATTGATTTAATAATTCTTAATAAATAAGTACTATATTTCTTATGTTAAGAAAAAATTAATTTAATGTAATTTTTTTTAAGAAAATATAAATTTTTTACGAAGTGAACTAGATAACAATAAAAAATGGTTCTAAATTAATTTTATTGGTATTTTAAATAAAATAGATCATCCATAATATTATTATCAAATGGTTTTTAATAAAAATAAAACGACTTGAAGGTAAAACGTGTTATTTTCCATAATTATTTTATATGTTTAATGTATTTTTATCTTAATAAATTGAATTAATCACCATTGATGAATGATTTTAATGAAATGTGTAAATAATATATTCAATATATAAATATATATATTATTCTAATGGTTGTTATGTGGAAACGAATAATAATTAACTTGTTTTTATGTTTTAAGATAACTTTTTTATATATATGGGTTTTATGAATCTTTTGTGCAGTCACTAGAATTAATTTCTAGAACCTCTAGGAATTTAATCTTTTCAAATAGAGTATATATTTGAAATTATCATAATTAATATTTGTCAAGAAGTTATGAGTAATTTTTTCTATGGAATATTAATCATGGTAAATAAAAATCACTATATAAAATGTGAAAATGGGTTAAACGGGGTTCAAACTATGGGATACGGCCTCAAAATATGAAAAATATATTCTATTATTTCATTTGATGATTGTATTGAAACCATCATCATACTAGCTTCCAAAATCTGAAAATTTGGATCAATTTGCATTTCACAATGTCCTTTTATTATTTTAACCAAAGAATAATTATAAAATTTCACTATATTTATTTTAATATATATAATGTGTTTTCATATGGATTAATTGAAGTTATGGATGGTTCTAATTTTTTATTTTTAATACAAATAAATTATATTTTTGATATTATTTGTAGTGTTGATTTTTGGTGATGGTATAATTACCTGGAACTCTTATGCATTACTGATTCAACACTAGTGCAAGAAAGTGAATAATTAATGTTAATAGTTTTAAAAATATTTAATGTAATATGTTTTGGATAGGATAGGATAATGAATTATTTATAAAGATTAAAATTAAATGTAATTAATTTTTTAAATATTCAAATTGGAATCCCATTGTTATATGGCTATTTTTAATGTCAATTTATGTTAATAGAACAGAAAATGAATTTAAATGGATTTTTATGTTAAACAATAGATAATTATTTGATTGAAAAAATCATAAAAAATATAAATTTAGACAAGTTAATGAGAAATGGTTGAGAATATAAGCCATGTTCTTTATAAAATCAAATTTACATTTTATGATTACATTCTTGACCACTAAAAACTAAGTATTTCCAAAAAAGACAACGAATTATTTTATATAAAAATGACTTAATTTTACTCATTAAATGTCACATGTGATTTAGTTTTTCTCTCAAACCTTTTCCCAAAATGTTTTATAAACATACATTCTCACATCACCCATATCCTCGTGTGACCATAAACCTATCAAATAATGGTATTAAGATAACCTGAAGGTTAATATCTCAAGGAAGTGGAAATTAGGCACATGCATCACATGAGTTAATACTTATGGTATGGGTTTTCATGTGTAACACCCCAAGATTCCATCGTATTCTTATCTTTGAATTATATAGTAGTTTGTGTTGTATAGAACTTCGAGTTCTAACACACACCACAACTAATAAAACTAACTGTTATGAATAGTAATACCCACGTTTTGAAATTTTATAGACATTATCTTTCGAAATGGACTTAATTTTTAGATTTGTAATATAGAAATTAGCTTAGGGTGAATTTTTGGTACATTTCTGATAACTTTCATATTTTGATGAATACCGAAAATTTGTAAATTTTATTTAAAAAAAATTTTTTTAATCGAAATAATTAATAGTGATAAATTATGAATTTGAGTGGTTTTAAAGTATATTTAGTGTATATTTTTACTATTTAATACAATGTTGGTCATTGGACGTAATTTCACATTTAAACCGGACATAAACAAGTGTCAATCTTTTGATAGTTATTATTTCTTAAAAACACACTTTTTGTTTTAACAACGACGATTAATTTTAAATTAATTTCTTCCACTTCTGTATTTTTAATTTATAAAAATTGATTCCATATTTAGAATCATGAGGTAAAAATTGTTTAAATAGGTATCTTTTATTTTTAGACATTTTGAATAATTACATCGGTAAATATTTTATTTACCATGGTTAAAGGGTAAATCAGGTAAATAAGGGTAAAAAAATAATGTTATAATAATAATAAGTTACCCTAAAACATGTCCAACCCTATTGGTTGATACATTTCCGACCATGGGCGTCTTTAGGTCAATTTCATGACCCCATCGATCCACTTGTAAGTGATAATGAAACTTTATATTAATTAAGATAGAGTAAATACAAAAATGACACAAGCATATATCTCTTAGAAAAACAATTTTTCATAGGGTTATATATGTTATATTTTCAACTATAAATATTCATTATAAATGTACAAATATTTCATAAATAATGGTATTTTATTTATAATTTTTAGACATTTAATAATTAAATATATTTATGACACAATAATGATGCAGTATTTTCCGTATTTATGAAAGAATCAAATAATTTGTATTATAAATGTTAACATAAATATAATTATACAGTTTTAATGACATCCACCAATTTTATTGGTTAATATGACATGTTATAATTGCTTAAATATTTTTTTTCTAATTAATAAAAAATTTAATACTTTAACAAAAATAAATTATTAAATAGTGTCAAAAATGACATAAGTGAGCTGTTAAAACAAATATTATATTATTAATTGAAATTCTATTCCTAAAAATCTAATGTTCGGCCAAAAGACTTATTTCATGATAGGTGTATCATTAATGGACGACTTGGAGGTCTCTTGGAAGTATATAGTTTGTTTACTAACTATATTATATAAAAATACAAAGAGACATGGTAAATGTCAAACTCATTAACTAAGAGCTAAAACTAAATGATAAGGTTAATAAAGTGACCCAAACCAGTCTAAAACCTATTGGTTGAGCTGTTTTCGACCCATCCCCAGCTTATAATTTAAATAATACACTTTGGAACCATTAGAAACAGAATATTAGTTTATTATAAAATAATATTTCTAGCTTTTCCTAAGGTGCCCCTGACCCCTCTTATAAAAGGGCACTTCCCCTTCCCTCTAATTCCCACCTTCAAAGCCTTTTTTCTCATCCAAAACCTACCCAAATATCCTCCCATATTTCCTCAATTCAACATAGTTGCCTCAGTTTGATCATAAATCCAACCTAAGGAGCCCTTTTGTCAAATCAAAAGGAAGAATCTGAAGAAGAGGTAATGTTTTCATCACCCTCTTTCAAGTTCCTTTCTTCTTCAACTTCTTCTTTCATTGTTATTTCCATTCAAAAATAATAACTCCAATATCTTCTCTATACTGTGATGTTATTATAAATATGGTATAACCATATTCAGTATTCTATCTATCCTTTAAATGACATGTCACCCTACATGCGTACGTACGGTCTACCGTCTCCACATCGTGTTGTAATTGTTATTTAATACATTATTATTTGGATGGGTATAATAATGATGTGTAATTCATGTAAATAATAAATATAACATGATAATGATTCTCTATATATTTTATACCATCCAATTATATATTATTTTAATATAAAAAGAATGATATCGTCACTCGTGTGTACGTACGGACTACCGTCTGTATGAACGCGATGAGATTCTTTCCCCATCGTATCCATTCAATTATAATTCTCATTTAATGATTAAAAATAATTTTTATGGATTTGATATCATTCTGAATATGAATAATATACAACCTATCCATAACAAACATGGATTATGTAAAAAAATATATAAAAGAAAACGAGTAAGTTAACAACCGAAATAACGATAATACTAAGATATTATTAACAAAGAAATGTTAAAAGATCATATATTATATCATATTAATTTAAATGATTTTTATAATTTAATAACAATTATTTCACGACTATACAGGAGGTTAACCTACCCTCGACCATGGAAAAGTACAAGATAAGGGTTAATTTCACAATCTCTTTATTACTTGAGGTTGTTTATACGTAATTATCAACTGGGATGTCTTTATCATCCACATCCATGTTTCTTAAAAATGTATTTCAAATAATTCTAACTATTTTATAGACTATGGGTTTAGTGTCATTTATACCCTTGTTGACTTTTTATAAGATATTTATAAAGGAATCTTTCCATCATTTTCCAAACAATTCATTGTTTAACCTTTTCGACATAATTAAGGTAAGAATATTTTTTTAACTTATACGACGTGTGTGGCTATTTTCATCTATTATTAAATCGTCAAAGCTTCCCATAAAATCTTATAAGAATATTTTCAAAGAAAATATTTTATTTTATAATTATGTGTCTTTTAAATGATTTCAAAAAAAAGGATATTTCACTCTAATAGTTTTGATTTCATATATGTCAACATCATTTTATGGATTTTAAGCTTATTTTAAGTTGATTTATTATGATACAAAAATTCCATATTGTATTGAATGTTTTGTGATATTTTTGAATGTGTATGTGTTATTTTTATACCATTCATGGTTTCTGGAGAAAGTATTGATGTCACACCCCGACCCCAGATGTCTTTTTTTCACTACTTTCTTTGTCCCGGTTTGAAATTTTCAATGTTTAATTGTGTTGGCGGGTTCCGTGCTGGTGTGCGGTCATCGCATCACTAGCGGTGACCGTGCGTTCGCCCGATGTTTTAAATATTAATTTTTTTATGTTGACATTTTATTATTTTTATTAATAAAATTGTTATTATTATTATTATTATTCATATTATTATTACAAATTTTACAATTATTATTATTATAAATTTTATTATTATTAATATATTTATTATTATTATTATCATTATAGTTTTTTTTGTTTCAAAAAAAAGGAAAAGAAATCCCCAAACCCTATCCCGTGGCCCCTCTCCCCCCCTTTTCATTATTTTTTTTCACGCAGCCCCCTTCTCCCCTTTTTGCGAGCCGCTCCCCCTCCTTCCCCTTCTGCGTTTCGCGCCACCCACCCCCTTCCCGGCCTCGTCGCCGTCCCAGCCTCCCCGTCTGACGCTCCCCTCATGCTCCCCCTGCCGGCCGTTGCTTCGCCAGCCCGCTGCCCCGCCAGCTTCTCCCTCTGTCCTGTGATCCCCCATTCACGCACGTTCCCCCTGTCCCCGCTCATCCCACACGGTGCCCCCGCCGGCTGTTGCTTCGCCGGACCGCTGCCCCGCCGGTCTCCCTGTCACCGACCAGCTTTCCCCCATCCCAACCTCCTCCTTGTCGCGCCGCCCTGCCGCTCTGGCGACCTCGCCGGTACCCCCCCCCCCCCCTTCTTCTCCGGCCGTCGCCCTGCCCCAGTCGTGCCTCCTCCGACCAGCAGCCTTCGACGCCCCCGCTCCCGCACCCCCGCTGCCCCGTCAGCCTCCGCCTTGCCGGCCCGCTGCCTTACACGGCCTCCGGCCTACTGCGCTCCGGAAAAGTCATTGTTGGACTACCGTGAACCGGTCGGGCCTCCTGCTCACCAACGAGAGTTCGCCGATCCGGAGACCTTAACTCCGGTGGTTTTCTCTTCATTTTTGGGGTTTTTCTTTAATTTAATGAAACCCTAACACCTCTATTGTGTTTCACAGTTTTTCTCATTGTTTTAGAGTGTGCGACCTGTCTGCGGGGTTTCGTTCTTCCTCCCATCAATGATTCATTCCTATCAAATGACCTTGAGGTAGGAAAAATATGCGTGTTCCCTTCCCATTACTTTCCTTTGACAGATGCATTTTTTTTCATAAATTTTTTATTTAATTTATTTTTCACTACTGTTAATTGGTTCCCATGTTGAGGAATGTTTATTCTATTTTATTTAGTTTATTTGTGCTTTGGTAAACTGAAAACTGTGTAGGGAGTGTGTTTGAAAGTGATAATGATGAAAATTATGTTTTTTTATGTCTTCAAAAATGTGTTTTACCATGAAATATTTTTCAGTAAGTTTGGAACTTAAAACATTGCGACACATTTGATAATTGCTTGATAAATTATTATAGCATTTTGTTTAATTATGAAAAGTGTTCTCTAAAACCGTGCAGCTAATTTAATCGAAGGAACGAGCTATGCAGATCATGTTTTGACAATATTTTGGGGTGTGTTTAGGCTTGGTTTGAAAATGGATGGTTTTAATGTGTTTATTAAATACTCAGCGGTCTGGTTTTGGAATGTATTTTGGGGTGAGTTTGAGAAAGTTAAAGGACAGTTCAATAAAATTGAATTATTTGGGTGTGTGTTTGGATTTTAAGGACTAGTTTGGCTTTGAAAATGTAAATAGTATTTGAGAAAAATTTTGAATAATGCCCCTATACACGTCATGTTTTTTTAAAGGCCTGTTTGTCTCTTCTAACTCTAGTGTAATATTTGTGTTGACTCTTTTAAAAGAATATGTTTTTGCAAAAATATGAATACCCGTTTGGCAACTTAATGCATTTTAGAAAATGGTTTAAATGCTTATGTGTTGTGACTGCCCGGTTGGTACTTTGGTGTTGTGAAATATGTATACATATATATATATATATATATATACATACTAACGGGGCACCTCTACAGGGGGACTCCCCTTCGAGGGTTTTTGTGTAGTGGTGTCCGTGTAAGAGGTTGGCTAGTGCGGTGAGGTGAGCCACGTGTGCGAGGGCCTCCCACTTACACAGTATTATTAAAACTACCATGGGTTCCTGGGCATCTTTTAGAGATCGAGTGACGGTTGCTAATCAACCCCGATTAGACGGGTTGGTACCCCCTGGATTTTTTGTTAGGTCGGGCGGGCTTTTCCACTGGATTTGGTCAGTTAGGAAGGCCAGTTGGTTATAGACTTAGGAGCTTCACCATACGCCGACAGGTGGTTCCGAAACCGAGTACATCCTAGGGTTTTCTAGGGATTTTTAGGATCTCCCATGGTTATTGATAATAACTTATTGTTTACCTTTACTTGCATTTTTTCCCTTTCTAGGTTTCTTTCAGTTATCATTTACAGCTTATACTATTACCAGTTTCCTTTAGCTCCACTTGTCTTCCTTGTTTGTTTGTTCAATTTTTATTGTACTAGTTTGTTCCAGCATGATTTGTTTACCTTCTTCCTTATTAGATAAATCTGGACCCTTTTATCTTGATTTTGTTTATGAAATGACCAATGTTTTTTTGGAAATGGTATATAGCGTGTGTTGGATTTTTTTTAAATGAAAGGAAATGTGTGTGACTTGGTTTTAAAATGTAAAAAGTTTTTACCTTTATAATTGTATTTCAAACTCATGTCGATGGGCTGCCTTGGGAAATGAAACGTTTGGATTCTGTGGTTTATCTTGGCAGCCCTACTGATCATTTTAAATTCCCACTCCTACTTTATCATTTCAGTTGCAGGTTTTTGTTGATCAGGTTTCTCTCGGTTGAGATTCTCATTGTTGGAGCAAGGATGACTTTTTCTTGTGAGGTGACCTGGATGGTCACATGGAGGAATGTTGTGGCATTCTGTTTATTTTCTTTTTGCGCTGCTGGAGTTCCGTTTTTTTATTCCATTTATTATTGTTTATCTGTTTATATTTTATGGGCCAAATTGTTCCCAGCAGTTTAATTTTGATGCCCAGCACTGGTTGTCAGCCCATGGGGATCGGGAACGCCCCTCGGGCCATGTCGCGGGCCGACTCGGGTGACCGGTTCACGGTCGACCCGGGTTGGTTCGAGACAAAATGGTATCAAAGCTGGAGGTTGGTTCTTGTTATTTGGGTTGTTCGGTAGAAGGAGATTAGGACCGTCGGGACACGAGAGGTAGGTACGGGAAGAGCGTCGCGAACTCTTGCTCGCACTGATCCTCAAGTTACGCATGGTAGTTTGGGAATTGTGTCTTTTGACCTTATTTTGGATTGAGGAATGAAAAAGGAGGTGAGCCAGTGTCACGTCGTGATTTCACATGGAGTAGTGACCCATGTGGAGTCTGATTACATGGTTTAAGTTCCTCCTACCTGTTGATGCTTACTTGGGGCATGGCTCACTACCATGTCGTCGGGTTAAGCGTAACTGTTACTTCCTCATTCGGGTGATTCTTTTTATGTTGTACTATGTTTGGTTCTGGTTGTTGTGATCATATTTTTGAAAATTAAAGTTGAATTTTTAAATTGAAGTGTTTTCTTTAAAATGGGTTTAAATTGGTAAAGGGATTTTTAAAATTTAAAGTGTTCTGGTTTAAAAAAAATGGGTGTTTTCTTGAAATTTGCAGGGAAATGGTTTGAGTGCGACCCTTGGTTTTCCTTATAAATGATCGCATGTGTGAGGGTTTGTGCGAAAATTGAATGAGAGGCACTTGTTCGTGGATGACGTGAGTGGAATGGATGGACACGCATGCGACGATTCATGAGATGCTATGGGTGTTTATTTGAAACCAAATGTTTGACCTTGTCTTTCTAAAATGATTTTTGAAAGAGGGGAAATGATTTTGGAAATTGGATTTTCTTTCGGAAAGTGGGTTTTGTGTTTGGGAGTAGTCTTGAAATGAAATGGTGATTTTTGAAAAGTGTATTTTTGGCGTGCGAGCCAGTTGTTGGTATGCGATTGTCATTTTGATTAAGATTTGATTGGATGCTGATTTTTGGCTTTGTGTTTTTATGTTGTTCATAGAATGTCACCCAGAAAGATCCCCAAAGTTTCTAATGAGTCATGCCCAGTTTCTTGTTCTTCTCGGACGTTGCCTATTCTTCATGGTGATCGAGGCCCGTTAGAAGCAGTAGAGTGGATTTAATATGTGGAGAGTATCTTTATAACGTTGGGAACTCCCGATACTGTTAGGGTTCATGTTGTTATTGGATTGTTTGAGGGTCCAACTTTGGACCTGTGGAAGATGGTTTCCCCACCATCAATGCAAGTTGGGATGACGTGGGATGTCTTTAAAACCATTTTTGTCTAATGGTTTATACCTAAATAAGTGAAGGCGAAGAAAAAGGGAGAGCTCGTGCATATTCAACAAGTTCAACAGACGGTGAAAGCATATGTTGACCATTTCAAGGAACTTATTGCCTTTTCCCTAGAGGTGGCATCACATGAGCTCATGAATGCCTCTACTTTTACTGGGGGTCTCCGTCTAGAAATCAAGGAGTGGGACCTCCCTCCTAAAGACCATCGTTTCGAGAAGCTGGTAGAGGAAGTGTTTTTAGCTGAGTTGGTGTCCGGAGCATAGGTGGTTGGCAGTCCAACGTATCCAATTGTTCGTGGGGTTTCTCCACCTGGAAAGGAAATGATGCCAGAGAAACCTGTTCCTAAGGGGTATCTCCTTTGGTTCTAGCTCCCGGTTCGTCAGATCGTTCAGTCGTATGCTATCAGTGTGGTCGTTTCGGACATTTAAAGCCATCATGTCGCAACTCTCCGAAGACGTGTCATCGTTGC
The DNA here is from genome assembly GCA_963277665.1 of Viscum album. Taxonomy (NCBI): domain Eukaryota; kingdom Viridiplantae; phylum Streptophyta; class Magnoliopsida; order Santalales; family Viscaceae; genus Viscum; species Viscum album. The sequence continues at coordinate 427,134,687 of OY728123.1, read as the reverse complement.
GGCTGTCTGGGTCATTTAGAGACGTTTTGTAGGAAGCGTCACTTGAAGGGGACGCCGTGATTGGAGAGTGTCAGTACCTGACTGTGAGGCAGGAGATGCTTCAGCCATCAGAGCCCCAACCACAGGTCTCAGGGTGAAGCTCGCGCACAGTCAGGAGTCCTCGGGGGTGCGAAGCCTTGGTCTAGGTTTTGTATTCCGTGTTGACGGTGGAACAATTAAAAATCTTTTCATATTTTTTTTTCTACTACTAAAGTTTTAAAATATTTGTAAGTGTATTCTTTTGCCATAAAGTTATGATGGACTTGTTCTATTATAATTTAAGCAGTCTGGTTTCTGTTGATGTGATTTTCTGAATTATGTGTCTTCTTTAAAAGTGTGTTTGACCCTTCGATGGGTTGGTCTTGGTTTAGAAATGCTCGTCAAATGTGGTTATGTTTCTTGGATTTCAATGGGTCATGTTTATGACTCGATTTCAGGGTTAAGTCTTTTCATGGCTTTCCCATAGTATTGAAGGTTGTTGGCTTTCCTCGAGGGTTTAATGTCTCGACGGAGGTGTTGTTTTAATCGTGCTATAAGAGTTAGTTTGAAACGGTTGTGAGTTCCCACACAGGACCAGCTTCTCTGTGGTGGTATTTATGGGGTGTTAAATTTTCGGACTAGTTAATTTCTTATAGTGGGGAGAACCCCTTTGTGTTCACCCCTCAACCTCGGACTTCATTTTTCTCTTGAATCGGTCGGGTGTGACCTGTGTAGAGTAAGATCATTCTGATATTCTCAGTTCTCTTTGGTTCATTTGGTTCTGTTTTGGCTTGGACTTGAATCTTGACCAGCCTCGGGCTTGGTGACTTTCTGGGGGCAGAAAGTGTCTGTGGTGGGGAGAATTGTCACACCCTGACCGCAGACGCCTTTTTTTCACTAATTTCTTGGTCCCAGTTTGAAATTTTTAAATTTTAATTGTGTTGGCGGGTTTCACGCTGGTGCGTGGTCATCGCATCGCTAGTGGTGACCGTGCGTTCACCCGATGTTTTAAATATTAATTTTTGTTTATGCTGACATTTTATTATTTTTATTACTAAAATTGATGTTATTATTATTATTATTATTCGTATTATTATTACAACTTTTACAATTTTTATTATTATAAATTTTATTATTAATAATATAGTTATTAATATTATTATCATTATAGTTTTTTTTTGTTTAAAAAAAGGAAAAGAAAACCCCAAACGCTAACCCACATCCCCTATCCCCCCCTTTTTTTCTTTTTTTTTCACGCAGCCCCCTTCTCCCCTTTTTGCGAGCCGCTCCCCCTCCTTCCCCTTCAGTGTGACATGCTGCACAACCCCCTCCCTGCCCCATTGCCATCCCTACCTCCCCGTACGACGCTCCCCTCGTGGTCCCCCCGCCGACCATTGCTTCACCGACCCACTGCCCCGCCAACTTCTCCCTCTATCCGGAAAACCCCCCTTCACGCACGTTCCCCCTATCATGGCTCAGCCCGCACGATGCCCCGCCGCCGGTCATTGCTTCGCTGGCCCGCCGGCCCGCTGGTCTCCCTGTCGCCGAAAATATTTCCCCCATCCCGACCTCCTCCCTGCCGTGCCGCCCTGCCACTCCGACGACCCCGACGGTACCCCCCCTTCTTCTCTGACCACCGCCCTGCCCCGGCCAGGCCTCCTCCGGCTAGCAGCCTCCGACGCCCCCACTCCCGTACCCTCACTACCCCGCCAGCCTACGCCTTGTCAGCCTGCTGCCCTACACTACATCTGGCCTTCCGAGCTCCGGCCAAGTTGCCGTTGGACTACAGCAAACTGGTCACGCCTCCTACTCACCGACGCGAGTTCCCCGATCCGACGACCTTAACTCTGGTGGTTTTCTCTACATTTTTGGGGTTTTTCATTAATTTAACAAAACCCTAACACCTCTATTGTGGTTCACATGTTTTTCTCGTTGTTGTAGAGTGTGTGACTTGTCTGCGGGGTTTCGTTCCTCCTCCCATCGAAGATTCATTCCTGTCGCACGACCTTGAGGTAGGAAAAATATGCTTGTTCCCTTCCCATTACTTTCCTCTGACACTTGCATTTTTTTCTTAAATTGTTTATTTAATTTATTTTGCACTGATATTAATTGGTTCCAATGTTGAGGAATGTTTATTTTATTTTATTTAGTTTCTCTGTGCTTTGGTAAACTGAAAACTATGTAGGAAGTGTGTTTGAAAGTGAGAATGATGCAAATTATGTTTTTTTTATGTCCTAAAAAATGTGTTTTACCATGAAATTTTTTATGTAAGTTTGGAACGTAAAACTTTGTGATGAATTTGAGAACTGCTTGATAAATTATTATAGCGTTTTGTTTAATTATGCAAAGTTTTCTTTACCACCGTACAACTAATTTAATCGACGGAACGAGCTATGCAGATCATGTTTTGACAATAATTTGGGGTGTGTTTAGGCTTGGTTTGAAAATGAATGGTTTTAATGTGTTTATTAAATACTCGGTGATCTGGCTTTGGAAAGTATTTTGGGATGAGTTTGTGAAAGTTAAAGGTTCATTCAATAAACTTGAATTATTTGGGGGTGTGTTTGGATTTTAAGGACTAGTTTGGCTTTGAAAATGTAAATAGTATATGAGAAACATTTTGAATAATGCCTTTAGACACATCATGTTGATTTAAAGGCCCATTTGTCTCTTCTAACTCTATTGTAACATTTTTTTGACTCTTTTAAAAGAATATGTTTTTTTGAAAATATGAATGCCCGTTTGGGAACTTAATGCGTTTTAGAAAATTGTTTAAATGCTTCTGTGTTGTGACAGCCCGGTTGGTACTTTGTTGTTGAGAAATATGTATACTTATATATATATATATATAAATATATATATATACAAACATACTCATGGGGAACCTCTACAGGGGGACTCCCCTTCGAGGGTTGTTGTGTAGTGGTGTCCGTGTAAGGGGTTGGCAAGTGCGATGAGGTGAGTCACACATGCGAGGGCCTCCCACTTACACATTATTATTAAAACTACCATGGGTTCCCGGGCATCTTTTAGAGATCGAGTGACGGTTGCTGATCAACCCCGATTAGACGGGTTGGTACCCCTTGGATTTGTTGTTAGGCCAGGCGGGCTTTGCCACTGGATTTGGTCAGTTAGGACGGCCAGTTGGTTATAGACTTAGGAGCTTCACCATACGCCGACAGTTGGTTCCGAAACCAAGTACGTCCAGGGGTTTTCTAGGGATGTTTAGGATCGCCCATGGTTATTGCAAATAACTTATTGTTTACCTTTACTTGCATTTGTTTCCCCTTACTAGGTTACTTTCAGTTATCGTTTACAGTTTATACTATTACCTATTTCCTTTAGCTCCACTTGTCTTCCTTGATGGTTTTTTCCCTTTTTATTGTACTAGTTTGTTCCAGCCTATTTTGTTTACCTGCTTCCTTTTTAGATAAATCTGGATCATTCTATCTTGATTTTTTTTATGAAATGACCAATGATTTTTCGGAAATGGTATATAGCATGTGTTGTATTTTTGTTAAATGAAAGGAAAAGTATGTGACTTGTTTTTAAAATGTAAAAAGTTTACTTTTATAACTGTATTTCAAACTGGTGTTGATGGACTGCCTTGGGAAAGGAAACGTTTGGATTCTGTGGTTTATCTTGGCAGACCTATTGAGAATTTTAAATTCCCATGCCTACTTTATCATTTCATTTGCAGGTCTTCACTGATAAGGTTTCTCTCGGTTTAGTTGCTCATTGTTAGAGCAAGGTCAACTTTTTCTTGGGAGGTGACCTGGATGGTCACATAGAGGTATGTTGTGGCGTTCTATTTATTTTCTTATTGCGCTGCTCGAGTTCTGTTTTTTTATTCCTTTTATTCTTGTTTATCTGTTTATCTTTTATTGGCCAAATCATTCCCAGCGGTTTAATTTTGATGCCCGACACTGGTTGTCAGCCCGTGGGGATCTGGATCGCCCATCGGGCCATGTCGCGGGCCGACTCGGGTGACCGGTTCAGGGTCGACCTGGGTTGGTTCGTGGCAATTGACATTTTGTATGCTAGTTTTAATACAAATTTTTATGTTATGTTTAAAACTATTCATATGAGAAATGCATTGGAGTTAATAAGTGACGGGTGGAGCCCGCAATAGCTCCTCGATGCATCGGTAGGTCTCCTGAGACAAACTAGTGTCTTGGCACACGGCCTTGAAAAAATATTATTTGTAGTCTTTGCACAAGGCCTTTACTATGTGGTTATGATAGTCTGGCATTAGATTTCCATCATTATGAAAGTGGTTATTCATATTTCATTTGATTATTTGACTAGTAGAATATCCATGTGAATACGTAAATGGCATTATTTGATTTTATTTTTTCCATATTATGCTGATGTTCAGGTTTAAAAAGATTTTGTTTTAGTTATACATTTCCTTAAATGTTTATGCTTATTTATGAAAGATTCCACTGTATTGTTATCCTTACTGGGGAATTGAGCTCACCCCTTTCTATGTTTTATTTTTCCCAGGTTGTGAAGTAGTATTATATAATTGAACTGTAGGGATAGTATAAGGGGATATGAGTGTGGAGGAAAGATTTTGTTGTAGTTTTCACTTTATGATGTAATGTAAAATTTATGAATGTATCTAGTTATTACATGGATACTAAACTAATCGGTCTTTCAAGACTCGATCTTTTGTGATCATGCCAATGTTATGTAATAATGCACCGAATCTGGGTAACTGTGGTCGGGGCCTTATAATTGGTATCAGAGGAAGTTTAGTACAATCCTTGAGAGCTAGATTTAGATAAAATCTGATTAGAGAACATAGACCTAAGATGGAATTTGAGGATTAGTATATATGAACTTCCTAGAATTATGGTATCGTAGAGTTTTTGTGAGTTTTCCGAGCAATGCATCCCTGTCTGGATATGAGCAGGTAGAGGTGGCTCTGGCACAAATGTACCTAGGGGTAAAACCTGAAACCACCTCTTTGAGCTAGACTCGAACGTGAATTGGTCAACGACAATGGGCCTTGCTGTACTCTTGTTTACGACACTCCTAGGGGATATGGTTAGGATATTTTTCATTTTCATTAAAAACCATTATGAAGGTTTTATGAGTATATACTTTATCAAAGAAAACATTTTTATGATTATAGATTATATCCATAAACTGTTCAATTTATTTTAAGTGTTTTACAAGTTTTGAATTATGTATTTCGATTCATAAACTGGTCTAGTTTATGAAATTGTATAGAAATGGTGCCTAGTGGAAGAAATGGAAACCATATCAATGCACGCACTCCATGTAGGGATTTCCCTCTGGCTCAAGATAATTATAGTGGTGTTGGTGATGTAGCTGGTGCTGATCAGCTAATCACCATACTGGGACAACTCACTCAGGTTATGAATAATAACCTTACCGGTATGGAGCACCCTGATCCACAGCATGGAGGATCAATTTTAGATCGCTTCATGAGACAACAACCACCGACTTTCAATGGGAGTACAAATCCCTTAGTAGCTGAGAAATGGATAAATTCCTTATAGAAAATATTTCATTCCTTGGGGAGTAGTGAAAGGGAAAAAGTTATCATGGATGTTTACCGCCTCATTGTAGATTACGATCAATGGTGGTCCTTGATTCAAAACATGAAGGAAGATGATGAAGTATCAAATATTGAATGGAGGGATTTAAAAGATCTTTTCTTAGAAAAATACTTTCCTCATGACCATCGAGCAGATATGGAAAGGCAATTTCCGAGTCTGAGGCAAAAGGAAGATGATAATGTCGCAAAGTATGAGGCTAACTTTACACGGTTAGAGAGGTATGCTACAGATTATATATTTAACCCAAGAAGTAATATTGATCGTTTCTTTGATGGGGTTAAAACTGTTTCTCCGTTGAGAATTAGTCTCACAAACCTTCTCTAAGTATAAAGATATTGTCTCCTGTGCTATCAAGATAGAAAAAAATACTCTAAGCCCTATGACTTTAAAGCAAAGAAAGAGAAGAAGAGATCTTCTGATCACTCTAGAAATGGAAATAAGGGGAATACGGGAAAAGTTGAATATCCATCCTGCAGTAAATGTGGGAAGAAACACCCTGGTACTTGCATGAAAATAATGAGAGTTGGTTACAAGTGTGGTGAAAAGGGCCACCAAGATTGTGATTACAAGGGGAAGAAGGAAGCTACTGATGTTCAATGATACAATTGCAGGGATATGGGACATTATGCAAATGAATTTCCTAAGTGTTAGGGTAACATACCTCAGAAAAGGACAAGGGATCAAGTCTAAACTTATGCTATCACTACTCCTGAGTTTGAAGCCCCAAAAGACGTGGTGACAGTTAATTTAATGGTTTCCTCAAATTTAGAAAATTATTTATTTGATTCTGGATCATCGCATTGCTTCATATCTTCCCAGTTTTCTACAAAAATTAGATATTTCCAATTTAATTTTACAAGGGAGTTTTCAGTCAAAACTCCTAAGGGAAGTATCATTGCTACAGATTTCTGTGAATCAGTTCCCATTAGATCACATAAATGTTCTTTATCTGCTGATCTCATCGTCATACCCATGATTGAATTTTATATAATCCTCGGTATGGATTGGATTTCGGACCATGATGCGAAGATTTATTATATTATGAAGGAGGTTACGATTTTTGATGATGATGATAAGTAACACGTTATATTTAGAGAAGAATCATCACAACCTAATTCTTATCTAGATCCACCCCCAGTAAGTCAAATAAATTCAATTATCAGGGAGGAATAGAATGAGATAACTGTGGGTGAGGAACAGAATGTTAAAATAGGGGATGTACCTATTGTGAAAGAATATGTGGATGTGTTTCTGGAAGATTTACCTGGACATCCTATAGATCGAGAAATTGAGTTTTCCATTGATTTGATTCATGGTTCAAGGCCTATATCAATGACCCTTTATAGAATGACCACTGTTTAATTAGTTGAACTCAATAAACAACTAGAGGAATTGAGTAATAAGGGATTTATTCACCCTAGTGTTTATCCATGGGTAGTTCCTTTCCTTTTTGTTAAGAAGAAAGATGGATCAATGAGGTTATGTATCGACTATAGGGAGATCAATGCTGTAACAATAAAGAAAAAGTATCCCCTACCCTGTATTGATGATTTATTTGAACAACTGCATGGAGCTAAATACTTTTCAAAGATTGACCTTAGATCTAGATACTATCAGTTGTGTGTGAAGAAAGAAGACATTATGAAAACAATATTTCAAACTAGGTACGAGCATTACGAGTTTATAGTAATGCCTTTTGGGTTGACTAATGAACCCTCTGTTTTCATGGATCTAATGAATAGTGTTTTCAAGGAATATCTCAACGATTTTGTAGTGGTATTTATTGATGATATATTGGTATACTATAAAATCTACAAAGATTATGAAAATCACTTGTGCATCATCCTGAAGACTCTGAGAAGACATGAATTATATGAGATGTTTAGCAAGTGTGAATTCTGGCTTCAGGAGATTTCTTTTCTTGGCCATATTGTCTCAAAGGATAGAATCACTATTGATCATTCTAAGACCATGGAAATCCAAGAATGACCATTATCAATGAGTATAACTGAGGTACGTAGTTCTATTGGTTTAGTAGGTTATTATCGATGTTTCGTCCAGAATTTCGCCTGATTGGCTAACCCATTAACAAAGCTCACACGTAAAGGGGTTAAATTTGTTTGCACAAAAGAGTGTGAAGAATGTTTTGAAGAACTGAAGAGAAGATTATTCGATGTCCCTATATTGACTCTACCTTTTAGGAATGATGGGTTCGTTATTTATAGTGATGCATCGAAAAAAGGACATGGTTGTGTCCTTATGGAGAATGATAGAGTTATTGCCTATGCATCACGACAGCTAAAAATTAATGAGAAAAAGTATCCTATTTCTGATCTTGAGTTAACAGCTGTAATCTTTACTTTGAAGATTTTTAGACACTATCTCTATGGTGAAAAAATGTGAGATTTATACTGATCACAAGTGTTTGAAGTATATTTTCTCACAAAAATAACTCAACATGTGGCAAAGGAGATGGCTTGAACTACTCAAGGATTATGATTTCACAAAACACTACCACCCAGGGAAGGAAAATAAGGTGGAAGATGCTTTGAGCAGAAAAGATCATGGAGTTTTGAACAAAATCAGAGTTAAGAGGGATTCTATTTTCATGAATCTAGTAAATTTGGATATGGGAATAACCATGGAAGGTGAAACATTGATACTTTTTCAAATGGTTTCCAAACCATCTTTACTAGAATGGATAAAGAGTTATCTGACCAATGATGATGAATTTCAAAAGAAGATTAAATCTATGAATGATGGGAGATTGAATGACTTTGTGTATGAGGATTGAATTTTGAAATTTGGTAAGAGACTTTGTGTTACCAATATAACTAATCCAAAAAGGGAATTGTTGGATGATTCTCATAGTTCCAATTTCTCTATACAGCCTGGGAGCACCAAAATGTATAGAGATTTGAAGGAACATTTTTAGTGGGACAACATGAAGAGGGAGATTGCTAATTTTGTGTCAAGATATATTGTTTGTCAAAAAGGGAATGCTGGAAGGCAACAACCTGGTAGAGTGTTGCAACCTCTTCCCACACTAGAGTGGAAATGGGATAATATCACCATGGACTTTTTCATGGGACTACCAAAGACACCAAGAAAGAACGATGCAATATGGGTCATTGTTGATCATCTTACCAAGGCAGTACATTTTATTACTATAAGGGAGGATTTACCACTCAAACATCTAGAGAGACTATATATTAATGATGTTGCTATACTTCATGGAGTACCCCTATCGATTGTTTCTGATCATGATCCCCATTTTACTTCAAGACTCTGGAAAGGTCTTCAGAAATCCCTGGATACTGAACTGCATTTGAGCACTGCATACCACCCACAAACTGATGGGGAATCAGAATGGACTATTAAAGCCTTAGAAGACATGTTGATATCATGCTCACTTGACTTTCAGGGTATGTGGGATCAATATTTACCTCTGTTATAATTTTCCTATAACAATATCTTCCATTCAAGTATTCAAATGGCACTATATGAAGCGTTATATGGAAAGGGATGTCACATGCCAACCTATTGGGATGATGTCGGTGAAAGAAAATGTGTAGGCCTAGAACTGGTGGAGGAAATGATGGAAATGGTGAAGAAATCCAAAACCACATCAAATTAGCTCAAAGTAGGCAGAAGAGCTATGCCGATAACCGAAGGAAGGATTTGTAATTTCAGGTAGGATATCAGGTTTTCTTGAAGGTATCTCCGTGGAAGGGAGTTATACATTTCAGTAAGAAGGGTAAATTGAGTACCAGGTACATAGGACCTTTCAAATTTCTAGAACGAATTGGGGCTATAGCTTATCGTTTGTAAAATCCGCCAAATCACTCCAAAGTTCAAGATCTGTTCCACGTATCACTGTTGAGAAAATACATGCTTGACCCAACGCAGGTACTCACCAATGAGGAATTAGAACTGGAACCCGATCTGTCTTATTGCGAAGTTCCCGTCAGGATTCTTGATATAAGAGAACAAGTTCTGAGAAACCGGACGACTCATCTGGTGAATGTTCTATGGAGAAACCATAAGATGGAAGAGGAAACGTGGGAACCCGGGGAACTAATCATGAAGAACCACCTGAGTCATTTCATGTAATAGTATTCTAGAAATTTTGAGGAAAAAATTATTTAATGTAGGGGAGAATGTAACACCCCAAGCATCCACGATACACTTCTCTTTGAATAATAAATTAGCGTTTGTTGTACGCAATTTCGAGTTCTAACAAACACCACAACCAATCAAACTAACTGTTATGAATAGTAACAACAACTTTTTGAAATTTTATAAATTTTATCTTTTAAAATGGACTTCATTTTTGGATTTGGAATATCGAATTTAGCTTAGAGTGAATTTTTGGTACATTTCTGATAACTTCCATATTTTGATGAATACTGAAAATTACTAAATTTTAATTAAAAACAACTTTTTTAATCGAAATAATTAATAATGATAAATTATAAATTTGAGTGGTTTTAAATTATATTTATAATATATTTTTACTATTTAATACAATGTTGGTCATTGGATGTAATTTCGAATTTAAACCGGACATAAACAAGTGTCAATCTTTTGATAGTTATAATTTCATAAAAACACAATTTTTGTTTTAACAACGAGAATTAATTTTAAATTATTTTATACCACTTCTGTATTTTTAATTTAGAAAAATGGATTCCATATTTATAATCAGGAGGTCCAAATTGTTTAAATAGGTATCTTTTATTTTTAGACATTTTGAATAACTACTTCGGTAAATATTTTATTTACCACGGTTAAAGGGTAAATCCGGTAAATAAGGGTAAATAAATAATATTATGATAATAATAAATTACCCTAAAACGTGTCCTAAACCAATGTTTTTGATATATTTACGACCATGAGAATATCTGGGTCTATTTTGGGACCACATGGATCCACTTATAAGTGATAATGACACTTTAAATTAATTAAGTTAAAGTAAATACAAAAATGACATAAGCATATTTCATTTAGAAAAACAATTATTACACAGGGTTATATATTATATCTTTTCAACTAGAAATATTAATTAGAAAGAAAAAAATATTTCATACTTAATGGTATTTTATTTATATTTTTTATACACTGAATAATTAAATATATTTATGACACAATATTCATCCAGTATTTTCCTTATTAATGAAAGAATGAAATAATTGGTATTATAAATGTTAAAATAAATATTATTTTAAAGTTTTGATGAAATACAAGAATTATATTGGTTAATATGACATTTTATGATTTATTAAATGAATTTGGGTCGAATTAATAGAAATTTTAAGACTTTAACAAAAATAAATTATTAAATAGTGTCAAAAATGACATAAATGAGTTTTTATAGAAAATGTTATATTAATAATTGATATTCTATTCCTAAAAATATAATGTGCGGCCAAAGGACTTTTATAATGATAGGTGTATCATTATTGGACCACTTGGGGGTCTCTTTTATGTATATAGTATGTTTATTTACTATATAATATAAAAATACCTAGAGACATGAGAAATGTCAAACTAATTAACTAAGAGTAATAACTAAAAGTTAAGGTTAATAAAGTGAAGGAAACCTGTATAAAACCTATTTGTTGAGTTTTTTTCGACCCATCCCCACATTAGTCTTTAAATAATCCAATTTGGAACCATTATAATTTGAATATGAATTTATTATAAAATAATATTTCTAGCTTTTCCTAAGGTTCCCCTCACCCCTCTTATAAAAGGGAACATCCTCTTCCCTCTAATTCACACCTTCAAATCCTTTTGGCTCAGCCAAAACCTACCCAAATATCCTCAAAAATTCCCTAACTTCAACCTAGGGGCCTTAGTTTTATCATAAATCCATTCTATGGATCCCTTTTGATCAAATCAAAAGGAATAACCTGAAAAAAAGGTAATGTTTTCACCACCCTCTTTCAAGTTCATTCTTTATTCAACTTCTTTTTTCTTTTTTATTTCCATTCTAAAATAATAACTCAAGTATCTTATATATACAGTGATTTTATTATAAATATGGTACAACCATATTCAGTATTCTATCCATCCTTTGAATGATATGTTACCATACGTGCGTACGTACAACCTACCGTCTCCACGTCGTGGTGTAATTGTAATTCAATATATTATTTTTTGGATGGGTATAATATTGATGTGTAATTCATGTAAATAATAAATATAAAATGACAATTATTCTTTATATATGATATTCCATCAAATTTTATATTATTTTAATATCAAAAGAATGATATTGTCCCTCATGCGTGCGTACGGACTACCGTCTCCACGAACGCGATGAGATTAATTCCCCATCGTATCCATTCAAGTATAATTCTCAATTAATGATTAAAATAATGTTTAAGGACTTGATATCATTTTGGATATGAATAAGATACACCCTATCCATAAAAAACATGGATTATGTAACAAAACATATAAAATAAAATGAGTAAGTTAACACCTGAAACAACGATAATATTAAGATATTATTAACATAGCAATGTTAAAAGATAATATATGATATCATATTAATTTAAATGATTCTTTTATAATTTAATAACAATAATTTCACCATTATACCAGAGGATAACCTACCCTCAACCACGAAAAAGTACAAGGTAAGGGTTAATTTCACAATGTCTTTATTATCCGAGGTTATTTATACGTAATTATCAACTGTTATCTCTTTATCATCCACATCCATGTTTCTTAAAAATGTATTCCAAATAATTCTTAATATTTTATAGACTATGGGATAATGTCATTTATACCATTGTTTACTTTTTATAAGATGTTTATAAAAGAATCTTTCCATCGTTTTCCAAACAAGGCCCATTTTAACCTTTTCGACAGAATTAAGGTAAGAATGTTTTTTTAACATATACGATGTGTGTATCTATTTTCCGCCATAATAAAATATTTAAAACTTACCTTGAAATAATATAAGAATATATTCAAAGTATATGTTTTATTTTATAGTTATGTGACTTTTAAATGATTAAAAAAAGTGATATTTCTCTCAAATAGTTTTGATTTCATCTATGTCAACATCCTTTAATGGAGTTTAAGATTATTTGAAGTTGATTTATTATGATACAAAAATACCATATTGTATTGAAGGTTTTGTGATATGTTTGACTATGGATGTGTTAATTTTATACCATTCATGTATTATGGAGAATTTATTGACATTTCATATTCTAGTTTTAATACGAATTTTTATGTTATGTTTAAACCTGTTCATATGAGGAATGAATTGGACATAATAAGTGATGGGTAGAGCCCACTATAGATCCTCGATGCATCGATAGGTCTCATGAGACAAACTAGTGTCTTGGAAAAAGGACTTGACAAAATCTTATTTGTAGTATTTCCACAACTCCTTGACTATGTGGTTATGATAGTCTTGCATTATGTGTTCCATCATTGTCAAAGTGGTTATTGTATTGCATGTGATTATTAGACTAGTAGAATATCCATGTGAATAATTAAATAGAATTATTTCATTTTATGTTTCCCATATTATGCTGATGTCCAAGTTTAAAATTCTTTTGTTTTAGTTATACATTTCCTTAAATGTTTATACTTATTTATTAAAGTTTCTACTATATTGTTATCCTTACTTGGAATTTGAGCTCACCCCTTTCTATGTTTTATTTTTCCCAGGATTAGAAGATGTATTTTATGAATGACCTTTAGGGATATTATAAGGGGATATTAGTGTAGAGATAAGATTTTGTTGTAGTTTTCACTTTATGATGTAATGTAAACTTTATGAATGTATCTAGTTATTCCAAGGCTACTAAAATAATCGGTCTTTGGAGACTTGATCTTTTGTGATCATGCCAATGTTATATAATAATGCACTGACTCTGGTTAACTGGGGTTGGGGCGTTACATATTATATCACTTCTCTTTCATTGATAAATATTCTATATCCACCACATGTTTTAATTTGGGTGGTTTGTATAATACCATATGGATGTTTTTATCAAAAAATTCCTGAAATTCAATGGTTTTATAAATCTATTATATGTTCTATAAATCAAGGGCTTTCAATTCAACAGATACAACTGTTTTAATGGTTTCCATAGACTTAATTTTCATTAATTAATTTATAAAATACATGATTAGTTAAGATATTTTATGTTTATTTTATTTTTCCTTATCTATATTATAGATTATATTTTATATTTTGTATATATAATTTACATTTTCTCAAAACAGTATCCCTATTTGATCAGTTTCCATTAACCTAATAACGCGACAATTTTATGAATAATTCATACCCTTTTCAATGGTACTTTTCCCCCAATATTCATATTATTTCTTACCCCAATGTTATCATTTCATAATTAGAAAACCAAAAATGTTTTCCCTATTAAAATCTCTGTGTTTCCATTTATATTATCTAAAATGGTTTATCATTAAACTTTTTTTAACGATGTGTGTTTCAATAAATTTAGTATAAGGTAATTAAGGGATTTCATTTCATGGTGGAGTTTTTTCATCAAATTAAAATTTATTATCTTTAATTTTAATTTTTATTCATAAATTTAAATTTTTTAATATTATGGTTTTAAATTTCCTTCTTTAACCCTATTTATATTTTGTTAATTTATGATTTTTAAATTTCTTTTTAAAATTTATTTTAAATAATCTTTAAGAAAATAATTTTCTTGGTTTAAATTTTTTTCCTGCATAGAAAATAAAATATTTAATGATTATGGTGTGATTTTTTAACCAACCTCTAAATGAAATCATGAAATACTATTTATGGGTGATTGGATTTTGGTTTCGTCTGATTGAAATCTCGATACCTTTATTAATGATAATAGTTGGAAATTTTATGAAACCCATATTCATTCTTGGATTTAGTTATGATATGATGAATGATTGATTTCATATGGCCCAAATATATGTGGATAATGATGTGTGGGTCCCTATAAAACCCATGAATTCATTGGTAAAGATATTATATATTATGAGATAATTATGTTATTTATAATTCGAATTTCATATTCAAAACATTATACGTGGACCTACTCATGTTAATACATGTTCAGAATTTTTTTGTGGACATGGTTTCAAGTATATAATTTTATATGGGGACATGGTTACATGTACTAGAAAATTGAGTGGACAAGCTGTGTTTATATCATTTTCACAATTATATGATTTTCAGAACATATGATTATGGAACATTCCTATGTTACATTTTCACATTATGCTTAATGGATCATGATATTTCTTTAATGATTATACAAATGTATTATGTTATAATAAATAATTATTAAATGAATTTTGATTAATGATATTTGACTGATTGTATATGATTTTTGTAATTTATGATCATATTCTCAAACCTAATTCTTATCATATGCTCAGTTTTGATCATTGACTGATATCGACATTATTTTCCCTTTGTGAGAATCTGAACTCAACCATTGTTATGTTTCCACATTCACTAGGTTAGTGAGAATGATGTAAATTATAATAAGAATAGAGGGGTAATATATGTGAATAATTTGGTGAGAGATATTAAAGAGAATTTATGAAATTTTTTGTTTATGTATGTAGTCTTTAAAGACACTAAACCTTTATGGTTCGCAGGCATGAAAAATAGTTAGATGTGGAGAGTATTAAAATAAATGCTTTTATTTTAACTTTATAGATTCTTGGGTCACTATAGTGGGTATCAATGTAGGATTTAGTTATTTTTTTTTGATATTTGGTTTTGTTATATTGGGGTTTTTGAAGAGATTACCTTACTAAAAACCACATGGTTATGTTTATGTATAGAAGGATATCTAGAAATGTTTTCAAAATATTGATTTTCAGTTCCCTAAAAAATAAATCCTTGTATGATAATTGAAAGTGGACGTGTCTATAACACAACCTTGCCTAGGGGAAGTCATCATAGAGATGGATCGATGACTTTTAAATTAATCATAACATGGTGCATGATTAGTGGGATAAGACTATAGACTTGGATAGACCCTCAGGGGGATATTATTTAGTGGATTACAATTTTCATTGTAAACCATTCTGTAAGATATCAGTGGGGTTCAAGGATGAAACTTATAAATAGTATATTCATAAATCCATATAGAAAATGATAATGAAAAATTAAGGATAAACTAGAGGATTTATAAGTTTATAATGTTATTTCATAGTTCGAATGAGAATATAATCAGATTAAATGAAGGATTCATGGGAGAAATCATATTACAATTCAGTTTAGAATATGCATAATATCATATATTATGATTTTAATGGGTATTATTATGACCATTTTTGTTTTATATTTTTTTAAACAGGATCCTAAAAACAAAGGTGTGAAAGTTATGTCTCTAGAAACTCCAAAGAATGCTAAGGTGGAATATTTAATAAAAACTAGTTGGGAATCTTAATATACGCATATTATATTGAAAAAAATGAGTTTCTTAGTATTAGAAAATATGTTAATGTTTATATCTCATTAGAAATTATATCTTGAGGATAGCTTTAAGTATTTTAATTTGCAAGTGATGAATAAAATATAGAGGTTGGCATTTATTTAAGGGGGTAGAATGTAACTCCACAATATTTTAGAGTATGTATCTCTTGAAAATTTTTAAATCATTTTATAACTTGTTATTCAGATAAAATCGAGGTTAAACAAACTGCATTATATTTTTGAATTATTATTGTTAAATGACTATTGTAACATCAATTTTTGATGGATGAGTATTAATTAGAGTAACTAAATTTTGAAATCAACTAAGAAAGGATATAATTAACACAAATTCACTAAATAATTATTACAAAATACGTACACAATTTTATATGTTATGACTGAAATCAATTATTACTAATTTTTTTGGAAAATTTTACTTTTACCCAAAATAAATTGGTTACAATTGAAAAATCCATTTACCTAAAATTTATTTTAATACCACTGAAATTTATTATTCATAAATTGATTATAAATTTGCTATAAATAAAAAAAATCATTTTAATATAAATTAAGATATTTTCCAAAAATATTTTATATATGAAATTTATTTTTACCTTAATAAACTTAATTAATAACTAATGGTGAATAATTTAAAATAAATGGTTCATAATATAATAAATAAAATATATTATCACTCATGTAATTGTTTATAATAGTCACTTAATAAGAATGAAATTTTTTATATTCTTAAAGATTTAATTTTTTAAAAAAATTTATTAACATGTTTTATATATAAAAAATTAAATTAATTTATACAATATCTAATAATTTAATTTTGGAAAATGGATTCCATATTTTGAATATAAATAATTAATATTAGATAATCGGGGATGTTTAAATATTATTCATTATGGATAGTAACCATGGTAAAATTTTATTACCATAGTGAAAGTTAAAATGGGCGAAACATAGTTTAAAATATCAGATATGACCTAAAAAATATCAAAAAATTTAATTTAATTCATAGATGATTTTATTTTGACAAGATTTATCCCATATTATAAATATATCAATTTGGAACTACATTCATTTGATCATGACTTTTATATCATTTTAATTAAATATTAAATAAAATATGTTAGTCTCCTTTTTTAATATCATTAATATGTTTTCGTAGGAATAAAAAGAAGTTATGTAGGGTTATAAATAGTTATTTTAAATATAAATAAATTATTTTTTAATAGTAATTTTTTTAATTTTTTTGACTATATAATTACCTATAATTCTTATCTATCGCTGATGCAACACTTATGCAAGCGGGTCAAAAAACAAAGGACGTAGTTTTACAATTTTTAAAAGTGATGTGGTTTGGATATGTTAGGGTATTAACAAAATTATCGATCAAAATGAAAGGTATGTAGTTTTTTAAATGTTGAAATTTGAATAATTTTTTAAAATTGATGTTTTAAATTCAGATAATGTGTATAGTACTGAAAATAAATTTGAAGGGTATTATATGTTAAGGAATAGTTAATAAACTGATTTAAAAATAATGAAAATATTATATTATGATAATTTAAGGGGAAATAATTGCAAACGAAATCAAATATCAAATTATTATACAATTTCCCTTTTCTAATGATACTATTGACCCTTAAAAATAGTGTATTTCTGAAAATTCCATTGATTTTTGCCTATAAAAAGGGAATTAATCTAATGCTTTCAAAGGCACATGTGAGTTTTATTTTCATTCAAACATTTTTAAAAATTATTGTCTAAAATTTCATTCTCATGACTGCAGTACCTTAGTATGAGCATAAACCTATCCATAAAATGTCCAAGATCATTTTAAAGGTACATATATCGAAGAAAATGGTATTTTATCTGTATACCAACTGATTTTTTTCTTAAGGTAAGTGTTTTCTCATAACACTATTATTAATTTTAGAGATGTACCATATCCAACACTTATTTTATTTTATGTAGCGTATATAAAAAAAAGGTTGTTTTATCATATTATTCATGAAATTCAATGGATTTATAATTCCATCTCATGTTCTATAATTCAATGTATTTTGATTCAATATATACCAATGTTTTAAGGGTTTCCATTGATACAATTTTATTTCATTGAGTGATAAACTAATTTCATTGACTATGATATTTCAATATTATTTAATGGTACAATATCTCTAATATATATATTTATATATTTGTGTGTGTTTCTCTCTTATCTATAGAATTTTCAGTTCATAATTAAAAATATTCCACTTTGTTCTATTTCCTCTTTAAAAATTCTATATTGTTTAATATAAATAATAAAATATTAATGGAAATTTTCCCTATATACCAATGTTTTTGAATCCTTATACTGTTATATTTGCTTCATTAGATACCAAAATATGTTTTAAATATTATAATATTTGTTTTTTCCCTTTAATTTCATTAAAAGAAGATCTCGTTTTCATTTTTAATGATGCAGGTTTCAATAATGTTATTTTAAATAAATAAATGATTTTATCAGGCATGAGATATTATCTTCAACTTTACAATTTCATTAATTTTATTTCCTTTTTAAAGGTTTTTAAAATTTTATTTTCTGTAAGATTCATGTTTTAAATTTCAAATTTTACCCCTATTTAAAATCTTTTATAAAATTAATTACAAATTTTTTTACAAGGATGTTTAAAGAGATGTAATAAAATATTTTTCTTAATTTTGATTCAATTTTTTTCTCTATATACAAAATATTTATCAATTACAATGTAATTTTCAT
Organism: Viscum album; assembly: GCA_963277665.1. Lineage (NCBI taxonomy): Eukaryota > Viridiplantae > Streptophyta > Magnoliopsida > Santalales > Viscaceae > Viscum > Viscum album. Next base: position 427,115,834 of record OY728123.1, on the reverse strand, counting down.
GACCACCCTCTAAATGATTGTATGAAATACCCTTATGGGTGGTTTGATTTTTGTGCCATCTGATTGAATTTAATATTCAATTTTTATTTGATAATAGCTGGAAATGTAACTAAATACATTATATTTCAGTGGGTTCTTTATGATATGATGAATAACTATTTTCATGGGGCGCACATATGTATGGATAATGTTGTTTGGGGTCATATTTCACCCTCCTATACATTTTTAAATATTTTTCATCTCATTATATAATTATATTATTTGTGAACCTGATTTCATGTTCACAATGTTATGTGTGGACCTACCCCTATTAATGCATGTTCACAATTTTATGTGCGGACTTCATTTTATGTCTAATATTTTTAAATAGGGACCAATGTTCAATTCCTTATCTTTATAAGTGGATCAATCAGTTTTATACATATTTACAATTTTATTATTTCCTATGTTTATTATTTTTCAACATTCCTATATTAAATAACCATGTTATCCTCAATGTATCATGATTTGTATTTTATGACAAGACACATGTATTATGTTATGTTAAAACCATATTCCATGACTTCTTGATTTATAACATTCCAGTGATTGGGTTTCATTTTCATTATTTATGATCACATTATCATTCCATTATGATTATTATATGCTCATTTATGATCATTGATGGATTTATCCCATGTTTACAATTAAGGTTAATCTATTAGCTCCCCTTATTATGATTATTTATTCCCATGTTTAGGAATAAGGGTATTAAGTATGATAATCCTAGAAGGGTATTATATTTGATGAATATTATGGGAGATGTTGAAGAACATTCATTAAAATAATATTTTTAATGTGTTTAGTATTTAAAAACTCTAAAACATTCTGGTTTAAGGGCATGGAAAATAATGATATATTATGAATATTCACCAAAATTATGTAATTTGTACATAATAAATTCTTCAGAGGCTATAATCAGTGGCCAAGGTAACAATCTAGTTCACATGGGTCCATCTTAGGCCTTATCACTTTTTCTAGTGCCTATGTTTCATTTAAAACGAAATTAATTTCATAAAAACCGAATCAACCATCATGGGGAGACCACACATCACATTCATAAACAAATATAATGGTTTTACTAAATTGGGATGTTTAAGGGTCGACCTAACTAAGACATAGTTAATTTCTGTTGAAGCTGACATCGACCATCATTGTCTAGGATCATCCAAGTCCACCTAGCCATTTCCCATCATCAAATTCCTCTATTTCACAAAAAACGTCCAAAAATAATTAATTATAATTAATCAAATAATTAAACATTAATGAAATTTTGGATAATCACTAAATAAATTACTGATTGACCTCATCACATCAAAATCGTGACAAAATATCTAGAAGATTTCAAGGATTTCCTCCCAACTCCATCTCAAAAAAATCCAATTCATTAAAACCCAATTAAGAACCCAATTTAATTTATTTTTATAAAAAATTCATAAAAATACCCAAATTATGTAACTCAACCAAAATATTGTGAAATTGTGTGTGAAGTTTCTCAAGGAGAACCCTCTTTCCATTCCAAGAAAAATCTGCGTCATACAAAGAAAATTCCACCATGATTCTATCAAATTAGTGCTAAAAATATTATTAAATACTAATAAAATTAGAATCCTAATACATAGAACAAGAAATGATGGGGAAAAAGGAATAACCCATGTTTATATTCCATTGAATCAACCAAACCACATCCCCCTGATATAGGTGATCCAAGAGAGGATGATAGGGGGAAGGGAAAGCATATTTGACATCCTAATACACTTATCTAAACCAAAATAAAATAGAGAGGGGGAGTGGTGATTGTTAAATTACTAATTTTCCCCCACATAATATAAACTAGGAAGGGGCCTTTCTATGGAATGACTATAGGGGCCAGAGAATAAGGCCTCTTGTTATGGCATCGACCAAGGGTCTATGATGTTTCCCACCTTGGGGAATCTCGAGGCCCTACATCCTAATCTCCCATTTATGTTGTACCCCCTAGGTTTATTTTTTGATCCTTATTAACCAATATATGGTGATGTTGTAGTGTCCCTTCCTATAAATTAGCGTAGATGGCCACCCATGGACCCCCCCAAGAGGCGAATCCCACTACAAGGCCCACCAACCTCTACCCACTATTTTTATAGGGAATCTATTATCACACCATGACTTGTAACATTATGTCATGCTCTTCATTATTACTAAAAACAAGAACCACAACTTCACCTTGGAATGTAACCCTAAAACAATTTACTATATGGAAACCCCAGGACACCACACTCAACATTGGGAAAAATACCCTCCCCAAAGTAGTTACTTGGGCTGCACCATGGTCTTTCTCAACCATAGTCCCCTACACTTCTAGATGTATACAGTTGAAATTTAAACCTCTAGGGAACATGGAATTTCTAATCTATCAACTTGATCATTTTAAATGCAAACAGATCCTCGTTCTAAGTCTTAAAATATCTAATTAATATGTTTTGTCCCCCCAAATTCAGATATGAATCCCATAAAAAAGTCCCTCACCATACTTAAAAATTATAATTTCCTAAAAAAAATGGGTCTTTAAAGCCTTATCATAATTTAAATTATTATCCTTAAGATGCCCAAAAAATTATCCAATCATTAACCTTAGCCTATGTAAGTCCTCAATTCATAATTTTCCTTTTTTTCTTTATAATCTAGAATGATTATCATGTTTCTATTTAAAAAAACAATAAAAAGAAATATTTTTTTATCAAAACTCATGCCAATTATTGTTACCATCACCAAAACATAATAATTATTCTTACCCTCACTCATTTATCATGAAACACCATGGTTTCGTCAATAAATGCACACTGAGTCTTGTGGAACTCCCCATCATATGACATAACTCATAAGGGATGATTTCAGTCCATGGATTATGCCACAATAAAAATAACATAATGAAACACATTTGTCATGGTCCATATGATCCAATCTTTAGGTACTCTAACTCACCATACCCATCAACACAGAAAAACATCAATAGATTCTCCTCTAACATACTTTTATTAGAAACACTCACCTTCTCAGGTCGACACACTATCACATTTCCTGATCATAATTCATTAACTCTCGAATGTATCATGAGACAATTAAAACTCCCACACCAAATTATGAGCCTGAAATTCGGTGTAATTTCACTATCATTACCTCTTCTAACCTACCAGACTCCCTGATCTCACCTCAATAATTAGATCATCATCACTCCAACACACCCATGGATTGAATGAAAACCATATGGATCCTATTTTCAATGCATAGACTCCATCAAAAACCTCATTAACTCCTTTTGTCTTGTATATTCCATGTAAATAGAAAGGACTAAGTTCAATTTCTCAAAAAAATCCAAGCACCACCTCAACCATCAAACAACATGTCTCATTACACCCATGACCTTTCCTATAGGTGGGTTATTTCACCAAAACCCATTACCCATCCCTTAAAACACATAATTATTGGACGAAACTTCCTTGATAAAACATGATATCTAATAAAAATGTCAAATTCTAGTCACTCAAATGTCACAATGAATGTTATCCAATAGATCTACCAAATTTCCAACTACAATGAGGCTCACCACCTCAGTCAAAAAATGGTTAACTCTCTACCATATAGATTTACATAAACTAATCCTTGAGCTCAACATCAATAGGTTCCATCGTCACATTCATTTAACTCCTATAGATCTATGATAATTTCCTATTAGCACTAGTCTAGGATCAAACTCGGATCGACCATGCCACCACACCCTGACCCATTTTGATGTCACCCCACACCAAATAAAGTGATTTACCATATTGATTAAAATAATGGAAAATCATATATACCATAATTTAACCAAACTCATTGGTCTTCAGATTGTATAAAACCACTAAATGATTCACCACTCACCAGTAACAAACATAAGAATCACATACAATATTAGTAATATCTACCCTAATTGGTGTATTATCAATTAAAAATCATCCATATAACCGGAATCAAACACCCAGAATTCTCATCTCACTAATCCTTGAATCATGATCCTACACAACAAACCAATAACCATGACATGTCAATCTAATATAATTAGAATCACCCTCGATGCTCCTCTTTAATATTGTGAATTTCACAAATTCCATATTTTAAAACATGATCATCCAACAACAAAGACATCATTCAAAAATAAAAGGAACTAAACCATGATTTATTCATCCAAGATCCATCTATTTAGGATAATAACCCTTTTCTTTTCAAGGATCATACATAAAGCATCAAACTCTAGAATCCTACCAATGTCACCCTCCAAAACCAATCCTTTATAATGAAATCACCCAAGTGACTTACATAACAATAATCAAGTATTCTCCATGCCTATGTCCCATATATTATAACACATTCATTCTATAAATACCATAACTCAGAGTATCTAATGTTTCTTTTTTATCTATAAGGTTGTTATAGGCCTACACTATCCATCTATTTTGTTACCATCTCACATACAACTTAGCTCACTAAAATCAAGTTTTTTATGTAAAAAGGTTACTAGGCTCTCCCACCAATCCGATAAACCAAATATTACATAAGTCATAGATTGTGGGGAAAAAATATTTGTTTCTATCCTATGTAACTCAAGGAAAGTGACATTCCAAAAAATACTCTATCAGGTTCTCACATATTCCAAACATCGCATGCCAAAATCAACTACCCCTATAGGAAAATCTTCCTCACTATGTATCTTCATATGGGACTACCCCCTCAAGGGTCACAATCTAAACTATTATTGTATAACAACATTTTCCTATAATGTTCAATGTTGAGTAAACTATTATCATATGGTTTAGTTAAGTATAATGAAACCAAGATGTTATATGTGAAAAAGTATATAGGTTATTGCTGAAAATTTAAATTACCGAATCCAATTATTTCAAAATTAGTATCAAAACAACCCACATGGGATCTAGTACTAAGTCATCCAATTCCTATATAAACCCAATAATTCCAATATGCATATATTACATAAAGGGACTGAATATTCATCATTAGTGATCATCCCACTATAAGATCTATGTAAACTATCATAATATGAGAATATACCATTTTTAGCGGAATGGAAATCCACTAACAATTTATTTATGAAAATGTCATATATGTTTTCGTTGACACTTTAAACAATTGAACCCTCATCATTAATGATATAAATCACAAAAATCACTTTTCTGTATTATGAGTCATATGTTCCATGAATGATGATTGTACATGGCCTATTTCTAATGGGTAAAGATCCAAAAACTCGTAAGTCGTAAATGATAAATCTAGGTGTGTCACATGAGGCTAAATATTACTAAAATAAAATGTGAAACCAAGAACAAAAATACCATTATCCTGGTCACATTTACGTCATGTCAGAAAAGGTATTCATGATTCCATAGTTAATGGTCTATTACAATCTCCAACACACTCTTATATCACCTATCTACCATCACACCCTATAGTAAGTGAAAATTAAATTAAATAATATCACATTGTAACACCTTACCCCCAAATCAATTATTGAATTTATAGAAGGAGATTCACTAGGAACTCGAGCATTCCACCTTGTATTCAAGTTAGTACTGGCTAGTAGAGGGTGTCTAGTGAAAAGTTGTGTGGTTACTATACCCACCAGATCTGATTTTAAAAAAATTAAAACAACCAAAATCATCAAAAAATAATAAAAATCCTGAAGTGTAAACATAATAAATAACAAATATTCAATAACAAATTAATATAGAAAAACTAGTTAAATAGACTCACTCTGACAACGACACATAGACAACTTACTACCGATTAGGAAGATCTCAAATAGAAATAAAAAATACTGTAAAAGTATCTATGTATCTACTAATATACTGTTTCCATAACTCAAACATAATCTCAAAAACCAATTAGAGCAGTCTCACTCAATCACCTAACGCTATGCCAGTTCCCAACCTGAACCTACGAAGGGTGATGTGTGATTAGCTAAAAAAGATCAATGGATACCCTAGAATCTTGTGAGTACAAATCAATATAGAAACACTGTCATTTTCCCCACCATATGAATTAAATGTAGTGTAAATATTCTATGTTATATTATCAATTAAATAATAAATTTAGTGAAGAAGTGTAAACAAAATAACCATCAATGATCCTTGGGTTTTGAGGTGACAATTTGGATTGACTATACCCATTTTAGAAAAAATTTAAGTGTCTATAAGAACTTCACATAAAAGTTGCAAAAAATTACTTTTCCAAAACTATAAAGTATTAGGAGAAGGGAAAATTTATTAAGGGGATGAACCTATGAAATATAGTAATATTAGGACCATGATCAATTCCTAGGGGAAATCCTAATACATCCAGTGCAATGAATATAAATATTTGTAATGTATACGTATAAGGGAATCAAATAGACCTGAAGGATAAATCTAATCATCTTGGTAATTAAATATTGACCCAAAAGACAAATCTAAGAGTAATTTTTAATGAATTCATACTGTATTATTCTCAACATCCTAATCCTATGTGTACATTATAAGTATCCAATAATATGAAGATCAAAATCAAATTTCTAGGAGTATGTCCTAGAAAATAAAATATTCATCTAGGCACAATATCGTCCCAATATCACACCACATGGACATTGGTAGAACAATCTCTCCATTGAATATATATTGAATTGTAGTAGGAACAATGAGAATACTACAGGTTTCTAGGAAAAGGAATTATATTCACACGACACAATGATAGTGCCTCCCTCCCAAAATATACCTGGTCACTATCAATGAAACCATGTTGGGATCACATTTTTGTTTGGTATATCAATTTCAAAATGAATAAATTCTTACATTCCAACTGTAACCACACCTCTCAATGTTCAACAGCATAATAAGGAATCCTCTAGGGCCCCCTATGCCACACAATAACATGAAAAACCTACCTAGAAAACATTAACCAATTCCAATATCAAAGTTGAACACCCAATAAAAAAGTGAATGGAATTCATCAATATCATTGTAATCATATCTATGCCACTTTGGCTGCTTGGGAAACACTATAGTGATATCCCTCTATAGAGATGGCATAATAACCATCTCTTTTACCATGGTCCTCCTGATTCGATTAACAGTTCTATCAAATTAACAACCCATCCATACATATCTAATGAGAGAAAATAATATCATAGGGGGAGAAACACTGACAAAATGATCTTCTTGACTATCCCGGACACTTAAATCCACCATATAGTCCTCATATGGACCCCTCTTTCCAACCATCCCATTCCACCACTCTCATATAAAATGAGACATCTAAGGGATACTACACTAGTTCCCCTATGTTATGATCAATTTATTTAATTCATACCAATAATAATCCTAGTTTCACGTGGAAGAAGTTTATAATCAAGGCCTTTACTATCGGCGTTCTCAAAATAAAGCCAGTGCACAAGGGTCCATTATGGACCTTGGAACATTATTTAGTATTGGAATTTAATTTAAATAAATAAATTCATATATTAAAATTTTTTTATCACCTACAATGGGAATACCACACATAATACTCATACATAAACATAATTCATTTACAAAGGGAGTATGATCTAGGTACCACTGACATCAAATGAATTCAACATCATTTAATGCAATCCCAATGATCACTGTCTAGGATTCTCCAAGACCAAATGACCATTTCCATGCATCACAAGGCCCTATATCATGCCTAAAATAAAATCTAATTAATTAAAATAAAATTATATTTAATTAAACAATTTAAATTTATTTTATAATTTTAATTTATTTGGTATAATCACTAAATAACTCACTAAGTGACCTCATCACACCACAACCATGGCCAACCACCCAGGGAATGTCCATGAATTCCTCTTGATAAAATATCTATAAAAACACCTAAAAATCAACATTAAATAAATAAATAATTTATTTTTAATTTATTCAAAATATCTAAAATATAATTTTGAGATGTATCTAAATTGAAAATTATGTGAGATATCATGAGTTATTCATCCTAAAATTCCCTCTATACATTAAAAAAACCATCATCCATGCCAAATTCCACTATTCATTGAAGTAATATTCACCAAATCCAGTACTGAATCAACAAAAAATTTGTGGTGGAACAATAAAAACATTAAAAAAGTAATAAAAGGAAGAAGCATCATAAAAATGCCATCAAATTGCACCCAAAACATCATCCTATTCATGAGGGATTCAGTAGAGGAATAGATGACCTAGGATTTAGCAGAATTGAATTCCCTATATGAGACCCCCAACCAAAATCACTGGGGCGATGGTAGGAGAATATTTATTCCTCCTTCCCCACATAAAAAATCTAGGTAAAGGCCTTTCAATGGAATTAACATAGGGGGAACGATATAAGGACCCCTACGTTGATGTGGATCAAGGATCTACATTACTACCTACCTCATGACAGCCCAAGGTTGTAGAATATGAGGACCCTTTATGGAGGGTACCCCTAGGATGCTTCATGTTCCATCTTGACTAGGCTAGGTATATGCTACAATGGTTCCACCTCAACTTAAATGTGGCTATCTCCCTAGGGACCCCACACACACCTAGCCCTATTATGAGGAACTCTCTCCTTTTCTCAATAGTTTAAACACAGACTTTCAAATTTCACCATGCTTAACTCCAAAATGTTGTACTCTTTGTGGTCACTAAAAAAGAGAACCATGGCTCTACCATGTTGTAGACACCTTTTTCTCTTCTTATAGTGTAGAAATACTGATGCAACACTCAACCTAATGAGAAAATTCCATCCACATGGTAGCCCCTAGTTTTGAGATATGTTCTTTCTTGACCACAGTCCACCATGCCACTAACCTTTTGGATGGGTTGTGGTGGTTTATTGTGGCTGAAATTTTAGTTACAGGTCCATTTAAGATTTCTCAATTATCTATCCAAGCACCCCAAAACAAAAAACATGGTCTTTTTCATTTTGAAAAAAAATCTCTTTGAGAATTATCACCTCCTAGATTTTTTTCCTAAACACAGGTTCTCAATATGTAACCCTCACTAGTAATAAAAATTCAAAATTACTTTTTGATTTGTAAATCCTAGAAGGATTCTGTATTTAAAAGTTGCATTCCCCTAATTTATATGATTCATGATATATAAGGGAATTTGTGATCCCAATAATTTGATACATTAGATATAGAAAACATGCACCATTAACCTATGTATGATATTTGAGATATAGTGGGTATGTACCTATCCCCCTCAGTATGTCATATATGATATATGTGGAAGGTTTCATTTATGAAGATGGATATGATATTCAAGATATGAAATATAGGATCCATTCCCCCTGATTCATATGTAATGAGATAGTTACTGGGAGGGTAACTAATCCATTTTAATGGATACATATGTATCATGTTTAGAGACATCTATCACCGGTCAAAGCTGGTATTGTTGATTATTGGTGTAACCTTAGAACCCTATGGTTGATGTTTATTAATTTTTTATGATTTCGTTTATTTATCATGGGAAATAAAAATGAATTTTATTTATACTACATATATTTATGGGAATTGTTGGTGTTGTACAGCTTAGTTTTACTCTCACCCTCCCTAAACTGTTGTGGGTACTCAAACAGACGTCATGATTTTTGTGCGTGATAATTGAAAAGAACCACTTATCGATTGATGATTTTGAATGATTAATATGGTTCATGGGAGACGAGATCAGTTTGGGTCCCAAGACTGGTTTTCCACCTACCATTTTTTGTTTATTTTGGTTTTTTTGACTTCTTGTATATAATGAATCCACAAGAGAGAATTATTTTTTTTTGGTATAACATGCATGAATGTCACAACATTAATTACTCTAATATCAGGATACAATGAAATCAAAACAGTAACTTTTTTTTGGTGATTTCCAATACGTATGTAATCTTTTTCTCATCTGGATATATGAAGTTATATTATTTATATACTTATTTATTACTCTAATATGAGGATACAATGAAATAAAAATATTAACTTGGATATTAATTTATGTGTAGTAGAACATGGTGTATGGGGAGGTGCACCTAAGTTCATGTATCTCTCTGATCTGATTATTGTAGACTGAACTGGGATAGGGAAATTACACCCATTGAAATATGGCAATTAAAGAGGGTAATTTTTAGTTTTGGACCTTCACGGGTCCTATATGGAAATGACTATGGCTAGTGGTAGTATAGTCAGATAAAAAACAAAGTTTTGTTGTGAAAAAATGTGGAAATTTCATAGGCCCCACATGGGTTGCACTATCTCTTCAAGCCTATATGCCCAAGGAGGTATCTACTCATAACACTACTCAACCACCATAAGAATTACCACCCATGGAGGACTTTCCACTTAAAACTATCCTAAAACCACTAACATCATTTCCTATGGTCGTAGGGTAACCTGGGACACTCCTCGTTCTTTGGGAAATGATGCCCTTATGTGTACATCCTATTAGGGTAAACCCACTACCAAATTTAGGTGTCGATAAGGTCTCATAGGACTCCACTATGGCCACTGACATGGATGTATGTGGTGGTAATGGATCTAAGGCACCATGCATAATTGACAATGGATCAATGAAATGGATGAAATACTAATTTAATTAACAACATAATTATAATAATATATATTGAAATATATATATATATATATGACTATCTGTATTGATGTGCCAATATAATTTAGTGTAAGAGTCTTTGATATTCTAGGACGTTCTCTTGGGCTAGGAAAGAGTGGAAAGATAATGATAAATGAGTTATCTGGGTTTTTAATATAAAAATTCCTTAAATGGGTATGGTACAATATATTTCCCAAAATGGGGTTTTTAACTCATAAAGAACTTTTTTAAAAAATATTTTTTGCAGGAAAATATCCCCAAAATAGAACCTATCAAGGTTGGAACCCCTAATCTCACTGATACCAACAAGAATCTAGTACCACTCAAATAGACACTAAACTACATCATAACTTTTTCATTAATAGTTATATATTTATATTTAAAAATAATTTTATAATTTCATTAATTATATATATAATTTAATAAATATAAATATATCTATATTTATATAGACATGATAAAATAATATATTAGATATAGTGAATAGTTATTATAATAAATAAATATTATATTATAAATATATATTATAATATATTATATTTATTATAGATTAAATTATAATATGTCATATCTATTGAAATAAATTTATTGTAATATAATATATATTATTATTCTATATATTTAATTATAAATATTTATTATAATATAATATATATTTAAATAATATGTTATAATATATAATAAATAATATTGAATATTTATTATAATATATTTTACAAAAAAACTGGATGGGGTTAGAGGCCCTTTATCAAAGACAAAATAAACAAGGAGAAAAACTGTGGGAGATGAGATCAAACCTTAATATCCTACCATCAATCCAATTAAGGGGTCTAAAATGCCAATTAAAAGTAAATAAAATAAAAAATGTTGTGTTATATCCTTTGGTAGAAACACATGTAATTACATTCAAGAATAAACACATATTGAGACACAATCTATCAACAACCCAAATAGGCTTTCCATGAAAATCCATGTTAATGCCAATACTTTTGATGTATCAGATCTAAACATAATATTGGATATTCCTATTATGATGTTCTCCCTTACCCACCCTTCATCTACAAGGTAATCTTCCACATCTCTAACATTTTACATCTTTCCTGGGAAACCCAGTGTCATCCTCCAAAGACTCCCCCTACCGCTTGTCCTCAATAACATGCATGGGTTGAGAGTCCCTACCTATGGGTGTCTCAGTTGTGTGAATCATTTTGAAGGAGATCAATGTTTGAAACCTAACACTCATTTATGAAGCTTATCCCTTATTTTTCTACCCCATGACTTCTAGGAGTTCCATCAACCCCGAAATTGTATTCAACTCTGAAATATCACCTTGTAGCACCAACATGTGAAAGGGATTTTGTACCCCAACTAAATCCTGAGAACTCATTGCTACATCCACCATGCCAACTAAACCTTTGGATCTTGAAGAAAATACCCTTTTGGTACATAGAACTTGTCCATGGCGCTTCCAAGGGAAATTGGGCCTTATCTCCCATTAGACCAGGAAGTAGCTTGAATGTCCCCCAAAACACATGACGCTACCTGCCTGGTTATCAAAGTGCTTTAGTGGGAAGCCTCTTTATATATTATAAATAAATATTTATATATGATTAAACATATTAATAATAAATGATAAATAATAAATATAATAAATGTACCATATTATAATCTATTTATATATATTATAAAATATTACATTTGTTATCAATTTTATTATAATATATATTTAATGATATAGTTATATTTAGAGTTCTTTTTATTATATTTATAATTGTTATAATTATAATTATAGTTAATTTAATATATTATAATTAAATATACATTTACAATTTTGTAAAATTATAATAAATATATTATATTATTATATATAATAAATATTTATTATAATAAAATATTTATTATAATAAATATATATTTAAATAATTTGTTACCATGTATTTAAACTAATGGGAATTTATTATAATATATAGAATATTAAATAAAAAATATTATAATAAATATATTCTAATCTAATGTGTATATATTTATAATCTATTGTAAAGAATATATATTCATTAAATATATATTATAAGTGTATATATTATAAGTAAATATATATTTTTTAATTAAATACAACTACAATAAATTATAATTTATAAATATAAAAAATATAAAATAAATTATAGTAAATACGATATATTATAATAAATACATATTTAATAAATATGTATATTTATTATATTTACAATAAATATATATCAAAAATTAATATATTATATTTAAATACATATTTATAATTAAATATATTTATTAAATATAAATTATAAATATAAATTAAATATACATTAAATTTATAATAAATATAACATATATATAATATATTATTATAAATTAGATATAATTATGATAAAAATATTATAATATATAAGATGTATTATAATAATCATTAAAAATATAAAATATAATTTAAATTATAAATAGTATTTATTTATAATATTATATATATATATACTATGTTCATATTTAATAAATTTTATATGGAATTAATATATATGTATAACTATTAATGAAAAAAAATCTAGTGGTTCGGTTTCTAGTTGAGAGGTATTTATTACTTGTTGCTATCCAAGAGGTTAGGCTTCAATCCTTAGGTTTAGTTTTATAGGGATTTTCCTACACATGATATTTTTCAATGACTATAGTCATGGGGTAGACAGCTCTCATTGCGAAGGGTGGAGTTGCATGATCATTGAGAAACCATGGAGTGGTGCCAAAAGTTTGGGCGAGTGAGGGTTTTGATACAACTTCAAGATTTAGGTTGTGTTTGTTCATGTTAAAAAAATTTGATTAAAATAGTAGGCTAACATTCTATGAAATAGAGAAATTAAGGCTAATAATTCCATTTTACGTTATGTTTCCTAATAGAGCTGAATCACTATATTCCATAAATAACTAAAAAATACATGTAATATCAAATGAATAAGATGGATGAGTGTGATTTTGTTGTGCGTTATGCCCTATAATAACTCGAGGCTTGATTTATATAATAAATTATAATTTTTGGAGTCTTTTGATTCAATTTGGTTTATTTTAAATTGAATTTAGTGATTTTGGGGTGAAATAATTTCATGATATGGGAGTTTGAATTTGGGTTTTGTTATTGTTTTCTCATGTTAACATGTTTTTGATTTAATATCCATTCATATTACAATTGTATAAATTAGAGTTAATTAATTAGAATTAATTGTTTGACATTATAGGTTTTTTCATGGATATTTTATATGAAATTATTGTCTTTTAATGACATAATGGATATAGAGTGGGTAAAATTATGTTAATGTGATAGGGAAATTGCTAATGTGTTTGGGTGTATGATTATGTGGTTAATTATTACACACAACAAAACAACCACTAATCATTTTCCTATATTATCAAGATAATCCGAGTTCATATAAGACGTTTCCAATGAGTAACACATGTTTTGAACTAAAATATTAGTTTTAAACTAAAAATGCACACTATGAGTCATATCGCATACACAATGTATATGATTAATGTGTGATTGAATCCACTATTTAAATTATTCTTTAGGGATTTATTTTATAATGTTTCTAGAGAATCCATGTTATTTTTCTAAAATTAATGAGAATGATACGTTTTTTGATCTATAATATCCCATTTATTCTGAAAACACACACTTTGTGTCATATCGGACACATCATGTGTCAGATTGACATGAGGCTTATTTCAATATGTCAAAAATATTTTATGAATCAAATTCCATATATATTATAATTATGTGAATTAATTTTATTTGTTTTTAATGTGTGACATAGATTTTGAAATAAAATGTCACATTTAAACTAAAATCATACACTTTCAGTCATATTGGTCCCACCGTGTATCTGATTGACACGTGGTTGAATAACCCCATAATTTTATAAAAAATTATTAAATAGAAAAGTAAATATACAATATCACCACTGAATAAAAATAAATCAAATAAATAACTAAAGGCTCTATAGGGAGAACTGTAAACAATACCTCAATGGATCGCCCTTCTCAAATCCTTCATTAATTAATTATTTATATCCAGGAATTTTTTCCATAATGTGTAAAAAGGACACTATACATAGATCATGTTATCTCTTGAAAACTAAATTTAAATTTTAAACTTCATTAATGAAATTGGATTCTCTATGGAGGCCTTTTGTGCTCTTTATAGGCTAAAATACTGAGGTAAAAATAAATTCTAAACTACCTTTCCATGGAAATAATTTTAGATTTTGAGAAGGATCATGAAATCTATATGGAGGTTATTTTATTCATAGACATAAATGTCAAGGATAAATACCGACGGTAAATCACCTCTTCATGAACTATTTAAATAAATCTACATTCAATGTAGCTAAACATTGTTAAAAAATATACTTATCAAGGGGTAAATAAAATGAAAAAAATACAATGTAAATTAGTAGTTGAAACACTATATCTTCAGGATCTATATGATGTAAAAAAAATTAAAAACATGATAGGAAATCAACTCACCATGATACTCACAATCAATATAACACCTTGTATTCCACCCACTTTCATATAAACAAATATATTGGAACATTTAAATAAATGAAATTTAAATTGTCATAGTAGTGTTAAAAAATATAAATAAACAAGCAGTTAATAATTATTTTTAATAAAATTCTAATTATCATAAAAAATACCTCTTTATGGATTCTATTTTGTTGATGAAATACTATATCAATCAAAAAAATTCAAACATTATAACCATTATCATTTTCATAATTTTGTTTTTGATAATGAAGAAACATTGATCATAATAAGTATTTTGTTTTGATAGTGAAATATTATCAGAAATACCCTAATACTTATCCAGTTATAAAAATTGATAGGTTTTTTTGTTCTCATAGACTATTCTCATACAATAATTTTTATAGTATTTAAACACCACCAAATCATAAAAAAGTTTCATTAAAAACTAATATAAAACATATAACATGATGTTTATTTTTAAATTATATAATTTAGTATATTAAAAATTTAAAAAGGTCATCCGGAGTGGATTAGTTATCAGGAATCCATTATTAGAATCCAAAAAATAAATCATTTGTGTATCCATATCGATTATAATGAGTAACAAAGGAATACTAAACAAACATTTAGGAATATTTAATGAATGAAATAAAAATATATTTGATATGATTATTTTTTGATTTTTACCCCTAAAATGTGTGTATTAAGAATAGTCTTCCATGTGTAATTTTATTTTCAAACAATGAATTTATTTGGTCCACTATTATTGAATATTAGTTTTCTTATATTGACACTTTTTTGGGTAGAAGTGTTGTGAGGAATAATAAGTCAAATTCTTTTTCACAGTGTTTAACTTTAACTTGGTAATAATACATATTCCTATGAAACATATGAATATTATTTAATGATAATTAACATAGTAGAGCATATACTAGAAAAACTGATTATGAAATCTCACCTTATGTATACATTTAAAACTGAGACTCCCAACTATCCATGGTTGATTATTTCACCTACATTCTCAAGACTAATATATTTTATAATGTACACTTTATAAAAATTTTCTTGAAAGTCTAAAATGGACATATACTTATCTTTTAAAATTATATCCACATAAAATCATAATATTTTTAAATAAGATAGTTGAACTGGTATGGTAAATGTACCCTTTGAAAGTATTTTTCATTAATTGGTATATCCTTTATATTATTTTTATTTTTCCATCTATTTCCCATTCCATTTCTCCTATTATAATAATATTTCATTGTTTTCAGCTTTTTCTATGAATTGTTATAGGTTTTAATTTTTTTTGAAAATACATACCTTGTTGTTGACATGTATTTTTACAAGATCTAATACACATGATTTAAGAGTTATAATAGCATGTTCAGTAGTGTGAACATCTATATAAATAAAAGGAATATGAACCTCAACACTCAACTCTTGAGCTTCTTGAATCCCAAATCTCACTTGATATTTTGGAATTTTTTATTATGTTGAATAACACCTTGGATATTTTTCAATGTATCCCATACAATAAGGTGACAGATCAATTTAAATAGATATAAATCATTACTAATTTTACCATTCATAATATTATTACAAGAATGGTATTATTATCATTATGATTCTTATTTTATAGAAATAGTTATGAAAAAATAGATAACCTTTGGTATGCTAGTCCTTTATGGGGATTGTCTTACATCAATGTTGGGTTAGGGGCATTATATTTATATATAAATTACTACTATGATGATTATTACCTTTTATTCCTTCCCATAACATTTTATAAAAACATAATCTTCCTATTAAGATTTTATTTTAGAGCATCTATTTGTGTCTCCATCTCATTGATTGTTATATCTTTATCCTTATTTATCTTTAATTTCTGAAAAATGTTTAGAGAGACACTCCAAAACATTCACCTCTAACACAAAATTATTGTTATAGACTCATGAATTTGAATGAAATTATTCAATCATTAGGTGAACCTAATGATGATTCTCATGTCTAAACCAAAAAAAATATAGTAAAATAAGTTTCCACTATTACATAATGAAAATCTAATGAAAAATAATGTGTATTATGTCTTACATACACATGACTCCCATACACATTGTTTTCAACTAATATTATTTTTGTATTTATTTACACGAGCCACATTCTATAAAAAATGATGTGAAATAAAGTATATTAGGGTATTTATTCACCAATAATCATATAAAAATGAATCAAATTATGTGAAAAAGTATCACTATACATTTAAAATATATATAATGTTTTTCAAGTATATAATATCCCATCCCTTATTTGTGGAAAATTTACATTTTTTTATATTTACACTGCTTATTTTCAATAGTCATTTTTTTATAAATTATAAATTATTAATCTCTGTCATTAAAACAGATATTTCTATGTAAAATATTACCAATCACAATTTAATTGAAATGATTCCTCCTGAAGATGACAAATAAACTCATTACATGTTTCTTTCTTTATCACATGTGTATATATCTCTAGTTGGTGGGATTTTACTTTCCCTTAGGAATACTTTAGATGATTCTTCGTAATAATTATTTGAAATGTTATATGAGGCTTTCCTATGGTATTTAATACAGATTTATTCGATAGTCATCTAATATAAATGAAATCTATAGGGTATAATGAATATTAAGTATGTGTTTCATTAATTTACTATTTAGTAAAATAGATAAATTATATCATAATTTTACCCAAATATCTACCCAAATTAGTGCATCCAACAATGGCACGACATTGTTCCATGCATCTACATCAATCGACACATGAATTCGAGTGGTGATGTCATTGTATCTTCAGAAAATGGATTTCTGGGGTTCAACAGGATGATCAAAATAATTCCATAAAACATCTAATTTTATTCATTTTCACCTCACATTAATTAGTTTCTTAGTATATTCCACTATCTATATTTTTTTTTTCTCTGACAAAGTTTATAAGCCTTATAAAATTTTCTTAGTTTCAAAATTTTCAATATGTTGTTCCTCATGATTGGTAGAATTAACATGTAGAGAATACTATTATTCCGTGAAATTTTGAGTATCCATATATGGAGAAGTTAATATTTTATAAGTAGTTTATCATTTAATTTAGATTGTGTAAATGAATTAGCGAACACTTAATATTATGAGGTGACACAATATATATTCTATAAAAATTAATGATATAATTTAAAAATTTTAATTTAACGTTTCACGTGATTATAACCCCATATCTTGTATAAAAATCCCTCTTTATTCCCCCACTTAACATACAAGACCTTATATAAATAGTGGCCACTATGAATTGATTTTGATGTACTAATGAAAGGTTCGTCCTTATTGGAATTAATATATATATTCCTTTATTTTTTTTTGATAAAAAAAATTCGATCCCATTATTTTTATCGGATCCAGGATATAAGGTACTTGTTCTACTAGTGATACCATTAGGAACATTTTTTCTCGGTACCCTTACTTAGGAATATTGAATTTCATGAATCCGTGTTTATTTATTATAATTCTTCTCATATTAGTAACCATTTTAAATTGAAAAATAGGCACATGGAAGGTTTCATAATTCAACACCCAAATTTTTTTGATGATAATAAATTATGACATATTCACATAAATTGGATTTCTAGCATTTTTACTAGATACATTCATATATTCCACTAAAATAATAACTCCATTATTTTTCATTTCATTACATTCAACTTGTTACTTTATATAGAACATATAACCATTAATTATTTGACAATTATAATATATTTCATGCAAAAATGGTCCCTTAGATGGCCTACAAAGTCGTTATGAAATTGATTAATGTTTTATAGAAGACTCTATAAAAAATTAGTCTGGAAACCATCATATAAACTATCAATTATATGTATATGATATCTATATTAAAACACATGATTTATTCAAATTCCAAATTAATACTTTACAATGTTCAAAATATGGACAAAGCTATAAAATGTGTTGTAAAAAATAATGGTAAGCCTACCCCAACACTATAATGGTAAATATAAAAACTTATATTCCTAGAATTCCATAACCTGCAAGATTCATACTATGAATATATTTTGGGAGAATGATACATCCAACCTCATCAAGGTAGATGATTTCAATGAATTACTCAATAATATTTCATGTTTAAATAAAACCTTCTAGATGTCATTGAATTTTAATGAAACCAATAATTATTTTCATATACCATTTAATGTCGTAAATCTAATTATAATATACAAAACCACATAATTAGATATCTATAAACATGTAATCCATTAATTAGAGCATCATATCAAATAATGACGAATATAAGAACATCGTTAATTAATATGATAATAATTTCCTTTTCTATATTTAGAAACATCACTATGTGTATAAATTTACAATATGTAGATTTGGAAAAGTGTCAAATCATAATTAATTTGTTCCATAAATTTATATATAGAATAAAATATATAGCTATTGATAATAAATAATATATCAAAACAAAAAATCCATGTGGTTTTCTTCCGTTTAAAACTAAATTAGTAATTGAAATGATATTATATATATTTGATGATTAAACCTATATAACCATTAAATTATTCATGATGTTGAGAAACTAATATATCCCTTTCTAGGAAAGAGTGTATTCTACTGGATGAAGAAAAGTTCCCTTTACAGGAAATAGTGTAATAAAAAAATATTTATCTTTTTTACAATCATTTTTCTTAAGATTTAATGACCATGGTTTACAGAAATCGGTAACTATATCTATTACATTCTCCAAATTTTGATCACTAGATAGTGAATACTGTGTTGTACATATCCCAAATTATCTATCAAATGATGTTATTAAATATATTTATTTATTTCATTAGGGTACTATTTCTTGATTTCCTAACAACCTAATCTTTGAGGAATGTGTCAGCCTAACTAATTGTGTACCTTGTTCACAAATGGGTAACTATATAGTTACTTTGATTCATTATCATATCAAATTTCCAAAAATATAAAATTCATTTATTATCCTATAGAAAGTTGTTCTAAAGGTGAATTATTCATTTAATTTAGTGTTATACAATGTAACACATAAATCCAAAAAAAATTCATATGTTCAAGAAATGGATCCAAATAAACATCAATATCATTACTCAATTGTTTTATTCATGATGTTGTTAGATAGAACATAATTTATTTCTTCTTTATGAATAACCAAAATGGAATGTTATAATTTTCCAACATAATTTTCCATGTATTATGAGTGATAATGTTACACAAAAATGATTCACTCTGTCAGTAGATAAAAAAAGAATGTTTTTCCATCACTTCTAAAGACCCTTAAATTTCAAGGAAATTTTTTTCTTAAATTCATTGAGATTTTACAAGTACGCAGTTTTTGATGGAACCTGATTCTGGGGCCTGGTGTGCCTAGAATCAATTTCCAAATTTTAGCTCGGGTACTTTCAATGAACGGACGAGTGGGTTTTTCTAACTTTTGAACCGGTGCTCAGAATTGAAATCTGAGGGCACCGATGAAACTGCATCGCCGATAATTGCTTAAGACGACCTTTCCTGAAGGTGCATTTGCTCGGGAGGAGTTGTTAAAAATTGAGGATTAAATTTGAAGTAAATAAAATTGTGGTATAACTTTATTTTATTTATCTAAAGGTTATATCCTACATGGGGTAGTTTGGGTGGGACCCACATGCCCCTAACTACCCATGTTAGGATATTTGTGAGGTGGGGACCACACGAGCCCCACCACTTCACATTCCTTTAACTCCTCTAAAAACCCCTCTTAATGTTGGAAACTCCCCATTTAATTTCTGTATTCTTTTAATTAAGTAACTCACCATCTCTCCCTCTTTATTTCATGCCAACTCACATTAAATTAATTAATTAAACCTATTCAATTAATTTAACTAAGAGTTTGAATTTTATGTTTTGAATGAATGGAATATTATAATAAAATAAGAGTAAGTCTTATTTTATTTGGGGTTGG
The DNA here is from genome assembly GCA_963277665.1 of Viscum album. Lineage (NCBI taxonomy): Eukaryota > Viridiplantae > Streptophyta > Magnoliopsida > Santalales > Viscaceae > Viscum > Viscum album. Next base: position 427,094,595 of record OY728123.1, on the reverse strand, counting down.
GATTGTTGTGTTTAGACTTTAGGGAGAAGAGCGCTAAGTTCCTTCGAAGAACCCATCCCCCCGCAAAGAATAGTAATTCTCCGACGAAGAACGTCGACTCAGAAACCCCGCATTCTCCATCCCCTTCGTCCTCCGCGACAAGGGAGGATACACTGACGCGGGAGTTCTCCAATGACGCGCAATCATCGTCTTCTCTCTGTGATAAAAGAGACGACGACATTTCCTCGGGTGCACACCGTTGATGCCGGAAACGACACCATATTTTTGTGGCGCTTGACAACCGCGAACTTCTTGGCGTGGTAGGGGTTATTTATGTTCATGATTAATTTAACATTCTTTGTTAATTAATTTTACCGATTATTGTCATTATAACAGGAGTATATCGGACCTCACAAACACGGCCGAACGTCCTCCCCTTTCCATTGTTGATCTTCGATGTTGTTAAAAGGGAAGGCGGCGTGGTGCCATTGCACCGCGCGGGGACGATGAGGACCGCGGTCGGAGCTAGCCGCGGTCGGAGGGGCATAGCGTCGTTGCGCCATGGCAGTTCCGTAGTGGGCAGCCGGCTAAGCTGGCCGCCGGTGTTCCAGGAGGTGGGACCCCCCGCGGGTCCCGCATGGCTCAACAGGCCGTCTATAATGGCATGCCATTTTCAAGAATGACCAGGGGTTGAAACCCCAGACCAGCTCGTAGGGTGTACCCCACCTGGGTCCACCGATTCGGTGTCAAGGGGGAAGTGCTCCCCCTTCGCACTCCGCGGCCTGCTCCGAGCCGAGCCGTAGGCCGCACGCAGTCGTGGGCCGGGTCGCGCCCAGGGGGTATCAGACCGGGTCAGACAAGGCCCGAACCCCTATTCACGAACAGATTCGTTCAAACACCCATAACATGGGATACAGACCTCTGATCGATGCACCGTCAGTTGTTTTGGGATCTTTGGATCGAGATGGTCGTTTAGGTATATTACACTCAAGCTTTTGGTAGTGTTTGGGTACGACTAGGTTGCTTCAACCCGAAACCAACTGGGCGCTGGGAGCGGAAACTCCTATAACTTAATGAACAGGCATCCAAATGACGTGTCGTCGATCACTTTGTTTTCATCTTAGTGAGACAGTTCTTTTGGCTTAATCAGATCAAGGTTTAGACATAGCTAGAGTACAGTCGGGTTGGTTTTAACTTAAAAACCAAACGAGCCCCTGGGACAAAAAAGCCAATAACTCTAATACTGGGCGTCCGATTGACGCACCATCTATCGCGTTGAGTTACTATTGACAAGACGAAAATTTGTGATACATCAACTCTGGAATTCATGATAGTTGATGTATTTAACCCTTGGATTGTTGATCCGACCCTCATGGAATCGAGCGTGCTATGTGCGGGAACTCTAGAGATGGCTGCGACTGCGATGACAATGACAACTGTACTAATATCTTATGTGGGTTCGGTAGTGAGGACAAATGTACTTGGATCCTCCGTCGGTTCGGCAGCAATGACGACTGTACATGGATCCTATGTGGGTTCGATAGTGATGGTTACTGTACTTGGATCCTACGTGGGTTTGTCAATGATAACTTCTGTACTTGGATCCTACGTGGGTTTAGCAGGGGAGATGATTCAGAGGCTACATCAATCATCTCCACCCCTCTTCGTGGGTAGTATACCTGTGTGAGCTGAGTCTCTACTTTCAAACATTATCTTCGATATGATTAACATGCTATCCTGTGTGGATTGGGTTGTATTTTCCTGTGTGGACTGGGTTGAACATGGGCTCGTGAGTTGGAGCAAAACTGGAATTGATGACTTAGGTATATGTATGGGCATATAACTAAGTAGAGTTGGTTCATACTTCATTAATGTATCCTTACTTTTTGGTTTATACATTATGGATTCTAGGAGACCTTCAGGAGTCTTGGGGTCCCCACTAATTATCGTATACTCACCCCGGCACGGGCTATGCCCTTACTACGTTGCGTTGGTTGCAGACGATAGACAACGCTGATCGTGGTTGAGGCTTGTGGAGAGGGATGGTACCCAGAGGTGGACTATCAAGAGGGACGTACACGGAGTGGACAACCAGACTCATGGAGCCTACAAGAATATATATACCCACCATTCAGGTGGGATAGCCGTAGGAAGACTCGATGGTTGGTGATTTCCTTTACTACTGTTGTACTGTACTTTCAGTTGGGTTTGTGTTCTAGCCCATTTACTTTACAACACTTACTTTTGTACTCAGTTTACTTTGTGTTTACTTCATCTTTTGTACTCTATGGTGTTTGTTTTTTTATATAAAGTCTATGCCTTCCCTTTTATTAGGATTTACGCCTTTGGTTCTAGTCTCCAGCCCCTGGCCTATGGAAGGCGGGCATGGGGTAGTCACGACATGGGCCCCGAGGATGGGTCACAAAAAATTGGTATTAGAGTAGTTGGTTCTACCGCAGAACACAGGACTATGATAATTTCTTCAATGTGAAGCAATAGTGTTTAGGTTATTGAGTGTGGTTATCAGTCCAGGGGGTCTAGTGTTGGTGCGGTGGCTGACGTATCCATACACCAGGACCCTGACTTCTTATTTCCGACTCAACTCATGAAAACATTGATTACCTGTGTGTTTCAAAAGTTTCCTTTCTGATTACATTGTGTCATCTCACCAGGTATACTGTATTAACCGTGGCACACCTATTTCTTTTCAGGATGGCCCCACGATGGTAGCCAGCTAGGGTTACAAGATTTGTGCGAAACGGCAACCCACCGAGTGACAAGGCCTCAATTCCAGACCCTATTACAATGGAGGCACCGACGATACCTCTACCCGGTGATCCACCGATGCCACCAGCCCCAGCCGCTGAGGGTGAACGTCGCCTGAGTGCACTGCACGGGTTTCAATGTTATATACCTCCCATGTTCTGTGGGGAGACGGACCCTCGGGTAGCCGAGGATTGGCTGGAGGCTGTCGTTCGAGTCTTCAGGTTGGTAGGGACACCAGTAGACCACATGGGGATCTTTGCGGTGAGTCTCCTGCAAGCGGCATCAGGTAGATGGTGGAGCATGATACTACAGGTGTAGGACGAAGAATCTCTCCTTGGGTCGGACTTCGAGAGCCTTTTTTTCTCGGATTTCTTTCCATCCACCCTCGGTGCGGTGCGCATTCAGGAGTCACTACAACTGCGGCAAGGCAGCATGAAAGTAGCTCAGTACTCGACGAGATTTACTGATCTCTCGCGCTACTCCATGGACATGGTACGAGATCCATTATTCTGGTCTAGGACCTTCAAGCAGGGACTGAGGCATGAGATCAGGGCATCGATGATCTCCCTTTGTATTCTGACGCAGGAAGGAGTACTGGAGCGAGCCCTTCATGTGGGGAGATTTCTTGCTGAGCCTACACCAGCAGCGAGGCCTACCGTTGGGAGACACGTAGCAGAGTCATCTGCAGCTGGCAGTAGAAAGATGTTGCAGAGGTCCAAGCGGACAAGACCATCAGGTGGGTGACCTCAGGATACTGGTTTGGAGGTGCGGAGCCCATGCAGCAGAGCCACTCATACGAGAGGAAGACAGTGCTATGCATGCGGCGGGTAGGGCCACATGGCTCGTGAATGCCAGACCCGCCATATAGAGGAGTAGCAGACGGTTGAGGGACCACACAGGCAGAGGCAGAGGTTCAACCATGGAGGTCCATAGGGAGCAGGCGGATGAGGCAGAGGAGCTGGCTGAGCAGCGGGTGGTGGGCGACGCTTTGAGGCTCTACCACCACCACCACCACCACCACCAGGAGGTCCACCCCGACCACAGGGGGATGGAAAAAAGAGGCAGGCCCAACTCCAGGTAGTGGAGGCTTACGACCATATCACACCTGAGATGATTCAAGGTACTATATGTGTCTACTCCACCCCTGCTGCAGTTCTTATAGACACAGGAGCATGTCATTCTTTTATCGCTGATGCCCTTGTTCGGAGCTCAGGTCGACGATTACACACTAGGGCCGGCAACGTGATATTACTCTAGGAGGCAAGAGCTTTGGCTGGGATCTTCTTATAGAGGCGTCGAGGCCTTACGAAATCATCTTGGGCATGGATTGGTTATCTACAGTCCATGCTCAGATCGACTGTATTAGGCGCAAGGTGCAGTGTGTCCGCACCGATGGGAGCAGGTTCACCTTCACCGGCGAGAAGGGAGCCTTTTCAGCATAGGATGGACTCACACAGAGGAGAGGACAACTGATCACCCATCAGCTGACTAGTCTCATACTAGGAGAAGTTGATGTGCAGAGTCTGAGTTTTCCTATTGTGGTGGATCAATATGCGGATGTTTTTCCAGACGACGTTCCAGGACTACCTCCTCGCCGAGAGGTAGACTTATATATTGAATTGTACCTAAGGACATCCCCGATATCTAATCCATCATATTGGATGGCTCCTGCTATGATTTTTGGGCTATGCGTACAACTGGAGGACATGAAGGGAAAGGGATTCATTCGACCCAGTGTTTCATGCTGGGCTTCCCCGATACTGTTCGCCAAGAAGGCGGACGAGAGCTTGCGACTATGTGTCGATTACTATCGCCTGAACTAGGTGACCATGAAGAACTAGTATCTACTTCTAAGGATTGACGACCTCTTCAGTTAGATCATGAGAGCACGATGGTTATTGAAGATAGACCTCCGGTCAGGCTATCATCAGCTCAGAGTTCGAGATGAGGATGTGCAGAAGACGGCCTTTAGGTGTCAGTATGGCCACTATGAGTTTTGGGTTATGCCTTTCGGCATAACCAATGCTCCAACAATGTTCATGAGTCTCCTGAATAGGATTTTCCAGCCATACCTCGACCGTTTTTTGGTTGTCTTCATCGAAAACATATTGATTTACTCGAATATTGAGGAGGAGGACACCTACCACTTTCAGGTTTTACTGGACACACTCCAAGAGAACTAGCTTTATGGTAAGCTCTCGAGGTGTCAGTTCTGGTTTCTAGAGGTCCACTTCTTAGGGCACGTCATTTATGAGGTGGGAGTTGCGGTGGATCCTATGAAGATTGAGGTAGTACTAGCTTAGGAGCCACCTAGGAGTGTGACAGAGGTGCGGAGTTTCCTAGGTTTGGATGGGTACTATCATGGATTTGTGCCAGACTTCTCCAGAGTTGCAGCACCACGCTCAGCATTGATGAAGAAGGGGAAACCCTTTGTTTGGTCAGATAGATGTCAGCAGAGCTTCCAGGAGATGAGGCATAGATTGACCAGTGCACCCATCTTGAGGCTACCAGAGGAGGTAGTAGGGTACATAGTTTACTGCGATGCATCAAGGACCGGTCTCGGGTGTAGTATGATGTAGGAGCGGGCATGGATCACCTATGTTTCATGACAGTTGATGCAGAACGAGTATAAATACGCTACCCATGACCTAAAGTTAGTATCAGTGGTGTTCTCCTTGAAGATGTGGCGACACTATCTGATGAGCGAGCACTTTAGAGTCTATTCTGGCCACCAAAGTCTTAGGTACATCTTCTCATAGATGAATCTGAACATGAGACAGTGGCGATGGCTTGATTTTCTCCAGGTCTATGACTTTGAGATAGTCTATACTGTTGAGTCAATAAGGTTTTCCTTATGACTTTTACATTCCTTCTTTTTTTGAAAATCACAAATGCCTTATCTTTAGAAAAATTGCTTTTATAAAGAAAATTGCTTTTATAAGGAAAATTGCTTTTATAAGGAAAATTTCTTTTATAAGGAAAATCGCTTTTGTAAGAAAAATTATTCTTATCATATTTCCATCCAGATTTTTCTAAAGTATGAGATTCGGATTCACTTTTATTTTCTCGGAATTACTTGAAACTTTGATATGAAGTATTCTGTTTTAGGATCCGAATTATGGACAAGAACTGTAATAAAGTTTCACTCCAAAATCCAGAATGAGAACTGTGATAAAGTTTCATTCCGAATTCTAGATACGAACTCTGATTAAGTTCTACTCCAGATTCAGGATAACGAATTCTTATGAAGTTCGATGAAGAATTCTCATTACGAATTCTAATGACGAATTCTCATTATGAATTATAATGATGAATTCTCATTTAGAATTCTAATGACGAATTCTCATTACGAATTCTAATGATGAATTCTCATTACGAATTCTGATGACGAATTCTCATTACGAATTATAATGATGAATTTTCATTCCGAATTCTCATTCCGAATTCTCCTATCAAACAGAATCTGATCATCTCTGTTTTATACACACTGGATTAATTCAGACTCCGAAAAATATTTTGGTTAGACTCCGAACTTTTATTTTGCTTACACATCTATAATTTGTCTACTCTATTATTTTCAGTACACTCCGAACCTTCACTCCGAAGCTTTAATTCCAAAATTTTATGTTAGATTTTAAAACGATGTCGTACATTCTGTTACACTTGTTTTTTTATAAAACGATGTCATCTATTTTGTTATAAACTAACCGTTGTCTAAGTGACACGTGTACAGGTCCCTCCGATCTTTAAGGAAAATATGACCGTTGGAGAAGGAGCCGACCTTACCTATAAATAGGAGCTCATTTGAAAGATCTCGGTGCTGTTGCAAGTGCTGAAAGGCTAACAGATCTTCGACTCATGTGATTACATGCTTGAAGTGATTTCTAGAGAGAGAGGCTCTTATTAACTCTCAAAGATTCGTGCGACTCCGAATGTTGGTGATTACATTCGAGGACTTCCGGGGATAGGAAGACAGAGGTGCCGACTACCTTGAAGTTCGAGGGCTTCCTTGCTAAGGAAGACAGAGGTTACCAACTACCTTGAAGTTGAGGGCTTGCGGGAATAGCAAGATAGAGACTTCGATCTTAGTATCGAGGGCTTACCCTGGTGTGGGTAAGACATTCTTGCTTGAAAGTATAAATCAAGGGACCTTTATCCAAGGTTTTTGGATACCCTTCTCTTTGGGTTAAAATACTTATATCTTGTTACTTGTAGTTTAACTACTTGTTTTTATTTCCGCTGCATTTTGTATCTTAAGGAAAGTATAACTTTCTTATACTTCCTTACTTTTACTCTGTTTCATTTAGATTCTATACGCTTTAAGGTAGAATCTAATATTGTAACTCTTGTTAAGTTTCAATTTCCGGAACCATATTTCCGGAACCCACTTTCGGAATCTCATTCCAAGTTTGCATTCGGTTTTAGAGGTGTTGTGAATTTTCTTAGTTTAACTTTGTTAAACTTAGCCCTTTCCTTTGCGTAAGGAAAACATAGTTAATCGTAACTAACTTTAAAGGTTCCAAAGGAATTTTTAAAGTATACAATTCACCCCCCCTATTGTATATTGAGCATCTACATCATTATTTCGATCCTGAAATTGGTATCAGAGCAGGTCTCTGAAATACTTATACTTACGAATAAGTTTTTCTTGCACATTTTCTCATTCCGAACTTTTCTATTCCGAAAATTTCCATTCCGAACTTTGTTATTACGAATCTTTTCCTACTAACAGGTTTGTGTGTCGAAGGTTTCTAGTATGGCAGGAATTAACGTTGGTTCGATTGATAATCAAAATCCTACAAGACCACCAATATTTGATGGTAATGACTATGAGTACTGGAGAGATCGCATGAAGACTTTTGTTATCAACACTGAAGTGGATAATTTTGTTATGCTTACTGGTAATTATAAAATTCCTGACAAGGAAGTTAGAACTTTTTCTAACCAGGAAAAGAAGGAATATCAACTCAATTATAAGGTACGCAATACTCTACTATGTTCAATGACCAGAAATATATATAGCCAAATTTCTTCTTGTGAAAAAGCTAACTGTATCTGGAAGAAGTAAGAGGTTACACAGTTTGGGACTTCTAAAGTGATTGAGACTAGAAGAGCTATGCTTAGAGCTGAATATCATGGCTTCAATTTTCCTTATGGAGAACCTATCTGTAAAGTTCAACAGAGATTCATGACTATAGTCAACAGTCAACAGTCTATGGGAGAAAAAGGTTTAGATGATGAAGCTCTTGTGGATAAAATAATTGATATTATTCCCAATGAGTGGGAATCCAAAAGAACAGCTATAGATGAGAACATGAAGGTCACTCATATATCTCTTGATGAGCTTTTTGGAACTCTTCTACAACATGAGACTAGAATGAAGAGTGATGCAGACAACATCATGAAGAAGAATAGAAATGGTACTTTTTCTTTTACTACAACTTCAAATCAGATGAAAGCTAAGACTCCTGAGAGAGTAACCAAATCCAAGTCTAAGAAAGTTATTTTCCAATCCGAATCATGTGAGATTGAAATCTCAGAAAATGAACTAGCAAATCTTGCTCGAAGGATGAACAAGATAGCTGGCCAGAGAAATTTCCAATACAAGTATAAGAAAAAGGACAGGAAAGATAAGAAAGATGGAGAAGTTACTTGTTATGAATGTAAGAGAGTTGGACTTATTAGACCTGATTGCCCTATGCTAAAAAAGAAATAAAGAAAAGAAAGGAATTCAGACAGGAACAGAAAGAGGTATTACAAAGCTAAAGCTAAGAATGTTTTGAAAGCTAATGACACCTAGAGTGCCAGTGGTGGTGACTCTTCAGATGAATCTTCTGATTATGAATCTTCAAGACAGAAGAATCTTGGTCTTATAGCCAGATTACCTATTGATAATCATTGTTTCATGGCTAAGGTACGAAATGCTGAATCATTGACCAATGTTTCTTTAAATTTTAATGATAGTAAGTATTATAACTCTTCTGATGAAGAAAATAATTTACCTACTTATGAAGAAGTCTCTAGGTTTGCTGAACTTCTTGAGATTGAGAATTCCAAACTCAATAAGAAACTTGATAAGGCAAACTCTAGGAATTCTATTCTTACAAAAGAGATATCAGATCTTTCTAAAGATCTTAATAAAAAAAATGCTGATTTTGAAAGTATTTCAAAAAATCTTGAGGAAGTAAGTTCTAAGAAGAATAAACTTTCTAAAGAGTTAGAAAAAGGAATTTCTAAGAAAAATGTTTTCGAGCCTAACTCTAGTTCAAAAACTAATGATTTTGAGGATAAAAACTTGGTTGTAAAACTCAAGTCCGAAATTTTTTCCTTAAAGAAGTGTTTATCAAACTTTACCCATGGTAAGGAAAATTTTGATAAGATGTATTCCCAAATACGGCCTTTAGGAAATAAATCCGGATTTGGTTATACCCATGCAAAACCTATTTTCAGTAACAATTATTTTGTTCCTCAAAGTGCCCCATTTTGCACCAAGTGTCAATGTGGTGATCACTGGACAAAGGATTGTTCCTTAAACAAAACCCAATCTTTAGGATTTCACAATGCTTAATTTTCTAAAAAGATGTGGGTTCCAAAAATTTTATTATTTGGAAATCTCGGATCCAAACAAGTTTGGATTCCGAAAGTCTAATTTTCTTCTTAATATCAGGAAAACAAAGAAAGTGCCAGCAACAATACATGGTACATGGATAGTGGATGTTCCCGGCATATGATTGGTAACAAAAGTTTTTTTGAAAAGATTATCAAAACGAAAGGAGGAAAGGTAACTTTCAGAGATAATGCTAAGGGAGAGATTGTTGGTATTGGTAATATTGTTCATCTTGGTAAAACCTTGATTTCAAATGTTCTTTTTGTTAAAGGTCTTAAGCACAACCTCATTAGCATAAGTCAGTTATGTGATGAAGGTTACCTTGTGAATTTTAGGAATGATAAGTGCTTAGTTCACAATTCCAAGGAAGAATTTATTATCTCAGCTAATAGGAAAGAGAATGTCTACACTTTGAACCAAGAAGACCTCAAGTGCCAAGATTTACCTTGCCTAAGTGCAATGGAAGATCACTCCTGGTTATGGCATAGAAGACTAGGTCACAGTAATCTTAAGAACCTGTGTAAACTCTCAAAGAAGAAACTAGTTAAGGATCTACTAGAGCTTAGATTTGATTCTTCTAAAGTTTTTGATCCTTGTCAATATGGAAGGAAACATAAATCTAGTTTTAAATCAATCGGTGAAGTCTCAACAACCAATGCATTACAGTTAGTGCACATGGATCTTTTTGGTCCAACACAAACTGGAAGTATTGGAGGCAAATACTATGTATGTGTTCTAGTTGATGATTACACTAGATTTACTTGGGTCTATTTTCTAGCAAAGAAGTCTGAATCTTTTTCATATTTAAAAAGTTTTAGATCTCAAGTTAAAAATGAGAAGAACCTTCCATTGAAAACTATTTATAGTGATCATGGAGGAGAATTTCAAAATTCAGATTTTGAAACATTTTGTAGTAATAAAGGTATTACTCACAATTTTTCAGCACCTAGAACTCCTCAACAAAATGGTGTAGTTGAAAGAAGAAATAGAATTCTTCAAGAAATAACTAGAACCATGTTGAGTGAATATTCTATTGCTAGGCATTTCTGGGCTGAAGCTGTAAGTACTGCTTGCTATACTATAAATCGAGTTTTGATTAGACCTTTTCTTAATAAAACTCCTTATGAGTTATGGAATGGTAGAAAACCTAGACTATCCTACTTCAAGGTTTTTGGTTGCAAAGTATTAATTTTGAATACTAAAGATAACTTAAATAAATTCGCACCAAAATATGATGAAGGGATTTTCTTAGGATATTCCACAACTTCTAAGGCTTATAGAGTTTTTAATAAAAATACTTGTACTGTTGAAGAAACAGTACATGTAAAATTTGATGAGTCAGAACCTTTTGTTTTTAAACCATCCCTACCTTCTTCCTCGGATGTGTTTTCAAAAACTGATTATCAACCTTTGATAGAAGAACCTTATGATAAGGAAATTGTTCAAGAAGATACTTCTGAAACATTTACCCCAGAAGACTTTCTACCCTATGTTGATGAAAAGGTTTTACAAAACCCAAATCAGGTGTTTCTTAAAAATCATCCCAGTGATAGTATCATTGGTGATGTAAATCAACCTGTAAAGACTAGATGTTCCTTAAGAAATGAAGTAGAACATCTTGCATTTCTTTCCCAATTAGAACCTAAAAGCACTAATGAAGCTTTAGGTGATGATGATTGGATTAAAGCCATGCAAGAGGAACTAAATGAATTTTAAAGGAAAAAAGTCTGGACCTTGGTTGAAAGACCTAAGGAAACATATGTTATTGGAGTAAAATGGGTTTTCAGAAATAAATGTGATGAAAATGGAGTCATAGTAAGAAATAAAGCTAGACTTGTTGCTAAAGGATATAATCAACAAGAGGGAATAGACTATGAAGAAATCTATGCTCCAGTAGCTAGACTTGAATCTATCCGTATTCTACTTGCCTTTACAGCATTCTTTAATTTCAAACATTTCCAAATGGATGTGAAATGTGCTTTTCTTAACGGTTATGTTCAAGAGGAAGTTTTTGTTGAACAACCTCCAGGATTTGATGATACAAAACATCCAGATCATGTTTTTAGACTTACCAAAGCTTTGTATGGTCTTAAACAAGCCCCACGAGCATGGTATGATAGACTCACTAGATTTTTGATTCAAAATAACTATGTTAAGGGAAATGCAGATCCAACCCTTTTTAAAAATAAAGATAAGAAAAATGTTTTGATTGTTCAAATTTATGTTGATGACATCATATTTGGTTCAACTTAACAATCTTTGACTGACTCCTTTGCAAGTCTAATGAAATCTGAGTTTGAAATTAGTATGATGGGTGAGTTATCATTTTTCCTTGGTTTTCAAATTTCTCAAAAACCAGATGTAACTTACACATCTCAACATAAGTATATTAGAGATCTTCTGAAAAAGTATGGTTATGACAACACTAAGAGTATAAGTACTCCCATTGGTACCTCAAACTCTTTAGATCGTGATGAAGCTGGGAAACCAGTAGATCAAACATCTTTTAGAGGTATGATAGGAAGCCTACTATACTTAACAGCTAGTTGACCAGAATTAATGTTTTCAGTATGCTTATGTGCAAGATATAAATCCAATCCTAAGGAATCTCACTTAAAGGCAGTAAAAAGAATTTTTCGCTACCTTAAGTGAACCATGGATCTAGGATTATTTTATACTTCTGGAAATTATTTTGTTCTTAAAATCTTTTCTAATGTTGACTTTGGTGGATGTAGAATGGATAGAAAAAGTACATCCGGAACTTGTCATTTCTTAGGAGATTCTTTAGTTTCTTGGTCCTTCAAGAAGCAACATTCTTTAGCACTCTCCACTGCTGAAGCTGAATATGTAGCAGCTAGAAGTTGTTGTGCTCATGTGTTGTGGATTCAACACACACTCACAGACTATGGCTTGAGTTTTACCAAAACTCAAATTTTGTGTGATAACACAAGTGCCATTTCCCTTAGTAAGAACCCTGCACATCACTCTCGTGCAAAACACATAGATATTAGGCATCACATTCTTAGGGATCACACACTTAAAGGAGATATTATTCTTCATTTTATCGGAACGCAAGATCAACCTGCTGATATTTTCACAAAATCTTTGCCTTCTGATAGATTTGAATATATCAAACAGATGTTAGGGATGATAACCGTAAGGTAATTTTCCTTAAGTAACTTTCTGTTGAAAAAGTATCCTTACAGCAATAAACTCCTTTTCATAGGGGGAGTACATTTGATTGTTAGTTTAACAAAGTTTTTTCAAAGTTTATTTTCAAATTTTTCGGAACGAAGATTTCCGGAATCGAATTTCCGGAACTATAATTTTCTAGAATGGAAATTTTCGTACAAAATACTTCTGGATTGAAAGTGTTTGTATTGGAAAACATTCGGAATAGAAAATTTCGTACTAGTATTTTCATAATGGAACTTTCGTACTAAATCTTTCATAATAAGTTTTTCATTTTCAAAATTTCATAATGAATTTTTCGTACTATGTTTTTCCTTACTAAGTTTTTTTTTGTACTGAGTTTTCCGTAATGAGTGTTCCATAATGAGTTTTTCGTACAAAGTTTATTTTCCATAGTGAAGCTTTTGCAACCTCTCTCTTCTCATAATAAAGTTTTTTTTCATATGCATTTTTATTTTACCCATTATGAATAATCCTCCTAAGCCAATCCGAAAGGTATGATTACCTTACCCAAGTTTTCGTAGTCATATTTTACTTGCTGGTATTTTCTTGTATTATGATTTCGGATTATAGTTTTCTTAATTCCTTTTTTTAATAAAAACTTCAAAAAGATCATATTCATGTTTTCAACCGTCAGATCTGATCTCAATTTCTCACAACCGTTAGATCAACTGAGGAAGTTGAACCGTCATCTCATTGCCTATATAAAGGGGACAAGAATACTCGTCCCACATCGGTTCTCAAGCTCTCGCGTCTCGAATCTCTACCTCTATATTTTAAGGCCGTTCCGAACTTCAGTTGTCTCCGTTTTGATCTTCTCAAAGGTTTTCAAATCCGAATGTCTGTGGAAGTATCTTCTCATGATATGTCTTCAACTAAGCCGATCTCGAAGTGGTTATTTTATAGATAGTGGCTAGTTCATCCGGATTTCTTCAACAAGTATGATTCTCTTATTTCTAAGAATATCAAGCTTAATGGTTGGGAAGATGTTGCGATGTCAAAACCCGGGAACCAAGATAGAGTGTATTCAGACTTACTTGTTGAATTCTATGAGACAGTTTCTTTTCTTCAGGAAGATGGAAAGGACAAATTGTCTTTTAAGTCTTATGGGAAGACTTATAAACTTTCATATGCCAAGGCAGCCAGCTTGGTAGGCCTAAAGAATGAAGGTGAAGCTGAGTTTGTTTCTCATGTATTTCCGGATTCTAAAGGTATCTTCGACAAGGAAAAAGCTTTAGAAACTCTCGGACTTTCTGATGACAAGGCTCCGAAGATTGAAAGTCTATCCAGAAATTTCCAGATTCTAGAGCTATGGGTACAAGGGCTTATCGTACCAAAGAAAGGTGACAAATATATCTTGAAGAAGAGTGAGATATATATCATAGATTTTCTGATAAATCTGAGGAAGTTTATCTTGATGAAGCACATTCTTATCACTCTTGAAAATTTGAAGAAAGGAAATCTGAGAGCTCAGATTATCATGTATCCAGCAATCCTCTCGAATTTGATAGTTCGGTGCCTATTGTCTTTCAAGGAGGCTTGAAAATCTAAGCCAAGAGTTTGCAAGATTATGCTGGTGAGCGATGGTACTCTTAAGAGAATGCTTGTAGCTTTTGAGAAGGAGTATGAACTGTTTATTGATTTACCTGCTCAAGGAGAAGCAGTTCTGAAAGATGATGATCCGGAATCCTCTAAGAAAGTAAGGAAGAGAAAGCTGAAAGAAGTGGAAGTAGAAGCAGAGAATCCTAAGACTAAGGAATTCCATTCCACACCTCCAAAACCAAAGAAGAAGAAATACTATCCTCATGATGTTTTTGCGAAGTGGAGAGCAGATAAAGAGAAAAGGAAAGAAGGGGATCCACAGTTCGGTTTGAACCCCGCGGAAGCTAAAGCCTTAAAGGAGAGAACTGCTGATCAGCTTGAAAAACAAGTAAAGGAAAAGAAGCTTGAGAAGAAGATGTCTGAGGATGAGGTAGCTAAGACTTTGTTGCAATTCAATGAGATGGTTTCAGCAACTATTCCTGTTCCGAGATCTTTCTCCTTGGAATCTCTACCTGAGACTCCAGGCAAAAATTTCGTTGCTCTGGAAGAAGCTGTTGCTAAGAATACTGAGGAAGTAGAGCAAGTTGAGCAAGTGGAACAAGAAGAAGATGGTGCTGAAGGAAGTGGTGAAACCAGAGATGTGCTGAAACTAGTAGATGATTACTAGGGGACACCTTCGGAACACTTATCACTCCAAACTTCAGAAGCTGAATCTTCGAAGCTAGTTACTCCAGCAATGGAAGAAGAGAAAGGAGAAGAAGAAGTCACTTATCATGGAGAAGAAGAACTTCTTTTACTTGATGTTGCTCAGAAGGATAACGTAGGGGTTCATATTCAAGAAGTTGCTGATGAGGAAGATAATGTTGTTCAAGTTTCTGATAGTGAGAAGAGAACTCCAGAACATGATTCAATTCCGGAAAAAGTCAAGGGAAAGAAAATTATTGCTGATACTCCGAGCTTAGAAGTGATAAAGAGGAAGGAAGTTGGTAGTTCTTCGAAAACAAAGCTTGACCTTATTGAAGAAGAAATTTCTCCAAGCAAAGTTTCAGATTCGGAGTCATCCTCTGTGGGGCATGACTTTGTTGTCCAGTCTTTAAAGAAGTTGGTGGGATCCATTCCAAAATTCTCTAGTATTGATTCAAGATGTCAGATGCTTCAACATGCTTTGAATCAGAAAACTGACTCCGTATCTGTGGTTATGGACAAGTGCGTTGAGATTGAGGCTCAGTTCAAAACCTTTTTTATTGGCTACGAAGCTCATAGAAAATCTTGCAAGAGGATGACAAATTGGTCGAAGAAGACTGTTGAAGAGATGAGATTATTTGATGAGTTTCAAGACAATGTCAAGGATGCCTTTGAGACTGAGGACAAGAAGATAAATGACCTGACTTCATCTTTTGAAGAGAAGCTGACAGATGAAAAGAACATCCGGATTCAACAAGTAAGAGATCTGAATGGGAAGTTAAATTCTGTTTCTCAGAACTGGAAATTTGAAAGAGATCATCGGATTGAGTTTGAAGTGAAGATGAAGGCTTAGGAACAAAAGTTCAAAGCTCAGGAAGAAAAACTTCAAGCCCATGAAGAAAGAATTGAAGCTCAAAATGCAAGAATAGTGGTCTTAGAGAAACAAGCTGAAGAAGATCATAAAGACCTGAATAAGATCAAGACTATTCTTAAGGGGCTCATGTCGAAGGAAAAAGATCCGAAATAACTAAATCTGATCTTTTTGTTGTATCTAATTTTATTTGTTCCCGAGATTTCAAACTTATTGAAATTTGTTCTTGTCGTTCCTTTCGCTACTAATGTTTCAGGTACTTTGTTATTTTTTCCCATTCCCTCGATTTCTTTTTGAAAATCACAATGGGGGAGAATGAAAAGATCCTTAAGAAAAAGAAGAAATTTTATCTAAAGGGGAGAAGGAAAAGATCCTTAAGAAAAAGAAGAAAGGTTATCTAAGGGGGAGTTTTTTTCATCAAAGAAGACTTTATTTTTCATAATGAAATGTCACTCCGGAAATCTAGAATACGATCCTTAGAGTTTCAAAGCCTAAGGGGGAGTTAGTCGTATTCATCAATATCCTTAAAGCAAAGGGAGATAAGCTTTATTATTTTTTCTTTCTTCCTAGAATTTATTTTTCGTAAGGATGTTTGTGCTTTCCAAAAAGGGGGAGATTGTTGAGTCAATAAGGTTTTCCTTATGACTATTCCATTCCTTCTTGTTTTGAAAATCACAAACGCCTTATCTTTAGCAAAATTGATTTTATAAGGAAAATTTCTTTTCTAAGGAAACTTGCTTTTATAAGGAAAATTGCTTTTATAAGGAAAATCGCTTTTGTAAGAAAAATTATTCTTATCATATTTTCATCCAGATTTTTCTTAAGTATGAGATTCGGATTCACTTTTAGTTTCTCGGAATTACTTGAAACTTTGATATGAAGTATTCTGTTTTAGGATCCGAATTCTGGACAAGAACTGTAATAAAGTTTCACTCCGAAATCCAGAATGAGAACTGTGATAAATTTTCATTCCAAATTCCGGATACGAACTCTGATTAATTTCTACTCCAGATTCAGGATAACGAATTCTTGTGAAGTTCGATGACTAATTCTCATTACGAATTCTAATGACTAATTCTCATTACGAATTCTAATGATGAATTCTCATTTCTAATTCTAATGACGAATTCTCATTACGAATTATAATGATGAATTCTCATTGCGAATTCTGATGACGAATTCTCATTAAGAATTATAATGATGAATTCTCATTCCGAATTCTCATTCTGAATTCTCCTATCAAACAAAATCTGATCATCTCTGTTTTATA
The DNA here is from genome assembly GCA_963277665.1 of Viscum album. Classification (NCBI taxonomy): domain Eukaryota; kingdom Viridiplantae; phylum Streptophyta; class Magnoliopsida; order Santalales; family Viscaceae; genus Viscum; species Viscum album. The sequence goes on along the minus strand of OY728123.1, from coordinate 427,077,684 downwards.
CACACTGGATTAATTCAGACTCCGAAAAATATTTTGGTTAGAATCCGAACTTTTATTTTTCTTACACTCCTATAATTTTTCTACTCTATTATTTTCATTACACTCCGAACCTTCACTCCGAAGCTTTCATTCCGAACTTTTATGTTAGATTTTAAAACGATGTCGTACATTCTGTTACAATTGTTTTGTTATAAAACGATGTCATCGATTTTTTTATAAACTAACTGTTGTCTAAGTGACACGTGTACAGGTCCCTCCGATCTTTAAGGAAAATATGACCGTTGGAGAAGGAGCCGACCTTACCTATAAATAGGAGCTCATTTGAAAGAGCTTGGTGCTGTTGCAAGTGCTGAAAGGCTGACAGATCTTCGACTCATGTGATTACATGCTTGAAGTGATTTATAGAGAGAGAGGCTCTTATTAACTCTCAAAGATTCGTGCGACTCCGAATGTTGATGATTACATTCGAGGACTTCCGGGGATAGGAAGATAGAGGTGCCTACTACCTTGAAGTTCGAGGGCTTCCTTGCAGAGGAAGACAGAAGTTACCAACTACCTTGAAGTTGAGGGCTTGCTGGAATAGCAAGACAGAGACTCTGATCTTAGTATCGAGGGCTTACCCTGGTGTGGGTAAGACATACTTTCTTGAAAGTATAAATCAAGGGTCCCCTATCCAAGGTTGTTGGATACCCATCTCTTTGGGTTAAAAGACTTATATCTTGTTACTTGTAGTTTAACTACTTGTTTTTATTTCCGCTGCATTTTGTATCTTAAGGAAAGTATAACTTTCTTATACTTACTTACTTTTACTCTGATTCATTTAGATTCTATAAGCTTTAAGATAGAATCTCATATTGTAACTCTTGTTAAGTTTCAATTTCCGGAACCATATTTCCGGAACCCACTTTCGAAATCTCATTCCAAGTTTTCATTCGGTGTTAGAGGTGTTGTGAATTTGCTTAGTTTAACTTTGTTAAACTTAGCCCTTTCCTTTTCTTAAGGAAAATATAGTTAATCGTAACTAACTTTAAAGGTTCCAAAGGAATTTTTAAAGTATACAATTCACCCCCCCTATTGTATATTGAGCATCTACATCATTATTTCGATCCTACATATACTCCTGGGAAGGAGAACTTAGTAGCTCATGATCTCAGCAGGAGGTCTGGAATCCAGCTAAATGGAGAGGCGAAGGAGCAGCTAGCCGTGTTGCAGATATCATTCATGGATAGAGATGGGGAAGCCTTTCTACAGTGACTCACAGTCACTCCTCCACTACTTCAGCGGGTCAGAGAGGCACAACGTGGGGATGTTGACTGTGAGAAGCGACAAGCTCAAATTTCCATAGGGCAGGCACCTGATGGATTTTCTATAGGTGGAGAGCATGTCATCCTTTTCAGGGGATGTACCATTATACTAGCTGCATTACTGGAGGAGGTGCTGAGGTAGTTTCACACTTCCCCTCTAGCGGTACATCCTGGAGTGGCGATGATGTACCAGGACCTCAGACGAAGCACTGGTGGCCGAGTATGAAGAAGGATGTGGCAGAGTTCGTTTAATGATGCATGACCTTGCAGTAGGTGAAGGTAGTGCACCAGGTACCAGCAGGCTTGGTAACACCTTAGAGGTCCTGGAGTGGAAGTGGGACGAGGTATCTATGGATTTAGTGATAGGGATTCCACGTACTTCCAGAGGTCACGACTACATTTGGGTGATTGTTGACTGACTCACAAAGTTGGCCCACTTTCTACCTATCATGGAGCAGGGCTCAGTGGAGAGCTTGAGACGCCTCTACCTTCAAGAGATCATACAGATTCATGGTGTTCCATGGACTATCATCTCTGATCGAGATGCTCGCTTTACTTCCCGGCTTTGGAAGGGGTTGTAGGAGGAATTTGGGAAGCAGCTACGCCTGAACACCGCCTTTCACCCACAGACAGATGGTCAGACGGAGAGGACCATTCAAACTCTCGAGGACATGCTCTGTGCATGTGTCCTTGACTTTGGTCGTAGCTGGCAGGATCACCTACCCTTGGTGGAGTTTTCATACAACAATAGCTACCACTCCACCATCGGTATGGCACCATATGAGGCATTTTACGACCGACCTTGCAAATCACCTCTGTGTTGGAAAGACCCTGGGGAGTCAGCACTTGTTGGACCAATGATGGTCCAGGCCATGACAGAGAAGGTACAGATCATCCAGGAACGGATGAGGACTGCTCAGAGCTGACAGAAGTCCTATGCTGATAGGAGGCGGAGAACACTAGAGTTCGAGGATGGTGACCACGTTTTCTTACAGGTCTCAACTCGACGTGGATTACGGAGATTTGGTCGGGGCTGTAAGTTATCTCCACGCTTCACCGACCTATTCCAGGTTCTCAGTAGGATAGCCGAGGTGTATTATCGCATGGATCTTCCACCTCAGTTGCACCGGGTGCACAACGTCTTCCACGTATCTTAGCTGAGGAGATACGTGCATGACACGACGCATATCATTGATCACAGGTAGTTAATCGTCGATGACGGGGCAACATTTGCGGAGGTCCCGGTGGAGATCGAGGATCGACAGGATTGGGTCCTATGTGGACGGTCGATTCCCCTAGTGCACATCAGGTGGCAGCACAGGAACCTCTAGGATAGCACATGGGAGCAGGAGGCTCAGATGCGTGCACAGTACCCTCATTTGATTCCCCAGTTTATGATGTATCTTTACGGGGGCATAAGGACCTGAGGTGGGAGTAATCTAATGACCAGTAAATTTCAAGGAATTTTTTTCTTTAATTTCTTGAGATTTTACGAGTGTAGAGTTTCTTATGGCACCTGATTCCGAGGCTCGGTGTTCCCGTAAACAATTTCTGAAGTTTAGCTCGGGTACATCCAGTGAATGGACGAGCGGGTTTTTCTAACTTTTGAACTGGTGCTCAGAATTGAAATCTGAGGGCACCGATGAAACCACATCGCCGATAATTGCTTAATATGACCTTTCCTGAAGGTGTGTTTTCTCAGGAGTTGTTAAAAATTGAGGATTGAATGTGAAGTAAAAAAATTGTGGTAAAATTTTATTTTATTTATCTAAAGGTTATATCCTACATGGGGTAGTTGGGGTGGGACCCACATGAAACTAACTACCCATGTTAGGATATTTGTGCGGTGGGGCCCACATGAGACCCACCCCATCACATTCCTTTAACTCCTCTAAAACCCCCTTTTAATGTTGGAAAATCCCCATTTAATTTCTGTATTCCTTTAATTAAGTAACTCACCCTCTTTCCCTCTTTATTTCATGCCAACTCACATTAAATTAATTGATTAAACCTATTCAATTAATTTAACTAAGAGTTTGAATTTTATTTTTTGAATGCAAGGAATATTATAATAAAATAAGAGTAAGTCTTATTTTATTTGGGGTTGGGATTGTTGTGTTGAGACTTTTCGGAGAAGAGCTCTATGTTCCTTTGAAGAACTCATCCTCCTGTGAAGAACGCTAATTCTTCGACGATGAACGTCGACTCAGCAACCCCGGATTCTCCATCCCCTTCCACCTCCACTATAAGGGAGGAGACACCGAAGCGGGAGTTCTCCAACGACGCACAATCATCTTCTTCTCTCCTTGATAAAAGAGAAGATGACATTTCCTCGGGTGCACACTGTCGACGCTAGAAATGACACCATATTTTTTCGGCGCTTGAGAACCACAAAATTCTTGGCGAGGTAGGGGTTATTTACGTTCGTGATTAATTTAACTGTCTTCGTTAATTAATTTGACTGATTTCTATCATTATAACGGGAGGAGATCGGACTGCACAAACACGGTCGAACCTCCTCCACTTTCCATTGTTGATCTTCGAAGTTGTTAAAAGCGAAGGTGGCGCAGTGCCATTGCACCGCGTGAGGATGACGAGGACCACGGCCGGAGTGGGCCGCGGTGGAGGGGCGCGGCGCCATTGGGCCGTGCCAGTCGGGGAAAACCCGCGGCCTTAGGCCGCTACGGTTCAGCAGGGGGCAGCAGGACAAGCCTGCTGCCGGTGTTCCAGGAGGCGGGACCCCCACCGGGTCCCACGAGGCTCAACCGACCGGCCATAATGGCCGGCCGTTTTCCAGAAAGATCGGGGATTGAAACCCACTGCTATCTCGTAGGGTAGACCCCACCTGGGTCCGCCGATTCGGTGTCAAGGGGGAAGCACTCCCCCTTCACACCCTGTGGCTAGCTCAGAGCCGAGCCGTAGGCCACGCCCAGCGATGGGATGGGCCGCACCCGGTGGCGGGACGGGCCTCGCCCAACTGGGCCGGACCCGTTTCGGGCGGACCCAGGGGGTATCGGGCCGGGTCAGATTGGGCCCGAACCCCTATTCTTAGACAGATTTTTTCAACCTCCCATATATTGCTCCAATCAATGCACTGTCAGTTGCGTTGGGATCCTTGGAACAAGACGGTCGTTTCGGTATATTACACTCAAGATTTTGGTAATGTTTGGGTACATCCGGGTTGGTTCAAACCCGAAACCAACCAGGCCCTTGGAGTGGAAACGCATATAACTTAACGACCAGACATCCGAATGACGTGTTGTCGATCACGTTGTTTTATTCTTAATGAGATGGTTCAATTGGCTTACTCCGTTCGAGGTTTGGACACAACTGGAGTACGATCGGGTTGATTTTAACTTAAAAACCAACCGGGCCCCTGGGACGAAAATGCCAACAACTCTCAGATCGGGCGTCCGATTGAATCACCATCTGTCTCGTTCAGTTTCTATTGACGATATAGAACATTGTGATACATCAACTCTGGACATCGTGACAGTTGATGTATCGACCCCTTGGCTTGTGGATCGGACCCTCCCGGAATCGAGCGTGCTGTGTGCGGGAACCCTAGAGCTGGCTGCGACTGCGACGACGATGACGTCTATACTAGGATCCTACGTGGGTTCGGTAGGGAGGACGATTGTACTTGGATCCTCCATGGGTTCGATAGCGATGAAGACTATACTTGGATCCTACATGGGTTCTTCAGCGATGGTTACTGTCCTTGGATCCTATATGGGTTCGGCTGCGATGACTTCTATACTTGGATCCTACGTGGGTTCGGCCGGGGAGATGATTCAGAGGCTACATCAATCATCTCCACCCCTCTTCGTGAGTAGTATACCTGTGTGAGATGAGTCTTTCCTTTGAAACATTATTTTCGTTATGATTGAATTTCTATCCTATGTGGATTGGATTATGCTATCCTGTGTGGATTGGGTTGTATTTTCCTGTGTGCACTAGATTGAACTTGGGCTTGTGAGTTGGAGCAGAACTGGAATTGATGACTTAGGTATATGTATGGGCATATACCTATGTAGAGTTTCTTGATACTTCGTGATTGTATCTTTCCTTTGTGGTGTATACTTTGTGGATTCTGGGAGACCTTCAGGAGTCTCAAGGTCCCTAATGAGTATCGTATACTCACCCCTACACGGGCTATGCCCACATTACATTATGTTGGTTGCAGACGACGGACAATGCTGATCGTGGTTGTGGCTTGTGGAGCGGGACGGTACCCGGAGGTGGACTATCAAGTGGGACGTACACGGAGTGGATGACTGGACTCGAGGAGCCTGCGAGACTATCTGTAGCCACCCTTCAGGTGGGATAGATGGAGGATGACTCAGTTGTTGATGATTTACTTTATTGCTGATGTACTTTCCTTTTAGTTGTACTATACTTTCAGTTGGTTTTGTATTCTGGCCCATTTACTTTCCATCACTTACTTTTGTACTCAGTTTACTTAGTGTTTACTTCATCTTGCATACTCTGTGGTGTTTGTTTTCTTATATAAAGGAAATTCCTTCCCTTTTATCGGTATTTATGCCTTTGGTTCTAGTTGCCAGTCCCTGGCATATGGAAGGTGGGTTTGGGGTAGTCACGACACGGGCCACGAGGACGAGTCGTGACATCACTTTTCCAATTTTAAAATACTCATGAAATTTTTTCTTCTACTATAGAGTGTCAGATGGGTGAAGATTTTTTTCGTATTTGTTTCTTGTATCTGTGTGATAACTAAATTACATTACAATATCCACACATCCATATTGGTTCTAAAACCTCATAATGATTATAAATTACTATAAATATTTCAAAGTCCATGATTCATATTTCATGTATTGATACAACACCATATATGGAATTTTTAAGTCATTCATGGTCTTTAAAAAATTACCTACATTCATTTAGATAGACACGCATTCTTTCAAATATCATAACCATTGAATATAGAATTTTTTAGTATCATATGTTATGCCAGGAATCTCATTATCTTTTAAAATAATATCATTAAAAAGATTAAGTATTTCAATAATTATAGTGAGACAAAATACATTCCCATTTTTAAATTTATATAGATTCAGTATGGCTGATAATGTGGTATATTTAGTATAATAAACATACAATGTAATGTTTTTATATATCTTTAACATCTCATGTATATTTGGGAAATTTTAATGATCACATTCAACTTATATGTTCATTTTATCAATATGATCTTTATGATCATTAATAATAATAATAATAATATCCTCGATAAAATCTTTGTCACCATTCACACTATCATATTAGATGATCTATATACCATAATTTAATCACGGTCAGTGACTACATTCAGTTCATCCCATGTTTAGTCCAAAATTTATAATTTCAATCTATTATATAATAGATCAATTGTTCTTCTAGATCTTATGGACTAATTAGTTTTTGAGTATTAATAATTTACTCTTATTAAATATATGATATTTTGTAAATAAGATCTATTATATAACCAGAACCTCATATTATTTCCTCATAAGATTGATATCCATCAATTTTCAATGTATATTTGTTAAATATGATTAATTAATTTTCTTATTTAACATTAAATAAGTAAATAAAATGAAGGTATGTGATTAAATTCCTTGAAGGATATTTTTAGTACATTCACATACACACACAAAAAGTCAACATATATGATATTAATTATTATTGAATTAATTTTTTTAGAACATTTAAAGATGAAGAATTATATGATTAAAAATTATAACATAATTTATTTATTTTATTCCATGCAAACACATATCATAATTCATTCTATTTTTGTAATGGATTCATTGAGAGAGGTAATTCACTCTTAGCCACTATTAATGTGCACAAAAAACTTTTGTATTTTTACAATTGGATAAGTATTGGGGTATATATTATAATTTATCATTATCAGAACTTATTTGAAAAGAAATCATATATTTTTATCTATGTTTTAGTAGTGTTTTAATGAATAAGGTGTGATAAAACATTTTAATAAAGTCATTAAAATTTATTAAAACTCTTTAAAAGGAAGGAATAATGTGTGAAATGCCATTTAAAGTTCATTAAATAATCATTTATCAACCATATAAAAAATACACCAGACAATAGATCATTTAAAATACTCATATAATTAATAGAAGTAAAATAAGATTAAACTAATGTAAAATTTCATTATATAAATCATAAATTTCAAAAATCAACTCAAACTTAATGCCTATAATCTCACGTACCTCAAAAATAATTTTTAAATTTTTATTATAATAGAAATCCTCTCATAATAAAATCCACAGCTTATAAACCCAATTTCTAACATTCCAACTCAAATAGATTTTCAAAATTTCATACTATATTTCCTTAATAAATAATATAAGATCAACATAAACATCAAATTTAATCATAAATCATGTGTTTACATTAAATAAATATATATTTTGAAACTTATGAATGTGTGGGTATTTGACCAAAGTGACAATACAAGGAAGTGAAAAAATATAGGGGAATAAAAAATATATTAATAACTACTAAAAAAACATGAAAATAGCAATCTCATGCAGTGTGAAACAGTGGTTAAGGAGAAGAATATTAGAAATGGATCCAAACACACAAGTTATTCGGAAGAAAAAAATATGCACTAAATAATTTTATAAATAAATGAAAATAATATTCTAATATCATATCCTTATTTTTGAGCGGTTGGATTCATCTAAAATGATCCATGATGTAACAGTAGTGTTTGGATTCCATTAAAATCTTGAAATATAAGAAGATAAGAGATATCTATTAGCGTTATTATTATGATTGGACTAGATTTGATCACAAAGATGGGAAGGGTTGAATCAGTGATCCTCTTTTATCATCTTAGTTTCTCCTTCTTAAACTCAACCACATGAATAAGTAAATGTTTTTTTCCACTTTTTATAATCTCTTAACCTTTTATAATATGAAAAAGTTAAATATTAATCAAATCCCAATTTATTTACAAGGTTCAAAACCTATTACTACACCTTTACATCTTGGTTTCACCCCCAATATGGATTTACTTCATGAAAAAAAAATATTGTTTATGACAATGAGTCCACAGTATTTCACATCGATAATACACTGGAGGACATAATTTCCATACAATAATGTAGATTTAATGCAAGAAATATCTCAGGTGTTTCCCCCTCCATATATAGGGGAATTAAAAAATACTATGCATGTAATCATTCTTTATGATATTCAATCGTCATTGGGGTTCGATTTCTATTATTGAGACTTACTACAGATTCTAAGAGAAATTGATCCTTTTACCTTTATATAGAGAGTATCATACCTCAATTTCTCTTCATACATATGTCCTTCCTCATGAGAACTACTTTATTCCCTCTCCCCTAAATTCTTCTTTTTATACTACTCTGTTTTCTCATGAACATATAGAGTCTCTCACTATGTTCATATAATGATGTCATCGAACCTCCTTGAAATAAAAAAGTTTCATCGTAAGAATTTGGTTGTAGATGAGAAATAAATTCTCACATTTAACCTCTTTCTCAATGAAGTGTGGATTAATTATCTAATAAATCAAAGCTATTCAATGTTTTCTAACTATTTCTAGTTCTAATTGAATCATGTTCTAAAACCATGACATATTATTATTAAACCAATGAGGAACCATATTAGCATTATCATAGTCAATTATCAAAATCTCCATGTGTCACAAACTGAGACAAATTTTACCATGGACTGGTGTAGAACTTCTGGTAGTTTTCCCTGCCAAATGAAAATAACTATGGGTTTGGTACTCAACATCTAGTCCTTTTAACATGTTATGAACCTTTCAATCAGAAATTCATTCACCGCATGCGTGGGTATTCATATTTCACTCATTATTAACAACATTTCATCACCAATTCAACATGACCTACACCAGCACCCAACCCCCATTTTTGGAATCCTTGTTTCTAATATGTGGAAATCACAAGCACCATGGAATGCACCATAGGCATAGTCAACCCTGTTTTTTCCTTCCCAAAAACCATGTAGAGATACACCTAGAATACTACTTCCAATATGAACATATTTGGTAAAGGCATGATGTATAGTTGAACTATGTGATCACCATGAGAACAAAAATAGGAGGTTTACCTTTCCATCTTTCCATTTGGGACTTTACTTCTCACTACACCTTATGTAATGGGAATGTAATTATCATAGATTCTTGTCTAGATTCACCAAAACCACCTCTAATGCTTGGAATTTACCATATTAAGTTGTCTCAACACACTATGCCTCTTGATAAGGAATGGTTCTCATTAATAACTCTAAGAGGATATTTTCCAATATTCAAACATTTTTTTAAAGAATTATATTACATGAGACACAATACTTTTGGAATGAAAACAATATCTTCACTTATATTTTTCTAACAATACTTTTCCACAACTGAATATCACATCTTCAGCATCAAAATCACTACTCCACCATTTGGAAAATAAAATTAAATTGTCAAATAATGGGGCTTATGATACTTTGGTATAAAACATATCTCCTCCTAAAATATTAAATTTAAATAAATATTAAGCTATCACATGTTTCCTTAGCATGGGGTGTTCGATCAATCAACTAAAATATTACGTGGGAAAACCCGGTGTAGATAAAAGGGATATATAATCATGGTTATATAAGATGAATATAAAAACTTATAATGTCATAAAATGATCATAAAATCAAAAATTATCTACATCACGGTGAGTTGGATATATTTAACATGATTTTACTACAAACATCTCAACACACGTTTAAAACAATTCAAGTGAAATAAGATAACTCCTATTTTTTCTAACTAGAATATCAAATAACAACCATACCTTGATGAATATGTTCAACATACTCATAAAAATGAAGTGAAATAGATATTACCATACCTAATTTACATAATTTTTATATTCTCTAGAAATTATAGGTTTGAAAAATTTCATCTAAAACGAGACCCCATCACGGGATATTATAAAGACCCTAATTCCAATAACCCCATGTCAGTGGTTACATTATATTATTATAAATATATATAAGAAATCGCATACAAAATGATTGAGTAGTTTAAAATTCTTAGTAAAATAGATTCAAACATGAAATTCTTATTAAATTTCAAAACCGAAGATACAACATATTATTTTATTCAGGAATGTCATTATTACCCTTATCATATTTTTATATAACAATAATAAGACACATCCTAGAATCTTGGGGAAAATAAAACATATTAAAGGGGTGAGATTAAATTATTAGTAAGGGTAAGTGTAAAACGTATTCTGTAATGAATAAATAATTAAATCCTTATGGGAATGAAAATTACTGGAAAAAAACCCATTTAAACACTAAATTGAGCATACTATAGTAGGAATAAAGGACAGGCAAATAAATCTATATAAATAATCAATGGATCTTGAAAATATCCATAAATATTATAACTAAAAAAATAATCACATGGAAATCAATATCTAATCTCATTATGTTGTAATTTATAATCCTAGAGATCAGAAACCAATTTTTGAAGCATTGTACAAGTCATCTGATATCAAATGGGTCTCTCCTCATCCATAACGCAATTTATATTATCACATGAAGCCTGCCAATGCATAATGGGTCTATAGCTTACCCCACTAGTCCCACACAACACCCATGAATTCCAAATATTAATAAAACATACAATAGAATATACATGACTTAATAATCAATAATTAAAAATATTGTAAGAACTGTCATATGAAATGTCAATAATTTATCCATGAAAAGTGCTCATGAACCATCCAAATAAATAAGGAGGATTGTATAATTAGATTATATCCTCAAAATTATATTAAATTTTTTTAAAAAGATTTAAATACTTTATAATTTTCAAAAAAAAATTATTTATAAAAATAACCATTCTACATGGAAAATCAATTTTGAAAACCTAAAAACTAAACAATCAATATTGAAATCATTTTCATTGAACGTAAAATTGAAAACATAAAAATTATGTTTAAATGAATTGAGGTTTTATGATGGTGGGATATTATTTTTATTCCTAAAAAATAAAAAAAATATTCCATTCAATCTTTTGAATGAAATGCCAAAATTACCCCCTTTAAAAAAAATATGAATATTTCATTAAATTATTTTGTAAAATTAGAAGCATGGGTAAAAGTGAATTTAATGAATCAATATGTAATTGTAAAAAATTTAATTTTTTTTGAAGACAATGAAATATATTTAAAATATATTTCTACTAAGAGTTAAAAATAAATAATCTCTAATAATTATGAGATTTTGAAATTATACCATACCACATTAGTCCTTTGATTCTCAATCCCGATGAATGAAATAACTTCAAATTAGAATTTAAATACCATAAAAATGAAGATATTCTAGATATAAAAAATTAACGTGGAAGTATATACACAACATAAAATAATAACGTGGTGAATACGACATAAGTCTCCCACAATCAAGAGTGAGAAGGGAAAACTCTTACCTCATATTTGACATCCCTCATAAGTAATTTTAACAAACATTACATCAAATTTAGATTTATTATACTTACATAAAGTATATATATATATATATAATCATAAATAGAATATAGAGAGAGAAAAATGTTATTAAATATTTTTATATCATATATATTCAATGTATATATATTTATAATCATCCATAAAATATAGATATTGAAAAATGAATTACACCGTTTATGGAGAAAGTGGGTTATATGTACACCTGAAAACTCTTTTCATTTCTTTAAGGATGGAAATAAAAAAATATAAATAATAATTAAACTTTCCAAAATAAGTTTTATGTCATATATATCATATATACTAGTTGGTTTCAAATTTATAACCATCCATGTAAAGTGGTGATTAAAAACTGATTACACAGCTATATGGAGATGACTAGCCATACAGAATAAGACTTTTTAGATTTATAAAGGTTGTATAAGAGATAAAATATGGTATTAAGATCGACATAATAACAGATAATTATATTTATGATACTATATTTATTATATTAGGATGGATACACCCATTTAGAGTAAATAGATGAATAAATATACTTAAAATCGTCAATAAAGGCGATTACCACTTCTTGGGTGAACTAACATTAGATATATTCTTATGGGAACTAGGGGTGATCTTTTATGTGGTCAAGAAACAAAATAAAATGTATAAGGGTGGTTGAAAGAGAAATTTTTAGGGTTTTGTTGAGCTATATGGATCGTTGTGGTGTATTGGAGTAAAGGAAGGGTTGTCCTTTTACAATTAAAGACATAGGAACATTTTGAATTTATTGAAAAAGTAAAATATAATATGACTATTGTAGATAAAATTGATTAAAATGATAATGAATTCATGCCTAGGGTTCGATAAGATTTAAATATCATCAAAAATATATTTTTTATTAGTTTAAGGTCTATTTTAAACCATATATTTTAGTTTAACCCCTTAATTAACCTATTTCGACAATAAATGTGGAAATATATTATTCACATTTAATGTGTTATAACATTATATATATGATAACTATATACTTATATATGAAAAATATACGAAATTTTAGACCATATATTATCATATTTTCCCCATTTTGTTTTGTTTATAAATTTTTAATAATTTAATAAAATATTATATTCATTAAATTTCATTTAAGTCAATTTCGAAATTGTTCATTTAATTTGAATTGAAATAAAAATAGAAATAGTTTTAAAAAACAAAGAGTTATTTTTGAGATTAATAATATGTTACATAAATCTAGATAATTCATGGGACACATTATCTAATTCAAATCAGATCACTTTAATTATTTTTATAATCATTTGTTTGTAAATTAAATAATTATTGTGTCCGTGTTATGTAAGCATTTAAAGGTAGTAATTTCATCATGGAAAATTTAAAATAAATTACCATGATGAATATTAATAATTTATATTTCAAAATAGTTTTAAAACCAAACATATCCTCTATTTATACATATGTTTAAAATACATTAGTTATTGAAAAAAGAGTGTGTTATTTTTGAATTTTCATTATATTAAATAATATAAAGGTCATACACTCATCCAAATATGAAAAAGGTCATATAAAATAATATTGGATGTTTATAGGTTTTATGGACTCGTATAGTAAAATTAATTCACATTTTTGGGTCATTTGTTATTCTTTATAATTTTAATATAACCTTCATTATCTTATTTACCCATTACTGTGGAAACAAAATTTACTAAGGTAATTATTCATAATGAAATAATATGAGGGAAATTTTAAATAAATTTGGACATCTTGATTAAAAATATTTAATCTATTTTTAAAAATTTAATTCCTTTAATTTGATGAAATTAATTTAATATTCAAATAAAAAACAATGTAAAGTTATTTTCCTGAAAAAATGATTTCTTTGTATAATAATATTATTATAGAAAATTAAAGAGAAAAAATCAATCATGTGAACATAATGTGAATATTAAATATATTAAACTAGATATTTTAATTTGAAATAACATTAAAATAAAATGAGACATTTTAAATATTTGAAACAATAATATTGTTTTTAATAAAAATGGTATTTTTCACTATTTACTAGAAAATCAATCTTTTCAAAAAAAATTGAAAAAAAACTCAAGATACTATTTATATTATGTTTTCAAAACTTATATTTATTTTAAAAAATAAATTCTGTAAAATACCTATAAAATAAGAACAAAATTTCAAAAAAAAGTAATCTAAATAAATTTTAAAGAGTACATTTGTGTTACTGAAGATTTAATGCTTATTTAGCAAGAATTAATCAAAAATATTCATTTAGTAGGACCTAAAAATCATTCATAACATGGTCTATCCTATTCATAATATCCAATTTAAGAGTTAGCTTATAATGGTAATATTTATATTACTGAATTTCATAGTTTGTTGAAGTTGGACGTTGTGTGTTGTGTACGCTATCCAATATAGTTTTCTTTTAAATTATCAGCATTATATTAATTTCATGTTATCAAAGAGATTATTTTTTTGAAAAATAAAATATACCATAAAATCATTGTGTTTTACAGTCTCACCCCTTTGATAAATTGAACCTTCACAATTTGTCCTTGTGTTTTGTAATCAAGGGTTTGGTATTTGAAAATTCCCCTTCAAAAACACAGATCATAAAATGGGTTAATAAAACTTCCTAGTAAAAATAGGGATTAGTAAATGAAAAGGTCATAAAAACTATTGATTCGAATAGGAGAACAATTGTGGGAATTTAAAATATTGAAATGGAAGAAAAAACCGACACCCAAGGATTAATAGATAGTGATAGAAATTATGGTCATGAAAAATGTAACCATCACAAAATCAAAAAACTGTGATGGGTAAAAAGGCCATTGATTTCTCAGTAAGAAAAGTAAACCAAAATGTTTTTATTTTATTGTATTTTTCATAATATCTAGTGATTTTTTTACTATCTAAAAAAAGAACTTTAGAAATGAAAAATACTTGATTCTTTCCATGTCATGAGAATAATATCATCCTTTGGTTGTACTTTGACCTATTTCCACTGCATCTTTTACGACATGAAATGGATATTTAAGCTGATTTTTTATTTTTTAAAGGACTCTAAATGAATCAAAATATCCCTAATTAATTCTTTTTAACTCAAAATAATTACAAAAACCCAAATGGTTAGAAAACATTATCCAATATGGTAAATCATACTTTAACCCAAAACAATGATACTAAAAGTTCATCTTAATATATTCCATAAGTAGTCAATCATAAGGCTAATATAAAATATTGCTGACCACATCAAGGAATTGAAAATTTATTAATATGGTGACTAAATTAACTAATTATTAATCCCCCATAAAGTAGTTCTTAATGAGACATATGAATACATTGATCACATATTTTCCTAAAAAATCGTAACAACCTTAATAATAATAAAATTGAAATGAATACATGCATTATTCAAAAAATAAAATCTCAGATTTTTAATATATTCTATAAATTTGTAATGTATTATAAACTATACCACTAATCAAATCATTAACCATTTTAATGTCATGAATATTATCTCAACCATTTCCACATCAAGAAAATATTAGGGTTATATTTCTCGTTTTTCATGTATGATAAAAAAATACTACAATACCACTAATTAAAATTATTGTTTATTGGTACCATTCAATATATTAATGAAAATTCATAATGAAAACATTTTCAGTACAATAATCACATGTTTTCAGATTTTTATAACTATAATATATTTTATAAAATAAATCTTAAACAAAATTCATGAATCCAAATTCACAAGAACTTTAATCATTCTACTTTGACTATAGTAATAGAATAAGATTAACCTTGATCTATTTTATTCCTCAAATATATGTTACTTTTATTTTAGAGAATTCATTTGTGTCATTCCCCATATTCTTATATTTGAATCGTTTTATATTGTATTATTCTTTCTTTCACATTCAATCATGTTCCTCATGTCCTTTCTCTAAACAATTATATAAAACACCCTTCCTTTAATTCAATCACTAAGTTTTTTATTTCCATAATTATCACATATGGTAAAATAATTATTTGCATTCTTCTCATTATCCTTTTTATAAAGTCCTTTTCTTCTCATTATTTCCCTTTATACCACATCACTGGGATAAATATATCTCTTTCTTTACAGAAAACGAAACTATATGCACACATGATGAGAATATATGGGAGACTAATTCCCATTTAATGGATTAACTTAATACCGTCATATAAAATGTCAATATTAATATTTATATTACCTACATTTCTATTGAATGATTTACAAACATTTTAGTGTTAGCTTTAAACATAAAATAATTTTCTTCTTCCTTTTGTCTAGACATAAGAATTTTCTCTCCATATCCACCAGTTGTTCATGAGGGAAATATGTTACCCAGAAATGTTCCCAAAAATCCTTCAATTACATTCTTGATATTTATTCCTCATCCTACGTGTTTTGAATCATTTAAAACCACAAATATATATCCCCAAAGAGGTGTTAAAATTCCATGAATCCATTCTCTTAATAATTAAATACTATAAAAAGAAATATATTTTCTAGGTAACATATCACTTGATCATTTTTAAATGTATTTTTAGTATCATAAAATGGTGGAGGATGTTGGAACATAAAGAGGAATTTCATTGTTTGAACAAGTTGTGGTTTAGTAGGATGATCCATACATGAAGGGTTAATACTCATAACCTGAGTCATCTATCCCAAAATAGTTATAATTTATTCACCTCTAACTCTATATTCATTATCATTCCCAAGAGGATAATAAATAAATGTTTTTCATGCATTGATATTGTTTCCATTTCTTCCACTAGGTTCAATTTCAAAATAATGGCTTACAATACATTATATTATAAAATTATGAATCATAATTAATAATTTCTAAACTAGTTAGGCACTTAACTTAAATTTAAATCTAATCTCAAAATCATAAGTTTGGTTTCAGTGGGAATATTTTCAAGGATCATCATATGGTATTATTCCATAATTTATGTCATCTAAAATCTAGTTCCCAAGGTTTATACTAAACATTTTCTAATACCAACTACAAAGACCCAAATTTCTATATCCTGGAGTCATTGTTTACTTTTTTACATTGGAAATAGACACATGAAACTTCTTCACAAATTACTTAGTAATTTTTTAGTATTGGTAAAAAAGATATATACTTGAAATAATCTTTAAATTTAAAAACATAAAATAGAACATAATATTTTCTTTAGGAGAAACATTATTTCGCCATATCATTTCCATGTATATCAATCATAAAACACTTCCTGATATCCTGGGGAAAATAAAACCAAAGAAATGGGTGAGATCAGATTCCTGTTAAGGGTAAGCATACAACATATCATATCATATATAAATAATCATAATCAATATCAAAAGGTAAATAAATAAAACACCAACCATTTAAATAATAAATAAATAATAATATGATAGGGATTAAGGATGATCAAATAACTGAATATAAATAATCGTATGAGGTAACAATTTATCCATAGATATTCTAAATAGTAAAAAATCAAGTGTAAATAAATAAGTAATTCTATAATGATAGAATTCATAATGTTAGACAACTAAAATATTCCTTCAAGTCCTTAGCTAGGACATTTGAAATTTAATTTCTAATACCTCAGCCAAAACCCAATATACTTTGTCTCATGGGGGATAAAAATTCATCACTAGGATATAATAGGCATCATTCATCACTTATTAAGTCAAATTCTCTAATTATATTAATAAATAGTATAATTTTATCAATATGAATTAACAATAACTAACTCCATATATTTGAAGAACTATTATATAAAATGTCAATACATTCCCCACTAAAAATGATCATGATTCAAATGAATAAATAAGGTTAATGGTATAATTAGATTTTATAGTAAACATAATATTAAAAAATTATTTTGACATGGATGAAAAAATTTATAAATTTCATTAGAATCTTTCATGATGAAAATACCATTTCTATATTAAATATAAATTTTTAAAATAAAAAAACACTAAAAATAATGAAGAAATATTTTTCTTTGAAAATATCCTTTTAAAATTTTAAATGAATCTTTAAATCATCAAGGAATCATGATAGTGGTAAATTTCATTAATATTTTACAAGAAAAAAAATTCGTTTCAAAATTTTGTATAAAATGACAAAAAAATAGCTCATTTAAAAAATGACAAGATGATTTCTATTAAAAAAATGCGTGTAAATATTTAGAAAATTGAATGAATGAGTTTAAAAAATATTTTGAGAACTGTTAAAAATATGTAGAAAATATTTTTTGAAATTATGGACATAGAAGGGAATTATTCCTCTATTGATACATAGAAATAAGCAACACCAAATAATAATGATACTGTGAAATAAACCCTTAATAGTTTTGTTAGTTTTGAATAGTAAAACAAAAAAAATTAAAATTAAACATTATATACCCTAAAAAAATATATTCACGATATAACTAATTATATTGTTAGTATATAAACCACATAAAAGTAGAAAGTGGATAATATGACATAGGTCCCACAGAAACAAAAGTTTGATGAGAAAACCCTTATCCCAAGTACAAATTTCCCGATAAGTGATATTAAACTCTTTTATATTATGTTGATATCTATTATAATTACATAATATGAAAATTGGAATATATATATAGTCAAATATGTTCCCCTTATAATATTTTACCATCCATTTTTTAATAATCGTTTATTATTGTCATTATAAGGGTGTTGACTGAATTATTTTTCTTGTATGTTTTGATCCAGATGTCTTCGTCCTTTAATATTTCTCATGGATCCATAATATTGATTATTTTAATAAATATTTAAATATTATATATATTCAATATATATATATATTTATAAACATCCACAAATGATAGAGATAAAAAAAAAATTAATTACACCATTCATAGGGATGGAAATCCATACGTATGCATGAAAACTATTTTCATTTTCTAATGGATTGAATGAATGAAAGGTAAAAAAATAATGACCATAAAAAATAATTTTGTTATCCATATCTTATATATTCATTATTTCATCTCTATTACTATATAAGTGGTGATTAAAAATTAATTACACAGCTATGTGGAGACGGTAAGCTATATGTATGAACAAACAATGTTTTCACTTTATATAGGATGAAAAATAGATTTAGTATGGTTGTAAGAAAATAATAATTACAACTCAATATATTGATGATATTTTATTTTTATTTAATAATAGTTACAACTCACTAATATGAAGTAGATAATGAAATAAATTTTATTGAGTCGACAAATAATATTACCTCTTCTTTAGTGGACTTCCTTTAGATATCATCTTAAGGAACCTAGGGTTGATCCGTTAGAATCAAAAAACATAAATATTAAGGATAATAATGTTTTTGTGTTTAATTTTAAGGTTTTGGTCTATATTGATGTCTCAATGTGGTATATAGAAGAGAAGTAAGGGGTATCCTTTTATAATTGAGGTAAGGTGCACTTTTAGATATTCATAAAAAACATAATGTAATAAGACTATTATAGAGCAAAATGATTCAAAATGGTAATGAATTATAATCGAGTTTATTTTATGGCTCAAATATACAAACAAAATAAAACTTAGATAGGTTTATGTGCTATTTTAAAACTTATCTTTTATTTTAACATCTTTATTAACCAATTTTAACATTAACCGCAGTAAAGTATTTTTCAATCTTCGTGGGTGTGGTTTTAAATATAAGATAACTATTGACTCATAAATAGAAAATGGATAAAAATTGTATCCATATTGTTTTTAATTTTCTACTTTATAGTTTTGTATAATTTTAAAATAATTTAATAAAATATTATTTTGACAAATTATAATTAATGTCAACTTTGACACTATTAATTTCATTTGAATTAAAATATATCAAGAAAAAGATAGATTTAAAATTAAATTGATTTAAAATCACTAATATGTCACTAATATATTTAAAATATATGGGACACATTATCTCATTCAAATTATATCGCATTTAATATTTTTTATATCATTTATTTATTTTTTTCTATTAACTAAATAGTTATTTTGTTAATGTTGTGTAAGTATTTTAGGTAGTTATTATTTATTCACAAAAAATGAAATATAAATTAAAATAATTTAAGAAATTATTTATCTTTAAAAATAATATTTATTACAAAAAATATCCTCTGGTTATCCCTATGTTAAAAATATTGTACTTATTAAAAACCAGAGTGTCATGCTTTTTTACTATTATTTATATAAAGTATTATAAAGGTCATAATCTCATCCAATTGGAAAATGGAAATATAACCTAATAATATAGGATTACGGATGAAATTTAATCACCTAATTAAATTATGAAAATTGATAGTATCATTTTTTTGTCTATATTAATATATTTTTGACTGTAATTTCCTAATTTACCATTAACCGTGGTAACCAAATTTAATATTGTTACTATTTATAAGGTGAAACAATAAGAGGGACATTTATAATAAATCTTTTCCTCCTGATTCCAAATATTTAATCCATTTATTAAATATTAAATTCTGATAAGTTTTTATAAATCAATTTAATATAAAAAAATAAAACCCAAAAAAGAAGTTTTTCCTGAAATTATTTTTTTAGAATAAAAATATTTTTATTCTAAATTAAATTACAAAAATAATTCCAATGAACATAATTGGATTATTAATTATTTTAATGTGATATCCTTACTTTTAAGAAATTTTAAAACAAAAATAGCACTTTGTAAATTTAGTATAAAAAATACAGTTCTTAGTAAGAAGCATTACTTTTTTCTATTCATAGTAAAATCATCCATTTCAGGAAATCCTAAAATTAAATCTAAGATAATTTTGACATACCGATTTAAAAAAATTATATTTATTGTATGAAATAAATTTTCTAAATTCTCCATTAAATAACCATAATATTTACTGACATTGATTTTTACCAATAGTTTTTTCAGAAAACATATTTTTGAAGAATTAAATAATTTAACATAAATATTATTACATATTTCTATAGAATTAATAAATAAATTTTCACTGATTAAGACCTATTTATATTTTATTATTGGGTTTATCCTATACATACCATCCAATTTAATGGATTGTTTATAACTATTATATTTATGTAATAATATTTCACTGTTTGTTGAAGCTTAGTGTTGCATATTGTATATGCTATGGAATATAGTGTTCCATTAAAATTATATATTTTAGTGAACTAAAAGATATCAAAGAGATTAAAATTATATGAAAATAAAAATATCATAAAATCTTGTGGGGTTATAGATTCACTCATACCCACATCATCTTTATTTATCAAAAATCAAAGCCCTAAGAATCTCCTTCAGTTCCCTACAAGTTAGTACAATATATATAAAATAATAAGGGATTAATGAAGAACCTATATTTGTGTCATTCATTCCTCATTTCTAGAAATTTAACTCAAAATATCGCACATTTTCATTATTTACTTAGCATCATTAATATATTAAATTATTATCTTCACCTAAGGTTTCAATAAATATTCACATAAGTAAATTTCATATGACAACATTATATTCTATTCATAAGGATAATAAATATACATGAAATACTTTGATATATTTTTGACATTATATCAACAATAACACTTATCTATATTATCACATATGAATTTATTCTCATGTATCACTTTTTACTCTTTTTATGAAAATTTATTTTCCATATCTTTCATCCTCATTTTCTCACCAAAAAATCCTCTGAATTCTTTCCTCTTTCTCGATAAAGACATGTTAAACTAAAATTAATTCTTTTTTTACCATACCTTCTAAAATACTAATAACTTTGTTTGAATTGACATATTATTGAGATATTCTCATCTTTTTTAGATTATTATTGTTTCTATCCTTCTTGAGCCTTACTTTGTATAAGTGGGGGTGATTTATTAGAAAAAATATCTTACTCCATTATCCTAGAAGGTTTCATCTTATATTTTTCATCCAAAACCTTATTTGGTTTTTTTAACACAAGGAATATCAATGGCTAAAAATATATATTCATATTTTTTATGTGTATTCTTACCCTACATATTTATTCATATCTTTACACCATCATGAGAAGATTATCCTCTAACCACAATATAATTTATAAAATATTATTTGGATACATTAAAGTTATCTATAACTACAATCGAAATGGAATGTGTATCAAAAATATTTACTTCTCTGTAATTTCAATTTTATTCATGATCAATTATTATCTTTTATTTTTGAGGAATCAATGCATTTTGGCCCTTGATATATTTAATATAGGATGATTCCTTCTTGAACAGTTATTCATTTTCTTTATCAAAAAATACTTTTTTACTTTTAAATAAACATACTCACTTAAGTTTCCATTTCTTTATTCTCCTTCTCTATATTTTTATTTTCATTCCAATGTTCTCAAATAGAGTCCATAAAATTCTAAAAATTACATTTATTTTTAATTTGAGCTATGTTTTCTCTTTTATATCACCAGTTCTTGATGGTTGAAAATATATCTTCACATGAGAATGAAGAGTGAATAATTTTTCAGTGATGTTGGATGATACATCATACTTATTAATATTCTTCTCTTGGTGTGAAGTTTTTTCTTTTTCATATCATTTTACTCTTCTATAGGTTTTTTCTATAACCTCTGATTCAGATTCTTCAACCTTTTTCCTTGGGAAAAAATTTAAATATGTGAAATATAATTTTAATTAACAAATATATGAAATTAATTAAATTTTAATCTCCTATTTCCCTAAAATAATCTATTTGATAGGAGACAAACAATATGGTTCAGATATTCATCATCCACTAAATAATTATTTTCATCACACACATTATCCTTCCATTTCCTTATGGCTAAAAAAATTTATTACCTATCATAATTTTTTAAAACTAAGGTCATCCTTATTTAATATACTAATATGATATTGTTATGTTAATATAATGAAAGGACATATCAATCTTTCAGATCCCATACCTTGGGATGAAACTGACCTATAAAGTTACTCATAAGCTTCTTAATAATAATTATTTCTTCAGGATTCTCACTAAATCCATAGTTATTTTTTACTACTTAATTTACTGGAGTGAAATATATATCAATGCATTTATCTTCAACCATCTAAATTTTATCGAATCTACACCTCTAGATTTGAATCTTGGCTTCGTTCACTTTGAAATTTTCCACATAGATTCTCATAAACTTATCCCATATGTCCATGCATTTGAAATATCAATCCCCTTGGTGTATAAAGTTTTCCAAAAATATATAAAAATTGAATATATAAGATAAAATACCTTCATGTTACTTAATATTTAATAGGTATATGATCCAAGGATACAGTTCTTATTCTTTATCTGGATGGTTTGTGTTCATGATGAAAATATTATTACGAAACCATTTACTTTTCCATAAGATATACATTGGTGAAATTATTTTGAAACCCATTCATTTTCCATGAGTTATGCTATGATGAAACGATTAAATTTTTATGAAAACCATTTATTTCCAGGGGTTAGGAGATAATTAATTTTTTATAATCTCATGAAAAAAATTATATGTTTTTTTTTATTTGATGAGATAGAACTATATCTCCCTCCAATGTATCTGGTAAATATTGATATCTCATGAGATAAATAGGGTTTTAATGGGTTTTGAACCCAACTCAATAAGGGAATCTATCCTTTTTGATTGTCTTAGGAGTGGACCTTGACTACTATGATGTTTTGTGGAATGAACTCATTCCACTATGATAGCCTTGGTTGTAATCCTTGAATACTAAAGAAATGATGTTGTATGCCTATGTGTATGCCACAAATCTATGTCTTATTCTTACATTATGTTCTTATTAATTACATACATTTATTAATTAATTATTCATGTATTTTAATTGAAAATATTTATATAAGGACTCATTTTTTTGATCTATGATATGAAGGGGATAGTTTTAATATATTATTATTACGTTCTCATGCCCTTATTCTCATGTTATGTTGATATATAATTTATTTACCCATAATGAGCATATGAGATCACCCTTTCTTATATTTTCTTTATAAAGTCTCCAGACATATACGATTCTGGAATGGATCTACATGTTATGTAATGAATATTCATATAATGAGATGTGGTATCTAGGTTTGATAATTTTGGGTATATACAACTAGTATTACATCAAGGTTTTGTCAACATTTTGAAACTATTTTGAGAAAAAATTAGTGAGATACCTAATAATATGCTTAAGGATAGTTTCAATTATAATTCGAAGTATTTAAAAATTTATTAGCAATTTTTTGTATTATAGAGTTAGTGTTTTCCATGAAATTTCATCCCAATATAGATAGTATAAATGGATGTGGCTCTGTAACAGTTGTACCTAGGGATAATAAATTGAAAAACGGTACATTTATTTGGGCATAGTCAACACCTAGTGAATGAAACCTAGCCTTGAATTACACCAGATGTGACAATCCCATGGGATTTGATTAAGAAGATCAAAAACTCTTTATTAATCCTCCAGAAGTCTTTGAATAGATGAGAGTGAATGACCTAGGTCGGACAAAAGGTGTTATATATTGAAAACAAGGTTTCCTGATTTAAAATGTCATATAAATGATTTTTTATTGATTATTATCTTTCCCACTATGATTGTTGATTCTCCAAATATTGTTTTAATTTTATTCAATGGTTGGAAGAAAAAAGAACCATGTTAGTGATGAATTCAAGGTAATGTTAAATCGTTGACATCCTATGAAACAAAATTTTACAGGAGACAGAATGAAAAATATCATTGGTATACACACAAAATCTTATCAAGTAATGATTCCTCCTAAATAACCAAATGAGAAATTAAGGGAACAAGGTTATGGTAATTCCTTAATGAGGTAAAACAAAACTTTTATTAGTAGTTGTTCTAATCCACTGGGTCAGTTCCACTTGACTGATATTTTCTTTTCTTCATTGTTCGGAGAAATGAAATATATTTTTTGCTGGTTATCATTTAGAATATGAAGCATCTCATTAGCGGAATCCTATCAAAAGAATGATAGAATAATAAGCAATTGACTCTATGGTGTGGGATGGGATTAAATTATTATTTTTCTAAAAATATTTACCATTTATTCTTCATAGAGTGATGAAGAAGTAATTCATGGAGTTAAACAATAAGGATGATGAATCTGTTAGTACATAAGAGGAAAATTTTACAATACATATCAGGTAAACCTCTAATATTTTCATCTAACCCAAGGAAAGGTTGATTTATTTTTCATTTTATTAAAACCAAGTCTCCAAAGTGAATTTTCAAAAAAGAATTTATTATCTATAAATAAATAGCTAGTTGTACTATCAACGTTGAAACAGAGATTCGAGTTACCCATCAGTCACATGGTTTTGATAAGAAAAGAAATATGGAATTGAAAATAAAATATAAACCCTATAGGGAAAATAAGTATATATTTCCATTATACTCAATGTGTAGAAGGAGACATGGATGACATTTTCTTAAGATTACTGGTAAATGTTTAATGTGTGGTAATGAAATTCATAAATCAATTGATTTAAGAATTGATGGGAAGAAGTAATCTAGTGATGTGAATAGAGAGAAATATCCAAAGAGTGTACAACCCACACTTCAGTGTTTCAAATTCATGTAGTAAAGAAAATTATTATAAACAATTCCCAAAATAAATGGTTGATGATGATGAACAATGTCAGCAGCCTATTAAGTTGAGAAACAAAGGGAAATATCATCTGATCACTGTTTTAGATGAGTGGTGAGATAATAATGTGGTGAAAGTCACCCTTACTATCCACTCTATAATTGATAATTACTTATTTTATTTTGTATCTACCCACTCGTTTACATGTGAAGAATTTTATTTTGGTATCAAAATTACACCTCAATGATTAGATGTTGAATTGGCTGCGAAATCTCCAAATGGTATGATGATCAAATATCAGGTTTATGACACCTCCCCAATTGATTTTGGTGGGACCGTGCTTCCTTCAAATCATAGTACTCTCCTTCTAGTTAAATTATATGATATCTTATCCATGGATTGGATTTCACTATATAAATATCAAACAAATACCCATGTACAAGAAGTCACTTTTGATATTCCCAAAAAACGTTATGATCATTTATCTATGTGATGATAAATATTAACTTCTGATGAAAGTAAAATATGTTGTGAAGTTATTTATTACTGATAATATTGGGAATTTATCTTAGATAGATAATCTGATAATAAACATCTAGTATATGCTTATCATGTGGTTTTTTATTGATTTATTTCTGAAACAAATGCCTAGTCTTCCACCAAATCTTTTAATTGATTCTAAAAAAACACATACAAGGTGCATCACTGATGTTAAAGAATCTATTTTCAATAGACCCATTATAGTTGCGGGAATTGAAGAAATAACCCCATGAGAACCGTGATATGGGATTCATTTATCCATGTGTGTCCCCATAGGGTGAAAGAATTATTTTTTTAAGAAGAAAGATAGATCAATGCAACTCTATATCGATTACCATGAACTAAAAATGATCATGATAAAAAAATGTATCCACTACCCCATATAGAGTTGCACTGATCTATCTTTCTTCTTAAAAAAATAATTCTTTCACCCTATATCAATTATTCAAAGTTAAAACAAAATACAAGACTGACATTCATCCTATATATCATCAATTTAAGGTTAATAAGGAGGATATTCCAAAGAAAAAATTTTGTACATGGTATAAAGAGGATGAAAATATAGTGATCTATTTTTTTCTTACTTATTCCCCCACTATCATCTTGTATTTAATGAATATTGTCTTCATATATTACCATTATCAGTTTTTTTATCATTATAGATGAAATTTAATTCTATACAAAGAGAAATGAAGAGCATTAAGATCACATGAGAATTGTGCTTAAGAACATATGTAAGAAAAGACTATAATAAACATTTAAAAATTGGGAATTTTGGCTTCAAATGGTTTTATTTTTTGGTAATATATTTTGAAGAGATGTTATATGAGATAATTCATCAAGGATTAATGTTTTTTAATGTGGTCCAATACAAATTTTTGTAACTGGGATATGAATTATCTTTGTTTGAATTGATATTATTGACTTTTTGTGGATAATTTTTCAGGATTGTATAATCCACTGACGAAGTTAAGTGAAAAGGGCTCCATTTCCCATTAGACAGAAGAATATATATAAAATTTTAATGAACTAAAGATAATTTCAGTCCACACAATTGTGCTTACATTACCTTTGAATGAATAAGGGTGTGTAATATATAGTGATATATCAAAGACTGGATTGGGATAAGTTCTCATTAAAAATGATATGGTGATAGCTTAGTACTCACGAAAATTGAATGATCATGAGAAAAATTACCTAAATCATGATTTGGAGTTAGATGGGTTAATAATTTTAATTACATAGATGCAAATTTTAATTGATAAAAGTGTTTTATATAGATACTGATCAGAAAAGCTTAAAGTATATATCAACATAGAAGGATTTGAATATGCACTAGATAAATGGTTGGAGTTGATTAAAGATTTTGTTTTATCAATACATTATCATACTAGGATATTACTATATTATAAATTATGATAATAACATAATATCTAATATTTATGTATTTTGAAAGTATGGATCATGAAATATTGATGTAAGGGGAGATATATTATATTTATTAAATAAATGTTCAACCACATATCCATGTGATGATAAAAGTGGAATAGAAGGATGATATGAAGTCACAAATGAAGGTGGGAAATGTTCTTGAATTTAACCATGACCATGATGTAATGATAATGTCTTAGAACCATGTATGTTTTACCTACATACCAAAATTTAAGAAAGACCTGTTAGAGGAAGATCATAGTTCTTCATTACCATTTACTTCTAGAAGTACAAAGATGTATATAGATATGAAATAGTATTTCTAGTGGGATTTCATGAAAAGAGTTATTGAAAATTTTGAAATCATATCTTAGTATGTCAACAAGTTAAGGATAAGATAAAAAATTATAAGGGAATGATACAACCATTACCCATAACATAACGGGAATGGGAAAACATCAAAATGTTTTTTTGCATCTGACTCCCTAAAACATCTCAGAGGAACAATGATATATGGGTTGTAGTCGATCCCTATTAAAATTAAAAACAATTCAAAACTATTATATAATATTTATCTTTAGATTAGGTTTTTAGGATATACATCATTTAAGTGGTAAGATTTCTTATTGTACCACATTGTATTATGTTTGATTGGGATCTGAGGATTATTTTAATGTTAAGGTGAAGTATTTCACACAGTCTAGATATAGAATTGAGTTTCAGAATTATGTATCATCCTATGATAGATGGACAAACTATGATTTCAATTAAAACACTATATGATATGTTAATATGTTATTATTTTTATTTCAAAGTTGTTTGGGATGAACACCATCCTCTGGTTGAATTTTTTTACAGTAATAATATTTAAAAAATAATTATTGTGTATCATTTTAAATATATCAATGTAATGAAGTGTAGACTCAATCATAATGGCATGAAGTTGAAGAAGGAAAGAAATTGGGTCCCTACCTAGTGGATAAAATGATAAATAAGGTTAGGGATATCTCACAACACATAAGGAAAACACAAATTCATCAAAAACGTTATATTGAAAATCACAACAATGATCTAGTATTTCAAGTCAGTGATATAGTGTTTCTATGAATTTATTTGTGGAAGAATGTAATGAGATTTGTAAAGGGGAAAAAGAAAGACCACAGTATATTGGTCCACTTAAAATTATTATTATTATCACAAAGGTAGATTTTCTATTAGCACTTCCACCAATATTCTCTCAAGTCCATGATATGTTCCACATATCTCTCCTAAATAAGGACAGTCCTAATCATTCACATGTACTAAACTTAGAGGTTTTATAACTTGAGATTAATATTTATTATGAGTAAAAACCATTTTAAAATATAATTTATATAACATTATTTCAAAAAAAACAAGACCACTCCAATAGTAAAACTTTTGAGGTGATACCAGAATTTTTTTAATATCCTCAATTACACACAACACCGAGTTTTAACGAACCACGATGTACTATTAATATTATTATTTAAATAAGAGCATTATTACCTAGCCATGAAAATTTTTAGTATGATTATTTATAACCATGTTTTAAAAAATATTCATAATGGTTTTATTTAAATAAATCATATTGATAAAAATCTTATTAATTTTTGGTAAATTATTTATATGTTTTTTCATAAGACTTATTTTATCAAATAATGTTAACAATTTTTTTGAACAAATAATAAAAGTATTTTTTTTCAATTTTTAGAAAATATATTTTAAAAAATAATATTCATTTTGGAAATATAAATTTCACAAATATATTTTAGTGTGTTTTGATAATTTTAAGAAAAGATTAGTTTTTTATGAATAGTAAAAAATTCTGAATTTCATTAGAAAAATAATTATTTTAAACCATTTTAAATCACTATATTAGTTAAATATGATATTAAAAATATATTAACTAGATTATATGTATTTATTAATTCTATTTATTTCATTTGAATCAATCACATATTGAATTTTGATATTATAACATTCTATACAAATAAAGATTTTATCTTTGAAAATCCGTTTTTCATCATATATAATTGTTTAATCTTAAAATATATCTTTTTCATGTTATGTTAATGGAATTTCAAAAAGTTAATCCATATTTGGAATAAAATTATAATAATTCCAACTTAATTTTTTATCAAAATGAATAGTAAAAATTGTAAAAATTAATTACCATTGTTAAGGTTAAAATGGGTTTACATGGGGGTAATACAAAATTATAAGTTGTAAAATATCTTATAAACTTGTAAAAAGCAAATTTTCTGACCCTATTTCTATTTTATTACATATAAGGTTTGATAATTATCTTTTTTGGTCCCTTTTAGAATGTTTAAAACATTAGTACACATATTTCTTTTGAAATATTCCAATTGTGTCCCCTCCCAATCATACAAATTAGAAACAAATCTACCATCCTCTTCAAACTTCAAAACCATATTTTTGGCCATTAAATACAAAAAAAATTCCTTAGTTACCTTTAAAAATCATGTATTCTATAGTTTAATTTGGAAACCCTCCTATTAATACCTTTGTATCTAACCTAAGGTGGTTGTTTAAAGAAGAGGCAACGTTATAAACAGAGAATATATATATTATTTCTTCAAAAAACTCTTTAAAATACTCATAAAATATCATGATAGAATAAAATAAGTATCTGAAATGTTATATGATGTAATTATGTTAATTTAATAACCTACATCTATCTCCTCTTTAATTAAATGGGTAACAAATTCATCGATCATGTATACGATAGTGTACCGCCTTTCAAACTGATTCGATTCGTTTTACACCACATTCTCTCATGTGAAGATGTAATAATTTATTTAAATTATTTATATATTATTTAATATAAATAATTGTGTTTATATCTTTATAATATCGTATATATTTTCCTACTTTACAATATTTTGAAATATAAAAACGTTGCTTGTGTGTATAGAAGACTACATCCATAGCCTGTAATATGATTTTTTTTCTATTACTCTTTACACAGAAGGTAATAAGGAAAACATTAATGAATTTATTTGATATATATTAAGGAAAATTTATCAATAAAGGTAACATATTATTTAAAATACTTCTATTCGTTCCACTAATAAATTGTAAATAATGTTCATGCATACGTACAATCTATCATCTCTATGAGCGGCGTAATTCATCTTTTATATCTAATTTTTATGGATTAATATAAATAATATTTTAATGAATATATATGATATTTATATTATGGTTAACATTATATATATTATGTAACCACGACCGAATTAAAATTACTGAAAATTCTAAATGAAATCATTCATGAAAAAACACAACTATTATACCCCGAAACGTTATTTTAACAAGAAATTGTTAATAAACATGTAATGAAATTTCACAAGAATTTCATATATAGTATGATATTATAAAGACCTTCAAATTATATATAATTTTTTTAAAATTATTTGGGATTTTTATGAGTATGTGATAATTTTTAGTACTTGATTCTGAGGTCTGGTGTGCCCGAAACGGAAGTTGAATTTTTTTATGGTACATTCAATAAATGTGTGGGGGTGTTTTCTAAATTTTGAACTGGTGATTGGAATTGAAATCCAAGGGAACCGTTGAATCCATAGTAATGAGATTTGATTAAGGGTGCCTTAACTTCAACCACAGCAGGTCACGTGAAGTAGTTAGTTTTATAGACTTTTTAAAAAATAATTAAATAAAATAAAATTGTTATTTTTTTATACTAACTTTTGAGCAGTGGTGGCGAGACTGATGAGTTATCAACCCATTTAATGGATTAACTCTTCTATTTTGTTACAAAACCATTGAGTGTTAAGAGGTTCATTCAATAATGAATCTCGTTAATCTTTTTTTGCATTAATCACCCTTCCCCTCTATCTAAATGAGGCCCAGGATTAGTTTTTTTACACAGAAGTGAGGATACTATGGAAAAGTACTGCAGTGTCTTCCACCAATGAATAATAGTGGAATGGATGGAAACGTTGGAGGAATCCATTCAGGATTGATGAATGTTGACGAATTCATCAGGCGTGGATTCTTATTCGGCAACCACGACATCTCCTCCGATTCAGAGGTAGGGGTTGTTTATGTTGAAATTCATGAGAATTTGTTTCTTTACCGCGTTCTTGAAAACCATGATGAATCACATAAGTGTTGAATGGGTTTTAGTTTAACCTTGATGATTTGATTATTAACCTCCTGATATGATGCTAACACAGAGGGCATGAGCCAAATGAACAAGGTCCAGACCCTTCGCTGCTTCAGTTTTTGTCATGTTCTTCGTGGGAAAAGTTTGAACTCAACGGAAACATGAATCAGGGAGCCAAGAAGTGACGTTAGAAACCCAAGAGGCATGTAGGCTTGTTCAGAATGGAAAATGGACCATCGTTGCTCACCCAAGCGGCACACAGAAGTTCTGTCCGCGCAGCATCAGTCTGTTGTGGTACCAACAGACGATGCACTATCCGATGCCGTAGAGAGAAGTTGCGGCGGTCTACAGGGGTGATAGTCCCTTGGCCATCCACATTGGTAGAAGGAAACTTGCCACCTCAATCCGCAGTTAAGAGTCATGGATTCAAAGTTGCATCGGAGGGTGCCTTCACCCCATGAGTCCCCTTGAAATAAGGGCAGCTCCACATGCCACCACTGATTCATTAATTCGAATGGATTTTAAATTCAGGATGTGGGGTGGCCAGCCACTACGTCGGGTCTCCCGACGGGCTAGGCCAGGCCGTGGACCATCCCCCTCTGGCGAGCCCTACTAGTATGGTCCAGGTCGGTTCGGACATGGACCAGTTTAGGTCGGCACAGGTCGGGGCAGGTCGGGTCGGTCTGACCGGGTCAGCCCGGACCTAGACCGCTTATCGGCCCAGATACGCTTAAAAGGTCATATCTCCCAAACCAGAAGTTAGTTTGAAAAACTGTCTATAGCTCTAGAATCCTTGGAACACGATGGTCCTTTTTGAGATACTCCAACTGTGTTTTGGAGAATTTTGGAGTATGTCTGGGATGGATCGAACCTAAATCAGCCTATTCCCTTAGCACTAAAATGGCTATAATTCACAGACCTGACATCTTATTGACGCGTTTTCTATCGCATTGGGACCCTTATGAAATGGAGGTACTTTGGTTTAATACATTGTGAAGCTTCCTGGAAGTTGAGGCACAACCAATATATAGAGGATATGATACTGTGGAACTCAAGTGCACTAGGTGCGGGGAATTTTGCTGCTGCCTATAAATTGAATAGAGACCCCATATGGATCATGATCATAGAGTCCATGTGTGGATCAGAATCAGAGAGACTTTGTGTGGATCAGCATCATAGTATCCCTGTGTGGATCAGAATTATAGAGACCTTGTGTGGATCTGCATAATAGTGACCCTGTGTGGATCATCATCATAGAGACACCATGTGGATCACCATCATAGCGACCCAATGTGGATCAACATTCTGGAGACCCTATGTGGATCAATAGTGTGCGACCCAATGAGGACCAACCGTAGAGCGTCCCATCAAGGATTAGTGACATACAGACCAATGTGGATCGAAAATGGAACAACTTCTTCGTGGTTCCGTTGTGGAAACTTCCTAATGGAATATAATGATGTAGCTTAAGAGTAATCATATTTATTCCTAATATATAAGTAGCAGACCTCATTTGAGCTGAGTATTTTTCTTTGTGATTTGTGATTGAGAACATGTTTTTTGGTCTTGCTTTGTGGAATTTAGAGAGACCTTTTGGGGTCTTGGGGTCTCAACTGAGTATTATTATACTCACCCCTATATGGGATTCTCTTGAACCTTGTTCTGTCTTGTGTAGATGACAATCAGCTTGGCTGAGACTTTAGAGTGCCAGGACCAGGTGGTATAAAGATGTGATAGGTTAACATGGAGATTTTTGGATACAATTTTTACCTAATCATTAGGTAGGATCCTTGGTATATGATCTCAAGAGATTTTTTATATTTTTAAGGTATCTTTTCTATTGGGGTCGTAATCCAGCCCCTTTACATTCAGTACATACTTTTACTACTGTAGTTTTACTACGTGTTTTCATCTTGTCGGGTTCTTGGTATTTGTGTTTATAAGTTTAAAATAAATACCTTCCCATTTTTAGGGATATGCCTTTCTGGTGCTAGTCGCCAACCCCTAGCCTATGGAAGGTGGGCCTGCGGTAGTCGCGGAACGGGGCCTGGGGGACGGGTCGTGACAAAGTGGTATCATAGGAGTCAGTTCAACTTAAGAGAATGGACTCTGATATTTCCAATGGAGCAATAGTGTTAAGTGTTTTGAATGTGGTTTCCAGTTTGGGGATTTTATTGTTGGTGCGGGGGCCAATGTATCCGTACACCAGGACCATGAATTCTGATTTCTGACTCGGTGCACGGAAAAACTGATTGCAAGTGTTTTGGAAATGTTATGCTTTTGATCTTTTTTGAGTCAGCTCACCTAGTATAACTTATTAACCATCGTGCACCTGATTCTTTTTGTGATGCCACCACATAGACAACCAACCATGACTTTAGAGAGAGTTCATGACAAATGCCCACCGTGCGAAGAGGCTCCATTGCATGGCCCTTTTACAGTGATAGCACCTTCGGATGGTGCACCAGTAGCAGCATTACCTATTTTGGAGCAGTTGCGACCAACCCCCACTGGATGATTGATCATTCCAACTGATCTTGTTGCATGATTTCTAGTGGCAGAGGCATCATACGTTTCAAGGCTAGATATATCCCCATATAGCTAAGGAATGGTCGGAGGCTATAGCACGTGTTTGTTTCCTTAGTTGAGACCCCAGTAGAGAAGATGGTGATCCAAGATTCTAGAATCTTCTAGGGAAATGCAGTAAGATGGTGGATCTTGACACTCCAGTTACATGATGAGGCAGCCCTCAACAATAAAGTCTTCAAGAGCCTATTCAGGGAGGAGTTCGTTCCAACGACACAAGGCTCTTTTAATATTCCGGAGCTCCTGCACTTACAGCCTCGCAGCCTGGCAGTATCCCAATACTCGTAGGGGTTCACTATCCTCTCATGATACTCCACCTACCTTGATCAAGGCCCTTTATTTAGGGCCCAGAACTTTGGTCAGGGTCTCCGATGGGAGGTCAAAGCATTGATGATATCGCTAAATATCCAGATGTAGGCTGGAGTGCTTGAGAGAGCATTATTAGTGGAGAACTTCTTATTTGAGTAGGTATCAATGGTGAGATCCACAAAAAGATGACAGGTATCCATGTAATCTGTAGTGGGTAGTAGGTAGATGAAACAGAGGTCCAAGTAGGCCAGACCATCTGGAGGACGACCCCAGGACATAGGGTCGGAGGTGCATAGCTAACAAGGTAGAGCATGCCAACATAGGAGAAGACTGTGCTTCACCTAGGAAGGAATGGCCACAAGGCTTCCAACTTCCTAAACCACCATACCAAAAGTCAAAATATTGTTGACGGAACTCCAAGGTATATTTAGATATTCAAGTAAGGAGGTCCAAAGGTCGGAATACGTGATAGAGGCGCAGGTCGTGCATCAGGCAGTGGTAAGCGATTGAAGGATCTACTGCCACCACCTGTAGGTAGTCAACCTTGACCTCAAGAAGTAGTCGGACATGGACGAGCATAGCTTCAGGCAGCTGAGGCCTATGACCACGATGCTCCATATATGATTCGAGGTACGATTTGTGTCTACTCCACCCTAGCTACAGTACTTATAGACACAAGTGTCAGTTACTCATTCATTTCCATGGCTCTTGTTTGGAGCATAGAGATTCTAGTAGATCCATTGGATTAATACTTATGAATAGAGACTATTATTGGATAGGATTCGACGATTACACACTAGTTTCATTAGTGTGAGATTACACTAGAAGGTGAGAGCTTTGGCTGGGATCTCCTTATAGTAGTGTCCAGAAATTACAATGTCATCTAGGGTATGGACTGGTTATCCATTGTCCCTGTTCAGATTGACCATCTTCGGAACAATGTGCAGTGTTTCTATGAGAATAGAACCAGATTTTCCTTCACCAGCGAGAAGGGATCCTTTGCTTCTCAATATGGACTTTCTCGGAGGAGGGTGCATCCAATCACTAATCAGTTGGCTAGCCTTACCCTCATTCTAGTTTTTCTCCATGGGCATCCCCAATTTTGTTCACCCATAAGGAATATGGGAGTATGAATATTTGTGTGGACTATTAGTGCCTGAACCAGGTGACCGTGAACAACATGTATCCACTCTTGAGGATTGATGATTTCTACGACCAGCTAAAGAGAAGCTAGATGGTTTTTGAAGATAGACCTCAGATTAGGTTATCATCATCTCAGAGTACGAGATAAGGATATATCGAATACGACCATCAGATGTCGGTATGGTCATTATGAGTTCTTTTTTAATTCCCTTCAGTGTGACCAATGCTCCGACATTGTTCATCTGTCTCATGAATAGGATCTTCTAGCCTTACCTCAATCACTTTGTGGTGGTCTTCATTGGCGAAATCTTTATATACTCAGTGTAAGAGGAGGAACACTTCACGCACCTACAGATAGTTCTAGATACACTCTGAGAGCACCTTATTTATGGAAATCTTCCGATGTTCAATTTTTGGATATGGGAATTCCACTTCCTGGGTCATACTATCATGGAGGCTGGGGTTGCAGTGGATTTGGTGAAGATAGAGTAAGTGCTTGATTAGGAGACACCCAAGAATGTGACTGAGGTGACAAGTTTCCTAGGATTGGATTTATACTACCGTAGATTTGTACATGACTTTTCTAGAGCTGTTACACACTTTTCATCATTGAAAAATAGTGTAAATCCATTCTTGGGGATAGAGAGATGTCATCATTGTTTTTAGGAGATAAGGCATAGACTGACAAATGCCATATTGAGGCTACCAGAAGAGAGTGTTTGGTATGTAGTTTGTTGTTTTGCCTCAGGGACTGTACAAGTTTGTAACCTAATGAAGTAGCGAGAAGTAATCATCTATGACTCACTTTAGTTAATACAACATGAGTAGAACTATGCTACCCCTGACATGGAGTTAGAAAAAATGGTATTTGTGCTGAAGATGTGTATTCACTACTAGATGGGTAAACAGTTTGTAGTCTACTTTGACCACAATATTCTCAGATATATCTTCTCACAGAAGGACCTGAACATGAGACAGCGAAGATGGATAATGTTCCTCTAGGAAAACAACTTTGATATAGTCAACACTGTTTGGAAGGGAAATGTAGTGGAAGATGCACACAGTAGGAGTTCTGGCCTACAGTTGCGGAGTGAGGCGACAGAGCAGGTATATGCGTTGATGATCTCCTTCGAGGATAGATATAGAGCAACTTACCTCCAGTATATGACTAATACTCCTCTACTCCTTCAGCAAGTCATGGAGGTACATCTTGGAGATGTTGACTACAAGGCCAGACATGCTCATATATCTTAAAGACATGCTCTTAATGGATTTTATGAAGGTGGGGAGCACATCATCCTCTCCAGAGGACACAGTGAGGTACCAGTGATGCTGTGTGGGGTGGTGGTGAGGGGGTTTCATACATCCTCTTTGGTGGTACAACTTAATTTGGAAAAGATGTACCAAGACATTCTGAATTAGTATTGGTGGCCGGGGATGATGAAAGTGGTGGTAGACTTCGTTTCATAGTGCCAAACTTGTCAGCAAGTGAAGGAAAAGCATCAGGTACCAGAAAGCTTAACTCAACCACATGAGGTACTAGAGTGGAAGTTGGATGGTATATCAATGGACTTCATGACAGGGATACCATGTACGTCCAGGGGTCATGATTCCATCTGGCTGATTATTGACTGACTCACCAAGTTGGCCCACTTCCTACCCATCTGAGAGTTGGGATCAGTGGAGAACTAGGGACGCCTCTATGTATAGGAGACTGTACGGATTCATGGGGTTCCATCGAAAATCATCTTAGATCATGACCATCATATTACATCCCTCTTATGGAAGGGATTACAGGAGGATCTCGAGAATCAACTACATTTGAGCACCACCATTCATCCTCATATAGATGGTCAGATGGAGCGGACCACACAGGCATTCAAGGAACTGCTTCGTGCTTGTGTTCTCGATTTTGGTTTTAGTTGGGACTTCAAACTGCCTCTGGTGGAGTTCTCTTACAAAAAGATTTATCACTCCACTATTGGCATGGCTCCGTTTGATGCCCTGTATGAGTGACCATGTAGGTAAACACAATGCTAGACATACCTAGGGGAGTCTGCACTTATGGGTCCAATGTAGGTATAGGCTACCACTGAGAAGGTCTAGACCATCTTGGAGTGGATGAAGAATGCATAGAGAAAGAATAATTATAATTCCGATTGAGGACAGAGATCCATGGAGTTTGAGAGGTAGACTATGTCTTCATATGGGTCTCACCCTGATGAGGATTACTGAGGTTGGGCCGGGGCGTCTAGCTATCTCTGAGTTTCATCATTCCTTTCTAGATCCTCAATAGAGTAGGTGAGGGGGAGTACCGTCTATCTCTTCCCCCGAAAAAGCAGCAGGTGCGTAATGTTTTCCATGTGTCACAGATGTGGAGGTACATGTATGATCCATCACACGTTATTGAATGGGGAGAGTAGGATTTACATGATGGGGAGATGTTTTCGGAGTTCCCAATGGAGATAGAGGATCGACATGGGTGGGTCTTCTTTGGGTCGTTGATTCCTCTGCTGTGAGTTTGTTGGTAGCATGTGAATCTCTAGAAGAGCACATGGGAATAGCAGGCTCAGATACTTGGTTAGTACCCCCATTTGTTCCTCTAATTTTGTTGTATCTTTTAGGGATGAAAATCTCTAAGGTGGGAAGAATGTAAAGACTTATTAAATTCCATATAATTTTTTTAAAATTATTTGGGAATACTATGTGTCCAAAAAAATTGATGGTGCTTGATTTCGAGGCCCGGTGTGTCCCAAATAGAATTTTGAAAATTTTTAAGGTACATTCGGTAAACATGAGGATAAAGGTTTCTATATTTTGAACTGGTGCTCTTAATTGAAATCATAGGGCACAGTTGAATCTGCAGTGCCACAATTTTCTTAAGGGATGCTTAACTTCAATTGTAGTAGGTTGGGTGAAGAAGTTAGTTTTACGTACTTTTTAAAGAATAATAAAATAACATACAGTGTTATTTTATTTTCCTTCCAACTGTTGAGCGACAGTGGGGGGACATCTATGTTTTCAAGCCATTTAATGGCATGACTCTTCTATTTTGTAACCACACCATTGAGAGTTAAGAGGTTCACTCATTAATGAACCTCATTAATATTTTGTTTTGTTAATCATCATTCCCGTTTATTTAATTGAGGATAAGGCTTGGATTTTTGACATG
Source organism: Viscum album (assembly GCA_963277665.1). Classification (NCBI taxonomy): domain Eukaryota; kingdom Viridiplantae; phylum Streptophyta; class Magnoliopsida; order Santalales; family Viscaceae; genus Viscum; species Viscum album. The sequence goes on along the minus strand of OY728123.1, from coordinate 427,038,787 downwards.
AAAGGGAGGAACCTCTGGTGATGTACCGTGGAATATTCCACCAATGAAGAATGGATGCTTGGATGATAACATTTGAGGATTCGATATGGTATTGACGAATTTCGATAGCTTCATCAAGCGTGGATTCTTCTTCCACAACCGCGACGTCTCCTCTGATTCCGATGTTGGGGTTGTTTATGTTTAAATTAGTGAAAATTTGATTCTTTATCGTGTTCTTGAAATGCATGATGAATCATGGTTGTGTTGAATGGTTTTTAGTTTATCTTTGATGTTTTGATTATTTCCCCCTTGATATGATGCTAGCGTGGAGGGTGTGAGCCAAACGAACAAGGAATAGACCCTCTGCCACTTCGTTTTTTGTTGCGTTCTTCATGGGAAAAGTTTGAACATGATAAAAACATGTATCCAGGAGACACATAGTGACAGAAGCAACCAGAGAGGCCCGTAGGCATGATCAAAAGGTAAAACGGACCACCAGAGCTCACCCGGTGGCCCATGGAAGTTCCTCCAACACGGAGTCGAACGCCCATGGTGGGAACATGCAGCGTACTGTTGTGCACTACGGAGGGAAGCCATGACATTGAGTTGTGACAGTCTATAGGGGTGGCCAACCCTTAGCCGACCGCGCTGACAGAAGGCGGTGTGCCATCAGGCGCCACATGGGAGGGGACCCACACACCTCGCGAGACTTTCTGATAAGAGGGCGGCACCATGAGGCCCCACCATTTCTTTAATCTGAATAGATTTTCCATTCGAGAAGTTTGGAAGCCACTCGGCTGGCGGACCGCGCCAGCCACTGGGTCGGCCCTGCCAGTTCGGGCCTGGCCGGACCTGGGTTGGACCTGGACCGGGTCGGGTCGGCCCATGTCAGGGCGGGTCAGACTAGACTCAGATCCCTTATCAGCTTATATATTCTTAAAAGATCATATCTCACAAACAGACATCTGTTTGATGAACCGTCTATAGTTCTTGAATCATTGGAACGAGAAGGTAATTTTTATATACTACACCTGAGTTTTGGAGAATGTTGGAGTATGGTTGGGTCGGATTGAACCTGAATCCAATTAGGGCCTCGGCACTAAAATGCCTATAACTCATAGACCGGGTGTCTGATAGACGCATCATCTATTGTGTTGGGACACTTATGACATGGTGGTCCTATGAGATACTCCTTTGTGGTACTTCATGGTAGTTGAGGAATGATTGATATCTTGAGGAGAAGATACTATGGGACTTCAGTGCCCCGGGTGCGGGGAATCCTGTGGCTAGTTGTCAATTAAAGAGTGACCCTGTGCGGATCTGCATCATAAAGACCATGTGTGGATCACCATCATAGTGACCCTGTGTGGATCAACATCATTTCAACCCAGTGTGGATCAGTATCATAGAGACCATGTTCGGATCAACATCATAGAAACCCTGTGTGGATTAGCATCATACCGACCCGGTGTTGATCCACATCATAGAGGCCCTGTGTGGATCCACATTCTAGTGACCCTATGTCGATCTGCAGTGTAGGACCTGACAATGATCATACTTAGAGAGGCCCATCTTGGATCATTGATGTACGACCCTTTGTGGATCGATAATGGAACAAATTATTAATTGTTCAATTGTGGAAACATCCTAAAGGAATAAAATAACATAGGTTAAGACTAATCATCTTTATTCATGATCTTTGAGTTGTATACCTGGTTTTATATAAGTCTATTTATTTGTGCATTGTGATTTAGATCTTTTTTTTTGTTTTACTTTGTGGAATTTGGAGATATCTTCGGGGGTCTCGGGGTCCCTACTAGGTATTTTTATACTCAACCTACACAGGCTTCACCTACATCTTGTTGTGTCTTATGAATATGATGAGAAACATGGATGAGACTTTATGGATCTAGGACCTATCAGTGCACAGTGGTGACTAGTTGACGTGGAGAGTTTTGGAGATTAGCTATACCTACTCTTCAGGTAGGATACTTGGTGGATGATCTCAGGAGTTGTTTTCTGTTGAAGTTATATCCTTTAAGTTGGGATTTTTTTAGCCCCATTACTTTCAATGCATACTTTTAGTAGTACATTTTTACTATGCGGGTTGTATCTTTTTGTGTTCTTGGTCTGTGTGTTTGCATTTTTAAATTAAATGCCTTCCCAATTTCTGGGATAAGCCATTTTGGTGTTAGTCGCCAACCATTGGCCTATGGAATGCGGGCTTGGGGTAGTCACAAAACAGGCCTTGGGGGACAGTTCATGAAAGATCTATATTTATGGTATTATAATATATTTATAGTAAAATTATATTTAATATAGAGGACACATGATCTTGTACACAAGAATTTGATAATTATGGTAAAGGATTTCTATCTCATTTTATCTCTGTGTGGCTCATGCCATATTCATCACCTGTTTCCATTATTTGGTGTATATTACAATCATGGATATATTTTATGATACTTTTTATAAATTTTATGGTTATTTAAATATCTATCCATAATAATTTATTTCACGGTTCTTATGATTTTAACGTCTCCAATGTGGTAAATGTTTTTATGTCATAATCTAATTGTTTATTAGGATTGTTTATGATTTTTCTTTAAATGATGAAATCTTATGATTTAACTATAAATAAACACATGAATTTACTTATCTTATGGATATTATAGGATAGTACATTTTTTAATTTCAATTTAATGACATTAAGGAATAAAAATACCAAAATAATATCTTAAAAAAATAATTTATTTGTCTCTTTAGTTAAAATAAATTTTCTTCCATGTCTATGTCTTTTAGAAATTTAATAAAGAATTTTTTTTCTATTCATAAATGTTCCATCAAAGATATTTTTAATCTTGATTTATGTTTTTAAAATTTGTTTAAAATAAATATTTTATTCATTTTATGAACATGGCACTTTTATGATTTTTCACTAAAAATATGGAAAGAATATTTATTTTAACATGTATGATATAAATGGTATTTTAATCTATAATAACCAATAAATAATTTGATGCTTCCCTTAAAATTTTAAATGGTTATTTTATGAGAAAATTATTTATTTAAAATTTAGTAAATTTAATGATTTTAAATAATAGATTTAAAAATTGAAATGATATTTTTGTCAAGAAATGTACCAAGTGATATTTGGAATTATTTTTCTATCTGAGATGACATCATTTTATGTCACTTAATATTTACTAGGGATATGATCCAAGGATATCATTATTTTTCCTTCTTTATATGGTTTTTATTTACAATGAAATGATATTTACTAAACACATTCCTTTTTCACTTGTTATGATTTTCTATATGGTTAATGAAACCCATCCCATTTTTTGGGTTATGCTTTGATGAAATGATGAAATGTTTCTGAAAACCATTTATTTTCATTATTTATGAGATGTTTAATGTTTTATGATATTAGGATAAAAAATTTATGATTTTAAATACATGGAGGTTTGGACCTATATCTCTGTCCAATGTGTTAGGTAAAGATTGATATCTCATGAGAGATACAAGACTGAAATGGGAAGTGAAACCCATTCAGTAAGGGAATCTTTCCAGAATCATAGTCATAGGAGTGATCCTTGAATACTATGATGGTTTAGGGAGGGAAATTATTCCACTATGATAGCCTTTGATAGTATCCCTTGACTAATAAGAAATAATGTTCTATGCTTATGCGCATGACACACATATATGTCTTACTATAATGTTATGCACTCATTCCTTATGTTCCTTGATTCTGTTGTGATTCATATTTTATAAACTTCCAAGAATTATTCCTTGAATCAAGTGTATGATCTATTAAATATATGGGATTGTTTTAAAATCTTATTATGATGTTCTCATGCCCTTATAGTCACGTTAGGTCGATATCTCCCTTTTTACCATTTATATGAATATGATATCACCCTTTATTATGATTCCATTCCATAAGATATTAATAAATATATTATGTATGATATGTATTAGAAAGTTACTATTCAATAGGAACTAAGAGGTAGATGTTATAGAACACTTATGATCCATAAGTTTATGTTTTCATATTTTCCTAAGGCCCTAAACCTAAAAAATTATAGCATGTATGATTATTTTTGCATTTAATACTCATCTAGTAAGATGTTATATATATGTATGTGATTTTTAGGTCATTACATTTTTTCCCACCACGTGAAGGTGAATCAATAAGAATTTACATGTAATCATTCTTTAAGATCTTCAATTGTACTTGATATGTAGAAAATGTTCATGAGACTTCCTCTATATTTTGAGAGAACGTGATCTTATTACTTTGATACATAAAGAATCATTACTAACTTTATCATTATATATGTAACGCCCTAACCCTAGTTACCCAGAGTCGATACATTATTAAATAAAATTGGCATGATCACAAAAGATCAAGTCTCGAATGACCAATTAGTTTAGTAGCATTGTAATCAGTAGGTACATTCATAAAGTTTACAATACACCGTAAAATGAAAAACTACAACAACGTCTTGTCTCCATAGACGACACTCATATCCACTCATACTATACCTCCAGGTCATTCTTAAAATACGTATTCACATCCTGGGAAAAATAAAACTTAGAAATGGGTGAGCTCAGATGCCCAGTAAGGATAACAATATAGCCGAAACTTTCAGAAATAATAATAAACATTTATGGCAATGTATAACTAAAACAAAATCTTTTTAAACATGAACTTTAGCATAATATGCAAGAAATGAAATAATTCCATTCACTTATTCCCATGGATATTATAATAATCGAATAATCACATGCAGTATCAATAACCACTTTCATAATGATGGAATGCATAATTCTAGACTATCATAACCACATAGTCAAGGCCTTATGCCAAAACTACAAATAATATTATGTCAAGGCCTTGTTCCAAGACACTAGTTTGTCTCATGAGACCCACCGATGCATCGAGGAGCTATAGCGGGCTCCACCCGTCACTTATTAAGTCCAATGCATTCCTCAGATGAACAGGTTTAAACATAACATAAACATTCATATTAAAACTAGCATATGAAATGTTAATACTTTCTCCATACACCATGAATGGTATAAAAATAACACATACATAGTCAAACTTATCACAAAACCTTCAATACAATATGGAAGTTTTTTATCATAATAAATCAACCTCAAATAAGATTTAAATCCATCAATGGATGTTGACATAGATGAAATCAAAACTATTTGAGATAAATATCTCTTTTTTGAAATCATTTAAAAGTCACATCATATTAAAAGAAAAAATTTACATTGAAAATATTCTTATAATCTTGTAAGGAAAGATTTGACTATTTTATAACGGTGGAAAATAGCCACACCCAGCTTATAAGATAACAAATACATTCTTACCTTAATTCTGCTGAAAATGTTAAAAAGGGCCTTGTTTGGAAAACAACAGAAAGATTCCTTTATAAAAATCTTATAAAAATTCAAACAAGGGTATAAATGACTTTAATCCATAGTCTATAAATTATTATAAATGTTTTGAAATACATTTTTAAGAAACATGGATGTGGATGATAAAGGGTCCCAGTTGATAATTACGTATGAACAACCTCGGATAATGAAGAGATTTTATAATTAACCCTTACCTTGATCTTTTTTTGGTTGAGGGTAGTTTAACCACCTGTATAATGGTAAAATAATTTTTATTAAATTATATGATAACTATATAAATTAATATGATATCATATATAATCTTTTAACATTGCTTTGTTAATAATATCTTAGTATTATCGTCATTTCAGGTGTTGACTTACCCTTTTTCTTTTATATGTTTTGTTAAATAAGCCTTGTTTTTTATGGATAGGTTGTATATTATTCATATCCAGAATTATATCAAGAACATAAACATTATTTTTAATCATAAAATGAAAATTTGACTTGAATGGATACGATGGGGAATGAATCTCATTGCGTTCGTGGAGACGGTAGTCTGTACGTATGCACGAGCGCCAATATCATTATTTCGATATTAAAATAATATATAATTGGATTTTATATCATATATAAAGAATCATTATAATGTTATATTAATTATTTAATTCAATTACACATCATTATCATATCCATCCAAAGAATAATGGTTTGAATAACAATTACACCACGACGTGGAGACAGTAAGTCGTACATACGCACGTATGGTGACATGTCATTCAAAGGATGGATAGAATACTGAATATGGTTGTACCATATTTATAATAATATCACAGTATATATAATATACTCTATTTATTATTTTAGAATGTAAATAACAAAGAAAGAAGAAGTGGAAGAAGAAAGGAACTCGATAGAGGGTGGTGAAAACATTGCATCTTTTTCGGGTTCTTCCTTTTGATTTGATCAAAATGGATCCATAGGTTGGCTTTATGATCAAACTAAGGCCTCTAGGTTGAATTTAGGGAAGTTGAGAGAATATTTGGGTAGGTTTTGGCTATGCCAAAAGTTCTTGAGGTGTGAATTAGAGAGAAGGGTGAGTGCCCATTTATAAGAGGGGTGAGGGGCACCTTTGGAAAAACTAGAAATATTATTTTATAATAAATTCATATTCGGTTTCTAATGGATCAAATGTGAATTATTTAAAGTTTAAGGTGGGTATAGTTAAAAAACCACTCAAATAATAGATTTTAGACAAGTTTGGGTGACTATATTAACTTTATCTTTTTGATTTAACTCTTTGTTAAATAGTTTCACATTTACCATGTCTCTTTGTATTTTTAATATTATATAGTTAATAAACATACTATATACTTTCAAGAGACCCCCAAGTGGTCCATTAATGATAAAAATATCATTATATAAGTCCGTTGGCTGAACCTTAGATTTTTAGGAACAGAATATAAATTAGTAATATAATATTATTTTTAAAAACTCCTTTAAGTGAATTTTGACACTATTTAATAATTGATATTTGTTAAAGTCTTAAAAACATTATTAATTCGACACAAAATCATTTGAGTAATAAAAAAATGTCATATTAACCAATAAAATCTGTTTATGTCATCAAAACATTCAAATTATATTTATTTTAACATTTATAAAACCAATTATTTTATTCGTTCATTAATAAGGAAAATACTGCATCATTATTGTGTCATAAATAAATTTAATTATTCAATTTGTAAAAATTATAAATAAAATACCATTATGTAGTAAATCGGTTTATCGTTCTAATGAATATTTACAGTCGAAAATATAACATATATCACTCTTTTTAAAAATTGTTTTTCTAAAAGGTATATGCTTTTGTCATTTTTGTATTTACTTTAACTTAATTAATATAACGTGTCATTATCACTTACAAGTGGCTTCATGGGGTCCGAAAATCTACCCAAAGATTCCCATGGTAAGACATGTATCCAATAGGGTTATAACATGTTTTAGATTAATTTAATATTATTATAATATTATTTTTTTAAACTTATTTACTGGATTTACCCTTTAACCATGGTAAATAAAATGATTACTGAAGTAATTATTCAAAATGTCTAAAAATTAAATTTACCTATTTACACAATTTGGACCTCATTATTCAAAATATGGAATCCATTTTTCTAAATTCAATACACAGAACTGGCAGAAATTTATTTAAAATTAATTCCTGTGGTCAAAACAAAAAAGCGTGTTTTAAGAAATAATAACTATTAAAAGATTGGCACTTTCTTATGCCAAGTTTAAATTTGAAATTATGTCCAATGACCAACATTGGATTAAATGGTAAAAATATAATCTAATTATACTTTAAAGTCACTCAAATCCATAATTTATCACTATTAATTATTTTGATTAAAAAAGTTTTTTTAATTTAAATTTAGTAATTTTCACTATTCATCAAAATATGAAATTTATCAGAAAAGTACCAAAATTGCACCCTAAGATAATTTCGATATTCCGAATCCAATAATGAAGTCCATTTTGAAAGAAAAATTTATAAAATTTGAAAAAATGGGTATTACTATTCATAACGGCTAGTTGATTGGTTGTGGTGTTTTAGAATTCGATGTTGCGTACAACACACGCTACTGTATTATTCAAAGAGAAGCGTATCGTGGAAGCTTGGGGTGTTACATTCTCCCCTCATTCAAATAATTTCATTCTCAAAATTTCTAGAATACTACCGTATTAAAATAATTGGGTGGTTATTCATCATAAGTTCCTCAGGTTCCCACATTTCTTCTTCCATCTTATGGTTTCTCCATAAAACTTTTACCATACGAGTCTTCCAGTTTGTCAGCACTTGTTCTTTGTTATCAAAAATCCTGATGGGCTCTTCGCAATAAGGAAGATCGTGTTCCAGTTCTACTTCCTCATAGTTGAGTACATGCGTTGGGTCAGGCCTGTATTTTCTCAACAGTGATATGTGGAACACATCTTGAACTTTGGAGAGACTTGGTAGCATTTCCAAACGGTATGCTACAACCCCAATTCATTCTAGAATTTCAAAAGGTCTGATGTATCTTGGACTCAATTTTCCCTTCTTACTAAAACATATGACACCCTTCCAGGGAGGTACCTTCATGAAAACAAGATCTCCTACCTGAAATTCCAAATCCTTCCTTTTATTGTCAGCATAGATCTTCTGCCGACTTTGAGCTTCTTTGATGTGGTCTTAGATTACCATTACCTTTTCCATCGTTTCCTCCTACAGTTCTGGGCCTATGAGTTTTCTTTCACCAACATCATCCCAACAGGTTGGTGTGCGATATCTCTTTCTATATAACGCCTCATATGGTGCCATCCAAATACTTGAATGAAAGCTACTGTTATAGGAAAACTCCACCGGAGGTAAATATTGATCCCACATACCCTAAAAGGCGTGTGAGTAAGATGTCAACATGTCTTCTAAGGTTTGAATAGTCCTTTCTGATTGTCCATCAATTTGAGGTTGGTAGCCACTGCTCAAACGAAGTTTAGTATCCAGGGATTTTTGAAGACTTTTATAGAATCTTTATGTAAAATGGGGATCACGATCAGAAACAATCGATGGGGGTACCTCATGAAGTCTCACAACTTCATTAATATATATTCTTTCTTGATGTTCAAGTGGTATATTTTCTCTTATAGCAAGAAAATGTGCTGACTTGGGAAGATGACCAACAATGAACCATATTGAATCGTTCCTTCTAGAAGTATTTGGTAGTCCCATGAAAATTTATATCATAATATTATCCCATTTCCACTCACGTATGCGAAGAGGTTTCATGACTCCTCCAGGTTGTTACCTTCTAGATTTCACTTGTTGAAAAACCATACATCTTGAAACAAAATCATCAATCTCCCTCTTCATATTGTCCCACCAAAAATGTTCCTTCAAATCTCTATACATTTTGGTGCTGCCTGGGTGTATAGAGAAATTGGTACTATGAGCATTGTCCAACAATTCCCTTTTTAGATCAGGTTTATTGGGAACTCAATGTCTCTTAAAAAATTTCAGAATTCCTTCTTCATACAAAACTGATGGTATCCAGATCGATGGTCAATCTTTGAAAAGTATTGAGCTCCATGCAGTTGGTCAAATAAATCATCAATTCAAGGTAGGGGATACATGTTTTTTATTGTTATAGCATTGATTTCCCTGTAGTCGATACATAACCTCATAGATCCATCTTTCTTCTTCACAAAAAGGACATGGGATCCCCATGGAGAAACACTTGGGAAAATAAATCTATTATTATTCCATTCCACTAAGTGTTTCTTTAGTTCAATTAATTCCACAGTGGCCATACTATAAGGGGTATTCAATATACTCCTTGAACCCGGAATTAGATCAATGGAAAACTCAATTTCTCATTCTGGAGGATGTCCTCATAAATCTTCCGGAAATACATCTAAATATTCTTTCACAATAGGTACATCCACTATTTGAACATTCCTTTCCTCACCCATAGTTATTTCATTCTCTTCTTCCCCGATAATTGAATTTAGTTGAGCTATTGGGGGTGTATCTAGATAAGAATCAGGTGGTGATGATTCTTCTTTAAAGACATGGTGTTCTTTATCATCATCATCAAAAATCATAACCTCATTCTTCTTACAACAAATCTTCACATCATGGTCCGAAATCCAATCCATAATGAGGATTATATAAAATTCAATCTTGGGTATGATGATGATATCAGCAGATAAAAACATTCATGTGCTCTAATGGGGACTGATTCACAAAACATTGTTGCAATGATACTTCCCTTAGGATTTTTGACAGAAAACTCCCTTGTTAAATCAAATTTGAAATATCTAATTTTCTTAGCAAACTGGGAAGATATGAAACAATGCGATGATCGAGAATCAAATAAAGCATTTACTAATCATGATGAAACCATTAAATTTCCTACCACCACATCCTTTGGAGCTTCTACCTCAGTAGTAGTGATAGCATAATCTTGTCCTTGATCTGTTGGTCTTTCTGAGGTAAGTTCCTCTGAAACTTTGGAAATTCGTTTGGATAATGACCCATCTCCCTACAATTGTAGCATTGAATATCAGTTGCTTCTTTTTTCCCCTTGAAATCACGAGCTTGGTGGCCTTTTTCACCACACTTTTAACAGATTCCCATTCCCTTCAAGCAAGTACCAGGGTGTTTCTTCCCAAATTTACTACATGATAAATATTCAACTCTTCCCTTCTTCCTCTTATTTCCATTTTCAGAGTGATCAGTAGATCCCTTCTTCTCTTGCTTCGATTTAAAGACATAAGACTTAGAGAATTATTTTTCTGTCTTGATAGCACATGAGACAATATCTTCATACGACGAGAATGATTGTGATACTAATTCATGATGGAGAAACGATTTTAACCCATCAATTAATCGATCAATCTAACTTATTGGGTTACATATATAATCTAAAGCATGACTCGCTAACCTTGTAAATTTAGCCTCATACTTTGCGACATTCTCATCCTCCTTTTGTCTCAGACTCAGAAATTGCCTTTCCATATCTGCTCGATGGTCATGAGGAATGTATTTTTCTAATAAAATCTCTTTGAACTCCCTCAATTCCCTATTTGATACTTCATCATCATCATTTCTGTTTTCAATCATGACCACCATTGGTCAGCATCTCCAGTGAGGCGGTAAACTGCCGTGATTACTTTTTCCCTTTCACCACTCTCTAAGGCATTGAATATTTTCTCTAAGGAATTTATCCATTTCTTAGATACTAATGGATTTGTACTCCCATTGAATATTGGTGGTTGTTTCCTCATGAAGTGATATAACATTTATCCTCGATGTTGTGGATATGGGTGCTCCATACGGGTAAGGTTATTATTCATAACCTGAGTGAGTTGTCCTAGTATGATGATTAGCTGATCAACACCGGTTGCATCACCAGATCCACTATAATTATCTTGAGTAGGAGAGAAATCCCGACATGGCATGCGTTCATTAATACTATTTCCATTTCTTCCACTAGGAACCATTTCTAAACAATGGAATACACTATATTAGTTTATGAATTGCAATACAGAAATCCAAATGTGTAAAACACATAACATGAATTGAAAAGTTTATGGATATAATCCATAATCATAAAAATTCTTTCTTTGAGTAAGTATATACTCATAAACCCTTCATAATTTTTTGTAATGAAAATGATAATTATCCTAAGCATATCCCTCGGGAATGTCGTAACCAAGAGTGTAGTAAGGCCAGTTGTCGTGCACTAGTTCTCGTTCGAGTCTAGATCAAAGTGGTGTTTTTGGGTTTTACCCCTAGGTAGTATTGTGTCAGAGCCACCTCTACCTGATCGTATCCATACAGGGATGTATTGCTCAAGAAACTCAAAAAATCTCTACAATACTAAAATTTTAGGAAGTTCTTCTATACTAATCCTCAAAGTCTATCTTAGGTCTATGTACTCTAATTAGAGTTTATCTAAATCCAGTATCCAAGGTTTTTACTAAACTTCCCCTGATACCAACTGTAACACCCCGACCCCAGTTACCTGAGTCGGTGCATTATTACATAACATTATCATGATCACAAAAGATCAAGTCTCGAAAGACCGATTAGTTTAGTAGCCTTGGAATCACTTGATACATTTATAAAGTTTACATTAAATCATAAAATGAAAAACTACAACAACATCTTGTCTACATAGACCACACTCATATCCCCTCTTACTATCCCTACAGGTAATCCATAAAATACTTCTTCACATCCTAGGAAAAATAAAATATAGAAAGGGGTGAGCTCAGATTCTCGGTAAGGATAACAATATAGCGGAAACTTTCAAAAATAAGAAAAAACCTTTAAGGCAATGTATAACTAAAACAAAAGCCTTTTAAACATGAACTTTATAATAAAATGGTAGAAATGAAATATTTCCATTTACTTATTTACATGGATATTCTACAAATCTAATAATCACATACAATATCAATAACCACTTTCATACTGATGGAATGCATAATGCCAGACTATCATAACCACATAGTCAAGGCCTTGTTCCAAAACTAAAAATAAGATTTCGTCAAGTCCTTGAGATAAGAAACTATTTTTTCTCAAGAGACATACCGACGCATCAAGGATCTATAGCGGGCTCCACCCGTTACTTATTATGTCCAATGCATTCCTCATATGAACAGGTTTAAACATAACATAAACATTCATATTAAAACTTGCATTCAAATTGTCAATACTTTCTCCATAAACCATGAATGGTATAAAAATAACACATCCAAAATCAAACTTATCACAAAACCTTCAATACAATATGGATGTTTTTTATCATAATAAATCATCTTCAAATAAGCATAAAATCCATCAATGGATGTTGACATAGATGAAATCAAAACTATTTGAGAGAAATATCTCTTTTTTGAAATCATTTAAAAGTCACATAAATATAAAAAAAACATTAAATTTGAAAATATTCTTATAAGATTTTAAGGTTAGATTTGATGATTTTATAACGGTGGAAAATAGCCGCACCAGCCGTATAAGGTAAAAAATACATTCTTACCTTAATTTTGTTGAAAAGGTTAAAAAGGACCTTGTTTGGAAGATGATAGAAATATTACTTTATAAAAAACAAATAAAAATTAATACAAGGGTATAAATTACTTTAACCCATAGTATATAAAATAGTAAGAATGTTTTGAAATACATTTTTAAGAAACTTGGATGTGGATGATAAAGAGGTCCCAACAGATAATTACGTATAAACAACCTCGGATAATGATGAGATTTTAGAATTAACCATTACTTTAACTTTTCCTTGGTCAAGGGTAGTTTAACCTCTTGTATAGTGGTGAAATAGTTTTTATTAAATTATACAAGAATCATATACATTAATATGATACCATATATGATCATTTAACATTGCTTTGTTAATAATATCTTAGTATTATCGTCATTTCGGGTGTTAACTTGCCCGTTTTCTTTTATATGTTTTGTTACATAAGACATGTTTTTTAAGGATAGGTTGTATATTATTCATATCCATAATGATATCAAGTCCTTAAAAATTATTTTTAATTATCAAATGAGAATTAATCATTAATGGATATGATGGGGAATGATTCTCATCGTGTTCCTGGAGACTGTAGTCCGTACAAACGTACAGGCGACATTATCATTATTTTGATATTAAAATAATATATAATTGGATGGTATATCATATATACAGAATCATTATAATGTTATATTTATTATTTAATTCAATTACACATCATTATCATACCCATCCAAATAATAATGCATTGAATAACAATTACTCCACGCCGTGGAGACAATAAGACGTACGTGTGTAGGTACGGTGACATGTCATTCAAAAGATTGATAGAATACTGAATATGGTTGTACCATATTTATAATAACGTCACATTATATAGAAGATACTGGAGTTATTATTTTACAAAGTAAATAACAAAGAATGATGAAGTGGAAGAAGAACGGAACTTGATAGAGGGTGGTGAAAACATTACCTCTTCTTCGGGTTCTTCATTTTGATTTGATCAAAAGGGCTCCTTAGGTTGTATTTAAGATCAAACTAAGGCCTCTAGGTTAAATTAAGGGAAGTTGAGAGAATATTTGGGTAGGGTTTGGCCGATCCAAAAGGCTTTGAAGGTGTTAATTAGAGAGAAGGAGGACTTCCCTTTTATAAGAGGGGTGAGGGGAACCTTTGGAAAAGCTAGAAATATTATTTTATAATAAATTAATATTTGATTTATAGTGCCTAAAAAGTGGATTATTTACTGTTTAAGGTGAGGATAGGTTGAAAACCACTCAACCAATAGGTTTTAGGCAGTTTTGGGTCACTATATTAACTTTATAGTTTTTATTTATCTATTAGTTAAATAGTTTGGCATTTACCATGTCTCTTTGTATTTTTTATATTATATAGTTAATAAACATACTATATACATCCAGGAAACACCCAAGTGGTCCATTAATGATACACCTATCATTATATAAGTCCTTTGTCTGAACCTTAGATATTTCTGAATAGAATATCAATTAATAATATAATATTTGTTTTAAAAACACCTTTATGTCAATTTTGACACTATTTAATAATTGATTTTTGTTAAAGTCATAACAAATTTATTAATTAGAAACAAATTCATTTAAGTAATCCTAAAATTTCATATTAACCAATAATATATGTGGATGTCATCAAACCTTTCAAACTATATTTATTTTAACATTTATAATACCAATTATTTGATTCTTTCATTAATAAGGAAAATACTGCATCATTATTGTGTCATAAATAAATTTGATTATTCAATGTCAAAAAATTATAAATAAAATCTCATTATGTATGAAATAGTTTTATCTTTCTAATTAGTATTTATAGTCGAAAATATAACATATATTACACTATGTAAAAATATTTTTTCAAAAAGATATATGTTTATGTCATTTTTGTATTTACTTTAAATTAACTAATATAAAGTGTCATTATCACTTACAAGTGGCTCCATGGGGTCCCAAAATCGACCCAAAGATTCCCATGGTCGGACATGTATAAACCAATAAGGTTAGAACACGTTTTAGAGTAATTTGATATTATTATAATATTATTTTTTACCCTTATTTACCGGATTTACCCTTTAACCAGGGTAAATAAAATATTTACCGAAATAATTATACAAAATGTCTAAAAATAAAAGATACCTATTTACACACTTTTGACTGCATGATTCTGAATATGGAATCCATTTTTATAAATTCAAAACATAGATGTGGAAGAAATTAATTTAAAATGAATTCCGATTTTAAAAATGAAAATCGTGTTTTTAAGAAATAATAACTATCAAAAGATGGGCACTTGCTTATGCCCAGTTTAAATGCGAAATTATGTCCAATAACCAAAATTTTATTAAATTGTAAAAATATAATCTAATTATACTTTAAAATTACTCAAATTCATAATTTATCACTATTAATTATTTCAATTTTAAAAGTCGTTTTTAATTAAAATTTAGTAATTTTCACTATTCATCATAATATGAAAGTTATCAGAAATGTACCAAAATTTCACCCTAAGCTAATTTTGATATTCCGAATCCAAAAATGAATTCCATTTTGAAAGATAAAATGTATAAAATTTCAAAAAGTGGGTATTACTATTCATAATGGCTATTTGATTGGTTGTGGTGTTTTAGAACTCGAAGTTGCGTACAACACACACTATTGTATTATTCAAAGTGAAGCGTACTGTGGAAGCTTGGGGTGTTACAATAAAGATTTCCTTACTCGTAATCACTAATTCATGCATGCTCTAATATCTTCTTATATTATGTTACACTGTTTTCTCATGAACATATAGAGTCTCTAACCATATTAATATTATAGAGGTGTCCAACCTCCATTATGTCGTAGAAATGTATCATCCCCTATAATATTTCCACATTTTATCTAAATAGTGGGAATTTAAAAATCTGATTAATTCCTTAAACAAATTCAATGAATTTCTATGAAACTGTTGAAAAATAACTACTCATGGACCACCTCCTTCACCCTATAGTGTGGATTAATACTCAAATTAATCCACTATATTAAATGATACAATAATCCTTTAGATTATTCATGAATAATGTTCTAAAACCAGGAACTATGATTACTAAACAACTAATTAAACATTTCAGTATCATCACAATCAACTCCCAAATCTCAAAGCATAATATCCTGACATAGTGTTCACCACGAACAGGTGTAGAACTGCTAGCCATTTTACCTCCAAAATTCCGAGATCTAAAGGCTTTCTCATCTAAATCAATATTTTTTGAAATATTTATCGACCTATCG
Source organism: Viscum album (assembly GCA_963277665.1). Lineage (NCBI taxonomy): Eukaryota > Viridiplantae > Streptophyta > Magnoliopsida > Santalales > Viscaceae > Viscum > Viscum album. The sequence goes on along the minus strand of OY728123.1, from coordinate 427,022,514 downwards.
ACCAAGAAATCCTTCACTAAGGATGTGGGTTTTCAATTATGTCTATTTTTTACTACATATCATCACTTATCTACCACAACCTACTTTAGTGCACAACACCCATTTTTGGTGTCCCAATTTCTCATCGGTAGACATAAAAAGAAAAATTACTTAAACTACCATAATAGTCAATATTATTTTTTTCATTCACAAAAACCCTTTAGTATTACTCTCGGACCACAACTTCCATTATGCCCATTTTGGGAAAAGCCATGTTTCACAGGTGAACTAATGATTCACCATGGAAACCACAACGAGAGTGGTCCCACTATTACAAATTTGGGTTTATCATGTGCTGGACTTTTTTAGAGTTAGATAAAACAGTTGATATAGGAAAACTTTATCAGCTTTAGAAAAAGATGTTACAAAGGGTACCTTTTATCACTGCCAAAAAATTTATTAATAAAATTCTCCCTTTATCAGTGCTAAATAAATATATTATAAAAGCCACCTTTAGAGGCGGTTTTTTAAATCATGGTTGAAATGGCCATTATCAGTGACAAAAAATTGCTGAAAATGTTTTATTTTATTAGTGATAGAAAAAATCTCTGATAAATGATACCTTTTATTGGTGATTAAAAAACCCATGATAAAAGCTACCCTTACATTGGGCATTTATTTTAGTGTTGATAAATTGATCCCTTTATTAATTTTTTTTTCATGAATTGGTAAAATTTATATTTCATAAAAAATAGTATGTATAATTAAAAATAATATATTAATATAGAAATATATTTATATGGATATAAAAAATAAATCTTATTAAATATGATTTATAAGACTAAATGTATATTTACTCTTAATATATAATATATTTAGTGAAAAAAGTGTTATAAAACTATTAAAAATAATATTAATTAATAATTTTCTTATTATTATCAAGTAATAGACATTTAATAGCAATTTCAGGCTATCAAATTTTAATAAATGATTGAATGATGCCAGATAAGTTGAAAATGTGACTTGAGTTTCAGATGATCATATATTTTGATAAGTGTGTCGATTTGAGATTTACCCCATATAAAATCGATGTATGTGAAGAGATCTTCACCGTTTTGATCAAGGGAACCCAAATAAATATTGTTTTTCATGGTAAAAAAGGTCCGAAGGCCTCCAAAATTGATTTTATTTGTAGGTATACCATAATATTTTCATATGTGATAAAATTTCAACATTATTTTTATGAGGACTTTTTGTCCTTTATCACTAGATAATGAATTTATACCAAAGGCCTACAATTGTATAAAAATTATGGTTTTAAATTTTTATCCTCATTCATATGGCAGTTTTATTTATAATTAAATATATGCATGTTATATTTTTTTCAGATATTACATCTATTTTCTAAACACTAATTGAAAAAAAATTACTTAAAAATGTATTATTTAAATATATAAACCATATGGAAATAAATATTCATTAATCATTTTATTTAGAATAAGAAATTATCAATTATAATTACCTTATAAAATGAATTAATATATATGTATATACCCATACAAGTAATATTTTTGAAAAAATATATGTTTCTCAATAAAAAAAATATTTCCATGTATATTATAATATAAGTAGATAAATACACATATTTAGTTATTTCTACATGTATGTGTAAAATATAAATGTGTACATGTGTGTATAAATAATTGTGTATGTGTGTGTGTGTCTCTATTGTGTAAATACATAATATTTAAATGTATTTTTATAAATAAATCATTATCATTATCAATAAATAAATTAAATAAAAATATTAAAGTAAATATTTATAAATACAACATAAAATATTTATTTCAAAATATACAATATTGCAAGAATATTTATGAATATATATATATATATATTAGTAAATAAATATGTAATGAATAAAATTTATATCTAAATATACAATATATATACATATTTAAAAAATTTATTTAATAATAATAAATTAAATCATGTGGAATTAACTGTTGTCCATTTTATTTAAAATAATGTCCAACCATTTTTCACATTATTAAAATAGATGAATATATAAACTTCTAGAAATATACATATAATGTTTATATATAAATCAGTGTGTGTATTAATGAAGATATAAAAAAATTTATATTATAATATATGTGAATCAATATTAATATATATTATATTTAAATAAATTAATGTATAAATATATATATCGCAATCACCCACTAACATATATTTTATAAATGTATATAAAAATAATTATATAAAAATATGAATAAAAAAGATGCATGTAATATATATATATATATATATATATATATATATTGACACACACACATATAAAAATATCTGATGAAATAAAATAAAACAAGTTTGGTGCAGTGATAAAGGAATTCAAATTGAAAAAGTGAAGTGAAATGATTAAATCCTTGTGTGGATGTGTTTGAATAGAAGGCCAAGCAATGGAAAAGTGATGACATGGGGGGAGTGCTGACAAAAGGGGGAGGGGATTGTGGAAGCACTAGTTCTGGGTGGGTTGTGGGGTGGGTCCCTTCCCATTTTCCAATTTAAGGCCTTTACGTCCCACCACACCTTATGAAATGGTTTTTGCATTCTCTTAGCTTTTTCTCCATCTCCGCCATCACCACCTCTAGGGCATGGCATAAACCATATTGGGAAGCCTGAACACACCATGCCTTACGTTAAGGCATTGATCTCCTCTATAACTCCTAGAGGAATCTATTTACTATTCAAACATTATTTTCAACCAATCCAATATATCTAACACAATCATTGGGGAAAGGAAAAAATGATTTTAGGAGAATGGAAAGAGTTTTATCAATACTAGTAAAAATCACTGATAAAAGATAACATTATCAATGCTAAAGCACAAATCGTTTTTTATCAGCACTCTATTTCACAATGGTAAAGTCAATATTCTGCAATTATAAATAATAATTTTTGAAAAAAAAATAAAAAAAATATAATAAATTACTAATTATGTAGACCTGAATAATAAGATTTTCAATATTAATTTATTATTAAAAAATAAACAATAAAAATTAATAAATTAAAAAATTATGAAAAATTAATGAATTTTAAATATAATAAAAATAAATATGAATTATTAAATGAATAAATAGTATTAGTTATATAAATTAAAAAATATTAAAAAATATTAAATAATAATAAATATATAAATTAATAAAAAAATAAAAATAAATAAATAATATTAATTATAATAACTAAAATAATAATATAAATGAATAATGTTTGACATGAAAAGAATAAATATGAAAGATTACATTTAAATAAATAATACTTACAATAAATTAATAATTATAAATGACATAATAATAACCATATAAAGATATAAAAAAAGAATCATAAAATTAAAATGAATAAAAATTAATTATGCACACTAAAGACAATGTCAAACTATTTAAAAATAATAATAAAAAATAAATAAATAAATATAAAAATTAAAAATTAAAAAAATTAAAAAAATAATAAATAATGAAAAAAATAAATTAAAAATATATGAAGACTGAATAAGTATTAAAGTGAATTGAAAATAATAAATTAATTAAAAAATAAATTTAATAATTAATTTTGAATTAATTTAAAAAAATGTTAAAAAATTTATTAGTACCTTTTGTTATATGAATTTATTAAATGAAAAATGGATATATATTACATTAAAAATAAAAAGCAATATTTAAAAAATGCTTTAAAATGATTTTAAAATAAATTAATAATTCATAATTAAAAAACTACATGTATAAAAATTTAAATTAAAATATTTTAAAATAAAAATTAATATATAAATTATATATATATTAACATTAATAAATATTAATAATAAGAAATGTGTATATATCTACTAATAAATAATATATTAGAAAAATATTTAATGAATAAATATTAAAAATTAATCAATTTAAAAAATGAATAAATTATAGAATATATTAAAAATAGGGAAATATTAAAAATGAACAAAAATATAAAATGAAGAAAATGTTAAAAAGGAATAAAACTTATGAATTTTAATTGAATAAATTTAAAATAATGTTAAAAATTATATAAATAATATTAATTAGATTAATTATATAAATATAGGTGCTTGGCGGTTTAATTACATTAAACACACACTCATACACCACAAACATAGGATGAATATGTGGGCTATAACCCCCCAGGGGATAACCCAACCGTCAAGCCTTATCAATTCTATACATGACCCAATGGATCGGTGGGCATGAATCCCATTACACGGACTGATGACCCAGTGCAACATCATGCCCTCATCTTGGCTTCATCACCGTTTCATTGCATCATGCTCGCTTTAACAACTGCATCACTGCTAGCCTGCATAAGCGCCTACTAGTCGAAATTTGCTTCCATCCAGATTTGAGCCCGGGTCTGATGTAGGATTATGTTGAGCCTTATCAATCAGGTAATCCCCCAAAAGCTTAATTATTGTAGTTATGAAAATATAAAAAATTAATGAATCTTAAAATAAAAATGAATAAACATTAAAAACTACAATTAAATACAAAAAAGTTCACACGAAATTAATAATTTAAAATGAATAAATAATTATTATATAACGTCTTAATTATAATGCAATAAAAAATAAAAAATATTTATATGTAAATTACAAAAAAACGTCCCCATTATTGGTGGTGGTGTGGTAGGGGTTTGGGGGGTGAGGGGTAGGTCGCAGGGTCAAGTCACTGGTCTTGCAGTTTAATACAATTTTCTTCCTTGTGTTGCGTTCTATAGTGGTAGATGTAACTAACCTTGTATAAATTACAAACAAATTAAAAGTATTAAAAATTAATAATTAAATTTTTTTAAAAAAATATTAAAAAATAAAAAAATTAGAATAATATTAAATAAATATATAAATATATTTTTATAATATTTCATTAATTAAATTTTAATAAAACATTACTTCTCGTGTGACTGTTTATACACAAATGTATATATATTATTACTATAGTGAGATATGTAAAACTGAAAAAATTGAATTTTCTTATTATATTTTAATATATTCTATTAAATATATATAGTCGTACACTTTACAAACACATTCACATGAACACATACACATACACATACACATACACGTACACATACTCATACAGATACACATACACACACACACACACACACACATACACATGCACGTACACATACACATCCACATACACATACACATACAGATGCATATACACATTCACATACACATACACATACACATACACATACACATACACATACACATACACATCCACATCCACATCCACATACACATACACATACACATACACATACACATACACATACACTGACACATACACACACACATACACATACACATACACATACAGATACAGATACACATACAAACACTCACATATGAATACACACACACATAATGTTGAAATTGTGATGTGTGTTCAATGAAATTTTCCATATAATTAATGATGTGATCCTCATTTATATAGAAAATTTGAGTTTTAGTAGAAATACATTTTTATGCCAGAACTATGACATTGAAATTTTATGTGTCACAATAGAAAATGTCTTCGATTAGTCCCTAAAAGTGCATGAGAAACCTACATTGGGTACCTGTGCCATGGACTTATGACAAGGACTTTCACATTGAACCTGCACCATGGACCTATGCCAAGATCCTTCACATTGGACATACAAATTGGAACTATGATAAGAAATTTCACATTGGACCTACACATCAGACCGTCTCCATGGGACAATTCCATGGACCTGGACATTGGACCTGCACATTGGACTTACACATTGGACCTATTCCATGGACCTCCACCAAGCACCTTCACATTGGACATGCAAAGAATAAATCCTTAAACTAGGGTCCCCTATTTTTCTATTAATAATACCCTTGGCCCCTCCATATGAACAATTGGATATTTTAGAAGAAGACCCAACCTATGGCCATGATTCCCCTTTACCCAGGTATCATAAAACACTCCTAGTAGTTCCCTGAAACCTAATAGAAGGGGGGAATCAAGGGGGATATGTGAGATAAATGTCCCTTTAGCATCCAAAATTGTAGACACCTACAAGGGGACTCGTTATTCCCTAGTGAGAAACCACCTGCATGAGGACCCTTTTCATAACAATAGTCCTGCGTTATTACCCTCCAAGACACCTAAAGAGAACCATGGTTCCTATGATAAAGAATATCCCAACTTTTGTTTCCCAATTGATCCCTTTCCCAGCAATATCTAGCTCACATAGGCCTATACCCCCCACATGTGATGAAATTACAATTCCTCCCAAGACCTGTGTAAGGCAGCTCTTCCCTTTAATCCAGGACATATATGATCCTCTCTATGACTCCTATTCAAAGATATCAATGGAAGGGATCCCCTCCCTTTGGATTCCTCACCCAAGGGGGACTAATTATTAACCACCACAAAGACCTCCATATTTGAAATACTAGGTAGAGGGGCATACCAGATTGCCTCCCATTAGGATTTTTATTTCTCTAGTAATAGGTTTCTCGCACATTTCCTAACAAATGTTTAGTACCCTTGAGGTGCATGTTTTTATATTCCCATTATCATTTGGACCCCTACCCGAGGGAAAGATTCATGGAGGTCCTGTTATCAGATACAAGGGCTAGGAAGATATCCTACCCATATCATCTGTAAGACCTGGAGCCACCAAATCCCTATGGTGAGGGTAAGGATTACACTTACTTTTCCATTCAATATGGAACAACATCCTCCACCCTTTTATTTGGAAATTTTTTTTATGGAATCCCTCCTAGTGTAATCCCCTATCATTTCTTGTAGGAGGTTTCAATCATTCTCCTCCTCACCCCTTGGATAATAGATCAGAGAGGGGATGGGCACCAGAGTCTTCTCCTCTCCCTATCATAGCCTTGACCTCTTCCATCAATGGAAGAGGGTATATGAGTTCTATCAAATCTTTGGCTTCCTATTGACCATCACATTTAATCATAGATCATCTTGATTGACGTAGACACAGAGGCTAGCCATGATCATTGTATCATCACAGTGTGATGAATATTTCATAAGATAATAATGCATTGAATATTCCACTTTCGTTCCTTCAAGAGTGATTCCCTGATGTGAGTCCTAAAGAAAATGTATGAAACCTCGAGGAAAAGTAGAATTTTTATTTTCTCATATCTTCTTCTTACTCTTATTTTTCACACCAAGAATGACTCATGTGGTCTTGGAGGTTGATTATAATCATGATATCCACACGGTCCACCACGCAAGGGAAGTATTGATGCATACACGTCAATAATTGAACTATGAGAACATTGATTTTTTATATAATTATGAAATATAGAATTCATACTTAAGGCCCGAGGTCATGGTATCCTCCATAGGAGTAACCCACCATTATAACCCCCATTCACCAGGGAATCCTATTCAAGAGTAATCCCCCTCCAAACATCAAACTACTAAGGAATCTTCCACTAGTGTAAGACCCAAAACAATCCCTCTAAATCTAAATGAATAAATATATTTATCATGGCTTCAAATTCATTCATATATGAATCTTCTTTATGAGTATTCCACAACATAATCCTCTCAAATATCCATACTTCCTTGTGAGACCAACCAAACTACATGGACATTGATTCCCATACAAATAGAATAAGTAGGGATTCTTCCAAAGGTCCAAACCCAACACCCCAATTCAACCATATTACCTCAGTATGACTTTTCCAATTGTGTATAATTCAACATGTACCATCATACACTTTCCTTGTTCCCTGGGTCACTTTGGAATAAGTTCCACACTGAACATTGACTAGGCATAGTCCTCTTTGATGTCCTCATCACATGATGTTAAACAGTATGTTTAAGTCCTCATCAAATGACTGTAGAAGGCATTATGTGACCGACTAAGCGATAAAAAACTATGTAGTTTCTTATTCTTTTCATAAGAATTTGTAGAACTACCATCCATGGGATCAATCCCAACATAAATAATACTCTCGTCTCCCTGGATAATGATACAATCTAGAGCACCCCACTGTGTGGGTAGAAAATTATCATCATAGTAATAGAAACCAATGAATCTCTAATTCATACATAAGGGGATACCATTAACGGAGAAAATCATATTCATACAAATTATATGAAGCTCTATACATTCTAATAATTGATATTTATGTTCAGGGTGACCTACCTCATACATGGGAATTAATAAAGGATTCTTGAACATATCATAAATATTTATGAGAGTCTCTGAGTAGGCAATAATTCCACCAAAAATGGTCTGATGAGACTGACCCCCAATCCACTCATCCAATGTGAGTTCTTAAGTATCATTGGACAAACCTTCCAATGAGCATCTACCTTCGGAATGCAGGTCACTATGTCATCATGGATATAGATGCTTTTGGTGCTTTTGGTTCCTTGAACAAAACCCATTAGAAACCATTCAAGGAAATTAAAACAAATTTTCATAACATATAATAAACGGTGAACCTGAAAGGAATCCATAACCAAGATGATTTTTTAACCCATATGTTAAGTCACTTTCACATGATGGAAGAGGTCTAAACAAGATAATCAATCATGAACCTATTCATTCAAATGTGATGCTAATTTTCTTGGGAATTGTTATTTTATTTTTTCATATATCCAGACACTTATTTAAAAAAATCTCCCCCAAAACCGTTGAAATACTTATATCTTTCACCAACACATACCCTAGAGACTAATCAGGCTGGGTCTTCCTCCTTATAGAGGATTCCATCACCAACCTAGTGTCTTAAACACTAAGTGTCAATCTCGTTAGTCCAGATATACCATTAGAACAGTAAAATCCCAAACCTAGATGTAATATAATAAACCCTTTAGCTCAAGATGCCCCATCGATCATATGGTCAGAAATCACCAGTGGTACAGATATAGATATTATCAACTATCATCTTTAAACTTTTCAGGAGATTATCCCCAAAACATGATAACTAGTCCCTACCTTATCGTATGGAGGTAGATGAAGTGAGAACATACAACCTCATTAAAAAGACATAGAGATACTTATAATGGTGCTTTTCTATAAATCTCCACCACCAACAATGTGGTAGAAACCCATTAACATGATGAGGGTACTATCCTCAGATGTTCTATCTAGGTCCTTTAGACTTAGGCACAGAATAAGGGTTTAAGGGGGAAAAAGACAATAGGGAACAACGACACACCCTTTCCCCCTCTATATAATCCCAAAAACTAAATTTTGTTTATAATTATGAATGGGGATATACACCCACTCACTATAATATATCTAGCCAAAAAACTATCTGATGAATATTTAATGAATTCTACATTTCGAATCTGATGACAAACAAAAGACATGAACAAACACCTTCCCAATCTGATCAGGACTGTAAGAAGACCAGTCTGGAAGCCCTCAAATAATCACACCAAACACATTTGGTGGAAATCCATGACCAAGAACACACACATACCTACATTCATCAATCATTTTAATATCCTAATATGGAAGAATTGTGAGAAGTTATTAAAAAATTACCAATGAGAATTAGCGGGTATACCCAAATATTTACCCCCACACATGAGTATAGTCAGTATCCACTGGATGTATAGGGAGGACAAGAGAAATCACAAACACCTACACAAGATATGGAATGGGGATATATCCTCATTCCAACCACTAATGTCACCAATTATAGCCTAAAATATTAAATGTTATGAAGAAAATACATGCCCACATTCTAAAAACATTTCAGGACATCATAACAGTTATGACAGTAGTGACAGAGTGATAAAAACACAAATCTATCACGAAAAATGGGGTGGCTCATCAGGATGTCACCTATGAGAAGAAACAACCCTCCTATCATATCCTATAGAGTCATGGGGAAAACAATTCCATACTATAGGGATAACTGGATCAAGAACATACACCCATTCTGATTGGAGTTAATCAGTCCATCCCATTTGTTAGTCCAAGGAAAAAAGAAATATCTACCCATTAAAACCACTTCACCCTATTAGTGTCCCAAATTTATTATAAGAATCCATCTAAGAAGAAGCCTCACAAATAAAAACTAGAAAATAACGATCTGAACTACAATCCCTCTTTATTTAATGCTGGAGTTCTTGAAATACAAATATGATTTTCTATATAAGATCATTATCAAACCCTCCCATTACCAAAATTTATGGGAAGTAGCAGTAATTATGAAGGTCCTCTTCAGAAATTTCACTATAAATTCATGCTTCATGACCAAAAAATGATGGATCTAGAGAGTTTATCTTCTGATGAGAGATATGAAATCCCTCAGTGTGGCAAGAAGATCATGTAGGGAGAGGATCATCACATTTATATAATCCACCATGGTGGTCTTCTCTATGGCAGAGTTAAATACAAATATTCTCTCTACAGTATTGTTTCACATTGTCAAAACCATTCTCTAATTAGAAATGTAGTGGCAAAAAATCAATCCTATAACGAGGAACTTTTAGAAATAAGGCATGTCTAAAAGATCATTATATGAAAAACCCCTGGGCTACAATCCTTCCATCAAAATAGAGGAAGTCCCCAAAAATCCCATCACATATAATAAAATAGCATGAAAAGGCCCACTTTGGTCATACTAAGTGGAGAAACCTCTATAGAATGATGATGGAGATATGATAAAAATGAGGAAACGTCTAGCTAAGGATGAAAAAACAATCATGTTACGAACTATAGCAACCACTCCATAAAAAATTCCAAAGGTATTGTCCAAAGATTATATGCATGAAATCTAAATCAACATATATAAAACTCATCGTCACTTGAAATAAAAAGTAATACTTTACGATGAGTATCAATGTCACATCAAGGTATTAGAAGGGTTGAAATCCAAAATTTCCTTGGAAGATATCCTAGATTCATGAAATCTAAATATATATAAACCCCAAGGATCCCTACAACATGAGTGCCATATTTCATTAATGAGTTTCTGATAACTGAATGTTGATATCCCATATGGTGTTCATATTAGAGGATGGGCTACACATGAAGAATTATTTTTCGCCATCCTGCCTTGCTAGAAAATCCGAAAAATGGTTGTATCATGAAATGTTATAACATCAGGCCATCTTTAAAAAACAGAATCGGTTTGTGACCAAATATTTGGTATAAAATAGGACACAACTGACTATTTCCATCATCGGACCAGAAGGGAGAAGGATAATGAATTAATTTTGAATTAGGAATCCGAGAATATTAAAAAAGCATCAAATTTAATTGGAATCCATCTTTAGATAAGGAAAATGTCATAAATAGCTCAATAGTCTTTGGAAGCAGGCGATTTAATTCCATGATGAATGATTCACCCAACACACACATTAAAAAAACTACATAGAATAAGAAGGGAATCTGTGGTAGTAGAATCCATGATAGTTAGGGTCTGACCCCATCCCAGAAGGAATTTGGATTTTTTTTTGCACAACCCTCAAGTTAAAAAAACCAGACCTGAGGGGTTGTGAAAGAAGAACAAGAACATCCCTAGTCCTCATGCGTGGGGTATTTTTCTCCTCAACAACCCCCTCCTCTAGAGGAATTGGAATTATCCCAATTAGGGAAGATGCAATAGAAAGGATCATCCCAATTTACCTCATCTCGTGATCTGTTACCTTAACTAGCAACAAGAATGAATAAACTATTAGCATTTTACCTTTGGATTACTATATATTAAGAAGCTCCCAGAGAGTCAGAAAAGGAGAGGACAAGGCCTTGTGGTGGGAATATAAGAAGATAGTCATGAAATGACACAGATAAAATGCATGTAATTAATTTTTCATCCATGAATTTCATCGACACCACCCTCATAGATTCTATAGAACATGAGGACAATCTAGAGCGGTCTGAAGAGGATATTCTAGTTCACAATATTTTTCACACTGAAAAAAATAAAGGAGCTGTGATTACTTGGAACCCGAGGCATTCCTTAATTTTTTGGAACTACATCGTTTCTTCTTTGAAATGAACCCAAAAAAGGAAAAAGTGAGGGTCATATTGTAACTCACATTTCTTCTAGAGAGGTTACTCCCCTTTCTCTAAAGGAAATATTTGCATAACAAGAGGATGAGATGAAATAATTGAGAAGACTCCATGCATATGTACACTGAGGCATCCTTCTTGGTAGATATTTTTCTATAACCAAATCCTCAAATAACGCTTCCAGGTGACAAACCACAATAAAGAGGGGTTCCCCTAGCAAATGAAGAAAATATGGAACAAAATATCAATGTGGGATACTAACCACCAATATATTTTAATCCCGTAATAGCAAACTGAGAATTCCGTCCATGGGGTATGTGACCAGAGTTGGGTCCGGAACATCCTTACAAGCCTTCCCCTAAGGGCTTACAATTACATATGCCAGTAGTTTCACCACAAATGGCCCTATTAGCTTCCACCCCAGTTAAAGCTCTGACTTAGCCAAATATTCTATTAAGTAACTAATAACTTGATTAGAATACATGGAGGAATGGAATGTGCCAATAAAGACTAGAATGAAGCCTTTTTCGGAATGGGTATATCTAAACCTTCCAAGGATAATCTTTGGGAACCCCACATTTCTAGTATTAATGACTTGCGAGACCAAAATTAGCACTTGATGCACTTTTTCTCTCACTGTGATTCCATGATGGGTACTCCAGAACAACAAGAGGTAGTGAAACATAAGTTCTTTTTGAAATCATTGTAGGGGATATCTTTTTATGGTACTTGAGTTTTTAGTCACAGTCAATCACTATATGGGAGGACCTCTGTTAGAAGTATTTCTTCTAGTTAACTCAACGTTGAAGAATACAACCATCTTCCATCTCAAAAAGATCAAAAAATGGTATAATGAAAGGGTCTTATATTTCATTGCTGGGTGGAAAATATTAACATACTATGTGAAACTACAACTACTATAAGAATAGTTTTTTCTATCTATATAGAAAAACATCATTACGAGTTTGGCATGCTTCAAATCCCTATATAATACAAAGGTGGGTTTCAGGATCTTTCCATGATTACTCCAATGGTATAATACTCCACTGCAAAGATTTAGGAAAATTCATGAGTAATTCCATCATCCCATGGAAGGAGGATATGAAATGAAATGGATTCTACTATTTCATATAAGCATTCCCCTATACCCACTCTTACTCTAAATCCAACAACATATACTGTTGTTCCACCTCTTAAGCATCAACATCAATGCCCCCCTCATCTGGATTATCAGTGGGAACATAAGAAAAAATAGTTTGAGGAGGTGAAAAAGAATATCAATTATTTTTGAAATGATCATGTCCTTATCTAATTCAATTCAACATTGGGAAAAAACATAGTCATATTTGGAAATCCTATGATTCCTAGAAAAGAAGGTGACAAAGACATCCCACACTATTTCCCCATCCATCAGATGTCGAGAAACCACATCTATGATTTTTTTGTTTTAAAAACTCCTATAAAAAATAGTGGAATATGAGAAAGTAACACTAAAAAATCTCCTTCTTCGGTTTTGTATGTTTCTACCACTAATCAAAATGATGAAAATGAATAGAATGAAGTGACGTGTAAGATTTCATCGAATTTTGGTGACTTGATTGTTAGGAAAATGGTCAAGCATATCCATTATATCCTCCAAACACTGTATAAATAGCCAAGCATTTTCTCAAACACTTAAACTAAAACACAACCAACTTCATCAACATCTCAACCCTCTAAAATACAGTCCCCAAAAAAGAATCTTTATTAGGGTCTTAAGAAGAAAACAAATGAATATGAGATATTGTCTGAGCTAATGTTAGACTTGAACTTATCTCTCTTCATGCTTAAAGTCCAAGAGGCATGGGTACCACCCCACCAAAATACGCACAATGAAATGACCAATCATGTGTGATCCTCATCAGAATAAGAGTTAATCTTGGGTTCCATTAATATTATTCACTTAATGGATCCCTTCATAGATGATGAGAATGATTATTAACCAATTTACCTTCACTTGATTAGGAAATAGGAGGAAGAGGCTGTCAGTTTTAAGGTTATAGAGGCGGATGTGTTTGTACTAGGAGTCACTAAAATACCTATTCCCATGATAGAACATTAAATTTGAAAGAAACTCATGTGAATGATATCTAATGAGGTCAGTAAGAATAATGGTATTATCCTACATATGACAGGGTATTCCCTTACAAGATCATCCTAGATGATTTACTAGAGGATACACCACCACCAAATCATCATCGGTGGGTAGGAGGACCTAGCCAACCTAATCCACTAACAGAAAAAGCACTTCCGGATCCTACCCTATTGGATGTTCTATCAAAATAAAAAACACTATATCCAAAAGAGACTACCAAAGAACACCCCATGCTGAATGATCATACCTTTGGACCAAAAAAATATTTTCTTAAAGAACTTAGCCTTATTGTCTTCCAATTTATCAATCCTAGATTCGAAGAGTATATCAAAAGAACAATGAGAATCACTTATTTAGTCTTTGTCAAGCCCTCAAGAATTTGAAATTAAGGATGTTTCTAGAGAAGTGTTTCGTGCATAGAATTATCATGTGAAGTACAACATGGTCATCTCTTTCATAGACCAGGATGATTATGCTTCCATACAAGGACATTTCTTTCCCTTATATATATTCAGTAGGATAAATGACATTGATATCTGATGAGTCTTTATTGAAAATGGCTCAGTAGTAAACCTCATTATGGTCTGGAAACGTCATTGACTGGGTTTCAATGAACCTCACATGTCCCCATCCATTATGAAAATACAGTTTTAATACAATAATGAGAAAAATCCTCTTGATGAAATCAAACTCAAGAATCATTTTGGGGATCTTGTGTCAGATTCATAATTCACGGTCATCATGCAAGATAAAACCTATAATGTCTAATTGAGAAGACCTTGGTACATCAACAGGTGGGCATTCCCTATTCATACCACCAATTTCTACAATATTATATCAATGAAAAAATTTGGATGTTCCCTGGTGTGAAGACCCATCAAAATATTGTGAGTTATAATACATTGATTTAGTATTATACCATAAATAATGGGAAAATACATGGATGATAATGCTCTATAATTAATGCCACAAATTGTCTATAAATGATCCTAAATAATACGTTCAAGCATCGTAGTGTAGATTTTGTTCTCCCCGTTAAAAAAATAAAATAAGTGGGTTCAAATTCAATCACACACTCAGTAACATCAGTGATGTAAATTGTGACTGATGATCCGAATGGTGACGAAAAAGTTGTCAACTATCTGAGAAATAGTGAAATACTAGATGTAAAGGTATTTAGTCCAACTCATAAGATTTGAAAAAAACCTTTTTCATTGGCTAAACAGGAAGAAGTTTTCACATCAATGGGAGAAGAAATAGGTGCCTATTCTCAGTCCATAATCCACCTTTCATATTCTGAAAATGGCATCATGCCATTAATTGTACCTGAAATGGTTGCTTCATCTTTCAGATGTCCAAATGATGACTTATCACTTAACTTAGTGAATCATGCATCATTACATAGATTCCATGAAAATGAGGAAGAAGTAACGTGTGGGGAAGACAAATAAAGTGAAGGACTTATGGATTCCACTCCGGAATTTGAGTAAAGTGTATCCACTATTGTTTATGAACTCAAAGAGATAAATCTAAGTATAGTGGAAGATCCATGACCCACTCTGATTAGTGTGTCCATGAAATATTAATAACAGGAGGCATATACTGATTTTTTAAAGCAAAATCAGGATTTTTTTACGTAGAATTACATAGATATTCTAGTCCTTGTCCTTTAGGTGGCAACCCATTACTTGGGTTTTCCAATAGATCATTAGAGATACAACAATGTAGCTAGATGAACACACCCAAATAATTCCTCCAAATTTGAGGCTGATGTCTATAATCTCATCAAGGATTATTTCATCCTATTTTTATGATGTCTTAAACACCTATCCAACATTGCACTGGTAAAGAAGAATAAAAATGATAAAATCATATTTTTCATCTACTTTGAAGATCACAGCTAGCACTATCCCAAAAAGACTTCCAAGATCCAATTATAGAACTCGTGATAGATGAAATAAATATTAATCAAGTCCTCTCTTTCATTAATGGATACTACAGATAAAACCAAATCCCTATGGCATCATACTATGGACAAGACACAATCCTCAGGTCCCCTCAGAGAGTATTCTGTTATTGGGTTATTCCGTTTGTCATACAAAAATGTTAGCACCACATACCAATGTGTTAGGTATCACATCTTCAAACCCTTTTTGGGGAATTCCGTTGAATGTTATGATTATGAGATAGTGTTTAAGTCTTTATATCATTTTGGCCATTTAGATGACCTAGAAACAATCTTTAGCAATCCTTGACAACATATTCTGAAGAAGAGCCCCTTAAAATTCATTTTCAGGGTAACCTCGATAATGTTTATATGATTTTTTGTACGACATCAAATCATCAATTATGATCCTAAGAAAAAAAACTATCCTTATCATGTCTAATTCACAAAACATGAAGGATTTTAGTGTAATTCAAAGACACTTGGACAACATTTGACTGCTCATATCCAACCTTGTAGGAAAGTGTTTTATCATCACCAAACTGATGAAGAAGGGAGTCACATATCAGTGGACCAGTGAATGCTAAGAATATTTTGAATCCCTTAATGAATACCTATTGAACCAGCCAGTATTAATTCCACCTATTGAGGGGACTCTTCTAATTCTATATGTGATGACCATAGAGCCATCATTGGGTACCTTAATTAGGAAAAACAATAATATTTGAAATGAGAAAAACCTTTATTATCACAATGGAACCCTGATTGATTCTGAGACTTATTATTCAGATATCAAGAAGATCTTCTTTGAATTAATCCTCACAGTTCAGAAATTAATGTACTACCTATATCACCATGAGGTCCAATTGGCCTCTCACAATTACTCACTCAAATTTATTCTCACACATCATATGTTGACATGATATATGTAATTTTAAGAGGTTATTAAATAGTAGTTCGATATATAGTTACAACCACAGAAAGTAATGAAAGGATAGACCATGGTAGATTTCTTTACAGAGAACCTGTCTAAAGAAGTGACATCCTTAAACATTTATTTTCTAGATGAGGAGATATTATCTTTTCAAGATGACCCAAATGTGGGAATTTTACTTATGAAATGAATCCAGGTGCCCAAAAGGGAAGAGAATCAAATACCCTAAGCTCAAAAGCATATGTTTGGGGATACTGTTTATCTCCACTATTAATGAAGTATTTTCATACACCTTCATGTTATCTAAAAGCTATTAAAAATAAAGAGGCATAATATCAAGAAATCATTATGCACCCAGAACTGTCTCATCAATCACCAGTGGAACACATGGAGGTGAAAGGTGATTTTGAGTTGGTAATGAAAAATATCAATAGGGATTACACCATTATAGATGAATAGATCATCTCCTTGCTTGAATTTTTCATAAGGTTATTGGCAGAGTTCCCCTTAGATCCAATATTGAATCACATCCGACGATCACAAAGCACCTAAGTAGATGCATTAGCTAATTCATCTACCACTCTGGATGATCCAAAATATGATGAAATATTCATCAACATTTCCCTTTGCTGAATGGTCTCACATTTCATTCAAATTTTAGTGGATGATATTAATGAAGTCATCCCAATCATTGAAACTTGTGGGATTACCATAGGATGTATGCTTTCTATCATTGAATATCTCCCAGAGAGAGTACTTTCATCATATGGAGCTGGGAAGGATTAAATATGGCAGATATTAGTCAAAGTCACCCTCCATAATGGTCCAAAAAATAGGAAATTCCTCTATAAATGTGGCTTCAACCGAGTCATCAGATTTATCGATGGAGAATAAATTATGGCTACTATGGATGAATTACAAATTGGAGCATGCGGTGCTCGTCATTTTTGATGCATGATTTCTAACAACACCAGAAGGATTGGATATGTATCTCCTTTGATGACACATGATTTTAAATAATTCACCATGAAGTGATACTCCTACCAAGTGCATCAAAATTCATCCATAAATCTCTAGATGTTTTACAGACAAACATGTACTCACGACCATTTTCCAAATAGGGATTGGATGTTGTGGGGTCATACCCTCTAGCTATAACTAGGTAGTTCCAATACATCTTGAATTCAACTGATTGCTTCTCCAAATGGGTAGAGGTAATAGAACTCAAATAATTCATAGACAAATGCATTTTGATATTTTTAAAAGATAATATTATTTCCATATTTGGTGAACCACATACAATATTGAAAGACAATGAAATAAATTTCTATTATACCAGGGTAGATAACCTCTATCATAAGTACAATATTAAATTCAACCATTCATCCAACTATCATGAAGTGTCTAATGTAAAGTTTTAGGACTTAATCAAGACCCTAATGAATATACTTCAAAACATTGTGGACATGTATAAAAGTCTTTTCATAACAAGATCTTCTAATCCTTAGTGGCTTACCAGACTACAAGTCGTACTGCTAGATGGGATACCTGGTAACCTTTGGTATACAGAAAAGAAGTAGTCCATCCCATTTAGTTCCAATTTCCATCACTCTGTCTTTCCATTTGTGACCATTTATCTATAGATAAGACATCCCATAATCGTATGAATTAATTATATTTACTCGATGAAAAAATATTTCACACTATTAATCTCTTGGATGTTAATAAAAATATGATAGCACGAGCCTTCAACAAGAAGATCCACTTCTATTCATTTCTCTAATGAGAATTGGTACTAGTCCATAGGACTCTAATGATACTATTAGAGAAGCCTCCAAATCTTGAGTCAAAGTGGGAGGGACCACACTCCATACACAAGGTTCACTCTAACATTGCTTATTACATGATGTCAATGGATTGGTAAATAATTATGACTCAAACCAATATAAGATTACTGAAGAAGTATTTCATTTAATCACATGAAAATTTTTTTTACCTACAAGACATTAAACTGCATATCACTATACACGTCCCATCTCCAAGATGTTAAACAGCACAGATGGTCCTTATTGCATGACCTTAATAGGCATGAAATAATGCCTATAACACATGACATTAATATTCATTGTTAATTTCACCATAATTTGACAATAATAAACCCCTAAAATACCATGAGTTGACACTCTATGTGGTCCATAAAATATGGGACTCCATCTTAGGTGTAAGTACCAATCACATCCCTCAAACCCCTCAGGGTGTTGAGATTCCCTCCTGAGTGAACATGAGGAAGAATGGATGGGAAGCTCCCATTCATTACACCCACTCACATCACAACCACTCCATAGTTGAACTTGTTCACCTTTTTTGGTATAATCCCCAATGTTATCGTGTCCTTATCACATGATGGAAAATTTCCAGATCAGTTCATAAATTACTTGTTGCTTGATTCTCATTCATGTGAGATATATGGTTGAGCCCAAATCTTCTATTTTCGGTACATCCGCGAAGAAAAAAATCCCAAATTTTTCCCAATATATGCATTATACCATCATAGGTGATATTTTAAAAAACTACATGTGGGTCAATTCTTAATCCATAATGTTATCTAGTGATGCTTAGATCCAATCCCATGGTCCAGCCACATTGGTATCTTTTACAATCGGTGACTGGAATTCGTTCCACATTACATTAAACTGCATGGTTCCTTATGAACTATGTAAGTATTGATTATCATTCCAATGAGATACGTAGTGACACCCATGTCTCCAATCTCGGGTACAACCACCGTTAAAAAAATGTCTCCTTCACTCCATGTGTGTTTGGATCAGACCAATATAGGGAACATTTCAAGAACTACACATAGCTTGCTTTTCATTTTGATGAGATACGTAGTGATGATTGGATATCCTATCCGGGGTCTAGCTGGGATTAAGAAAATGAAAACCCCCTCCTATTACTTATACACGAATCAGATCTACATTGGAAATCATTCTAGGACATATGGTTTGATTCCCATTACAAAGAGATGCATAATGATGCCCAATCTTCACGTTTTAACCCCAACCATCATCCTAGAAAATTATAAAGACCCTTTTCCCATATAAAATCATGAAATATGAGGGGGAAATTTCTAAAAAAATATGTGTGGATCAATTCTCATTCCAATGAGATACACAATGACACCCAAACTACCATTCTCAGGATGAAACACTACATTTCATCCATTCACGTCAGTTCACCATCGTCCTTACTTAAGATGTTAAACTACACAAACCACATCATTACTGCATAATGTTAAATAGAATGAGACTTCATGAACTACTCATGGATTGATTCTCATCGTAATGATATAATAATAAATTCCTTGATCACACCTCTTGGACCAACCACCACAAAAATATAAATGCCCCTACCCTTTACTTGGGTTGCCTTTATGCTATAGAGGAAACCATTTGCACTACTTGTTTATAACATCAAGCATAGTTAATGTGACCTTAGGAGTTTTAGTAAAATGGAATCCCCACATAAGAAAGGAAAAACAATTCATCTTGGGATATTCATGGTCCTAGATTGATGTCCTTAAAGGGAACACTTTAAAACTCTATCACATGATGATAAACTAGATGATTACTTCTAGAACTACATGTGGCATGATGGTCATTTTAATGAGATATGTAGTGATGTTGAGATCTTAAATACTTGATTCATTCACAATGGAATTCAATAAATTCCTCTACACTCCCATGTATGATTCAAAACTATATGAGGGTACCCAATAAGAGTTCTCTCCCTATACATAAAACCATAAGAAAAACCCACCACGTCCTCCACACATGAATTCAATCTGTGTGGGGAACATTATTCATAGAACTACATGTGGATGTATTCTCATCCGATTAGGAAATATAGTGATTCCTTGGACATATGGAATAGTCCCAACATGGGGTAAAGAAAAATTCCCCACATATGAATATAAACAAAGATCTACGCAGGAGATTTCATTTCGGGACACCCTCATCAAGGGGTCTACCAAGGAAAAAGAGATGCCCCCTTCTACATATGAGTGTTACCTATGCAACAGACTCCACACTCACGTCCAATATTGGTTAAAAAACTTCTGTTGTACTCATTCATACCCCTTCTACATGTCGTAGTCCTAATCAAGGACACTTTTTGATCTTTATAACCATTTTTCGCTTCTGATTGAAGGATGTAATATACTTGAGAGATATTTTATTAACTATGATTAATACACCCAAGTTGTATTTTCATAAAGTAACCCCCTAAACAGGTTTGTTATTCGTAGTATTCATGTGTTTTAATATGTTGCAATATGCCCCAATAATATTTGTATAATATATCGCAAAACATGAGTTTATGAACCGATGGTAACTTCACCCTTAAGAGAAGCCTCTTCCATCCTCATATGGATTGATGAAATTATATTGGGACCCATGATTCTAAGTAGTCTATGGTCATTCCTAGTATATTTTTCATACATCATTACTCCTGTTCTAAAAGAGATACAAGGCTATGGTTTAAAACTTCCTCCTTTATGTGAAAATCCAACAGGCATGTCCTTATCTCGATAATCCACAGGTAATATGATATTTCCATAATATAATGTCAAAGATTAATGACATAATACTAAAAATATCGTATTCCTTATGCCTAGGTCATAACTTTGTAGAGACCATATTTACCTAATTCTGTGGAAATTTTGATTTGAAATTCCCCTTCTATTTTAAGGTAATTTCATCATATAAAACAAACTCTACGCTTAGGTAAATATAAATATTTATAAACATCCATCATATTTTTGAAATGGAATTCAAGAATTCCTAGGGAAGGGTTTTCTTGACAATGATGAAACACAAACTAGTTATATTTTCATGAGATGTTTACAAATTTTAGATACTATCAGCCAAAGGAATTCCCCTATTGACTATGTTGTAATACACACTAGTTTTATTTTCATAACAACCAAAAAAATTGGGTTTTTAGCCATAGGTAACTTCACTCTTAGGAGAGAATTACTCAATTTCTGTGATCCCTTTTACTTAGATCAATTTTTTGATTCTTAAGACCCAAGAATATATCATACACATTCCCGTAATTATACCAGAATATGCCTGAACATTTTGGGATTGATTACCAATAATGGGAAATCATCATCCATTCAATCAAAGATAATGACCTTAGATTAAATCCACCATGATATCCTTACAATAAAACATTAAACAGAATATCATTATGTGAATTCAATATGTCTTTAAACATCATATCAAAATGACCTTTTGATATTAATTTAAAATGTATAGAATAATTTACTTTCTATATGAATTTAAATTACATAGAATAATGTCCTTAATATGTAACTTTACATGACACATCATAATTTTATTATTGTAAGATCTTAAACCGCATAGACTAATATCCTTGTAACAATAAATTAAAATATATGGAATCATCCTCACCATTAGACATTTAACTACTCCATCAATGTCCTAGTATCATGACATTAAAATGAATGATATATTAACCCTTATTGTGAAATCTCCTCCCCTCATAACATTAATCATCTAATAAAATGTTCCCTCGATCGTGTAAGCCAAATCTAGGCAGGAGTGGTATTACATTCATGGAAAATGACAATACAGATGATACCTTTATTCCCAAAAAGTTTCCCTTAGAAAAACCACCCTTCATGGTCTTCAGAAATCTAAATATACATAAACTACTTTCATCCATGAGAAATATAATTTCAGAATTCTTAATAGATCGTTCACCTGACTATGCTGTAACATACTGAAGTTTCCTTTGAAACATTCACCCAAAAAATGAGCCTAGCAGCCAAAGGTTTCCACTACTTGATTATGCAGTACATTCCCTAGTTATCCGGGCATAAAACAACCCTTTTAATGGGGTTTTCAACGTGTAGTAACTTTGCCCTCAAGAGATACCTCCTCTATTCATGAATATAATTTTTTTTGATTTAGAAAGCACACAATTGTGGAATAGAATTTACACTGGGAGTATCTCAAGAATTTTAAAAAAATCATGGCCATAAACCCGTATTTGGATTATTATTTAAAAACATTATGGTCAAATATATTCAACCTAAAACACTAGACTTATTAGTTTTACATGCATGAAATTCAACCTCCCAAAAAATGAGAAACAATACTCACCCAGCTAAAAACCTGTATAGGGAACTCATAACAAAATGTTGAGTCTTAACTCACTATTACTACACTCTATATAGTTTATTATAGAATAAATCAATGAGAAGTTAAAAGGAAAAAATATTTTTAGGATGAAAACCTGAAAAGGGAGATGTAAGAAAAATTGAAGTCTCTCCCACTAAGACTTCTCTATATTGTAATTAGGAAGGAATTAAATTGATGATGAAAGAGAAACAAATTTTTTAGGGTTTTCCATATGATCATAGAAATCCTCAAACTATAAATTCTAGGCCCCATGTCATACGAAAAAAATTAGAGAATCCTTCTACAGTTGAGATAGCTCCAATGACGACCAATTGATGTTCGAATGCAACGAAGTTCCCTAGAGTTACCTTAGAATCATATTTTTTGTGTTTAGGGTGAATCTAATTCTAAGGGTGCGGGGATATTTTTTACATCATGAATTGTAATCCATGCACTTTACCATAGAATTGACGATGCGATTATCACTTAAAAACAAAAGGTTTAGTTTGATTATAAATACATCTTTATTTTAGAAGAAGAATATTGGAATTCCACATGTCGAAATTGAAAATGTCTTCAACTAGTCCTAAAAGGTGTATGAGAAGCCTGCATGGGGTTCTTGCACCATTTATTTGTGCTAAGTTCTTGCACAATGGACCTGCGCCATGGACCTTCACCAAGGACTTACACACTAGACCTACACATTGAACCTGCTCCAATGACAAGCACATTGGATCTGTACATTGGACAGGCACCTTGGACTTGTGCTATGGACCTGCACCATGTACATGCACATTATACTTTTTTAGACAAACTCCTTCAACCAGGGTCCCCAATTTAGCTATAAATAGGACCCTTGGGAACCTCATTTTTAAAACAGGAAAACTTGTAAGAGTCCACAATCTCTGGCCACACAGACCCATCACCGAGTCCTCCAAATATTCTTTATGTAGCTCCCCAAAACCGTAGAGAAGAGGGAACCAAAGGGGATAAGGGATATCAAGGTTCCTCCTAGGTCCTAAACACTAGAAACATGTTGGAGGATGCATTATCCCATAATGACCAACCACCTACATGAGGCCCCTTTCATTAACAAGGGACATGTGAGAGACAACTCCATGAATAATTAGGGAGAATCATGGTGACTATGATAAATCCACTCCCAAGTGTTTTTTCCTAGGTAATCCATTTACCAAAGAATACCTATATTGAATTGGCCTATAACCCCTTTGTGAAGAACTTCTAGTTTCTCCCAGGACCTGTGTGAGACACTGAATCCCTTTAATAGAGGACCTGTGTGATCCCCTATTTGAGACCTCTTTTAAGACTTCAATGGCAATGATCCTCTCCCTTTGGAATCATCACAAGATGGGGTCAAAATTGAACCCTCCACCAAGACCTTTGGATATTCAATACCATGGAGAGGGTCACACCAGAGTGTCACCCATTTGGATTTATATTCCTACGGTCAGTGGTTTCCCACACATGACTTATCATATGGTTAGGTCCATCGGGGTATCTATAGTGTTCTATTCCCATGATCAAGAGGACCCCTATAGTAGGGAAATTTTTAGGGTGTTCCTAATATCTGATAAAAAGTATAGGATCATGTCATACACTTATCGTATCTAAGACCCAGATCCTCCAGTTCCTATCATGGAGGGTAAGGATTGCACTTACTTTTCCATTCCATATAGATTGTGATCCACCACCCTCACTAAGGAACAAATATTAGGGTATCAATCATGGAGTAATCCCCTTTACTTTCCTTGTAAGTGGTTACACTCCTGCTCCTCCTTTCCCCCTTGGATACTGAATCATAGATGGGATGTGTAATAGAGTAATCTATTATCCCTACTGTAGCCCAATCCTCTTCCATCAGTAGAAGAGGAGAAGTGTGTTCTGGTAGATCTTTAGATTCCTCTGGTCCATCACATTCAGGCAAGACCCATCTAGAGTCACGTATACTCCAAGGCTATCGATTATCCTGGTATCCCCAATGTTTGATGCATGCATCGATAGATAATCATCCATTCACATTCTTCAAGAGTACTCCCCCGATGTGATTCCTCAAGGCCATATATCTAACCTCAGGGAAATGCAGATTGTGTGGTTTCTTAGATATTTCACATCCTCTTATCTCTCACACTTATCATGACTCACATGGGCTTATAGGTTGAAGAAAATCATGATATCCATATGATCCCCCACCCAAAGGCAGTATTGATGCGTAATTCTAAACAATTGAACTGCATGGACTCTGATTCCTGCTGTAATCAGTTTTCATCAGACACCTATCTATGGCATGAGAATAATTGGCATCCTCTTTTGAGTAAAATCCAATCATAACCCTCATTCACCCCGCATCATCTTTATGTGTAAGCCCCCAGAAACTTCAAACAACTCGAGCATCCTCCTTAGGAGTAAGCCCCCTAAAAACCCACCAAATATCCACAAGTCACACTACTTCTCATGGTCTAAATTTCATTCATAAGGGAATCCTCTTCACAAGTAGGCCCCAAATTAATCCTCTCAAAGGGAGAGACTCCCCTACAAGACCAAATGAACTACATAGAATTTGATTCCCATCCAAATGGGATATGTTGGAAGCTTCCCTAAGGTCCGAACCCTACACCCCCAAATCGACCTCATTCACTCGGGACCGCATTCCCAGTAGGGTCTAATTCAACCTGGAAACTCAATCCCCTCCATGTTCCCTAGGCCACTTTGACATAACTACAACACTGCACTTGGACTAGGTACCTTCCCCTTATACGTCCTTTCCACAAGACATTAGATTGTATGATTAAGTCCTCATCACACAAAATTAAATGGTTTAATGTTCCCCAATAAGAGGCACCAAACTACGTGGATTAGGATTCATTTCACAAGGATACGTTCGAAGCCCCTATATGGGTCTGATCCCAACATCGAAACAACTCATGTCTCCCTAGATAACGATACACTATAGAGCTCCCCACTTTGTGGCTTGAAAACCAGTGTCATTGTAATGACGTCAAAAGAATATCTAATTAGTTCATAAGGGGATAAAATTGATGGAGAACCTCAGATACATACATATGATTAAAAACTCTACAGACACAAATAATTGATTGTTAAATATAGGGTGAACTACATCATACTTTGGAATTAATAAAAAAATAACGAACATATCCAAAATCTATAAGAGAGTCTCAGAGAGGGCAATAATTCTTCTCCGAATGATGAGATGAGCTCGACTTCCCATCCTCTTGTCCAATGTGAGTTCTTAAGTATCATTGGCGAAACCACACACCGAGCGCCTCCCTTTGGAAAGAAGGTCCCTGGGTCATCACAGATATTGAAACATTGGGTGTTTCTAGTTCCGCAAATAAAACCCATTGGAAACCATTCGAAGATAGCTTACCACATTTTTATTGGAAAGACATACACAAAGACATACACATGCACAAACAAATACAAACAAACACACACACACACACACATGCACGCATATACACACACATACACATACATATACACATACACAAACATATACACGTACATGTACACATAAACATACACATTCACATTCACATACACATACACATATGCATACCCACACACATACACATACACATGTACACACACAAACACATACCCATACCCATACACATTCACATTCACACGCACACAGACACACATACATTTTCACATGCATAAACACAAGCACATACACATCAACATCAACATCCACATACACATACACATACACATGCACATACACATTCACATAGACATACACATTCAGATACACATCCACATACACATCCACATACACATCCACATTCACATAAACATACACATACACATATGGTTACACATACACTTACAAATACACAGACACAAACACATACACGTACACATACACATACACATACAGATACAGATACACATACACATACACATACACATACACATATGCATAGACGTACACAGACACACACACATACACATACGAAGATACACATACAAATACACATACCCATACCCATACACATACACATTCACATACACATACACATACACATACACATACACGTACACATACACATACACATACACATACACATACACATACACATACACTTACACTTACACTTACACTTACACATACACATACACATACACATACACATACACATACACATACACATACACATACACATCCACATGTACATGCACATACACGTACACATACACATCCACATCCACAACCACTTCCACATCCAAATCCACATCCACATCCACATACACATACACATACACATATAAATACACATACACATACACATACACATACACATAAACATACCCATACCCATACACATACACATACACATACACATGCACATACACATACACATGCACATACACTTAGACATACAGATATAGATACAGATACAGATACAGATACAGATACAGATACACATACACATACACATACACATACATATACCCATACCCATACATATTCACATACACATACACATACACATACAGATACATATACAGATACACATACAGATACAGATACAGATACACATACACAGACACATACACAAACACATACACATACACATACACGTACACATACACATACACGTACACACACACACACACACACACACATACACATACAAATACACATACACCTACACATACACATACACATACAAATACACCTACACATACACGTACACATACACATACACCTACACATACACCTACACATACACATACACATACACGTAGAAGTACACATACACCTACACCTACACACACCCATACACACACACATACACATACACATACACATACACATACACATACACATATGAATACACATAAACATACACATACACATACACATACACATACACATACACATACACATACACATACACATACACATACACATACACATACACATACACATACAGATACAGATACACATACACATACACATACACATACACATACACATACACATACACGTAGACGTACACATACACATATAGATACAAATACACATACACATACATATACACATAAACATACACATACACATACACATACACATACACATACACATACACATACACATACACATACACATACACATACACATACACATACACATACACATACACATACACCTACACATAGACATACACATACACCTACACCTACACATACACCTACACATACACCTACACGTACACATACACATACACATACACATACACGTACACCTACAAATACACTTACACATACACCTACACATACACATACACTTACACATACACATACACAAACACCTACACATACACCTACTCATACACCTACACATACACCTACTCATACACATACACATACACATACACATACACATACACAAACACATACACATACAACTACACATACACATACACATACTCATACACATACACATACACATACTCATACACATACAAATACACCTACACATACACATACACATACTCATACACATACACATAATCATACAAATACATGCTGATATTTTCATATTCAAGGATATACACATACATGCATGAAAACACACACACACACACACACACACGTACATACACATAGACCTACAAATATATATACACATACAAATATATACATATATACACATATATACATAAACACGCATACATTCATACACGTAGATACATTTACATAAACACACACACACACACACACATTTATGTACACATAAACATACACATGCACAATACATACATCATATGAATCAATATAAATACAAAAAAAATTAAATAATGAAAAACAACACATAAATACTATAATTCACATACACTACTTTTGAGGGTATCAATATGCTCCCAAAGAAGTCTTAATCAGGGTAACATATATTTGAATACAGATATCTTTATGGGTTTTGAAACCCTTTGTTGAGATTTAATTAGGGAAATAATAATGTAATACAGTTTTTATGATAGGCTTATCATGTTGATTTTCCTACTTTTAAATAGCTCTAGGATCTATATTATCCTTGATGATTCCACCAAGGGTTACCTAAAATTATCAAGAGACCTTAGGTTTGGGGAAACTCTTTCTCCCTCCATTAATAGAATAGTCAAAGATTACATCAGCAAACTCTCAACCAATGTAGTGACTATTGGTTGTAATACACAAATTAGACATGTCATTGATTTGAAATCACATATTAATCTCTTCTATGACAATAAAATAATAATTTTCTGTCATGTTGATGATAATTTGATTCTAACCACTAAATATATATTCAAGAATCATGAGGGTGTTTTTAAGAAAATGGTTAATTGGAATAAATTATTTATCTACTTTGCATGGTTTGTTTGACTTTTATAAAGAATAAAATTATAAAAAACATTTGGGTAATAAGGGGAGTCTACAATTTTAATACATTGGGATTACTGTATTTTGTTGAAGAGTCAAGACTATCTGTTTTGAATGTATTACCACTAATATTACATAAAAACTATAATCTTGGAAAGGAAAAATCATATCACTAGATTAAAGGGTCTTCCTTGTTAATCATTTCATTACCTATATATTTGTCCATGCCTTATTAAAATAATAATTACATATTAAATTAATCAATATTCATGAATGTAATATTATAAAAAAAATTAGACTAGATATTTTATTGAGAAAAAAGTATTCACTATCTCTAGAAAATATTTGTTAAACCCATGGATCTGAGTGGAACTAGTGTTATAAATATGATAATGTTCAATAATTACCTTGCAATAAACTTAATAGGGAACATAAAAGGAAAAAGCATTTAATTCCATTCCATAGTTCTAAAATGGTTGATATGCTTAATCAGGTGAACAGACACCAAATGGAATCTACTATGTGGAAAGTATTATGAGACATTTATAATAAGGATGGGAAATAAATTAAATGGATTCCTTTAAGTTGATAAAACCATAATTTAAGGATGATTTTATGGTAAGAATGTTAAATTTCAAATTTATGTTTTATTTCTATCGGTCTAGATAACCTTTCTATCACAAAGTCTATGAATAGATGGGATATTGTATCCCACAATATTCTAATGGATCTTAATTAATATATCATTTCATTTTCCTCTATTAAATCATATGGACATATTTGGACACCGACCATTATTGTTAATTTTTTTGCTAATATTTATTATAGATACCTTTGTTTTATTTTAAATGTTTCCCTTATATGGTGATTTGAATATAGGAATCCCATTATATATCCTAGAAAAATGATAATAATTTGGAGAGTATGGTGTAACAAGTTACTAATTGATAATATTATACATGCTATGAGTTTTTAGATTACCCCAATATGTTATATTGGTTTTCATAATTATAAAACCTCTTAAACCATATCCTTGAATATACCTTCTCTCTTAATGTATGGAAATAGGATTTCAACTGGTACGTCCTATAGTTTCTTGGGATGAACAACCTCAATATTCTCATGATTCTTATTTAGAACTTGAAAATAAAGACGTAGGTGATCAACCCTCTTAACGATAAAATTTCTGACAACATTCACAGACTATGTAATTTGAGGAATAAAACTATATTTGAGGGTGGGCACTAAAACTTGAATCTCCTTCTTTATTATAGTATCACAGATAATAAAATGATTGATAAAATACAATCTGGATATATCAATAATGAATCTAAAGACCTAATAATTCATATTACATTTATTATTATTAGATTTACTATAAATCGTATTTCTATCACTTATGTTAATTATATTCCTCCATGGTCTAATTCGATAAATACCAATATTTATTATGATGAAAATGGATCCCCAATACTAGAAGAATGTGGTTTCAATTTTCCAAACTATATAGGATCTATCAACGGTTGTTTTATCCATTTTATAAGGACTATTATTTATTGTGATGAAGGATTATTGGAAATCATATACATAGTTAAATATTCCAATCTATGTTTTTTGGAATTAGTTTTAGATTTTATGTGATTCTCCTTAAACTATTCAAGAGATAGAGTCCCAAATGTGGTTGTTCTATTCCATCTTTATATAGATTAGGTACACCTTTTTAAATCATTTGGCAAGATCCTGGTCAGATGTACTAATATCTAAACAAAATGTAAAATGGTGGTGGATTAAAAATCATAGAATTGGGTAACATAAAGACACTCTTATTTGTCTATTAATATTGATAATGGATTTATACACTCACACAGTTCTAATGTAAGTGGAGATGCGGAATCTCAACTCCAAAACCCCCCTTTGTAGCTAATTTTACTTGTATTATAATTTTATGGGCTTGTGGCCCCCAAAACTAAACACATTCTAATAAATAAATATAAAACAATAAAAAACTATTTATATTTTATATTATATATATCATATTCACGAAAATATAAATATGAATGTATAAATAAAATATATATATAATTTTATATATTATAAATATACAAAGATAAAAGTATATTCATTCATATATTTATATAATTCGTTATTTTTTTAATTTATTAAATTTATATATACTTTTTTTAATGTATATTAATTCACTATTAAAAATATTTAATGATGATAAATTATTACTTTTTTATATATAATATTATTAAAATAATATTGATAATAATTTTTAATTATAATAAAGTTATATAAATCAAATTCATATATTATATTTACATATATATACTTATTGTTAAATAAATACATAAAAAATGTATAAATATTGATATATAAATATAAATTTTCATCTTTCAAATTATTAGTGATAAAAAATAGGTGAAAATGGGTATAATTTATAATAAATTTTTTTGCACTGAAAAAGGGCACTATTATTTGTTCTATTTGTTTGTGATCATAAAAGCCTCACATTTAGCGACATTTATTAGTGCTAAAAAATTAATATGTGGATTAAACACCAATCTCTATTAGTGAAGGGAATCATGGCTTGATTAATGTCATGTTCAAATATAGTCTATTGTTTTACTTCAATATAATTTAGTTTTTATTGAGTTAGAAGAAGGATTAGTCCTTCATTCTTGGTGTGATCGCTTTTTAAATGTGAAGTAGATGAACTCTTGGATTCCATGGGATTTAATTCAGTGGAATGATATGAGATTTGAATTTATCTAGTGATTTAATGTTTTCAGTGAGATTAATCTCATGTGATTTGAGTTTAATTAATTTAGAATGAATTTATATGACTTTTAAAAGACTAATAATTTTTTTATAAACATGTTTCAAGGATAAAAATATATTTTTTTCTATTGGAAATGATGGTGAAATAATTCTAGAATTTTATGTTATCACTATCTTAGGAATTAACAATGAATTTATGTGAGATGAAATTGTGTTTTTGGTATTTTTTTTATTCTGTTAACATATCGTTTCATGAAACAAAAATTCATACTATTATTTCAGGAATTGGAATGAATTATATTGAATTAAATATTTGATATGATAGGTTCTTTGTTTGGGAACATGTTATAAAAGTAATGTTTTTAAGGTTGTAATATATATGGAGTGTATAAAATTTATGTCATTATTCTATAGAAATTACTATTTTTTCATGAAATTTTAATGATGTATTTGAAGTAAAAATAAAATGATAATGATGATGTATTGTATTTGTAGCAATGTATTATGGAAAGTTCAATGAGTAATTTAAAAGTAAAATGAAGTTGACAATGGGTTTCCTAGTAGTTTTTTAATTAGAATAACCTCCTTTAGAATATTTTACTAATGATGAATTATTGGATTCCATTTTTATAAGTACATACTATAGATATAAAATCATTATTTGTACTTACATCAGATAGGGAAGAACATCATAAGTAGGAATACTAGTAGATGTTGGAAGATATGAATTTATATTATTCTAAAAGATGTAAGAGTATTTATTGAAAATAATATTATATGGAAGTCGACATTTACATCAGATGATTATAGAAATTATTATTTTTTCATCACTATTGGTGAAGAAAGATGTATCATTCTCAACCTCATAATGAATTGAATAATAAAGTAACTCATATGTATTAATCTAGATGAATGAATAACTAACTCAATGTGAAAATACAAAACACAATTTAATGGTTAATCCAATAGTTAGGGATATTTAAGACCCAAATAATGATATTGGATATATGATTTGTTATTTAAAAAGGTGAGTTCACCAGAAGAGTATTTGTGACTTCTCAAGAAGAATGTTTGTTAATAAACATGAAGAATATTTTTTGAACAGATGGTGAAAACCCTATATATTTCATATATTCCAATCTATGATATATCTGAACGAATAGAAAACTGATAGATGATTCATCCGACGCTACAATATTTTTTACTAAATGAAGTAAGACAGAAGGTAAAACCATTATAATGTAATCATTAATGAAAGGAGTGACCTGGATGATCATACAAATGAAAAAAACAAATGAATTCAAAATTTACTTATGATTGATTCTTGAAAAATTTTAGGTTATCTTTATCTTAAGACAATAATTTAAAATAAAAAATGAAAAATTAACAAAGATTAGTATCACCAGAAGATACATTGAAATATATGAGTTCACAAGAATAAAAAGTTGCTAAAATAAGTTCAGAATATCAAACCAATGATGTGTCCACAAGTACAAGTTAGATGATTTCTTGGTATTAATATTTTAGAAGAACATCACAATTGAAGAACACTATTTTTTATCCAACCTATATCCTTCAAATTATTAATTTGATTTCAAAACTAATGAACAAAAGATGACATTGAAAATTGTAGAATATTATTAAAATGTAATCTTTAGAATAGTCATAGGCTAAAGGATATTGGGAGACATAAGACTGAATCTTAGTGATATTGAAGGTCAAATCCATCAAAGTCTATAATTCTAGTCATGATAAATAAATTTGTTTGATATAAACCCAATATGTCATATGTAATGAAATAAAAAGTGAATGATTCAAATTAAGGAGCTGAAAAATCCTAGATGTGTGTAAGATAAAAGTATTGGATGTTTAGAGTTGAGTCTATCAAAATTAAAAAAGATGAGTTGGATAACGAAAAACTGATCATAACATTAATATTCAGTATAGAACAACTGAGGAATATTCTCAAGATAATTAACATGAAGGAGGAACTAGAGGATGATAATGAATCATTCAGATGTTATGATGATTTGAAGGTGAATTTAGTCCAGATAAAAATATGTTAAGAATATTGGATGTTAGAAGATTATGTTGAGTCAATTGGAAGGATAAGGTAAAATTTTATTTTGAATTGTATAATATTTAATTGGTAAGAAAGCACTGGAAGAACATGAATCATGAAAGTGGTTTTTCAAAGTACTAAAGGCTATATAATATTGATTGAAGAAAAAGGTAGATCTAGAAGTTGCTTGTTGACATCTATTAATGGTTTTTCATAAGAAGATTCCATATGGACATTATAATGTTGAAAATTAAAACAATTATGATTATTATAAGCTTGAAATTAAAATCATGATATCCACAAAGAGGAAATGAATGATTCATGCAAGGATATAAGGATGATTTCAGGATTGTTGGTGTTTAGTTATTTAGGAGAAATAATGAAATCATATAATGATATATTTTGATTATATAGAAGGCAGTCAATTATAGAGTTGAGAAGGTGGGAATTTTAAATTGGATACCACGAATTCCTCCATATTTATTAATGTAATTATAGATATATAATGGGGGAATATCATTAAAAATATATAGATTAATTAATAAAATATTAGAAGAGTTTCTGATTTAATTGTTATTTTAATGTAGATGAACTAGTCAACCATGTAATTATATGATAACATCAAATTGGTCTAAAAGTTTAGAAGACCTAAACATCATGTTTTAATTTAATTTGAGATGACTGGAATGTGAAGATCTAAATAAGTGGAGTAGATTCCCAAAATTATCAGACTAAAAGAATACATTTATAACTTCAAAATTATGATAAAAATAAGTAGTATTAGTGAAATTTTAATGGAATATCAAAAGAAGTAAAAGGATCATTTGAAGAATAGTTTAATTAATAAGATGTTGTAAACTAAGGGGACTCGGTATAATCCAAATTTTGAATACATATTTTTTAGGATGCATGCTATGGTATTGGGTGAATGAATTCCTATATCAATTTTAATTTACTACATGATTATTAGTGGAAATATATTACTTGATAGGAGTCGACAAGACAAAGGGTATGTTCTCACATTGACGAAAAAATTATAAAAATCTTTATGTGTTTTTATTTTACATTATCTACATAATAGTAAGAAAAATTCATGAGGTACTTATATATATATATATCCTAACAGATGATAGTGGTTTGAACTTCTTAATAAAATCAAGAAGTTTAATTTTTTTACTTTCTCAATAGAGGCTTTCTCATGTCATTTCCAAATTTAGGATACTCATGATCAATTATCTTCTACTAAGGTGAATCTCCTCGATGATGTAGGTTCATATATTTAATTTTTGTTTCTGAATTCCATATGAATTGTTTCATGATTTCATAACATCAATATAGTCATCAATATTGCGCAATGATAATAATGTACCATAAAACATTTGAAGGACTTGTTTCATTCTTCTTGTATCGAACTACACCACACATAGGGAATCCTATGATTGATTCATGGTCCCAGAGAAACACTATTCTATAATTTGGACAAGCATACATTTTTTTATAGTTCATTATAATAATATAGTAGTATTTAATTATTATATGTTTGACAAGCTAGTTCATTTTCATTTTTTCTAATGTAATTCAGGAGACCAAGATGTCGTTTAAAGATGGTGTCACTCAATTTGATGATAGATATAATATTATGAAACTTCAATACACTTGAAAACATTGTGTATTTAGTAAAACTAGTATAAAATGCTCTCTTAGGATAACTATTTAACTTCTCAAACAAATTTGGGACAATAAAAAAATTCCTCTTCAATTTCCATTTTCATTAAAAAATGCGATCTCCATAATAATTTTTACTGTATTGATATCAAATGATATGTGAACCGTAGTATCATCCCAATTAGTGTGAACATTCATTTTTTTGACATGTTTAGTCTAATATTTTTAGATATGATATATTCCATGTAAAAAATAATGTTCTCCCAATAATTGTAAACTAATGTGAAATGAATAACACCAATATTGTCACAGAAAAAGGATCTGAGAAGGGTTGTATTCAAGATATACTTCATACTTGATGAATTATTTAACTCTATATTCATAATAATTTGTTAAACCATTAGAATGTGTCCATTTTAAATTCATATCCATCTTATTGGGGTTATAAAATATATATTTATTTCAATAAATAAATGAATACACTTAATATATTAATTATCAAAGGTGAAATTTATAGGTAATTCAAATAAGGGATACTCAACATTTTATGGTTTCAATGAATTTCAGTATAATTTTATGGAATGGGGTAGTGTGATTTAAGAAAATAAATACACCACTATGGTAGGTGTTATCCTCTAAATTCATCCACATGTGAAAGTAACTGAAAACTTTAATTCTCATCACCTTCATCTCCCAAATAGTTATTATGTCATTTTTTTATTGAGACGTATCCTCCATATTTTATTATCATGGACCTATGTTTTTTGAAATACTCATAGTAGTAGTCATTAGTGAGTTTTCAACTACTCATAGTATTTCAAGAAACATAAAAGTGATGGGGTATGAGTCTAAATTAATAAATTGAAATAACAGTTATTTAGAAGATGAAGCTGATGAGGATGACATTTGTACCCCATTCTGTTTTCATAAAGGGGTAATGCCTCCCTTTTGAGATAATTACATCATTGGACCCATTTATTAACTCTTGGACTAATGAAGGTGAGATTTGGGGTGCATGTATGTTCTTATCTGTGATTCAGGAGGTCTCAGTGGGGACATGTTATTATATATGAATCATTAGGGCCTCTATGAATTCTATATTTATAAGATAAATCACACATTTAATATTTACAATCATCTAACTAAGAGTACTCCTACATCTATTAAAATTATCTATTAATTTTTTTAAATACCATAACCATATGAAAATATATTATTGGAAATTAATGAGCAATATGAAACCCTAATATGATTAACTAGAATAATAAAATATTATTCCATCAACTGAAAGATATAAAAATTTATTGATAATTTTTTTAATAAATAAATATTTATTTCATATATTGAGTTTAATAAACTCTATTCATTTTTTTTTTAAAAAAAGTGATCTAATAAAATAAGTAATTATTACCTTAAATATTAATGGCATATCAAATATTGTTAATCTCCATTACTTATCCTAGTAAATATTTTCACCTTAACAACTGCTATTTTATTTAATAAAGAATCTTATAGACTCTATAAATGTTTGAGGGTTCTTGAAAATGTATATTTATAACCATTATCATGAAGAATAAAATATAAAAATAAAATGAAACATTCATCATGTCACGACCCATCCCAGTGGGGCCCATGCCGCGACTCCCCAAGCCCACCTTCAATTGGCAAGGGGATAGAGACTAGCACTGAGTAGGCATATCACTAACATGGGAGGAATTTCCTAAGTACTTGTACAGACACACACATATCCAACCACAAAATTATGGAATGTAAAAACCACTAAGGCACAAAATTCGTACATACAACTAAACCCCACCAACCGAGTACAACAGAAAGTAAAGTTCAGAAAAGTAAAGTGGGCCAGAATATAGGCCCACCGAAAGAAGGAGTCTATAAACTAAAAAGACCCACATGTGAACAAGTAAGGTACTAGGACTGCTTCTCGATGTTGAAGGTAAACCTTGGCCTGTAGGGAATCTCACAATGCTCGGTCCAGTCCTGGTTTTCCCTGGACATTGTTAGATGGCCACCCATTTTCAAAATACACAACACATGCGGGAAAATCACATGCAAGGGTGAGTATAAAAATACATAGTAGGACACCCTGAATACCAAAATGAAATAAACAAAGAAAATGTACAGTTATCTCTACAAAATATATACCTAAAAACATATACCAAGAGATATATTCCCATATACACAAAAACTAGACCTGTAGTCTATAGGAAAGTCCCAATTCCCGCATACCAAAGCAAGGGATACAGTTATAAGATTACACAAAGTGCTATCCCCCAGAAAACACACTCCACAAGTCTAGTAGCTTTGACAGAATATGTTCGAGAAGGACTGCTCATCAGGAAATGTTAGGAGAGGGGTAGATTCATATAAAGATCTATTGTGGGAAAAAATACACCCATTCTGGTAGAACTCACTCATGAGTGGGAGAATATCATGATACACAAATGAGGATCACTTCCAGGCCCTAGGAGTATACAAAAACTCATTCAGATTCCACCTACTAAGTAGATGATCGGTGTTTAGTAGGATCGATCATGCTGATAACCTAACTCTACTTCGGGTAAATTATATGATAGATGATCTCACTCAGAGCCTCTTAGAGGGACACATACCCTATCTAGAAAGTCCTGTTGAAGGGGTCGTACTCATGTGGATAAGAAATGATACAAATAACCTTCAGGGGAATGAAATAATGGTCACTAAACCAAAAAAAATCCTGGGTACGGTGGATGGGAGATCAATCCATGTTGATGGGAGTGCATAATGTGTAGAAGGGTCACACACCGTGTCACTTGACTCGGGGTACTTCCCATTTTCAATGGATTGAGTCAAAAGAAAATGTCATGTAGAATGGACATAGATGCTGTGTAGTAATGTTCACATGATGTTTCCAATTATCTGGGTTCCACTCCATGTATGATGGCCATGTGCCCATATATGGTTCAACCCGTTTCATCTGACCCGTGTACCGGCACATTGGGTAACCCACGTAACAACCCTGATCTAGTTTTGTGGTGAAGTACATGTCATGTACTCCACCCCATGTCCATGTATCATTAGCATACATTCCAAGTATCACATCATGACCCACATTCCACGTGACATGGGTCGCATTCTGTGTCATCGCTTTTTGAAACACGGAACCTTATCCACCACTGAGATGGCCCCAAAAACCGTGTTCTTTGGAGGACATGTCGTGTTCTTCAGGATTTTTTAGAGTTACAATTCTTCACCAGTGCACCTTGGGTCATCTTAAATCCTTTGTTTTGGTTATTCAAATGCCTCAAAACAAAAGATCATAGGTTATCCCATTATAGAAATGCTGAATTGGTATGTTTCGAGTGTGATTGGGTTCTGAAACTCATTTTGATCATCCACTTGAAGAACGATGGAAGAACAATTTCTTCCAAAACATGTCGATCCATCTACGTTACCCCTCCACTTAGTCATCATGATGTCAGATCACTAATTTGGATCATTGAATTGCTAGATTGTTGTGTAGCGATATGTTGTTCATAACCATGTGAAGACCATAAAGAACATGTAGGGTCAAACGGGATATAGATTTCATATGAAAATCCTAAACCACGCCTATTTTTTTGTTAATTTCAACATTGATTAGATCATGTTAAAAGGATAAATCAAAAAAAGAAACTGACTCCCCTAAATAAAACCTGATAATCAGACCCTCCAGGAAGAACGAATGATCTGTGGGTTAACCAGGTCGTGGGTCGATCTGCATTTGTCATTTAAATCCAAGAATAGGGAAAACAATCTAAATAATAGCCTCTAAAACAATCTTCAATGATGGGGGGATTTTATTATATCATTGGTGAAATCAGATTTTACTGGGCAATGATCTACGCATGATCATTCGTCGTTGTTCATCTTGAGTTCTCCAAGGGTGGGAACTCTCCAAAGTTCCAGAGCATCCAAGGTAGGATTCCAGGGTTATGAGCCTAACCCTGGGCACATAGTTTTTTGAATCCATAAAATGTGTTGTTGCATTGTTAAAACATTTAAAATTAAATAAATTATGAATTTATTTTATTTCCATTGAAACATCCAAAAATTAACTTTTGCAGCTGACCCGCTCCAGTTGATTTTAAAACTCACCTAAAGTAAAGTCACTTAAATGAAAGCAATAGTTCCCTCATATTTTTGATCTATACACCCATATAATCTTTATTCCACTTTTTAATTTAAATAGCCCTCAAGGTCCATTTAAGAGTTTAATTTATATCAAACATTTATTCAAGACACCCCAAGCCTCAGAATCGACTGTTGTCAAAAAGAATAGTCTCAAAATAATTCTATATAACATTTAAAAATAATACATGGAAGATCCAAGACATTATATTCTCCCCCTATGATCTTTACATCCCCAAAAATCCAAAACAAAAGGCTACTCAAGCAGATGTGGTTACTACGCATGAATCTGAGCCTTTCATTCCCACGTGCTCTCTAGAAGATTCTAATTCAACCACTAGACAAACACCAAGGGAATCAATCACCCATAGATGAACCTCTCAAACTAATCCTAGATCTATATTGGGTACTCAACAAAGGCCACTCCATCCTTGATGTCCAGCTTTCCCCAGCCGATGACATGTGGTAGATCATGCACGTACCTCCTCAACAGTGACACGTGGAAGAAATCATGTACCCGGTGCAACTACGATGTTAAATATAGGTGGTATGTCACCTTTCCAACTCTGTCAAATATCTGGAAGGGGATGATGAACCTAAAATATGACGTTCCACCCATCCTTATCTCCAAAATTTCTATTAAGGGGAGACCCGAAGGAAGACAAAGTCTCCATACTCAAAATCCGGAGGTCTTATCCTTCTGTCAGTATAATATTTCTTCAAAAATTGTGCAGACTTCATTCAATCCTAGATGATCTGCACCTTCTTGGTAGTAGAGCACACCAAATATGGATTCATGAGTGTTGAGTCTCCTGTGTTAGTCTAGAAAATTGGTGACCGGAAAGGTCTACCATATAAATCATCAAATGGTTCCATACCAATGGTGGAGTGGTAGCTGTTCTTGCAAGAAAATATCACTAGCATTAGGTGGTCCTCACAACTATGACCAATGTTTAGGGTATAGGCCCACAACATATCCTCTAGGACCTAAATAGTCCTCTCTTTCTAACTATCTTTCTATGCATGAAATGTTATCCTCAAGCATAACAGAGTCCCAAATGCACCCTGAAATCCCCTCCACAACTGTGACATGAAACATGAACCATCTTATAAAACTATTATCCATGTTACTCCATGAATCTGAAATATATCTTCCATGTATAGGTGTTCCATGCATTATACTGAACTATGCTCCCTGATATCTTGGTAGTGGGCTGACATAGTGAGTCAGTCAATGATCTCCCAAATGGAATTGTATCCCATGGATGGTTGTGACAAACCCATCACAAATTCCATAGATATTGCATCCCACTTTCACTATGGAACCTCCAGAGGGTGATCTATTTCCACTTGAACTGGGTTCTCAGCCTTCACCTCCTGGAACATAACACATTGAGAAATGAACTCTTCCACATCCTTCTTCATTCCAGTCCACCAAAACTGACATTGGAAGTCCTGTTACATTTTTTCACTCCAGGATGTACCACCAAGGGGTATGTATGAAACTCCCTTAGAACATCCTCCTTCAACCCCATTATTACAACTGTGTGTCCTCTGAAATGGATTACGTGCTCCCCACATTGCGAATATCCATCAGGATCTTGTCCCATG
This sequence comes from Viscum album, assembly GCA_963277665.1. NCBI lineage: Eukaryota > Viridiplantae > Streptophyta > Magnoliopsida > Santalales > Viscaceae > Viscum > Viscum album. The sequence goes on along the minus strand of OY728123.1, from coordinate 426,980,565 downwards.
GATAACTAAGCACGTAAATATTTTTAGTCACCATCCCCTAACTATGCCTCCCTGACTCGCTGTAAGATGGAGGGATGAAAACCGTCTACTCAAGGAAAGCTTCATTATCTCCATCCATGAAAGATATTTATAGAAAATACAAATACTCGGAGGCCTTTCTCAGAAAATATGAACTCGATCTCCAATTGAGAGCATTAGCCACAACATTCCACTTTCCACGAGTATAGACGATCTCAAAATCATAATCATGGATGAACTCCAACCATCACTTCTGTATTAGAATCAGATCCTTCTGTGAGAAGATGTACTTTGGGGATCTTTTGTTCAAAATAGACAATAAACTATTCTCCCTTCTGGTAGTGTCTCCGTATCTTCAACTTGAATACTACTGATACCAACTCAAGATCATGGGTCATGTATTTGTTCTCATGAACCCTCATTTGGCAAGAAAAATAAGAAATAATCACCTATCTCTACAAAATAACACAACCAATCTTGTTCCCTAGTGATTTTCCAAAAACCATCAACTCAACACACTCCTTTAGAAATCTCAAGATCACGGAACTCATCAAACCCTTCCTCAACTACTAGAAATCACATTGGTACTTTTCTATCCATACGAAAGACTACACATTTCAGGTCAAATATATCATCGGTGCTGGTATCTGGGATAAATAAATAATGAATCTCTGGTAATATCCTTCTAGCCCAAGGATGTTCGGAACCTCTATAGTGTTCCTAGGTGGATCATATGCTAACACCGCCTCGACCATGGATGGGTCCACCACTACCCCATCCATTGAGATAACAAGTCCCAGAATGCGGACCTCTTGAATCAAGTACTGGAACTTCGAGTTCATCCTATAAAGATGGTACTCTTGGAGTATGACCAGAACCATCTGTTGGTGTATCATGTGCTCCTCAATTAACACCAAGTAAATAAGGATTTCATCAATGAAGTCTAGTAAGAACCGGTCTAGGTATTGATGTAAGATCTAGTTCATGAGTCCCATGAACAATACAGGGGAATTCATCATACTGAAGGGAATCACCAAGTACAAATAATCATGATAGTGGAATATGAATGCCATCTTCAACATATCCTCATCTCGTACTCGTAACTTGTGGTAATCTGATCAAAGGTAAACCATTGAGAACAAATGTTCCCCATCATCTAATAGAAGACGTATTCAGTCTACATATGTGGATACTAGTACTTGACCATTACCTAGTTTAGGCACTGGTAATCCACACACAACCTCGACCTCCTATATTCCTTCTTGGAAAACAAAACTGGGGATGCCCAGGGTGAAACAATGGGTCATACAAATCCCTTCCATTGCAAATATCCCACTTCACCCTCAGATCACAGATCTCTACGAGGGCCATCCGATATTCTAGTGAGGATATCAGTTCCATTATAAGGTTTAAGTCGATGCAGAAGTTAATCTCCCTGATGGGAGGTAATCTGAGAACATATTCTGGAAAGACATCCTTGAACTCCTCCACTACTACCGGGAACAGAAAGATCATAACATCAATTTCATAGAGGGCAAGGCTATCCAAATCATGAATGATTAGCTGCAAAATCTTGTTTATGATCCCCTCATGTGCTTCCTGAGTCTCATATTCTATGAAAAAGGAAAAACTCATTCCATCTAAATGGACACATTTCACCCTTAGACTAGAGAAATCAATATGGGAATGGATCAAATGTAAACTATCTATACCAGGAATGATATCATATGGTTTCAACGCTGCCAACAAAAGGATCCCACCGAAACACTCGCCTCCAAGGGTAAGATCACACTATTGGAAAAAATTCATGCTCATCGAGCCTCCTACCACAGGTGTCTCCAAGTATAAGGGTCGACTAAACAGTTCTGCCAGAATCTCAAGGTGTTTCACAAGACACATGGTGACGAATTAATGATAGGAAACATGGTCTATAAGTAGGATAGCTGTGGTATAGAAGATAAAAATCATGCTTGAGATAATCCATAGAGTCCATAGGTTATATGCATTGACCGCATGTAGATTTACTTTCCCTTGTCCTCCAACTCCCTAATCCTTGTGCGGACCTCATGGGGGGGGGGTGGAATTATGTGAATTAATATTCCACCACATACAGATCTCTCTATCCTCTTCTGCATTCCCCACCTGATGGGTCTTTGTGTTCTAATCTCTGCCTCTATTTTGGTGGTCTATCAATTGCCACCATGTTAGAAGATTAATGGGTAGGATAGTCCCTAATGTGATTTCCTCTTCCATTTCATGAGTAACATCACCTTTCCCTATTCTAACCTGATCCATCCTGAGGTACACGGTCTATAGATCCCTTATTTTTGGTCCTCTTGTGACGTCTTCCACTTTTTGATTCCTATTCCTAATGTCAGATCCCTACTATCGAGGTCTCTATAGATTTTTGTATGCTGCTAACTTTCACCAGTTTTCTCTACTCAACCAAGAATTTATCGGTCACCTCCTATACCTTGATCACTCTAGCATAAGATAGAATACATTGAGCATGGAACTAGCTAGGATGTCCCACCGTAAACCTTGCTCGAAATTCCATTCTCTGATGTACTAATCCCTGCCCATATCCATCACGTACCTGGCAAGGTTGGTGAACCTTGATGAATAGTTAGCTACCATCAAACTACCCTACAAGATCTGAAGAAGCTCCTATATATGCACTGATCTCAGTGTAACTAGAGAGAACACCTCCCTAAATAGTTTGTCTAACTCTGCCCATGAAAAAATCACCTCATCATGAGTCTGCAAGGCCAAATTCCACCATCGCCCTACCGAACCCTAAATAAGGATCGCTCCTATGATCACCATATAGTCCACCAGTGTCCTCACTAGATGGAAGACTCTGTTCACTTCCTCAAGAAATCCCTAAGTCACCTGAGGGTTGGGGAATCCTCGGAACCTATGGGGTCTCTATCTCTGAAACTCATTGAGTGTACTCAACATACACTCATCATCTTCTAGTACTATAGGTAACATGTGTTACTCCAATGGTGGAGGCATATATTGTGTACCACTAGGAGGTATCACCTGGGGAAACAACCCCTAAATCGTTGCCTTGTCACTGAGGGGGTTATCCTCCTAAATGAGTTACCGTGTCTTAGAAAGTATGAATCATGGAGGCATCCTGTAAAGAAACAAGATGTACTAATGTCATTGAGTATATTTGGATAGATGACACAAATGACATGAAACCCAAAACCCATTCCTATAAGATGCATGTACCTTTATTTTCATTACCTACAACTAGTGTTCTTATGTACCTAGACAAAAAGTTGGTTATTAGTGTCCTGGTGTTTGGATTCATCGACTGACCACACCAAAACTAGAGTCCCTGGCCTGAAAGCTGAACTCAAGATACTCATCACAGTTACCCCAACCCAATCTCATAGACTCTCAGTCCGAAGGTAGAACCAAAAACCTTTGATACGACTCTGTCACGATGTTTCCTAGTGGGGCCTATGCCATGACTCCCCAATCCCAAATCCAATATTCTAGGGGCAGGTTACTAGCACTAAGTTGGCATATCACTAACATGGGAGGCATTAACAATGTACTTGTACGTACACTCACATCTCCAAGCCCACAATTTTAATGTGTGAAAACCATTAAGGAAAAAAATTCACGCATACAACTAAACCCCAAAAAAAGAGTACAGCGAAATGTAATGTGAGAAAGAGTAAAATGGGCTAGAATTGAAGGAAAACAAAAGAGTTGAAAAAATACAAAGTACAACTTGTAAACAAGTAAGGTATTGGGACTTTATCTCAACAATGAATGAACACCTCGACCTATAGGGAAACTCACAAATCTCGGTGCATTCCTGATCTACCCTAGACTCCATCAAAATGTTTCTCATCTTCACAAGAGAATACATGTGCGGGAAAAGCCTTTACATGGTTGAGTATAACAATATAGAGTAGGTCACCCTGAAAACCACAAATAAATATGTAATGTAAAGGTACAGTCATCTCTATAGAATATATATCTACAGAACATATAATTAGTGAAATATCCAAATATACTCAATACTTTGACCCGTAGTCTAGAGGTATGTCACAATGACCGCATAACTGTGGTAGGAATTCATTTTGAAGATTTTTGGAGGAGCTCAACCGGGAGAAATCACGCCACATGTCTGATAGTTCTGATGAAGTTCATCCGATAAGAACTATTTTTATGAAAATTAATGAGGGGGATAAAGGCACAAATTGATATGAAGAGAGAACTAATACAACAATTCTGGGAGTAATCCATCCTGGGTGGGGAAAGATATTAATACACAGATGAGGATCAATGCTAGGGCCTTGGCTTATACTGCAACTCATCCAGATTCCACCAGCTAAGTAGAGGGTCAATGTCTAGTAAGATTGGTCATTCCAATAACCTAACTATACTTAGGGTACAAGAAATGATAGAGTATCTCACTCTGGGCCCCTAGAAGGGACTCCCACTCTAGCCAGAAATCCATGCTGAAAGGTTCATACATCTATAGATAGGAAATGATACCACTATCCTTCAAGGGAACAAGAAAAGGGAAAGTAAACCAAATGAAACTTGTCCAAGGTATGGTGGACAAAGAGATCAAGCCATGTATAAGGGAGTAAAAAATGTGTAGAAGGGTTTCAAGTTATGTCCCTCAACTCCTGGTACTTCCCAAGTGTACCAAGCTGAGTTAAAAGAACATGTCATGTTGAAAACACATACACAATATGTAGTAAGGTTCACATGCCATGTATGATTATTCGGGGTCTGCTACTTGTACTATTTACATGTTCCCAAACACTACTTCAACCCGTGTCTATCGACCCAAGCACCAATACACAGGGTAACCCATGTAACCGCCCTGGAGTGGCCTTATCATGGAGTGCATGCCATGTAGTGAACCATGTTTCTATGTATCATATGAGATACATATCGAAGCCCACATGAAGACCCACATTCCATGTGATAGGGGTCAAGTTTTGTTTCATCACTTTCTGTAATGTGGAACCATAGCGGCTGTAGAGAAGGCCCAGACATCGTGTTCTTTGGAGAAAATGTTTTGTTATTCATGATTTTCAAAAATCAATTTTTTTTCCAGTGCACCTTAGGAGATGTTCAATACATTGATCATTCCATTCAAACACCTCAAAACTAATGATGTTGGGTCATCCCATCATAGAAATTCTGACTCAGTATGTTTTTGGAGTCTGATTGGATTTTGAAACTCATTTTGATCATCTGTATGAAGAATTATTGAAGGATGATTTCATCGGAACTATGTCGATTTGTCTACCACCATCATCATCACACCGCCACTAGGTCGTCATGATGCCGGATCTCTGATTTGATATAGTTTTATTGTGAGACAGATGTGCAACGATCTTTTTTTTATAACCCTGAGAAGAATGTGAATAATGCATGGGGTCAAAGGGGATAATAAATTCATATAACAAATCAAGGAAAAAACCTCCACCTTTTTTCATTACAGAATTGATCCTCTCCCTTTAGAAAGATCATGAACAATGAATCAAATATGAAATTGAATTATAAAAATAAAACCCAACAATAAGACCCTCCTACAAGAAAAGACAATCCGCAGTTCAACATGTTCATGGGTTGACCTCTGTTCATCATTTAAGTCAATGAACGAGGAAAAATTGAAATAAAATCCCCTTCCTCGATCGCTGATGAAGGGTGGATTTTCTAGCATCGCCAGTGAGATATGATCTTGTTGGGAAAAGATCTATGCATTTTCATTCATTATAGTTCCTCGAGGGTTCTCCAAGGATGGCTCCATTCCAATGCTCCAGAGCATCCAAGGGAGGTATCTAGGGTTATGAGCCTAACCTGGGAAGCTGGATGTTTTAAACTTTAAAATGCATCCTTGCATCGTTAAATTTTTTTAAATAAAATAAATTATTAATTTATTTTATTTCCATTAAAATGTCCAAAAATAACATTTTGTAGTCGACCTATTCCAGTCAATGTTATACCTCACCTAAGGTAATGTCACTTTTTTGAATGCAATGGTGCACTCATATTTTCGATCTGGACAACTATTTAAAAGTTATTCCACTTTTTCTTGAAAACTTCTTACATGTGGAATTTAAAAGATTAATTTATTTCAAACATTTATTCTGAGTTCCACGGGCCTTGGAATCATATGCCATCATAAAGCCTGGTATTTAAATAATTCCGTGTAATATTAAAAAATAATACATAGAAAATCTGAGACATTTCAAGTCAGAAATAAATCAATACAACCAAATAAAAAAAATATAAAAAATATTTCAATTTATATTGGATTAACATTAAATGTGGATAAATTCAATAACAATATTCATGTGAATAGTAGTAAATGTCTAAAATTAAATCCTGGTAATTCAAAAACATCCCATGAGGTTACTATAGACATACTTGGGGTGGTACTACCAATAAGAATCCAGATACGTTTTTTATGTCTATAACGTACTAGTTACCCACAACTGGCCAACCTTGAGGGACTCTAATATGGACTTTGATACAAGTGGGGATAAAAAAATCTAATCAGGACTACATTGTAATTATCTTTCATCCCTCATTAGGATACATGTTATACATATTATGATAGTAGTGGGAGGTATGCTCAACTTTTCAGAAAACATATCAATCAACAGTCAACATATCCAAAATAATCCTATTCAAACATCCTTCCAATAAATAAATAAAAAATCTATGAATTTAAAAGACAAAAATCTTATATCATCAAAACTAATATAGATAGATTCTATAGATTGTGATTACTTTTTATAAAGCCCATTTCATTGTACTAACAAGGACATAACACATAATAATACTTATAATTTTCAATGAAAACATTCATTCATTAATTATTAATCAAAATAAATTATTGAGAACCAAATTAAATTTAAAAATCTCCAAACATGCCTCAATGTAATAATTGTAAAAAACACACATTAATATTCTCTATTGGAAATAATATTTTAAACCAAGGGAAAAATGTTCTTATGTTTTATTAAATGAATCAAATCTATATTTTATATGATCACATACTTATATCTACTCATGAAATAATGTGTTTATATATATATATATATTTCAAAATTCATAAATATATATGGATGATCATATAGGATATAATGTAAAAAATGTGATAAAATTCATGGATCTTACCATAAAATAATATTTTTCATGTAATTCCACTGAATCTTCAAAATAGAAAAAAACACAAAACAAATTGCACCTCATATTCTGAAATCATTAAATGAAATCTATTCCAATTTATTAAATAAACCCCATTGCTGTAATTTTAACAAACACTCTCTCTTTTTTATTTACATGGATAAAAGTTCGAAACATTTAAACATAATATGCAAATAGGATGAAATCGCTGTGTGGAATTTTCAATATGATATAAGGAAATGTTAAAAGTCTTTAAAGGGTTAATAAACACCCAAAATCATTGAAAACCCAAATTATAAATTCATTATAGTTGAGAAATCAGTGATTGATTATGAATATAAAGAGATAATGAATAAAAATGCAAATAAATGTCTCCAAAAAAGTAATAAACGAGTGAGAAGGAGGAGAAAATAACATACCTTTCATTGAATCTTTGAATCGTTCGATAGAAATTAGAGATATCACTAAACATAGAATTCGTTCAAACATTAGATTCGTTCGAACCTCAAATCATTTAATCCTTGGATTCAAGGATTGGAATTGTTCAACCCTTAATTCGGGCTTGGATTCAATGAGGAGGATTATTGATAGTAGCAGGCCACCGCAGAAAGCATCAGATATCATGACCGGTTAAGGTTCTTTAAATATATTGCGACGCATTTATGAGACCATCCAAAAACTAAATGATAAAGATCCCTTTCTCATTTCTAAATTAATAAGTGCTAATAATAGACATCTTTATCAGAAGTAAATAACCATTGATAAAATGAGCCTTTTTAGTGCTAAAATGTTGGCACTGATAAAAGATCTAAAATTTTATAAATAAGTAGAAAACATTGTAAATATAATAATAAACCTATATATATATATATATATATATATTTAATAAATATATATAAATATATATATAGTAAATATATTATTTATTTACATATTTATTATAATTTTATAATTATTTAAATATATCATTATTTATTTATAATTATAATAATTCGATTTTTGAAAATAATATTTATATATTTATATCATTATATAATTTTTTTATAATTATATATATTTTTATATTTGATAAATATATATAAATAGAAATATACTAAACATTTTCATTAATTTAAAAAAAATTATTATAATTTATAATTATTTAAATTTATATAATTATTTATTTATAAATAAATAATTTATTTTCTGAAATAATATTTATTTATTCATAATTATTAATATATAAATGTAAAAATATAGTAAATATATATATAATCATATATATATACATACAAATAAAATTTTAACATTATTAATGAATATTTAATCATAAGTGAATGCATGTTAAAAATAAGTGAAATTGAATAATTAAAAAAGAGTACAGTTTAACAATATTGAAAAAATTGATAAGTTATATTAATTAAATATAATTTAATTAAACAAATAATGATATACATTAAAAAAATGTGAATACATATTGAAAAAATAAAAACATAGTAACTATATATATATATATAAATACTATAAAATGAATACATTCCATAAAAATTAAAAAATTAAAAAAAATTAATACATATTTATAATAAAATTAATAAAAAATAAATAAAATTTACCAATGAAATACATGACATATTAATTGTATCATGTCTTAACGAAATTTTAAAATGAATACTAATATTTGAATAAATTATATAAATATTTGGTGTATGTGTATCTATATACGATTTCCTTAATTACATAAATATTTCTGATTATGCATTGTATATAAAAAATGCACTACTTATATTTACATATTTTATATAAATGTTACACATGTTTGATATGTTAAATTGAAAAATCAAACATTCTACTATTTTATTACTCGATGCAATTAGATAGTATTTTTTAGTCATATTTATTTTTAATTATAATTTCACTAATCTTTTGCTTATTTAATTTAAAACGTAAATATTCTGTATTTTATAAGTCATATATTTATATACATTCATATATTTTTATATTTAATATATTCTATTTATTAATATTATCAATAATTATTTAATTAATAAAATGTTTAACATTTATTTTCAATTTACATAGTTTTATTTTTTATTTTTTTAGTTACTTCATTTACCATATATCAATTTATTCAATATATATAATTTATTAATATTTTTAATTTTCATATAGTATTTTTAATTTAGTAATTTCTATAAATAATTATTTAATTAATAATGTTTTTAATATGTTATTAATAAAATATTTTTTATTTTTTATTTATTTAATTATTTTGTTTTATTCAAGATCATTGTCAGTGCAAAAACCACCTATAAATGATCCCTTTAAAGCGCTAAAAATAAAGCGTTGATAAAGGGTACCCTTTATTAGAACTAAAATATCATTAATAAAGGGTATATTTTACCAGTTTTTATTTTAGTAATGATAATTGGAGCCTTTATTTGCGCTTTTTTCTTGCGTTGATAAAGAACAGAGCTCTTAAGAGGAGGTTTTGTAGTGGTGTTACATGAAGTGATGTTTTTTCAATGATACAGAGATTCCACTATTGGAATATAATATTGAGATAAAGAAAGTTAAAAATATTCATGGTCGAAGAAACATAAACACTTCATAATTTTTTTTAAAATTTGAATAAGGGGCTTAGAATCTGTGGATTTTTTCCACTCAAAATTAGAAAAATTATGACCCTCCATTATCATATGTTCAATTGTATGGTACGAATTCTTTTATATGTGATAAATTTATTCCTATAGAAGATGGTGGCAATTTAGAGTATCAATCTGTTGATTTTGTAGAATATTTTTACATAAAAATAAAATATTAGTGACCAATTGTCTCTGCTTATGTGTTCACATATATATTCGTTTATTAATCATGTTATCACATAACGAAAACTGACACCTTGAATAAAAAATTTATGAGAAAGATATTATAATATGAATTATGTTATGAATAAAGTAAAATTGTCACAGTAATCCTGAACATAATGGAAAGTTTAGTTTTATATTAGAATTATAATTTCTTATTATTTGAAGAGGAATAGAAAATAAGTGTCTTTGTGAAAATATTACTTTTAGTTTTTTTAGAATTATTCCATGCATTCAATGAAATAGTATAATTCAAGATCTCTCAATAAGAAATAAGGTAGAGAATAATAAGTGTCTCAGAAAAATATCAAAAATATGAAAGGAAGATTCAATATGAAATGATTCAGATGTTCGAAGTTGAATTTGATAAGAAATTGATGTTACATTAATATAAAAAAACACATTATGTTAAATGGTTATTGAGTTGAAAATTAATTCAAAAATATATAATCTCTATAAATTGACTCTTCATATAAAGACAAAATAAGAGTCTGAAAAATATTTATAAACAGAGTCTGACATTGGAAAATGATCAATAAAATGGAATGAAAAATTTGTATGAATTATAAATATTATCTTTTTATATATGATGAATAAAAATGTAAACCAAAATTGAAAAAAACTATTTATTATAATTATAATCATTTCCGTAGTTTTGGTTACAATTTATATACTAACAAATGGGTGAATAATAAAATAAAGAATCCTACCCCTTTTTTGATGGGAAAAAAGCAATGCAAGTGTTAACCTAAACATTTTATCGAAGAAATATATTTCAGAAGTGTGACGTCCCGGACCCAGATGATACTTAATATGTGCCCTGAGCCTAGTGTGCCATAGGGCCTCAAGCGCATCTTCATGAAATCCCAAGGGTACCGACTAGTAGTGAGGGCCTAGGGTGTGTCTGTGGGAAGACCATGCCCTCATTATCAATGTATAGCACAGTGGAAGGAATATAAAGATATAGTAAAATGTGGATGAAATATTCAATAAATAGCAGAAGAAAACTGATGCAATAGGTAAATGAGAAAAACAATTACTATATCAACTGGAAAATGATGATGTAATGTCATGTCACTAGAAAACTAGAAAATATAGATACAAGACAATAAGAATAACATCATCCACAAGGTAAAATAAAAAAGAATACACCAAGAATCCCTAGATTGCACTCGGTCATTTGCTATCAAGCTCTATCCTAAGTGGACAAAAATCAAGTGTTTGGTGGTGTATGATTCCCCTTATCCACACTTGCAACCATGAAATCTACTCTGAGCACCAAACGACATCAGAAAAGGGTGTGAGATAAATCAAAGTGGTCCACTAATAGTGGTGTCTATAATATTCGATATGTGTAATGGAATACAGCAGTTCACCGGTATGTTTATATAAAGTAATGAAAACAGTGAAATATAAGAAAGTACCCAAATACCTGCTTCATCCCTCAGCTGGTGTCTGAACATGTAACCAGATCATTAATTAAGAAATTTCCATTTATTTTTAATATGCTCGGTGAGGCATATCCAACACTAACATCACCTCATTATTGTATAAGTAGTGATGGTCCCAAGATGTAACAAGGAGACCTAATAATGATATCCAGTGAGGGAGTTCCAAGGTAATAACCAATGTAATGTAATAATCATAGAATTCTAACTCTGTAGTGTCTAAGTCTAGAAAAGGGTAAGAGTCCAATACAAGGAGCATAATCTCGGGCATTCCAGAATAAGGCACCTAAAAAGTCCATGGTGATCGACCAAGGTAAAATTGGGGTAAGAAAATACAGGGCCCTATGGATTTCACCATGTAACCTACTAGTCAATGCTTTATCCAAGGATTATATTCATGGTATCCTATAAAAATGAATGGGAGTCTATGATAATATACTGGGTATACAAGGAATAGAAAAGAAGTCGAGTCTAAGTGGGTATTAACCTATGAAAATGACATCCTTGAATCAGAATAGGGGTTCCCCAAATCCAATGTATTCTCCTCTTAGAATCCAAGGCGAACTCAAGTCAGTCCATTCCTATTTGATATTGTAATCACGTGATAATTCATTTGGTTCAATTCTTTCCTTCAATTATTATTGATAGGTCAAGTAGAGTTGAAACCATTTATATATTAGTCCAAGCCTTGTCTTCAATTAGTGGGGATATGCCACGTAGCATTGAATCCATTTAATAATTTCCTAATTAACTATTAAGGAATATTCAAATATAGTGTTTCACTCCTATAACTTCCATCAATATGGAAAGTGGTTCTACAAACATGTAACCTGTACTCAAACATATTTTTTAAGGGAAAGTTATATACTCAGTATAATTTCCATTACAAATTTCTCATTTAATAATAATTTTAAGCACTTACCTTAGGTGGGTCATGTGACGATCATACATGGTACACACCATTATAAAATACTCATTTATAACATGCCATTTATTATAGGAAGACTCACCTTTAGTAAATTTATGCAAAGAACCACCAAACGGTGGCGCAAACGTGTCAAAACATGTCAAACCCAATAAAGGAATAACCATTGACATGAGGCAGATTGAGTTGTTGGTGTAACCAAAAACAACTAATCACATATTTGGAAAGATCATAATTGTACGATTCTAACATGTATAATCATTGCATGTAAATTTAATAAACGATCCCCGATGGAATCGGCGGGCCCCAAACAAACATTCCAAAATCAACGAACATTAGGGGTCAGTTATAGACCACCAACCTAAGGGTAGTACTATCCTTATCCTCATTTATCGTCCCTTGATTCACCTCGGATCAAAGTAGATCTATGAAAGAGTGGAAAACTCTCACATAAAGATATTCCGGTTGAGAGAAAGAGAGACAATTTGCGACTAAAGAAGACTTGAGTGCTTATCGTTACACATCCAATGTGACGAACGAAAGCTCAATTAGATGACAGACAAATGATATATCTTGATCACTAATTTATAACATTAAAAGGCCCAAAAATTAGGGAGAAATAGGTCTATCCCACATAAAATTAGATTAGGAGGAAGGAGAGGGATTAGTAGATCATTAATGGAAAAAATGGAAATTTACCCAGAAAATTAGCCTGAAGACGGTTTCTCAACCCCTATGCAAACCATGTGAAATGGCTCTGCTCGAATGGCTTGGTCTGCACAGTTTAGAAAACCATGTGCAACCCATTAACGAGTACTTGGAAAAAAGGGTGCTCACACAGTTAGGTCGCTTGGTTGTGTGGAAACCGTGTGAGGTGGCTCTGTCTGAAAAAACACCCTCCACATGGTTTTGAAGACTTGGTGGAAATTCATCATGGATTACTCTAAACCACGTGAAGAGTTTTTTTTCTCCAACAAAATGGGTTCCGGTCTACGAAAAAGCCACAGACTCCCTCAAGACCTATACTAACTCATTAGGCATCCATATTAGATCCATAGTAATGATTTAAACCAAAAAATAAAGCTGGGTGAAAAATCAGGTTCTTACAGTCTTCACCACATAAAAGAACGCACCCTCAAGTTCTCCTTTCATGTGTAAAGAAACATTGTCTCAGAAAAACTATGGCCACTAGGCATGTATGCCAGCTTTCATTTCCCAAGACTCATCTTGTCTTCAGTTATGCTACCATTTCACCCGTATAAGAGGTATAAACTTGCCTCTAAGAGACACTGTACTTGGGTAAACGATGCATACTAGATATTCCTTAAAGTAAGCATCAGCATATAACTCATATTCTTTAGGATCAACAGTATGAGATAGGTTGACATGATATTGGAGAAGCTTGGAGACTTGAATGATTCCATGCATGGAATGGTGCCTATGAGGTAGTAGCAACTGATAGGCGACATATCTTACTCTCCCTAGTATTTCAGATGGCCTAACATAACTAGGCGATAACTTTCTATTATTCTTTAACACTCTGTGCCCATGACTGGGTGATACCCGAAGAAAAAAACGATCCCCAACCTCAAACTCAAGAGTTTTTCAACAACGATTGACATATGATTTCTGTCTAGAATGAGCAGTAGTAATATGCTTCTGGATAAGTTGGACTTATTTTGATGTCTCCTGAAGGAGATGAGGGCCTATTCGGGCTTCCTCACCTACCTCTAGCCAACATAAGTTTGATCTGTAAGGCCTACCATATAAGTCCTCAAAAGTATACATCTGAATCATCTCTTGAAAAATTTTATTATACATGAACTCGACTAGAGGGATATGCTTCCACTATGAACCACCAAAATCCAGGACACAAGATCAGATAATATCCTCAAAAACCTATATTTTCCATTCTGATTGTCCATCGGTCTTAGGGTGCAATGATGTGCGCAGTTGTATAGGGGTCCCAATAGATTCCTACAAACCTTGCTAGAACTGTTAAGTAAAACAAGAAACCCTATCTAAAATGATAGTATGTGGAACCCTGTGTATTCATATGTTATCCCAAACATACAGTCTTCCCAACTCCATAACTCAGAAATTCTCCCATATATAAATGAAGTTATATTATTTAATTAGTCGATCAATGACTACCCAGATTGCATAACTAACCCTTGTAGACCTAGTTAAGATGACTAAAAAATATAAAAAACATATTCCAATTTCCATTATATGACTGAAAGTAGCTGTAAAAGTCCTATTGGTATCTGGTGCTCAACCTACACCTAGAGATAGGTGGAACACCTAGTAATGAAGCCTACAATCTGACATTTCATTCAAGGCCACCAATAGGGGCGTCACATATCTTGATACATATTTGAGATGCCTAGATGAACTGCCCATTGAGAAGCATGATAATCGTTCATTGAATCCACTATCATATTTTTAGGAACCTAGATACATCCACATAGATGTAGGATGTCATCTCTATCCACAAACAAATCTGCAGGTGGGTTATCACTTGATATACTGTCATAGTGAACCAAACCTTTAGGATTTGAAATCTAACTACACTACACAATCTCAAGGAGGGAAGAGGTAACTATTAAGGAAAATAGGTATGAATTCTCGTGAAATTCATGAAACCCCAGATGAAGTTCAAAAAGTAGGGCTATTAACTTCCATTCATCACTGGCTTCCTGTATGGCATGTGCTTGAGTTTTCTGACTCAATGCACTAGTGACCACATTTCTATTTCTTGTCATATAGGAAAGCTCAAAATCAAAGGATTATAAAGATTCAACCCATATCTGTTGTCTGATGTTGATTTCACACTAAGAAAAGATATACTTTAGGGTATTGGGATCTATATACACCACAAAGCGCTCACCCAAAAAACATAGTCTCCCACAACGTAAGACATAGACAACTACTACTAGCTTGAGTATGTGTGTCGGGTAATTTCTCTCATGAGACTTCAACTGCCGAGATCCATATCCCACAAATTTTCCTTAGTGTATCAAAACTGGTCCAAGGTGATTTCTTGATACCTCACAATAGACTATATTACATTTACCTGGTTCTAGAAGAATCAAAATCGGAGTTGATACAAGACACCCTTTCAGCTCATGAAAGGATTTGTCGCATGCTACTAACCACAGGAACTCAACACCCTTCATTGTAAGTCTAGTGAGTGTTGAATAAATATGTGATAATTCTTGTATTAAATGCATGTAATATACAATGAGCCCTAAGAAACTCTTGATATCAAACACGTTCTTGGGATTATACTAAGAAACTACAGTACTAACCTTTCTAGGGTCAATAGATACTGCTGATTCTGAAATAATAGGACCCATTAAGTGGACCTTTTTGATCTAGAAGTCACACATTGCAAGCATGACATAAATATGATTCTCTCTTAGTGTGCTCAGAACGATCTCAATATGTTTCACATGGTCATTATGATTGTGAGAATACACCAAGATATATCCACAAGGACCAAGAAAAAAGTGTCCAAATTGGGGGTGGAAAACCCTATTCATCAGAGCCATGATAATATCAGGAGCTTCCATAAGACCAAATGGAATAACAAGATATTAATACAAAACATACTTTCTATGGAATGCTGTATGAGGTACGTCTGATGGTCTGACTCACACCTGATGATAACCCGATCTCTGGTTGATCATAGAGAAAACATTTTCTCCTCAGAGCTGGTCAAAGAGATCACCTTTTCATGGAATTGGATTATAATTCATGACTGTAAGCTGGTTCAATATTATTTAATCCATGCATAGAAGAATTGTTACATCCACCTTCTTAGAAAAAAGCACGAGTGAACCCCAAGAGTCTGTACGATGCCATATAAATCTTTTTTCTTCAAGGTCCTCAGTTAAACACTTGAGAACTATAAGATTTGTAGGTTCCATCCTGTATGGAGGAATTGAAAATGGTGCTTCTCCTAGAACAATTTCAATTATAAACACTGCCTCTCTCTAAGGAGGAAAGACAAAAAGTAATACAGAAAGACTACCATGAAATAATCAACTAATGGAGGGAAATTATTTTGAAGCAAACCCTGATCCCCCATGAAAATATTTTCCATCTAAGTGGTAAATCCACCTAGCCCATGATGCCTCAGTCCAACTCTCCCATCCTGGACATCCAACTCTCCTTTGAAAAGATAATTGTTGCCTTCTAGTGATGTAAAAGAAACCCTACAGAGATAGCAGTCTAAAAATGCGTGATAGTGGAATAACCAGTCCATCATGAGAATGACATCAAAGCCCATCATCTATAGAACAATGAGATTCAACAAGAAATGGTTTCCACCTACCTCAAGGGGAAAATCCACACACTAGTGTATTCCCTTCACACATATTCCCAATGGTGTATCAAGGGTCATTACACTGTAGTGATACTATATCTCTAGCCCAAGACATTCTACGATAGATACAGAGATAATAGAGTTTGAAGAACCTATATCAAGCAAAGTAGAGATAATAGTAGAGGCTACTAGAACAATTAATCATAATGTAGATTGTCCTGTAGCCTGATCCTCAGGTATCTGCTGTAAAGAAAGCAACGGACCTGATCCATGGCCTTATGCAACATATGGACTACCATGATCATGACTGCTTTGTTGGTGCTGCTAGAGAGCAGGTACCAGAGTACCACAGCCACAACATCCTCCTAGGCCAAACCTACTGGTGTTATTCAAACACCCCGCCTGACGTGACATAAAATAACTCACTCATGAATGTGGAGAAAGCACAAATCCTTTTCCATTTGAATATGGTGGAAAGGTCCTGCAAAATTATTGAAGATGACCCATACAGATGCAATCCCGGTACCCCATAGGGTCTCTATCACATTGGGTATTTTTATTCCCTAGTATTCCACACTTATGACACACCACAGAGCTTTCAAAATAGATACTCTGGTTGTCACTTCCCTAACGAGAAACCTCAATGGAATGTTTCTTGTCTCCAGAGGAATTAATTTCCTGATACGACACCAATCCCTTAAACCTAGTACTTGTGTCATCCCTTAGGTTATTCTCATTGATAATGGCTTGATCAAAAATTTCAACAAATATATGAAGGAGAATGATATTCACCTCGGTTCAGATGGAGTTCTGGATCCCATCAACAAAACTTCTAGTATGTGAATGCTAATCACCAGTCAAAATCTATAGAATGCACTATAAATTAGTGAAACCTACAGAATATTACATATCTGGAATAGAACCATGCTCATGATACATGAACTCTCTGGCTCCATAAGCTCTTAGTGCATGTGGAAAGAACTGATCATAGAAGGAAGTCTCCTAGTCAACCAATAACATGCCCTGATGATGACCGACCTAGGTAACCACATCCCACCAATTCATGGTCAAATCCCAAATAATTTATATAGAAAGAATGAATCTACACTCAAGAGTGGTTTCCATATTCTCAAAGATAGATGACATGGCCTTTATCTATGACTCAGCAGCCTGATAACCACCATCCCCTAAAAAAGTAGGAGGATTTTGCTGCTGAACCTCATGGGTTAGATCGGTCATCATTGGTGAAACCCAAGGAGAACATTGCATTGAATGCATAGAACGTAAGAAACTATCATGGACATGGGAATCCATTCGTAGATTATGTACAACAGGCAGTCCCTCAAGTGGCACTCATGAATGTAAGACTGGAAGCTCAGGGCCAACCATGTCTGGAGCATGGTTGTCAACACCCTCTAGGAAAATGAAACGAGGATGTCATGACAACACTGGTCTAAAAATTCCAAACAAACACATCATAAAAAACATATAATAATAATATATCATCACTAATAGAAGATAAACATAAGAAAACTTACAACCCAAGGAATTCTAGCCCAAACTACCAATATAGATGGCCATGTATCAGTAAGAGATGAAGTATGTGTTTCATGTCATTTTGAAATTAATTTTTATGTTAACACCTTTACCTTTTATAATCAGGACACGGTGGGATAGTGATGTGAAACCCATTCATTTTTTATTTTAGTATTCACTTTATAATGGATTGTCATTTTCTATGAATTAGTGCCCATACACTTATCACTAGAAACGACACCCACTTATAGAATAACGGCATGACTCAGTAAATTACCCATCCCAACATATGAGGTCCCACACACCTCTTGAATTGAGACAAGAAATAACTGAATCCTAATTAAGAGTAAATAATTTATAAGTAACTTATCACAAAATCCCTCAAAAATCACATTCACATCAAGCAATGAAATGATGTAAAATGAAACTATATGGCATGGCAATATGCGTGACATGTGAATCCTATGTTCCTATAATGATTCATGTAGAAATCCTCCTTGCACTCATATCATCATGATAGGGATGAAATAAGACATTCAAATATAGTAATAATTAAAAACACCACACAACATATGCATCACCCAATGGTGAAATAATATCAACTGTAATAAGCAAAAGAAGAATCACAACTTCATGTTGGGTAACTTTGCTTTTTCCCTAGACATGGTTTCACGAACCCCAAGCATGACATATGAAAAAGTCTCAAGAGTTCCTATACTGCAAAATATGGTCTCCAAATAATAAGGCAAGAAATGAAAGAACCTTTGACTCTGCTTTGTGACATCCCATACATAGATGCCACTTAACAGGTGCCCCGCGCCTGGTGGGCCACAAGGCCATAAACACATCTTCCTGAATGCCAGAGGCAACCGAATAATAGTGAGGGACTAGGATGTGTCTGTGGGAAGACTATGTTCGCCTTAGCATAGTGAAACAGATCATAAAGAGTAAAAATGAATTGTAAAATGGGGACAAAATATTAAATAAATAGCAGAAGAAAACTGATGAAATGGGTAAATGAGATTAACAAAGGAAAATGATGATGTGATGTATTGTAATTATAAAACTGGAAAACATGGATACAAGATAATAGGAATAACATGTTCCACATGGTAAAAGAATCCAAAGAATACTCCAAGCATCCTGAGATACTTCTCAGTCATATTCTATCAAGCTCCGTCCTAAACGAAAAGCAATCAAGTGTTTGAAGTTGTTTGCTTCCCCTTTTCAACACATGAAACCATGTAATCTAATCTTGGTACAAAATGGTGCCCGGAGAGGTTGTGAGATATATCTCCGTGGGCCACCACCAGCGGTGTCTATAACATCCAGCTCGTTTAATGAAATATAGCAGTGTGCATGCACACATATATAAAGTAAAGAAACTAGTACAATATAACTATGTACCTAAGTACCTGTTTCATCCCTCAGCTGGTGTCTGAAGATGTAACTGGTTTATTAATTGATCAATTACTATTTATGATAATAGGTAACATGAGGAATAGCCAGCAATGACATCACCCCATGATAGTATATGTAGTGAATTACCTAAGACGTAATAAGGAAACCTGATAATGATGTTCAGTGAGTGAGTTTTAGAGTAATAACCAAGGTTACATAAAATTAACGGAAATCTAACTCATCAGTATCTGAGTCTATATGAGGGTAATAGTGTAATCCATAGATCATTATCCCTGGAATTCCACAATAAGGCTACTATCGAGTATATGGTGATTGACCAAGGTAAAATGGGGCTAAGAAAAGACATGGCCCTATGGATTTCACTATGGAACCTACTATTCATTGCTTAATCCAAGGAGTGTATATGAGGTATCCTATTAAAATGAAAGGGCCCTATGGTAGTATACTAAGAATCCATAGAATAGATAAGAACCAGAGTCTAGGTGGGTATTAACCCAAGAAATCCGTATCCTCAAACTGGAATGGGGTTATTGAGGCCCAAGGTATTATCCTCTTAGAATCCAAGGCGAGCTCAAGTCAATCATTTACTATTTGATATTGTAATCATGTGAAAAATATTTTTTTTCCAACTCTTACCTTCCATTTGTATGGATTGGTCTAGTAGAGGTGAAACCATTTATTTATTAGTCCAAGCCTTGTCTTCGATTAGTGTGGATAGGCCATGTAGCATTGCAACCATTTAATAAAGTCTTAATTAACCATTAAGGCATATTAAAATATAGAGTTTCACTTTGCTACCTTCTGTCAATATGGCATGGGGGGGATACAGACATGTAACTTTTACTCAATATCATTTATTAAGGACAAGTTATATACATAGTATACCGTCCATTCCACATTTCACTTTTAATAATAATTTAATGCACTTACCTTAGGTGGGTGAAGTGATTAACATACATGGTCCATGCCATTATGAAATACACATTAACAATAAACCATTTATTATAATAAGACTCACCTTCAAGAATGTCAAGAAAAGCACACACAAATGGTTTCTCAAACATGTCAAAATAGTAAAAACCAAATTTATCATAACTATCAACATAAGGCGGATTGAGTTGTGGGTGTAACAACTAAAAACTAATCACATATTTGGATATAGAATAATCATATGACTATAACAAGTATAATAATGGCATGTAAATTTAAGAAATGATCCACAATGGAATTAGCGGGGGGCCATGAACATTCCAAAATCAACGAACTTTAATGATGTGTTATAAACCACCATCCTTAGGGTCGTACAATCCTTCTCATCCAGCGTCGACCCTTGATTCACCTCATATCGGAGTAGATATATGAATGAGTAAAAAATTATTTCATGGTGATATCTAGGTTAAGAGTAAGAGAGAAGAAGAAAGGATAAATTGGAATCGAGTAGTTACCGGTACATATCCAACATGAGGAACAAAAACTCGATCGGATTTTGGATGAAAGAGATCTCTTGATCCCTTTTTTAGATCATCAGAAACCCCAATATGATAGAGAAATAGGTCAAACCCACATAACATAGCCTTTGATTGGTTTGTCCAAACAGTTTGTCAAACCGTGCCCAAACCGTGCATAATGGATCTGCCAGAATGGTTTGCTCCACATGGTTTGAAAAATTGAGCGCAACCCATGCACGGGTACCTAGGAAAAAGGGGTGCTCACACAGTTAGGATACAACACCATGCACCAACCGTGTGAGGTGGTTCTTTCTGAAAAAAACACCCTCAACATGGTTTGCCAAACAGTGTAGAAATTCTACATGGTTTACTCTAAACCATGCACAGATTTTGTTTTATCCAAAAACATATTGGTTCTTGGCTCCAAAAGAACCCCATACACCCTTGTAACCTTTATAACTCATTAGGCATCCATATTAGGTCCAAATTAAAGATTTAGAGAAAAATTTAAGGATACATAACTGAGTGAAAAACTATGTTCTTTCAAGAAGAACCCACCAACAAAAGAAAATCAACACAATAGAAGAACTAGTGGTTTATGAATTACTATTAGTGATGTGGGAAGTTCAGTCACATGGCTATCAAATCTTGGCATAATATTCCATGTTATAGAAAATAAAGAAGGATGACATTAATGGGGAGAATGATGAAAATTATAGGAAATTAAGATAAGTTCACTCATCCCTCACATAAGGAAAAAATATATATTGATTTCAAAGATATATTTATTTCAAGAAAATTTATATAGATATTGTGGATGTATTGGTCATAATGATGAAGAAATATGTTTTACTTATACCAAGTATAACCTAGTTACAACTATACTAAAGAGGAAAAAAATATGAATAAAAAATTTAAGGAAGGTAGACTATAAGTCAACCTTAACGTGAAAATAATTGGGAGCAACGATGAAGGTTTTAACAAAGATGAATGTAATGAAATATTTCATGACTAATAAATGATTCTTCTTTTGTGGAAGAAAATGTCACCTCATGAACTATAATAAAATATTTATGATTTTTTTTGATAATGGTGGAACACATATTAATCCAAGTGAATCAATCTAAGAAGGACAGAAGTGGGTTGGAATGGTTGAAGACTCCTCTAATGAAGAAGTTGAACATCATTTGATGTTACATATAAATAATTACATAATGAATGATAAGAAGTTGTGTGATAAGTGTATGTTGGATGAACACACTCTAGAATATTTCATGACAATATTGCAAGATAAGAGAAGTTGGTGAATACAAGGAGAGAGTCTTAAGAAGATAAAAATGATTCTGTGAAAGGAAATTGAATGTGGAAGAAGAAGTAAGAACAAATTCCAAAGGATTTCATGGATTTATGACTAAAATATTTAGTGTAAGAAAGGAGGTTGTAATAAAAAAAGGAATAACTATACCTCATTATCCTATGTTAATAAAACACAAAAAAAAGTAAATAATGAATAAAAAATAAGTACATTCCCCCAAGAAGATTGATTCATGGAAAGTAAACAGTGGACTCATGTATATAAATGATGATAAAGAAAGTTTTTATGGGTTGAGAAAAGGTTCTCATCCTTGTTTCAATAATTGAGAACGACATACTATATACCATATATTCTATTAAACTGAATGTTTTTGTTAAAAAAGGAATTGATGGTGATGTAATTGAAGATGATCCATTATGTGAATTTCAAGTAGATCACTCTAGAATATTCATGAGTCGATGAAAAAAATTAAATTTCCAGATAACCAAGGATTTTCAACACCGGATGTTGAAAAATTTAGTTAATTAATGATTGAACTACCTGAAATCAGTATCTCTTGATGATGAATAATATCTATATATAATGAAAATCCATAGAATCAAATGTGCTATCATATTTAAGGTAAATTGTCTATACTCTGAAGTCCACATTTGAAAAAATAAGATTAAATATAATGGGTAAAAATTCATCTTTTATGAAAAAATATGTTTTATCTATAAAAATGGAAGAAACCTTCTTAATTTAATTGAATGTTTTAGATCTATTTACATAGTGTATATAGGAAAAATAATTATCAAAATTTACTGAATTTAATCATATGATACTTTTTAAAGTGGTATAACCTATTGAATATTTTATGGATAAATTTTTTTTCTATGTTAATCATGTATATTTTTTTACATTGAGCTTAGCTCATATAGACTTAGATCAAGTTGATTTTAGGTTCATTTCTTTCTGAAATGTGATGAAATCCTTATCTCAGGGATTCAAAGTGTTTATATTAATTTAAATGGAATAAAATTAGATAATAGGAAAATGTCTGAAGAGAGTTCCTCCCTCATCCTAAGATTTCAACATGTGAAATTTGAATTCTAATCATTATGAGGTGGATAAAATTGATGAATCCGATACCTCAAAAAGAAGACTTTGAATTTATTATCAATAGGGGAGAAGATAATTTACTTAAATGAGGATTTTTTCATTATAAAAATTCCAAAGGGGATAATTATAGTACCCATTAGATTATAAAGATGAGTTTTTTGATTTTTTTCAATGGAATATGGAAAGGTTAATGAGTAATTTGGAGTAAAATAGAGATTCCTGTTGTTGGTTTGATTTTATTATAACATAAGATCATATTATAAATAACTAAACAACTTTGTAATTTTCCACTGACATTTTTAGAAGTAAACACTTGACAAGAATAATATTCAGAAGTACATACTCCAGAAAGTGAAAACATTAGATAAAAGAACACAGATATTTGGAGGAATATATAGAATTATTTGTTGTTGATTAATTTGTGGGGAATTCATTGAAATAATATTATCTAGTATAATTCATATAAATAATATTATTACAAAGCTGATATCTATTTTTGTCATGACTAGTGTAGAAGGATGAAGAAGAATTATTAACCTCATATTGAATTAAAGATGTAAGTTTCCTCGATCTGATGATGTGAAAGATTGAAGTACCAACTCAATAGAAAATTTTAATGATATAAATGAAAAATGAAGATATAAATTGGAGAGATTGAAGTCTCAAATGGGGGTTGTAGAAAACTATATTTTTTTAGAAAAGGTGATTTCATTAGGAGAATATTTATGACTTCAGCAAAAGTAGTATTATTAATACAATAGAAGAAGATTTGTGAACCAAAGATGTACAACCAATAGCTTTCACATATGAGATGAAATTTATTATCCCAAATAATTTTACTCGAGTGAATTAACCATTAGAAGTTATAGAAAATTTAATGAAGAAAGTAAGATTGAAGATAAAACCATTAGATGATAGTTATAGAAAAGACAAAACTAGGACGATCATTTGTAAAAACCACTTAGAACAATTCTCAAAGTACCTATGATTTATTTTTGTTGAATTTAACGTATCCTTAACCTTGAAATTAGTGTTTCTACCACAACTATTGATAATGAATGAAGTGAGACATCACAAGAAGATACACTAGAATGTATACATTCACCAGAAGTTGTTGGTGCTAAAAAAGCTGAGAAACAGGAACTACTAATGTGGTCAGAAGTAAAAATTATATGATTCATGTATTGCTCTTAGATTTTAATATATTACATCCTTTAAATCCTCCAAATTCAATTGATATCTATCTCTATACATAAAACAAAAATAAAATTAATTCATGATATAGTTATAAAAAATACAAATATTATGTATGACCCTTGAAAACCAACCATTGAATTAATGTTAATGAATAATACTAAATTCAATAAGAAATATCTATAAAAAAATAATTTCTAAATTTAATATGAATAAAATTCAATTAATTTTCCTAAAATTACTAATTATATCATTTATGATAAGAATTTTATTTTTTATAATATTAACTTTCTATAGGATATTTATTTCTATTTGAAGAAAAATGTTATTTTTGATGATACAATATATTTGATATGAATAATTGGTTATTGTTAATTTAATAAGTAAATTATGTAAAACATAAATGAGAATGATTAATACTCCAAAAAAGTTATTTTCTTATATTTTTTTCATCAAATCTCACATTTTTATTTAGAAGTTAAATTTGTAAAACATATAAAAATAGATTTCAACAATGGATAATAATTTTAGATTCATCATAGAAATATTTTCTTATGATATTTTTGTTGGAAATTTTTCTAAAAATATTTATTTTTAGGTCAATATCGAAAATATATTTTTTGAAAATAACATGAATTTTATTAAAATATTTGAACATACGTATAAATATAAAAATAATGAAACCATTTTCAATGTATAAAGTATTATTTTTTATGTTTATTTATAATTTATAAAATCTCAATTTTAATTTATAGGCCCTAATTTTAAATTTTATAACAAAACTTATATTTTTTTGAAAAAAAATATTACATTATACATTTAACATTTTAAAAGTATTATTTTTCACTATTAGATGTTCAATAAAATAAATTGGATTTTAAATTGGATTTCTTTATGACATAATTATGTGTTATATGACACTTTATTTTCAAGCATAAAGATCATGTCATCTTATCTTTTATTAATGTTGGCTCTAAGGAATGTTTTACAATATGAAATTAAAGACCTCTTTCTATCTGGGTAGAGGGAGACCCATTACATATCCCATTGGACCAAAACCAAGATGACCATGGACCTGGCCTGAAGTCCAGGTGCAGTTTGATTCCAGCATCATCCTTCCCATGTCATGTTTGTGTCACCACATTCCTATATCATGCATGTGTCACTGCCTACTTGAATCATCCCTACATCACATCCACATCATAAATCCCCCAAGGGTTCTATCAGGATTTCATCCCTGGTCCTTTGGATGCAGTGTTATGGGGTTTAATGAAAAAATCAATAAGTAAATGGATAAAGACATGGAAAATGTATTATATTTAATATCATTTTGAGATATTCTAGCCCATATATCACCCTTGACTCTATTAGTATCTATTTATCAATCTAGTTGACTTCTTTAACATATGCCCCATGATATAATTTTGAAATATTTACATGAATATAATTCTGACAACTTGTAAAAGGGGCCCATCAAAACCACTTCAATGAAACACTATAAATTTAGTTTCCTCATAATAACCTACCCTTTTCCATTCCCTAAGAATCCAATTTATCTTTTTTGTTCTTAATTTGTTAATACATTATCCAATGACATCCATTTCCATTGCATCTTTGATGGAAATATCATAGTGCCCTATGTGAGTAATAATTTTTAATTAACTTAATTTTTTTCTATTTTTATATTACACTTATAATTTTTAAATATATATATCTATATATAATGAAATTAGTATATATCAAATATTTAATATTATTAGGCTATGAAGATATCCTATAATCTCTTTTCCCTAATATATTAGGAAAAATGAATCTGACATTCATTCATTGTGCGAACTAACACCTCCCTTAAATAACGTGTTTCACTTACATACACCACCTTAAAAGGATTTTATAAAGTGTAATTTAATTTATAAAGAATATATTTATATCAATTTTTATTCTTACAAAATATACCATATTAATCCTCCATACCATTCTATAAAAATGTCATTATCAATGTACACGTGTAGACTACCACATCTTTGGAACGATTGGTTTCCATTTTTCATTTCATAATAGTCGTACATGTTTGGTTATTAGGATAGTTTTATAGGATAAATATGTTTTTCAGGATATCATAATGGGTATAGTATGAAAAATTAGATAACATATTAATGATGTCACGGCCCATCAACCGGGGTCCGTGTCGTGACTACCCCAATCCCGCCTTCCATAGGCCAGGGGTTGGCGACTGGTACTGAAAAGACATATCCATAAAATAGGAAGGTATTGCCTGTAATCCTATACAAACTCATAGACTAATAACACAGCAAGAGGAATCCAAGAAGTAAAACTGTATTAGTAAAGGTGTGTACTGAAAGTAAATGTGTCGGAACACAAGCCCAACTAAAAGGTACAACTACAACTGAAAAACATAAAATAGCTCTAAAAATCATTCTTTGATCCTCCTATATAAATGGTAGGTAAAACATATCTCCACTTCTCTCCATGTCAACCAATATACTTTGTGTACCTCCTGGTCCTAGCTCCTTTAAGACTAAGCCAAGATGCTCGTCGTCTGCACAAGACACAATAAGGTGCAGGCGAAGGTCGTGTAGGGGTGAGTGTATCAATACCCAGAAGGGACCCCAAGACCCCTGTAAGTCTCTTAGAATTCAAAAAAAATCACAAAGAATTATCTCAATCGTATTGAAAAATGAAATAGAAACAGCTCAAACCAGGTATCAATAAAGAACAGAAGTACAAATGATTAGTCGAGAATCTAGATCATCTTATTCCATCAAGTGGCACTAATGATGAACATACAGAGTCTGACCCACATATGATCGATAGGTACTCACCCCCAAAAGACCCAAAGAGAATCCGACCCTCCTAGAGTTGATACGTACTAACACCCGCAAGGCCTGCACAAGATCTAACCCACATAGGATCAGTATACGCTCACCCACACCGGATCACTAAGCGTTGACCCACCCAAGTTCTAACCTACATAGGATTGGTATGTCCGGACCGACACAATATCGCTGAGCACTGACCCACACAGTATTAGACACACAAAGGATCGATATGTCGGTGACCCACATAGGATTTCTCGGTACTAACCTCCGTATGAATTGTCTCCAACCTCTGCCTTACAACCAGCCACTGGATTCCCATTCATAGTATGATTGATTCCGGGAGAACCGCTCCTCAAGCAATCAGTCATATTTCAACCATAAATAATTCCCATGAAAAAGTAACCCAATGATCTTTTATTTCATAAGGGTTCCAATGCAATAGACCGCATGTCAACCGGATACCCGGTCTGTAAGTTAATGGCCTTTTAGTGTCGACGACCCATTTAGATTCGAAGTCAATCCAACCTAGCCATACTCCAAAATTCGTTAAAACACTTGTATAGTATATCAAAAGCACCATATCACTCCAAGGATCTCATTTCTACAGATGGTTCGTCAAAAAAATGTTTGTTTGCAAGATACGGTCAGTTAAGTGTAACTGGGCCTGAGAGGAGTTCGGGTCCAGACCAACCCAGTCGGTCTGACCTGTCCCAGTTGAGCTATGCCGTGGACAAAGCCAGCCCACCCTGGTTGGGCGGGGCAGTGGCCGCTTGACCTACAAGCTGGCACAACCACATGGATCGCGTGGTCAGCCTGCCGAATGGCTCTGAGGAGCCCTTTGGATCCCTGATTGCCGGAACTAGGTGGCAATGCCTCATCACCCGTGGGACCCATAGGGAGTGGGTCTCAGCCTTCAGCACCACCGCAGCTTCAAATCCATGGATCTTCAACATGGTGTGCAATGGTGTTCCTCCTCTGTCTTTATAGTCGACCACTACCAGCTACCCATCCGGCCACCGCGGTGCCGAGCGGTGCCACTCATCCACCTCAGCCAGTATTTGCCAGCCACTGCTCTCGTTTTCCAGCACCAGTCACCGGCTCCAGCGCCTCTTCTGCAATGCTCTGGAGATGCTCTGAATATATGTTTTCTCTTTTTCTCACATCAATGGGCTCCCCAGAATATTGTCATCGCTGCGAGGATCCTGAATTCCAGATTCTGATGAGATGAATAATTTCCCCCCTAAAGAACACAACAAAAACGAATCGGCAGAGGGTCCAAGACTTGTTCGTTTAGCTCACGACCTCCGCGTTTGCAATACAACAAGAGAGATATTATTCTATTTATCTATTCAAAAAAAATAATCCCCATTCAAATCCCTCACAAGCCACCCACAAATTTTATAACGAGGAAAATAATTGAGGGAATTTATTGAATTAAAAGACAACCCCCACCTCATGATCTTTTGGAGGTGTCGTGGTTGTGGTGGTAGGAGAGTCCACGTTGGATGGAGTCATAGACGCTCAATGATCCCAGATCATTGTCGCTCATGTATCCATCCTCTGTCGGTGGATGGTTCCACTGGACTTTTCTAGAGTTTCCTCGCTTAAAGAAGTTGTTTCAAAACCCCACACTGAGCTCCATTTAAATAGTCAGAGGAAAGGTTAGTAACACATTGAGGATTTAAAGAGGTTCATTAAATGAATTAATGAAAATCTTTTAATTCAGAATGGTTGAGTTATGATGTTGATGAGCCAAGACATTAAATGGATTGACAAGTCACCAACCCTACCACCACCGCTCATCCATTGGAGGAAAATAAAATAAAATAACAATAACATGTTATTTTACATTTCTTTAAAAATTACAAAAACTAAAATTTTCTCCCAACCTACTATGGTTGAAGTGAAGCCTCCCTTAAGAGAATATCAGCACTTCGGATTCAATGGTTTCCTCATATTTGTAATCAGAACAGTGATTCAAAAGATAGAAAATGCCAAAAATACGTTTAATGAATGTACCTTAAAAAAAGTTTATAAATTCATTCCAGGCACATCTATCCTTGGATTCGAGTGCCATAAATTTTCACAGACTCGTAAATATCACAAATAATTTTAAAAAAATTTACATGGATGTGAATTTAATATATATATTGTTTTAAAAAATGCTACAGATTCAACGTTGTCCTAGGATTTTTAATCTGAGCACCAATTCAAAAGATAGAAAACGCCGCCCAAGGGTTTAGTTATTATACATTACAAAATGTACATAAATTTATTCCAGGCACAATGGGATTCAGAATCGAGCGCTATAAATTTTCACAGACTAAAAAATCCCAAATAATTTTAATAAAAATTACATGGAATTTTTGGGTCTTTACAAATGATATGATCAACAATTGTTATAATTAATTAAATATTTATAAACAAGAAATCTATGAAGAAAATGATCTCTTTTTTCTATGAAATAAAATTATATAAATTTTAATCTATTTAAAATTTTGATATATCATACTGAAAAACAATAAATTAGATCATTAAGAAAATTTTATATCAATATTACAACTAACCACCCCTAGCTAATCTATTAATAATAAGAAGTTTATGATTGGGTTAGTTTAACCACCCACATGAACAATACTAAGAATTTTTATTGTGGAAGAATATGATATCATTTTTATAGTTATAATAGGATATAATGTGAACATAATTTTTTTTGGTAAAGTTATATCAACATGTAACTCATCAATTAATAAAAAACCATTCATTCATTAAAAATCATAGAAACATGTTTGTTTCCAATTTAACCAATATAGATCATAACAAAAACTGCCATTAAATAAAATTAAAGATTTATATTTATAATAAAATATGTATTATAGTTACCTATATGGTATAATAGGGATGGTATTTGAGAAAAATAGATACCAACACGTTTTTTATGAAACATGTTCAAGCAGTAAATATTTATTACACCCACTATTGAATATATGTTAAAAATAAATAATATTAATATATTTATAGAATGATAATAAATGAGGAGTATAGATTTAAAAAATTATAAAAAAGGTCTAATGTATTAATTTAATTAAATAAATTTAAATATTCATGATTTTTGGTGAATGCATAGAAAGAATTGGGGCCAAGGTAAGGGTTTTTGTGTCAAATTGATATATTTGAGACATGTTTTCTATAATTCACATAATTTTATTTTTTTCTTGTATATATTAAATATTTTATATATCATATCATGTATGATATTTTAATCATGTTATTTTAATTTAAATTACAATACCCCTCTTTCAATGTGTTTTGATTTAAATGTTACTCAAACCACAGTTGTTTTCCGAATTATGAATGTTAGAAAAATATTTTATATTATACACTACATTTCCTTTTTATCATAGCCACATAGGTATGAAATAAATAGATACTACATCTTTTTAGATGAATACTTAGTACTATATAACTGAAAATTAAATTTTTTCAATTCAAACACATTTGATGGAATAGTGATAAACTAAGGGTTAGAGAAAAATGGAAATAACAAAACAATAAAATAAAAATTATAGATTAACAAAACTTTTCTACCTAAATAATTTTCCTAGAAATATTCCATTCATGATTGTCTAGTTCATTCATTAAGAGATCTTGAAGTCAATGGGTTAGTTTTTCCAAAGTCTGAATGTACTCCTCAACGCTAATTTTCCCTTTGTTGAATCCCCTACTAAAATAAAGTCCAGCCTATCAACCTAGTTATACTACTCATCATTTCAACCTGGTCAATCATTTCTTCATCCGAAATCATACGTAATTCTAATGGTTGATCAAGAACATCATTGTCTATCTTCTTGACATTTAATATCATCACCGAACATGTCTCCATGGGACGTGGAAAATATGAGTAATCATTTCACTCTTTATGGATTCCCTTCATGTACCCATCAATGGTCGCATTCCCCAAGGCCTACTACTCATCCCTAGATTGTATCCTCTGATCAGTTTCAAAGTCCTGCATCAGATCATCATTAGGCAATCCAGGAAAATGGTTTCCAAGCTCAATATCAAGAAATTATCATCCAGGACTTGATCTGATTTCATTCGTAGGGGCCATAGCTTATCCTCCAACACTTGACTGGATTGCCCTTACATAAGAACCATAAATAGGATTCATGGGAACTCCCAAATCCCCCATTTGAACTTCCAAAATGGCATTTGAAACATAAGATCCACTAATTCACTCACATGAGGACACTATATCACCCTGAATCACCACACAATCTGTAGAACTGTCAACTTCCAAATTTAGCTTCAACCTAACAGCAACCCCTGCAGTTGCATCAACTGAATCGACTACATCATCCTAAATCCCCACAACACCTGAACGCATAGCCTCAGCATATGAGGCTCTGGAAGGGAACTCATCTTTCACATACACCTCTTTACCCATAGACAATGGAGATTGAGTGATACCTAGATCATTTTGTAATCTATTTAAGTCATCAGTCACTGGTGATTTCACACCCTAAAAAATAAAGGCCACACCCATTGGCATATATTCTAATAATACCCCATTAGATCATAATTAGGAAATCCATGAAAAAGGTTTCCGATCTCAATATCAAGAAAATATCTTATAGGACATAATATGATTTGATCCTTAGGGGCCGCAACATAACCTCTAACACTTGACTTGACTGCCTCCACATAAGAACCATCAACATGAGTCCTCATAACTCCCACAACCTATATATGAACTTAGAAAATATGAATTGAAATAGAATACCAGAAATTCCCTCACCTAAGGCCTCTAAATCACACTGAATCACCACAAAATTTGTAGAACTCCCCACTTCCAGATCATTCTTCAACCTAACATCAACTCCTGCAGTTCCATTTAGTGAAGCCACTGCATTATCCTAAATCACCACAACACTTAAATGCAAAGCCTTAGTGTATGAGGCACTGGAAGGTCACTCTTCCTCCACATACCCAACTTTCCCAATAGGCATCGATGACTGAGGACTTCCTAGATCTTTCAGAAATCTAAAAAAGTCATTGGTCACTGGTGAATTCATGCCCTGTAAACTACACTCCACAGCCATTGTCATCCATTCCAATAAGTTGACCTCACCATGAACCTCTAGTTCCTTACCACTTCCCTTACCCATCTACTTTCTTGGGAATTTTATACCCCTATCAATAGTTATCCATCGAGTGTCCCAAACTCTTTCGGGTAGAATAGAAATCAGTCCATGATTCACAAAACTTATGCTATTTGATCTGATACTCCTCACCAACAATAATCCAAAAATAATCAAGTGACACTCTAGAAAGATCCATTTACACAAGGAAATTTTGGTTAATAGGATGATATATTGACTTTGTTCTGCTATCTGAGAACAGGTATGTACCAACCTGATTCCCATGTAGTGTAATAACCGAAGGTGTTTTCAAACTGTAAGGTTATATTTGGTAAAAATATCCAAATCAACATTTTAGAATAATCTCATTTAATTTTGAATTCAAAAGACCATCTAAAAAAGAAGAACCATGATCCGTTGATACTACGGGGTCACTTGACCAGACTCTGATTAAATATTCCTCCTCTTAATATGTACTATAATATGATGGATGCCTAGGAGACACTATCGTCCCCTCATAAAAATCCAAAGATCTGAAGACATAACTATCAAACAAATCAATTGACATGTGTCTGTACATAAATAACGTAATTGTGTAATCTTTAGGAGTTCCATGATTTGATTAGCCATTGCAATATAAATTGGGAGGTTAGGGCATCCATGAAGAAAATATAGAAATTTTGGGAACATCGATGCTTGAGGAAAATGTAGAAGGATATAAGTGTTAGAAAAGTGAAGGAAAGAAAAAACTGAAATCTTGTTTGAAGTCATAGATCTGTCCCCTACCGGTGGGAGAGGGACCTGCTCAATGGCCTTCTTCGTCATGAAGAGGGAGTGCATATCACAACTTTCCTAGGAAGAAACCATTGAACTCCTTCTTCTCAATATTTAGTACTTTAATAAAAATGCATGCCCGAGGACAATAATAGATTAATTTGTTTGGAATCATGGAAACAAAATATTTAATCCTAGTGAAATCTCTTCAAAATCTCTAATAAAGATCTCCACGATTAGTAATTATACCTAAAACCAATCTTTAAAACATAGTAAAGGAAAAATAAGAAAGGGGTGAGAAAATATGCTCAGTAATGGAAAATAATGGAAATGCATAATAATAACATGGGAAAAAGGGTATGGAAATTTATCATATAATTTGAAAATCATAACCTACTTATAAGAGATGATAATAAATATTGGATGTTCCTATTAAATGAATCATATGTAAATAAAGAACATAATCCATGAAATAATAACATAGTATTAAAACATTGAATTATGGAAAACACATATAAAAACCCTATGTCTATGAAGCCTACCATGTCATTTGTAACATGTTAGGATTTGGTTAATCTCTAATGTACCTACTTTGGACATGTGGTTCTCTTATGTGTACCCTATTATTTTAGGAGTGGGATATCCTACTATGTACCCTATTGTGTTGGGATTGGGATTTACAACCACATACCCTTTTGTTTTGGGAATGGGATGTCCTCTCATGTAACCATCGGGATTATAAACCATTTATCATTACCCAATGCATTAGAGAGAGATATAGTTCCCACCCATATCATTATTACATCAGTGATTCATGTGCCACAAAATCGAACATTCACCGTACCGTGACCCATAAAAACATAGGTTTTATAAAAATCAAATCATAACCCATGAAAATAATTTTGTATCATTAATATTTCAACAAATCACAAAATATGAAAATAGATCAGTTTCGTAATCACTTCCTGAAATCAAAACACATGAAAGGAAGTCGGTTTCAAATCATATAACTTATGTAAGAGAAACAAGTTTCATGTACATCATGACATCAAAAACTAAACTATTAATTGAGATAATATTAATGGAACATTAAGATCATTTACATGAAAGTCATGAATAACATCAATAGATTCCATCACATATATAAAATTATTTTGAAATATGTTTTGAAATCATTTCATGAGGAAAATATCATTTCTTCTCGGTAAATGTTTTTTAAAAACATGAGTCTTTTTAAAATCTATTTTTTTGATGAAAATAAATAAAATATGTTTTAAAAAGTTTTAAAAACCATTAATTTTAAGAATATTTCATAACTTATAAATAATTATTGAAAAAATGTTTTGGAATCCAATATCTTTGAAAATTTATAAAAGAAGATTGATTTTATTCAAAACATATTCGTTTGAAATTTTCATTGAAATATATTAAAGGAAGCTTTGAAAATGATAAAAATTTTAAAAATACTTTTTCCATGAAAATGGTCTTGAAAATGTTTTTGAAAACGTTTTGGAAAACATTTTTGAGATCATTTTTGGAAACATGGTTTTTGAATAATAGATTTCTGATCAGAGGGAGTGCCTGCCGTATTTTACAATAAAAATTTATCTTAAGTACAAAAGAGTGGATAAAAGTGGTAATAACACATGATGATATCTTTAATAAAAAAGGATAAGTAAACTCATGAGTATTCATGAAATATGGATCAACATATTTCATCAAATTAAGCAAAAATTTAAACAATCTCAAAAGGTGATGAGATTGTCTCAATAAAATATTATAACATAGAAACATGGGATCATACACTACATGTAAGAAAATAAAAATAAATGAATCTAAGAATACCATGAAAAGAATTATATTCATTATATAACCTATAAAATGGAAGTATATACACCTTTATAAAGAGTTTAGGTGTCGAATCAAACATGAGTATGAAAGAATGCAAATTGAGACCAATTGTTTTTTCTGATTTGGTAATTTTTGAAACATAAACCCCATGAATTAATGTTCATAAAATAGATATGTTGACACCCTTAAATTTAGGTTTGACATACATAGAATACAATCATGTTTATTACATACACCAGAAAAAATGGAAGTTTGGCGAACATAGAATATATCTCATGGGAATTAAAAGTGAGATTAAATCCCCTAATGGTGTGTCTTGAATCATGTCTAACTCAATCAAAACACCTGTATAATAAATATAAATATATTATAAATATTTTAAAGAACTATATTATTATATCTAAGACCATATAATGTTTGATTATGACCTTATATTACCCTCTTGTTAACTATGCTATGTCAAGGTTTCACTTCAGGTAATATTTGCTTTATTTTTCATATGTGTCTTAATTTGTTATCTTGTTAGTCCTTTTACCTGTATCATGATTATATAATTTAAAACATGATATCAATATCATTTATATATATTATATGTGTATTATAATAATATATATAATATATAATTACGAAATGGAATACACCATTCATATAGACGGTAGTCCGTACGTACGCCTGAATGATATTTTCATTTAATTATCGTGTTGAGAGAAATAAAATAAAATACATATATAATATATATATATATATATAATTATTATATTAGATTTATGATATAATATATATCATATATTTTCACTCCAACTATCCTTAATATAATCAATGTAGTGTATGAATGAATCATATCACATTAAGGGGGCGATAGTCCACACTTTCTTAAACAAAATAATTATATTTACATAAGATGGAAAGAATAAATGTAATGACACAATGTATCATTAATGGAAATCCCTCTTGATCTAATTAAATTTCTCTTTATGTTTATATTAAATTTCAACTTCTTTGGTTTTATGTTACAAATTTTGACCATTGCTAATATAGTGGTTGAACAACAATCACATGATTAGTATAAATATAGGGCTTTAAGAAATAAAAATCTACTCAGTCAAAGGAAGAAATGGCCTCACCAGTAGAATTTCCCCATATGAATCCCATTTGTCAGAGCTCGGAAAAGTGGTGGCATCCTTGGGCTTTGCTAATGACCAAGCACAAGCTGAGCTTCTTCAAGTCAATCTCTAACGGGACCGTCTATGGTAGAAGTGGATGTTGATAGAAATTACCACTCGAGCGATGTTATCCGAGCCACCCCAAGTGTCTGTCACTATCGCACACCTTACCCTTAGGTCTTATGCGGCTGTTTTAAGGGGTTATGTAGCAAATAAATAGTACTATGTTCTTGTATATTATTTTTTTTGTATATAATAATAAATATACTTTCTTGTCATTATTGGTACATTGTAAATAGTTTTTAAAGTATAAATAGTGTTTTTAGTTATTATTTAATTAAGAATTATATTTTTTAAAATTAAGGGGTTTTTTAAATAAATAATATTTTAATAAATTATTATTATTATTAAATTAATGATCTTATAATTTTATGGATGAAATTACAATTTTTATTAAAGATGGAAATCCATTTTTGTCAAAACGCTTGAATTTTTTATAAATATCGGTTTTTATTTTAAAAGGGAAAATTAACATATTTAGAAAATTATTTAGATAAAATAAATGTTATTTCTAGAATCAGGACATTGAAATTATCCAATGTTGAGTTTTTAATAATTTTCTGAGGGAGTCAAATATTTGGGTAAAAATTAAATACCGTTTAAATATATAATGTGTTTTATGACATCATAATGACCCAATAGTTATGTAATAAAATACTATAATCTTTATGTTCGCCCAATTTATGTTTTACATTAAAATAATGTGATTTTTGGTTTGTTTGACTTACTTTTAAAAGCATTAATGGACCCCTCAATACTTATTAAACATATTGCCTTTTTAAATTATTTTCCATGGGAGTGTGACTCACCTCCACATAAGCAACCCTATTATTTTAAGAAGTTCGGACTTTGGCCTTATAAAATATTTTTTTCCTATCCCCTTTTCCAAAAAAACATGGTCAAAAACTGTGGGATGGTTTGTGGTTTGGATTAATTTAATGTAAGGGGACCCAAACCTGAATAATAAACAATTCCCTAACCTTTCCTATATAAACCAACCCAAGCTCCCAATTCCTCCTCGCTCAAAGCCTTTAGAGTTAATCCAACCTATGACCTACTCTCTCTAAAATACTCCCAAGGTTCCCCAATCTCCCAAGAATTCTCTCACAATCCTCCCTCTAGCCTTTGGAATCACAATTCCAAGTTAGGGTTTTTTCTTCCTTTCTCATTTTTGTCCAATTTTCTTTAAGTTGTTTTGCCCTTTTAATTTCAATTTTGAATGTTGGGGTATGTTTTCTCACCTCCCACAAACTTCCCTATTTATGATTGAATTATGGGAGGCCCTTTTCTCTCTCATTAAATGCCTCCCATGTACACCCGTTACTATGCCGAAAATCCGAAAGGAACTCCTCTCTCCTCTTTTATATTCAAGAAATACCATTGTATCATGAATATAGATTTCATTAAAATTGTTGGGACATGTATCTATATGAAATCCTTACTTTCCATTACATGTAGATATGATGAGGAACCCCCTTCTCTCTCATAAACCATTTTTCATGAATTCTTATGTGACGACTGTACGCTTCTGAAATCGCACCGATTTTCTAAGCCAATGCCATTGTGTAGTGAATACCATGCCCATTTATCCATCAAGGGTATTCACATTTATACACATTTAATTATTTATTATAATGTTTCATGTATGAATTCCACATTCATTCATCATGTAATAAATTATTATCTTTTATGAATCCATGTTTTATGATCCATGTGGCACACTTATGCATGAAATGAAATGTTTAAGAAGGGTGCGCCCTTATAGCGCTCCGATGCATTGGGTAAAGTATATTATCATGATATGTCTTGTGCAATGAGTGTTGACTCATTCTAATTCATGTGAAATGAGGGCTCACTCGTGCTTCATGTGCATTGAGGATTTACTCATGTTTCATGTGCAATGGGCCTTGGCTCATGCTAATTCCCTCTTAATCATTGTTGCCACATTTCCATGTTATGATTATCATGCTTTATCATGTCTTTATGTTCATGTTTCTCTTGTGCTATATTGATATGACTAATGTCTAACATGTATTGTACTCCTCATGTTATTCCATGTGTATTCCCTTACTGGGATTTATAGCTCACCCTTTTCTTATGCATGTCCTTAGGTTATCTCATGCAATGCTAAGTACAAAAGAATGTAGTTGTCATGTAAAGGATGTATTAAATAAAGATGTTGTATTTCATGTTTTAAGTTTTTATGTAATGATCCTAACCCCCAAAGACACTAAACCTCTTGATCTTCTTTTTTGTATCACGTGATGTTTTATGTAATAAATCCTGCTTAAGTTTGTAATAAAAGTTGGGTTGTCATAGGTGGTATCAGAGGATAGGTTTTATTATTTTTGGGATTAGGATTAGAAAACCCTACTACAACATTTGAGACAAGAATAATTATAATAAAAACACCCCTATGTTTTCGTATGTACTGAGTAAGTGGTTTATCACGAAAATACATCCCTGTCTGGATATGAGCAGGTAGAGGAGGCTTTGGCACAGATGTATCCTATGGTTAAAACCCAAAAACACCTCTTTGAGCTAGACTCGAATGGGAACTGGTGCACGACAATGGGACTTGATGCACTCTTGGTTACGACACTCTCGAGGGATATGTTTTGATAAATTCACAAGCTTAGTATGAACCCTTATTAATGGAATTGAAAAAATGCCCTTACGAATGTATGTTAGAAAGTATATCATGAAAAACATAGATTGAAGCCTATAGAATCATGAGTTAAGGAAATAAAATTTTATTTATAAGTCATCAAATTTTTTCTTTGGATTACCCTTTACGTGTTACCCCTAACTCTCCTTTTATTCCAGCCAATGGCTGGTAATAGGAGGACCCGGGCTAACAACTGATGTGAAGATCAGTGTGATGACTGTACTAATGAAATGCCCAATCTAATGCGAGCAGGAATCGTGAACTTTGTCACGCTTCTCTCTCAGATAACTCAAGATTTGAATAGAAACATAGGTCAAGAGGAATGTTCAACCCCCCCTAAGAATGAACAAGTCACTATCGAGAGCTTCATGAGACAATGGCCTCCTACTTTTAGTATATCATCTGATCCCATGATCATTGAACAATGGATCAAATTCATTGAAAAGATCTTCTCCATCATTCAATGTTCTAAAAAAGAGAAGGTTCTCCTGGTATCATATCGTATGGAGGGTGAAGCTGATCAATGGTGGACGTTGATCAAAAATACGAACCCTGAGGAGAAGATCGAGGAGTTGGAATGGAAGGATTTCCGGAAGATGTTTTTCGATAAATATTTTTCACAAACCCTCCGACTTAAGATATAAAGGGACTTCCTTTCCCTCAAGAAAAAAGATGAAGAATCTGTTGGAGTGTACGAGGGAAACGTCACAAGGCTTGCACGATACGCTTCTGGCTTTGCCGTTATCCTAGAATGCAAAGTTGATCGCTTCTTTGGTGGGATTAAGCCTAGCCTGTGGAATGCAAAAGTGATATGTGACTTTGACAACTATGAGGAAATTTTCTGATGCACCCTCAAGTTCGAAATGGAGATTGGATAATCATAGGGGTATCATGGGGATAATAAGAGTGTGGTGGACTTCAATTCTAGTGGCCCGATGGATAAATCCAATGGTGCTAAGAAGATCCAGCACCCCACTTGCCAAAAGTGCAGAAAGACGCACCATGGAAATTGCCTTAAGGGGACGAGAAAATGCTTCAGGTCTGAAAGAGATTTTGCCATTACTTCTGCCAAAGTGAACCCCAAAAACTATTTGGTGACAGGTACGCTAGTTATTCATTCATGAATAGCGAACATAATTTTTGATTCAGGTTCTACACATTCTTTTAAATCTCAAATGTTTAGTAGAACAATCCCAGCACCACCAAAAAACATGGAAATGATGATGTTGGTGAGTATGACAAATGAGGAAATCATTGCATCC
The DNA here is from genome assembly GCA_963277665.1 of Viscum album. Taxonomy (NCBI): domain Eukaryota; kingdom Viridiplantae; phylum Streptophyta; class Magnoliopsida; order Santalales; family Viscaceae; genus Viscum; species Viscum album. Next base: position 426,940,044 of record OY728123.1, on the reverse strand, counting down.
CATGAATATAAGTCCACCCGTGTTATAATATGTGGATTGAATTTCCCGGAGATCCTCGTCATACCCCCATTAGTAGAATTTGATGCAATTCATGGCATGGATTGGCTTTCTTTATATAGAGCCAACATAAATTGTCGAGAGAGGGAAATCACACTCTATATGGAGAATCGACCCCCGATTCATTACAAGTGTAAGGAGGGAGATGAATCTCCTTTAGCTCCATCATCTCAAGCATGGATATTACAGCCCTATAAGTACACGTATTTGGATCAGATGATTGAGTCCAAGGAATAAACCATCGTTGAATCAATGCCTAATGTGAGGGAATTCGCTGAAGTGTTTCCCAAGGAACTACCTGGTCTTCCTTCTATAAGAGATGTTGAATTATCAATTGAACTTATACCCAATTCATTACCAATATCCAAGACTCCATATATAATGGATGTTATAGAGCTTGAAGAACTGAAGAAAAAACTATAGGGGAATTTGGATAAAGGGTTTATACGCCCAAGTGCTTCACCATGGGGTGCACCAGTCCACGTCATCAAGAAGAAGGATGTTTCAATGCTGCTTTGAATCGATTATCATAAACAAAACAAAATCATGAAAAAGAACAAGTATACTCTCCCACGAATTGATGATTTGTTCAATCAGCTGTGTGGTGCACAATACTTCTCCAAGGTGGACTTGCGGTCGGGATATTATCAAGTAAGGGTGAAGAAGGAAGATATCCCCAAGACTACTTTTCGCACAAGATACGGGCACTATGAATTCATTTTAATGCCTTTCAGACTCACTAATGATCCATAAATAATCATGGAATTAGTGAATGGAGTCTTTAGAGATTACCTCGAAAAATTTGTGGTAGTCTTTATAGATGATATTCTAATATACTCCAAAACCACAGAGGATCGTGAGGAGCATTTAAGAACTGTACTAGAGACTTTGTGCAAGGAGAAGCTCTATGAAAAGTACATAAAGTGTGAGTTCTGGTTGAAGGAGGTATCATTCTTGGGCCATATCATCACAAGCAATGGGATATCAATGGATCCCTCCAAAGTAGATGCAATTAAGGGATGGCTGAGACCAACATCGATAACAGATATCCGTAGCTTCTTGGGGTTAGTCGGATATTATCGATGATTTGTGATAAATTTCTCACGATTGTCCAACCCTCTTACCAAGATAACTCGATAGGGGGTAAAGTTTTCTTGGAGTGATGAATGCGAATAAATCTTCAAGGAGTTGAAAAGGAGGCTTATCACTGCTCCCGTGCTCACTTTACCTAAAGGTGGGGAACCTTTTGTGGTTTTTAGCGATGCTTCGAAGAAGGGCTTAGGCTGTGTGCTGATGAAGAATGATGAAGTTATATCCTATGCCTCAAGGTAGTTAAAAATACATGAGCAAAACCATCCAACGCATGATCTGGAGTTGGCGGTGGTAATCTTTTCTTTGAAAATCTGGCGGCATTATCTCTCTGGAGAAAAATGTGAGATATATACTAACCACAAGAGTCTTAAATATATATTCACACAGAAAGAGATTAATATGCTCCAGAGAATATAGATAGATCTCATCAAAGATTATGACTGTTCAATCCATTACCACTTTGGAAAAGCGAACAGGGTGGCAGATGCTCTAAGAAGAAAGGACACATCAATTCTATCAATGATTAGAATTGAGAAGGATACAATCTTCTTAGACTTGATGAAGATGGAAATGGGAATCCTAGAGAATGGAATATCATCAATTATTTCAAAAATGATTTCTCAACTGTCTCTTTTGGAAAGGTTAAAGGATGCTCAAAAGTATGATGTGGGAATTCAAGAAAAAGTGGAATTTATCGAAAAAGGGAATTCCTCTGATTTTAATGTTAATGGAGAAGGAATTGTGCGGTTTGGGAAAATACTATGTGTTCCATGAAGTCCAGAGCTGAAAAAGGAACTTTTGGATGATGCACATAGTTCAAATTTCTCTATTCACCCATGGATCACAAAGAAGTATCAAGATCTCCGAGAAAACATTTGGTGGGATAATATGAATAGGGAGATCTCTGAATATACATCAAAGTTCCTAGTGTCCCAGCAAGTGAAGGCAGAGTGGAATAAGTCTAAGGGGATGATGCAACCATTACCCATACCAGAACGGAAATGGGAGAACATCACCATGGACTTTGTCACCGGACTTCCGAGGACATACAAAGGCAACAATGTAATCTGGGTTGTTGTGTATTGTCTTACAAATACTGCACACTTCATTGATATTTTCGGGGATTTATCTTTTGATCAACTGGCACGGATATATATCAGGGAAGTGGTAAGGTTTCATGGAGTACCACTATCTATTTTGTCTGACCGAGATCCAAGATTCACCTCTATGTTTTGGAAGAGTCTTCAACATGCTCTAAATACTGAACAGAACTTTAGTGCAGCCAATCATCATCAAACTGATGGCCAATCCGAGTGGACTATCCAAACACTTTAGGACATGTTGAGAGCATGCATAGTGGACTTTAAAGTAGGATGGGATCAACATCTTCCTCTGGTTGAGTTATCTTATAATAACTGTTTCCACTCGAGCATCCAAATGGCACCCTATAAAGCCCTGTATGGGAAAAGGAGCAGAACACCGGCATGTTGGGATGAGGTCAGAGAACGTAAGCTGCTTGGATAAGAAATGGTCGAGGAAATGGTGGAGAAGGTGAAAACCATTCAGCATCATATCAAGGTATCCCAGAGTTGACAGAAGAGTAATGCATATAATCGTCGACGAGACCTGGAGTTTAAAGTTGGAGACATGGTTTTTCTACTCACATCTCCGTGGAAGAAGGTCATGAGTTTTGGAAATAAAGGGAAGTTAAGTCCAAGTTACATCGTCCCCTTCCAGATTCTTGATCGTGACGGGGTTGTGGCCTATCGACTAGCACTTCCACCTACCATGGAAAAAGTACATGATTTCTTCCATGTATCCCTTTTAAGGAAGTACACACCGGACCCTTCACATGTACTCTCTTCTGAGGTGGTACAATTGGAAGATGATCTTTCTTATGAGGAGAAACCAGTGAAGATATTAGATCACAGAGAAAAAGTTCTATGAAATAAGACAATACCCCTCATCAAGGTGTTGTGGAGAAACCACAAGTTTGAAGAAGCGACTTGGGAATCAGAGGAAATGATGAAACTGAGTTACCCACATCTGTTTTAGTGTGGGAAAAGAAAATTTAGAGGGAGAAATTTCTTAAGGGGAGAATATTTTAACGACCCAATGTTTCATTAATGGAAATACCTCTTGACCCAATTAAATGTCTCTTTATGTTTATATAAAATTTCAAATTCTTTGGTTTTATGTTAAGAATTTTTACTATTGCTAATAGAGCCGTTGAATAGTGATCACATGATTAGTATACAGATATGGCTTTAAAAAATCCAAATCTACTCAGACAAAGGAAGAGATGGCCTCATCCAGTAGAATTGCCCCATACGAAGCCCATTTATAGGAGCTCAGAAAAGAGTTGGCATCCTTAGGCTTCGCTCTTGACCAATCCCAAGCTGAGCTACTTTATGTCAAGCTCGAACAGGACTGTCTACAGGAGAAGTGGAAGTTGATAGAAATTACCACTCGAGCGATGTTCTCTGAGCCACCTCAAGAATCTTTCACCATCGCACACCTTACCCTTAGGTCTTATGTAGCTGTTTTAAGGGGTTATGTAACAAATAAATAGTACTATGTCCATGTACATTAATTTTTTATATATATAATAATGAATATACTTTCTTTTCATTATTGATACATTGTAAATAGTTTTTAAAGTGCAAATAGTGTTTTTAGTTATTATTTAATTAAGAATTCTATTTTTTAAAATTAAGGGATTTTTGAATTAAATAATATTTTAAAAAAAAATTATTATTATTATTAAATTAATGATATTATAATTTTATGAATGCAATTATAATTTTTATTATGGTTTGAAATCCATTTCTGTCAAAACCCGTGAATTTTCGATAAATATCGGTTTTTATATTAAAAGTGAAAATTAACATATTTGGAAAATTATTTTGATAAAATAAATGTTATTTCTGGAATCAGGATGTCGAAATTATCCAATGGTGAAGTTTTCATAATTTTTTGAGACAGTCAAGATTTTGGCTAAAAATTAAATACCGTTTAAATATATAATGTGTTTTATGACATCTTAATGACCCAATAGTTATGTAATAAAATGCTATAATCTTTATTTTCGGCCAATATATGTTTTACCATTAAAATAATGTGATTTTTGGTTTGTTTGACATACTTTTCAAAGCATTAATGGACCCCTCAAGACTTATTAAACATATTGTCTTTTTAAATTATTTTCCATGGGAGTGTGACTCACCTCCACATAAGCAACCCTATTATTTTAAGAATTTCGGAATTTGGCCTTATAATATTTTGTTTTCCTATTACCTTTTCCAAAACCCATGGTCAAAAACCATGGAATGGTTTTCAGTTTAGATTAATTTAATGTAAGGTGACCCAAACCTAAATAATAAAGAATTACCTCACCTTTCCTACATAAACCCACCAAAGCTCCCACTTCCTCCTCAATAAATGCCTTTGGAGTTCATCAAACCTCTGCCCTACTCTCTGTATAATCCTCCCAAGGTGCCCCAATCTCCCAGGAAGCCTCTCACAAGCCTCTCTCTTGCCTTTGGAAGTACACTTCCAAGTAATGTTTTTTTCTTTCTCATTTTTGTCCATTTTTCATTAAGTTTTTTGGACCTTTTAATTTCAATTTTGAACGTTGGGGTATGGTTTATCACCTCCCTCATACTTCTCTCTTTATTTTTGAATGATGGTAGACTCCTTTATCTCTAATTAAATTCCTTCCATGTACAGACGTTACTATGCCGAAATCTCGAAACGAACTCTTATCTCCTCTTTTACATTCAAGCAATACTTTTGTATCATGAATCTAAATTCCATTAAAATTTTTGGGACATGTATCTATATGACCTCCTTACGGTCCATTACATGTAGATATGATGAGTAACCCCTTTCTCTCTCATCAACCATTTTTTTATGAATTCTTATGTCACATCGTTACACTGCCGAAATCGCACCGATTTTCTAAGCCAATGCCATTGTGTAGTGAATACCATGCCCATTTCTCCATCAAGGGTATTAAACATTATGCACATTTACTTATTGATTATAAATATTCATGTATGAATTCCACATTCCTTCATCATGGAATAAATTATTATGTTTTATGAATCCATGTTTTATGATCCATGTGGCACACTTATGCATGAAATGAAATGTTTAAGAAGGGTACGCCCTTATAGCGCTCCAATGCATTGGGTAAAGTATAGTATCATGATAATTCATGTGAAATTAGTGTTGAATCATGCTAATTCACGTGAAATGAGGGTTTACTCATGATTCATGTGTAATGAGGATTTACTCATGCTCCATGTGCATTGGGCCTTGGATCATGCTAATTCCATGTTAAGTGTTGTTGCCACATTTCCATGTTATGATTATCATGATTTATCATGCATTTGTGTTCATTTTTCTCTTGTGCTCTATTGATATTCCTAATGTCTAACATGTATTTTACTCCTCATGTTTTTTCATGTGTATTCCCTTACTGGGCTTTATAGCTCACCCTTTTCTTATGCATGTCCTCAGGTTGTCCCATGAAATGATAAGTACGAAGGAATATAGTGGTCATGTAAAGGAAGTTTTCAAAAAAGATGTTGTATTTCATGTTTTATGTTTTTATTTAATGATCCTAAGATCCAAAGACACTAAACCAATCGATCTTCTTTGTTGAATCACGTGAAGTTTTATGTAATTAACCATGTTTATGTTTGTAATAAAAGGTGGGTTGTCATAATAAATTAATGTTCCAAATGGGACTTAAATAAGTATAAAGACACAATATGTATAATATATATAATATATTAATATAGTGTCCATAATAATTGACTCCATTCTAGGTTTTAATTGAAAAATGAACAATCATCATTTCGTGATGCAACAGTTCACCCTACACAGTATCAGTATGTTCGTTACGCATTAGAGGGAGGTTTGTGTGAGTTTGGGTATAAAAATTTACATAAAAAATAATAATATATTTAGGGTAATTGTGTTGTTATATAATAATATAATCAATATATTTGGAGTTTTTGGAGGAGGAAAATAAAATAAAGGACTTAAGGGAAGACGTTGCCTCTTAATCGGGTAACTCCTTTTGGTTTGTTCCAAAAAGATATCTTGAATTGCATTCTTCCAAAAGTAATGATTCTAGTAAAAAGGGAGGATTTATGGATAGCGTATTGGGATGGTCTTGGATGAACTTAATATGTTTGAGATGTGTGAGTAAGTGGTATTGGTGGTGTATTTTTATAGGGAAGAAAAAGACTCACTAGTAATGTTTTTAAACAAATTAGGTGCACACATGTTATTACATAAAAAAGGCATAAAAAAATAAAAAACTCCATAATGGAATGTTTTTGTCTAATATATGAATATAAATTGGTTATTACAGATGTTGATAGATCATTTGGGCATGTAATTTCAAGGTTTAGTCCCTAAATAACCATAATTTGGCAGTAATCATTGTGATTAATTATAATCACTTCTACTAATAATTTTTGATAAAAATTAAAATTGCTGTTATTAGACTCTAAATATTATTCTGAATACAATATTCTATTTCTATCTTTCAAAATTCAAATCACAAAAAGTATAAAAATTAATATTGATGCTAATCCAACAGATGGGATGAAATAACATGTTTTTAATGTAGAAAAATGATCAAATGTTTGTTAAGATTTTGTATTCTATTTCAAATTGAAATTTAATATAATAAAGTTAATTTAATAAATATATATAATATTTATCAATTTTACCACACAAATTTTTTAATATCATTTCACATTAATAATTATTTAAAAAAGGCAGTTCTGAACTAAATTGCAGGTTTTTCACTATTCATAAAAAAACTATTGTTTCTCATAAATATCCTAGAAATTTACCCTATAATAATTTCGATGTAATGAATTCAAAAAATAAGTTTATTTTGTAAAATTAAATTTCTAAATGTGTATAAAATTATTTTTATTATTAAAAGATGTTCATTTATGAAAATGATATATTTAACATAAAAGGAATGTATCATATCTTTCATTATAAATATGTTTTATTTATATAAAACAATTATAAACAATATCTAAACGTATTTATTATTATTCCAATAAATATTTTTAGTGGATAGGTTATAATTATATCATTTAAATAGTTATATGAAAAATATGTTTTGTAAAAACTCAGTGTTTCATGCATCATATGCCAAGTTAGTGCTGCGTATAACATATTCCATTTCATATGCCATGTTAGTGGGCCGTGTAACCTATGCGAAGTCATTTAAATTTGAATATAATGTTTGTAATAGTTCATTTCTACACATAAATTAAATTTTAATTTATTATTGTAAAATAGATTTGTGACCATAATAATATGTCCTTTTATAATCAATCAGTTTTAATATTTATTTAAAATTAATTTGTAACATATGAATTCATATTATAATTTTTAAACCATATATTTTCATAAATTAGTTAATAATATTCATTACCTCAAATATAATATCATGGTTTTATCTTATTATAATAAATAATCATAATTTATAATATTTTTTTGGCAAACCTCAGTCTTGCGTGTTATGCAAGCCATCAAGGAATGTCATTGCTGCGTATAGAGCATGCTAACCTCAGTCTTTTGTGTAGAGATAACCAATGTTTGTGTTGTGGGTAATGTATGATTAACATAGTGTTGCGCATAATTCAAGACAAACACAATGCTTTAATATAAAATAAACTATATTCAGTGTTTCACAAAATATCAAAAAGGATAAATTAATTTGAAAAAAATATTTCACAAAATCATGGGGTGTTATATTCTACCCTCCTTAAAATGATTTTTACCTCGATAGTTTTCTTTGTTATTAAAAGTTTAATAATTTATTGTTTCATTCAATGAACCCCACCTAATAAAAATAAATAATAAAACATTCCATAAAAGAGGAATGTTTGAACTATAATGGTTACACAAAATAATATGAAGCTAGGTTTCATCATAAGATAACATAGGTTGGGAGTGAATATTTGACATGGAGAAAAGCGTAAATATTTATAGGGAGTGAATGAGGACATAAATCACATTCATGTGAATGATCTACCAAAACATTATGGCCTCAAATTCAAAGATCTATGATGACTTAAAAGACCATCATCTCAAAAAAAAAGTAAGTTTTTAGGACAACACATTTTTTTATCATTATCATATCATCAATTAAATATTTTTATTGACCCAAAATATATGGAAATATACTTAGGTGATGTTACTCCCTTTCTTATTCACAATACTAACCTTTGGGTATGCCTTGATAGATTTCCACTTCATCTCTCACCCTAATAAATGAATGAGAATTAATTTTTTTCTAAAGAAATAATAGATCATGGGATACAGGAAAAGTCAACCCATCTATCTTCAGTCACCTTCTATATAAATAGGTTTTCCAATATTCCCAATCACTCATCTGTTAATACAATACAATAATCTCATAAAAAGTAATTGAATATTGACTTAAATTTTCCATAAATGTTTAACCTTATAACCCTTTTGAATGATGAAAAGTTAATGATTTAGAAAGAATGTCATGAAATCTCCTTAACATTGAACCCACATATATCACAATGTAGATATTGGGTGTCACATTCCAAAAATGTGAATAACATCATAATATATTCTCTTTCAACATGGCAATATCCTTAATTACCAGAAATCCTTTTGGAAAACATGCAGGTTTCTTATTCTAATGATTACTAGATGTATTCATTAATTCTAATAAGTTGTAAAAATTATCGTGGATTACATTGAACACTTTTTCAATAATTATTTTTGGGTAATATGTACTATCCTATTTACTTATTAATTTCCAGTATATCTTTATCCAAATAACATTTTATTGATGTCCAGAATTAATTAAGGGTTACCTTACCTTAATCAAAATATCACCTTGTCATTAAATCACACCCCCAGTCCATCATGAGCATTCAACATAAACATGTAAATACTGAGTGAAAAATTAATTAGAACAATCCTTTTATTCTCCATCATTCATAATTTTTTGAATCCAAATACATAAAAACCCCCAGTTACTTCATCCTAAATCCATAAAAAATTCTACCTCATTTTATTACATAATACCTCTTTCATTTCGTATTTCATATGTAGTCTCATCATCATAAAAAATTTAACCCTTATTCTCAACACCTTACTGATATTTTTCATGATCATTTATCTTGTGACATTGAGGTGAATAATGACAATTTATTTCACACTTAATATAGTTAACCTTAATTTCTGACATAAGGAGACCAATATTCTCATCCATTTTGTTAATAAAACTCTTCATTTTCCCCTTACAGTCACTTGATTTGTGTCCTTTTCTTCAACATTCAAAACATCTTCTTATTACTTTAATACATTATCAATGTGATACCTTCCATTCTCAAAACACAAAGGAAGCCAAATTTCTGTACTCTATGGTCATTATTTCCTAAAATCTCAATGAACTGCTTCTTTCTCTTACTTGGTGAGACTGAGTGTTGGTTAAGGCACACATTATTAGTCAAGTTCTTTGAACAATGATTAGGCATGATAACCAAATAATTCACTCCAGTGATCATCCCACTTGACTAATCATAAAACAACTACCACTACATTAAAAATTAAACCAGTTCCTTCTGATTCCCTCTATTGACTAATACTAGAAGCATAATTCAATCATTACTTATCATAGTGTAAAACAACATAGTTATGACAAGATTTACTCTTGGGATTTCTAAATCATGTAACCTTCCTCAATATATTAAACCCTAGGATCATATTATGTTACCCATATCCAATTTATATCTAAATACTTCAGGATTTTTTGGGACGGGTTTGTGAACATCCAAAGAATATCCCCCAAGAGTGTCAAACCATTTATGAAGAACGTCCCATTATCATGTACTAGATTACCATGAGTCAAGCCGAAAACAACTTGTCAGAGTTGTTACCCCAAGTTACATCTATTATAGAGCCACATCCAATTATAGTATCCAGATATGGATTTATTTATAAGAAACCACTCACTCTTCCCTTTACCAAAATTAATAGAAAATTCCCTAAACATTGACTCCTACTTATAGTTATCCTTAGAGAAATCGCTATACATATCCATTGAAATATACCTAGGGATCACACTAATTCTTTCTCATCCTTGTTTCCAAATGTTTACTAAAACATTCCTTTGATACCAAAAATAGTGACCGAGGAATGAAGAACATGGATATTACATTATGTTAGATTAATATTCAGTACATTACAAAAAATACAAGCTTAAGGACCGTAATAGTTTAGTGTATTTGGAAATTTGGAAACATAATACTCTATCCTATTGAATGAAAATCCTCATATCGCATAAAGATCTCCACCTTTAGTAATTATACCTAAAAAAATTATTCATAACATAGGTAATGTAATCATATGAAATGGGTGAGCACATATGATCATTAAGGGGAAATAAAGTAAATTCATAAGAATAACTTGGAAAAAGAGTATGGAACTTGAGAATAACATTTGAAGATCATAACCTTATTATTTGAGATCATAATAAAGATCATAATTTCAAGAGATAGAAATCATAATGAAATAAATAATATAAACCATGAAAGGATAACATGGAATTTTAGAAACCACATACAAAAAACCTATATCAAGGAAGCCTAACAAGGCCTTTGTAACATGTTAGGATTGGGTAAATTAACTATTTACCTGATTTTCACTTCATAATCCCTCCCATGTACCCTCTTGTTTTAGGATTGGGATGTTTTCTTGTATAACCTATTGTTTCAGGCATGGGATGTCTTCCCATATACCCTCTTGTTTTGGTATTGGGATGTCCTCCCGTACACCCTCTTATTTCGGGATTAAGATGTGCTCATGTGTTCCCTCTTGATTTTGGATTGGGAAGTACTCTAATGTACCCTATTGTTTTAGGATTTTAATTTAATTCCATATATCCACTTGTTTTAGTATTGAGATGTCCTCCAATGTATCCTCTTATTTTCATCTTGGAATGTCCTCCCATGTTCCCTCTTATTTCGGTCTTGGAAGTTACTCACATATAACCTCTTGTTTAGTGACTGGGATTTCTTATCATGTAACCTCTCATTCTGGTCAAGGGATGTCCTACTATATACCCTATTGTTTCAGGTTTCGGATTTGTTCTGTATAGAAGCTTGTTTTAGGATTGGGATTTCCTCCTATGTACCCTCTTATATCAGGCTTGGGATGCCCTTCTGTGTACCCTTTGAGCAACTAAAGCATTTATCTCAATGTGTTGGGAGGCGATATATGTCCCACCCATCTCATTATACCATTATTCATTCACATTCCAAAAAACAATTCTTCATATCATGACCCATAATAAAACTAAAGATTTTTAAAAATAAAATCATAACTCATGAAATAAAATTGGTATCATTAATAATTCCCAAATTCATAGACTACGAAATTATATCATTTTTGTAATCACTTCATGAATGTGTAACCCATGAAAAGAATTAGGAATCAAAGCACATGACACATGAAGAGATATGAGTTTCATATACAACATGACATAAAAGCATAAAAAATTCATATAAATAATATTGGTGGAACCTTTAGATCATTTCCTATAATGGCATGAGTAACATCCATAGATGTCATCTTATATGGAAAATAATTTTGAAATATATTTTGAAAACATTTCTTGAGGAAAATATCCTTTCTTTTGATAAATGAATTTAAAAAAGGAAACCTTTTCAAAAACTCTTTTCCTTGAAAACTTATAATATATGACGGAAAATTATTTGAAAACCATTACTTTTAGAAATATTTTTGAACATATAAATAAATCTTAAAAAACGTTTTGAAAACCATTTCTTTGAAATATTATAAAATAAGATTAAAATATTTTTGAAAACATTTTTATTTGATAAAAGGTAATAAAACATATAAAGGGATATTTGAAAACCATAAATCATTTATAAAATCAATTTTTCATCAAATTGGAAATAAAATATATTTTGAAAACATTTTGGAAATCATTTTTGAAAACATTTCTGAGAACTATTTTTTTAAATAGTAGATTTTCCACCAAAGAGAGAGGCGATCTGATTTTACATAAAAACAATATCATAAGTACCAAATATTGTAAAAATGTGTCACTAACACGTGAGGATATATTGAATAAACATATGATTAGGAAACTCATGAGTATTATTGAGTCATAGAAAAAAATATTTCTTCAAAGTATGCATAAATGTAAACAATCTCAAAAAGCGATGAGATTGTCTCAACAAACTCTTATAACATGCTAACATGGGATCATACTATGCATGTAAGAAAATGAACAAATCAATTAAGCTTAAAATGTCATGAAAAGTAGTATATTCATGATATAACATGTAAATTGGAAGTATATACACCTTAGTAAAGAGTTTAGGTTCATAAAAAAACATGAGCCTCAATGAAGGAAAATTGAGATTTTTTTTACCAATTTCGTAACACTTGAAACATAAACCACTTGAATGAAAATTCAAAAAATGGGTATTTGGATACCCTTAAATTTATTTATATGAAACATAAAATAAAATCATAGGATGTACATACACCACAAAAAATCAAGGAGTGACGAACATAGAATATATCTCATGGGAATAAAAAGTGAGATGAAATCCCCTTACCATGTGTCTTGACTCTCATAGTACTCCGTAAAAAACCATTTATAATAAATAAATATTTCTTATGAATCTTATAAATAATAATATTATTATATATAATAATATAAATGGTTTTATTTTGACCATATATTACCCACTTGTAAACTGTCATATGTTAAGGTTTCACAATTGGTAATCTTCTCCTTGTTTTTCATCTGTGTCTTAATCTGTTAAATTGTTGGTCCTTATACTTATATCATGATTCCATAATGTAAAAAATTATATAAGTATAATTTATATACATTGTATATTTATTATAATAATCTAAAGAATATATACATGTGAAACAGAAAACACCATTTATGGAGATAGTAGGTCGTACTTATGCATTAACGCTATTTCCGTTTAATTTTCATAAGAGAAAGAATGTAAAATAAATATTAATATTTATTAAAGTAGATTTATTATATAATATATATCATAAATATATTCTCTAAAACCATCCTTAACACAATATGTGTATTTTATGAATGAATCACATCACTTTGAGGGGGTGGTAGTCCACACTTCCTCAAACAAAATTACTGTATTTAGAGAAGATGGAAAACATAAAGGTACCATCCAAATAAAAATTAATGATGAAAAAAGACATTATATGTATAATATATATCATATATTTCTATATTGATAATCATAATTTCCACCATGATATGTGGTAATGGAAAAAATGAAGAATCATCGTTTCATGGGGCAGTAGTTTTCCATACAAAAAATCATTATGTTCGTTACCCATTAGTTGGTGGGGTGTGTTAGTTTATGTTGAAGCATTTACAAAAAATAGTATATTGATGATATCAGTGTGTTTATAGAATAATATAATAAATAGAGTTTTAGGGTTGGATTAGGAAAATAAAATAAAGAACTTGAGAGAAGAGGTTACCTCTTAATCAGGTAACTCATTTTGGTTTGTACAAAAAGGCTTCCTTAGATTGCCTTCTACCCAAGGTAATGATTTTAATAAGAAGGGAGGATTTATTGGAGGAGTATTAGGATTGTTTTAGACCAAATTAATATTTTTTATAGGTGTGAGGATGTGTGAGAGGTGGTGGCTTTTATAGGGATGGAAAAATGATCACTTGGAATTTTTAGTAACTAGTTAGTTGTACACTTGTTATTACATAAAAAACTCATAGAAATCAATAAAACTAAAAAATTTAAGGTTTATCACATAAATATATATATATAATTGGTTTTGGAGAAATGTTTTCATCATTTGGGCCCTTAATATAAAGTATGAGTCCCTAATTAATCATAATTGTTCCTTATTCACTATGATTAATTTTACTCACTTTTACTATTTATTTTGGTCAAAATTCAACTTTTTCATATTAGAATCTAAATATTTTAGTAAATGAAATGTTTTATGTTGTCATTTAGAAATTAAAACGACATAGGTAAAAAAATTATGATAAATTCTAATCCTGTAGATGGGACAAAATAATAGGTTTTTAAGGAATACAAATGTTCAATGGTTTGTTATGATTTTGTTTTAAATTTCAAATAAAAATTGATTGTGATGAATTATATTATTTTAATAGATGTAATATTTTTATATTGAGACATTAAAATAATTTTTTAATATCATTTAACAAATATAATATATTTAATAAAAAGTTTTTTTTAACTAAAATAAGTGTTTCTCACTATTCACCAAAAAATGTTGTTTCTCAAAAAAATCCCAAAAATTCACCCTAATAAAATTTCAACATTATAAATTACGAAATGAAGTTTATGTTTTTATATTAAATTTCTAAATTTGTTTAAAATTATTTAATTTATTAAATTATGTTCATTCAAGATAATGGTATTTTTACCATAAAAGGACTTTATCATATATTTCATTATCAATATTGTTTTTTCATATAAATCAATTAGAAATAGTTTTCAAAAAGTAGTTCATAATATTACTATAACTAATTTTAAGGGATACGTTGTAATTATAAAATTTAAATAATTATATAAAAAAATATTTTTCTTTGAAAATAAGTGTTGGGTGCATCATATGCAAAGTCGGTGTTGTGTGTGACGTTTGCCAAGTTGTATTCCAAATCATTTCCATTTGAAAGAAATATTTGAATTGGTATATTTCTAAATTAAATGAAAATTTAAATTATTATGGTAAAACAAAATTGTGACCATATTAATATTAGCTTTTATATTTAATCAATTTTCATATTCATTTATAATTAATTGGTAACCAATGAATTCATATTGTATTGTGTAACCCATATATTTTCATTAATTAATTAATAATATTCATAACCTCTAATTTAATGTCAATGTTTTATTTTAATATATTAAATAAAATATTTTTAGTAATATATTATTTTTCCGTAAACCTCGGTCTAACATGTTACACAAGTCATCAAAGAAAGACATTATTGTGTACAACACAAGCTAACCACAATCTTCCATGTAGAGCAAGTAAAAGTTTATTTTCTGTGTAGTGCATGATTACCTTGGTCTTGCATAAATTGAAAAACAAATAAAATGCATGAATATAAAATAAACTATCTTCAGTGTTTCACAAAATATCAAAAATAATAAATTAATTAAAAAAATCACAAATCTCTAGGTTTCACATTTATGGTGATATATTGTAACTAAAAGACCTGGGTAAACCTAAAAACTAGCACACGACATGATCCACATAAAAATCGTGGGAATTCCCGATTCCCACAGGCTTGAGAATAACTCCTAGGAATTAGAGTAAAACTAGAGGGAATGGTTTCATACAACCCAAAGATAACAACATCGAATATATATATATATATATATAAAATATAGGAATAGTGGAAGATAAATAATAAAAATATATGACATGAAACTAAAATAACATAGTATAAAAAACAATACTCAAGCAGGTAGAACAACACAAAGTATATATCCAACATTAGAGGACAACTAAAACACAAACAAGCTACTCCATGTAATAGCAAGGGAAAACTCCCACCATGTCACCAACAGCTACCCTTTGCTAATATAATCCTCACCACATCATTGTGGTTCCCTTCTTTTCCCCATATCAAAAAAGATAACTAGGACTATACACTGCTGAAAGCGTGTGTAGGGTGTGAGCTAATAGGCTCAATAGGATCCCACCAAAGTGTTTCATAACAAGTCTCTTTATAAAAATACAAATATTCTCAAAATTAAATAAAAAAGGCATGATAATTAGTTAAATAGTTTTTTTTATCAAAATCATAGTAAAACATTATCCTTTTTCCATTGTTCTGAATGGTAGAGGTTAAAATGTTTCCAATTATGTCACATATACCATTTAGGTAATAACATCTGTGTAGTATAAACCAAAAATGGAAAAGTAACACAATGTTAAGGATCACTATTGGTTATCCTAGGTTGAAAAATCACACCCTGACATTGAAAATCATAAAAATAAAGGCTCTAGACATATTCGTCGAATCTAGAGAACATTGGAACACAATGAAAAGTAAACTACTGAATATTTTCATACAAGTCTCAATAAAAATATTTATTCGGAGTTAAGGTATACCACTTGAGTGAACCCAAAAATTGTAGCAAAAGATGAGGTATATTACTCTACCTTCCACCATAATACTAAAGGCTTCCCATATGCTATATTTTTCAGAAAATTTCACTAAAACCATTCTTTAAAAAATCATAAATCAATTTCAAAATTATTTAAAAATTCATTTTATTTTACCAATATGGGAAAACCATATTTTTTCAATCACCTATTTATAGACACAAAAATATATATATCATACCCATATATTTATAATTTTTTTTTATAAAAGTATATAATTAAATGTTCATGCTATATAGTATAGAGATTGAAACACTTACCTCAAAATCGTGTTCCAAATCCACATTATAGGATCCAAAAACAAGGAAGGAATGAAAATACAACCATAGAGGCCCTAGAAGTGGTTCCTTCCTCATAAAATAAACAAAATAGGGAAAATAGACATAAAAGAAAATAAAAGAACACATACCTCAACCAATCTACATATGGACCCACAACCAGCATGGGTTTTATTCTATGAGAAAATTTCAAACAAAAAATATCAAAATAATCAAAAATAAAATCACAACATGATCAAACAATTAAATAATTCAATGAAATAGTGTATCCATGACCAATGGAAGTGAACAAGAAGATAGGCTACATACTCATAGAGACAAAACAAAACCACTATGAAGATCAAGAATCAAACTATATGATCTGACAAGAGTATAGATACTTAAAATGGAATGGGATATCACTCAAGGTTCAAGGGAGAGGGGTAATTACTTGAATAATAAATAACCTAAGACACAATATATTGTTAAACATTACGGACCAAATATTTTTTTGTGTAAATGAATCTTTTATCGAATAAGCACCCCATGAGTTAAGAATATAAAAAAACATGTTATCTCATATTTTATTACACTCATGAGTGTTATTATTATGAAATTAAAGTGAGTCTTGTAACACAAAATGAGTTTATTACATAGACATGATTTTATGACATAAAATATTTCTATTACATTAAATGTCTTCAAAACTTGTGAAAAGATAAACATTAAAAACGTAAATGTGTTTTACAACATGATTTGGTACTGCGAGGAGCACCATACCCAGATTTTGTTGGAAACCCCCAGAAATAACCCAACACCCCCAAATACCTTTTTTAAAAATTTTACCTAGAATCCATTAATTAAAAAAACATACATATCTAAACATTAGCTAAAATTCAATGAAAAAACTCCCCATCCTTGAATGGTTGAAAACATAACCAAATGAAAAGAGGAATAAAAAGAGAGACAAGAAGGAAGTAAAATAAGGTATCATGATTTTATAGTCCCCCCACAGTAAAATATTCTCTCCTTAGAATGTTATGTCGAAGAATAGTTCTTTGAAAATAGGTGACGTTGTAGCTCCCTCACTAAAAATTCCCGCTCCCATGTCTTACACAAATTTGATTACTATTTCCATAACACTATGTACAATGAAATAGAATTCCCATGATATACATTAACCTAAGAGTCAAGTATCTCCATTATCTTCTATATTACTAAAACATAGATCATTAACTCAATATCTTCCCATCTAAGAACATGTGATGGATCAAGATGATACTTCCTCCATTGTGTTATATGGAAGACATCATCAATATATTTCTACTGAGATAGTAATTCCAATCCATAATCAACCATCCCAAGTTTCTAAATGTCTTCCAATATGCCAGAATTTCTCAAAATACATCTTTCTATGTTTTCAAAGATTACGATGACCCAACTTAGGAGAAACATTCATGAAAAAAACGTAACAAATGGAAAACTCTAAAGGAAGACTTTGAAAATCCACAAACAATTACTTTTGACTTTGAGTTATTACAATACATTGACATATATCATGAATCATCTCTGATGTATCATGACCGAGACTCGATCCAAAAATAGAGGCCTCTCCCCCTTCTTCCCAACGTAGTGGTGATCTTCATGGATGAGTATAAAAATCCTTGAATGGATCCATTTTGATTGAGGATTTATAACTATTGTTGTATGAAAAAAAAACCATTCACATATGGAAATCTTATGATCCAACAAAAATCCAGGACACAGACCAAGAGATTATCCTGTGTGATCTGAAGAACATGCTCTATATGACAATCTGTTTGGGGATGCAATGATGTACTCAACCTAACCTGATTCCCCATCACCTCCTAGAGACTCTACCAAAACATGAGGTAAACATATGATCCCAATATGAAATAATAGAAGAGGTATTCCCATGTAACGTAACGGCCTATTGAATGTTTAGATTACTTATATCCTTTACTAGTTTCCCATATTGGAATGAAATAAGATGATTTCATCAATTGATCTATTACCATTTGGATATCATTTTACATTAGGGAGTCTGTGCTGATATTATAAAAAATTCCATCGAAACCTTGTCTTATTCCCAAACTAGTATTGTAAGAGGATGGAGAAAACCTGAAGGTTTCATATCCCACATTTGTTTTTCTGTTATGAGGTGTAATAGAAGAACATATAATATAAAACATCTCATTTCATATCCATCTATTTGAATCCCCATATCATGTCATAAAATATCTTCATATTGACCAGATGAATGAACCATTAATATCTATAGTTCATAAAAAAAACTTATCTTTCTATAGATGAAAGGATGATAAGTTGATCCCAAAAAAATAGAATACCATCTGAAGGGGAAGAAACCAAAAAAGTCTCCTCACCATAAATAATTTCTCAAATTATTATAAACTCCGAATTATGCTACTGAAACTCGAGAATAAAATTATAGAGAGATGATGAAAACTGAACACTGTTCAAAACCATACCATAAACATCCTCATGATTATACATATGAAACTGACAAAATAGTCTCATAAGGTTCCACCCTTAATTAAATTCAATGATAGTATTTTAGATCACATTCCTAATAAGAGAATTTCCAATGACATTCTCCTTCTCCAAAGGGTAAGAGATGTCATAGTCGAATGCATAAATGTATTATATCCACCATCTCTTGTTGAGATTCATGTATTTTTGTGAAATATTATAGATCTGACTCCTATGTTTCAAAAATACTATGAAACTCTCCCCAAAGAGATAGTTCCTCCAACATTTAACTATATACATAGTTGTGATAGGCTCTAAAAAATGACAATAGATATTATTCTCATGCAACCAAATGTAACAAGAGCTGTAGGAAACAATTTGATTACCCTGTATAAGAAAATATCCCAAACCAGCTCCTGAAGAATCAATGTATACTATATACCCCTTATAATGCTCAGGTAATACTAGAATATGATTCAATGTTATAAGATGTTTTAGTTCATTAAATGGTGACTTTCATTTCAAATCCCATCTGAACATAACCCCTTTCCAAGAAAGAAAGGTCAAAGGTGACTCCAACATTGAGAAACCCTTAAGAATCATTGATAGAATCCAAAAAGACTAAAGAATACATGAATCTCCATGAAATTTCATAGACACTCCTATGACAATACAACATTCACATTCTCAAAAATCAACTGATAATCCATGTTGATAAATAAAATTACCCCAAAATTCGGATTTTTGATCTTGAAATGGAATTTAAAATTATTTCCATATAAATGGAATCTTCTCATGATTTCTCAAAACATAATCTAGTGGTACTCATACAACTATTTGGAACTTGAATAAACGAAATATTCATCCATGAAAAAAACAATCAATGTGTAGGGATTCTGATGGAATATATGGTTCATCAAATCAATTAAAACTATAGGAGCATCATACAGACCAAAAGGCATCATATGATGTTTTTAATGTATATATACTTCTAAAATACATATTCAATATGTCACATTCCAAAAACCAAAGATTCTCACCCACCGATTAATCATATAATCTACACAGGGAAAATGATAAACATTTTTAACAATATCCTGGTTCAACATCCAACAGTTCATGCTAAAATGATGTGAACCATCTTCCTTTCTGGTTATGAGAATTGGGGATATCCAAGACAAAACATTATGGTGAACAAAACCATTCTCTACTAGATTATCCAACTCAATCTTGATCTTATTTATATCCACTATTTTCAAGTGATATGATGATGTCTCGATCAGTTACATACTCGACACTAGATCAAGCGTGATATCCACCAGTTACTCTAGATGAATAATGTATATGATATATGGGAAAAAACAATAAATTCTTTAAAAACCCTAAAAATATACATAAAAGAAGATACATTATCAATATAAAATATAATATATGAAAACTATTCCAATGAACTCGGAAGAATGGTCCCACATAACCGAACATCTAATCCAACTCTCCCTAAAACACGTGAGAGATCCCATCAGCTACATAGAATGAGACATGATGATTATAAAAATCAACCTATTCATGATGATCAATAATCCAATCTATCTTGATGGTGATGTTAACTAGATCCAAATTGAGAACAAATAAGTACCAAAATAACTCCACATCATCCATCATTAGTGAACAAAGACACTGAAATCCCTATTATTTCCTCTTTCCAAGATGTAAAATGAAATCCAATAAAAATAACATGAGATCTATTATAAGTTTAAGGAAATAAAATAATGGGTATAAATAAATAATTGAGAGGTACCAATACCAAATAAAATAGTGACTATAAAAGATCCAAAAATTTGGTAATTATCACTATTACTGCACTCAGATCATCCTTTACAAAAAAACCATTGACTGCATGGATGTTATTCAATACTAAAGCCTATTTCTAGATACCAACAGACATAGATGAATCTAAATGTTCCATAGTATCCTTTGTAGATGACCACCTATTAACATAATGACGAGTATAAATCACCAGGAAGAACCTATGAATATAATCATAATGGACACAAACATCAAAAACCATTATAAGTGTGGAATAATAATTGAAGGTTAGAACAAAAAATTTCAAATGAATTGAAATTTAAGGGTATAATACAGGATATAAATGATGTTATAAAAGAATTACTCTGTTGAGAAACACCTCCACCACCCATACGATGCTCATGACACTTCCTCTTTTTCCCATACCTGTCACTGAAGTTGCCACTTGGTGGAAGAGAATCTCTAGAAGGGCTAACCTTTCATGTGATATCAATCAATGCCATCATTTTTATATCTATTTTTCTAAAATCAACAGATATATTTATCATGAATGCCAGGGTTATGATATACATTTTCAAAACCTGTAGGAAATTTTAAGCCTTCACCTGATTTTTATTCACTACCTCTGGAGAAAAATGAACCAAATCCAAAACCATGTGTCTATCTATCTATACCATGGTATTACACCACTGATTACTGGGAAACTAAATTATAATGACCATAAACTTTGTCTTTATATACACAAGTGTATTTATTTTGTGGAAGATCTGATCAATCTTTTTGAACCTGTCCTATACCAATTGGGGCTCATTCAAACCCTTAATGAAGAGTGGTTTCTCAGGTAAACTGTCTTGATATTTTCCCATTTCCCTCTCATCTCATATATGTACCTCCAAAAATATGTTTTGTATAGGTGGTATATATTGGTTCATGACATGAATTGCTGAATTGATAGCCTCTATAAGATTCTAATAGAGATCTATATTCCCTTGGGGAGCATGTTTTGTACCATCCAATGAAACATGCATAAGATGTCTTATATGCATTTCATTATGCACCAAAAACAAAATAAACGATCATAAAAATATCTAATTGTAGTTAAAACCCTAAATATACAAATAAATAAATGTTAAAATCCATAACACAATATAAGAGACACATATCATAACATCTGATAGAAATTTGAGTCTCATCATGACAAGGGCTGACCAAACACTCACCAAAACCTACCTATCAAGTCCCAAAAATACTATATTCCATATAATATATTCTCAAGATAGAGAATAACCATTATATAAGGCTATTTTATAATGATCTAACCTTGGTTTTCCACAAACCTAGAACCAGATGTGATTCTTCACAAACCTGAAGTGCATTACCGATCCCCACTTGAGTGTGACCACCACCCAAGCAGTAGACAACAAATAAAGGAAAAAATTTATCTGAAAATGAATTAGAAAAATTTAATATATAAACATATAATTTAGAGATATAATGATGAAGATAAAGTAGGAAAATATATTATAAAATCTTAAATAAGATAGCATAAACAATTCAACTCAAGCAGTCAAAACAACTCAACATATAATTCCCATAGAAAAGGAAAACTAAAATAGAAACAAACTACTAAAAGGGTTTGTATGGGAAGACTAACTACATCTCACCACCACCTACCCATAATCATCTAACAAGATCCTTTTCACATAACTATTACACCTTTCTTTTCCCTCAATAAAAAGATATAACTTGGTCTACACACCAAAAAAGGGGTGTTCATGGTGCGATCTAACATTATTAGTAGGTCCCCAACCATGTGTTCCTTGAATGGTATATGTTAAAAAATATGAATATGCTAAAATTTAAATTAAAAAATGAATGTGAACAAGTTAAACAGTATTTTATCAAAAAGAAAATGGTAAAATATTCCCCTTTTTTCCACATTTCAAAATGATATCGGAAAAATAGTTTCAAATCATGTCACACATATCAAGTAGGTAATCAAAGCCAATAATTATATACTAAAAATAATAGGTATAATCATGCCACAGATCACTTCATGTCATGAAATAAATAAAACTATAACCCAAACATATACAATCAGACACATGAATTCTCTATACATATTCATTAAATCACGATAGTAGAGTAACACCCTAGAAAGTGAACCTCCAAACAATGTTTGACATGTTCATAGAACAACAGGACTAGGTACTAACGTAATACCACTTTTTTGAACCCCTTGAGGGTATCAAAAACTGAGGATATATTACTATACTTTCCACCTAAATACCCTAGTTATTCCATGTGATACATTTTTCAAACCATTTCTTCAAAACCATGCTTTGAAAAACATTATAGAAATATATCTCTAAATGAAATGAAAATAATTTTTATTTCACAAAAACAAGGAGTGAAATACATTTTCAAAAAAAAATATAAATAGATCATGCCAATATATTTATTATAGAATTTATAATACTAGAGAATTCAATGTTAGTCCATCATAGGCTAGAGAGGGAACCAACTACCAAAAACGCTGGTCTAATGTTCCCACAATGTAATCCACAAACACCAAAAGGAATCCAAAGACAACCATGTTGGCCCTACAAATGATTAGATCATCATAGAATCAATAAAAAAAGAAAAAAAGATAACAGATAATATAAAAAACATATAATTCAATGAACCCACATGTTGTACTATAACCAACAGAAAGGTTAGCCTCCAAGAGATGATTATGCCATTGACCAAGAAAGGATCCAGAAGAACATCACTATGAGATTAATAGATATGAAAACATAGTGTTCTGATGTTGTCTTTACCAATGAAAAAATAGTAATCAAGGTCTCTTACATGGGGGGGATATAGTGCAACCATCAAGAATATCAAACACCAAGTGATTATATCTCATAATCATGGAGATACATGAAATATCTTGGGGGAACATAGTGTTTTAGGGAGAGGATAACATGAATAAACAACGAAAATAATTCAAATGGATGTATGGTTAAAAAAACCAGACTAAAGGGTTTTTGATTAAAAAATATATTTTATGTAATAAGAACCCTATGAGTGGATAAAACCATAAAAATCATCTTAGATTCTATTATTTTCCTGAGAGATTTTATTATAGTGTAAAATTGGGTCTTGTGGCATAAAAGTAGTTCATGACATATACATTATTTTTCTGATTAAAATATTTTTGTGTCATAAAATCACTTCACTACTTGTTCCAATTTACACAAATATATTCTAAATTTGTCTTATGGAATATGAGGGTCTTACAGGTTGAACAAGGCCCAGATTCTGTAGAAAACTGCCAATAACCCAAAATATCACCTAAAATCTAATATATCATTTATTCTAATACTTGATTATTTAAAACAATAAATAAAATAAAACATTAGATCATTTCCTCGATGAATTATCCCTATCCATGAAATGTTCAAAACACACCCAATTTTTTTTAACAAAAATAGAGACAAAAAAGTACATAAAAGAAGGTACTGAAGTGTTCTAACATCCCCAACATAAGACTTTTCATCCCTGGGAAGTCATGTTGGAGGTTGGTTATTTGGAAATAGGTGAGTCCACAATTCTCTTACTGAATTTTCATGATCCCAAGTCTTATATGAATCTCATCCATATCACCATAACAATTTAACCAATGGAATAGACTTCCCACACAAGACTTTCACATGATATCAATGACCACCACTAGCTTCTCGAAAAAAGAAACATTAGGCTCCAACTCAATATCATCCCAATATAAAACATGACTGGGATCATGATGATTGTTCCTAAGATTATATATATGGAAGGAAAATTGAATACTTGTCTATATATCCAGTAATTACAACCATTGAACAACCTTCCCAAGTCACTCAGTGTTAACAAATATTTCATCATATTTCAAAGCCAAATTTCCCTACTTTATAAGACAATAGTGAACAAACTGAGGGAAAAAAATTCAACAAAAACCACTAAAAATAAAAAACTCCAAAGTATGATGTTTATGATTTGCATACGATTTCAGCTAACTCTAACCTATAATTAGCTAATGAATTATTTCCTGAATTCTCACTGATGTCTCCTAAACAAGACTATGTCCCAAAAATGGTTCTTCACCCACCTATACCAAACAAAGAAGTTATATTCATAGTATAACATAAAAATATTTGAAAGGATACATCATAATCAAATATTGATAAATATTTTTATATAAAAACTAAACAAGTCCTGGATGTCTATCCCAAGATCCAACAGAATCCAAGATTGATGCATTGATAATATCTTCTTGGATAAGAAAGGAATGCACTATTTGACCATAAATCTAGGGATGATAAGATGTATTGAACTTGGATTTAATCGCCATCAACTCTTATATATTATTCTAGAACTATGTGGTAAATGTAGTATTATTTTATGAAACAATTTTAGAGGTAAACCAAGTAGACTTAAAACTCCAATACATAAAACATACCCAAATCCTCAATATCAGTGTTTTCCTGAATCCAAATAAAATGATCAAGTTTCTTAAATTGATCAATCACCACCAAGATATAATTATTTTCTATGAAATTACATATTAATACAAAAACAAATTCCATGGACACTACATCCCATTTTAAAATAATCACTGAAAAAGGTTAGGGAAAACCAAAATTCTTCAATTGTTATGATTTTATCTATATAATAGGAAACAATAGAAGGGTGTGCTAAAATTCTCATTAAGGGAAAAAAAATATTCCTTTTAAAAATTTATTTAATAATAGTGTATAAAATAGAATAATGGTATAATGGAATAATCAAAGTTCATGAGTATAACATTAGAATACGTATACCCACTAATACATAGACCATCAAGCATAAAAACGTGGTGTAAGGCCTTAACAAAGGAAAGAGTCATAATAATAAATAATAATTAGCTGTGTGATATCAATATTGATCAATTGAAACATCATAAACCCATATAATTCATAGACAAAATGTGTTAGTGTCATGGGACAACATCTTCATAGAAAACTTATAGAACCCATACTTATCCCTTTCAATTGGAATAACCGCATGTTTGACTTCCAATATAATTCACCAGAGAACAAAATCATTACCAAATTAAATTGAGATATATAATGGGGATCACCATTCATATATGACATATTGGTATCAATATTTATTCAAGATCTATAATGGTTCTCAACCCATTATATAAGTTATATTGGTATCACTTTTGAGCTCTATTGGAGCTCTACCCTTTGTATAACCTATATCGAGATTACCTATTTCATATAATTGTCATGTACCATACGATGAGTAAAATAATTTCATCACAAACCCCTTGAAAATTTATTTTAACCCCATATAAAAAATCATTTTCAAGTAAAATTACCATTCTCTTATAAAAACTAATTTTCAATAGTAAAATACCCAACAAAAGACAAATAATGGTTCAAATTATAGAAAAAATAAAAGCATAAAAAAGAATACATAAATAAAATAATGGACACAATGGAAGAAAATTTCCTATCACTATGTTTGTTAATAATAGAAAATTATTTTTTCACTATTAATAGGTTTGAAAAGTTCCTTGATTGGTAAATGATTAGAAGATTCCTTTCATATCTTCCAAAAAATCCAAATGGGAATTATTTGGTAAATGAAATGAAGATTCCGTTAAAAAAATATGGAAATATTTAAAAAAAATTCTATTTTATTAGAAACCATAGTAGTTTAATAATGACTCTTTGACAAAATTTTTATAAAACATTTTTTTAGAATAAAATAGATTTTTGAAAAAAGAGAGAAATGATTCTGGACTTACATAAAAACATTTTATCAATTACTTGAAGTACCAAAGAGTGAAAAAATGTTACTATTACTTATAAATATATTTAATAACTTGATGGGAATAATATTTTAGAGTTTATAAAGATATGGATCATATGATATTATCACTAAGAGTATAATTTTAAACAATTCCATAAATGATGAGAGTGTATCAGAAGACTCAAACCACCTTGGTAACATTGAATAGTAATCCTAATGAAATAATAAGATTAAATGAAAATAATAACATCATGAAAACAAGAATATTCATCATATAACATGTAAAAGGGGAATTATATACACCTCATAAAATAATATTGGTGTATAACATATTATACATTTGAAAGAAGGAAAATTTATAAAAAAAACCCTTACTAATTTAGTTACATTGAAAATGAAAACCCCATGAAAGTAATATAATAAAAAGGATGTATAAGTCCCTATAAATATAAGTATAATAATCGTAAAATAATTTATTTTGTAGTATATAAACCAAAAAAATAACATTTGAATATGGCATACATCTCTAAAAAATAAAAGTGAGATGACAAAATGATTACATCAGGCATAATTCTGGTTGAATGCAATTTAACATGATGTATAGTGTTTTTAAAAATGATATTAACTAATTAAATAACCATATTAGTATTTATAAAATAATATATTATCAATTTATAACATCTTATCACCCATTCATTAGTAATATCTTATTATTTTATCATTATTTTAGGTGATAATTGTCTTTTTTTCTAATTCCTTATTTGTTATGAAAGTTTGAGTTATTGTATATATAATATTGTTATATAATCTCTAGAATAATAGTCCTGATATAATTATCATATTTATATGTAAATTATATTTTTAAAACATGTCATTAAATATGGTGGTGATAAATGAGTTATGTTACGATCATGGAGATTGAAGGCCATACATACGCATGAGTAACATTTTAATTTTTCAATTATCATTTTAGAAATGAGGTATGTAATATTTGGTATTTGAAAAAGTATCATAATATCATAAATTAAATATTATTTATTTAAATATACTAATATATTTTATCCATGTGGTGTGGTGATGAAAAGAGAGTTACATCGCTTCGTGAAGGCAGTGGTACACACATACATGAATGATGTTATAATCTTTTTATAGTAAAAAATAAAATGACATATTATATTTTCATAATAATAAATATGTTATTAATATACTTATAATTTAATTTATATCAAATATAATAATTAAATTCAACATTATCACCTTCCAGGTGATGTGTCTTTGAAAGAAAAATTATATCTCTTTGTTACGCGGTCATCCGCTGTACACTCATAATACACTATCATATCTCCAATGAAATAGATGGTTCGAAGGTATATATGATATACTGAAACATAATGTATAGATATGACCCAAAAATAATATTTATACATTATATCCATAATCATACCCAACTGTGAAATGTTGTAGTGGAAGAACGAATGACATCAATTTGTGAGGGAGTAGTCCGTCGTACACACGAACGATTATTTAGTAACCCATTTTATTGAAGTGGGGATGGGTTTAGATAATAATATTATTTTAAAAACATCTTAGTATCTTAAATATACATATATTTTTATATCATCATGGTTTAATAATAAATGAAAGATTTGGATTAAGAAATAAAATAAATATGCTCATTGTAGAATATTACATCTTCTTCCGGTATCCTCATTATGTATTCTCAAAATCCATCCAAGGTTTTATTTAAAATCAAAACAAGGTTTCTAGGATGGGTTATAGAATTTTTTATTTTATTTTGATAGGTCATGGATGATAAAATTTCTTGATAGGTTTGGAGAAGTGATGGGAGTGAGTTACCTTATGTAGTTGAGGAGGAGAGATACTATTCGAGATACCCAAAAGTATTCACTTTTGGGAGGTCTCTCTTAAGCCAAGTGAATAAAAAATTGATAACAAAAGATTTTAATTGATTATATGGTCTATAAAACCCTCAAAAAATGAAACACATTTTTTTAACAAATTTTGTTCCTTAACATCTATATTTCCCCACTTTTACCATTTTGATTTTACACCATGATAACTGGGATTCTAAAATATGTAATTTATC
This sequence comes from Viscum album, assembly GCA_963277665.1. Classification (NCBI taxonomy): domain Eukaryota; kingdom Viridiplantae; phylum Streptophyta; class Magnoliopsida; order Santalales; family Viscaceae; genus Viscum; species Viscum album. Next base: position 426,911,109 of record OY728123.1, on the reverse strand, counting down.
ATTTAAGAATGAAATTAAATGATAATTATTAGATACTTTTAATGAAATATTTATCAATATGAAATTAAATTTATAAAAAATTAAATCCCATGTTTGTTGAATATTAATATTAACACAAGTGCATGTAACACGCAAAAACAACATTTTAATCTTAACAACGCTACCAAAGTTTTTAATATTTACGGTTCAACACAAAAAATATAAAATTAAACATGTCCTATGAATGTAAAATATTTGATATTTTTAAACATTTAAATATCAATTTGATGAATATAGGATTTTTAGGAGCCATAAATAATTTAACAATATCTCATTTATTAAAAATTAACATTAATAAAAAAATTACATATTTCATATAATTTGAATATAAAAATATTAATATTATTATGGAATTAGAATATAATGTTGTAAAACCTATGTAAAATTATATATTTATATAAAAAAGTAAAGGAACAAAACAATTCATTCAATTTACAAAAATTTTAAAATTTTATGTTTTATTTATTTTACATAATTATTAACTAAACAAATAACCCTTTGGTATTTCAAAACCATTTAATGAAATTATTTCGTATCTAAAATTTAATAATAAATTATTGTAATAACCTAAACCAATTTACATAAAAAATAATACATATAACTAAACCTCTTTTCTTTTTTTCATCATACTAAAGCTTTATAGATATTAACTTCTAGGAAAGTTCATTTTTTCTTTTTTCTTTACATAACATATTATATGGGACATAATAAAAGAGGAGTGGAAACAAATTTCAATATTTTAGAAACTATATCATAAATGGTTGAAATTGATTCATAAAAATATATTAATATAACATTTTAGGATATTTTCAATCGTATCATTTTAGTTTATCCCACACTAGAACAATCTTTATCCTAACCTCATTAAATAATTTTTACTATTTTTACTATTCATTTTTGGAGAAAAATTAAATTGATATCATTATAAATTAGAAATAATTATAATTAAAAAATGGAATCCATTTTTCAAAATTCAGTTTACATTATTTGAAAATTTTATTTAAAACGAATCCCACAAATATGATGAGAAAGTGGGGTTTTTTAAGAGAAGCATATTCAAGATTTTATAACACTTTTTCTATCAAAATTCAACATGGAAAATAATAAAATTACATAAAATGGATTAATTGATATATTTTTGGACTAATTTTACTTTAAAACCAATTTATAATATAATTTCACTTTTTAAATATTTTAAATGAAAATAATCTTTCAATTAAAATTAATTAATGTTCACAATTAATCAAAAAAATTAGACTATTTTAACGAAACCACAACATTCACCCTAATACAATTTTTTTTATGATAATAGTAAAAATAATGTTTATTTTTTGAAATAAAAAATCAAAAAGTGGTAAAAATTAATTAGAAATTATATCTGCAAAGTGTTATTAAACCATATATTAGTAAAATATTTTTTTTTCAGAAAACATTTCCATTTTATTATAAATGATTATTATTTTATATTTAATCGGTAATATTAAATTTTATTTCTGTATAAACCGTATAATGTGAATAATGTAGTTATTAAAATTCATATTGACTAATTTAACTATTAGTTTATAATGATTATATGTATTGTGGATTGTTTAAGCTCGTTATTGTGTGTTGAATACACTATAAAACATATAGTTATCAGGGTCATGTATTCCAAAAGCAATTGAAGTTATTAAAGTTATTTAAAAATAAATATATAATGAAGTCTCAAGGTGTGATATTCTCATCTAATCTCATTTTTTGTATACATTAAAGTATTGAATATAATTTTCTTCATTTAAAAATATCACGGTTTTAAATCCTCACTACCTTTAATAAATTTCATCCCCACAATTTTAACTTCATATGGGTAAACAAAGGACGAAAATTTAAAAATAATTCTATTGTAAACCCACATAAAAAATGTGTCAATAAAAAATATCTTAATTATATTGAAAGGGAAGTACAAAGGTCATTTGTAATAACACATCATTTGGTTTTGATATAGGAGAATGTAGGTTGGAATAGAATTAAAGAATAAATAATTATAGAGTGTCCTTGAGGTCATTAATCACAAAAAAGTTAATGATAAATGGAAAGGTAAGGGCCTAAAAATCATAAATCTATGAAGATATACATGACCATCGATTCATCTAAATTTAAGGCTCTAATATATCATATCTATTTCAAGTTTATTTTCCTAGAGATGAATAATTATCTTACCTTTTTTATAAGGATAATATGGAAATATATATTCATAATACTTATAATTTATTCATTTTATAAATATCCACTAAAACCTCATCTTTTACTTCAAACACTGTATATTGAGGATGAATTTTTAGTTCCTAAATATCTAAAAGAAACTTTTAAAGCACCACATGACCCACAACAGAATATCAAGATATTTCTATTATATTTGGACATTAACCAAAACCCAAATCGATAGAACATAGTAAAATAATTTAAAAAAACATTCATATAATACTATCCAAATTTAAACAGTAATACCTATATATTAGACCAAATCATTATATAAATAAAAATCCTTAAAATTATTCAAAAATATCAAGACTATGTTGGAAACCCAATGATTATAAGTATTTGGTCCTAGATTATTCCAATAAAAATTTTCCTTTATTCCTCAAAAAAACCATTCATTTCCAAAATAAACTTAATAATTATGTGTATTAATTTCATACTAACTAGTACATTGTGTAGCCTAGTGGAATAAATTATTCCCTTATCTCCCTTTTATAGTGGGTTTATGCCATATATAATTTCCACATGCAACTAGTTGTTCCCCTACTTTCAGGTTGTCCATTTTTTCAAAATAAAAAAATTATTCCATCCCAAATATAACTACATTTTGATTATAGTTGTTACAAATACCCCCAAACTAATTTAATTTCACCCAAAATTTCATTTATAATATCAAATAGTTTACTACTTAAAACCCACAAATGGGGTTTCAAAGATATTGATCTTATGATCAAACTTAATATTATAGACCTATTATGGTATCCATAACTCTTAATATAGCATCAGTGAAAACATTATAATACCTATATTTACCTAAAGCTTTCCATTGATACTAACAACAATAATCGAGGACCCACACTCTTGGATACATGGATGAAATCATAAACGTTATATTTATTTCTTTGATAGAAAAAATGGTCACCTAGTTTTTTTTTCATCCAATCCTTATAACATAAAAAGGATAAATTTTAACAATTATAATCTTGAAGACCTTTTTGGTTTATAGTTTTTGAAAATTATGAAAAACACCTACATAAATAATACCCATGATTTAAAATGAGCATTTCTCCCACATAACTTTTTTATTATTATTTCACAATAAGTCATCATCATCATCTATATGAAATTATTTATAGAAAAAATTCATTCATCCTCTATATTTATAACATATATAATATGAAAAAAATAAAGGTGATATCAAATTCTAGAAACGGAAAACATAATCACTAAAAAATAAATGTCATCAGTTTGCATAAGAAGAGCATAAAAGTATGATTATATAATAAATGAACATAAGTATAATATAAGAATAATTGTAACCATCAATCCCTAGAAAATAAAACATAAAAATGTGGTATAAGGATCTAACAAAGGAACGAGTCCTAAAAATAAATAATAATGAGCCATTTTATATCGATATTGAATATATGAAACATCATAAACCCATATAAAACATTGAAAAATTCTGTTGTTATCTTGGGACATCATCTTCGTAGAACATATATAGAACCCATATAGAACACTTTCAATTGGACTAACCATATGAACAACTTAAAATATAATTCATTGAACAAAATAATAATTACCCAATGCGTTGGAGAGTTATACCATAGCTCAGAAAAAATATAAGATTTATTAATCTCAGCATTTTTTCACGACTATAATTGTTCTCATTCCTTTGTATAAACTATATCAGGCTCACCTGTGAGCTATAAGGGATCTCAACCCTTTGTATAACTGGTATCAGGCTCACCCGTTACATATAATTCTAATGTACCACATCATGAATAAAAAAATTGTTCATAAAACCCTATGAAAAACACTTTGAATCTAATGGGAAAAAAACATTCAGATAACAATACCAGTTTCTTTTATAAACATATCTTCAAAACTAAAAGACATAACAAATGAGAAAGTGGATTTTTTATTAAATAAAATGTGAGACCTTGAAACGCAATCGAATTATAAAATATTTTCCATAAAGGTGTAAAAATAATTTTCACAATGTATGTTAAGAATATAACATTCCCTCTTCACTGTAAAAATTAGAAAAGTTCCTTCAGAGAAAAATGAGAAGAATATTCCTTTCACATTTTCAATGAAATCTAAATATAATTTGTCTATAAAATGACTTAAATATTCTTTTTTTAGAAATTAAAATTAATTTTGATAAATATATTTTAGAAAATCATAGGTGTGTAATGAATAATTCTTTAAAACATTTTGATATATTTTTTGAATAAAATGAATTTCTGACCAAAGAGGGGAATAAATTCGGATTTCCATGAAAACATTTTCTCAAAATAATTTAACTTCCAAAGATTGGATTGATTTTAATATTAGTTTTAAATAACAATAAAAACCATAGTATAAAAAATTCATGTGTTTGTTTATATATTAAAAATAAGTACTCATTATTGGTAGGTGAATCATAAACAATCTTGGTAATCAACAAGAATGAAACATAATACTCTTACAACCTCGGTAAAATTGAATCATAATCCCCATGAATGAATAAAATTAAATTAAAATTATTATATCATTTAAATAATAATATTAATTATATAACATGTCAACATGAAAGTATAAAAAACTCATAAATCAATATTTGTGTATAACATAACATATATCTCAAAGAAGGAAAATTGAAAAAAACAACCCTTACTACTTTGGAAACATTGAAAATATAAACACTACAAAACATGTCTCAAAAAATTTAAATTTAAATTAAAATATATTTAATTGTAAGAATCATAAAATAAATTAATGGGTATTATATACTCCACACAATAAAAGTAAGTGGAGATCTTTTAATATAACTCACATAAATAAAAGCGTGTCGAGAAAACCCTTTCCTTACACATCCATTTGGTTGAACATTATTTAAAGTCATGTATAGTGTTTTTAAAAAAGTAATTAACATATTAAATAAACATATTATTATTTATATAATAATATATGATCCTCTTAAAATATCTTGTCACTTATTATTTAACAATATTTTATTAATTTCATTGTTTCGCGTATTAATTTACTTGTTTTCTCATTTGTGATTTTTTATGAATGTTCGAGTTATTGTGAATATAATATTTTTCTATCATATCCATAATAATAATTATGAAATAATTATAATATTTATAAAAAAATTATACTTTTAAAACCAATCATGAATGATAGTTATGAAAAATGAAGGTCATTATGATCATGGAGACGGTATGTCGTATGTATGCATGAGTAAAGTTTTTATTTTTCAATGAACATTATAGAAAGTCAGTATTTATTATTTAATCTTTGAATAAAGATATGAATATCATATATTACATATTATATTGTTAAATATACTTATATACATCATCTGTGTGGTGTGGTGAGGAAATGAGAGCTACATCTCTTTCTGAAGGCGGTAGTCCACACGTAAAAGAATAATGTAACACCACTAGTTTGAGTTATTTAGCCTTTTTTTATGACTTCATATATGTTTAATGTTCTTGGTATGAGTTTGGAAGAGGTTGGGATACTTTGAAATGATTTTGGAGGCCTTTTTAGGGCTACACAGTTAGGGGAAACCGTGCAAGAATCCATGGAAAACCATGCAACTCGATGGAGTGGGGTCATGAAAAATTTGTGCAGGGTTTGTCAAGCCGTGCGGGGTTTCCATGTGATATGACTTCAAGGTTGTAACATCCACATGGTTAGTTCCTGGTTTGTCAAACCATGAAATATAAACATGCATTTCATTAAGGTTGGGTTTTCTTAAAAACAATAACACTCGGGATTGACCTAAATCACTAAAAACATTCTCCCACTCGAGCATCACTTATTATTTTTGTTTATCAAAGGTTCGAGGAGATCTCCCACTCATTTTGGATGCAATTCTAAGTTGTTTCAAGGTGTTTTCTCCCGGGTATGTCAATACTCGTTGCTTATTCTTGGTTTATCTCGAGATCCACTCCTCTCTCTTTCTTGGTATTCAAGATCTACATCCATTTCATGTTGATATAGGGTTTCTGTAGCCTAATGTGATGATTTTAAATATTTTTTATGACACGGAAGAGGATATAGAGAGGTTTCAGAAGTGCATTCACCAGATTTGTTGAGTGGTTACTTGCAGGTCGATTTCATAGTAACCCTAATGGAAGGTGGATTCTCTCCCGACTCCACTTAGTTGGAGATTGTGTTTTTTGTTGCAATTAATTTTTTTACTTGAAATTAATTGTGAATACAATGTGTGAATCATGGTGTGAACCTATTGGATGATGATTTGGGGATTTTTGGGAGAAATGGGATATGGGTGAAGGAGGGGTTTTGTTGTGTTATTTTAAATTGTATATTTTAAAATTTGTTTCTTGGTTTTAATTATGAAAATGATTTGTGAAAATGGTTTTCAATAAAAATATGGTTTTAATGGAATTGAATGTGGCATGGATAATTGTGTAATGGTGTCTTCAATAAATGAGGGATTTATTGAAGTGAATTTGCATGTTAAAGAAATGGATGTGTACTTATTGTGTGGACTCGGTGCTTTATACTTGTTGGTTATTAAGTGTTATGGATTATATTGATTGTGCAGAAGTGGGTGGGATGTCTCACTATAAATGTTGATGGATAGTGGACAGAAGATCCACCATTATGAATAGATACCTAGATGCATCACTAGTTGAAAATGTAGTGAATGGGTTGGACAGATGTTCCACTATATTGGTTTCCTTATCGTGTGTTTCTTTGTAAGATAGAATTTTTTGGGTTGATGTGTGATGTTTCTAGGGTTTATGGAATAGTTGTGGATTTCCCTTGTTTTACATGGATTGGTAAGGTTATGTTTTTCTTGTGGAAATGGTTTTAATATTTAATGTATTATATAATTTATTTTATATAAATGTGCTAATAGTTCTTTCCTAGTGGCATGTGTAGGGAATTCATTTGGGAAAAACCTAATGATTTTTAGTTCACACTCTCTAATTTGGCACTTTGGTGCTTTTTAAAAAGTTATATTCCTGGATAGAGGTAAGGGTAAAGCATCTTTTTTTTCTAGCAGTTTTCCGTGATGCTTTAGTGATGTTGCGGTGCTTGGAGAATAGTGCCTGTTGTTGAGCTACGGTTGGGGTCCTTATTCTGTGGGCTCTTATTGTGTAGTTTTTTTCATGGTACTATAATATTTGGTATGGTTGTATTATAATTTGGTAATTTTTAGTGATTAGTTTGGTTGTCTTTTTGTAATGTATGGGTTGGGTTTCTTTGTTGATATGCATAATGTAGTTTTGTTTATAATGTCTTGTTTATTTGATTAGTTTTATTCTAAGGGAAAAATCATTCCCCAAATTTTTCTTGAAGCCCCCAACATTTAATAATAGCCTTTGGTTCCATGGGAATGTCTCTTAAGTAAAAGTAGCATTCCTCCTCCCTCTCAAGCCAATGGGATGGGGCAAGATGTTACAAGTGGTATCAGTTAATTCGGTCCATAAATTTCATGTGAGTGTAGTTATTCAGTCCTTTGGCATTGATTGTGGGTCTTGGTGTTGACATTCGTTCATGTTATATTACTTCAGTCAGTATGGTAGAAAGTCATAGGTTATGCATAAAAAAGGATTCATTTACTAAAAGGATGTAGCTATCCCTTTTATGTTGGACTTCAAGTTACGAGGGGTTTGGGTACATAAGTGTTAGGAGACACATATAGGCATTGGATATCTCATTGGTATGGGTGTAGCCAATGAGAAGAGCATGACATTCATGGTAGAAATGACTTCCCACTATGATGAAAATTTAAGTGGGGTATAATGTTTTATTGGGTGATATGAATCTGGGTATTTTGAAAAATAAGAATTAGGTTTCTAAACATAAGGATACAAAACATGGAAACTAGTGTTACTATGAAAATGGGTTTATTTTCTAAACATGTTGGTTTTTTCAGAATAGTGAAACATGGGAAACGTGAACTTGTGGAAGGATTAGTTGTGATAGATATTATGTATTTTAATTTCAATCGTAAGACTTTTCTTTCTAGGGGTGTGAGACATATGGTTGTTTTTGTGTTGATAGGAATGGAACAGGGTAGGTGTTGTAGTGACCTACCAGAGGAGGCTGCTCAAAAAATCATTGCACATAAGACTTAGGTGAACTAGCATCTAGTGAAAAGTGTATTTAATATTTTCCAAGCTATGGGAAGTGGGAATAAAGAGGATGAACCGAATAATGAGGTTCATCCGGTTCAGTTTCAAAGGTAGAATTCACCCATGCTTAGGAGATATTTGAAGCTAGAAAGGTATGAAGTGTTGCTGAACATAATGAATTTGATATTTTACATCATAGGAACACTGGCTGAGCTAAAAGTAAATTTATCCACATATATGTAAGAAGATATTTCCCATCAGTGGTTATAGATGACAGTCCTAGCTAGGATGGAACAAGGTGTGACATGGGAGAGATTTGAGGATTTATTTAATAAAAAATTCTACCCTCATACGTTCAGGATTCAGCATAAAACATATTTTTTCTTTTTGAAGCAAGGGAATATGTTAGTGATTGAATATGTGGCTATGTTTATGAACTTATTTCAGTTTTCAGTTGAGGTGGTAGGTAGTATATCTTTGAAGGCACGAATTTTTGAAGTTGGGTTGAACCAGGATATTCATTCAAAGATAGAAATGTTGTGTATAAATTATTGCATAGAAATGGTGAATATAGCTATGGTGGCTGAGCAGGATCTTTTGGGACTTACAGGTGGGGGATGTATGTTGGTACCCACGATGAATAGTGGGAACATGAATGCTGATTTCAAGCAGAAGCGGGACACTTATTTCCAGGGTGGGATTATAACTCATAATTCTATGGTAGGGTCAATGAATCTTTCTCCAAAGCCTTAGAGTATGTCAATATTTTTTAGTATTTCTCTACGGGAAACAACAAGTGGGATTGTAAAACACAACCTCGATCATTTCATAATTGTATATAGATGGGACATCGGTAGCGGTATTTCCATAATTCTTCGAGGTTGGGTGTACGTGACACTCCTCAGGGGTCGTAGGCATCCTATGCATTGACGGGATTTGGATAACAACATACCCCACATCACCAGATCAATGTTGGTCATGGTTATTCTTGGAATACCAGGATTCCTTAGAAGGGTAATAAAGAGTAGAGTGTGTCAAGCTATAAGTAGTTTGGAGGTGAACAGGTTGTGATGGATGATTAGTTAAGACCATCCATGGTGCGAGGTAAAATTCTTATAAATTCCACATCGATGCAAGATTTATTTGATACAGATTCGTTACATTTTTTTATTGATTCACATACCTTTAGTTATTTGGGTTTACATGTTGAAATGATGGATTATGTTTTGAAACTAAAATATCGTCAGGGTTAAAGAGACTGTCGAGATTTCCTTTGTAAAGTGTGTTCTTAGTTTTTCGATGGGATTGAATTGATGAGGGAGTTCTCAGGGCTTGAGAGGGATGTTATTGATATAATCCTAGGAATGTATTTGTTTGTGTTTTTTAAGGGACACGTCGACTACTATGCACGAATGGTTATTTTTACGATGGAGGATGTCTTTGAACATCTCTATAGATGTGAGACAAATGAAGAGTTAGGTGTAACAAATTTTTTTGGCACCAGATCTTGTCATGATATCATAACAGTTAGTAGTTTTTTAATTGTCATCATTGGAAGGTGTTGATATAAGTGCTCTTTTAACAGTTTTGGATCAGTTTATGGATTGCTTCCCAAAGAATTCTTAGGGTTTCCACCCAAGAGAGAAGTGTAGTATATGATTGATCTACTTTCAAGGATGAGTAAAATCTCACTTATGTCTTATAGAATAGAACCAACATAAAATTGAAAATTAAGGGTGAATTTGGAAGAGCTAGAAAACAAAGGGTTCATCAGGCATAGCACATCTCCAGGGGTAGTGCCAGATTTTTTAGTTAAAAAGGCGGATGGAACTCTACGTCTTTGTGATGATTATTGTAGACTTAATTATGTTACGGTAAAGAACTTATATCCAAATCCTTGAATTGATAATTTTGTTTACTAGTAGAGGGGAGCATAGTGGATCTCCAAAATTTATATTAGTTTTGGATATCATTAATTTCATGTAAAGATGGAGCATATCCCTAAACTAGCTTTCAGTAGTAGATATGGCCATTTTGATTATGTGGTTATGCCCTTTGGTCTAAAAAAATCACCAGTGGTGATCAAGGAATTGATGAATCATATAGTTCAGATATATCATGATTCTTTTATGGTGGTATTTCTTAATGATATACTGGTGTATTTGTTGAAAAGGGTAGAGTATGAGCAGCACATGGCGATAGTGCTTGGGATCTTGATTGATCATCGATTGTATACCAAATTGTAAAAGTGATACTTTTGGATATAGGAGGTTCGTTTCCTTGGACATGTTATTTATAAGAATGGTTTTTTATTTGATCCATAAAAGATAGAGGTTGTTATATCCTAGAAACCACCAAAGAAAGTTTTCTAGATATGCATCATCTATGTTCTATATGGCTGTTATCAACATTTTTTTTGTGATTTCTCACATTTGGATTCACCAATGAAAGCTTTACGAGGAAGAATATCCCATTTCAATGGGATGAGTAGTGATAGATATGATTTTAGGAGATAAATGGTTGGCTTACATCAGCACCAATATTGGTTTTTCCTAATCCAAGTAAAGGGTACGTGGTTTATGGTGATGCATCGGGATCAAGGTTAGGGTGTGTTCTCATGAAGGGGGACGATGTAGTTTCTTATGGATCATTCTAGTTGAGGTTGCATGAGAATAACAACCAACACTACGAGAAACCATGGTTTTCCCAATAGTTGTATACCAAGGGTTCTTGTGAAACGTTGGTATAGGTGATCGTAACCAACAGTTTGCATTAACCGATGGTAATGATCTATAAAAATTTATTTTTCCCAATGGTTTGATGAAAGAGTTTGAAATATTGGAAGAAAATTAGTTTTCCCAACAGTTTCATCAAACCATTGGGATAGATGGGAAAGAAATCAGTTTTCCCAATGGTTTAATGAAACAGTTGGGAAAACTCTATCTTTCCCAATGGTTTTTAATAACTGTTGGGAATGATTTCCCCAAAATACAGACCACACGAGCCCCCACTCATCCCGATTGCAGACAGACCCTAATTGAGCTCCTCCTGAATTCTTCTTAGCCGAGAGACTCCTTCCAACCATGATCCATCTTCTATCAAACAAAATCTTATTTCACACTTCAAATTAGTAAGAGTTACCTTAGTTTTGGCGTTATTCCTCTATTTTTTTTTGGTGTTTGATGTTTTGATTTAGGATAAATTAGGGTTTCTATCTACGGAACCCTTGGATTTGTTTTCTATTTTTTGTTCTACACTTCAAACATGGTGAAGGGTTTGTTTAGTGGGGTGATATGGTACTTTGGGTGGAATTTATTTTAGTTGAAAATTGGATTTTGATTTGGATGAATTTATGTTTCAATTTGAGGTGGGGAAGGATGTGCAGTTGTGGTGGGGGAGGATGTCGAGGGCTATCCATGTGGGGTGGGGGAGGTTCTATTTAGGTAGGGTGGATAGGGGGCTAGGTTTTCCAAATGGGGTGGGGGTAGGGCTGTTTGGGGTGGGGGAGGGTGTGCAGGTGGGGTGGGGGAGGGTGTACAGGGAGGGATGTCCAAGTGGGGTTGGGAGGGCGTGTAGGTGGAGTGGTAGAGGGGCTGTCTCGGTAGGGTGGGGTGGGGGAGGGTGTCCAGGAAGGTTTTTCCTTGTGTGGTGGGGAGGGTGTACAGGTGGGGTGGGGGAGGGGCTGTCTAGGTAGGGTGGCGGAGGGGGATGGGTTGTCCAAATGGGGTGAGGGTAGGGAAGCTTAAGGCGGGGGAGGGTGTGCAGGTGGGTTGGGGGAGGGTGTCCTGGCAGGGTTGTCCAAGTGGGGTGGGGAGGGTGTGTAGGTGGGGTGGGGGAGGGGTTGTCTAGGTAGGGTGGGGTGGGGGAGGGTGTCCAGGCAGGGTTGTCCAAGTGGGGTGGGGAGGGTGTGCGGGTGGGGTGGGGGAGGGGCTGTCTAGGTAGGGTGGGGGAGGGGGCTGGGTTGTCCAAATGGGGTAAGGGTAGGGATGTTTGTGGTGGGGGAGGGTGTTCAGGTGGGGTGGGGAGGGTGTCCATGTAGGGTTGTCCAAATGGGGCGGGGAGGGTGTGCAGGTGGGGTGGGGGAGGGGCTGTCTATGTAGGGTGGGGGATGGGTTGCCTAGTGGGGTGACGGTAGGGCTGTCCAGGTGGGGTGGGGGGGGGGGGTGGCTAGGTTTTCCAAGTGGGTTGTGGGGGGTAGGGGTGTCCTGGTATGTTGGGGCGGGGCTAGGTTTTCCATGTGGGGTGGGGGTAGGGCTGTCCAAGTGGGGTGGAAACCCTAAATTCAATGTTTAAATTGGACATTTGGTTTTTTATATTAGGTATTAGGTGTATGAGGCATTCCCATTCCTATTATGGGTGGTTTTATTCAAAATTTATGATTTTGGAACCATTTATGACGTTGTTGTCTCTATTTAATCTCATTTCCCCTAACTTAACATTAAATTCTATATCACATTTGGTTTCTTTTTTTTTAATTTACAGTTAAGTTATTTGTGGTCGATGATTGTATCATGTTTAATTTTTTCAATGGTTTGGCATGGAAATTGGGCATTTAATGTGACTTTTCCAAATAGGGGTGCCTTGAGAATACTCCAAATATTTGTTAAAAATGATCAAAGGGATTTTATTATTTAAAATGGATTTCGAAAGATATTTTAGAAATGATTTAATCTTTAGGAATGTTTTTCCTTAAAATGAGAATTTTTTTAATAAGGATTGTGTAATGTATTTTGTTATAGTACACTTGTTATCTAACTATGTCTGCTATTTAGTAACTCATGAGATAACTGGTGTGCAAGAATTTGTTGTGAAACAGATTCCATTGTTTGTTCAAGATTATATTTACGTTTTAAGACTATTAATGAGTTGTTTTAAAGATATTTTGAGATATTTACCTATTTAAACATTATGTTTACATAGCGTATACAACCTCTACCCTCATTTAATCAATGAAATCAAGTCATTAATTCAAGCATTCATTCTCACTAGCATGTAAGAAATTCAATGATGTAAACCCATCCTCACATGATTTCATACCTTAGATAGTGTCCAATATATGATATTTGAGCTTTTGAATTAATCAGTTTACCGGGATCATATATTCCATTTCCCCCAAGATGACTTTACTAATATAACTTTAGGGTCAATTAAATATGGTTCTCATTGTACGATGTATAGTATTTGTCCTTCATGTCCAATATTCACTTTTATGAGGGTGGGGTGATTTTCACTACCCATTATGGCATGTGTAGATATCCATAAAAATCTTAGATAAATCACAAGTTTAATTTAGAAATGTTGTTACCATTGACATACTTTATTATTAATATCAAATTTAAAAATAAATGTTTTTGTCTATACTTAATGAAATTAAATCTTTTTACAAGCCATGAACAACCTATTAGTGTAGAAGCATAAAATTTATTCACCCATGGGGTGTGCCTGTCTTGGTGAAGTAACTGGGTAATGAAAGGAATGACCATAGAGGTGCCAATAATGAGTTATTGAACATGAGTGAATGATTTGGGAATCCTATAACACATGATGGGACATGAGGAATGTGACTCATATAGACCTAATGAAAATGAATATAAATAAATTTTATTTTAATATATAAGTACATGTTCATTAAATTATTTTAATAGTTCACTACATCAACTAGAAACTTCTTCCTTTATCATTTACTTAAATGTATTTTCTATTACAGTTCAATCCTATTGAATTGTTTATGAAAAAATGACTTATATAAATTATTTTTACAGAATGTAAAGAAGTTGGATGTATGAAACTGATCCAATCTCAAGTGATTTTCAAAACAATTTGGGGAGATTTATAGATTTTTCACTTCACAATTCTTCAGATAGTGGTCGCATACACAGACCATTTTCTAATTGTGTTGGTAGACCAGCTACCACATAACCCAAAATTGTTTTCAAGAAAACTCCATTATGTGGAATCACAATGGGGAGAAAATGAAATATCAAATTGGTGATGATCGATATGAAAGGACTGGAATGAAGAATTTTTTAGATGATCGGTTCTCGTTTATTCGTCATCAGGAAAAAGAAAGGATTTCGACTCAAGAAGACTTTGATATGAGGACGCCTGATGCTTCTAGTGAAAATTATGATATTGATAGGGTGAAATTTAATGATGTTGTGATGACTACAGTATATCGACAATGTGATACAATGAAAAAGCTGGAATTTTTAATCAGATTGTTTCATGGGAAAACTATGTATGGGATTTCTAATACAGCAATCGATTAAATTCTTACCCTCTTTAAGGAGTTACTTCCAGATGATGCAGATATTCCCTCAAACCACTATATGGAATTGAAGTTAGTTTAGGAACTTGGATTTTCAAGAAACAAAATTCATGTTTGCTCGATAGATTGCAGTTTTTTGGGGGGAAACCGCTAAACGAAATGATTGTATAAAATGTGGCACATCCCGTTGGAAGTCAAAATCTGATGGAACACCATCCTGCATTCCACAGAAAGTTATGTGGAACATTCCATTGATCCCCAGACTCCAGAATCTTTTTAAGTCTGATGACATATTAATATAAATGATATGGCATGATACCCAGAAAAAGAAGACTAATGATGAGTTGGTTCATCCTGCAGATGGATTTACATGGCAAGGATTTGATGGTCGACATCCTGATTTTGCAGATGACGTGCGTAATGTGAGGTTGTGTCTTTCATGCGACTTTTTTAATCCATTTGGGCAGATGCTTACTTCGCACATCACATGGCCAATTTTTATACACATTTATAATCATACCATGTAGTTGTGTACAAAAAAACCATTCACTTTAATGATTATACTAATATCTAGTCCTTATTATCCCAACATTGATATTTATTTATACATGAAACCTTTAATAAAAGAGTTGAAACTTCTTTGGGATGTGGGTGTGCACACATATGATGTATTTTTGAAAGACAAATTTCAGATGCGTGATGCGCTTATGTAGACGATCAATGATTTTTTGTCTTATGAAATGATGTCTGGATGGAGCAAAAAGGGAAAACTATCATGCACAGTTTGTATGAAGAATACACGATCCAGAAGACTGAAACATCGTTGTAGTTTCAGTTTTATGGGACATCAACGATTCTTGCCAAATGATCATCCATATAGAATGAATCATCGAAGATTTGATAATACCATAGAGACTGATGATCCACATCAACGTATGTCTGGAACTGATGTGCTTAATGAATTGAAATATTTCAGTTTTTCGTTCGGGAAGGGTCAAATGAAATATGGAAAGAGAAATAAGGTTTCCACTGAAACCTGTTACAATTGGAGGAAGAGGAGTAACTTTTATTATTTTCCTTATTGGTCAACCAATTTGTTACGTTGTTGCTTAGACGTAATGCATATTGAAAAGAATGTATGATAAATGTTGCTTTCCGTTCTTCTAAATGTCATGGGGAAGACAAAATATGATTTACGATCTCGGAGTGACTTGGTGGATTGGGGCATCAGACAGGAATTGAATCTGGTGCGTATCAGTGAAAATAAATAGAAACCTCCATTTGCTTCTTATTTGATGACACCTCCGCAAAAAAAAACAATTTCTAGAAGTATTAGAGACTATTAGAGTTCCTGATGGCTATTCAAGCAACATATCTAAATGGGTCAACAGAAGAGAGTTGCAGCTAAAATCTTTGAAGACTCATGATTATCACGTTCTACTGCATTAGTTTCTTCCAACAGAAATTCTTCATATTTTGTCCAATAATTTAAGGGTGGCTATTATTAGGTTGTGCCATTTTATTAGAGATCTTTGTGCTAATAAGTTGTCCAAGTCATTCTTTCAAAAAATGTTGACAGATTCCCCATTAATTTTGTGTGAGTTGGAGAAAATATTTCCTCCATTATTTTTCACATGCATGTTACCTCTGACTGTCCATATTTCCACCGAAATACTTCTTGGAGGACCTGTTTCTTTTCCTTGGATGTATCCAACTGAAAGAAATATGTTCAGATTAACGTCTTTTTTCCGAAACCGAAATCATCCCGAAGGTTCTATCGTGAATGGTTTCTTGGCTCAAGAATGTATAGATTTTTGCTCGATGTATTTGTCTTATCTTACTACAAGATTGAAAAGACAAATGAGAAATGAAGAAGAATAATATGAGAAAATTGAACCCAGTTTTCCATCACTTCCTCATATATGAGGAATTCCTGGATCATATACATTGAAGACATTAATCCATGAAGATGGGGAGATGGCACATCACACAGTTTTGTTAAACTATGATTTGTTCGATGACTATATCAGGTAACTAAATTGATTATGTATATCTTACATATATATCTGTTAAACTATTCATATTTTTTTATCTACAGGGAACATAAAATAATGATAAATAGGAAGTATCTTTATTTATCTTTGAGAAGGAGAGATACTATACATAGCAAAGAGTTTTCTGCTTGGTTAAAATTGAAGGTAAAAATATTTCTGTTTAAAAAAATAATATCAAAATTTAATTAAGTTTAATAGTCATTTATATTGTAGGTATTGAGT
Organism: Viscum album; assembly: GCA_963277665.1. NCBI lineage: Eukaryota > Viridiplantae > Streptophyta > Magnoliopsida > Santalales > Viscaceae > Viscum > Viscum album. The sequence goes on along the minus strand of OY728123.1, from coordinate 426,894,178 downwards.
TTGTCTGCTGAATCTGTCTCTGAGGAAATATGAGCTTTGTCTTTTTGTCCAAATACCGTGGTTCGTGACTATAAATCAATTGTTATAAATGGGTAAAAAATTATTGTCACTGAATGAGAAATAATAATATTGGATTATTAATCTCATTGACGAGTCACAATGATGAAATTCCATTGGATTGATTCGATGACGAGACATGCCACATTTATCGATGATTGTGGATTTCGAGTAATTAATATGACTCGCACTCTTGCTACCGAAGAACCATATGTGTTGGCATCAATGGCTAAACAAGTTTTTTATGTCAAATACCAACTTCGACCTGAATTTGGTGTCATATGTGATGTAATTCCAAGACATATTTCTGATGATGGTGATGATGGAATTGAAACTATCCCAAGTGCCATTGGAACCAATCCATTTATTTCTTTTGATGAATCCAACAACTCAATTTTCAGAGTTGATTGTGAACCTGAAGTTGTGGTTGAAAATATAAAGAATCATTCATCCATGTTCTCAATTATTTTGGTTTACCTCGAGTTGGTTTGTTAAGGTTGGTAATATTCAAATTGATTTAGTATTGATCACAAATATGTTTTAGCAAACTTGACCGTTATGTGAATTTTCAATGTTTATTGGTTGCAGTTTTATTTGAATTGCATTTTCTAATTTGGAATATAACTTTATTCAAACCTAGTCAAACAATATTTCTAACTTGGTAAACATTACAACTTGTATAATTTATTAAATCCATTCAAGCTCTTCTAAAAAATTGATAGCTAAATTACCAATGAATCCCCCTATTCCATCATATATTTAGTTTTTTTAGTTACACATTAGTTTCCTTTTTCTAATTAATTACATATTTTTTTTCAAAAGAATGAAATGTATCCAATTGAAGAGATATGAGAGAAAAAATGATGGAGAACAATCGTCGAATGGTAGAGTTGAGAATTCCATCATTAGTTCCTGTAGTGAGTACATTATTTCAAATATATATATTTAAATAATGTATAATGTCATTTGATTAATTGTTTTGTAAACATTTTTGTAGGATCCACCTATACGTCGACAGTTATTCGACGAGGAGCCTAGTACTCGTCCTGGTAATCAGGATGGTGGTACGAGGAGGGTTCGTAGCAGAGGTGGATGAGTAGCTGCGTGTACCCAACTAGACCCTTCCCCTCCCACTGACATGTAATCCTTCCAAAATTCTGATCACGTTGTGTCATTAGGGAAACACGGGATATTTAGGCCTCCCATGTTTTCACTACCTTTTGCATCTTCGGGCCCATCATTTTCACATCCCATGATGATTCTCACTTCCCAGTCGGAATCTGGTTAGACAGCTGTCCCATATTCTTTTGCTTCTACTTCTATCTCTCTGAGGTTCTATATTCCGTCTTCTTCGACTCCTGTTCCAACACACGGTGTTCCATCAGTTTTTGTGGACCCAGTGGTGCTCAGTAATCAGTCCGGTAAAGGTATATTTATAGAACCCTTACAAATTTTTATAGAAATATTTATTTTCATTATAACATGTTTTGATAAAATATTTGTTTTTAATTCATGACAGATACATCTACTGATAGGAGGCGTGGGCGGGGGCGTACACGCATGCATTTGGTGTGGATCCACCACACACAGGTTCTAGTAGATTATAATGAAGACAACCAAATGGTTGAGAAAACAGGGCAGCAATGTCTGAGTTTTTTGGCGACGCTTGCCAAATACTCCGACATCATTCCTGTCAGGCTGCTATCATGGAGACATTTTCCACATGAGGTCAAGGATAGAGCTTGGGTAGAGATATGTGTAAAATAATATGTTCTATTTAATTGCATGAATTATTTTTGTATTTATATGAATTAATATTTTGATGTCAGCTTTGATTTAATTTTCCCGATGGTGAGGGTGCACGATCGAAACAGCTAAAGAATTTAGGTGAGCTTTCGAGAGCCTACAAGCGTGAGTTGTATATTGGGCGGGTTGCTAGAGTTGGCACTGAGTTAAAGGGGGTACCCGGGGTGGATGATTGTCCTATAGAGGAGTATCGTCAGAAGAATACTCACTGGACGAGTACCCAGTTTAAGGTATTAATTACATTTGAGGTATTTAAATAAAAACATTAACATTTTTCATTAATATTATCTATTTAAATTTAAAATTTTATTTAGGAATCATCTGGAAAAAATAGAAAGAACAATGATGAAAAAAATACCTCCACACACACTAGGATGCACTACGATGCCTGATCATGAGAGGAAGCAGGTATGAAAATTATTTATAAGTTTTCTTTATGACTTACAATTTCTTTTGTTACCCCAATTATTTAATAGTTTCCTAAAGTTTTCATATAACTTTCGTTTTCAATGTCTTTTTAAGGGAAAATACAAAATATTGAAGGCCGTGTGCCTCGAGAAAAACTATTTTGCTCGAGTAGACGGAAAAATGATGGAAGTGCCGTCAATGAAGCGACTCAGCCGCAGATTATAAGTTTTAATCTGTTGATTTTATATTTTAATATCTTTTTTGTAACTTAATAATATATTTATATTTGTAACAGGATGATTTAGAGGCCCTCAATGCCCAAGAACCAGACAATTTTGGGCCAACTGATCACTTACATCAGGTTTTGGGAGAGGAGCATCCTGGAAGAGTATGCCGGTGACTTAGGTTAACCCCGACGAGGTATTGGCCCTCCTCAGGTATGATTTGAAGTACCACTAAGCTACAGAATGTTAGGGCATAGGTAGAACAGGCTGAAAAAAGGGCCACAGAGTTGGCATAATAGTCTGCTAGGACAAACAGTGCATTTATGCAATTTATTGAAGTTCTACGTCCAACACTTCCACCAGAGGCCAGCCCAGCTTTTGATGAATATATGTTGTTGATATGTTCTATATATCTATCACTAGGTGGCAGTTCTAGTGGTGGTCAAGATGATGTCCAGGATGACGATGATGATAGAAAGGAGTCTGATGCGGAAGAGGAGGGAGAGGAGGAGGGCGAGGCAGATGGCGAGGGTGAGGCAAAGGGCGAGGGTGAGGAGGAGGGAGAGGAGGGTGAGGGCGATGATGGGGACGAGGACTAGGGCGATGATGATGGTGATGATGGTGATGGTGATGTGGGACAAGTTGATCTGTTACATTTTTGACTGATATTTCTAAGATTTGATGTTCAATCTATTCTAGTGGTTGGTTTTATCCATACCTGTAGTATAGTATTGAAGTTGATTTATTTTGATATATTGTCTGTTTCCATGGATGTTGATGTCTTTTTGCGTGTTTGGGAACTCCCTAGACAACCCCCTCCTTCATGGACCCTGGATAACCCCCCACCATCCTCCGTGTTCCCCAGACAGCCCCACAAACACCCCCGGACAGCCCCCCGCACAGCCCCCACCTTCCTCCTTAGTCCCCAGGCAGCCCCCCAGACACCTCTCGGATAGCCTCCCACACACCCCCCAGATACCCCTCGGACAACCCCCACCCTCCACCTTGGACCCCAGACAGCCCACGAACACCCCCGGATAACCCCCCGCACAACCCCCCCACCCTCCTCCTTGGTCCCCAGACAGCCCCCCCTAACACCTCCTGGACAGCCTCCCGGACACCCCCTAGACAGCCCCCTGGACAGCCCCTCAGACATCCCCCCACCCTCCTCCTTGGACCCCTAGACAGCCCCCCACCCTCCTTGATTTCACATGAATTTTTTATTTCTCTGATCAAGCAATGTTATTTAGGATTATACCATTTTTGTATGTCTTGAATTATTTGAATGTCTTGGTAATCTTATTAGCTCATGCTCATCAAATGCATGTGATGATATGCTTAAATTTGAATACAAATCCTTGTTGTACATTCTCCATGTTATGTGAATTATTCCTTGTTTGATTTGGTTTAGATGTCAATTGTTAGGATAAAACTTGGGTTACATGGTAAGGACTCATGGACATGCTTAGGGAATTTAGACATGAAATTCCAAGATGTATGCTTTGGTTTCTAGGTGAGGGCTAATGGGATGGTTTCTATTACTCATGAGTGATATTGGTTCCTTGAAGATAAACCAAGGACATATGTGACATGTACGTGTTATCCCCACCTTAATTCGAGATGCGGTGTGGCCAGCACAAGTCGAAGTGTATCACTTTTGTTTGAAATGGAAAACATTTTAAGTGAAAAGTAAAACTGGCATATGGAAAACTGACCAAACGCATTTGACTTGGGTTGATACTTTAGTAAAATGATCCATGGGTCATTTGTGATGTGTATGAGTCAACCCCGTCTAAATCCGAGGTGTGGTGTGGCTGGTAGCACTCTAACTGTGTCTCTTTTGTTTACAATGGACAAAATTATAAGTGAAATGAACAACTGGAATGCGGAAAACCAACCAAACGCATTTGGATTCTGTTGATACAGTATCACAACCATCCATGGGTAATATGTGACATGTACGAGTAAACCCCGGCTCAATCCGAATCGTGGTGTGGTCGGGATCACTCTAAGTGTCTCTCTTTTGTTTAAAATGGACAACATATTAAGTACATATAGAAAACTGACCAAACAGATTATGATTGTGTCGATACTTTATCACAAATATCAATGGGTCATATGTGACATGTAAGAGTCAACCCCACCTCAATCCGAGGCACGATGTGGCCGACACCATTCATAGTTTCTCTATTTTGTTTAAAATGGACATCACTTTAAGTGAAAACAAAAACTGACATACGTACAACTGACCAAACGCATTCCAAATGTGTTGATGCTTTAGTAAAATGATTCATGGGTCATAAGTGATGTGTACTAGTCAACCCCGCCTCAATCTGAGGTGCGGTGTGGCCGACACCACTCTTAAGTGTCTCTCTTTTGTTTCAGAAGGATATCATTTTAAGTGAAAACATTAGCTGACATGTGGAAAACTGAACAAATGCATTCGGATTGTGTTGATACTTTAGGAAAATGATCAATGGGTCATTTGGGACATGTAAGAGTCAACCCCATCTAAGTCCGAGGAACGGTGTGGCCGGTACCACTCTAACTCTGCCTCTTTTGTTTAAAATGTACATGATTATAAGTGAAAAGAACAACTGACATATAGAAAACCAAACAAATTCCTAAGGATTCTATTTTTAATTTATCACAACGATCTATGGGTTATATGTGACGTGTATGAGCAATCCTGGGCTCAATCCAAGTCGCGGTGTGGCCAGGATCACTCTAAGTGTCTCTCTTTTGTTTAAAATGGACAACATTTTAAGTACATATGGAAAACTGGCCAAATGCATTTGGTTTCCATTGAAAATTTAGGAGAATTATCCATGGTTCATATGTGATGTGTACGAGTCAACCGTACCTCAATACGAGGTGAAGTGTGGCTGACACCACTCAAAGTGTCTCTCTTTTGATTAAAATGGACTTCATTTTAAGTGAAAACAACAACTAGCATACAGAAAACTGACCAAACGGATTCTGATTGTGTCGATACTTTAGAACAACGATCTAGGGGTCATATGTGACTTTTACGAGTCAACCCCACCTCAATACGAGGCATGGTGTGGCCGACCCCATTCATCGTGTCTCTCTTTTTTTTTAAAAAAATGGACATCATTTTAAGTGAAAACAACAACTGACATATGAACAACTGACCAAACGCATTCAAAATGTGTTGATGATTTAGGAAAGTGATACATGGGTCATATGTAACATGTACAAGTCAGCCACACCTCAATCTGAGGCGCGGTGTGGCCGACACCACTCTTAAGTGTCTCTCTTTTGTTTCAAAAGGATATCATTTTAAGTGAAAACATCAACTGACATACAAAAAGCCGACCAAACGCCTTTGGATTGTGTTAATACATTAGGAAAATGATCCATGGGTCATTTGAGATGTTTACAAGTCGACCTTGTCTAAATCCAAAGCGCGGTGTGGCCGGTACCACTCTAAATCTGTCTCTTTTGTTTAAAATGGACAGGATTATAAGTGAAAAGAACAACAGACATACAAAAAACCGACCAAACTCCTTCAGAATATGTTCATAATTTTTCACAATGATCCATGGGTCATATGTGATGTGTACGAGAAAACCCAAGCTCAATCCAAGTCACGATGTGGCCGAGATCTCTCTATGTGTATATCTTTTGTTTAAAATGGACAACATTTTAAGTACATACGGAAAACCAAACAAATGCATTCGGTTTCCATTGAAACATTAGGAGAACGATCCATGGGTCATATTTGATGTGTATGAGTCAACCGCGCTTCAATCCGAGGTGCGGTGTGGCCAAAACCACTCAAAGTGTCTCACTTTTGTTTAAAATGGACTTCATTTTAAGTGAAAACAACAACTACCATACGGAAAACTGACCAAACGGATTCTAATTGTGTTGATAATTTTGAAAACCGATCCATGGGTCATATGTGAGGTGTAAGAGTCATCCCTTCCTCAATCCGAGGCACTGTGTGGCCGAAACCATTCATAGTGTCTCTCTTTTGTTTAAATTGGACATCATTTTATGTGAAAACAACAACTGACATACGAACAACGGACCAAACGCATTCGAAATGGGTTGATGCTTTAGGTCAACGATCCATGGGTCATATGTGACATGTACGAGTCAACCCTGCCTCAATACGAGGTGCGGTGTGGCCGACACCACTCTTAAGTGTCTCTATTTTGTTTCAAAAGGATATCATTTTAAGTGAAAACATCAACTGACATACATAAAACCGACCAAAGGCATTTGGATTGTCTTGAAACATTAATACAATGATCCATGGGTCATTTGAGATGTGTACGAGTCAACCATGTCTAAATATGAGGTGTGGTGTAGCCAGTAACACTCTAACTCAATCTCTTTTGTTTAAAATGTACATGATTATAAGTGAAAACATATGGCATACAAAAAACCGATCAAATTATGAATTGAATTCTGGATTCACATGTAATTTTCATCTAAATTTTAAATTTAATTCTAAATGAATTATGTAATTTTATAATTACGTTATGAATTCTGATTTAATTCTGGATGTGTATAGTTCCTGGATGCATTATATGTTAAATGTGTATGAATTTTTCTCTATATGTATGTGCTACTTGGTTATTGTAGGTACAATACTTGTATATGTATGTGTTTGTTTATTGTAGGTACAATAATTGGAAATGATTGAAAATGATAGGGAATGCTTCTATGAAAGTTTCACAAAAAACGAGAGGTTGTTGTGCAATTTGCAGCCTACTGTGCAATTTTCCCAGCGTAGGCTATGCCAATGGTTTGAAACCGTTGGCATGGCCTCTCTAAGTATTATTATTACAAACAGTTCTATGAACTGTTGGTAAAAATCCTTTCCCAACGATTTTAAAACTGTTGGGAAAGAAGGGCCTCTGCTTGGTTTTCCCTGTGGTTCAAGCCAAACCGTTGGGATAGGTTAATTTTTTCTAACCTATCCCAATGGTTCACTGTAAACCGTTGGGAAAACTTTTCCCAACGGCTTACTTCCGTACGGTTTTCAGAACCTATGGTATATATTATACCAACCGTTCTGCAGCCTTTCCGAATGGTTCAAAACCGTTGGGAAATCCTACATTTCCAGTTGTGAAAAAACATGATTTGGGGTTGGTGGAAGTGGTTAATGCTTTAAAGATGTGGCATCATTATCTCATCAATAAAAAATTTATAGTGTTTACTTACCACAAGATACTAAAGCATATTTTCTCATAGATAGATTTCAATTTAAGGCAAAGGAGATGGATTGAATATCTCTAGATATTTTATTTCGACAAAATGTACACAACATGTCAGGGGAATTTGGTGGTGGATGCATTATGTAGGAAATTATAGGCTCAGGTGGGGAAACAAGCATATGATCAATGGTAGTTTATGTCGGACATAACTGACATGTAGTTGGAATGTGAAGACCTGGGTGAAAGAGTGGTCTTATTTCTGGTTTCATTGGTTATTGACAAGGATGTGTTGGTCAAAGAGGCGAAGGCATCTGATTTCGAGTGTATGGAAATAAATTCAAATATCAATCGTGGGGAGACCATTGGGGTATGGGAACTAAATGGGAATTTAGTATTGTGTATTTGAAATCAGATGGTGGTACCAGTGGATTTTTAGGAGGATCATTGCAGAGAATATCATCATTCTAGGTGGAATTTCCACCATATAATTTATAAGATATATAAGGCATTGAAAGAATAGTTTTTTGGGATGGTATGAAAGGGGATGTGGCATAGTTTTTCCCTAGATGCTCAACTTTTCAGAAAGCCAAGGAAGAGAATCAACGACCTTCCGGAATGTTGAAATATTTTCATATTCCAATTTTATAGTGGGAGTAAATAGAGCTGTATTTTGTGATAGGTATTCAGAGAATGATCAAAAAACATGATTCCATATGGGTGATTTTGGATCTTCTCACACAGTTGGCCAATTTCATCCTGACATGTAAATCTCATACGGTGGAGGATCTTTCCAAAATCTATATCTGGTATGAGGTATATATGGATGGTGTTCCAGTTTTGATTGTGTCATATAGAGATCCAAGGTTCCAATCTAATTTTTGGATGCCCTTAAATAAATCCCTTGTGGAAAATTCACGATGGGCATGACATATTATCCTCAAACAGATGGCTAATCCGAGAGAAGAATACAAATTTGAAGGATGCTTGTGTGATGGATTTTGGTGGTTCAATGGAGGAGCCCTTACTTTTGGCGGGGTAATCCTACACTAATAGTTTTCACGGTTCAATACAAATGGCTCTATTTGAGGAATTATACAGGTGTAGATTTTGTTTTCCACTATGTTGGGTGGAAATGGGTTAAACTTCAATGATTGGATTGAGCCTTGTCCAAGAGAATACAAGGAAAATAATGTTGACTAGGAAGATGATGGAGAGGGCTCAATGTCATCAAAAATCATATGTGGACCATCGTTGACAATTGTTTTCGTTTGACGTGGGTGATCACATGTTTGTTAGAATCTTTTCTAGGTTAGGACGTGATTGGTTTGGAGGAAGGGTAAATTATCTCCAAGTTATATTGTGCCTTTTGAGATACTTGAGTATATTGGATAGGTGGAATATGTGTTGGCTCATCCACCACACTTTAGTGTGGTACACAATGTGTTTCATGTGCTTCCATTGAATAAGTATTGGTCAGATTGTGACCATGTGATTCGTTGGGATCATGTTGAGCTAGAACCAGATTCTTCTTTGGTGCACAATCCGGTGTAGATTATGGATAGGAATGAGAAAGTCTTTTGTGGAAAAGTAATCATTTTGGATCATGTTTTGTGGAAGCATGATAATATTTAAGAGGAGACCTGGGAATGAGAGAATGAGATGTTAGAGCAATAGCTCGAGCTCTTTAGGAAAAGAGATGGTTCTCTATAATCCAAGGACAGAAAGCCCAATGATTGGGAGAATGTAGCACCCCCGGTTAGAAGTGTGTTGCCTTTTTATTTCTATATATGTTTTTAATGTGTTTGGTCTGTGTTTAGAAGAGGGTTGGAATGTTTGGAATGGTTTTGGAAGGTTTTAGAGTCCTTTTAGGGCTGCACGGTTTGAGCATGGTTAGGGGAAACAATGTGAGAATCCCTTGAAAATTTTGAAACACAAGGAAGTGTGGCCCCTCCCACTTTGCGAATGGTTTTTCTAACAGTGCGGGGAGGCCATTTTAGATACCTTCTAGGTAGTGGCATCCGCACAGTTAGTGCACGGTTAGTCAAACCGCGCAAGATAATCGTGTGGCCAATTATAGTTTAATTTTTTTTAAAACTGGAAAACTCGAGATTTACCTAAATCACTCAAAACGTTCTCCCTCTTGAGCCTCACTTAGAAAATTCAGTTATCTAGGGTTTTATGGGATCTACCACTCATTTTTTGTGTGATTTGGAGGGGTTTCAAAATGGTTTCAAGGTGGGTTTCCCCAGGTAAGTCTCTCATCTAGGATTCTTCTTCGTTTCTATCTAGATCTAAACCTCTCCCATTCTCGGGTTTCTAGATCTACATCGATTTTATGTAGATACAGGGTTTTATAGCATAATGTGAGGATTTTATGTCCTTTTGATGATAGGGAAGTGGATCTAGAGTTGTTTCGGCAGTGTGTTTGTCGGATTTGTGGTGTGGTTGCTTGTGGGTTGATTTCACTGGAACCCTAAATGTATGTTCATTATATTTTGACTCCACATGGTTAGAAATATTTATTTTGGTTGCAATTTTTTTTTTCTTGAAATTAATTTTTAATATAATGTTCGAATCTTGGTGGGAACCCATTGGATGAAGATTTACGGATTTTTGGGAGAAATGGGATATGGGTGAAAGAGGGGATTAGTTGTGTGATTTTAAAATGTTGATTTAAAAATTATTTTCTTGGTTTGGATTATGAAAATGGATTTTGAGAATGTTTTTCAATAAAAACATTGTTTAATGGGAATGGGATGGGGCAGGAAGAATGGTCAAAGGGTGTATTCAATAAATGGGTGATTTATTTAAGAGAATTATAATTTGAAGTAAATGGATGTGTTCATACTATGTGGCCTTGGTGATTTATGATTGTTGGTGATTAATTGTTTTGGAATGTGTTGATTATGTACATGTGGGTGGGAAGTCACCCTATAAAAGGTGGTGGATAGTGTATGGAAGAGCTGTCATTGTGTATAGTGGTCAAGAAGTACCACAAGTTGTAAATGTAGTGAACGAGTTTGATGGAAGTTCCACCGTTTTGGTTGCCTTGTTGTGTGTAGCTTTTCAAGATGGATTTTTTGGGATAATGTATGATGGTTCCATGGTTTATGACATAGTTTTGTATTTCCCTTGTTTGACATAGCTTAGTAAGGTTATGTTAGGCTTGTGAAAATAGTTTCAATATTTAATGTTGTATATATTATATTTTATATAAATGTTCAAATGGTTATTTATTAGTGTCATGTGTAGGGAAGTCATTTGGGGAAAACATACTGAGTATTAATACTCACCTTTTCATTGACACTTTGTTGCTTTTGGAAATGTTTTATTCCAGGACATGTGTAAGGGAGAAGCATCTCATTTTGCTAGGGGTTTGAAAAAATGCTTTGGTGATGTTGTGGTGCTTAGAGAATTGAGAATGGTGTGGATCTATGGTTGGGAAATAGTTATTTGGGGCCTTATGGTTTATTCTTATACTTTTTAATCTGATATTTGGTTTGGTTGAATTGGAATTTGTGAATTTTGATGTTTTAGATTGGTTGTCATTTAGTAATGTATTGGTCGGGTTTCTTCATTGATATGCATAATGTAGTTTTTTTATAATGACATGTCTAGTTTATTTGTTTTATTCTAAGGGAAAAATCATTCCCAAATTTTTCTTGAACCCTTGTAATTTATTTCTGGCCTTTGTCTCCTTGGTAACGTCACTTAAGTCCAAGTAGTATTCCTCTGCCCTCTCAAGCCAATGGGATAGGGTGGGATGTTACAAAAAATTTTATAATCCTATTAGTGTAAAGAATAAAATAATATATTATCATTATAGAATGATAAATATGACATTAATATAAAAATAATATTATTTATATCACATATAATAATTAAATTTTACCTAATCACCTTCCATGTGAACATTTTGTAGATGATGAATCACACCACTTCACGAGGTGGTTGTCCAACATACACACGTGCGATGATATCATATGTCCTACTGAATGGAAGGTAAAAATATATTTGATATAACGTTTAAATATGTATAAATATTTTATAAATATTATATATATACTTCATATCCATCTTCATACCAACCATGAATGGTGGTAATGGAAGAACAAATGATATTGGTTCACGAGGCGGTAGTCTGCCATACACATTAATGATGATTTTGTAACCCATTTGATAGAATGGGATATGGTTTTTGGACATTTCCTTATTATAAAAACATATCAGTATATATAATAGACCTATTTTATTATGTCGGAAAGATTTAATTAGAAATGAAGGAGTTGGAGGAAGAAATTAAAAATATGCTCGTTGAATAACCATGTCTATTCTTGAGGTATACTCTTTAGGTTTGCACAAAATCCGGATTAAGGTAGATTTCTGAAAAAACCAATGGTTAAAATACTAGGGGAGGGAATTTTAGAAAGTTATTTGGATAACTATTTGTGTAGTTAAATGGTTTTACAGGTGTTAATAAGGGAGGGGTGAGTTCTCTTTTGTAGTTGATGATGAGTGATATTTTTGTAAATGCCCAAATGTATTCACTATTAGTTGGTATATCATACCCCATGCAGCTCCAAAAATGAAAATTAAAGGTTTAATGGGATGATATAGTTGATATAGACCTCCAAAATGTAACTAATCACATGTTTTAAACATTTTCCTTTACATTTTTTGTTCCCTAATTTTACAATTTTGGTTTTTCGCCATAATATCACGTTTTCTAACCTAGGTAATTTTTTAATTAAGAATAAAATAAAATGATCGTTATTAGATAATTTGAACCAATAATAATAAATATATAATTTAGTATATCATATAAAAAATACATTTTGTGTTAAAAGATAATTTTAATAGAAGTGCATGTAACGCAGAAAAACATCATTCCAACCATAAGAACACTAATAATGTTTGTACTTCTAGGGATCAATATAATCACTATAGAAGGATAGTTGGTATATTAAAGGACCATATTTATTTTTTTAAAAACATAAAAGTCAATTTTAATAATATTTAATTTAATTTAACTTTATATCATTTAATAATATATCATATACTATAAAATAATATTAATGTCAGTTTGACTTTTTTGATTTAATTTCAATTTATAAATTTCAAGACAATTATGGGATTATAGTATATTTTTATAAAAACATTTTAACATGATATATTCAAATAAATATTAAAGGAATAAAATAGATCATTCAATTTTCTTAAATTTTAATATTTTTAGTATCATTTTATTTTTTTTATTTATTAACTAAATATTTATTGCATCGGATTTTTTGTATTCATCTTATGTAATTATTCCTTCTAAAAAAATTTAATATAAATTATTATAAAAAAAATTATTTATTTGTGATTCAGAATAAAATTAATAACCTATCCTATATTGTTTTTTCTCCATCCCAAAGCATTATAGATATTAAAAGCAGGGAAGGTTACTTTTTGGTATATTTCATTACCTAACTTATAATATGGGTCATATTCAATGGTGAGTGGAATTAAATTTCCATATTTTTTAAAAACTAATTTAAATGTTTGAAATAGACTCATAAACCAAAATTAACTTAATTTTTCAATTTACTTTCACTCTTATCTTTTTATTTTATCACCTAATAAATCTGTTTTTAACCTAACTATGGTAATGAATTTTATCTTTTTGTATTCATTTTGGCCAAATTATATTTGAGATTATTATAAATTATAAATAATTCTTATTAAAAATAGAGAATCCATTTTTCAAATTTATTTCCATAAGATGAAAATTTTAATTTAATATTAAATCGACGGACATGATGAAAAAGTAAATTTTTTAAGAGAAAAATGTTCAAAAGCTTACAATGATTTTATATCAATATTAACTGTGAAAAATATTTAAAATAAATGAAATTGGATAATTTGATTTACAATTTGAATAATATTAATTTTAAAAAATTTAAAATATTATTTAACTATATAAATAATTTAAATGAAAATGTAGTGTTTTATTTAAATTCATAATTTTTCACTATTCATACAAAAACTATGACTATTCTGAAGAAAAAGATCACCGTAAGAAATATTTGGTATTTAGATTTTAAAAATGATGCTTAATTTTTCAAATATATTTTCTAAGAGTTATAAAATCAAATTTCAAATTTCATTCACAATTGACAAGTAAACCATCTTTTAGAAAAATACATTTTTTCAGAAATCATTGCTTTATATTTTATATGATACTTATTTTATATAAAATAAATAAATATACATTATATTTTACTAGAAAACTGTAATTTTAAAAATTTAATTATTAAAATTGATATCCACCAATTTATCATCGTGGTTATAATGGTTATGTATATCGTTGGAAATTTAAACATTGTGTTTTTGTTGGATACAATATAAAATATGAAAAACATGGGATTGCGTATACCACATACTGTTAAATATATTAATCTTAATTTTAGTGAATATTATCATAATCTATCAGGGTGTTATATTATCTTCTATTATTAGTGTAGTGTATCCTCTACTCTATCAAATATAATTTTCTTCTTTTAAAAATAACATGTTATTACAAAGATTTCCATCATATTTGAGTTACTAAAAGATGATATTAGTAAATTTAAGATCCCTAAATCATTTTATGAGATGAATAATGTTATTAAAAAATAGATAAACTATTATATGAAAGTATTCACATGTTAAAGTGACTATATTATATATTGGTGATAATATTTAGACAGATTAGTGTTTAAAACATACCATACCTGTAGATTAAAATAGATGAATAATGTTGTAAGGAGGAATGAATACTCTACCACAATTAAGATGAGAAATAAAATTCCCCTAAAGGTTATACGTCATATTATTATAAAACCATGATTTAAAATATTATTCAAAAAATAAAAAACAATATATAATATTATGTTGGATGTTATGGAAAAAATAGTGATGAGTTTATATTTTTTCAAAAATATTAAACAACATGGAAGTCATTATATTTTTTATTTACAAATTTCCTTATATACCCAAGTAATTTTTTTGGTATTGGATAATGATGGATACAATCCATTTAGGACATTAATTACTAGTTATAAAATTTAAATGTTTTTTGATACCTTCTAATTTACCTTAATTAACGTGTATGTAATAAAATTTTTTAATATTTCAATTATTATTCTTGCTGAAACAAAAATCGATATAAGATGTCTATATATTCCTCAATCCTATCATATAATAATTAATAATGTTATGAGATTATTGTTTGGATACTTATAATGTATAAAATAAAAAAATTAAATGCATGATACTCTCTTATTTCCCATCATTGACAATAAATTACATTTTAATTTTTCATGTTAGATTACTCACATTGGCATGGTATGTTTGTGGAAAAAGTATTTAACAACTATGATATCTTTTTGTGGAGATATAGCTATAAATCAGGTGACTAATAGATGTTGGTTGTCTAGTAAGTATTCAAAAGGTATATTATAGGCTTTTTAATTTTTATATTTATCAGGTAAATTTGTTAAATACTACTGTTATTAGAATTTGGATTAAATTGCATTCTTTTTATTTTAGGGTGATCATTTAAATGAGAATCCATCACTTTAATATCTCCATTTCAATCTAAATCATTATTGACAAATTCATACTTCCATTCTTAGTAGGATAATCAAAACCCATATTATATTCTTTAAGGTAATCCCAGTTTAATTAATTTTATGTTACAATATTCTTTTATTGTTCAATATTAATGAAATTGAGGTCTTCTTATGTAAGAGGAAGGATTAAGCCTTCATTTTAGTGTTATTTTTTTCTAATTTTTTTGTTGTCTTCGTGCTTTTATTTTAATTTAAATGATTAATTATATTTAAAATGTCATTTTTTCTTGTGATTTTACATTATATATGTGCTTAATGACCTATAAAATGAGTTTAGTTAATTTTAAATGATTTTATATGAATTTTAATGTGTTAAAAATGTTTGGATAAATATTTTTAAGGGATAGAAATATAGGAGTATGTGTAGGAAATGTTTTATAAATAAGATAAATTATTAAATAATTCATCAATATGAGGTTATCATAATTTGTGGAATTAATACTGAATTTATGAGAGTTATTTTTTCGTACTGTGTTTCTGGGTGAGATTATTTTTATGAAACATCAATTCATAATATTATTTTTGAATTATAATTAATTAATTTAAATTAATGTTTTATATGATAGTTTTTTGCCTTTAGTATTTTTGTTTGAATTAATGTGTTTTCAAGACAAATTAGTTAAAGAGAGGGTAAAAATTATGTTAATGTGCTAGAGGATATACTAGTGTGTTTTAGTGAATTATTGAAAATGTTTTTCTTGATAAAAGTGATTTAATGCTATTATAAATTGAATTTTAATTTATATAAGAAATCAATAGAAGGATGATTATGTTGTTAATGGTGATTAAATATAAATTGTGTATTTAAATGATTAACATTTTGGATTTCATTTGAAATGATATTTCAATAATTTTTATACTATATATAATATTTTTGATAAGTAATTAAGTGTTTTTATGAGATATTATCAATTGAATGATTTATTTATTTATATTAACTAGGGTATTATTAATTTTTTTTACTTTAATGTTCTATTTGAGATATTTTATCATAAATCTTTTATTTTTAATTTTTATGAAGTAATCAACATACAAAGAGTATTGGATTAGTATTCAACATGGGAAGATGATATGTAGACCATGGATCTTAGGTAGAACTTATTAAAGGTCCATGGTGTTATTATATTTCTTATTTTTAACATAGGAATCACATGAGCCATGTTTTTGGCTTCGTTTTTCAATAGATGTTATATGCACTTCCACCAGTATTTGCTGAAGTAGGTATATTGTTACTTAGGTGATTTTTATTGCACATAATACATTAATTTTCATGTGGTAAATGATATTTTTAAATCATTTAATATATTTATTCCTTTTATATACATTTGTATTAAATTCCATGTAATATTTAGTGTTACTATGGTTTCTACTGATGAACTATTTATTTTCCCTTTTATGTACACACTTCATGTGTATATCTACCAAAATGATTGATATTAGATAGAAATATAATAAGACATAGTTGTTTTGAGATGATGTTAGAAGACATATTGGGCCTATTTTTTTATCGATTTATTATTTAATGGATTGTTTATTAAATATGACATTTCTTCTCATTTATGTTTTATTAATCATATTTTAGTACATGGTATTAATTTTCAAACTATTGGTTATATAATACATATGGTATTTTATAAGACGATAAATTTACTTTATAGAGTATGTTAACAATTGTTTCTGAATGTATTGGTATAGTATTATTTATTTACATTTACATTTTATTATATGATATTAGAGTTTAAATCACCCATCAAGTGAAATTTAAAAACCCTTATTTCTAGTTTCCATTCAGTATTAATTAACAAATAGACTCAAGGTCATGTTAATATTTACATTTATGGAATGATCATGTAAGGGATGGATGTTAAAAAATGTTATCAGTGTGGCTTTTTTATTGAGGGTTTGAAAATTTTGAAATTGAAAAATTGGTTATTAAGAGTTAAGAATTTTTTAGAAGATATTTTGGTAAATCGATTTTTACAAAACTGTATTATAAGACCATGTTAACTTGGATGTATGGGACTATATTTTGTTTATTAATAAATCACATTTTTTCACAATAATCATTCTAATTGAGTATGAGTAGAGGTATATTCAAGCATCATTTTAGAACATAAGAATCTGAACCCCATCTAAATTAGTGAAATTTTGATAGATTGGTGATTTGATTAAAGCTAAATGAATGAATTTTA
This sequence comes from Viscum album, assembly GCA_963277665.1. Classification (NCBI taxonomy): domain Eukaryota; kingdom Viridiplantae; phylum Streptophyta; class Magnoliopsida; order Santalales; family Viscaceae; genus Viscum; species Viscum album. The sequence continues at coordinate 426,876,644 of OY728123.1, read as the reverse complement.
AATAAAGTAACTAGGGTTTTCTTGAATAATTCATTATTTATAGAACAGTTTATAAAAATCTATGAGATAAAATTGATAATGTAATGTTAATAGTTGTATTTTACTAATTAATTATGATTAATTCTGATAAGTTATTCATGATGAATTTATATGATGATACTTTTGATGATGATAGATAATTGGCACATTTATTATTCTCATTGGAAAGTGGCAGTGTTCGAGTGGTCTGACAAGGGGAATATGGGGGTATGATGAGGATATTTCTTTGGTGTAAGAACGTTATATAATATTTTATAATAGGACTTGAGATTGTATACTTAATGTGATTGAGTAAAAGGAAGTATATCACCATAAGAGATAGAGAAATTGATTTACTTGGTTTACACAATTCATGAAAATCAATCTATTTCATTTAGAAGATATGTACGGCCTATGGAGTAGAGGACTGGATACATGGTATGGATAGTATATTATGAAAAAATGATGAACCATAAGGGAATATGGAAAAGATTTTTTTTGTGGGTATTATGTTTAAAATGACTCAAGATGGGGGGGAGGGTGTTAATTTATTCCCATTAAAAATAATATCTTATTTTAATTTCCCTATTAAAATATTTTTAATCCATCACCTCTTTTATAATTAGTTATGTAGTAGAAATGATTTAAAAAAATAAGAACATATGATTTTTTTCATAATGGTCCATGGCTAAAAAATATATCCTATTATAGTCTATGAATGTTTTATGTGATCATGGTGATTTTTAATAAAAACCTTTTTCTAGGGGTCAATTAACTGAGTGTTTGTAGATAGAACATAGTAAGATATTCCTTTTTATGGAAATTGTGATACTTTTTTTAATGATATCATCAACAATGTAAAATTATTTAAAATTTTTTCAAAAAAAAGATCAATTATATCACACTTAATCCACTACTGAATACATGTAGCTAGAACATAAGAACAAATTGATGAGATATAAATAATACAACTCCAGAACATAATTTGTGAGCATGGAATGATCCATACATGTAATGATCATCAATTAATACAATAACACACTAAAAAAATCAACAAACCAATTTTGTTTAAACCACCTCCATATTGTTCTGTAGTGGTTTCCAAAAACCACTGCTATAGTTGGCATCGACAGCTAACTCGCATCGGTTCATTCCATTTAGTGGTGGGATTTTAGAACCTTTATAGAAAATTTTTCTAGCATCTCTTTTCCATCCTAAAAATTATGAGTAAATAGAGGCAATTTAAAATGGTGTTATCCAATCACCATTTTTTGTAGGGAAAACCACTACAAAAACCAAAAAACAAACACTAAAAATATTTTTAACTTATATAGTTGTAGTTTAAAACACCTCTAAATGATAACTTTGAATATATAGGGGCAGTTTAAACCACCTCTATATATCACTCTTAAAAAATAAATCGATATAATCTTTATTCCTAGAATGAAAAAATGATATATGAAGAAATATAATTTAAAAAAAAATAATCAGAATAATAATATTCAAGGATAACATAAAAGAGGAGGACCAATATTCTATTAGAGAAGTGAATGAAATATTCCAAAACAAAGAGAAATAAAACCTTGCATATAATCTTAAGAATATCTATTTATATAATAATATTCAATTAGTATCAACACATAAGCAATTGGTCACGAAAATGGGGAAGGTGGTGCCACCGTATATTGACTAAACATGAGTAATATCTCCATATATTATCATGAATTTTAATGATTTGGGGATTGCTATTTTGGATCCCCCTCTATTAATCAGAGAAACAATTATTTTAAAAGGAATCATCCACACAACCACTTATATATAAATATAAAACTATTAATTGGAATAATCTCAATCACTACTATTTCTATCCACTATTCCATGCCCAGTTTCAGCATCCCTCTAAGGAAAGAATATGGAAATGATGAAAAACATTATCCACCACCATTGATATAAGAAATAAATTTAGTGTTCTTGTCTCAAGGAAACATAATGAGAAACTACCAATATACATAAAACATATGAACTTCTTCATTAGAATTTATATTGATGTATAATATAGACTACTATTATGGAAAAATCGCCAGTCACCATATGAAAGGAAAAATTAACTTACTTCATAATAACATGAATTGATTCCTCAACATAATATTATATTTAATTTAATTAAATAAAAACTCCAATACACAGTAATTATATTAACACTGGTCACATATCTTCTAGTAGTAAATCCTATAAATGTAATTTTTTTCTACAATGTATAACCTCAAATTAATAGAAAGAGTGAGTAAAATATTTCAATAATTAGTATAACTCTTTAGTAGATAATTTTAAGAAGTATGTTCCATTAGACACCCAAATATTTTATTAAAATATGGAGGAGGAATTACTCTCATTGGAGTATAAATGTTTATAGGTATGTGTAATGAAGAAATTGACCATACATCAAACCAAACTTAGTTAAAAATCATGTTTTGATAAAAAAAATATTTGAAAATGGAGTGATGTGTTCTATAGAGAGATAAATACAAGAGTCATCACATAATTTTTTGTTGACTAAAATAGTTAGATTTTGGGACTACTACGATCTATCCAATCCATTATTTCTTGTGGATTAGGTTCACCTCATAATCTAGGAATACTATTCTATTAGAATAATGTGGAATGATCCTCCTCTTGATTGTCTCATCCATGGTCATACAACCAACCGGAAACCCCTTAATAATATCATTAACTCTCCAAATTTTTCCTTAAAAGGCTATTAAATACAACCATCATCCCTAGGATTCACCCACTATGAAACCACTTCAGTGTGACCCAGACCAATATGGCCACATATACACTAGTAGTAACCAGAGCGTGCCTTCCCATGATAGCCACTAATAAGCTACGGTGTTGCAACTAGAACCAATATCACATAACATTTATGAGAGAATTTATCCTATAGAAAACTGATATAGGAATTTATATCCAATAAATTTAAATGTATATACATATTAGTAATATATTTGGACAAACAACTATTCAACATATAATAATTTATTGATACATCATCCAATAAATACAACTCAATATAGGAAACCACAAAGGGACTAAAAATATAAATAACACAACATCATGGGGTAAAAAATACTCTTGACAAATGAAGACACATCCACACTATAATAATTCTTAGATAATCCTCCCACATATTTCAAAACCAAACCATAAATTATCTATATGGAAACAACACATGTGAGTGTAATGATTCCTCATCTACAAAATAATCATGGGGAAAATCATATTGTAAACTTTAGAATAAAACATAGAAAATTAACCAAGAATATTGATTTTCAAGAAATATATGGAAAATATAGATATCCCTACTAGAAACAAAATCATGGTTTTTGAATCACCATATCAGTGTTAGCCTTTAATATGTTATGTTACACATAATCTTAAAATCAAATGTGAACACTAATCAATACCCATTAAATATAAAACCAATAAAAGTTTATGTACTAAATTATTTTCATGTTCTGTGATTGAATTGATCCCTAATACCCATAGAGGCAATATCACCAGGGGAAGATCCATTTGTCTTGTGATTTAATTCAATGAATTGATTCTGTAGAGAAATGACCTTTTCATCTTTCATCTTTATATGTAACCATGTTCCTGAATTGTTCATTACACTGAAATGAACTCCCTATGAGAAACTTGATGGAGGGAGTAACTACAACCAGGGAAGATCCATATACAAACCCGGATGGTAATCCGAAGTCCTATGATATTAATGATCCCAAACCCATCCCAGTCTCACAACTCAGATTCTCCTCCCCATGGAATTGACCAATAGGATCTTCCTAGGAGACTGAGAATGAATATTTGGGATTGGAATCCCATAGTTATTTTCTTTTTTACCTCAAAATAAAATATGATTCGTATTTGAAGTAATATATATTATCATAGTGAAATATAATAATAAGTTTTTACAATTAAAATTAAATTCATAAATAAATTATTTGGCAGGCTAATTAACATAACCTCGTCATATTTTTCAGGAACATCCTAAAAATTTACTTTTTGCAAGACTTGGTTCCCTAAATTCTTTGACTTCACTAAACTGATATAAATCAATAATTTAATATATAAAATAGATAATTTTATCTTATATATTTTTAAAATAATGAAAATGTCATTATAGTTAATCTGTATCTAGAAAACATATTTTACCCATTAATGTGTGGGTTGATTTGGCCAGCTTGAGATGATGACTTTTTCCTTAAAACATCTTGAAATTAACACTATGTAATTTAATAGTACTATATGTAATCTCATCAACTTATCATATAGATGTGTATTTATAAAAATATGTGTATATAATAATATATATTTTAATACCACATGATTAACTTGACGCTGGCTATCAAAAAAATTATATTTCTCTCAGGGTAACCCTTTGGATACCTTATCATAGAATACCTGAATGGTCAAAAGAATTGTGGAATTCATCCCATAATACATATTAAAAGTACTTCAATTTATTACTCAATGTTTTCAACTTCCAATTTTTTGTGATTAGATTTATACTGGTAAAGAGGGAACAAATTTGTAAAAACAGATTCATTTTTAAAATATTAGAATTTAATGAAATAATGAAATCCAATTACACCTTAATTTCTTTAAATTATCATCATATAGGGATCAAATACATTATTATTCAATGATTGAGGAACATGGAGCCAATCAGCCTAGTTAATGGGAAGGGTACTACATACAACTCCATCTAGACTAGAATCGGTTCAAATAATCCTACAATATCATTAGTGGGGACCCCATAATAGTCATATGAGACTAATATCTTCATTTAATTCAGATTACAGACATATGAAATGTACATATTTATCACAGTAGTAAATTATTTTCCCCATTTTAAGAAAAAATATTTAGTAGTATAAAAAATGTTCAATAAAATTATTCAAAATAATATTTTAACCTATAATACTCACCCTCAAATATCCTCATGATGAAATAGGAGTGGAAACTGATTCCATCATTACTGAACATGCTGAATTGGGCGGCACTTTTGCTGATGCTGATGGGATGGTGAAAGAGGGTGTTACAGACACTAACATAATGGAGGGTGTAAGAGATACTGATGGGGGGGGGGATGTAAGAACCCAAATGTTCTTTTCAGGTATGGGTTTTTATTTTCTAGTGTTATTGATATAAAGAGGTAAATCAAGATATTTAAGGAGTACATGTCGTGTAATTTGGAGTGAACACCGTGTACTTTATAGTACACGTCGTGTACTTTGGAGTACACACTGTACACCTAGTTGCCACAGGTGACTGTGTGTTGGTCGTGTAACGACCATGTACATGGCTATGTGGGGTGACCTAGAGATGACCTAATGTGGAGGCTGGTTAGGTAAGTACACACCATATAATTTTTTATGAAACGCCATGTACATTTATTTTTAAATGTTATATCGTACTAGGGTCATGTCTAATTTGAAGAACACCCTTCTTTTAGGTTCATCTCATCTAGGAGGGACCGATGCCAATGAATCTTCTCTGAGCCTTAGACATGGTGTCCATTACTCGAATCGATCTCCGTCGGTTGCATAGGAATCGCATCGGTGTGTTCTTACTTATTCGAGAGCATCATCTCTTAATTTCTCCTCTCTTGTGAGGTGTCATTGGATGAATGTTTTGGATGTTTTTGTAATCTACCGCATTCAAGATCAATGTAGGGGAAATGATGGAGTATATTGATCGTACAACGCTGAGGTACGTGGTTTTTCCCTTTTCATAGTTAGTCTATAAATATTATTTGAAAAAGTTCCCAATACCCTAGAGCGGTGTGTTGCGTGTTTAGGGATTTTAGCCCAATTAATTCCCGATATACCTGGTGTGCCTAAGTAGTCGTTGTTTTATTTTGAATAGGGTTATTTTCCATACTATGGATGTGTTTCCCCATTTTTGTTTTGATTGATCATTTGATATAGCTTTTATGGTTAAGATTCTTGTTTACCAATCCAAGTGTTGTTATGATGGATTGATTTATTTGATGATGTTATTTGTTTGTAGTTTTTTAGACAAGTAGTTCTGGGAATCTATTAGACAAGTAGTTCTTGAGGTTTATTTTGGATGTTAACATCTTTGTGCCCAATTTCATTACACAGGGATGTGGGAACCTGGTGTAGTGAGACTATAAGGGGAATTGATGTTGTGTGCTTCCCCAGAGAGTTTATTATTTCATTATCACACTGCGAGACCATAAAGGGTATTGATGTTGAGACCTCCCTCAGAGTGTCTATAGATACCGTTACGATACCACATGGGGAATTGACATTGAGTTCTTCCTCACAGTGTCTGTAGTTTATCCTTAAATTATTATAGGGGGATTTTGGGTGAGTTCATACATAGAGTGTCTTTGTTTTCTTGAGACCAAAGGGTTTAGACTATGGGAGCTACCCAGGAGGTCTTTATATAATTGTATAAGTTGATTAAAAGGGTTTAGGTTAAGAGAACATACCCAGAGGGTTACTTGAGATGGATTGGTTGAACCAGAGGGATTTATTTAATGCTATTATATACATGTAATTGATTAGGAATGTAGTTCTTGATATATATTACCCATGTAGTTCATAATGTCTACATTGGCTGTTGATCATCGTTGTGCATGATTTCCTTACACAAGGCTATGGGAACCTAGTGTAGTGAGACCAAAGGGGGAATTGATGTTGATGGATTCCCCAGAGTGTCTATTATTTCTTTATCACACTTCAAGACAATAGGGGGGATTGACGTTGAGTTCTCCCTCAGAGTGTCTATAGTTAACGTTACGATACCACAAGGGGAATTGACATTGAGTGTTTCCTCAGAGAGTCCACCGTTTATCATTAAAAGAATATAAAAGGAATTGACAATCATTGATACCTCAATGAGACTTTTTTTTGCATGAGACCAAAGGGGTTTGACCGTGTCAGATAACCAGGAGGTCGTTATATCCTTGTATAAGTTGAACCAAAGGGGTAAGTCTGTGAGAACTTATCCAGAGGGTTACTTGAGATTGATTGGTTTAAACAGAGGGGATAGACTGTGAGAACATTACAGAGGGTTGTTTTTTTCATTTTTTTGAATAATTGACAAATGAAAATGAATGCCTTTGAAACTGAACGATTGATTACTTTTGAGTAATTCATTTTTTACTGATTCATTTTGCTTATTTCCTACCATATATATTCACTAAATGTTATGCATAGATCCTTGGGAGGTTGCCTACTGGGATTCGTCTCACACCCTATTTGAGTTATGATTTTGTTCCAAAATATATTATCTTTATGCCAGTATAGATAAGGGGAAGAAACCTTCTACTTTAGGTACTTGATTATTGTAGAGAAGGAGAGCATGTGAGCGAGCTGAGGCAATAGATGATCTATGAGTTTATTTTTTTTCTTTTTTACATTGGTTTCGTATTTTATTACATCATTAAAACTTGTTTGGTTTCTTTCCTAAACATGTATCATGAATAATTTATATATGTGTTCCAGTTTTTTATTACTTTCAGTCCGCCACTGTTTACTTACTGCATGTTATTTCTACTTCCGATATTGTATATCTATTTTTTCCACTACATTTCTCTGCCAATGAGGGAATAGCTTCCACACTATCACACCCAAGACCGTCACTGCTAGTTAGCAGCCTCTAGCCTTTGGGGAAATGTGCTTGAGGCCATGTGACCAACCGGGTATGGGGCACCACTGGGTGGCACCCAGAACTGGGACGTTACAAAGTGGTATCAATGTAATTATTTTCTTCTTGACAGAGTGTTTGGAGCCTATATCCAGGGATAGGAAGGTATATGTACTTGTTAAAAATCTTTTCCCAGGAGTAGCTGACCTGTGTATACGGAAAAGCCAATTTACCACATATATTTTAATTTTTCTACTTTTTCAATTATTATAGTTGATTTGATTTCACCGTTGGGTGGTTCATATGTTTTATGAAATTATTGTAGTCATTATTGAGGTTCTATTTCTATTGAAACCCAATGAGATGAGGGTATTCCATCCCATTCCTCATATATTCACTTGCTACAGATCACATGACTTGCATTCTTGACATGCCATTTTGGGTGCATTACTGATTGCATGTTGTTGTGATAAATGTTGTGATAGATATGCATTCTTTTTTGATAGATGCCTTGATAAAATACAAACTGTTTGATATCGTATTTCTAATGTTGATATTTTTGTTTGATTTAGTGCCAAACCTTGGTTCTTGAGGTGTTATGCGACCTCATGGATCCGAATTTGGTGGATCATTGCACTATTATTCTTTTTTATGACAAGTATAAGACACCAAACATTGATTTGTGTGGAGTATGGGCCATCACAGATTGGAATTTGGATCTTTAAGGTTCGTTTTGGTGTTTTTCTCGGTTCTAGAGTAGTTTATGAGCCTTACTGTCTGGAAAAACCCAGAATACATGGTGTGTAATGATAAACAAAATGCTATGTATCCTTATGTTCAGGAAGTAACTGTTTTTATTAAGTACATTCCATGTACTATACTTACACGTCGTGTAGTCTCTAACCATGTCAATGGCTGTGTGGGTGGAGTCATGAGGTTGGGAAATCATTGGTTGAACATGTTGGGTACTAGACATACATGCCATGTGGATAGACAATGTGTTCAACCGTGTGACCAAAATGGGTGTAATATGGGTAGTTAATACACGTCGTGTCTACATTAAACACACCGTGTAGAGTCAGTCGTGTAACTGACCGTGTGACTAATAACACAAATCGGTGAAGTTCATTCTAGTACAAGTCATTTCTAGCACAAATATGCCATGTAGTCTTGTTTTATGAGAATCATGTGTGTTAGTCATGTAGGAGATCTCAAGCCGAGGAAGAGGATTAAATTACACGCTGTTTGTTAGAACAACATGCGATGTATATGAGGTGTTACACAACTAGGGTTGGCTAGAGTAAACACCCTTGTGAAGGCTTAAAGGAACACGCCGTGTTGGGATCATACACACTGTGTATCCATGTTTTGAAGAACATAAATGCTTTTTCTCTCTTGTTCCATTCTTTCACATCTATGTTTCAACCCTTTATAATCTTGAACTAAGGTGTGTGTTTTGACCTTGCAGATTCATTCCACCGAGATGTCTTCCAGTTGTATTCTAGTTATAGTGCAATGACCAGACACTAGACATGGAAAATCCAGATCTAATAGCATCTCATCTAGTTGTTCCCATCTTGGTACCTGCCGTTATCCCAGATATAGGTGTCGATGCATAGTTTTGAGAGGGATTTATGAAATAATGTATAATTTTTGAGGAGAAATGCCTACTACCTAGTCTCTGGAAGATTTGAAGTGGGTTTTTTAGTAGCAGAATACTCTCATATTCTCAAGGGATAGAGGAACATAGGCTACTGATTATTGGTTAGAATCCATGATATCTATCTTCGTGCATCTGGAGGTACCCCCATAGTGGAGGGTGAGGCTCCCACGTACATGCTACGGGATTATTCCTTGAGATGGTGGGATTTTATTTCACAGGAAGGATGCCAACATGATATTTCCTAGAATGAGTTTTAGTGTACCTTGTACTATTAATTATACCTTTAGACGTTGAGGTCCGATCGAGCCTGAGAGTTCAAGAGTCTGGAGCAGGGTACTCTTTTAGTTGTGGAGTATTCTTCATGCTTCACAGAGCTACATCGCTTCACACCCATTCCAGGATGTGATGAGTTATTCCTAGCGAGGAAGTTTGAGGATGGTCTCAGGCATGACATCTGATCTTAGGTGAACATATTCAGGCTGAAAACTATATCTTCTATATTCAACCACACACTGATCACATAGAACATCCTGAGGGAATCTGGATCTGTGGTCCAGGGATGTTCGTCATCCAGAGTTAGTGCTTTTCCTGCTGATAGTAGGAAGTGTTTTAGAGAGTCTACATGTGGAGATCTGAGTAGGCAAGAGACACCTTCAGGTAGCCAGGTCATATACTCCCAGTTTGGGAAGGGTAGACATAAGAGGTCACATTTACCGAGAGACCCAGTCGAGTTCCAATATTTTGGCATGATGGTCCATCTTTAGTGGTTCTATCAGTTTTTATCACCAGCAGCTAGTGACATGGGTTCTTAAATGACTTCACATTCTGGAGCAACACCACCATTTTTTTATCAGTCTGGGAACTGAAGTTCTTCTGTACATTCAAACCTAGGTTGAGGTCATGGTCGTGGTAGCTGGTAGGCAGGCTTACAATGAAAAAAGGGTGGATCAGCTCATGGTGGTCTGGTAGGGTCACAGGGTTATGGTGTGGGCCAAAAATTTGTATTGGAGCAGACTGTAGGACCCTGGGACACCTTGAGAAGGGAGTGGTGAATTAGGGTGTCAAATTTTTCATTTAAAAACAAGGATCTTTTTCCCACATTGGTAGGAACAAATTAAACCTGTATGATGGATATGATCAGTAATGAATCGTTCACATGCAAAGAGATGTCACATCAATTTTTACTTGGTTCACCCCTAAGGGATACTTCCAAGGAGCATACGACGAAAAGTTTTCAGTTGTACCAAATTCTACTATTCTTCACTAGTTGTGGATTAAAAAGGTTTGGGAATAGTCACTATGTCCCCGGCTCACTGCCTTCACAACTATTCAGGGATAGCCAACTGCGTCCCTCGAGGAACTCCTGTTGACTCCCCCTATCTCACTGCCTTTGGTGAAGCCACAATCAGTTTATAGACATGAAGGTCTCTTTAATATATTTTCATTGAAGTCTTTTTCTCTGCATAGCATGAGACTCTACTTGCATCGAAGTCTGGAAATGATGCAATTGTATGCACTGAACCACTGAACCGGATAACCAGAACACGTAAACAAGTTTCACTGACAATTGTGAACAACCCCTACCCTTTTCACGCAAGACCTTACTATCGTTCTCAAAATTTCATTTTTCGCATGGAAAAATATTTCACGCAAAAATACCCTTTTTCACGCAGCTGAGCCTTTTACGCGCCACCCCAATTTTTACTTGCAACTCTTCCTTTTTCACGCATCCCAGAATTTTTCACGGAAACCTGACTATTTTGCACTAGCCCCTTTATGTGATTCTTTTACGAGCATCAGACCTCAAACTTTTTTAAGTCTTCAACCGTACGGAATGAGGGGGCTCACCTCTTATTTATAGGCATCTGAGACCTCCGCATGTAAAACCCCCTATGGCGTAATAAAATTCTAATCTAGCGTGTAATATTTCACGCCAGTATCATTTTCGCGCACATCTCCATATTTTTCAGGCAGCCCATTCCTTTTCCATTTTTCGATGTTCTAATTCCGAAGCACTATTTGCACGAAAAACCTCGATCCACTATTTCACACACCACACTGTTTTTCACATCCAGCTCTAGTATTTCACGCACAACCCTTATGTTTTGTGCACCACTTTCTCTTTACGTGCACCTACTTTTAACAACAATCCATGTCTTCATTTTCCAATTTTGTGGCCTAAACATTTGGCAAACACTAGGAAACGGCGCCACCTTCAATATTGTTGTCTACTTGAACTGTATGATCACTTTTCTGGCAAAATTTCTAAACATCCACTGAGGATTGGCAACAAAAACAAACCATACTCCAATTCATGCATAGAATTTAGATGGATCCAAGAATATCCCCCTTTGGGATTGTTGGAAATCACCAAATAAATTCAATACATCACCATCCACATGCAAACCAAAAATGAAATAATCAACTCGGCCAAAACTCTAAGTCTACGGGAGCAATGCTCGGTGTAGAAGAAAAGATATGAAGCTAGAATTGGGATCTCATGGTTTTGAATTCTCAATGACGCCCAAGTAATTTTCTGACAGTGTCACCAAAGCATTACATGCCCAATGAATTCATTCTTATCCTATCACCGATACTGAATACTCATCGTGTCACAAAATAATTACATGTCAATGACATGCCTGAATTTATTCTTTTCTCCCCCATTGGAAATAAACCCAATGACCGGTAATTGTTCATTGTTCAGCTCAAAACTCACCCCCTGGATAGTATCTCCCCCACAAACCAACATCACAGCCATAAACAGATAAAATGATGTTAATAACTGGGGAGAGGGGTATTTCTTAACCTCCTTATACACTAGGAGGTGGCTGAACACCGAGGTTCAACTGATGCTTCTCAAAACACATCCATTGAAAGTGGCTTGGTCAGGATATCCGCCACATGCTCATCCATTCCCACACAATCCATTCTAATCACGCCTTGCTCAAAATTCTCTTTGATAAAGTGATACCTTATTTCAATATGTTTTCTACGAGAATGCTGAAAAATATTCTTCGTAAGGTCAATTGCACTCTTGTTATCACAGTAAATCGCCATTGGTTTTTTAATCTCATCAACAATATCTGTCAATCGTGGTTTCATCCATAGCATTTGAGTGCATGAATTTTTAGCGGATATATACTCAACTTCACCAGTACTAAGAGAAGTACATTCTTGTTTCTTGCTCAACCATCCAACACATTTATTCCCAATATAGAATTATCTGCCACTAGTGGAATTTTTGTCCACTACATTGCCAGCCCAGTCAACATCAGAAAGTTCATATAGTTCGATGTCACTTCCTACATCAATGTATAAGCCAAAATTGTGAGTACCTTTAATATACCTCATGATTCTTTTCACTTATACCATATGTTCCTCCTTTGGATTATTCTGAAAGTGGTCCACTAGACATGTTGCAAAGACAATATTTGGTCATGTCACTATCAGATACAGTAGGCTCCCAATTATCCTCTTGTACAAGGTGGGGTCTACAGATGTCACATCCTCATGATTTCCATGATTGGTCCCAATTACAATCAGAGTTGACATTGGTTTGGCGTCTTACATATTAAACTTCTTCAGCATCTCTCTTACATAAGTTTCCTGAGAAATGAAAGTGTAATCCTTATCTTGAATCACTTGTAGCCCCAAGAAATATGTGATCTCCCAAATCATAGACTTTTCAAATTCTGATTTCATGTGATTAGAAAATTTATCCACTGAATTCTGCCTACTACCACCAAATATAATATCATCGACATAGACTTGAACCATGAACTGATATTTTGGAGAATTCTTGACATATAGATTTTGATCTACTCCCCCTCTTTTGAATTCTAGCTTCTTGATATAAGAGTCAATCTGGGAATACCATGCTCGTGGAGCCTGTTTTAACCCATATAGAGACTTCTTTTGTTTGTAAACCTTTGTTTCATCAGTAGCCAAAATAAGACACACTGGTAGTTCAATGTAGACTTCTTCTTCGAGTAAAACATTCAAGAATGCTGTCTTGACATCCATTTGTTATACTTTATATCCCCTTTGGAGTTCCATGGCAAGGAAAATCCTAATTGACTCCAGTCTAGCCACTGGTGCAAAGGTTTCGTCAATATCAACACCTTCAATTTGGGGGTATCCTTTACATACCAGTCATGCCTTGATTCTAATAACACTTCCATTCTCATCAAACTTGTTCTTAAAGATCCATTTTGTATCGATCACATTGTGACCATAAGGTCACTAAACAAGATCCCGTGTCTAATTCTTGTCAATCTGATCTAACTCATCATTCATGGCATTCACCCAAGATTCAACCTTTGCTGCTTCTTCAAATGATGATCGCTCTACAACTAACATAAATGCAGATTGTGTGTTATTCCTCATCCCCCTTGTTTGTGTGGTTGCACTCCTATCCCCAATTATGTTATATGGATCAATATCAGCTTTTCGATTCCTTATGTGTGGTTCAGTCACATTCTCTCCGACCAAGATTTCCTCTTCAGATTATTCTTCTGAGTCAACATCATGATGTGACCCCTGAGTGTTTTATACACCTTCCTCTATTTCTTTAATTGTATTTACTCCATGTTCACATTCATCCTCATCTTATATCTCATCAGCATAGGAAATATTTGAAGCATTTGGGGATTTTCCTTCATTGATCTTAACATAATTGCTTTCCAAAATCCTCCCCAAGCTTTTATGGAAACAATTTTAGGATTTTCTGTTCATCAGATACCCAGGAAAAATTCCTTCATCATCATTTTCACCAAACATCCGTTGATTTCTTTATTTATTTCGGATTTAACATTTGCTTCTGAAAACATGAAAGTATTTCAACGAAGGCTTCCTTCCATTACACAAATCAGATGGTGTCTTCGTTTCTCCCATAAAAATCCCTGTTCAATTCTGAATGTGAACTGCTGCTTCAACATCTTCTTTCCAGTAATGGCAAGAGATAAAACTCTCAATCAGCATAGTCCTGGCCATATTGTTGACCTGTCGATTCTTGCGCTCAACAACTCCATTTTTCTATGGAGTTCTCGCAGCATCTACCTCATGCTATATTCAATGTTTTTCTAGGTAATTTTCAAAAAAATTGGACCTGTATTTCCCTCCATTGTTAGATCGCATTACTTTTATTTTTCGTCTAATATCATTCTCGACAATTTGGAGATACGTTTTCATGCAATCAAGTACTCGTCACTTCTTTTGAATAACCATTACACAAGAAATTCTAGTATAATCATCAATGAAAAGGATGATGTACCTCTCTTCATGAGTTACATCCACATTTATCGGGCCACATACGTCTATATGGATGAGATCAAGAAGTTGTGATTCCGTTTTCCTCTTTGGTCAATATGAATTATAAACTAGCTTCCCCCGTATGCAAGTGTCACAAGTCTTTTCCCTTTCACGTTTTAGAATGGGGATATCCACGAAAATATTCAGCTTAGATATCTTTTCCATGTCTTTTTGGTTAATGTGCCTGACCCTTCGAAGCCAATGGTTGTTTTCTTCTTCAATCAACAAATAGAAAGGGTTTACTTTGCTGTCAACCTGATATAAGTTTCCATCTATTCTAAAACCTTTCATAAGAGAATTCCCATTTTTCCCCTTATAGTGAATCCATTTTGATTGAAAGTTATAATGAGCCCTATGTCATAGAGTTGACTCACACTAATGAGATTTTGGCATAGACCATCCACATAAAGAACTTCAGTCTTCTTTAGCTCTCCTTTGGAGAGAGCAGTATTCCCACTGCCTTTAATCTTCAAAGCACCATCATTTCCAAACCTCACTGTTCCATTAAGATTCTTTTTAATTTTCTTTAAAAGTTCCTAATTTCCTATCATATGTGGAGAGCATCCACTATAAAGAATCCAGGTGCAGTTTCTCTTTGTATCTTTAAAGGCTACTTCTGCAAGATTGGATTTCTTGATCTTCTTCTTTTATTTCCAAGAGATATTGGATTGAGTATAAGATACTGATGGACCTCTAATTATTTCATCCACATAATCAGATTCTTCATACCCATAATCTTATTCTAGAGGAGAAAACCTATTTGTGAGATCAACACCATCAGGAGTGTTAATATTGACTCGTCTCTGAGCGTTGTATGAATCTCTCCGATTGAATATTTGTCTGCAATACATCAGTTTATGGCCAAAGTTAGAACAATGAAAAAATTATCCATAGAAACTATTTCTTCTATAAGATGAAGGATATGAAGTTAGTCTCCTTTGTTGACATCCCAGTTCTTCCCCATTCAAGTCTCTCCTCGCCTCTTTGCAATATTACATGGTATGGCCCAGATAGCCACAGAACTGACACTTCATGAGAAGAAATGTCTTCTAACTTGAATTTCTCCTCATGCCTTTTTCCCTGGGAGAATAGTTGAACAAATTTTCATTTCTGAATGTATGAGGATAATTTTCAGTTATTATTTCAGTTTGGATTGAGGATTTATTTTTTAGAACATCAGGTAATGTTTCAACATGTCCAACTTTCATCATGTATTTATTATGGATCTCATTACTTCCAAAAGTTGATGTCTCAGCTTCACATCCAATTACACACTTTCCCATGCAAGAGGGTCTTTGAGCACTCAATATTTTTCCAGACCTATTGAACCAAAACTAGATCTTGCTAGTAATTATACATCTGAGAATCTTCCAAAATGAATATTCTTCTTACCCACATATGTGGTTGAAAGACATTCAATTTTACTCCTAAGAGTAACAACTTCTTCTTCATGATCCTCAACAGTCTTGGAATTCTCTTCCAGTATGAATGAAAGGTAATTTATGACCTTTTCCTGTTCTTCAATTCTATGCTTTTGTTCCACAACACCATCTGTGCTTTCAAGGATTAAAGACTGAACTGTCACTAGTTATTCTAGTCATTCAATTTCTACTTCAAGTTCATCAACATATTCTAATGATTCTTCCACAATTTCCTTCCACTTATTGCATCTCTTACATATATTCTCAAGCATGGAAAAGGAATCCTTAATTTGAGTCTTTTGATCACCATTAGGAGTAATCTTGTTATCTCTTCCTTTAATGATCGTGGGTTCTAACATTTCAATGGAAGCTATCATGGATGCATGGTCTCCTATTTCAAATTTTGGTTCTTCTTCTTCACAAAATTCATTATCAACATCTTCCTCTTCACATACAAAAATCTTCCTCTGTATTTTCATTCCAGATTTGAAGTCTGCCTTTTTTAAAAACCTTTTTCCTGGCTTCTCGATGTCTTCTACTTCACTCTCATCATCATCAAACTTTCTTTGTCACTGAGAGGCAATGTGCCCAACTCTTCCACCACGAAAACATACCATAGGTAGATTACCTTTTAAATTTACCATTTCCCTTTATTCAGATTCTTGGTGATGAGATAAAGAATTTCATTTTCCCCATCATCTTCACCACCACTAGATTATGAAATTTTCATTTTTTTCATGGCTTTGAATTCCATTTCATAACTTACACGAGTCATGGAATCTTTGGGTTTAACTATCATCTCATGTGCCACTGGACTACTTAACAGATCATCCAGAGACAGCTTAGATAGATCTATTTCTTCAAGGGCTGACACCTTTTCATTTTAGATAAGAGGAAGTCTTCTAAATATTTTCTTTATGATATCAATTTCCTTGATTTCCTCTCCAAGACCTCAAATTTATCCCACTACATCAGTAATTCGATTGAAGAATGAATCTGGATTCTCATTAGGATGTATCTTTAGATCGTCCAACTTGTTGTGTATGACTTGAAGTTTCACCTCCTTCACTTTGATGTCTCCTTCATAAATGTTTTCATGTTTATCCCATATAGACTTTGCTGAGGTGCAACTCCTCACCTTTATATAGATCTGATCTGAAAGAGCAGCAATGATAGCATTCTGAGCTTTAGCATCTGCTTTAAGAACATTCCTGTCTGTATCAGTCATAGCTAGACCAGTTGGATCAGTAACTTGAATTTGTTGCACAGTAGCAAAAAGGAAATCCATTCCAAGGGATCATAAATGAGATTTCATTCTGCTCTTCCAAATCTGAAAATTACTTCCATTGAAGAGAGGTATTCACCTAGCATTGACTTCATTCTCCATAACGACAATGGACAGATCTAACGCCATCAACCTCTCTCTGATACCACTTTTAGGACCTCGGGACACCCTGAGAGGGGAGGGGCGAATCAGGGTGTCAACTTTTTCTTTTAAAAACAAGGATCTTGTTCCCACGTTGGTAGGAACTAGTTAAACCTTCATGATGGATATGATCAGAAATGAAACATTCACATGCAAAGAGATGAAACAACAATTTTTACTTGGTTCACCGCTAAGGGCTACGTCCAAGGAGCATACGTCGACAGGTTTTCGGTTGTACCAAATTCCACTATTCTTCACTAGCTGTGGATTACAAAGGTTCAGGAATAGTCACTCTGTCCCAGGCTCACTGCCTTCACAACTATTCAAGGAAATCCCACTGCGTCCCTCGGGTCACTCTTGTTGACTCCCCCTAGCTCACTTCTTTTGGCGAAGTCACAATCTGTTTATAGACGTGAAGGTCTATTCAATATATTTTTATTGTAGTCTTAGTCTCTTCTTAGCATGAGACTCTACTTGCATCAATGTCCAAAAATGATGCACTTGTACGCACTGAGCCATTGAATCGAATAACTAGAACGCCTACAAAAGTTTCACTGAAAATTATGCGCAACACATACCCTTTGCGCGCAAGACCTTACTATTGCACGCAAAATTTTCTTTCTCGCGTAGAAAAAAATTTCGCGCAAATACACCATTTTTCACGCAACTGTGTCTTTTACGCACCGCCCCAATTATTACGTGCAACTCTTAATTTTTCGCGCATCCCAGAATTTTTCACACAAACTAGACTATTTTGTGCAAGCCCCTTTACGTGATCCTTTTACGTGCATCAGACCTCAGACCTTCTCTAAGTCTTCAACCATATGGAATGAGGGGGTTCACCTCCTATTAATAGGCCTCTGAGACCCCAATGCGTAAAACCCCCTGTGGCGCAAAAAACATCTCATCTGGCATGTTATCTTTCGCGCCGGTATCATTCTTCACGCACATGTCTATATTTTTTGCGCAACACATTCCTTTTACATTTTTGATGATCGGATTCCAAAACACTATTTGCGCGAAAAACCTCAATCCACTATTTCACGCACCATTCTGTTTTTTGCGCCCAACTCAAGTATTTCATGCACAACCTCTATGTTTCGTGAACCACTATCAATACTGTTCTCTGCTCGAACTGTATGATCACTTTTCTGGCACACTTTCGGAACTTCCACTGAGGATTAAAAACAAACACAAACCATACTCCAATTCATACATAAAATATACATGGTTCCAACATAGAACATACATGAGAAGGATACCATGACTTCTAAAGTTTGAGGTATGATCCTAGTTGTCTCAGTTTTAGCTTCGTCTTTTTTTGATATAGGGGCATCCCATAGTTTCATATCTGTTGCTGTTGTGGAACTCCATGGGCTCTGTTTCTTTTATTATGCTGATGTTATGATGTTGGACACTCTGTTGGGGACAATAATGGCTAGTGTACGTCAGTGCAAGGAGTTACCTCTTGAGGTTGGTGGGTGTCACTTCATATGGGACCTCTATATCCTAGGGATGATAGGATATGTCTTCATTCACTAGATGGAATGGTTAGTTCCATTCCAGGAAGTTTTCATCTATTATCCCTATAGGGTGGGTTTCACATAACTAGAGGGCAGTTTGTTCTTACATAAGGGAGAATAGGATTTTGAGGAAAGCATAGCAGGGCCCGAGCATCATGGGTTGGGAGGAGTTACAGCCCAGATTGCTAGTATATATATGGATGACCAGGGGACATCACAATTGTACATTCCACCAATGGTCGATCATTTTTTGGATGTCTTTCTAGAGGAAATTTCAGGTTTTCCATCAGATAAAGAGGTGAAATTTTATATTAATATTGTTCTTGGGGTGGTAGCGGTGTCCATTCCTCCTTATAGGATAGATACAATAGAGTTACATGAGATCGAGAGGCAGTTGGAGGTGTTAAAGGAAAAGGGTTTCATCCGACCTAGTAATTCTCCTTAGGGTTCATATGTCCTATTTGCAAAGAAATTGGATGGTACCCTCTGACATTTTTTGGATTATCGGAAGCTGAACTAGTAGACGATTAAGAACTGATATCCCTTACCAAGGATTAATGATCTCTTTGATCAGATTTGAGGATCCTGGGTGTTCTTGACAATCGACTTGAGATCCAGTCAGTTGTGCATTAGACCATTAGATATACCTCTTACAGCATTTTGGAGATGGTATGGTCTATATGAGTATGTGGTTATTCCATTCAGACTCACGGACATGCCTGTAGTCTTCCTACCACTGATGAAATGGGTGTTCCATCCATACTTTGATGCCTTTATGGTATTCTTCGTGGATGATATCTGGGTGTACTCTCACACACTAAATGACCATGAAACACATCTTGAGATCTTTTTGAGTACATTGAGAGAGCATCATTTATATGGTAATCTCTCAAAATGACAATTTTGGATTAACCAAATTCCCTTCTTGGGTCATGAAATCTCAGAGATAGAAGTGTAAGTAGACCCAAAGAAAGTGAGATCAGTAGTTTCCTTGGAACAACTGAAGAACATATTGGAGGTATGGAGTTCTCTATGGCTGGCTAGATACTACAGATGATTCATACATGAATATTCATTCTTTGCAGCACCACTGACGGGCCTGACTAAGAATGGTGCGAAGAACTTTTGGTTAGATTCTTGTGAGTCAGCCTTTGAGGAGATGAATGGGAGGATTAATTCAGCCCTAATAATAGTTTTTTCAGAGCTATAAAAGATTTATATTGTTTATTGTGATGCATCATGTGTCTGTATGGGAGAAGTGCTTATAAAGAGGGTGGATTTATTGTGTATGGGTCTCAGAAATTGAGGCCATATGAGAGGAATTACCTGACACATGATCTGGAGTTACCAGCGGTTATTCATGCTTTATTCTGTTGGAGAAATTATCTGTTGGGAGAGAATTTTGGGGTTTTCACTGACAAAAAAAGTCACAAGTATATTTTCACTCAGCATGATCAGAATTTGTGACATTGAAGGTGGGTTGAGTACCTTCAATATTTTCACATTATTCTGGCCTACACGCCAGGTAAGGGAAACATAGTGGCTGATGCATTGACCAGGAGGACTCATATATAGGGAGTTTAAGAGGTCAATAGTGAGTGGAATCTTATGGACAGGTTCTCTGAGATGCATTTGTAGGTGCATGACATACATGGAAAGAGGTTTCTTTCTTCTATAGTTGTTACCTCTACTCCTCATGAGAGATTATGAATAAGGCTGTTATTAGATGGTGAAGGCCTTGTCCTATGGGAGAGTGTGTCCGGAGGGAACCCTATTCATGGATGTGTAGTAGGTTAGGATGAGATCTTAAATTTTCATTGGTGCGTATGGGTGTTAGAAGATCTAAGAGAGGAGTTGATGTGGAACATTAATTCCTCATTTTGGGCAGTTCGTCCTAGTGTCACCAATATGTATTGAGATCTGCGCTGTTAGTATTGGTGGACAGGTATGAAGAGTGATTTTTCTGGTTTTGTCATGATGTGTTCAACCTGTCAGTAGGAGAAGGCAGATTGGTAGTGACTAGCAGCGATTTTACTGTAGTTACCCATTCCTGAGTGGAAGGGGAATGATGTCACGATGGACTTCATGATAGGTTTACTAAGGTCACCTCAAGGGAGTGAGGTAGTTTTGATTTTCCTTGATAGACTCATGAAGGTTTACAACTTCTTTCCGATCATGGAGACCTTTAGTGTTGATGAGATGGGAAGGATGTAAATTCGAGTGATTGTAAGTTTACATGGGGTTCCGCACTCTATCTTTTTGGACATAGAAGCCCGTTTTACTTCCCAGTTCTAAAAGGGACTGTAGAGGGATTTGGGTACTCAGGTACATCTGAGTATAGATTACCACCCCTAGATAGATGGCTAGTCCGAGCGTACGATTCAGGTGCTGGAGGACATGCTTTGAGCATGTATCCTGTGTTTTGGAGGTTCTTGGGAGAAGCACATACCTCCTGTGGAGTCTTCATGCAATAATAGTTTTCAAGAAACTATTCATATGGAACCTTTTGAGCCTTTGTATGGTAGTCCATGCCGATCAACCCTATGTTGATTGGAGGTAGTATAGGTCACTATGTTGGGACCTCATATTATCTAGGAGACCATGAAGCAGGTGGAGTTGATTACGAAGAGGATGGATACTGCATAGTCACGACATAAGTCTTATGTTGAACAATGGGGATGACCTCTGGAGTTCGAGTTCAATCATCGGGTTTTTATACATATCAAAATGAGGTTGGGACACAGGAAGATTAGGATACATGGAAATCATTTGATGAGATATGTTAGAACGTTTGAGGTTTTGGAGGGAGTTGGGCCAATTGCCTACCAGCGGAGTTACCTCATAGGTATTAGGCTATGAATGACATCTTCCACATTTCTCAGGTATGTAGTAACTTGTCAGAACCGTCTCATTTTTTAAAAATGAGGAGGTTGATATAGAGTTGGATGCATCATTCTTGGAGCATCATATCCTGATGCTTGATCGCAGTGCGAAGGTCCTCTATGTTCGGTATTGTCCTCTAGTATGAGTGCAATGGCAGCATGAGCCAGTACATCAAGTGACTTGTGAGAGGGAGGTCAACGTATGATCACAGTGGCCAGAGCTATTTTAGGATTATTCTTCTCTATTTCCTTAATAGGGAAATTCAGTGATGAATTTCATTATTAGGGGAAGTTTGTAATAACACAGATCTATTTTTCATGTATAGTTTTTTTCTGTTTTTTTTTTGAGAAAAAGTGGAGAATATGAAAATTTAAGGAATACACCCTGTGTACTTTGGAGTACATGTCGGGTACCCGATTTCCATAGGTGACCGTGTACTAGCCGTGTAACGGCTTAGCCCATGGATGTGTGGGGCGACCTAAGGACCACCTAATGTGGAGGTCGGTTAGGCAAGTACATGTCATGTACATTTAAAGAACGCACCATGTACTTTTATTTTTAGTTGTTATATCAGACCGAGGTTGCGTCTCATTGCCATAACACAATTATTCTAGGTATGTCTCATCCAGGTTCGACCGAGGCCGATGAATCTTCTCCAACCCTCTAACTTGTTGTATGTTCTCTGAATCGAACTCTATCAGTTGCGTTGGAATCGCATTGGTGGGTTATTCCTTATTATAGAGCCTCATCTATTGATTTCTCCTCTCTCATGAGATATCATTGGTTGAACTTTTTCAATGTTTATATAGATCTACCACGATCTAGGTTGACTCAAGGGCCAACATTGGAGCATATAAATCATACAACAATGAGTTAGGTGGTTTGTTCCATTATGTAATTAGTATTTGAATTTTATGTGCAAAAGTATCCAATACGCTAGAACAGGGTTTTGCGTGATTAGGGATTTTCTCCTTTCTAATTCTTGTTATGCCTAGTGTGCCTGTGTAGAGGTTGTCTGATTGTGAATAGGGTTATTTGAAATTTAATGGATGTATTAACCATATTTGTTTTTATTGACCATTTGATCTAGCATTCCCTATTAGACTGCTTGTTTTCCATAACTAGTGTTTGTTAGATGGAGTGATTTTTTTGATGCTGTTATATACTTGTAGTTGTTTAGACAAGTAGATATTGATATCTGTTAGCAATATAGTCAATATGTTTTACATTGGATTTTGAACATTTTTGTGCATGATTTCTTTACACAAGGTCATGGGAACCTGGTGTAGTGAGACCAAATGGGTAATTGATGTTGATGGATTCCCCTGAGTGTCTATTATTTCTTTATCACACTATGAGACCATAGTAGGGATTGATGTTGAGTTCTCCCTCAATGTTTCTATAGTTACCGTTATGAGACAATAGGGGGACCTTATGTTGTGTGATGCCTCAGAGTGTCTGTAGTTTATCATTGAAATACTATATGAGGAATTGATGATGATTTCATCCTCAAAGAGTCTTTGTTTGCACAAGATCATAGGGGGTATAACATGTCAACTACCTAGGAGGTCATTATATCGTTGTATAAGTACAACCAAAAGGGTTAGGCTATGAGAACATACCTAGAGGGTTACTTGAGATTGATTGGTCAAACTAGAGGGGATAGGCTTGGAGAACATTCTAGAGGGTTTCTTATTTTCTTTTGGTTGAATAATTGACAAATGAATTTGAATGTAATAGAAATTGTAAGATTGTTTACATCTGAGTACTTCCTTATTTACTGCTTCATTTCGCTTATTTCCTAACATATATATTCACTAACTGTTAGGCACAAATCTTTGGGTGATTGCCTATTGGTATTCATCTCACACCATGTTTGGTTCATGCTTTTGGGTCCAAATAGATTATATTGTTCTAGGTATAAAGAAGGGAAAATCCCTTCGACTTCAGGTACTTGATTGATGTGGAGCTAGAGAGCATGGGACAATTCTAAGTCTTATGATGATGTGGGAGTTTATTTTTTTCCTTTATAATTCAGTTTAGTTCAGTATTACAGCATTGTGACTTGTTTGGTTTCATTCCTAGATATACATCATGCATCATTTATATATGTGATCCAGCTGTTTATTTCGTTTAGTCTTCCATTGCTAACATACTCCATGTTATTACTACTTCTGGTATTGTATATCTATAATTTTCACTAGGTTACTCTGACAATAAGGGAATATTTTTTCCACTATCACACCCAAGGCCCTTGCTGCTAGTAGGAAGCCTATTGTGTATGAGGAAATGTGCTTGAGGCCATGTGACAAATTGGGTACTGCCCACCTCTTGGCGACACCCAGAATCAAGACGTTATAGGGGAAATGGAGGGTGTCTCAGATTTTATAGGGAGGGAGACCAATATACCATCATCTATCATCTTAGATGAGTGAACTTCAACTCGTAGTCAACTGGAATCAGTGAAATGCTTCTTCTTTAGAATTTATATCATTCAATAAAACAAAATTATGTTCAGAACATATATTTCAAAAAATTCAGATAAAATAATATTTATAAATTTTAACAGATGAAAAATAATGAAAAAATATATGTATCTATGATAATGAATGGATAAAAATATAACATAATTGTTTGATAAATTAATGGGTGACTATACATAAAATAATTTTTTCCTTCAATAATGATTTTTATTACCACATAATTACGTCACCTACTTCATCCATACATAAAAGAATAACATTTTCAATATCATGATGGGAAAAAAGTTCGTTTCTTACTGTTGATTGGATTCAATGTCTGATGAAAAAAATTCCTCTTTATCATCCATATCATACAAGTCACTTAGTTTTATGTGAAGAACTAAACTCCATCCTTCATCCATGAAATCATCCACATAATATAACATTTTTTCTAGTTATGATATGATATACAGATCATGTAATTCATGATAAACTATTTCCATCATGTGAGAAAAGTTCATAGAATAAAATTTCTTGAGATCTCATTTAATACCCTTAGTAACATTGTCCCACTTACATTTGAATAAAATAACTAAAATATTCACATGGTTGTTCAATTCTAGAATATTAGTTAATTTTCCATAGTATCCCAAATACAAAACTGTAAATATACCACTTTTTTATGTTCTCTAAAAAACTTTCCAATCGACTATGAAAAATATAAATCCATTGGCATTGTAAACCACGAATTATATAGTTTGTCTTGGGGGGAAGTCAAGCCAGAAACATCTAACCTTCTTACAATTTATCCCTAATTTCAGTATTCATGATCTAAAAAATTAATATAAATTATTATATTTTCAAAATATATTTCAACATAATAATCGTATTGATTTAAATATTTTTGAACATACAAAATATGGAACCATTCTATGAGATCATTATTAATAGATTTTGTTATACATTTCTTATTCCATGTTCGAACACTCATAGGACTCTTTGTTTATATCATGATCTCTTCAATGAATGGATTTGAAATTTCTCTATTTATTAGCACATATCTACATGCCTTTAATAATTTCATTTCTATTAGTGTAACAATTGAGATTCCCCCAATTTATCAGCCATTATTAAGAATGATTTTTGATTTCCCATGTAGTTTACATTGAGTCAATATGTTTTCAACATATCCAACTTGATTGAACATTTTTCCAATACCATCCAGTTCTCTAGAACAGAAGGTTTGAAACTGTTCTCATAAAAATCCTTTATAAATAGAGCCTTTAGCTTGATCTTGGTTTTTCATGTTTGATTTAAAATGGAGAAGTTATCTGTGAAATAAAATAATGAAAACATAATTTTGTATTATATAAAGTTCAAAGAATATTTTCTTTAACATGGAAAATAAATAAATAAATTAACTCTCAATTGGATACATCCATCGATAATATATGGCAATCCTAATTTATTTTACATGACCAAATGCATAGTTAAATGCATCATAAAAGTAAAAAAACTATGAAGGAAAGTTCATATAAATTTCACAAAGTATCAATATAAATCCCTCCAAAAGGATAT
The DNA here is from genome assembly GCA_963277665.1 of Viscum album. Taxonomy (NCBI): domain Eukaryota; kingdom Viridiplantae; phylum Streptophyta; class Magnoliopsida; order Santalales; family Viscaceae; genus Viscum; species Viscum album. The sequence continues at coordinate 426,850,677 of OY728123.1, read as the reverse complement.
CTTGATCAACTGGATGTATATATTTTTCAATAGTTGTTTGAATAATGTGCATAATTAGTGTACAACTACATTATCATTTTTTGGTAAAAATGTACATCATTTTAGTGGTAGTAATAGTTAAAACAAATACGTGAATCATGACTTTTTAGTCTATTTAACCTGTGATGCTTTAAGTAGAAAACCCATGAGATGTTACATGAATACCCATCAGATACCTTCACATGTTTTACAATTTTATGGAATGTATCTTTATTCCTATTTTCATAGTAACAATTTATGGATCGTAAATTCAATTCTCATCTGGCCATAGATAATGCTTTATGTTCATTTTTTGTATGCCCTTTTGGGAATTGAGATGGTCCTTCAATTTTTCATGATCATTAAGAAATGTGAAAATAAAATTATCACAAACATTCTTCACAATATCCATAGCAATAAGATTATACCACAAAAAATAAAATTCTAAATACCCAAGATTTATGAATATTTTTTTTCTTCCATTACTGCATTCCAATTTCACATAATGATTCACTTCGAACTTTTTTCCCACTATCATTCAAATTATGTGCCTTCAAAAATTATATTTCTACTATACAAAGTTATTCCAATGTTTCAAAACCTATAAAAACATGAAGGAAGTCTATAATCAATTGAACCATTTAATTTCGACTTTTTCCAATGATATATATTTGATTCATTTAAAAAAATTGATTACACAAGAAGCAACATTTTTTACAGTAAGGATGTTTTTCATGATCAAAATCAATGTTTAAAATAGGAAAAGACATACCCATGCATGTTTTATAACTAGATAAGTTCCCAAATCCATGAAAGTAACCAATGGTCAACATTAGATAAGCATTCCTTTTTATCATTTCTATAGAAGACTCAACATATATCTTAACAATGTTTCTTCATAAATACTGCAATTATTCAACTAGAGGATAGATGTACACAACAATGTCATATCCAAAACTTTTGATTCCTAGATGAATCATCGAAATGAAAAAATATTTTTATTAAATACTTATCCACTAGGGTACATTGTAAGGGATTAAAAATTCATCAAAATACTACAGTTGGTTCTCAAACTACCAAATGGGTTGAATCCATCCACATCCATCCCCATCAAAAATTCCTATGATCAAACGAGAAATATGGATGTAATGAATGAAACATGTTATACCATTGTGAATCTATAAGATGCCACATTAACCAATCATTGTTATTATCTATAGAAGGACACTTCATATGCTTAAAGGTTTTAAATGACATGAATAATATTTCCAATTGAGGATTAAAAGGGGAATGAAACCAAAAAATGTAGATGTCTTCTATTTCATATTATTTATAGTAGTACCTTGATACAGTCCTCCATCGTCACCCATTTACATCCATATATAAGAAGACCATTGATTTCAATCTCAAATACATGAATCCATTTCCCATTAAAGCATACACTCATTTAGAAAATAACACATTTTTTTTATAATTTACAAAATTCTTATTAAGAAGATTATTGATATCATAAAAATATTCTGGGATCTTAGCTTCTGTGAATACATCAAAAAAATTCCAATATCATGGACTTCACCTTATTTTTAATTCTTCACAGTAATTTGATAGGATCCAACTTCACTAGAAATAAATGTTTTGAATATTTCAAACATCCACTCTAAAATTACTAATTTATATAATAATTAAAATCCTAAAACACATTATTTGACTTAGTGATGTTATCTCTTAGAATATTATTTAAAAAATCAATAGGATGATCAAATGATATGTTATAATCATCATATAGTTATTCTATAGTCCAAAAAATAACTTTTCAAGTTACAATTTGTAGCACACTCAACTGGTTGTTCAGATATGTTTTTATTTTGATGTTCTTCTATTTTAATTCCATATAATAGTTTATTAGGTTTTTCATTTCATTTTATGTTTTCGATGAAATTTTGATCTTATTCTATTGATTGAAATTAGTGCTCAGACCTCCTTTAAAGTTCAATTATCCTTTCCAAATCCAAAACAAATAATGAGCATTGATTTACTTCAATATCAAGTGTTATAAAAATTAATGTATCTTTTAACATCTTATACAATTAAATTTAGGACATATATATCTTATTTTCCCATCAATAGATTGATTAGAAATTTAAAATTCTATAAACTCATCCAAACCCTTAGCATACTGAGGTGTGTTCCTCGGTAATGTAATCCATTTTTTTCCAAATATATCACAATGAGCCTACACATTATTTAAAATAATTAAACAAATAAGTATTAATATCAATTGAAAGAGAAAAATGTAAGTGAAGAAAACCCCAATTAGTTAGAAAATGAGTCATATAAATACTGAAAAACATTAAATTACAGAAATAAAATAAATCATTTATGGTTTTATACAAAATAGAAGAATTTGAAAAATCAATAAAATCATTATGAAAAATGAATTTCAAATTTTTTAAAAAATAATTTATCATAAAACACATTAAAAACCAATTAAAAAATCTAGCTATTTCTATAAAACTGTATTTGATGGTAAGAAACGCTTCTTTAAATGATGTCAACTAGTGTCAGGAACCCATTTTTCAAGAATACGATAATTCTTATATGGAAGTTTAAAACAAATAATAATATAAATTTATATTTTTGAGAGGTATGAAGGAAAATAAAACATCCATTTACTATTAATTCTCAAAATAATGATAAATTTTACAGGGGTAAAAAATAAAATAATGAAAAAAATAACCATTAAACATCATTGGACTACTCTCATGGACATAATGAGATTATCTAGTACTTTACCCATACATATCCATCTCACTATGGTATGATGCAATCCTATCGGCACACAATGACATACACTTCCTTAGCCTCATTGAGAGTGAATGGTAATAGATAGAATTAAATCATAATGTGGGGTATGAGGGGAATGAAATAAAACTATTATAACACTTTTACATAGAACCCCCACTTGGATACCAAAGGCATCCAATGAATTTTTTCTAATTCCTAACGTCAAAATATGAAAACAAATATCCATAACACTCTCAAGTCACACATTTACATCCATGTATAGAAAAAATTATTTTCATATCAATATATCACCATCTCAAATCGTATGATTCAAAAACTATATATATATGATAAAAATCGGACCATTTAAATAGTGAAATCAAATAATATCACTATTAATTGTTGAAAAACATGAAAAAATAACAAATAAAATGAAAACCCTTCAGATAATTTTCATAATGTCTATAATAATTCATATTACCAATTATGGGTTTAATAATGATTTTATAAAATCTATTACTTGTTTGTAGAATCCATTAAAATTATATTGACCCTTTTTAAAGAATAAATTATACATATCATATATGGAAACCCCACTTTAAAATAAATTAATTTCTTTTATAGATAATTTAATCACTTTTATATATTAATACAGATAGTTTGAAGAAGTTTTATATCATAGAGAATCCAATTTAAAATATCCATGCATTGATAGTTAGGTCGTATAATATAAAAAAATACAATCACCTATCCTAGACCAATAAAAATAGTATAATTATGTTACATAAAAGTATGTTATATTTTTTGATAGGTTCATCACATAATAAACAATAGAAATCTCAAATTATTTCATACCCAATGTGCTGTGAAAAGATAACTTAAAAATTTCTACCATATATCTTCTGGTGGGGATGAATCTTTGGAGAAGACCTACAGGTGGAGAGGGAATGGTTGCGGGTGGGGGGGGGGGGGGCTCAAGAGGAACCATATAGCCAGGTGAGGGTGAGTTCCAACCCATTTGTTTTGTGAGAGAGGGTGAGGGTTATGGGTTATGGGGAAGAAGAAGCACCAACCAGAACCAGTGATGGCACGAGGGGGGGGGGCTCGGGGGAAACAAGAGCACCATTAAAGGGGGGAAAATCTATACCACCGGTGAGAAGGTAAATGATGTAGTGGAAAGGGCTCAGAGTAGGGGGTTCTTGGGAGAGATTTGGGGGGGGGGTGCTCGGTGGAGATGTGGGGTCCGTGGGGGAGAAAGAATATTTTTGAATAAATGGATAAAATGTAATTGATTTTTAAAAATAGATCCTTTAAACTATCTTTATTTATAGCGGCAGTTTATTAACCATTGCTAAAGAAATACCTCTAATCGATGAATTTTTTGAAGTGAAAACACCAATAATATAATTAATAAACTATATGCATCCTTGTTTTCAATATATTTTTTCACTTATTATATTCATTTCTTATATATAGTGATTGATAACACTAATAAAGAGAGAATTTTATATAAAAAATATTTTTTTATTCTAGATTATATAAGAGTAATGGATGTTCAGTTTATTATCTCATACTTTTATCCAATTAATCCATATATATATATATAATTTCAACTGTTGTAATATTTGTATTCATCGTATAATAATAGAATAATAATATTTAATGTATTCTACAAATTTCTTCTGTATTATATTAGTTATTTAAATATTTCATCCTGAATCCTTTAGATTTTCCTAATTTATTAATGAAAATATAATTAAATACTAATATAAATCTGTTGATATTCCATCATCATTGAATCATTGAACATGAATTAATTATTTCTATACTAATTTTCAAAATAATTTCATTATTTGAATTAAAAATAAATAATAATCATGGGCTTTATAGAACATAAATATGATATTCATAATATCATAAAATGTATTTAAACAATTCAAACAATGATCTCTATAATTTATATATAAAACACATCTCAACTACTTAGAATTGGTATATAATATTATATCTATGAATAAAAAAATTTATTAATCAAATAGAAAATATTAGATATTATTTTTGGGGATTGAAATCCCAAATTCATAAAAAATAAAATTATTGAGGTATAGCCTTTCTGATATTATCATGAATAACAATGAAGGGATACCACACTAATTTTACATACAACTGTAGTATCTTTATAATATAAAAAAATAGTTAGTGGATTGAAAGTAAATATTTATTTGAATCGATAAAATATAATTAATATATAATATGTAGTAATTTATAATGTTAAGCAAGGGATATCTAGTTGAACAGTACTTATGTTTGTAATGCATGAATATTTATAGTTACCTGTGTCGAGATTATTACTTCTAATCTATTTTCCAAAACATGCCATGTCAAATATTTTATAATATATAAATTATAAAACTTAAACTGAATGTATGAATTTTTCAAAACATACATAACCAAAATTCTATTCATATCAATCATGAATCATTATATGTTTTTAAACTCACAATCTTTAAGAATTGTTTTGATGAAGCTCATTCAATAGATTTTGATATATAGTGATTTAGTATACTTCAAATCCTAGAAATATATTCAATAAATGAGAATCTAGTTATGTTGAAAAGTAAATCATCAGTCCCATCCACCACATTCTGAATATTTTTGCATACTCTACAAGATTTTTAATTTGTAACAACTTTTCATTTTAATTGTAAGCTTATGTATATACTTATAGCTTTTTCGTAAACCTCTATCATGAAAGACATTGATATGATGTAGGTTCCATAACAAATATGAGTAATGTGGTGTTGTATACACCATTTGGAGATAAAAACGTCCTCATATTTTCATCAATCCCTTGATATTCCTCCGACACAATGAATCTTCTGATATCATAAAATAATGTTTTGGTATAAAACGTTATCTAGTTTCTATATCATAAGGATAAAACTACGTAAGGATGAAACTAAATAAGGATGAAGTAATCATCATAAGGATAAAATTATTTTCATAAATATTATCTATATATTTATAATAATGAATACATAACTTTGTATGTATAGACCGTTTACTTCATAAGGACCATTTTACCTAAACAAGGAAAAAATAGTATTCTTAAGCAGAAATACAGACACTATGTATAATCCATTTGTGAACATTAAAATTTTCTAGAAACCCTAAGGATCATTACATTATAAGGATCAACTAGTTTTCATCAGGATAAATGAATTTTCCAAAAACATAATAAAATAAACAAGAATTATATATAATCATTAAATCACTAGATTTAGTTTATTTTTAAAAATACTAAATAAAATGTTTATCTTTTGATGGAGTAGACTTACATTTAAAAAATATTCTTATATTTAAAAATTTTAAATATATTTTCAATATATATTCATTAGTTCCACATATCACTAAAAAATAGTAACATAGACAATATAGAAAATTATATTTTATTATATATTTATAATTGCAACATCAGACCGAATTACAGACATCAAAAAAATGATTTAATCATCCATTAGTTGAAGAAAATATGTATAATATTATGGGGTACGAACCAAAATAAGAGGCATTAGATTTCATGGTCTGTAAAATAGGTTATGATCTAAATATAGAGAAATAAAAAATCCAATTCCTTGATTTATGATTTTTTAAATTATGATTTACAGGATACTTATTTTTATGATAAATTATATTCTTACACAAAATTTTGAAACATAAAAACTGAGGACAGACAGAATAATAATATAATAATATTAAAAGAAAATAAACAATGAGTAACATTTAAGGTTATTTATAAAAAATTGTAATATATATAATCATATTTAACAAGGAATTCTAATATTTTTCATTGAGTAATAATAAAAAAAATAAATGAATATATATAAAATAATATTAGATGAAGTAAATATGAATATATAAATATGGAAGGGAACATAGAAAATCTACATTATCCCTCTTTTTGATAATTATAAATCAAAACTAAATTTAAAAAATGATTTTCTCATTTTTATAATGGTTATAGAGGTAAAAAAAGTTATATCAAGTAAAATTAATTAATAAATTTTCCATCATCTATTTAAAAAAATAAAAATATAAAAAACACATATTCCATTACTTTTAATTAGAAGTAAGGGTAATAAGGTCAAGAAAATAAACAAAAATTTATCTCCTGGTTGTAAATAATATGACACTACAATCACATGATTTCATGTAATCATGGATACAATAGCTTTTCTTTAAATAATTGACGATAGATTGAATAAAAAAGGATTAACATAATATTACAATACTCTTAATTTTATTTTTAATACTAATATCCATATAAGAAAATAAATAAACATGATTGTAGAAAATTATATAATCTACCATTATGAAGAATTAAATAAAAAATATCATGAACATCATGCATAAACAGTACCAACGTTAATATAAAAATCATCATTAAAAAATAAACCAAATAATATTGGTCAACCAATATAAAAATATATCATACAGCATGATCAAAATATTTATATTTAAAACTCCCCCTAAATTGATTACATATTAAAAAATATAACTCATTAAATTATATAAATAAATAGTAATATAGTGATATATACATCATAATATTGGCTTATTCCACTTTAAAATATAGTGCATTGAGTTTTATCAATGTTTAAACCTCATATATGAAATTATATTTACAAGGTGCCCTGAAGTAGGTAATATGTTTTCAAAACATCGTATATAAAATTATTTTCAATGAGTTAAAAATAACAATTAGACATGTATTTCATTTTATAAATATTTTCCACATCTATTTCTGGTAAATTATTTTGTGTTTTTTATTTTAAAATAGTTTTATAATATATATTTGTTGAATATTGATTTTTTAGAATTTGAAACACTTATTCATTAAATAAATTGTTTAAATATCTTGTTTTTAGTGATTAATTGATGGAATGGTTATTGGTTTAATTATGTTATATTTTATGGATAAAACATTATGGATTATTTAAGTGAAATTTTTGTTGAATTATTTGAAATTGAGTTTGAAGTTTCGAATTTATTTTCTCTAGTTACATAATTAATTTTTTTATTCAATGAAGAAAAATTTTATAATTATTATTATAGTGGTTTCAAATTCCATTTAATATAGTAATAATATATTATTATGTGACTTCTATATCATCCCACATGACATTACATTTCTTTATACTTTTATGTATCCTTGTGTGAATTTTTTATTCTCTCATTGATTATAAATTTTCAAAATATTAGGTTAGGCCTAAGTGAATATGAATTGAAAACATATACATAATACTTCCATTACATAAGAATTTTAAATTCCACCTTTGACTTTACCAAAGATGTGTATGAATTATGGTGTGCCTTATAAAACTATATTCATATTTGGGAAATATAAGTAAGATAGGTATGAGTATGAAGCTTGAGAATTTCCAATTCAACCCTACCTACTGAACTAAATTAACATAATGAGGGAGGGATCCAGAGATCATGCTCTTGAAGATGATCTTGAAGGGAACTGGGAAATATTTCCAATTATTCAAGGATGAAGTAAACCTATATAGGAATTGTTTTAATATTCATACTACTTAGAGGAAAATCTTGTCCTATGTGGGTGCGGTAAATTTTACTTGTTGTGTTTATCTCATGTCAAAATGAGGATGATTATCAATAGTAACCCATGCCACATGGAGACAAAAAATTCAACCAACATATATGATTTCAATCGAGGTATTGACATATGGTGAATTATTTAATTTTAAAAACTAGTACCTAGTCACATTTCAAGGGGATTTATTCAGAATATTGAATGTGAAATAGATGGAGAATGGATAAGAGATAATGGAGAGTGCTTGATGCAGCAATTCAAAGGAATTAAGGATAAGGTGAGGAATAATCTTGACAGAGAAGATATTTCTCTATTATCTATTATTTATTTTATCTTTATTATAGTTGAGATAAACTCATTTTTCAATTTCTTAGTTTTTCATTGTGTTTTTTTCTTTTCAAAAGAATGATTCACTACCATATTATCTATAATATATAATGAATAATTGAAAAATGATGTTATAAATGGAAATATTTATTATAATATCTATATTAATTTTTCTCCCCTAAAACTTGTCAAAATTTTCAATGTATTATTGGTTTTTAATTAGTGTGTTATTTTTATACGGTGTTCTCATTTTTTAATCTTTACAGTCTTCATTTCTATACTACATTCTCAACCAATGAGTGAAGAGTAGTGAATCAGTAGATTTGGGACATTCAACCTATGTACATAATTTATAAAAGTATGATGTTTGTTTTCTCTATAAATAATAATCCATCTATTGAGTGTTCATTACTCAAATCAATCCTTTTAATATTTCACAAGTCAAGGATTATCACTAAGCATAAAATATAAATTTTACGTCACTTTCCCAAATATTTATAACACTATACATCATATTTTTATAACATGTCGTTTATTTTATCAATTTAGTTCTATCATGTTACCTAAAATACAATTATTTTTCACTCTTGTCTTATTTTGTTCTTATTTTACTTTTTTTTCATTTCACTAAGGTTTTTTCTATCATTTTTCACTTGATTCCATCATCATCTTTCCTCAAAATTTATTTGCGCAATTAGTTTGTTTATAACTTTACTATTTAATTTTATATTTCATACAACTTAATTATATCTGGTTCAACACAAGAAATCACTATCTAGATGTAGTTATGTTTTAATTCTAATATTTTTTGTATTAGTCACTGATCTCTTATAGAAAATTGGTTCCACTTCCCTGGAAAATACATATCTCTATAGATGAAGAAATATGATTCAAAAAAACTTCATCAAAACATAATATATTTTTAGATTGTGTGATTAAATTGAACAATTTTCACTTTAATTAATATATAAAATAGTGAATATACGAAATCTTATGTGAATCATTTATTATCATATGTAAAAACGCATCAGTACCCCAGAGAATAGAAAAAAATCGGAAATGGACAATTTAAAAATTATAGAGTGCTAAGAACTAGAATGAAAATAAAATTTATACACCAAATAAATCTAGAAATCTTATTTATAAGAGGACTAGAATTAAAATTCTTAAAAATTTCTATGTTTTATGTAACCCATCATGTATAATGTTATCCCCTGTATTTATAAAAATTTATGTAATACAACAATACATCTCAATGAAACCCTCCTTTAATGAAACACATAATGAGTACTATTTGGAGTTTTTTGAGGGTTTTGTAGTGTAGTTTCATAATTAAATTTTCATGGTATTAGTGAGAAAAATACTAGGATTAAAGTGTTCCCATTTATTTTTAAATAAAATTATAGAAGGTTCTTTTAGCATATGGATGAAGAAATACATGATAGCTATGACTATGTATTCAATTAATTTTTTCATTGAATTATTTCCTAGGAACTCCCATAGTGAGGTGAGACACAAAATCACTAGTTTTTTTCAATTGGGAGAACATTTTCAAGAGACATGACAATGATTTAGTTAAATTCTGTGTTAGCTTCCCAAGAAAAACTTGTTCCCCTTCTCTTAAGGGATATAATCTATAATGGTCTCAACCCTTAATACCAATCCTTTATTGACCATTCCTCTAGTAGTGATTTTCCATACAAAAAAGTTGAGAAGTTGAAGGAAATCCTCACTAATATTTCTCCAAACTCACAAATTAAATTTTCTAGGAGAATAACGATTCATAATAATTAGTTCAATGCTTGGGATTCTGAAATTTCCAATGATGAAACACATAGGGAATAATGAAATCACCATGGAATGTTTGAAAACAATATAAATAGTTTTTATCGATTTTAATTTACTCTCTTATCAAATAAGAATGAAAAAATTTGGATACAGAAATTGAATGAAATCTAGAATGACCATTTTCAAACAATAAAAATTAAGGCTATCAAAATCACAACTTACATTCATGGATTGACCAAATATTTCTTAAAAATAATTTTCACAATATATTCCCATCACATTTTAGGGAACCATTTGTATTTGAATATTTGTAGAAGTGTTCAAATTATTTAGGAAACCTAAATATGATGATTAACCCAATTTTTGAAAGAATGGATTCTACAAAAGTTAAGTATAATAAAGAAAATGAATCTACCAAGTTTACCATGAATGATCCTTTAAAAAAAATTAGTTCAAATGAGTCAATTGAAAAGGAACATAGGTGTAAGAGAAGACAAAAAGATACTTAGAAAAACAGAGATTGAAAAAAAGAAAATTGTGATGGTTTTCAGCACAAGATCTGGTATTAAAAAACAATACGAAGTTAGGTTATATCCTAGAGAAGGTGAAATGAAATATTTTAGTGATTCTGAAAATTAATTTTTTGAAAAATGTAGGTTGATAAAAATGGGAAAAAAATTTAGAAAATAAGGATAATTTTGATTAATCATTAGTGATTAAAATTAAAAAATTAAAATGAAATGTGAGATTAACAATTAATTGAAAAAGATAGTTTCGGTTGATGAAAATGAAAATAGACAATATTTTTTTTCAAACATTTCCCACAAACATTCCATTCCCTAAATGAGTTAGGGAAAATTATACACCATAATACATGAAATTACTCTAGAATTTTAAGACCACTAATTTTATAATTCAATTTTGTGAGGAGTTAAATATTTTTAATTCATATGATAAATTTCATTCCTAATTAAATAATATTATAATAATAATCCATCGTAAACTAAACTAGGAAATATTGAACGATCCTTCAAAATATGTTAAAAAACTATAAGACCCTTGGTGTTTTTTATAACTTATATAATTACTGATAGTGAGAAGGATAATTAACTGTGTAACCTTGGATCTAGTATCAATCTTATACCATTCTCCTTATTTAAGAAACCAAGAGTAGCGGAGTTTAAATGCACTTATATTTCACTATAGTTGGATGATATTTAAATTATATAACCCATAATAATGGTTTATGACATCTTATTCAATATCAAGAAGATCATATTATGTACTAATTTACTATTTTTACAAATGGGATTTTGATAAAATGCATCCAATCAGTCATGGTAGGATATTATTAGCTAATGGTGTAGGTGTAATTGAAGTTTCTAAGGGAATACATGTTTTTTATTCTAGTGATAATTAATAAGAGTAATTTTTGTTAATAATTAAGCACTCTAGGTGAGTATAATATTAATTTATGTGGTGATTAAATTTTTAATACTAAAATTAAGAATGATACTGATGACCACTATGAAGAAATATTTCATAATTTAGTCAATAAGAATTTTATTATATATTTGTTGAGTATGATTCCAAATGAGAACATAAAATCCAATGATGGATTTATAGAAATATTTGGACACTCATTAGTGACGATCATGCAGTCGTTCAACATGAATAAGTTTTCTTTTTAAAAATAACTTATACGTGTTTATATAAAAATCCAAATCATATTTTTTATAAGAAAAAGCCTTATCCTCAAGAAAAATATAGATTTATTAATAGAAATACTTATTATTAAATTACATGAACAAGGTTATGAGTGTTTATCATCTAAAATTGAGGTTATTAATGTCGGAAAAAATATGTAAAATGATAGATCAGGTATCATAATTGTAGAAGAAATAATTCTTCTATGAAGCTTCCCACCAACTATTATTGAAACTATGTGTGATGATTTATAGTCTACTCATGAGAGGATTAACCCATTTGATTCAAGTGAAAGATGAAAGAAATATATATTAATTGAAGAATTTGATTTCTTTAGATAGAGTCCAACCCTGCTTCTTGACTTTTAAGTTATTTTCATTTCATTTCTAAAAAATGATAATAATTTTGTAACTACTTTCACCTGTTTTTGGGTGTTTACAAAAATATTAGCATGAGCTTAGTTGTGAGAGTGTTTATGATAATCTATATGATTTTTATGTATAGTTAGAGTCCCTTTTTAGAGATGATTTAATGGTTCTTGGATATCAATTAAACTTGGATAGTAGGGTATGTCATGTTGTTCAGGGAATATTTTGGGAAATTTTACTTATCTATTATATTTGGGGAATACTTGGGAAATATTGTCGAATCCTTATTATACAAGAAAAAAATTTCTCCTAATAAATTAATTCCCCTACCAAGTGGTTATGGGTGGATTTTTGTGGGATATTTTGAGTACAGTCTATAAACATATCACTATATATAAAGAAACCCATGCTTTTTAATTTTTTTATTTATATTTTATTTACATATAAATTAACATTACTATGTGTTTTTAGTTCATATTTTCCCACTAGACTATAATTTTCACCCCTCTTGCCTATTTAATTGCTCCAATTATGGCCTAGAATTTCACATCCACATTCTCCATCTTTTTTTGATTCATTTTTTAATTTTTAGTGGGTGAATATAATAGATTATTTTTTCCACCATTAGGTTATTAAAAGAGAAAATAATGGGAGTTAGAATAGATACATGAGAGAGATATTTTACCTGAGAACAAATAAATATAATAGTAATGGGAGTATTCCATAATATTATTATATAAAATTTAAATTACTAAATTTTATTGCATGTTTCCTTAAAAATTGTACATAGATGAAGAGTGTACAATGATATATTAAATGCTAATACTCACAACAGAATAAGTTTTAGGAAGATGTTTTACTAAAAAGTATTGATGAATAGTGTCAAATATTGAATTCTAATCATGGAAATATAATTTTTTACAAATGGATTCTATGTTTTATTTAATCATGGTTGATGAAAATAATTTTTATTAGAATTGAAAATTTTCCTAGGACCCTAAAAATTTCCTTGGACTATTTTCAAAACTAATTAATATATTTTAAAATCTTACCACTCCCGCGAATGAATAATTAAAATTATTTTTTTCTAATAAATTTGTAAAAAAGTTGTATTCTAAACAAAATTTATTAAAAAAAATTCTTGTAAAATGGGTTTGAAATTATAAAATCATCTTTTTTGTACATTATTTTATCCTATGAACTTTATTTAAAGTGTATAATTTGAAAAACTATTTAAAATTTTACTATTTAAATTTTATTCCATAACAAAGCTCAGAATTTTTGAAACTGATATTATTTATGAGTGGGGGAGAGATATTTAAATATTCCAAAATGAATATCATGGTGTTCACATCATAAATTCTATAAATTCCTTTTTTATAATTGATTTTTTAAGCATAAATCATAATTAGTTGAACAATTTATTAGAATTGGGAGCTATTTTTCTAGTTGTAGTGATCAATCAGTTCTAATTAACCATGGATTCAATCAAGTAACATCATTTCATTAATATCTCATAAAATACATAGTCATTGAATATTTTTTAGTAGGTTCTATAATTTTTAATTGTTTTTAACTTCTCCACTATTTTTTAGAACTTAAAATTTAAATTTGAGTGGTGTTTAAAAGGAACTCCTAATCAAATTTTTATCATTTAATCCTATTTCTAAAATAATTTAATAAGTTAATTATATTTATAGGTATTTTTTAAACTCACTCATACATTATATATTGTCTAATTATTAAATTTATGAAAATAGTGGACCATATTCATTAAGGAGAAAAATATACAATTAAATTAATAGTAGAATATAAAATTAATTTGGTCTAATTCCATTCTAAATTTTCATATTCAACTATCTCCTTAAAACTAGGAACCAAATTTTCTTCCACAACAAAATCATTTGGAGAAATTAAATCATCAATTTGTAAATGGGAGATTCCATGGGGGTAAACATACTTTAAAAATCCCCACATCATTAAAAATGAAAATATTTTACTTTTAAGATGAATTATCTTCAAATGAATTATGTGAATGTATTTATTGAATATAATTGATTAGTTATGTGTGGGTAATTTGATATGTATTTTTTTAATACATGTTTTCCACAATGATTTTAGTGATTTAAATGGGTTTTTATGTCAAAATTTATCTTATAATAGAGAATTATTGAATATTTGCAGATTTTTCATTAAAATTGTCATTCCTTGAATACCTTGATGATATTGTGTGTGTTTTGTACTTAACATAAAAAATAATTCTTCTTATTGTATACTATATTTTAATGACCTAATATTTTTGATAATATTCAGTTGAAATATTTTTAATTAAATGATAATTTTGAACGTTATTTGTTCTAGTAAAATGTTTATAATTTTAATATTAATTGATAAAATATATTATCATTCATCAATTTAATATTGAAAATCCCATTAAAATTTAAAAAATCTCATTCTCATATAAATTCCAAATCATCCTGTATGAAATTCCATCACATATGATTTTTATGAAGTTCCTCATAACTTTGATTGTAACATATGACATATGAATTTTCCATTTTTAGGCTTTTTAGAAGCTTGTATGATTTTGGGAGTATCCACAGATGATTTCCTAGAAATCATGGTTTTAATACCCAATAAAAAATTAATAAATCTACCTAAAAATTATATCTATCCCTATAAAAAATCAATTTTACTGTACCGAATCATGGAAACTCAAATATAATGTTGAAGATGGAAAATTTTCACATCAGTTCTATTTCTTGAATCTAATTAATAAAGAGGGAGATATCCTAATATAATTCCCATGAAAATGCAATTTAATTGTATAACACCATAATTTTTCATGGTAAATTATCTTTTTATAGCTTGTGTTGCATGAAACACCGACATGGAATGCGAAACATGCAACATTATGTTTATACGTAACATCACTTTAGTGCTAAAATTATTTAAATTATATATTTATAACTTATCCTTTAAATATATTAATATAAATATTCATAAATAAATTTTAAATTTTATTTATAATGTTTTCACATTAATAAATAATATTAATATTTTATTGTATACGTTTTGGTAAAATACTTATATGTTTAGAAATACTATTTTCTTAAAGGAACTACTTTTTATGTCCTTTTGTGAACAATAGTAAAATTAATTTTAGACACTTGTAAATTAAATTTGGTAAAATAAAATTATTTTTTAATTTTCGAATATGAAAATTAGCTTGTGGTGAATTTTTAGTATCTTTATGAAATCATTCAATTTTGATAAATAGTGAAAAACACTTCATTATTGTTAAAAAAAAATTCATTTAAATAATTATTTTAAATTAAATTTATTTTAAATTGAAAATAGTTAAATAATAAATATATTAACCCAATTTAGGTTATTTAATTAATTTTTATATAATAATTGGATATAAGAATATATTGGGATTTTTTAACATATTCTTACCCGCCTTCTACCAACATTTACATATTAGCATTAAATGTAATATTACAACTTTTGTGAATTGAATTTTTAAAAAAGGACATAATTTTTTTAATAATTATGAAAAATGTGGTCTAATAGAATCAAAATAAGTATTTTTTAATAACCACTTATGAATTTTATTTAACCCAGTTAATAGTCAAAATGATAATTAAAGGTAAGAATAATATTATAATAATATAAAATTAAAATAAAACTTGTCCTAATTTCAGTGGATAAGTATTTTTTGACCCAAATCAACATTATTTAGAAAATATAATATTTTTTAAGCCAATCATATGAGATTAAGATATTTTTATTTTTTGTTTAAAGAAGTGTTAAAAGTGTCATAATCATGTTTTAATAACAATATAATTTTTAATATAGGGTTATCCATAATATAAGTTCAGTTAAAAATATTAAATAGAAATATAATAAATTTATATACATCATGATTATTTTTTCATAATTTTTAAACATTAAATAATTAACTTTAATTGTGACACAATGATGATGCTACAATTTATTTATTAAAGGAAGAATCAAGTAAAAGATATTAATAATATTAAAAAAAATATTTTTACATAATTAATGACATAAACTAATTTTATATAAATTATAATTGTTAGTGAAATATTGTAATTATTTTTTCGATGTTATCATGTAGGTTTTATATTTTTAAAAATTATAATATTGAATATTATTAAAATTGACAAAAATGAAATTTTAAAATAAATAGTATTTTTTAAATGATATAAAAGTCATAAAAATATTATGTTCCAAAAAATAACTAGGATAATAAAAAATATTTCCATAATTATATAATTGGGGTTTCTTTGGAATTTTATAGTAACTATTTTAACTATATAGTGTAAAAATACTAGAACACACTATTAGAGTATAACTGTTTAACTAAGGGTTAAATCCAAAAGACAAGGTCAATATTATAATATAAACATGTCTAAATTTCACTAGTTCAAGGGATGTATACCCATCCTCATCTTATCCTAGAAATAAATCACTTTGGATCTATTTGAATCAGAAAATAAATTTTTAATAAATTAATATTTTAGGATCTTCTTAAAGTCCCCCCGACCACTTTTTTAAAATGGAACTTCTACTTCTCTATAATTAAATCCTCCAAATCCATGTGGATCAGCAAAACCCTTCCAATTTCATCTCAAAACCACCCTAAATTCATCCTAGAGTCCATAATTGTTTCATAAATCCAACCAAAAGTGTCCTTTTGTGAAAATCATAAGAAGACACTAGAAGAAGAGGTAATTGTTTTCCAGATTCAATTAAACTTCATTTCTTATTATACTTCTGTTTACTATTTTGTTTTCATAATAAAGTAATTACTTGATAATATGCTATATTCATATATTTTCGTATAATTATGTGACCACTATATTCCTCCTTTTAATCATCCTATAAGAAACAATGTCACCATACGTATGTATGTACGGTTTACAGTCTCCACGCCGTGGTGTAAACAGTTTTTCTGGTACACTTAATATCTATGGGTTTAAAGATGAATATAAAAGATAAAAATAATAAATATAACATGTTATTATTTATATAAAATTAATATTTCATACAATTATATACCATTTAACCAATAAGTAAATGATAACAACACTCATACAAACATACAAATTACGTTCTCCACGACGTGATATGATTCATCAACCTCATTAACCCTTTGATAATGATTATAAAATTATATATTATGAGTAAGTATGAAGTATATAACATAATAATTATATTTTAATTATTTATATATATATATATATAATATACTCTCTTCGATTCAATTCAATAAAAAATAGAAACCTCATCCATGAGTATGTACGACCTACCGTCTCCACGAATGGTGTATTCCATTATATATATATATATATTAATGTTCAGAATATATATCATATAACAATAATTTTTTAAATTCTGGATGTATGTAAATAATAATCTATGCAATATGATCATTAATAAAAAGTCAAAACACGTACGGTAAAGAAAGCGATTATTACCCAAAATGTTTTTTTAAGATGGAAATTATTAATAAATGGGTAATATAATGTCATAAATGAATCATATATGTTATCATAAATATTATTATGATTTTGGTAGAATTTAATAATATGTTTATAACAATTATATAGGGTTTTTAGACACGTACAAAGAGTATAAGACATAAGGTACGGTAATTCAATCTCACTTTCAGTTTTTATGAGATACAATCCACGTTCACCACTGATTTATTGTGTTTGTTGTATGTAATACACATATTATATTTCATATCATGGATACATTTTCTTATTTATATAGACTCATTTGAAGATTTTGGGCTTATTAATTAAATATTCTAAGTGGTATGAGATTCTTTAAATATTTAATGAATTACCCCTTTCCCCATATCAATATTCATGATATTATTATACACAACAATTTATATGGATATAAAAGGATTATAAATGAAAATTTTATGTATATTTTTATGTTCATTAAAAAAGTTTCAAAAAGTAATAATATAAAGGTTTTATGTAAGGGTTAATTTTAAAATATCATTATTATCCAAGATTGTTTATACTTAAGTATCTACTGGGTCATCATTGTATTCCATTTCCAAGTTTCTTAAAATATATTTCAAAAATATTATCAAAAAATGATTAACATCATTTTTACCCATGGTTTACTTTTTATAAAACATTTTGAAGTTATTATTTCCTTCTTTTTCCAAATGAGTTACTTTATGATGTTTTTGAAAAATTATTTCAAGAATGTTTTTTAACTTATACAGTGCGAGGGGCTATTTTTTACCGTTATGATTCCTTAATATTTTGAATCATACCTTACAAACATACATGGTTATTTTTGAAAGAAATTTTACTTTTATAATTGTGTGACATTTAAATTATTTAAATGTAAAAAGGGATATTTCTCTCAAAGAGTTTTAATAAATTTATTTGATTATATCCATCTATATCAACATCCATTGTTGGATTTTATGTTTTATTGATGTTAATTTATTATGATATAATATTCCATATTGTATTGAAGTTTTTATAGTATTTTTGTCTATGTGTGTGAATTTTTTATACCTTTTATGGTTTCTGTAAAAAGTATTAACATTTACTATGCTATATTTAATATAAATGTTTATATTATGTTTCACCCTATTTATATGATTAAATCATTAGACTTAGTATGTGACGAGAAGAGATCACTAAAGACCCTTGATACATTTGTAGGTCTAATGATACAAAATAGTGTATTAGAACATTTCCTTGATAGTATGATTATGTATATTCTTGGAACGAGGCATTGACCGTATGGTTATGATGTCTGATATTATGAAATCCCTCATTATGAGATTAGTTATTGATATTACATTTGACTATTCAACTAGTATAATATCCATGTGAATGTTAAAATGTCATTAATTGATCTATTATTTTTTATTATACTGAAATTAATGTTTAAAAGGCTTGAATTTTAATTTTATACCTTGACTTAAATGTTTATGCTTGTTTATAAAATCATCTACTATATTATTTAACCTTACTGAGTATTTAAGATCACCCCTTTATTATGTTTTCTTTTCCAAGGATTCTTATATGTGTATTATGATATATATTCATGGTTTATATAGGAGAATAATTGTTTTCTCAATGGGATAAAAATGCTGTATTTTATGTCTTGAATTATAATGTAAAGGTCATGTATGTAATATTTATTACAAGACTACTAAACAGAATGGTATTTTGGTATTTTTTTTATAATCAGGCCAATATTTTAAAATAATGCCCCTACTTCAGGATTCTGGGGTCGAGGTGTTACAGTTGGTATCGATGGAAGATTAGAAACAACCCTGGAAATAGATTTAGAAAAATTGTATTAGGGATCACAACCCTAAGATAGACTTTGGGGATAATTATAGAGGAACTTCCTAAAATTTTGGTAATGTAGATATTATCTGGGTATTCCTAGGATATACATTATTGTCTGTATACTATAATTGTATTTGGTTTTTGAAAAGATGTTCCTAGGATTAAAAACTCTAACAAGGTGTTCTAGGCATGAATTAGGGTAACCTAGAACATGACAATGTGCCTTACTGCGCAGATGGGTTGTCAATCTCAGGGGATATGCTTAGGGTAATTCCAATATTCTTTAAAACCCATTATGAAGGATTTATGAGTAAATATATCCCCAAGGAAACCATTTTTATGATTATAAGAGTAAATGTGTGTAAATATTATATTAATGCTTATATACTTTCTAGTTTTTGGATTATACTTTATAATATGGTCTAACCTAGTATATGTCATTATTTAGAAATGGAACCCAATAGAAGGAATGATTACGCCACCAAAACACATGATCCAAATAGTAAGGAGGATCATATATTTTAGGGTCAAAAGCTTGCATTTTTATAGGAAATAGCCTCCCATGTATTCTAATAAAATAACGAAATAGTATCCTTTGTTAATAAAATATGTATAGAATTTTAAAAGTCCTTTGGTTTTGAAGGGAAGTAAGAGAATAAGAGGATGGTAGAGAAAAATATAGATAAAGGGAAGAATGGAAAGAAGGATTTTCCCGCATGTGATAACTATGTAAATAATCACCGAGGTGAATTATTGAAGGGAATTGGAGTTTGTTATAAGTTTGGAGAAAAAGGAACCCATGTTTCTGAATACAAGGATAAGAAAACGTTTTCCAATTTACAAGGATTCATTTGTTAGGATATGGGAAACTATGAAAATCAATGTCCTAATCATCAGAGTATACCCTATATGATGCAATTGGATACTAATCAAGTTATGAAAATACTGTAGATGAAGAATAATGATTAATGTGAATATTTTTTTCTTAAATAATTATGTCATTTCAGAATTGTATCACTGATGTACTGGTTATATGAATTATGAAGATAAATAAGGATTTTATTGCAGTACTATTTCATTATCGATTTGAGACTGTATGGTGTCAATTAAAGTGATATTGTTTCACATTAATGTTTTTGGAAAATAATAGTCAAGGGAAAGATAACCATTAATATGTTTCAATTACCAAGATAATGATTCTGTAATAAAGAGATGACTGATTTAGATAACATATATTTCATATTATCAACTACCTTGGCAGTAGCTAATAGTTTTTTGATTCAATCATTGTTGGAGTTTAAAATAATTTTTGTATTTAAGGAGTATATAAAATATACTTTGTTTTACAAAAAAAATAAGGAAGAATAAATATATATAATATGGTTTAATGGAAATTCAGGGTATTACCGTGATTTAATATGATAAATGATGATCATATTCACATGTTTGGTATGTGAAAAAAGAGATTCGCATTCTTTTATGTTGATTTTAGAAATTTAGAGACCTTCCTTATAAATTTTTGGACTATGAATTTGGATATAAGTATTTTGTATATGTTTAATGGTTGTAATGGATTAATTTGAACTTTGGATATTATTGTTTAAAGTTAAAAAATTTCTAAATATTATTTTTGGAAAGTCAAAATAATATAGTTTTATGAAAAGGAAAAACCATAGGTCGGGTGATAACCCATCATGTTGGACACGGCTACAGGAATAAAACCCACTACCAAATTGAGATAAGGCTATATCATCTACCATTGGCCTACACGATGTACTGGATTGTATATTTTAGTTTTTTTATTTTTAAATTTAATGACAACTAAATTTTAAATTCATTTTTATAACCCTATATGATTAAGATAAATTGAATATATTTTTAATTTTATTATATTTTGGTGTGAAAGATGAGTTTGTGGTAGAAATTAGTTAATGGATTGAAATATACTTGTCATGTTAGTAAGTTTTCTTTTGATATTATTATTTGAAGTAAATTAATTCTTCAACTATAGGGAAAGGATCATAATACTGAAATTTTTTTCCTTGTACATTCTTTTGTGATGAATCAATTGGACCCTTGGAACATCGTAGAATTATAGATTTCGAGTTGTTAAATTTATCCTAAAAGTATTATCTATAAGTCTTCATAGGAACTATATGGTTACATTTCATTTTATGTCCATGTTTTCTTATATGTAACCCTAATATTTTTTTATCTCTGGTGACCTTCATACATCCGTTTCTTTATTTTGAAATTGGTGAATCATTAATCTATTTTTTATGCGGGATTTAAATAAATATGTTTTGATATGTCCAACCCATAGTTTTATATTTCATGTGTAAATTGTGAGGATTAAATTTATTGAAGGAGTGTAGAATGTAACACCTCCAATATTTAATGGTTTTTTATCTTCATTATCTTTTTTTGCATGCAACATCAACTTACCTTGCGTATCACATAAGATTAAGTTTCTACAAAACAGAACATTAGTCTTAAAATTATATAAATAATATATTTATAACTTATACTTTAAATATAGTAATATAAATAGTAAGAAATAATTCTTATATGTTTTTTTAGTTTTTATATATAAATAAGATAAATTTATAATGTAATTCATAATTTTTGGTAAATTAGTTATATGTTTAGAAACAATACTTCTTAAAGGAACTAATTATTTTGTAATTTAGGTAACAATAATAAAATAAATATTAGAAACTCTTAAAATTTAATCTGGTAAAATAGAAATCATTTTTGAATCCAGAATATCAATATTATTTTAGGGTGAATTTTTGGTATTTTTCTGAAAACTTTCAATTTTTGAAAACTAGTGAAAAACACTACATTGTAGTTCAACAACCGACATTTTCAATGACACAATTAATTTTAATTAAATTTATTTTAAAGTCACAATACATAAAAAATAATAAATTAACCCAATTTAGTCCATTGAAATCGTTTTTCTAATAGATTGATATAAAAAAATTCATTGAACATTTTTAACATCTTTTGACCCCCCCTTCTACCCACATTTGCAGATTAGCATTAATCATAATTTAACCACATCTATGAATTGAATTTAGAAAATTTAAAATTCATGGTTGTAATAATTATGGAAAATTTTGTCTAACATGATTAAAATATTTTTTTTTGTGAATTGTATCTTTAAAAATTTATTTACCACAGTTTATAAAGAAAACAGGGTTATTAAAGATAAAAATAATATTTTAATAATATAAAATCAGACTAAAACTTGTAATAATTTCATTTAATATGTATTTTTCAACCCAAATCATCTTTTGGTCGAAAATATTATATTTTTAATCCACTTGTATTAGATTAAGGAATTTATTTTAGTTTATTTAAGGAATAATTAGAAGTTTCATATTCATGTTTTAATAACAATTTTTTTTATATAGGTTTATAAATAAGATAAATTGGACTATAAATATTTAGTAGAATAAAAATAAATTTATCTATATCATGTTAAACTATTTATATTTTTTATACATTAAATAATTAAATTTAATGGTTACATAATGAGGATGTAATAATTGTTTTATTAATGGATCAATCCAATAAAAGATATTAATAATATTAAAATAAATGTACTTTGACTTAAATAATGACATAAAATTATTTCATTTATTACATAGAAATTTTAGTGACTAATTTTAAGTATTATTGTGATGTTATCATGTTTCTTTGATTTTTTAAAAAATGAAAATATAAAATAGTATTAAAATTAGCATAAATGATATTTTAAAATAAATACTATTTTATTAAAAGATATAAAAGCCATAAAAATATATGGTTATTGAAAGTAACTTTTATAATGTAAAATATTTAATAAATATTCCTATTGGGGTCTTTTTTTAATTTTATAGTTACTATATTAACCCTATAGTTTCAAAATACAAGAATACACTGTAAAAGTCAAATTGTTTAACTATATGTTAAATCCAAAAGATAAGGGTTATTTTATAACATAAACATGTCTCGAATTCATTTTTAGTGGATTTTTAGGAATACTAATCTTATTCTCTAAATAAATAACTTTTTAGATATTTTAAAACTAAAATAAATTTACAATAAATTAATATTTTAGGATCATCGAAAAGTGCCCCTCACATCTCTTATAAAAGGGAACTTCTATTGCTCATTAAATCCTAAATAAAAAGCCCTTTGTCTAATCTAAACCCTACTCATATACTATCCAAACCTCAATAAATTAATCATAGAGTCCATAAATTGGGATAAAATCCCTTTTAAGTGTCCTTTTGTTCAAATAAAAAATTAGACACTCGAAGAAGATGTAATTGTTTTACCAATTCAATTCAATTTATTTTCTTCTTCAATTTCATCTTCCTATGTTTTTTCCATAATAAATTAATAACTAAAAATATAGAATATTATGATATGTATTTATTATTATGGGAAATCTATATTTCTCATTTTACCCATCTTATAAAAAATAATAGCATCATGCATGCGTACATACGAATTACCGTCTCCACATCGTGAGGTAAACTGTTTTTCTAGTACAATTTTTTTATCTGGGTATAAATATGAATATAAAAGATGTAAATAATAAATATAACATTATATTTATTTTTTATAACTCATATTCCATCTAATTCCAGTCCATTAAAACATTAATATATAAACTGATTTCATCGCTCATGTGTACGTACGACTTTCCGTCTCCACAACGCGATGAGATTCATCCTCCACATTAACCATTAGAGAATGATTATAAAAATATATATTATGAATAATTATGATATATATGACATAATAATTCTAATGGATATATATATATATATATCATTTAATTTCTTCTATTCAATAAGATAAAAAATGGATACAACGTTCTTGCATACGTAAGACCTACCGTCTCCACAAATGGTGTATTCTGTTATATATATATATATATATTATGATTATATTCTGAATATTTTGGATATAAAAACCATTTTTTACATTTAGTAAGTATTTAAATCATGAAATATGTAATATTATCAATAATAACACGTAAAAACAAATACAATAATGAAAGCGATTATTACCCGAAACGTTGCTTTAATATGGAAATTATAAATAAATAGGTAATATAATGTCATAAATGAATCCTATATTATATCATAAATATAATTATGATTCATTTAAAAGTTAATAATATGTTTAAAACAATTATATAATATTTTAAAATACGTACTGAGAGTATCATATCTAAGGTAAGGGAATTCCGTCTCACTTATAATTTTAGTCAGATATTAGCCATGTTCTCCACTTATTTCTTTTGTGTGGGATACGTAATTCCCCAATTATATTTCATATCTAGAACACATTTTCATCATGGTGTTTAAATACTGATTTTAAGATATATGGATTAGTAATTAAATGTTCAAAGTTGTACGGGACACATTGAATGTATAAATAATTAACCCTTTGTCTATGTCAATATTCATGATATTATTTTACAAAAACAATTAAATGGATATAAAATTAATATAACTAAAATTTTATTTATATTTTTATGTTCTATAAAATGTTTCCAAAAAGAAATATTTTAAGTGTTTTATATAAGGATTAATTTCATAATCTAATTATTATCCAAAGTTTTTTATATATAGGTATCTTCTCGGTCATCTTTATCATCAATTTCCATGTTTCATTAAATGTATTTCAAAATATTAACAATAAATGTTCAAAGTGATTTTTACCCATGATTTATTTTTTATGAAACATTTTTAATGGAATATTTTCTTTGTTTTACAAATTAGGGACTTTATGACCTTTTCTAGAAATTGAGGAAATAATGTTTCTTTAACTTATACAGTGATAGTGGCTATTTTTCACTGTTATGATGCCTTACCATTTTTAAGCTTCCATTATAGGCTTATAAATATATTTTCAAAAGAATTATTTCATTTTTAATTTCATAAAATTTAAAAGAATTCAAATTAAAATGGTATATTTCCCTCAAAGAGTTTTAATAAATTTATTAGATTATTTTCATCTATGTCAACATCCATGGTTGGAATATAAGATTTATTAAGGTTGATTTATTATGATACAATCATCCATATTATATTGATGGTTTTATGATATGTTTGATTATGGATGTTTTATTTTTATACCATTCATAGTTTGTGGATAAAGTAATAAAAATAATTATTATAGATTTAATATGAATGGTTATGTTTTGTTTTACCTGTTTCATATGTGGAACATATTTGACTTATTAACTAATGGCAGGGGCCCGCTATAGGCCCTCGATTAACTATTATTCCTCATAAGACGAACTAGTGTCTTTATACGATGATGGGATGGTATGATTCTGTATGGCATTGGAATGAGGCCTTAACTATATGGTTATGATGTCCGACATTATGTATTCCCTCATTGTGAGAATAGTTATTGATATTACATGTAATTATTTGACTATTAGAATATCGTTGTGAATATTTTAATGTAATTATTTGATTTATTATTGTCATATTATAATTGAGGAAAGGTTTAAAAGTTTGGTGTTTTAATCTTATACCTTGACTCAAATGATTATTCTAATTTATAAATTCATTTATTATATTGTTTGACCTTATTGAGAATCTATGATCACTTATTTCTTACATTTTATTTCCCCTATATTCCATGAAGTATAATATGATTTATATGATGGGTTATGTTTTGAGAATAACTGTGTTCTCAAAGGATTATCAATGTTGTATTTTTTGTTATGAATTGTAATGTAATGTTCATGTATGTAATCTATTTTCCAAGACTGGTAAACTGATCAGTCCTTTGGGATTTGATTCCTTGTAATCATTAAAATGTTTTAAAATAATGTACCAGCTCTAGGCTTATGGTGTTGGGGCCTTACAAAGGGGGTTAGTAAATATTTACAAGTAAGATGGGATGAAGTTATTTGAGTTTGTAATTTCATCAAAATTCATCCATCTTGGAGATGATTATTAAAATTCATTAAAGGATAACATTATCTTAGAGGGTTTCAACATGAGTCAAAACGAGGAAAATGATCAAAATTGATAAGCACCACATGTGGACTAGCAATTTAACCAACAAGGTTGATGATGAGCTCTATGCTAGGTTTTTCTTTTCAATATCATTTTTCCAACTATAACATTAACTCATTTGAAGAAAATACATTTTGGAAATTGAGAATTGGATAAAGGAGTACTATATAAGAGATAGTAAATACTTTTTTATGTTATAGTTCGAAGGAATTGTAGTTTATGGGTGAATTGAACTTAATAGAGATTTTATTTTTCACATTCCTCTTATTAATTTTTTCCCAACAGTATTTGAAACGATATCATTCTGAATTGTTTCTATTTTTTGATTAATTTTTTTGTAAAAAATATTTATTAGTTGTATTTAATTCGATTGTACCATCTTTGGATATAATATTTTTTTATTAGATTTTTTCTTGTTTAATTCTCTTCATTGGATGACCCACTGCCTTATTTTCTACATTCTCCAATTAAGAGTTAATAAAATGAAATTAGATTTAGATATATTTAATGGACGATTTAAATTAATTAATACTAATTAATTAACAGATAGGTGAAGAGTAGTAAATCATTATGATTTTGTTCTTCAATTGATGTTAATAAATTGATCTAGGTTAATGTGTGTCTTTTAAACGAAGAATTATCTATCTCTAGATTGTTTAATGTAAATATATTTCCTTAGGAGATTTTTTTGGGTATTACCGACATCCATTTCAAAGATAGGTGTTTTAACTAATTTTTTTATAGATTTTTAATACAACTATGCTTAATCATGATTTAATGGAAGGGATATTATATCAATTAATTTCTTCTTAGTCTCCCTATGTCTAATTATTATTCACTCTTAACTCCTTTTATATTTGGATTAGATTTTTCACTTCACATATAGTTTTACATCACATTCCACTTCAATACATCATCGTACATATCCAACATTTCTTTTCATATAATTTATGTTTTAGTTTCTTTTATTTTATTTGAAAATATAAATAACTTCTGTATCTATGGTTTAAACCTTCTCACCACAATATATTATTAAATAGTTTTTATGATTTTTTTAATATTATTAAATGAAATGTTATAATATTTCAATGATGCCCCATTAAAATAATTCAATGGAATATAATTACAATAATATTTACACCCACTTATAATAATTTTCCTTTAAAAAAATAGAAAAATGAATTATCAAGGATCTTCTAAACAAGACAATGTTATTTAATAAATAATGTATAAAAAATATTAAAACATTTTTTTTATAAAATAGATATTTATAAGATATTATATAATGATAATAGAGGTAAAGGAAAAATGGTAGATCAAGTAAAAGTAATTAACAAAATTGCCATCATCTAAATAAAAAAATAATAAAATAAAAACCACATATACCATCCATTTTAATTAGTAGCAATGCTAATAAGGTCAGGAAAATAAATAGAAATTTATCTCCTTGTTGTAAATAATATGACACCACAATCACAAAATTTCATGTAATCAGGAATACAATAATTTTTCTTTAAATAAATGAGGGTAGATAGAATAAAAAATGATTAACATAATATTACAAAACTCATGATTTTATGTTTAATACTAATAGCCATATAAAAAAATAAACAAACATGCTTGTAGAAAATTATATAATCTGACATTATGAAGAATTAAATAAAAAATATTATACACATCATGCTTAAACATAACCAATTTTAGTATAAAAACATCCTTCCAAAATAAACCAAATAATATTGGTCGACCAATATAAAAATATATTATACAGCATTCTCAAAATATTTAAATTGAAAAGTCCCACTAAATTGATTACATAGAAAAAAATATAACTCTTTAAAATATATAAGTAAATAGTGATATAGGGATATATATATCATAATATAGGCTACTTCCACTTTAAAAGATTGTGCATCGATTTTTACGAATGTTTAAACTGCCTATATAAATTTATAGTTACAAGGAGCCGCAAAACAAGTAATAAGTATTCAAAACAACATACATAAAATTATTTTCAATGAGTTAAATATAATAATTTTACATGTCTTAGATTTTATAAATGATTTCCACATCTATTTTTGGTGAATTGATATGTGTTTTTTATTTTAAAATGGTTTTATAATATATATTTGTTGAATATTAATGTTTTATAAGTTGAAACATTTATTCATTGAATACCTTGTGGAAATATTTTTTTTTCAATGATTAATTGATGAAATGATTATTGTTTTAATTATATTATATTTTAAGTATAAAATATTATAGATTATTTTAGTGAATTTTTTATTAATTTATTTGAAATGGAGTTTGAAGTATGGAATGTATTTTCTAAAGGTACATGATTAATTATGTTATTCAATGATGAAAATTTTTATAATTATTATTTTAGTGGTTTCAAATCCCATTTAAATTTGTAATAATATATTCCTATGTTACTTAAATATCATCCGACATGAAATTTCATTCTATTATACCTTTATGTATCCCAATGTGAATTTTTTACTCTCTCATTGATTATGAACTTTATAAATAATAGGTTAACCATAAGTGAATATGAATTGAAAACATATACATAATATTTCCATGACATATGAATTTTAAATTCCACCTTTGACTTTACCAAAGTTGTGTATGAATTATGGTGATCCTTATAAGAATATATTAACACTTGGAAAATATAGGTAAGATAAATATGGGTATGATGCTAGAAAATTTCCACATCAACCCTACATCATGAATTAAATTAACATAATGAGGGATGGATCCAAGGATCATGCTCCTGAATATGAACTTTAAGGGAACTGTGAAATATTTCCCATTATTCAAAGATGTAGTAAACCTACATAAGAAGTGTTTTAATATTCATACAACCTGGAGGAAAATCATGACCCATGTGGGTGGGGTAAATTTTACTTGATGGGTTCATCTCAAGTCAAAATCCGGAAGGTTATCAATAGTAACCCATGCTCTATGGAGACCAAAAATTCAACCTATAGATATGATTTCGATCAAGGTATTGTGATATGGTGATTGATTTTATTTTGAGAACTAGTACCTAGTCACATTTCAATGGAATTCATTCAGAACATTCAATATGGAATAGAGGGGTAATGGACAAGAGACAATGGGAAGTCCTCGATACAGAAATTTAGAGGAATTAGAGCTATATGGAGGAATGATCTTCATAGAGAAGATATTTCAATATTTTATCTTGTTTATTTTATCTTTATTATTATTGAGGTAAACTCATTTTTCAGTTTCTCAGTTTTTCCTAGCTGTTTTTTCCTTTTCCAAAGATAGATTCCCTACCTTATTTTCTATAATATATAATGAGTAATTGAATAAATATTTTATAGTTGGAAATATTTTTTATAATATCTATATTGATTTTTATCCCCTAACACTTTTCAAAATTTGGTTTGTATTATTTGTGTTTAATCAGTGTGTTATTTACATCCATTGTTTTCATTTTTTTAATCTTTATGATCTTCATTCCTACACTAATTCCCCAACCAATGAGTGAAGAGTAATTAATCATTAGATTTGGGACATTAAACCTAAGTACATGTTTTATAAAAGTATAATGTTTGTTTTCTCTATGAATAATAATCCTTTTATTGAGTGTTCAATACTCAAATCAATCCTTTTAATATCTCACTAGGTAGGTTTTATCACTAAGTTTCAAATAGAAATTCTACCTCACTTTCCCATATATTTTTAACACTACATAATATTTTTATTATATGACATTTATTTAATCAATTTAGTTCTATCTTGTTACCTAAAACCAAATTATTTTTCACTCTTGTATTCTTTTGTTCTTAGTTTACTCATTTTTTCATTTCACTAATGTTTTTAAAATCCATTTTCACTTGATTCCATCATTGTCTTTCTTCACAATTTATTTTCACAATTAGTTGGTCTATAGTTTCCTTATTTGATTTGATATTTCATATAACATACTTATATGTGGTTCAACAATAGAAATCACTATCTAGATGTAATTAGGTTTTAGTTCCTATATTTGTTTTATTAGTCAATAAACTCTTAAAAAATTGGTTCCAATTCCAGGGAACACACCTATTTCTATAGATAAAAAAATATCTTTCCAAAAATGTTCATAAAAACATAATGTATTTTTAGATTGTGTGATTAAATTGGACAATTTTCAGTAGAATTAATATGTAAAATAGGGAATATACTAAATATTATTTGAATCATTTATTATCATTTGTAAAAACACATTAGTACCCCTAAGAATAGTAATAAATCTAAAATGGAATGTTTAAAAATTATAGAGTGCTAAGAGCCAAAATGAAAATAATTTTTTTACCCCAAATAAATCGAGAAATCACATTTATAGGAGGACAAGAATTACAATTTTTAAAAATTTCATAGTTTTATATAACCCATCATGTATAATTCCAACTCCTATGTTTATAAAAATTTATACAATACAACCATACCTCTCAATGACACCCGTTTTTAATGGAACACCTAATGAGTACATTTTGGAGTTTGTTATAGAGTTTTATAGTGTAGTTTAATAATTAAATTTTCATGGTCCTAATGAAAAAAAAATTAGGCTTGAAGGGTTCAAATTTATTTTTAATTGAAACTGTAGAATATTATTTTAGTGTATAGATGATGAAATATTTGACACTTGTGACTATGTATTCAATTAATTTTTGATAGAATTCTTTCCTAGGAACTCCCATACTGAGGTGTGACAAAAAACAACTTATTTTTTTTCAATTGGGTGAACATTTTCATGAGACATGACAATGATTTAGTGAAATTATATGTTAGTTTCCCAAAAAAAACTTGTTCCTCATCTCTTAATGGATATAATCTATAATGGTCTCACCCCTTAATACCAATCCCTTATTTAACAATCCACAAGAAGTATTTTTTCATATACAGAAGTTGAGAAGTTGAAGTAAATCATCACTAATATTTCTCTAAATTCACACAATAAATTTTCTAGGAGAATAACGATTCATAATAACTATTTCAATGCTTGGGATTCTGAAATTTTCAACGATGACACACTTAGGGAAAAATGAAAACACCGTGGAATGTTTCAGAACTATATAACCTATTTTCCAAGATTTGAATTTACTCCCTTATCATATAAGAATGAAAACATTGTTACATGCAGAACTTGAATGAAATATAGAATGACAATTTTTCAAACAATCAAAATTGATGATATCAAAATCACCCTAACTTTCATGGATAGACCAAATACTTCTAAAACATAATTTTCACAATATAATCTCATCACATTTTAGTGAACCATTTTTAGGATCAAAATAGTGATGTAGATGCTCAATATACAAGAGGGGGGTGAATTGTATACTTTAAAAATTCCTTGGGAACCTTTAAAGTTAGTTACAATTAACGATTTTTTCCTTAAAAAAAGGAAAGGGATAAGTTTAACAAAGTTAAACTAAGCAAATTCACAACACCTCTAACTCTAAATGCAAACTTGGAAAGAGATTCCAAACGTGGGTTCCAGAAATATGGTTCCGGAAATTGAACCTTAATAAAAGATTACAAAATGAGATTCTACCTTAAAGCGTATAGAATCTAAATGAAACAGAGTAAAAATAAGGAAGTATAAGAAATTTGTACTTTCCTTATAATACAGAATGCAGCGGAAATTAAACTAGTAGTTTAAACTACAAGTAACAAGATAATAGTCTTTTAACCCAAAGATAAGGGTATCCAACAAACTTGGATAAAGGTCCCTTGATTTATACTTTCAAGCAAGTCTGTCTTACCCACACTAGGGTAAGCCCTCGATACGAAGATCGGAGTCTCTGTCTTGCTATCACCGCAATACCTCAACTTCAATGTAGTTGGCAACCTCTATCTTCCTCAGCAAGGAAGCCCTTGAACTTCAAGGTTGTCGGCACCTCTGTCTCCCTATCCCCGAAAGCCCTCGAATGTAATCACCAACATTCGGAGTCACACGAAGCTTTGATAGTTAATTAGAGCCTCTCTCTCTAGAAATCACTTCAACAGCATGTATGCACAAAACCAAGTTGTTCATCTATCATCAGTATCGATCTCTTTCAAATGAGCTCCTATTTATAGGTAAGGTCGGCTCCTTCTCCAACGGTCATATTTTCCTTAAAGATTGGAGGGACATGTACACGTGTCACTTAGACAACGGTTAGTTTATAACAAAATGGACGACATCGTTTTATAACAAAACAAGTGTAACAGAATGTACGACATCATTTTAATTCTAACTCAAAATTTCGGAATGAAAGCTTCGGAGTGAAGATTCGGAGTGTAAAGGAAATAATAAAGAGTAGACAGATTATAGAAATGTAAGAAGAATAAATGTTCGGAGTCTTATCAAAATATTTTTCGGAGTCTGAATTAATTCAGAGTGTACAAAACAAGGATAATCAGATTCTGTTTAATAGGTGAATTCAGAATGAGAATTCGGAATAGGAATTCGTCATCAGAATTCGTAATGAGAATTCATCATCAGGATTCAGAATGATAATTCGTTATCAGAATTCGTAATGTGAATTATTCATCACAGTTCGTAATGAGAATTCTTCATTGGAATTCGTAATGAGAATTCTTCATTGGAATTCGTAATGAGAATTCTTCATTGGAATTCGTAATGAGAATTATTCTTCAGAATTCGTTATGAGAATTCTTCATTGGAATTCGTAATGAGAATTCGTTATCGAACTTCATAAGAATTCGTATCCTGAATCTGGAATAGAACTTAGTCAGAGTTCATATTCGGAATTTGGAATGAAACTTCCTTATAGTTCTTATCCGAAATCCGAATCCTAAAACAGAATTCTTCATATCAAAGATTCAACGATTCTGAGAAAATAGAAATGAATCCGAATCTCATACTTAAGAAAAATATGGATGAAAATAAGATAAGGATAATTTTTCTTATAAAAGAGAATATGCTTATAAAAGCAATTTTCCTTAAGAAAGCAATTTTTCTTAAGAAATCATTTTTCTTAAAGATAAGGTGTTTGTGATTTTAAAAAAAATAAGGAATGGAAAAGTCATAAGGAAAAACTTATTGACTCAATAATCTCTCCCTTTTTGGAAAGCACAAACATCCTTAAGAAAAGTAAATTCTGGGAAGGAAAAAAAACAAAAAAGTTTATCTCCCTTTGCTTTAAGGATATTGATGAATACGAATAACTCCCCCTTAGGCCTTGAAACTCTAAGGATCATATTCAGATTTCCGGAGTGACATTTCATTATGAATAAGAAAATCTTCTTAAATAAAAAACTACCCCTTAAACAAACTCTTATTAGAATTCTTTTTCCGTAGGGATCTTTTCCTTCTCCACCTTTTGATAAACTCTTATTAGAGTTCTTCTTTTTCTTAAGGATCTATTCCTTCTCCCCCTTTGTGATTTTCAAAAAGAAATTGAGGGAATGGGAAAAAATAACAAAGTACCTGAAACATTAGTAGTAAAAACAAAAGAAAGGACAAGCACAAATTTCATTGAAATCTCGGCAACAAAAAAAAATCAACAAAAAGATCGGATTTGGTTATTTCGGATCTTTTTCCTTTGAAATGATCCCCTTAAGAATAGTCTTGACCTTCTTCAGGTCTTTATGATCTTCTTCATCTTGCTTCTCTAATACCACTATCCTTGCAGATTGAGCATCAATATTTTCTTCCTGGGATTTCATCTTTTCTTCCTGAGCCTTGATCTTTTCTTCCTGAGCCTTCATCTTCTGTTCAAAGTCAATCCGATGATCTCTTTCAAATTTCCAGTTCTGAGAAACAGAATTCAATTTCCCATTCAGATCTCTGACTTCTTGAATCCAGAATTTATTTTCATCAGTCAGATTCTCTTCAAAGGAGGAAGTTATCTCATTTATCTTCCTGTCCTTAGTTTCGAAGGTATCTTTAACATTTTCTTGAAACTCATCAAATAATATCATCTCTTCAACAGTCTTCTTCGACCAATTTGTCATCCTCTTGCAAGACTTTCTATGAGCTTCGTATCCAACAAAGAAGGTTTTGAACTGAGCCTCAATCTCAACGCACTTGTCCATAACCATAGATATAGAGTCAGTTTTCTGATTTAAAGCATGTTGGAGAATTTGACATCTTGAGTCAATACTAGAGAATGTCGGAATGGATCCCACCAACTTCTTGAAAGACTGGACAACAAAGTCAGGCCCCACCGAGGATGACTCCAAATCTGAAACTTTTCTTGGTGAATTTTCTTCCTCAATAAGATCCAACTTCCTTTTAGAAGAATCACTATATTCTCTTTTCTTGCTAGCCACTGATTTTGGGGTCTCAACAAGGAGTTGCTTTCCCTTGTCTTTTTTCGGAATCGATTCTTGTTCAGGGGTTTTCTGCTCACCAGTAGACACTTGAACAATATCATCAATGATTTTTTGAACAACATCTTCCTCATTCTTATCCTTCTCTGGAGTTACTAACTTAGAGGATTCAGCCTCTGATGTTCGGAGCGACAGGTGTTCTGAAGGCGACCCCTTATACTCATCTACTTCTTTCAATAATTCTCTTGTTTCACCACTTGCTTCAGCAACCTGTTCTTCCTCTTGCACTTGTTGAACCTGCTCGAGTTGCTCAACATGTTCGGTTGTAACTTCTTCCGAAAAATCAAGGTTTCTTCCTAGAGTCTCAGGTAGAGATTCCAGGGAGAAAGATCTCGGAACTGGGATGCTTCCGGATACCATCTCATTAAACTTTAACAACGCTTGGACTGCCTCGGATTATGTCATCTTTTTCATGAGCTTCTTCTCCTTTGCTTGTTTTTCAAGCTCATTAGCAGTTCTCTACTTTAATTCCTTAGCTTCCGCAGGGTCCAATCTGAACTGCGGATCCCCTTCTTTCCTTTTCTCTTTATCTGCTCTCCACTTCACAACGACCTCATCAGGAAAAACCTTCTTCTTCTTTGGTTTTGGAGGAGCGGATTGAGCTTCCTTAGATTTTGGATCCTTTACCTCAGCTGCAACATCCTTCAACTTTGTTTTCTTTACTGGCTTAGACGATTCCGGTTCAGCAGTCTTCAGAGCCACTTCTTCTTGATTAGGCAGATCAAAGAACTCACCAATCTCCTTGTTGAAGGCCACATCCATCCTCTTAAGGGTATCATCACTGAGCAACAATATTTTGCAAACCCTTGGCATAGATCTGCAGGCTTCCATAAAAGATTCAAGACACCGAACTATCAATCTTGATAAAATTGCTGGGTACATTACGATCTGTGCTCTGAGATTTCCTTTCTTAAGATTCTCAATGGTTATAAGAATGTGCCTCATGAAATTAAACTTCCTTATATTTATCAGGAAATCTAAGATGTAGATCTCACTCTTCTTCAAGCTGTATTTATCACCTTTCCTTGGTACGATAAGCCCTTGTACCCACAACTCTAGAATCCGGAAATTTTTGGATAGACTTGTAATCTTCGGAGCCTTGTCATCAGCCAGTCCGAGAGTTTCTAAGGCTTTTTCCTTACTGAAGATACCCTTAGAGTCTGGCAACACATGAGATATAAACTCAGCTTCTCCTTCATAGGACAGCCCTACCATGCTTGCTGCCTTGGTATAAGAAAGTTTGTAAGTCTTACCACAAGACTTAAAAGAAAATTTCTCCCTATTATTTTCCTGAAAGAAGGAAACTGTTTCATAGAACTCAACAAGTAACTCCGAAAAGACATAATCTTGGTTCCCCGGTTTGGATATAGCGATATATTCCCAGCCATTCAATATAATGTTCTTTGAAATGAGATAATCGTAGTTGCTGAAGAAATCTGGATGAACTAACCTTTCTCTGTAAACTAACCATTGTGAAATAGGCTTAGTGGATGACATTTCTTGAGACGCTAACTCCGCAGACATTCGGATCTAAAGTCCTCTAGGAAGTTCGGAATGGATAAAACAGAAGTTCAGAACGGCCTTAAAACAGAGAGGCAATGATTTAGGACGCGAGAGCTTGAAAATGATGTCGGACGAGTAATTGGGTCCCCTTTATATAGGAAACGAGATGACAGTTCACCTTGCACAGTTGATCTAACAGTTGGAAGAAACTGAGATCAGATCTGACGGCTGAAAACTTGAATCTGATATTTTGGAGGTTTTTATTAAAACAAGGAATTAAGAAAACTATAATCCGAAATCATAATACAAGAAAATGCTAGCAAGTAAAATATGACTACGAAAACTTGAGTAAGGTAATCATATCTTTCGGATTAGCTTAGGAGGATTATTCTTAATGGGTAATATAAAGATGACTACAAAAAAAGATCTTTATTATGAGAAGACATATTTCGCAAAAACTCTACTACGAAAAATAAGCTTGGTACGAAAAACTCATTACGGAACACTTATTACGGAAAACTCAGTATGAAAAACAAACTTAGTATGGGAAAAAATATTACAAAATTTTGAAAACGGGAAATAAAAAAACTTATTATGGAAGATTCGGTACTAAAATCTGGTTATGAAAATACCAGTACCAAAATTTTCATTCCGGAAATTTTCAACATGAATACTTCCATTCCAGAAGTGTTCTGTACGAAAATGTCCATTCTGGAAAATTGTAGTTCCGGAAATTCCATTCTAGAAATCTTCTTTCTGAAAAGTTCGAAAACAAACTTTGAAAAACTATGTTAAACTAACAAACAAATGTACTCCCCCTATGAAAAGGAGTTTATTGCTGTAAGGAGAGTTTTTCAATAGAAAGTTACTTAAGGAGGATTACCTTACGGTTATCATCCCTAACTTCTGTTTAATATATTCAAATCTATCATAAGGCAAAGATTTTGTGAAAATATCAACAAGTTGATCTTGCGTTCCGATAAACTGAAGAACAATATCTCCTTTAAGTGTGTGATCTCTAAGAAAGTGATGCCTAATATCTATGTGCTTTGCACGGGAGTGATGTGCAGGGTTCTTACTAAGGGCAATGGCACTTGTGTTATCACACAAAATTTGATTTTTGGTAAAACTCAAGCCATATTTTGTGAGTGTGTGTTGCATCCACAACACTTGAGCACAACAACTTCCAGCTGCTACATATTCAGCTTTAGCAGTGGAGAGTTCTACAGAATGTTGCTTCTTGCAGGACCAAGAAACTAATGAATCTCCTATGAAATGACAAGTTCCGGATGTACTTTTTCTATCCATTCTACATCCACTGAAGTCAGCATCAGAAAATATTTTTAGAACAAAATCATTTCCAGAAGTATAAAATAATCCTAGACCCATGGTTCCCTTAAGGTAGCGAAAAATTCTTTTTACTGCCTTTAAGTGAGATTCCTTAGGATTGGATTGATATCTTGCATATAAGCATACTGAAAACATTAAGTCTGGTCGACTAGCTGTTAAGTAAAGTAAACATCCTATCATACCTCTATAATCTGTTTGATCTACTGGTTTCCCAGCTTCATCAAGATCTAGAGAATTTGAGGTATCAATAGGAGTACTTATACTCTTAGTGTTGTCATAACCATTCTTTTTAAGAAGATATTTAATATACTTATGTTGAGATATGTAGGTTCCTTCTGGTTTTTTAGAAATTTGAAAACCAAGGAAAAAAAGTTAACTCACCCATCATACTCATTTCAAACTCAGATTTCATTATACTTGCAATGGAGTTAGTCAAAGATTGCTGAGTTGAACCAAATATAATGTCATCAACATAAATTTGAACAATAAAAACATTTTTATTTTCTTTCTTTATAAAAAGGGTTGGATCTGCATTTCCCATAACATAGTTATTTTGAAGCAAAAATCTAGTAAGTCTATCATACCATGCTCGTGGGGCTTGTTTAAGACCATACAAAGCTTTGGTAAGTCTAAAAACATGATCAGGATGTTTTGTATCTTCAAAGCCAGGAGGTTGTTCAACAAAGACTTCCTCTTTAACATAACCGTTAAGAAAAGCACATTTCACATCCATTTGGAAAAGTTTGAAATTAAATAATGCTGCAAAGGCATGTAGAATACGGATAGATTCAAGTCTAACTACTGGAGCATAGGTTTCTTCATAGTCTATTCCCTCTTGCTGATTATAGCCTTTAGCAACAAGTCTAGCCTTATTTCTTACTATGATTCCATTTTCATCACATTTATTTCTGAAAACCCATTTTACTCCAATAACAGAAGTTTCCTTAGGTCTTTCAACCAAGGTCCAGACTATATTCCTTTCGAATTCATTTAGCTCATCTTGTATGGCTTTAATCCAATCAACATCACCTAAAGCTTCATCAGTGCTTTTAGGTTCTAATTGGGAAAGATATGCTAGATGTTCTAATTTATTTCTTAAGGAACTTCTAGTCCTTACAGGTTGATTTACATCACCAATGATGCTATCACTGGGATGATTCTTAAGAAACACCTGATTTGGGTTTTGTAAAACCTGTCCATCAACATAGGGTAGAAAGTCTTCTGGGGTAAATGTTTCAGATGTATGTTCTTGAACAATTTCCTTATCAGAAGGTTCTTCTATCAAAGGTTGACAATCAGTTTTTGAAAACACATCTGAGGAACAAGGTAGGGATGGTTTAAAAACAAAAGGATCTGACTCATCAAATTTTACATGTACCGTTTCTTTAACAGTACAAGTATTTTTATTAAAAACTCTATAAGCCTTAGAAGTTGTGGAATATCCTATAAAAATTCCTTCATTAGATTTTGGTGTGAATTTATGTAAGTTATCTTTAGTATTCAAAATGAATAATATGAAACCAAAA
Source organism: Viscum album (assembly GCA_963277665.1). Classification (NCBI taxonomy): domain Eukaryota; kingdom Viridiplantae; phylum Streptophyta; class Magnoliopsida; order Santalales; family Viscaceae; genus Viscum; species Viscum album. The sequence continues at coordinate 426,810,924 of OY728123.1, read as the reverse complement.
ACCTTGAAGTAAGATAGTCTTGGTTTTCTACCATTCCATAACTCATAAGGAGTTTTATTAAGAGAAGGTCTAATCAAAACTTGATTTATAGTATAGCAAGCAGTACTTACAGATTCAGCCCAGAAATGTCTAGCAATAGAATATTCACTCAACATGGTTCTAGTTATCTCTTGAAGAATTATATTTCTTCTTTCAACTACACCATTCTGTTGAGTAGTTCTAGGTGCTGAAAAATTGTGAGTTATACCTTTCTTACTACAAAAAGTTTCAAAATCAGAATTTTGAAATTCTCTTCCATGATCACTATGAATAGTTTTCAATGGATGATTTTCTCATTTTTAACATGAGCTCTAAAACTTTTGAAATAAGAAAAAGCTTCAGACTTCTTTGCTAGAAAATATACCCAAGTAAATCTAGTGTAATCATCAACTAGAACAAACACATAGTATCTTCCTCCAATACTTCTAGTTTGTGTTGGACCTAAAAGATCCATGTGCACTAACTGTAATGCATTGGTTGTTGAGACTTCACCGATTGATTTAAAACTAGATTTATGTTTCTTTCCATATTGACAAGGATCACAAACTTTAGAAAAATCAAATCTAAGCTCTGGTAGATCCTTAACTAGTTTCTTCTTTGAGAGTTTACATAGGTTCCTAAGATTACAGTGACCTAGTCTTCTATGCCATAACCAGGAGTGATCTTCCATTGCACTTAGGCAAGGTAAATCTTGGCTTCTGTGGTCTTCTAGGTTCAAAGTGTAGACATTCTCTTGCCTATTAGCTGAGAGAATAAATTCTTCCTTGGAATTGTGAACTAAGCACTTATCATTCCTAAAATTCACAAGGTAACCTTCATCACATAACTGACTTATTCTAATGAGGTTGTGCTTAAGACCTTTAACAAAAAGAACATTTGAAATCAAGTTTTTACCAAGAAGAACAATATTACCAATACCAACAATCTCTCCCTTAGCATTATCTCCGAAAGTTACTTTTCCTCCTTTCGTTTTAATAATCTTTTCGAAAAAGCTTTTATTACCAGTCATGTGCCGGTAACATCCACTATCCATGTACCATGTATTGTTGCTGGTACTCTCATTGTTTTCCTGAAATCAAAATGAAAATATGATTTTCGAAATCCAAACATGTTTGGATCCAAGATTTCCAGACAATAAAATTTTATGTAAACACATTTTCATAGAAAAGTTAGCTTTGTGAAATCTTAGAGATTGGATTTTGTTTAAGGAACAATTCTTTTCCCAGTGACCACCACATTGACACTTGGTACAAAATGGGGCACTTTGTGGAACAAAATAATTGTTACTGAAAATAGGTTATTCATGGGTATAACCAAATCCGGATTTATTTATTAAAGGTCGTATTTGGTAATACATATTATCAAAATTTTCCTTACCATGTGTAAGGTTTGATAAACACTTCTTTAAGGAAAAAATTTCGGACATGAGTTTTACAACCAAGTTTTTATCCTCAAAATCATTAGTTTTTGAACTAGAGTTAGGCTCGAAAATATTTTTATTAGAAATTACTTTTTCTAATTCTTTAGAAAGTTTGTTCTTCTCAGAACATACTTCCTCAAGATTTTTTGAAATAGTTTTAAAATCAGCATTTTTCTTATCAAGATCATTAGAAAGATCTGATATCTCTTTTGTAAGAATAGAATTCCTAGAGTTTTCCTTATCATGTTTCTTATTGAGTTTGGAATTCTCAATCTCAAGAAGTTCAGAAAACCTAGAGACTTCTTCATAGGTAGGTAAAGTATTTTCTTCATCAGAAGAAGATTCTTCATCAGAAGAGTTATAATACTTATTATCATTAGAATTTAAAGAAACATTGGTCAATGATTCAACATTTCATACCTTAGCCATAAAACAATGATTATCAATAGGTAATCTGGCTATAAGACCAAGATTCTTCTGTCCTGAAGATTCATAATCAGAAGATTCATCTGAAGAGTCACCACCACTGGCACTACAGGTGTCATTTTCTTTCAAAACATTATTAGCTTTAGCTTTATAATATTTCTTTCTGTTCCTGTCTGAATGCCTTTCTTTCTTTTCTTTATTTTTGTGCATAGGTCAATCTGGTCTTATATGTCCAGCTCTTTTACATTCATAATAAGTAACTTCTCCATCTTTCTTATCTTTTCTGTCCTTTTTCTTATACTTTGATTGGAAATTTCTCTGGCCAGCTATCTTGTTCATCCTTCGAGCAAGATTTTCTAGTTCATTTTCTGAGACTTCACTCTCACTAGATTCGGATTGGAAAATAACTTTCCTAGACTTGGATCTGGTTACTCTCTCAGGAGTCTTAGCTTTCACCTGATTTGAGGTTATAGTATAAGCAACAGTACCATTTCCATTCTTCTTCTTGATGTTGTATGCATCTTTCTTCATTCTGGTTTCATGTTGTAGAATAGTTCCAAAAAGCTCATCAAGAGAGATCTGGGTGACCTTCCTGTTCTCATCTATAGCTGTTCTCTTGGATTCCCACTCATTAGGCATAATATCAATTATCTTGTTCACAAGAGCTTCATCATCTAAAACTTTTTCTCCCATAGAATGTAGACTATTAACTATAGTCATGAATCTCTGTTGAACTTTACAGATTGGTTCTCCATAAGGAAAATTGAAACCATGATATTCAGCTCTAAGCATAGCTCTTCTAGTCTCAATCACTTTAGAAGTCCCAAAGTGTGTAACCTCTAACATCTTCCATATACAGTTAGCTGCTTTACAAGAAGAAATTTGGCTATATATATTTCTATTCATTGAACATAGTAGAGTATTGCGTACCTTATAGTTGAGTTGATATTCTTGATTTTCCTGGTTAGTAAAAGTTCTGACTTCCTTATCAGGAATTTTATAATCACCAGTAAGCATAACAAAGTTATCTACTCCAGTATTGATAAGAAAAGTCTTCATTCGATCTCTCCAGTACTCATAGTCATTACAATCAAATATAGGTGGTATTGTAGGATTTAGATTATCAATCGAACCAACATTAATTCCTGTCATACATAAAATAACCTTTGACACACAAACTTGTTAGTAGAAAAGATTCGTAATAACAAAGTTCGGAATGGAAATGTTCGTAATGAGATAGTTCGGAATAAGATAGTTCGGAATGATAAAATTAGCAAGAAAAACTTATTCGTGAGTATAAGTATTTCAGAAACCTCCTCTGATACCAATTGTAGGATCTAAATAGTGATGTAGATGCTCAATATACAAGAGGGGGGGGGTGAATTGTATACTTTAAAAATTCCTTTGGAACCTTTAAAGATAGTTACCATTAACTATGTTTTCCTTAAAAGAAGGAAAGGGCTAAGTTTAACAAAGTTAAACTAAGCAAATTCACAACACCTCTAACTCTAAATGAAAACTTGGAAAGAGATTCCAAACGTGGGTTCCAGAAATATGGTTCCAGAAATTGAACCTTAATAAAAGATTACAAAATGAGATTCTACCTTAAAGCGTATAGAATCTAAATGAAACAGAGTACAAATAAAGAAGTATAAGAAAGTTATACTTTCCTTATAATACAGAATGCAGCGGAAATTAAACAAGTAGTTTAAACTACAAGTAACAAGATAATAGTCTTTTAACCCAAAGAGAAGGGTATCCAACAACCTTGGATAAAGGCCCCTTGATTTATACTTTCAAGAAAGTCTGTCTTACCCACACCAGGGTAAGCCCTCGATACGAAGATCGGAGTCTCTGTCTTTCTATCCCCGCAAGCCCTAAACTTCAAGGTAGTTGGCAACCTCTGTCTTCCTCAGCAAGGAAGCCCTCGAACTTCAAGGTTTTCGGAACCTCTGTCTTCTTATCCCCAGAAGCCCTCGAATGTAATCACCAACATTCGGAGTCGCATGAATCTTTGAGAGTTAATAAGAGCCTCTCTCTCTAGAAATCAGTTCAACAGCATGTATGCACAAAACCAAGTTGTTCATCTGTCATCAGTATCGAGCTCTTTCAAATGAGCTCCTATTTATAGGTAAGGTCGGTTCCTTCTCCAATGGTCATATTTTCCTTAATGATCATAGGGACCTGTACACGTGTCACTTAGACAACGGTTAGTCTATAACAAAATGGACGACATCGTTTTATGACAAAACAAGTGTAATAGAATGTACGACATCGTTTTAATTCTAACTCAAAAGTTCGGAATGAAAGCTTCGGAGTGAAGATTCGGAGTGTAAAGGAAATAATAAAGAGTAGACAGATTATAGAAATGTAAGCAGAATAAAAGTTCGGAGTCTAACCAAAATATTTTTCGGAGACTGAATTAATTCAGAGTGTATAAAACAAGGATAATCAGAATCTGTTTAATAGGTGATTTCGGAATGAGAATTCAGAATGGGAATTCATCATCAGAATTAGTAATGAGAATTCATCATCAGGATTCAGAATGATAATTCGTTATCAGAATTCGTAATGAGAATTCATCATCAGAATTCGTAAGGAGAATTCTTCATTGGAATTCGTAATGAGAATTCTTCATTGGAATTCGTAATGAGAATTCGTTATCGAACTTCATAAGAATTCGTATCCTGAATCTGGAATAGAACTTAGTCAGAGTTAATATTCGGAATTCGGAATGAAACTTCCTTATAGTTCTTATCCAGAATCCAAATCCTAAAACAGAATGCTTCATATCAAAGTTTCAACGATTCTGAGAAAATAGAAATGAATCCGAATCTCATAATTAAGAAAAATATGGATGAAAATAAGATAAGGATAATTTTTCTTATAAAAGTGATTTTGGTTATAAAAGCAATTTTCCTTAAGAAAGCAATTTTTCTTAAGAAAGAATTTTTCTTAAAGATAAGGTGTTTGTGATTTTCAAAACAAGAAGGAATGGAAAAGTCATAAGGAAAACCTTATTGACTCAACACCATTTATAATTGAATATTCTTAGGATTGTTAAAATTATTTAAGAAACCAAGATATGATGATTATCCCAATTTGTTAAAGAATGGAATCTCCAAAAGTTAAGAATAATAAAGAAAATGAACCTAACTAGACTACCATGAATTCTCTTTCAAAACTTTTTTATGTTCAAATGAGTAAATTGACAAGGCACATTGGTGTAAGAGAAGAAAAAATGCTACCTAGAAAAATATTTATTGAAAAAAAAGAAAATTTTGATGCTTTTCATCACAAGATTTGGTATTAGAAAACAATATGATGTTAGGTTATATCCTGGGAAGGTGTAATAAAATATTGCAGGGATTCTGAGATTTTTTTTTGAAAAATATAAGTTGATAAAAATGGGAAAAATTGAAAAGATGAGGGTAATGTTGATTAATCATTCGTGAATAAAAATAAAAATTATAATATGAAACACGAGTTTAGTAATTAATTTAGAAATATAGTTTGTGTTGATGAAAATGAAAATAGACAATATTTTTTTCATACATTTTCCACAACCATTCCTTTACCTCAAAAAGTTAATGAAAAAGATGAACCATATTACACGAAATTACTCCAAAATTTATAGACCACTAATTTGATAATTCTATTTTGTGAGTAGTTAAATAAATTTCATTCTTATGATAAATTTAATTCATAATAAAATATTCTATGAATAATAATCCACCATAAACTAAACTATGAAATGTAGAGCTATCCTTAAAAATACATTATAACAAAAACTATAAGACCATTTTAGTTTTTTATAACTTATATAATTATAGATAGTGAGAAGAATAATTAACTCTGTAAACTTGGATCCAGTATCAATATTATACCCCTCTCCTTATTTAAGATACTGATTGTAGTGGATTTTTAATGCACTTATATTTAACTATATTTGGATTATATTTCCATTATATAACCCAAAGCAATCATTTATAACCTATTATTAAATGTTGAGAAGATCATAATATGCACTAATTTTTTATTTTTACAAATGGGTTTTTGATAAAAGGGATCCAATTAATCATGGTAGGATATTATTAGCTAATGGTGGGGGTGTAATTGATGTTTCTAAGGTAATAGATGTTTTTAATTTTAATGATACTTAATAAGGGTAAAATGGTTTAAATAATTAAGATCTCTAGTGAGTATAATGTTAATGTGGTGATTAATTTTTTAATGATTAAATTAATAAGTATACTTCTGGACGCCGAAAAAATGCTCATGGGATGAAGGATGTTATGGCACGACAAAGAGAAGATATTTTGACCCTGAGATGCATTCCAGGGGGGCCCGTAAGGTCAGTGTGAAAAAATATATTATGGGAACGTAGAAAATATCTCTCGTGCAGAAAATAGTGGGATCTGGGGCCGTTTTATGCGCCTACATGAAAGCTCCCACTCTATGCAGAAACTTCTACCCTGCCGCGGAAACTTTCACGCCACGGACTACAGGCACAAAAGTTTTCACGTGGCACCCCACGTGGAAGATCATTCGCACGGCTGACACTAGTGCACAAACATTAGCATGGACCTGTTTTGGTATGGATCGGGTGACCAGGAGCACCTATAAATAAAAGGTTCCCTTTCAACTTTCTATGATTGAAGAATCGGAATCGTCTCCTCTGTGTGAAATCCACCTCGCCTGTGCGCAAAAGAAAACTTTCATGTACAGGATTTTTTGAAACATGTCACCCAAGGGTCCACCTTCGTGTGAGGCCACACAGGCTTGACCCTCAACCAAATCCCTTTGAGTCGCATCCCTTGTGCACAATCCCTTCCAATTGCATGCGACCGGTTCCAATTGCGTGCAATCGCTTCCAAATTGCGCACAATCCCTTCTAATGGCGTGAAATCCCTTCAAATTGTGTGAAAATTGTATAATTTTCATGCAATATTATCTATTTTTTCCCAAAACCTTGGCTCCCCTTTACGTGTATAGCCTCTCCAATTTCGTTCCAACCTAGAATATTTTCATGCAAGCGGCTCAATTGCACGCTGACCCGACATTTTTAACGCATGCGGCTCAATTGTGCATCGACCCGGCCTTTTTCCATGCTAGTGCCTCAATTGTATGTCGACCCACCGTTTTCCATGTAACTATTTCTTTTTTAGTGAAAACCTCCCTCCTTGCGTGCACGTGTTCAATGTCTCTCTTTTGGACATCATTTTCGAGCACCTCATGCACCCAAAACATCAACAACACACACCGTTCTCTTGTAAGACCCTCTAGGATTATACGAAGTAACCTTAAAATCCCTTGGGTGGTGTTTCACATTGCAGTTCTTCACCTCATGCTTCTTATCATAGGCACGATAATGGCTATTTCCTCTTCACATAGCCACGCTAATGTGGACCCCCAATGGTTCACTTTATAACACCCCCCAACCACAGTGTTTCTGGTCCCTTCACATCAATAAGGTGTAGAGGGTGCCAGTTATGTATGTCCTGGGGGTGCGGAGTATACCCACCTCGTCCGAGCTGCGGGACTTTAAACTACCAAGCACCTTCATCCCCAGCACATGACATTAAACATTGGCCTCACACCGTGCATCATACGCGGGGTACCCCAGCTTGGAAATTCTGCACACCCACTGGTCTCCACGAGAGTGAGACCATTCCTCACATGGAATGAGATCCTCTCCATTGGAGTGACGTCTTTAGAAAGAGAAAGGGAAACCACCCTAGTGTAAGCCCCTAGCATTCCATGCAGGGGGAAGAACCCCTGCTCCTCCTCTCTTCCTGGGTTCGAAGTCCCTCCCCCGCTGGGCTTTGCCACTGTCTAGGCATCCAACCTAGAGTAAGTCTCAATCTCCATCTCCATGGGCGGTAATCCACATATAAGTCCATGTTTCTTCTTTGGGACGCTAACCACGCATGAGCCCCACTTCACTTCCCATGGATGAACCTTTCACGACGTGATTATCCAGTCTTTTTTTTCTCTTGTTTCTCACCCCGAGCATGACTCACGTGGGCTTAGAGAAAGAATTAACCAAGACATCCTCTTCGATCAGCCTAGATTTTAAGCCCCAAACACCATTCTGAACTATGTGGAATTTGATCCTTGCCAAGGCAAGGTACATAGGACACATTTCTTAGGTTCAACCCCAACACTTGATCGCTTCAACTCCCTTGATGTCGTTTACCCCACTCCTTTTGAACTATGTGGACTTTGATCATTGCCAAGACAAGGTACGTAGGACACCTCCCTGAAGTTCAAGACCAACACCAGGTTGCTCCGACCACCTTCATGTCAGTTCCCCCACTCCTTCTGAACTACATGGACTTTGATCCTTGTCAATTCAAGATAAGTAGGACACCTCCCTGAGGTTCAATCCCAACACCCAGTCTCTCTAACCCCCTTCACATCGATTCTCCCACACCACCTGAACTACGAGGCCTTTGATCCTTGCCAAGGAAAGGTATGTAAGAGGCCTCTCCTAGGTTCAATCCCACTATCTATCTGGGCCCCAGGTCCTCCTTAACATCTATTCGCCCCCGTCTTGTATGACGTAAAACTACGAACCTCAATTAGTGGTAAGTCATTATCTCCCCCAATTAGCTGTAAGTTGTTGTTTTCCCCAATTAGCTATAAGTCGTTGCACCCACCTGAACAACGTGGAATTTGATCCTCCACAGGGAAAGGTATGTAGGAAGCCTCCCTGAGGTTCACTAAACTCCTCTATGAACTAAAAGGTCTTTGATCCTTTCCAAGGAATGGTACGTAGGAAGCGCCCATGAGGTTCAATCCCACCATCCATTTGGCCCCTAGGTCCTCCTTCGCTTCATTCCACCGACCCTTATCCATGATGTACTATGTGGGTTTGATCTTTATCTCCATGGTAGGGTACGTATGAATCTTCCATGAAGATCAACCCCAACCAGTGGTAAGCCGTTGTCACCCCACCCAGCGATAAGCCCTTGTGACACTATCCAGCGGTAATCCATTGTGACCACAAACAGTGGTAAGTCATTGTGTCCCCTACTCAGCAGCAAGCAGTTGTAATCCCATTTGCTGGGACCCTCTTCTTTCGTCAATCCTAGTGGCATCAGACCAAAATGGGCTACTAACTAGGTGTGATCCCAATACACATCATCGGATAGTCTTCCTATGCATATTCCCCTAATTCAAGTCCAATTCCAAGTCTTCCCTTAGATCATATGTGTTTCTGGAAGGTCATGCCCCAACCCATAGGTTCCATTTCCTCTAGGTCCAATACATGCACCCATTCTCATTGGCCAACTCCTTAGGCATCCCTTCACCGTATCGAACTATGCAGACATTGATTCCCTACCACAAGGATATGTAGGAAGTCTCCTCGAGACTCAATCCCAACATTACTATCGTCCTCATGGAGGTTCCATCCCATCCACCATCCAATTCATTCAAAAACTCCATCATCCATCCTGATTCTTATCTGGTCCACCACATCCCGGTGAGGTCATGAGAACTCACCCCCCAAAATTAGTGTTCCCTCCAGAGATTGCACCCATTTGATCCACCTTAATCTATGGTATAATCATTCTGATTCATCCCCACATGACGTTAAACCAGTACCATACCCTTTGTTAAAAATGGGAAGCAAAGGGAAACCTCCTATACATGCCTATGGAATATAGTTCCCCGCATTCTATGTGGGATGCCTCAGGATTATGTACCCTCCAGAGGCACTATAATAAGGGTATGAAACCCAGATACGCTAGTGATCCAGAGTCCAGACATGCCAGTGATGTCCAACGTGACTACTCACCTGACTAAAGTTTTCTGTCTTGACCAAACCCATTGGAATATCCCGATATAAGCCGTGTAATTAACTGGTGTCCATGAAGATATAGAACTAGGATTATTTTCTTGAATAACATCTTAAATCTATAAGGGAGACCTGGACTAGGTGGCAAGATCCGAGGAGGAATCCATGGATGGAAGAACTGACATCCCATCATCCATTTTCGATCAAGGAGGAAATGTCCCTGAACATGGAACGGATGTTGTCCGCCTTTGGAAAGAGGGAACATGGGGCAATGAAACAGTGTTTTTCATACTAAAGAAAATGAACACGTGCACCCTAGAGAATGCGTCAGAAACAGAAATGGAGAATCTGACGTGAATATATTCTCCTCAATATAGAGATTAATATCATTCAAGACATCAATGGATTAGCATGTCACAAGATCTAGTTATCCGGCGCCAGGTCCCACCAAGAAAACAGCGAGCCTGGCGTGAAACTCTCTAAAATTTGGGGCAGTAGAACATTGGATGTCCTGGTGTATGACATTGTTAGCGTGGATCCATCTTACCAGCCATGGAAGGCAGAATGGTGTTGGGACACTGGTCGTCGATTTGATTTTTCTTTTATCGCTGATGAGTTAATCTCCATACTTTTAGAAACCAAGCTACTACACCTGGAACTCGGTCACCGCCTGCCCACCGATGTTGGGGCAAGGGCAGTGCCAACGTGGTAGTCTCACGCAGCTTTTTCGCTTCCTCAATGGAATCTACACCCACGACCATTGGGTACCCATGCCCCATCTCCCCGTCCGTGGTCATCCAACGAAGTGTGATCAATGACCTCGTATGCTGGTACGAGGAGGAGGGAATTATCCCTACATGATATATGGCCCTCCTGGATTTAGAGGCATTTGTGCCTCATTATTAACACCTCCCCCAAGGGTCGTGCATGGAGACACTACTCCCCCACTCCAATATATGACAGTTTCGGGAGCCTCTCCCTTGAACGTTTTGACGACTCCCTGCCTTATGACGATGAGGTCGGGGATATCCGAGTCAGCCCAGAGAGGATCCCATTCTAGGGGATCCCAGCAAGGGCTCCCACCTGGTCGTGTTATCACCACCACTCGGTCGTACTGTATGAGGAGCAGGTAAGCTACATACCTGAACCACCATCTTCAGTCCATCTAACCCGATGCCAGTGTCAGGCACAAGCCGAAGAGGACACATTACAAGGGGCGTCAATTTCAGTGGCTACTATGGCATGATCCACCCTTGACGCATACCACTAACTCTCTGTTTATGCTGAATTGGGACATTCCTACACCTGACCTGGATCGAGGCCCCAACCACCCCATGGGAAGGCTGGATCGACTCTCTTGGTTGTCGGCAAAGGCAGTGGATGTTGTGGACTAACTCGTGGCAACAACACCCATTACGGAGGTCCTCCCTATACCAATACCATGGAGAACGCAGATCTTCCCATATTCCAAGCTTGGCATGGAGGTCTTCCCCATGGAACCTTCAATCCAAATGAGGGTCCTCCCCGCGGTGGTGACGCTCAGGATGGAAGTCTCTCTCGTGCCCACTACACTGGATATGGAGTCATTCCTCCCACCACAGACCATTGGTATGGGGATGTTGCACATCTTGTCACTCTTCAACATGGGGACCCTCCCCATGTCCTTGTAGCAGTTGGAGAAGGTCCTCCTTGCCCCAGCAATCAGAGGAGTGAGGGCCAACTTCTTCTCACTATCACCCAGCATGGTGTTCCTATCAGTGGACAGATCAACCCGTATGAGGCCCCTCCTCATACTGATGTCATCAGAGGGAACAAGAATGGGGTCCCACCCATGCTACTACGTGCTTGAGCGGAGGTACTACCCACTACATCTCTTCTCACAGAGTTCCTCCTCATATCCCTTTTGATATCTACGCGGGTGCTCCTCATACCACGGCTTTCTCGGGTGGAAGTCCTCCCCACCCCAACACCAGTGTGTCTGAAGGACCTCCTAGTGTCAGAAATCTGCCCTGTCCAGAAGAGCCATTGAGGGGTAGGAATGTGGGTCATTGCGGCCATAAGAAGGATTTAGGGAAGGTTCAGATTGAGATCGAAATAGTCTGCTTCTCAGAATCCAAAGAAGAGTACGACTCAGCGCAGGAACCCTCCTCTCGCTACTCTGAGCCATGGGTTGGGGCAGGAACAAGGCGCATCATCCTAATATTCCCATAATTTGAGGTCCATCGGATTCCCACATCCCTCCGTATGTATATCTAGAAGGATGAAAAGCTGGAAACCCCACAGGTTACGGTCGTTCAATCACCATCTTCGTCAACAGAAGCACTCTCACCCTCGACTAGAGATCATAGAGAGCTGTTATGGGGACCAATGGTGGGAGATAATTAGTGCGGCCTATCGCTAGTATCCTAAGCCCCTGCGCTAGTAACGGCGGTCATCAGGCCATCCTACCACGATGTGGTGGCTAAGTCGCTACACTCTTCGGAGGACAACCTGAGATTTGGCAGCCAGTCAGCCCGTTCGCTGTATTCCCCACCGGGCAGCCTATCATTCCAGTGGACTTCCTTAGTACCGTTACCAGTTCCTCATCCACCCCTAGATGATGAATGGGGCAATCCTGTGCCAGACCCTGAATCCATGATAAGGAGATTATGGAATATCCGCACAACATACCAATTCCCTAAGATGTTTTGGCCAGTTGTAGTGCCGAATTTTAGTGCGTCGGAATCCCTCACCCCAAGGGAAGTTGAGTGTTTACTTCAAATGCTCTGGGTGACACACTTCGCCTTCATCATCTGTGATTGGTTTATCTGAGGATCCAACCTCAATTTAAATTCATTGGCGTGCAATGTCATCTAGTTGATTTGGCTGCACTCCCTATGGCCCAGTGTCCCGAGTCAGCAGGACGGTGTAAGGCCCTCCAACAACATTGCGTTCAAGATTCAAGGTTCTCCGAAGGATAATCAAGGAGGCTTCCCCCCACATGAAAATCTATTGCTGGGGGCAGTATGCTACCCTCTTCTTCAGTCCTATCCGATTGCATCCCATCTCACTAGGCGATATTGAGGACATGCCCCCAGGAAGGGTCATGGTCAACATAGCCGACATATTTGATGAGGAGAATGAGATAAATCTTCGTGACTAGGACTTACCCCCTGAGGGCATGCCACCACTACTGGATCCATTGGGAAAGAGTTACTCGCCAGAAGAGGAATCTACTAGGTCTCCATGCGCCCACTGAGGCATAAGTCCTTAGTTGATATCACGGTAAGGGTAAAGAGCACCTTGGAGATTCCAAACACTCCGACCCATCCACCTCAGTGCAGAAGATGGAGGAGGACCCTGAGAGGGCATCGTTGCACCAACAATATTCCGAATAGAAGAAGTTGGTCGATGACCTCCTCGTTGAATTCACTACAGTGCAACGGCTAGACTATGGAAACCCCAGGCCAGGGTAGTAGGGGAAAAAAACATCCCCTCAGTTTGCTACCTATAGGTAACCTCGATCATCCTGCCCCCCCCCCCACAGACAGTGTTGAGGCCGGAACATACAGCAAGAGGGCGCATTATGTCTCACCAAACCCTCCGGAATGGCACAGAAATCCACAGATCCCAGCTCGGGTTCCCCCAGCTACCCTACAGGTCGCTCCACCAGCCAGTCCATGAGCCTCTAAGCCACCTTACCATGTTGATGAACCCACCAAAACACTCGTGGTTAGGGACCCCCATCAAGACAGCGACCCTCACTCAGATGATCCAATGGAGGAACTCATTTCCTGCCTTGAGGCGTAGGAAACGCTTCAGGTGGCACTCCCACCTGATGGAAATCCATATCTAGCATGGGAGGATAATATTCCGGCACCTCCGGGTTTTGGGAATCCTACCTATTTCCCCTTCAATGGGATAGGGGACCTGCCACAACATTTGGCCCACTTCATCTCAAGGAGTGAGCCCATGTTAGGTACTCTAGTGCAGTAGGAGGCTGCCAAGCTCTGGTGTTTTGTGCAGACATTGGAGGGGCTGACATCTTTCTAGTACAACCAACTCCCCATCGGATTAGTGACCAGCTAGGAGGACCTCCTTAGTCAATTCCTATTCCAGTTCAGCTCCACCATGCTGAAAATGATCATCGCAAACCACTTTAAGTTAAAACAGATACCTAATGAGCGTGTCACGGACTTTTTCTCCTAGTGGAAAGGGATTACATACTCCCTTGACATTAAACTGACTCAGGATGTGTGTAAGGAATTCTAAAACAAAACTGGTTCCCTCTCTGATCACCTAGAACTACCCTGGAGGATTATAAGACTTCTCTGATATGGCCCAATTCCTAGACGAAGCCCTGTAGCAGGCCATCCAGGGACATTCGTTGTCCCCTGTAATTCCTGCAAGGAGGTATGCTAGAGCCGAGCCCACCATGGTGGCCCAAATAGAGGACCCCAGATAGATGGAATTATTACCAGTCAATCCGGCTCCGCAAACTGGCAGAGGCCCACCACCACATAAACAGCCTCAAACCCAACAGCGGTCGCCTCAAAATCAACAGGCGCCCCAATTTAATGCGCCAGCACCACCTAGGTAGGACAATCAGGCCGTCCCTCCTCAAAAAGATCCTCTAGCCCTCATTAGGGTCAGGATCCAAGGGCCCCCTTTCCAGAAAGATGAAACCGAACCTACTCGTTTAATGAGAATTAGGTTCCCGACTATTTATGAAGTTCCATTGACCAGAGGATTTGGGGTTTTCCCAAGTGTCGATGGAAAAATAAGGTGAACCTCACTAATCGCTCCAACTACTGCGTCTATTACAAGATAATGGGACACACTCTTAAGAATTTCTATGTGTTCAAAGACAATATTCCAGACCATGTCGATAAGAAGATAGTCAGGTTGCGCCTGGCCCCGACACAGGTGGCATGCATCATTGTAAGGCCTGATAGTAGCAGCGACAATGAGTGTAATGGCCCGGACCTCCCTGGTCCATTACTTTGTGAAAATGTGGTGTTGGAGGTGTTCCGGGAGGTCAAGGTGAGTTATCCCCCAGCTGCTGCCTATCGGTAGCTCGGTCTACCGGTAGCTGCTGATTACTGGTAGCTCGGTCTACCGGTAGCTGCTGATTACCGGTAGCTCGGTCTACCGGTAGCTGCTGATTACCGGTAGCTCGGTCTACCGGTAGCTTCTGATTACCGGTAGCTCCGTCTACCGGTAGCTGCTGATTACCGGTAGCTCGGTCTACCGGTAGCTGCTGCCTACCGGTAGCTCGGTCTACCGGTAGCTGCTGATTACCAGTAGCTCGGTCTACCAGTAGCCACATCCTACCGGTAGCTGGTTTTACTGGTAGCCACGACATACTGATGGTATACTTGTAGCCGCAGTCCAGGAGTAGCTCGGCTAACACTTTGCCAAATTTCTAGTTCTGTGAATAGTGTTTCTATCGGTGAGGTTCAGTGAACAGTGTTTCTATCGGTGAGGTCCTATCGGTGGACTTCTATCAGGGAGTATCTATCAGTAGACTTGTGTTTCTATCGGTAAGGTTCTATCGGTGAGCTTTTCTTTCCTTTGACAATTTTTTTAGTTCTATGAACAGTGTTTCCAGACTTCATAAGAGCTACCGATTCCATACTTTTCCAAATTTCACGAATGAACAGT
The DNA here is from genome assembly GCA_963277665.1 of Viscum album. Lineage (NCBI taxonomy): Eukaryota > Viridiplantae > Streptophyta > Magnoliopsida > Santalales > Viscaceae > Viscum > Viscum album. The sequence continues at coordinate 426,795,592 of OY728123.1, read as the reverse complement.
GATTCCAGTTTCTTAAGAGCTACCGATCCCATACTTTGCCAAATTTCACGAATGAACAGTGATTCCAGTTTCATAAGAGCTACCGATCCCATACTTTGCCAAATTTCACGAATGAACAGTGATTCCAGTTTCTTAAGAGCTACCGATCCCATACTTTGCCAAATTTCACGAATGAACAGTGATTCCAGTTTCTTAAGAGCTACTGATCCCATACTTTGTCAAATTTCTCGAATGAACAGTGATTCCAGTTTCTTAAGAGCTACCGATTCCATACTTTGCCAAATTTTGATTATGTGAACAGTGTTTCCAGCTTCGCAAATTTGACGTTTTCTTTGACGTAAAATACTTTTAAAACCTTATTTTAAGGACTTTTAAGGCCGATTCAAAGGCCATAAATCCTATATTAATTATTCCTAAGGCTGGGATGTTTTTACTTGGTCAAACCGCGTGGGTTAATGCGATCCGTTTTTAATGGAGAATAAATCGGATCTTAAACCGTCGCCTCTCTAATTTATTTTTTTAAAGGGAACGAGATATCATTCTTCATTGTTCTTCCTCCTGGTTCTCATCTACGAGACGCTAGAACCTTGCAATCCTTCCCATAGGAGTTTCACAATCAAACGTTACTCGGATCAGTTCCGCTCTGTTGGATGCAACCAAGCTGTGTCGATCATTCTTCCACATAAGTTGTCGCGAGGGGAGGATCGTGACCTGCTGTGTGGATAAAGGACGTCAAGAACTCTTCGAGGTAGGGGATTCATGGCTTCTCTAATTATATATGTGCAATCGTAGAATTAGCATGATTTATTCCTTTGGATCACAATGAAATTGACCTAATTAAATACTTGAACCGGATTAAAAGAATTGGTTGATCGCATGCTGTTTCTTTATACCGTGATAACGGTTTGCCTCATGTTTTCCTAGATATGGTGATATCTATGTTTTCTTTGATTTATTGTTCGTTCATGATAGAAATATATAATGAACGTAAAGCCGGAATTAATTGTTAATTAATTGGCTAAAGATAAAGAGGCATGTAAATTAATCTGGTTATTGTCGTTGTTGTAGATGTTCGAATTTGAGGATAATCAAATTAGGGAAGTAAGCTTGGTTATTTAATTGTGATAGCTTACTGATTAGGTATCCATGATTGGAGCCTACGAATAACAAATCTGTTAATTCAATATGGATTAGAGAACAGATTATGTGGTAATTTCAAAAAGGGTTCTGAGTTACCCTCTTGTTTGTTAAAGGGCCGAGAGCCCATTTTGTGATGTTTGTTTTCCTGCTGCTTGTGCTGTGATGTGAGCCTGGATGGTTGTTGTGATATGTGGAGGCATGGAGGCCTTATAGTTGTGGCAGCGGATGACGCCTAGTGTGGCGAGATGCATCGGTTTATGCATATGGGTGTCAGGGAGGACACCAGGGGTGTTGGAATGGGATGGATGTGGTTGCTGGTTGCCTGTGGTGTTCTTGAATGTTAATCTACCTTGCTTTTCCCCACTGCTCAAGGCAGCTGGTATTGCTACCATTCTTCCAAAGGAGGCGAAGACGCGCGGGGTATGCCACGTGCTTTCCGTGTTTAGCCTCTCAAGGGAAAATGGGTATATTCTCTTTCTATAGGCGGCAAAGACCCGACGGGTAGTATATCTACTCACCGTGTTGAGCCTCCTTTGTGTTTAGAAGCATAGGATGTTTTTCTAGAATGCCTGGGAATGTGGAAAATTATTTCTGTAATGAATGTTTTATTAAATGGTGAAAATCCACGGGGATGGAGATGCTGGGATTTAAAGGTGATGTGAATCTTAAAAAGGAGCAGTTGTTTTTGAAAGTGACTCCATTTCAGTTAAATGGGGAATTGTTCAATCTTAATTAATGCTTAAAGAATTAACTAATTTACAGTGGAATTGATAAATGATAATGGAGTAATCTAATGAAGCTCTTCATTGTTGTGTGCTTATAGGATACCTAGTCTTAGAAGTAGCAGCCTGGAGTCTGAGAGACGTTAGGTGTAGTTGTATCTAAGACTAGGTAATGCCCATAGTGTGGATGTGAGTTACTTATATATTCTGTACTTTTTGTGTTCTATACGCTACTCCACCCTGTCGGTAAGGGCAACTGACACCCCGGGGATTCTGAGCCCTGGGGGGTGTTTTCCCCAACATTCTGATGGGAGGTTGAATGGCTGACTACCCCCTTTGGCCCCGCTCTCTTCTCTTGGTAGATCCTTGTGCTGGTAGGCACAGTGGTTAGTTTTACCCATATATGTGTGTAGAGGGCTGTAATGGCTTGTGGTTATTTCACACACATATACTCTGGATATAGTATCCTATGGAATACTATAGGTGTAACGTGTGTAGGCTGTGATGGCTTGAGGATCCTTACTCGGTGTATGGGCTGTAATGGCTTGAGGTATAATACCCGACGTATGATACACGTTATGCGAGCTGTGGTGGCTCCCGGAAACTACCTGGTTACTTTTGGTTGTGAGGATTGTGTGGAGCTTAGCCCAGGTGTCTGCGGGCAAACCTTTGTGGTGCACGAGGTGCAGATTGGGGAGCTTGACCCATGTTGATACGGGCAAGCCTTTGGAGAGAGATGCACAGGACGTATGTCGTTGGGGCAAAGCGGCAAACCAGTGGGGAAGTAGTAGCGGGGTACCCTTGACATTCTTTACTATATGCTATATTCTTGTATGTGTTACTTGGTGAGAGTAGCCATGGTGAGGTTGGGAACATAGTATACCTGTTTAGGTGACGAGTTAGTTTCACTTGTTGTTCACTGGGCTTTAGCATGCTTTCTTTACTTTTGCACGAGAGTCTTGGGGAGGATCCTACTGAGTATACTGTTATACTCACCCTATGTACATATAAACTGTTTTTCAGGTCACTTGGAGCAGGTTGGAGATCAAGCTGGTTACTACTAGCTTGCGGTTGGAGGAGGAGCTGTTCGGGCTTGTGGTCGCTGTCGCTTTACTTTCTTTTGGGTACTTTTAGTTTCCCCTTACAGTTGTAGTACTTTTGCATGACATTTCATATATGTACTTGGGTTTCTTTTACATTTCAGTTATGAGTTGGAGTTGGTTGGATTCTATTCTATCTCTCTCTTCTGCATGTGTTCTCTTAGAGGGTAATGCCTCCCATTTTGTGTGTGTATTATACCCTCAGTGCTAGTCGCCAACCCGGGGCCTACTGGAGGCGGGACTCGGGGGTCATTATCTCCCTTTTCACATTGCCGGCCCAGGAGGGGTACACTTTGTGGGGAGGGGGTCGTGACAGAGTGGTATCAGAGGTCTGGTCGAGGGATAGGATGGAGTTTGGAGTTAGGCACAAGTGAGGATGCATGGGATGGTAGGGCAACGGTGTCATTCATGTTTAGCAAGTGGGGTAAACACTGGAGGCCGGCAGAGACATAGGCGTTCAGGGCCCCCTTTGATCTGTTGCACGGACCTTTAAGTTTACGATGGCTACTAAACAAAGTGATACTGGTTGCAGGGTAGAGACCTAGGAAAGGATCATGCATCATTATTCCTTGCGCCTGTGTTTGAATGGGTAGACCTTGGGATAGGTAACCTAAAATTAATAAAACAAAATAATTAATTAATTAATGTTGAGTCTTCCATATTCCAGGCTTAGGAGCTCTAACGATTGTTATTTTACAGGTATGGCTCCAGGTCGGCGTCCCCGTCAGGTTTGCGCAGAAGGTGCCCAGCAGGCTGTTCCAGCAGATCGCCGCCGGGTAGAGGTTGACGACGATGACACTTGGAGGAAGACACTCCGAGAGTTTCAGCGCCAGAGTCTACAGAAGTATGAGGGCTCCGTTTCAGATGCAGTCACAGAAGACTGGTTGGAGGAGGTTGAGATAGGCTTCAGTTCGATTCGTGCTCGGAAGGAACACTGGGTGTCCTTGGTTGTGACGATGTTGCGTGGAGCAGCGAGACAGTGGTGGTTCTTGTTCCTCGGGGATCGTGAGGAGTCAGCGATCTCGTGGGAGGAGTTTCGAGACAGGTTTAGAGTCGAGTTTCTTTCTTCGACTGCGAAGGCATCCAGTCGCCAGGAGCTTCTTACCCTTCGACAGGGGAGCTCCAGTGTTCGGGAGTTTGGAATCCGTTTCAGGAACCTTCTACGATATGCTTCAGACCTGTTACCAGATGATGAGGCCAGGGCGAGGAATTTCGAGGAGGCTTTGCGTCCAGAGATCCAGCGCCAGGTCACCCCATTTATGCTGAAGACATATCTTGAGGTGCTGGCGAGGGCAGAGGTTGTTGAGAGGACTTTGGCTAGGACCGGATCGTCACGAGAGGGGAATCGTCATGATTCCTCAAGAAGCAGAGCTGTGGTCCGGGGTTCCCGGTTTTCAGGACAGAAGAGTTTCCGTTCACCTGGGGGTAGGTCCCGGCCCTTCCCATCTCATTTCTCCGGAGGTAGCAACTCTCAGACCTATGCCAAGGGATCAGGTGCTTGTTTTTCTTGTGGTGGACGTGGTCATCAGCAGCGGGAGTGCCCAACTTTTCAGAGCAGTCATCGTGCACCAGGCGCTCCACTCCAGGTTCCTCCGTTGAGGCAGTTCCAGCCGAGGCAGCAGCAGCAGGTTGCACCAGCTTTAGATCACCAGAGGGTAGATGGAGCAGGCAGAGGACAGCCCCATGACGCTCCCCGTCCTCAGAGAGCAGAGTGCGGCCGTGGTGGTGGTCGTCATCAGGGTCAGAGAGGCCGTGGAGGTGGTCGTGGTCAGCTTCATGCTCTAGCGTTGCCAGCTCCAGGCGAGCCAGACGTCGTCCGAGGTACCCTTTGCTTGTTTTCTACCTTGGTGTATGCCTTGTTTGATTCAGGAGCGACACACTCCTTTATATCCCCTACCCTTGTCCACGCTTTGGGACTTGAGGTAGAGAGGCTTCCAGTGCCCTTGGCGTTGACTACGCCAGTTGGAGGTCGAGCTAGCTTGTTTGAAGTATGTAGAGACTGTGAGTTAGTGTTGGGGCAGCACCGCTCTTGGGGAGATTTCCTATGTTTACGAATACAACCATATGATGTCATCCTCGGCATGGATTGGTTGTATTCGGTGCAGGCTATTGTGGATTGCTACAGGAAGAAGGTCGTTTTCTTTGATGAAGATGGAGAGGAAGTAGTGTTTGTTGGTGAGAGAGATCCTCGGATGAGTCATAGACGAGTTTCATCCTTATCATCCATGATGGCTGGGATGATGCTGAGTTCTTCAGAGGTTCAACAGTTGGCGTATCCTAGGGTCATAGAGGAGTACCCTGATGTCTTTCCAGAAGAGGTTGTATCCTTACCCCCTCGACGGAAGATCGAGTTTGGGATCGAGCTACAGCCAGGAGCGTCTCCCATCTCTATGTCTCCATATAGGATGGCCCCTTCTGAGTTACGAGAGCTACGTATTCAGCTCGACGGTCTGTTGCAGTGTGGTTTTGTTCGGCCAAGTGTGTCACCGTGGGGTGCACCAGTCTTGTTCGTGAAAAAGGCTGATGGCAGTTTGCGGTTGTGCGTCGATTATCGTCGCTTAAACAAAGTGACAATAAAGAACCGTTATCCTCTCCCGCGGATTGATGACCTATTCGATCAACTGAAGGGTGCAAGTTGGTTTTCAAAGATCGACTTGCGTTCAGGATATCATCAGATGCGTGTAAAGGATGAGGATATCCCGAAGACTGCTTTCCGCTGTCGTCATGGGCATTATGAGTTTGTTGTAATGCCATTCGGCGTGACAAATGCTCCAGCTGTTTTCATGGGGTTGATGAATGCTGTGTTCCGTGAATTCTTGGACAAGTTTGTTGTGGTTTTCATTGACGACATCCTTGTGTACTCCACATCTGAAGAAGAGCATGCAGAACATCTACGAGCTGTTTTGGGAGTTCTTCGTCAACATCGGTTGTTTGGGAAGTTGTCCAAGTGTGAGTTCTGGGCTCGAGAAGTTCGTTTCTTGGGACATGTTGTGTCCCAACAGGGAGTAGCTGTGGATCCTTCGAAGATAGAAGCAGTGGTGTCTTGGCCAGCCCCCAAGACCGTGTCAGAGGTGCGAAGTTTCCTTGGTCTCGCAGGCTATTATAGGAGGTTTGTGGCTAATTTCTCCCGAGTTGCGACTCCTCTGACAGCTTTGACCAGGAAGGATCAAGCGTTCATATGGACTGATCAGTGTCAGACGGCTTTCGAGTATCTAAAGGAGAAGTTGGTAAGTGCTCCAGTCCTTTGTCTTCCAACGGAGGGAGTCCAGTTTGATGTTTTCTGTGATGCTTCACATCTGGGGCTAGGCTGTGTTCTCATGCAGCAGAGGTCAGTTGTTTCTTATGGGTCTCGGCAGTTACGTCCCCATGAACGCAACTATTCCACCCATGATCTTGAGTTGGCAGCCGTGGTGTTTGTGCTGAAGTTGTGGAGACATTACCTCATTGGAGAGCGCTTTGTGGTTTTCACCGATCATAAGAGTTTGAGGTATGTTTTCTCTCAGCGGGATTTGAACTTGCGGCAGCGTCGGTGGATGGAGTTCTTGCAGGAATACGACTTCGAAATATCGTATACACCTGGGAAGGGAAATGTTGTTGCTGATGCACTGAGCCGAAAGTCACGTAATGATGTTGTGCGTGAATCTGGTGATTCCTGGAGAGGGATGGAAGAGCTAGCAGCTTTGCATCTTGATATGGGAGAAGTTGGAGGAAGAGGTTGTCTTTTCCAGATGACGGTGCAGTCATCCCTGATGAAAAAGGTGGAAGAGTCTCAGTTGGGTGATCTAGAGGTGGAAGTTTTGAGAGACAGAGTTGTTTGTGGGGAGGCCCCTGATGGTTGGTCAGAGGATGAACAACACCGAGTGTTGTATCATGACAGGCTTTTTGTTCCCTTGGCGATGCGCGAGACGGTTCTCCGAGAGTTCCATAGCTCGCCCTTAGCTGTACATCCTGGTGTGACGAAGATGTATCGATCCTTGAGGAGTCAGTTTTGGTGGCCTGGGCTGAAGCGTTCAGTTGCAGAATGTGTGTCTCGATGTTTAGTCTGCCAGAAGGTGAAGGCCGAACACCGTGTTCCTGGTGGTCTTCTCCAGCACTTAGAGATTCCTCAGTGGAAGTGGGAGGACATCTCAATGGACTTTGTTACAGGTTTACCTCGAGCTCCGGGAGGACATGATGCTATATGGGTGGTAGTGGATCGTTTAACTAAATCGGCCCACTTCATAGCAATCAAGGAGTCGAGCTCAGTGGAGGTTTTGTCGAGGCAGTATCTGGAGGAAGTGGTGAGGCTTCACGGAGTTCCTAAGACGATCATTTCTGATCGAGACCCTCGTTTTACCTCGAGGGTGTGGAGAGGTCTCCAGCATGCTTTTGGCTCTCAACTATGCCTTAGCACTGCTTTTCATCCTCAAACGGATGGTCAGACAGAGCGAACCATCCAAACTCTTGAAGACATGTTGCGCTCTTGTGTTCTTGATTTTGGAGGTTCATGGGTGAAGCACTTACCTTTGGTAGAGTTCGCTTACAATAATAGTTTTCACTCTACCATCGGCATGGCGCCGTTTGAAGCCTTGTATGGCCGGCCATGCCGTTCTCCGTTGTGCTGGACTGGGGTCGGAGAGTCAGCAATTCTCGGACCAGAACTAGTGCAGAATACGACGGAGATGGTTCAAGTGATTCGTGAGAGGATGAAGACAGCACAAGATCGTCAGAAATCTTATGCGGATCAAAGAAGGAGACCCTTAGAGTTTAATGTTGGGGATCATGTGTTTCTGAAGGTGACTCCCCGTCGTGGGCAGCGAAGGTTTGGTCGCGGAAGTAAGCTTTCTCCCCGTTTTGTTGGGCCTTTCGAGGTGTTAGCTCGTGTTGGAGCTGTGGCATATCGAGTAGCACTTCCCCCTCGGATGAGTCGGATACATGATGTTTTTCATGTATCGCAGCTCCGTCATTATCTTCATGATGAATCTCTTGTTATCGATTGGGGAGAGATCGATATTGATGATGATGCAACCTTCGAGGAGCGACCTGTGGAGATCCAAGACCACAAGGAGAAGGTGTTGCGTGGGCGTTCTATTCCTTTAGTTCGTGTCTTGTGGCGACATGGTGGCATGGAGGAGAGTACCTGGGAGCGTGAGTCACAGATACGTGCTCAGTACCCAGAGTTGTTTAATGTTTAACTCCTTTCATGTAATGATGTTTTCTCTGTGGTTGGACCTTTCATGTTTTGTTTATGTACCTTTGATGTGATGTTGTGAATGAATTGTTTGGGTATGGATTGTTTGTTCCCGGATGTCATAGTTTTGTTCCAGCTTTCGAACAACTCGTGTTGGTTTTCCCCTGAGAGGTATCTTATGGGGTGGTTGTTCGGACCCCTCTTCTCTTCTGTGTTGGTTTTTAATTCTCGAGGACGAGAATGTTTTGAGAGGTATCTAATGTAATGGCCCGGACCTCCCTGGTCCATTACTTTGTGAAAATGTGGTGTTGGAGGTGTTCCGGGAGGTCAAGGTGAGTTATCCCCCAGCTGCTGCCTATCGGTAGCTCGGTCTACCGGTAGCTGCTGATTACTGGTAGCTCGGTCTACCGGTAGCTGCTGATTACCGGTAGCTCGGTCTACCGGTAGCTGCTGATTACCGGTAGCTCGGTCTACCGGTAGCTTCTGATTACCGGTAGCTCCGTCTACCGGTAGCTGCTGATTACCGGTAGCTCGGTCTACCGGTAGCTGCTGCCTACCGGTAGCTCGGTCTACCGGTAGCTGCTGATTACCAGTAGCTCGGTCTACCAGTAGCCACATCCTACCGGTAGCTGGTTTTACCGGTAGCCACGACATACTGATGGTATACTTGTAGCCGCAGTCCAGGAGTAGCTCGGCTAACACTTTGCCAAATTTCTAGTTCTGTGAATAGTGTTTCTATCGGTGAGGTTCAGTGAACAGTGTTTCTATCGGTGAGGTCCTATCGGTGGACTTCTATCAGTGAGTATCTATCAGTAGACTTGTGTTTCTATCGGTAAGGTTCTATCGGTGAGCTTTTCTTTCCTTTGACAATTTTTTTAGTTCTATGAACAGTGTTTCCAGACTTCATAGGAGCTACCGATTCCATACTTTTCCAAATTTCACGAATGAACAGTGATTCCAGTTTCTTAAGAGCTACCGATCCCATACTTTGCCAAATTTCACGAATGAACAGTGATTCCAGTTTCATAAGAGCTACCGATCCCATACTTTGCCAAATTTCACGAATGAACAGTGATTCCAGTTTCTTAAGAGCTACCGATCCCATACTTTGCCAAATTTCACGAATGAATAGTGATTCCAGTTTCTTAAGAGCTACTGATCCCATACTTTGTCAAATTTCTCGAATGAACAGTGATTCCAGTTTCTTAAGAGCTACCGATTCCATACTTTGCCAAATTTTGAGTATGTGAACAGTGTTTCCAGCTTCGCAAATTTGACGTTTTCTTTGACGTAAAATACTTTTAAAACCTTATTTTAAGGACTTTTAAGGCCGATTCAAAGGCCATAAATCCTATATTAATTATTCCTAAGGCTGGGATGTTTTTACTTGGTCAAACCGCGTGGGTTAATGCGATCCGTTTTTAATGGAGAATAAATCGGATCTTAAACCGTCGCCTCTCTAATTTATTTTTTTAAAGGGAACGAGATATCATTCTTCATTGTTCTTCCTCCTGGTTCTCATCTACGAGACGCTAGAACCTTGCAATCCTTCCCATAGGAGTTTCACAATCAAACGTTACTCGGATCAGTTCCGCTCTGTTGGATGCAACCAAGCTGTGTCGATCATTCTTCCACATAAGTTGTCGCGAGGGGAGGATCGTGACCTGCTGTGTGGATAAAGGACGTCAAGAACTCTTCGAGGTAGGGGATTCATGGCTTCTCTAATTATATATGTGCAATCGTAGAATTAGCATGATTTATTCCTTTGGATCACAATGAAATTGACCTAATTAAATACTTGAACCGGATTAAAAGAATTGGTTGATCGCATGCTGTTTCTTTATACCGTGATAACGGTTTGCCTCATGTTTTCCTAGATATGGTGATATCTATGTTTTCTTTGATTTATTGTTCGTTCATGATAGAAATATATAATGAACGTAAAGCCGGAATTAATTGTTAATTAATTGGCTAAAGATAAAGAGGCATGTAAATTAATCTGGTTATTGTCGTTGTTGTAGATGTTCGAATTTGAGGATAATCAAATTAGGGAAGTAAGCTTGGTTATTTAATTGTGATAGCTTACTGATTAGGTATCCATGATTGGAGCCTACGAATAACAAATTTGTTAATTCAATATGGATTAGAGAACAGATTATGTGGTAATTTCAAAAAGGGTTCTGAGTTACCCTCTTGTTTGTTAAAGGGCCGAGAGCCCATTTTGTGATGTTTGTTTTCCTGCTGCTTGTGCTGTGATGTGAGCCTGGATGGTTGTTGTGATATGTGGAGGCATGGAGGCCTTATAGTTGTGGCAGCGGATGACGCCTAGTGTGGCGAGATGCATCGGTTTATGCATATGGGTGTCAGGGAGGACACCAGGGGTGTTGGAATGGGATGGATGTGGTTGCTGGTTGCCTGTGGTGTTCTTGAATGTTAATCTGCCTTGCTTTTCCCCACTGCTCAAGGCAGCTGGTATTGCTACCATTCTTCCAAAGGAGGCGAAGACGCGCGGGGTATGCCACGTGCTTTCCGTGTTTAGCCTCTCGAGGGAAAATGGGTATATGCTCTTTCTATAGGCGGCAAAGACCCGACGGGTAGTATATCTACTCACCGTGTTGAGCCTCCTTTGTGTTTAGAAGCATAGGATGTTTTTCTAGAATGCCTGGGAATGTGGAAAAGTATTTCTGTAATGAATGTTTTATTAAATGGTGAAAATCCACGGGGATGGAGATGCTGGGATTTAAAGGTGATGTGAATCTTAAAAAGGAGCAGTTGTTTTTGAAAGTGACTCCATTTCAGTTAAATGGGGAATTGTTCAATCTTAATTAATGCTTAAAGAATTAACTAATTTACAGTGGAATTGATAAATGATAATGGAGTAATCTAATGAAGCTCTTCATTGTTGTGTGCTTATAGGATACCTAGTCTTAGAAGTAGCAGCCTGGAGTCTGAGAGACGTTAGGTGTAGTTGTATCTAAGACTAGGTAATGCCCATAGTGTGGATGTGAGTTACTTATATATTCTGTACTTTTTGTGTTCTATACGCTACTCCACCCTGTCGGTAAGGGCAACTGACACCCCGGGGATTCTGAGCCCTGGGGGGGTGTTTTCCCCAACATTCTGATGGGAGGTTGAATGGCTGACTACCCCCTTTGGCCCCGCTCTCTTCTCTTGGTAGATCCTTGTGCTGGTAGGCACAGTGGTTAGTTTTACCCATATATGTGTGTAGAGGGCTGTAATGGCTTGTGGTTATTTCACACACATATACTCTGGATATAGTATCCTATGGAATACTATAGGTGTAACGTGTGTAGGCTGTGATGGCTTGAGGATCCTTACTCGGTGTATGGGCTGTAATGGCTTGAGGTATAATACCCGACGTATGATACACGTTATGCGAGCTGTGGTGGCTCCCGGAAACTACCTGGTTACTTTTGGTTGTGAGGATTGTGTGGAGCTTAGCCCAGGTGTCTGCGGGCAAACCTTTGTGGTGCACGAGGTGCAGATTGGGGAGCTTGACCCATGTTGATACGGGCAAGCCTTTGGAGAGAGATGCACATGACGTATGTCGTTGGGGCAAAGCGGCAAACCAGTGGGGAAGTAGTAGCGGGGTACCCTTGACATTCTTTACTATATGCTATATTCTTGTATGTGTTACTTGGTGAGAGTAGCCATGGTGAGGTTGGGAACATAGTATACCTGTTTAGGTGACGAGTTAGTTTCACTTGTTGTTCACTGGGCTTTAGCATGCTTTCTTTACTTTTGCACGAGAGTCTTGGGGAGGATCCTACTGAGTATACTGTTATACTCACCCTATGTACATATAAACTGTTTTTCAGGTCACTTGGAGCAGGTTGGAGATCAAGCTGGTTACTACTAGCTTGCGGTTGGAGGAGGAGCTGTTCGGGCTTGTGGTCGCTGTCGCTTTACTTTCTTTTGGGTACTTTTAGTTTCCCCTTACAGTTGTAGTACTTTTGCATGACATTTCATATATGTACTTGGGTTTCTTTTACATTTCAGTTATGAGTTGGAGTTGGTTGGATTCTATTCTATCTCTCTCTTCTGCATGTGTTCTCTTAGAGGGTAATGCCTCCCATTTTGTGTGTGTATTATACCCTCGGTGCTAGTCGCCAACCCGGGGCCTACTGGAGGCGGGACTCGGGGGTCATTATCTCCCTTTTCACATTGCCGGCCCAGGAGGGGTACACTTTGTGGGGAGGGGGTCGTGACAATGAGGATGAGTGGCATCAGGTTTCTAACCACGGGTCTCAGAAGTATGATGAATGGATGTCTTCCAAAATGGTCTCACGTGCCCATGGTTTCATATGTGCATGCCTTAATTGGCCAGAGCCTTTAGAAGCTGCGGACACAACTTATGCATCGTCATCTCAGCCGGCCTCTTCCCATGAGAGAAAACATTGGCGGAACAAGGGAAAACAATGTGCCCTGCCAATGCCATCGTCTTCACATACACTCGATGAATTAATTCCCCAGAGATGGGGATTCCTCTCCGAATTAGCCTTGTAGTGGATGTGTCTTTGAGTTACAGTCAAGGTTATGCTTCGATTAACACCTTAGATATGGTAAACTCTTACATTATTCTAACAACGAGGAGCGCTAGGTAGATCTCCCCAACGTCCTCAGCCGATGCCAACGTCAGTGGAGCCGCAACCAAATGGTTCATTGAGGCACATTAGTTGGCACTTCCAGCTTGGCCATGAATGCCACTAAAACCATATAGTAGGCCTAGCACCGAGCTCAGAACATGAAGCCTCCTCATCTGGTGTCATCAGACCCACCTATACCGCACTTTGTGCTACTGGATGAGGCAGAGCCACCTCAACCATGACATGACCATCCAAAACCCTGCTACTCGCCGATCTCAGTCACCCGACCCTCATCTGGTCGACACTCTGCAGGCTTCGACTATTGTGCAGCAGGATATGCCCAACACCAGTCAGTCGTGAGCCCGGCCGGCAGGAACCACTGTACCGCCTGTCATAAAGCAACCAGATATAAGCATAATTTCACGCCTAGCGTGGATGTATGACTTTCTCAAGAACCTTTCCATCCTCGTAGAAGGATTCTCCATCCTCTAGGTCCTTTACCTATCTGCAAATATGCATGAGGCCCTCACTGAGACTTTAATAAGACCCCTCCATTTTGAGACGGAGGTAGCAGCTGCAAAGGCCTCTCATGAGGAATTGATAGAGAATGATGAATTCCAGACCATTATCACATTCTCTAGAGAATATGATGTTTCTACCATATAGGGGCACATTCACCCACTATACATCACCAGTCAATTCAATGGTGTGGAGGTTCGTTGTTGTCATGTTGACACCGACATTGGGATTAACCTTATCCCAACATGAACATTGCAGAATCTGATGTTATTCGAAGATGAATTGATTCCCTTTGACCTAAAAATCCAGGGAAACAATAGGATAGAACAGACCTCGGTTTGCAATATCCGTTTGAATACATAGTTTGGTGGCCTAGTTTCTAGTACCATGTTTATGGTTGTCTCCCAAGACACCACGTAAAATGATTTGATGGGAAGACCATGGCTCCCCTTACACGTGGAGGTTCGATCAACGTATCGTCAGTGCCTCAAGTACTCCCTCAATGGTCTAGTGGGCGTGCTCCAAGGTGACGCGTCTCCTTTTGCATCTATTGAATCCTGCTACCTAGATGCCGACTATTACAAGATCAAGGACAAGAAGATTCAGGCCACTGCGGTTAATCCCGTTTTGGTTGTAACTGAACCCTAGGTAGGTCTGGATGACACCTACGTCTTCCTGATCCATCGATTAGAAGCCACGACCCCCCGATATGGGGAAATGTTTTGTCTTCTCTCACACATGGGGAAATAATATTCTTAGGTCCAAGAGACTTCATGAGATCACTTCATATTCTAATACGAATCAATCCTCAGTGATCCCTGAGCCCCAACTCCCATAAGGTATCATGATGTATGCCCCATGGCAATGATGATACTTCATACTTTCCTGTTTCGCTGGGATGGAATCAATTGGCTCAAGACAACATGCCACTATTGCTATGATATCATCAAGCGTGACCCCTTGGGAAAAAGATCAGATTGGATTGGGTTGACAGCCATCATTGCTATGGTTTTTGCAGTACCAGAATCTCCCGATGTAGTGACCACTACTGCTCAGGCTGGTACCAGCCTCCCGTCGGAATCTGCCGACCTAGAGGAAGCTCCTCCCACTGGGGATCCCTCCTCCACAATCAATGAAGATGATTTGGAGGATGCTCCCATACCATTTAAGAAGGAATTTCTGCCACTATCGATGAGTTGGTACAGGCAAACCTTAGTAGAGAGGAAGATCTAAGGCCTACATTAATCAGTGCCACCATGTCCCTCGAGGAGCAGCAGTGGTATGTTGACTTCCTGAAACATCATCATGATGTATTCTCCTAGATCTAGGATGAGATACCAGGACTAGATCCTCAAGTATACATCCATCGCCTCGGTCTACCTCTAAATTATTGCGGGTTATAACAGCCTCCAAGGAAGATGTGCCCTTCTCATGGTGCAATAGTTGAGGCAGAAGTTGATAATATTATCAAAGCCAATTTCATTAAGGAGGTCTTGTACCCCAAATAGAAATCCAAAATTGTGCCAGTCAGAAAGAAGAATAGACAGATAAGAGTTTTCATTGACTTCTGTGATCTCAACTATCACTGTCCGACGGATTATTTTCCGATTCCTGTGACAAAGTTGTTGATTGACACAATTATTGGATTCCAAGCCCTCTCTTTCATGGATGGGTACTCTAGGTACAACCAGATTTGAATGGACCCCAAGGATGAGGATTCCATACCCTTCAGAGTGCCATAAGGTACATTTTGTTTCTAGGTCATTACCTTCGGCTTAAAGAATGCAGGTGTCACCTATCAATAGGACATGCATCGCATATTCAAGCCAATCCTTGGGACATTGGTGGAATTATATGTGGAAGATCTAGTGTTCAAATCTCACCAGCACTAGGACCATCTCAAGGACTTTGAGAAAGTGTTAGGCTTCCTCTTTTCCTACCACCAGAAGATGAACCCATTAAAATTTTCCTTCAAGGTCACCTATGTGAAGTTCCTTGGATTTTTTGTCAGATACCGGGGTATTTAGATCGACATAGAGAAGATCAAGTCCATCAAGAAGATGCCTCCACTGAGAAATATTCAGGATCATAGAGGTTATCAAGGCCACTTAGCTTACATACACTGATTCATTGTGAATCTAACTGGAAAGTGTATGCCCTTTTCTCATCTCATGAAGAAATGCGCCACTTACGAATGCGACGAAGAGTTCCGGACTACATTGGAGGAAATCGAGTGGTATCTGTTGCAGCCTCCAGTCTTGATGCCACCCGTTGTTGGAAAACCACAAGTCCTTTATGTGACTTCCCTGAAACAATATATTGGTGCCCTTATCACCCAGAAGAACAATGAGGGGATAGAAAACATCTTATACTACCTCAGTTTTATTCTCATCAACACAAAGACTAGATACTCCCCCATCGTAAAGAGCTACCTTTTGCTGGTATTCATAGTAAAGAAATTGTGACATTACTTGTTGCAGCACGAGGTACAGCTGGTGTCTCAGGTAGACCCACAAAGTACATTCTGAACTGCCCCATGTTGATAGGCTGTCTAGCTCGGTGGGCAGTGACTCTACAGCAGTTTGATATCAGGTTTGTCCCTCATAATACTATAAAGGGGGAAACATTGGAAGATTTCCTTTCTTCCCATATAGCTCCTACTGACAACTCCACGGATCTCAATTTATTTAATGAGGAAATTCTCTCAGTAGATCATGCCTTCCCATGTTGGAAGATGCATTTCGATGGTGCTTCTTGGTGTCCCAATAGCAGGAGGCTCAATGACCCCATGCTCAATAGGGTAGGCTTGGGTATCATATTTATTACCCTGTCACAATCCATTCTACTATAATCATTCCTATTGTCAGATGAATGCATCAACAATGAGGTAGAGTATCTGGCTCTTATCACTGGCCCTCGAGATTGATGTACCCCTTTTGTAGGTAAAAGGGGATTCCGAACTAGTCATCAAGAAGATCAACGATGAATATTTTGTCAGAAATCCAGAGCTCGTACCATTGTTGGAGTGCACTCTATAGCTAATGGCCTAGTTCCCATCTCATCCGAAAGTTACTCATGTCCCTCGATCTTAGAACAGTTGAGCTGACGCCCTGGCCGGACTGACTGCATCACTTGTAGATCCCGAGAAGGATGATTTGATTATCCACATGATGCATCAGAGAGTCATTGATCCCATCACCCCAGGTGATGACGACGGCCTGCAGGTGGTCCATCTTACCGTCGAAGCCTTCACGTTAGGACCCCCAGGTCCCTCAGATGCAGTGGTTGAATTGACTACTGACTAGAGAGCCCCCTTGGTTGAGTATCTCTCAAATATTTACCTCCCGGCTGATAAGGATGAGCGCAAGAGAATTCGACGCCATGTGCTGGAGTTTAGCCTCCAGAGTGGTCCTAGTATTGAACAGATCCTCTTCAAGCATAGGTTCAATGGTTTTCTCCTCCGTTGCATCTAAGGAGTCAAGATTTCTTAGGTCATGTAGGAGGTTCACGCCTGTTCCTGTGGGGCTCATCTGACCGAGTCGAATCTATCTCACCAAATTCCGAGACTGGGGTACTTTTGGCCCTCTAGGATCCATGATTGCATCGAGTTCTCAAAGATATTTCATGCATTCCAATTTCATGACATCTTTGTGCATCGGCCACCAGAGCCTCTCCACACTCCCATGTACTCTTGGATACTCGCAGTCTGGGGATTGGATGTCGTGGGACCATATCCCCCGGTGGCATCTCACTAGTGCAGGTTCATTCGGACCGCTACAGATTTCTTTTCATGGTGGGTAGAGGCAATTCTACTCAAGGAGGTGAAGGCATGTTCTATCATTGAATTCGTGAGATCCAATATCATCTACCGATTTGGATTCCCTCACATTGTGCTCATCGATAATAGCACCAACTTCCATGCAGATGAGTTGAAGAAATTGTACGCCAAGTAAAAAATCCATTCTAACCATACCTCCTGCTATGACACTCAAAAAAACGGGTAGATATTGGTGTTCAACAAGAACCTCTCAATCATTTTGCATAAAATGGTTGGTCAGAACAAGAAGAGTTGGCCAGACAAGCTCCCCAACACCCTCTGGGCTTATCAGATGATGACTCATAATTCCACATAGGTGACCGCATATTCCCTAGTATATGTAACAGAAGTCATCACGCCTATCAAGAGTTAGTTGCTTTCACTTTTCACAGTGGTCTGTGACCAACAAGTGCCAGATAATGTAGCAAAAATTCTTCTGGCTAAATTGGAAGCAGTTGATGAGAATAGGATTTATGCCCTGAAAAACCTTGAAAAACACCAGAACAAGATGACCAGAGCCTTCAATAAGAAGGTCCACCTCTGCTCTTTCCTGCAAGTTGATATAGAAATGGCTCCCCGGACACCAATGATACCTGGCAGGAAACCACCAATGTTGGAGCCCAAATGAGAAGGACCTTTAATTGTTCACATGGTTTACCCTAATGGTGCATAATCACTGGTGACCATGGATGGTGAGCGTATAACTCCTCCCACCAATGCGAAATTCCTCAAGAAATACTTTGCCTAAGCCAGCTGCTCTGGCTTGACCCTAAACTGTTCCGTTATGCATGACCCTAAACTGTTTCGTCTGGCATGACCCTAAACTGTTTGGTCCCACATGACCCTAAACTACCCGGTCCAACATGACTTTAAAGTATAAAATTTCTCGCATGACGTTAAACTAAATGTCGTCCTACAAGACATTAAACTCCACCCTTAGAACTACATAGAGATTGATTCCCATCTACATGGGATATGTAGGAATGCTCAGATACTAGGTCTTGAATCCAGCCCCTAGACTCTTCTCTTTGACTATCCCCATCAGTATAGTTCTCTCGGAGGGTCCTTTCATAGTATAGTGTAGGCTACCTTATCCCCACTCATTTCAGGATTACAACGGTTGCACCATGTGACCCCTCCACGTTCTTCTATCCTCCCACGTCCCAACCACACAATGCTATGCTGTATTGCCTTTAAGAACTACATATGGCTTGATTCCCATCCTCATGGGATACGTAGGAACGTCAGGACATTTTTTTTTGTTGGCCCAGACCAAACTTCATAATCTCCCCTTGAGTCAAGACATATGGTATGGTCCATGCATTTTCCCCAATTCACGTCGAGCTCATCTCGATCCCTCCATATGTCCTACTCCCCAGAGATATTCATCACTTTCATCACCTTTCTTGACGTTTAAATGAATGGGAATAGTTATGCTTCACCCACTACTCTGATTGGGACTCCATCATATTTCAAATCCAAAAGGACCCCCGACTGGCATGGATTCTCGGCCTAAGGGCTCTCTTACCACATCGGTCTAACACCCTAGAAAATGTTGAGCAACAAATTGATACAAATCATACGTTGCAAATATGGTCAATGGTCAATGCTCATTTGTTATTCCCAATTCTGTTCACACTATAAGGATTCTATGTTTCGAATATGGTTAGTGGCTATAATTTTCCATTTTCACCACCCTCATAGATCCCAAATATTTAGTGTGGTGTTTCATCCTGCCCGCTATATCATCAAGTTGTGACTCCCTTTGGGTGATACCAGCTATCATATCCTTATCTGAGATGGAAAGATGAATCTGGATCCTTGATTCCCACCCAGAGCACAGCTCAAGTGGTCTTAGGAGCTGTGATGAGGCGATAACCGCACAAGATGTCATATGGATATATTTTGCTGGGATGCCCAGCCTCATGTCTTTTGAACCCTTCAGGCCCCACGCACAAGTTCTCATTTAGGACTGTGTGGTGTGCTACAGACTCATGTCCTGATTCACATCGGGCTATTTCTCCACACCACATATACCCCCTTGAGATATACCTTACTTCATTTATCATCGATTCTGTGACACATTCCCTGTCATGCTAGACATAACCCATCATTTGGGTTTACATCACCTTGTATATCTAGAAGGGACTCTGAATGGAATGGATACTTGGCCCAAGGGATCTCCTACTATTATTAGATAACTCCCTTGAGGATTGTGAGTGACGAGTTGATGTATGTCCCATGTTGCAAATATGGTAAACAATTGATGCTCAATTGTTCGCCCCCCTTTGGGTCACATGAGGGTGGATACTGTGTTGTGAACCTGGTCAATAGTTGTATTTAATCATCATTGCTGCTTCGTGGTCTTCCATAAGTACGATGATATTCCCTTTCTATCCCATTCATATGACATTAAACTTGACATATACAGTTCATGTTCTGTGACCCTAAACTAAGATCACATCCATTCTCACTACAAGACGTTAAACTGTAAGCTGGATATGATGCTCCATCCATGGCCCGACCTCAGGCCCTTGGCCTTTTCGGGCCCCTGGACAAAGTTCCCACTTCGGGTTGTACGGTGTGGTGTGGGATTATGTCCTCATTTACATCGGGTTACTCACCGAGCCATACACTTCCCTTGTTTGAGGTATGTTACCCCTTTCTTCGTCCCCACCACAAGACATTAAACTAAAATCAAACTGGGACATTCCGTCTGAGGCCCAGCCTTAGGCCCCTTGGACTTCTCGGTCCCTGACCCAGGTTCTCACTTATGGTTGTATGGTGTGGTGTGGGATTATGTCCTCATTCACGTTGGGTTACTCACCGCACTATAAACCTCCCTAGTGTGGGGTATCTTACCCATTTACTTCCTTATTTCATGATGGTAAACTGCACATTACCCTCTCCTAGACCTATGTGTGGATTGATTACCATCCTAATGGGATACGTAGGACCACCCAATTGTCCTTACTTTGGGTCCATCCCCATCTCTTATAATTCTCCCCTACACCTTGGCCCCTTGGCCTGCACATTCCTTGTGACAGGGGTATATGGTTTGGGATTATGTCCTCATTCATGTCGGCTCTGTAATAACCACACCATGTTCCTTTTCTCCTAAGAGTTCTCTATCCTCTTGTTCTATACTCATATTTTCAAATTGGCCAATCTCAAGTTCATCCCCTCGACCCTCTTCGGAGATTCACCAATGTTCCCAAGGGTACTCTGGTTCAATATCTGGAGTGATGGATTTTACCTGGACATGCTTTCACCCACCATCCAATCTTCGTGTTCTCCTTCATTTGAGAATAAATAATCTTTCACACCCGAAGGGACCCCTAAATGGCATGGATGCTATGCCTAAGGGCTCTACTTCTATTACGGGCCAACATCCTCGAGGGTTTCAGGAAAAAAATCGATACAAGTCCCATATTGTGAATATGGTCAGCGGTCGATGCTCGTTTGTTTTTCCCCGTTTCAAGCTAACGCGATATGGATCCTGTGTTTCGAAAAAGGTCAATAGTTATCCTCCATCACCATGCCAGCCCCCTCAAGAATTGAATGTTGGATACATGATTCACATTATTTTCCACCCCATCATGTCCAAATTGAATTTCGACACTCTTGGCACTAATCCTAAGTGCACATTTACACGTTAGGAGGACAAAAGCCATGGTAAAGGCGTCATTCGGGCCTCCGTGCCAACTTCCCTTTGGCGTGTGTTCCAGGTATTGAAAAAAACTATTCTGCCATTATTTCCCACACCATGTTTGACTCACATGGGTTTAGGGATCGGGTTGGGGTCGACACTTACATGGAATCATTCTGCTCATCTATGTTCCGAGCTCTAAGACCCTAAACTAATACCTCTTTTAGAACTATGTTCAACTTTCTTCCAATTCCCATGGGATACGTAGGAAGGACTAGACATCTTTTCTTTGGGTCCATCTCGAGTTCCACTAATTTATCTCTTTCGTTTTGCCTTCAGGGCTCTAACTCTTATAGAACTGCGTGGCATGATATGGGATTATGTCCTCATTCACGTCAGGTTTGCATTAACCTCACCACATATGCCCCTTTCTTAGAGATAGACCCCCCTATATCATGTCCCACTTGACATTAAACTGTATGTTGTCCCACATGACATTAAAAGGCGCCTTTGAGAACTACGTGTTGCTTGATTCTCATTCTCATGGGATACATAGGAACACATAGACATCTATTGTTCTGTTCTAGCTCGACCGGGAGATAGTTTCTCTTACCCCTTGTTCTCTAATCTTTCCTAGCCACTTGGAATGAGGTTTCTTCCTTGGAATCATGCATGATATGGTGTGGACCTCATCCTCATTTACATCAGGAATGAATTATCACGCTATGTGAATCCCCTCTGGAACCTCATCTCTCCTTTATATGTCTCATCCTTACGTCTTTAAACTATGATTCTTAGTCCCATATTACTTTAAACTGTGTTGTCTATCTGGAATGACTTTAAAAATGCATGGTCGTTCCCATCACCTAACCCTAAACTGTGACATTATTTTCCTTGTAACACGATGAAAAACGGCACTACACTGTTATATCCTCACTCAAGGAGGCATCATGTTTGGTATCATTCATTCAACATTCCATTTGACAACACTCTCACACGGCTTGATTTTTGTGGTGATGCCTGTACTTTCTATCCTTGGTCCATCGCTACACAAAAAAAACCAATTCATCCTAAAGGAAAAACAAGATCTATCAAATACCGCTTCTTTCAGTGCAAGGGTGAGTCCCACATGACCTTTTAAAACTACATGTGGCTTGATTCCCACCTACATTGGATACGTAGGAACACCCATGAACTTTGCCCTAGTCTTAGCCTAACTTACGTTTTTGATCCCTCGACCTGAAACCTCCACCAAGAGGTGCACGGTGATCCGGACCATGTCTTCATTCATGTCGGGTCTAGTGATTACATTGTCGTGTGTCTATTATTTCCTACCATCTTTGGCCCAAGCTCTATGACCATAAACTAAGATCACTCCACGTCCTTGCAGCAAGATTTAAAACTGCACAAAAACTTCCAAAACTATGTATAGCTTGATTCCCATCCCCATGGATACATTGGAATGACCAGGAATTTTTGTCTTTGGTTCCAGCCCCAGGAACCATAATTCATGTTCCCCCATCTTATTTTTATTTCATGACCTAAGATCTTTTAGGGAACCATGAAATTGCATATTTTCCCTGAACAACTTCGGGATTCCCCATGCTAATTTTGGGAGGTGATAGTTTCCTCGTTAGAAGTTTCTATTTGGAAGTATGTTTGATCCTTGATCAGACTGATGTACCCACCTAATGAATTTCCACCACGGTGGCATAATTTCAAGAGTGTTGGATTCCCTTCGAACAAACCCATCACTCCACACTCCACGCTTTGCATGCCCTTTATTTGGATCCTCTCCCTCTTTCATGACTTGAGGAACCCCCTAACAATACAGATGAACTTCCTATGGCTTGCCTACTATCTCGGGCTAACATTCTGTGTAACGCCCCGACCCTAGTTACCTAGAGTCGGTGCATTATTACATAACATTGGCATGATCACGAGAAAGATCAAGTCTCGAAAGACCGATTAGTTTAGTAGCCTTGGAATAACTAGATACATCCATAATTTTTTTACATTACATCATAAAAAAAACATCTTGTCTTCATATCCCCTCATACTATCCCTGCAGGTCATTCATAAATTACTTCTTCATAATCCTAGGAAAAATAAAACATTGAAAGGGGTGAGCTCGGATGCTCAGTAAGGATAACATTATAGCATAAGCTTTCATAAATAAGCCTAAACACTTAAGGCAATTTATAACTAAAACAAAAGCCTTTTAAACTTGAACTTCAGCATAAAATGGCAAAGGTAAAATGAAATAATGCCATTTACTTACTCACATGGATATTCTACTAGTCGAATGATCACATGCAATATCAATAATCACTTTCATAATGATGGAATGCATAATGCCAGACTATCATAACCACATAGCCAAGGCCTCGTGCCAAGACTACAAATAAGATTTTGCCAAGCCCTTGTGCCAAGACACTAGTTTGTCTCATGAGACCTACCGATGCATCGAGGAGCTATAGCGGGCTCCACCCGTCACTTATTAAGTCCAATGCATTCCTCATATGAATAGGTTTAAGCATAAAATAAACATTCGTATTAAAACTAGCATACGAAATGTCAATACTTTAACCACAAACCATGAATGGTATAAAAATAGAACATCCACAGTCAAACATAGCTCATTTGATACAATATGAAAGATTGTATTGTATCACATTAACCTCAATCATGAATAATGAAGGATGTTGACATATATGAAAATAATCATCATAACTTTTTGAGAGAAATATCCCCCTTTTCTTGAAAACTTTTAAAAGTCACACTATTTGTCAAGAAGACATTCAAAAATAGATTTTTGAATCAAAGTGTCCCATACCACTTTGAAACTTTTAAAAAGATATTTAAATTTAAAACTTTAATGTCCATAAAAATAAATCCTTAAAACCATTTTTAAAATATGGACATTAATGAGCATGATTTAGAAGAATAATTCTTTAAAACATTTTAAAATGGTATTTTGGTTAGAGTTTCTAACCAAAAGAGAGACACTTGAATACAAATAATTTAGGTAATCAAAACATTGTAATATCATGAGAATAAAGGAATTCATGATATACTATGTCAAAGTACATTATATACACCACATAAAAGTGATTTGGTGTATATCATCAAAGAAGTCTCAATGGAATGTAAATTGAGATGAAATCTCTCATAAAGGTTGTATCCTTAGGTTAAGGATAAATCAACGACATAATTATGTGTGACAAATATAAATACACTAAATATTATTGGATATTCAGTGTAAATCAATCAAAGGATATTCACACATATTCTTGTAAATACAATACCAACGAATTGGATGTTTAACTCAACAAATGGAGAATGAGTTAAAATTACTCTTATCAAATTCATATCAATGAATTGAGAATTATCAATGGAGTGATTATGTGTATCAAACTTATATCCACAGGAAGGGGAGTGGAAATTATGACATAATCAAATGAATAGTGATTCCACACATAATCTTGGGGTAATATAATCAATGAAATATGCGTAAAGCCAAATGAGTGGAAATTGAAATCTCAAATTCCCTTATTGATTAGGTAACCTAAGAAACAAACACCCATGAAAGAAAGATCATACCATGATGATGTAAATACCCATAAAATAAAGTATATTTCACAATGAATACAATCATGGGTAGTACACATACACCACATGCAATAATTAAGTGGTGATCAATGGAATTCTCACGGAATTAAAAGTGAGACAAGAAACCCCTTACCACGTTAATCAACTGAGTCACATGGCCAAAAGTTAATAAACACCAAATGATTTACAGAATAACATGAATATAAAGTGAATCATGATAATATATATCAAATGGAAGTACACAATACACCACTTTCAATAATTTAGTAGCGAACAATGGAAATCTCACGGAATTGAAAGTGAGATAAGAGAATCCCTTACTTTGTACTTTTTCCTTGGTCGATGGTAGGTTTACCTCCTGTATAATGGTGAAATAATTGTTATTGAATAATACAAGAATCATTTACTTTAATTTGATATCATATATGATCTTTTAACATTGATTTGTTAATAATATCTTAGAATTATCGTTATTTCGGGTGTTAACGGGTTCATTTTACTTTATATTATTTGTTATGTGAGCCATATTCATTATTAATGGGATATATATTATTCATATCCAGAATGGTATAAAGTCCTTAAACATCATTTTTAAATCATCAAATGATAATTATACTTGAATGGATACGATGAATCTCATCGCGTTCGTGGAGATGGTAGTCCGTACGTACGCACGAACGCTACTTCCATTTAATTTTTATTTTAAAAGAATCGAATCCAAATGATACATAGGTATATTACTATTCCAGTAAAATATAATATTTTATATATGTTACTTAAGTTCATTAACACCATCCTTTATACGTTCCATGTGTGGTATGAACGAGTCATATCATTTTAAGGGGGCGGTAGTCCGCACTTCCTCAAATGAAATTATCGTATGTATATACAACATGAAACAAATAATGGTATGAAATAAAATGGAATTACAGAAGATTATATATAAAATATATATCATTAATATCATATTTAATTAAAGTGCCATCATAATGGCCACCATGAGAGGCGGTAAGATGTATTTGAACAATCATCGTTTCGTGAGGCGTTAGTTTGCCATCCACAGAAACATTATGTTCATCATCCATTAGATGGAGTTGTGTGTATGTGTAGTTTTAATCCTTCTTATAAAAACATCCTAGTATATTGAGGATACTTGTGTTGTTACAAAAGAAAGGAAATAAAAAGAGTTTGGGAGTTGAAGAAGCAAAATAAATGAAAATAATTTAAGAGAAAACGTTACCTTTAATTTAGGTAACTCACTTTGGTTGGAACCAAAGGACTTGTTGAAATGATTTCTGCCTAAGGGGAAGCTTCAAGGAGGAGGAGAGGGATGTGGGGAGCTTAGTTGGGCAGAGTTTGGACGAGCCAAGTGGCTTGAGAGGTGTGAGGAATGAGTAGAAGTGGTCTCCTTTTATAAGGGAGAGGAGGGGCTCTTTAGGAAAGAGTGAAAGTATTACTTTATAATATAATTATATTCGGTTTATAATGGTCCAAAAATCATTGCGGTCGAAGATAAGATGACTCATATTCTAAATAACATCAACCAATAAGAATTGGACAGGTTTATATAATATTTTAATCATTATAATCTTATTTATTTAAATGATTTATTAATGAGGTAAACATTGCATAATTATTGTGTCATTAATAATTTAAATTATTTGATGTCTAAAAATTATAAATAAAATATCATTATGTAGAAAATCTTTTTAGCTTTCTAATGAATATTTATAATCGAAAATCCAACATGTATAACCCTATGTAAAAACTTTTCTTTTAAAAGATGTAAGCTTATGCCATTTTTGTATTCATTTTAACTTAATTAAAATAAAGTGTCATTATCACTTACAAGTGGATCAATGGGGTCCCAAAATTGACCCAAAGATGCCCATGGTCGACCATGTATCTACCAATAGGGTTAATACACGTTTTAGGGTAATTTAGTATTATTATAATATTATTTTTTAACCCTTATTTACCGGATTTACCCTTAACCATGGTAAATAAAATATTTACCGCAGTAATTATTCAAAATGTCTAAAAATAAAAGTTACCTATTTACACAATTTGAACATCCTGATTCCAAATATGGAATCCATTTTTCTAAATTCAAAACACAGAAGTGGCAGAAATTAATTTAAAATTAATTCCCGCTGTCAAAACAAAAAGCGTGTTTTTAAGAGATAATAACTATCAAAAGATTGACATTTGTTTATGTTCGGTTTAATTGTAAAATTATGTCCAATGACCAAAATTATATTAAATGGTAAAAATATATTCTAAATATACTTTAAAACCACTCAAATTCATAATTTATCACTATTAATTATTTTGATTAAAAAAGTTGTTTTTAATTAAAATTTAGTAATTTTTACTATTCATCAAAATATGAAAGTTATCCGAAAAGTACCAAAATTTCACCTTAGGCTAAATTTGATATTCCGAATCAAAAAATGAAGTCCATTTTAAAATATAAAATATATATAATTTCAAAAAGTTAAGTATTACTATTCATAACGGCTAGTTTGATCGGTTGTGGTGTGTGTTAAAACTCGAAGTTGCGTACAACACACGCTACTGTTTTATTCAAAGGAAAGCGTACCGTGGAAGCTTGGGATGTTTTATTTTAAATTTTTTGATGTCCCCATTTAGTCAAAAAGTTTAAAATATTTTTGTTAAAAAGGGTTCACTATTAAAAGTTGGTAAAACTACAATACTGAAGATGAATTTGTTCTTACATTATGTCTAAGAAACTCATGATATGGATTCTAAAATTATAAGGATTATATAAAGTTTAAAATTTAGTTAATACTATTCATAACCTTTTTTGAACGGCTTGTTTGGTAAGTCATGGTGCGCTTGAACTCAGTGTTGCGTGTAGTGCAAGTTATTGAATTATTTTGAAGAAATAACACACTATGAAATCTTGGGGTGTTACATTCTCCCCTCCTTCAATAAATTGCGTCCTCGCAATTTGAAATTGTTCTTCGAAAATAAAAGGTTGAAGATAGAAAATATATTTCTGGGAAAACCCACATCGGAAATTGGTTTACTAAAATTTAGTCTTAATATGAGGAAAAGAGAAATGAAGGGGTCACCACCAAATTATGATCTCGATTAGGAGAACATTGGTGGCAATTAGAGACATATAATTGGAGGGAAAACGTAAATATTTATAGGTAGTGGTTGAGGTCATCAATCACAAACAAGTATAAAATTGAGGTCCTTAAACTCATCAATATATGATGATTTGAAGTACCATCGGTTCAACAAAATATAGGGTATTGGGATCACACATTTTTGACATTTCAAAATATCTTAGTTGAAATCCCACATCGAAAAATGAATTAATGAGGCCTCTATTTAAAATAAAGAGTGGAAAGTATGAAGATTACCAAAAATAACACATACTAGGGTTCCATGTAGGAAAATATGGATATGGAGGAGAAATCTAACCATCAATTATCTGATGGAGAGTGGTAGAGAACATGGCTATGAAAAGGCCAACAATCCCAAAGCCATAAATTAGTGATGATTTAAGGTACCATCTAGGACAACATTTTTTTTGAAAGTTACATTACATAAGGAAGAGGAATTCATTTATGATATTTACTAAGAACATTATGAGATATACTTAAATTTTAAGTAGATTTTCATTCTTTAATAAATTTCCACCACTAACTCAATTTTTTTTAAACGATGAGTATTCAAGAAGACTTGGTCACACTAGAAGAGCTAGAATAAACTTCTATAGAATCACATGATCCATGCAGGATAAACCATATATTTACATTGTCTTTGAAGATTAATCAAAACCAAAATGGTTAGTGAATGATCTAATGATCCCCCAAAAGGATATTCATTGAGATAAATATGCACTAATCTTAATTTCTAAAATTAAACCAACAATACCCCAAAGTTAAATAGATACCATTCAATAACCAATTGTCCTTAAAATCCTTTAATATAATCCAAACTAATATTGAAACCCAAAACATAGAATAATTTGATTATGTAGTCTCCCATGTTACATTGTATCTCCAAATGACATCAAATACTCTTAAAGTCACATACTTAAAAGTAATTAACATCATCACATATTCTCTGTTATAGGTTAATCATTTCCATAAATAACCCAAATCACTATAAATCAACAATAAAAATGTAGATAAAAATCCACCATTACTCTACAAATGAAACCTCATTGTATTCTATTTTCCTTGGGCATATAGTGTTCCTAACAAAACGAACATCTTCCAAAATAACATTTATCACTTAATCACCAAATCATTTTCCTATACCAAGGGTATTCATTTGATAAGACATAAGAACCCAAATCATCTTATTATTGATCAATAAAATCATTTAACAAAAAAAATAGTCATACTAACCAGGGACTTCACGTAGTCCAGTGGTAGGCAATAAATCCCAATCACACTTTGGTTGTGGGTTCGATTCCCACAGCTTTGTCCGACGCGACGGGTTGTCACACGGTCTACATGTTGTCCTTTTTCAAAAACTATATTCTATAATATTACCAAAATGAGATAAATTTTTCAAAATAACATAATTTAACCACAAATGTTATATCATACTTTGCATTTTCATCCCAAATTATAATAACTTATCATTTTCTCAAACCCCAATGATCATATAAAACCAAATGGTTATTTATACCTATATCCACAAGAGAAGAGACAATTATTCCTCAAATATCATTCTCACATGGCAAACTGAGGGGTTACAAATACAAGAGAAAATAATTCCAAAGTAAACCTATCAACAAGGAGTGCTAATACTTTTTAAATTTTTCTCCAACCATTTATTTCCACATAGCTTCTTCTTTGAGCAAGAAAATATCCTATATAATAGGTAATTCACTCGGGTATTGGCCAGGTCCCCTACATTTACGGCAAATGACTGTAAATGGACTCTTGGGACCATTTTTATCTTCTTCCATAGTACTCTTCATTTTTCTTCGGCAATTCTTCACTTTATGTCCTTCCTTCCCGCACGTAAAACATTTCATTGTCCCATTGAGACACTTTCCTGGGTGTCTCTTTCCACATTTCCTGCATGATGAAAATTGAGGTTTCTTTTCTCCATGGTCTCCATTGCAGGAGATCTTATCATTTATCACCTTTCTCTTCCTTGTTGAGTCTTGGAGTTGGTTAATATATATGTTGTTGATCATATTTTTGGAAAACTGATTTGGCATAAAGACGATATCTTTTACGCCTATCAACATTCCATTTTGTTGCTCATTGCTACCACCGTTCCCACCTTGTACATCATTCTCAAAGTCAGTATGACTTCCTTGGAATCCAGCCATTGACTAAAACCAGAAAGCATTGTGTGAGTAATAGTAGTCGTAAAATCATTTAGAGATTAAAATGTCACCATATTCTCAATTTGAAACATATTAGGATTAACCAAGGTCATTTACTCTCATCTTATGTATATATTACTTAAATCGGTTTGTAAAGAAAATGTAAATTATCCTAAGCATATCCCCCGGGAGTGTCGTAACCAAGAGTGCAGCAAGGCCCGTTGTCGTGCACCAGTTCACATTCGAGTCTAGCTCAAAGCGGTGTTTTTGGGTTTTACCCCTAGGTACATCTGTGCCAGAGCCGCCTCTACCTGCTCGTATCCAGACAGGGATGTATTTCTCGGAAAACTCACAAAATCTCAACAATACCAAAATTCTAGGAAGTTCTTTTATACTAATCCTCAAAGTTCATCTTAGGTCTACGTGCTCTAATCAAAGTTTATCTAAATCTAGCTACCAAGGTTTGTACTAAACTTCCTCTGATACCAACTGTAACGCCCCGACCCTAGTTACCTAGAGTCGGTGCATTATTACATAACATTGGCATGATCACGAGAAAGATCAAGTCTCGAAAGACCGATTAGTTTAGTAGCCTTGGAATAACTAGATACATCCATAATTTTTTTACATTACATCATAAAAAAAACATCTTGTCTTCATATCCCCTCATACTATCCCTGCAGGTCATTCATAAATTACTTCTTCATAATCCTGGGAAAAAAACATTGAATGGGGTGAGCTCGGATGCTCAGTAAGGATAACATTATAGCAGAAGCTTTCATAAATAAGCATAAACACTTAAGGCAATTTATAACTAAAACAAAAGCCTTTTAAACTTGAACTTCAGCATAAAATGGAAAAGGTAAAATGAAATAATTCCATTTACTTACTCACATGGATATTCTACTAGTCGAATGATCACATGAAATATCAATAATCACTTTCATAATGATGGAATGCATAATGCCAGACTATCATAACCACATAGCCAAGGCCTCGTGCCAAAACTACAAATAAGATTTTGCCAAGGCCTTGTGCCAAGACACTAGTTTGTCTCATGAGACCTACCGATGCATCGAGGAGCTATAGCGGGCTCCACCCCTCACTTATTAAGTCCAATGCATTCCTCATATGAATAGGTTTAAGCATAAAATAAACATTCGTATTAAAACTAGCATACGAAATGTCAATACTTTAACCACAAACCATGAATGGTATAAAAATAGAACATCCACAGTCAAACATAGCTCATTTGATACAATATGAAAGATTGTATTGTATCACATTAACCTCAATCATGAATAATGAAGGATGTTGACATATATGAAAATAATCATCATAAATTTTTGAGAGAAATATCCCCCTTTTCTTGAAAACTTTTAAAAGTCACACTATTTGTCAAGAAGACATTCAAAAATAGATTTTTGAATCAAAGTGTCCCATACCACTTTGAAACTTTTAAAAGGATATTTAAATTTGAAACTTTAGTGTCCATAAAAATAAATCCTTAAAACAATTTTTAAAATATGGACATTAATGGGCATGATTTAGAAGAATAATTCTTTAAAACATTTTAAAATGGTATTTTGGTTAGAGTTTCTAACCAAAAGAGAGAAACTTGAATACAAATAATTGAGGTAATCAAAACATTGTAATATCATGAGAATAAAGGAATTCATGATATACTATGTCAAAGTACATTATATACACCACATAAAAGTGATTTGGTGTATATCATCAAAGAAGTCTCAATGGAATGTAAATTGAGATGAAATCTATCATAAAGGTTGTATCCTTAGGTTAAGGATAAATCAACGACATAATTATGTGTGACAAATATAAATACACTAAATATGATTGGATATTCAGTGTAATTCAATCAAAGGATATTCACACATATTCTTGTAAATACAATACCAACGAATTGGATGTTTAACTCAACAAATGGAGAATGAGTTAAAATTACTCTTATCAAATTCATATCAATGAATTGAGAATTATCAATGGAGTGATTATGTGTATCAAACTTATATCCACAGGAAGGGGAGCGGAAATTATGACATAATCAAATGAATAGTGATTCCACACATAATCTTGGGGTAATATAATCAATGAAATATGCGTAAATCCAAATGAGTGGAAATTGAAATATCAAATTCCCTTATTGATTATGTAACATAAGAAACAAACACCCATGAAAGAAAGATCATACCATGATGATTTAAATACCCATAAAATAAAGTATATTACACAATGAATACAATCATGGGTAGTACACATACACCACATGCAATAATTAAGTGGTGATCAATGGAATTCTCACGGAATTAAAAGTGAGACAAGAAACCCCTTACCACGTTAATCAACTGAGTCGCATGGCCAAAAGTTAATAACCACCAAATGATTTACAGAATAACATGAATATAAAGTGAATCATGATAATATATATCAAATGGAAGTACACAATACACCACTTTCAATAATTTAGTAGCGAACAATGGAAATCTCACGGAATTGAAAGTGAGATAAGAGAATCCCTTACTTTGTACTTTTTCCTTGGTCGATGGTAGGTTTACCTCCTGTATAATGGTGAAATAATTGTTATTGAATAATACAAGAATCATTTACTTTAATATGATATCATATATGATCTTTTAACATTGATTTGTTAATAATATCTTAGAATTATCGTTATTTCGGGTGTTAACGGGTTCATTTTACTTTATATTCTTTGTTATGTGAGCCATATTCATTATTAATGGGATATATATTATTCATATCCATAATGGTATCAAGTCCTTAAACATCATTTTTAAATCATCAAATGATAATTATACTTTAAGGGATACTATGAATCTCATCGCGTTCGTGGAGACGGTAGTCCGTACGTACGCACGAACGCTACTTCCATTTAATTTTTATTTTAAAAGAATCGAATCCAAATGATACATAGGTATATTAATATTCCAGTAAAATATAATATTTTATATATGTTACTTAAGTTCATTAACACCATCCTTTATACGTTCCATGTGTGGTATGAACGAGTCATATCATTTTAAGGGGGCGGTAGTCCGCACTTCCTCAAATGAAATTATCGTATGTATATACAACATGAAACAAATAATGGTATGAAATAAAATGGAATTACAGAAGCTTATATATAAAATATATATCATTAATATCATATTTAATTAAAGTGCCATCATAATGGCCACCATGAGAGGCGGTAAGATGTATTTGAACAATCATCGTTTCGTGAGGCGTTAGTTTTCCATCCACAGAAACATTATGTTCATCATCCATTAGATGGAGTTGTGTGTATTGTAGTTTGAATCCTTATTATAACAACATCCTAGTATATTGAGGATACTGGTGTTGTTACAAAAGAAAGGAAATAAAAAGAGTTTGGGAGTTGAAGAAGCAAAATAAATGAAATAATTTAAGAGAAAACGTTACCTTTAATTTAGGTAACTCACTTTGGTTGGAACCAAAGGACTTGTTGAAATGCTTTCTTCCTAAGGGGAAGCTTTAAGGAGGAGGAGAGGGATGTGGGGAGCTTAGTTGGGCAGAGTTTGGACGAGACAAGTGGCTTGAGAGGTGTGAGGAATGAGTAGAAGTGGTCTCCTTTTATAAGGGAGAGGAGGGGCTCTTTAGGAAAGAGTGAAAGTATTACTTTATAATATAATTATATTCGGTTTATAATGGTCCAAAAATCATTGAGGTCGAAGTTAAGATGACTCATATTCTAAATAACATCAACCAATAAGAATTGGACAGGTTTTAGATAATATTTTAATCATTATAATCTTATTTATTTAAATGATTTATTAATGAGGTAAACATTGCATCATTATTGTGTCATTAATAATTTAAATTATTTGATGTCTAAAAATTATCAATAAAATATCATTATGTATAAAATCCTTTTAGCTTTCTAATGAATATTTATAATCGAAAATCCAACATGTATAACCCTATGTAAAAATTGTTCTTTTAAAAGATGTAAGCTTATGCCATTTTTGTATTTATTTTAACTTAATTAAAATAAAGTGTCATTATCACTTACAAGTGGATCAATGGGGTCCCAAAATTGACCCAAAGATGCCCATGGTCGACCATGTATCAACCAATAGGGTTAAGACACGTTTTAGGGTAATTTAGTATTATTATAATATTATTTTTTATCCCTTATTTACCGGATTTACCCTTAACCATGGTAAATAAAATATTTACCGCAGTAATTATTCAAAATGTCTAAAAATAAAAGTTACCTATTTACACAATTTGAACATCCTGATTCAAAATATGGAATCCATTTTTCTAAATTCAAAACACAGAAGTGGCAGAAATTAATTTAAAATTAATTCCCGCTGTCAAAACAAAAAGCGTGTTTTTAAGAGATAATAACTATCAAAAGATTGACACTTGTTTATGTTCGGTTTAATTGTAAAATTATGTCCAATGACCAAAATTATATTAAATGGTAAAAATATATAGTAAATATACTTTAAAACCACTCAAATTCATAATTTATCACTATTAATTATTTTGATTAAAAAAGTTGTTTTTAATTAAAATTTAGTAATTTTTACTATTCATCAAAATATGAAAGTTATCCGAAAAGTACCAAAATTTCACCTTAGGCTAAATTTGATATTCCGAATCCAAAAATGAAGTCCATTTTGAAATATAAAATATATATAATTTCAAAAAATTAAGTATTACTATTCATAACGGCTAGTTTGATCGGTTGTGGTGTGTGTTAAAACTCGAAGTTGCATACAGCACACGCTACTGTTTTATTCAAAGGAAAGCGTACCGTGGAAGCTTGGGATGTTTTATTTTAAATTTTTTGATGTCCCCATTTAGTCAAAAAGTTTAAAATAATTTATTTAAAAAGGGTTCACTATTAAAAGTTGGTAAAACTACAATACTGAAGATGAATTTGTTCTTACATTATGTCTAAGAAACTAATGATATGGATTCTAAAATTATAAGGATTATATAAAGTTTAAAATTTAGTTAATACTATTCATAACCTTTTTTGAACGGCTTGTTTGGTAAGTCATGGTGCCCTTGAACTCGGTGTTGCGTGTAGTGCAAGTTATTGAATTATTTTGAAGAAATAACACACTATGAAATCTTGGGGTGTTACATTCTCCCCTCCTTCAATAAATTGCGTCCTCGCAATTTGAAATTGTTCTTCGAAAATAAAAGGTTGAAGATAGAAAATATATTTCTAGGAAAACCCACATCGGAAATTGGTTTACTAAAATTTAGTCTTAATATGAGGAAAAGAGAAATGAAGGGGTCACCACCAAATTATGATCTCGATTAAAAGAACATTGGTGGCAATTAGAGACATATAATTGGAGGAAAAACGTAAATATTTATAGGTAGTGGTTGAGGTCATCAATCAAAAACAAGTATAAAATTGAGGTCCTTAAACTCATCAATATATGATGATTTGAAGTACCATCGGTTCAACAAAATATAGGGTATTGGGATCACACATTTTTGACATTTCAAAATATCTTAGTTGAAATCCCACATCGAAAAATGAATTAATGAGGCCTCTATTTAAAATAAAGAGTGGAAAGTATGAAGATTACCAAAAATAACACATACTAGGGTTCCATGTAGGAAAATATGGATATGGAGGAGAAATCTAACCATCAATTATCTGATGGAGAGTGGTAGAAAACATGGCTATGAAAAGGCCAACAATCCCAAAGCGATAAATTAGTGATGATTTAAGGTACCATCTAGGACAACATTTTTTTTTGAAAGTTACATTACATAAGGAAGAGGAATTCATTTATGATATTGACTAAGAACATTATGAGATATACTTAAATTTTAAGTAGATTTTCATTCTTTAATAAATTTCCACCACTAACTCAATTTTTTTTAAACGATGAGTATTCAAGAAGACTTGGTCACACTAGAAGAGCTAGAATAAACTTCTATAGAATCACATGATCCATGCAGGATAAACCATATATTTACATTGTCTTTGAAGATTAATCAAAACTGAAATGGTTAGTGAATGATCTAATGATCCCCTAAAAGGATATTCATTGAGATAAATATGCACTAATCTTAATTTATAAAATTAAACCAACAATACCCCAAAGTTAAATAGATACCATTCAATAACCAATTGTCCTTAAAATCCTTTAATATAATCCAAACTAATATTGAAACCCAAAACATAGAAGAATTTGATTATGTAGTCTCCCATGTTACATTGTATCTCCAAATGACATCAAATACTCTTAAAGTCACATACTTAAAAGTAATTAACATCATCACATATTCTCTGTTATAGGTTAATCATTTCCATAAATAACCCAAATCACTATAAATCAACAATAAAAATGTAGATAAAAATCCACCATTACTCTACAAATGAAACCTCATTGTATTCTATTTTCCTTGGGCATATAGTGTTCCTAACAAAACGAACATCTTCCAAAATAACATTTATCACTTAATCACCAAATCATTTTCCAATACCAAGGGTATTCATTTGATAAGACATAAGAACCCAAATCATCTTATTATTGATCAATAAAATCATTTAACAAAAAAAATAGTCATACTAACCAGGGACTTCACGTAGTCCAGTGGTAGGCAATAAATCCCAATCACACTTTGGTTGTGGGTTCGATTCCCACAGCTTTGTCCGACGCGACGGGTTGTCACACAGTCTACATGTTGTCCTTTTTCAAAAACTATATTCTATAATATTACCAAAATGAGATAAATTTTTCAAAATAACATAATTTAACCACAAATGTTATATCATACTTTGCATTTTCATCCCAAATTATAATAACTTATCATTTTCTCAAACCCCAATGATCATATAAAACCAAATGGTTATTTATACCTATATCCACAAGTGAAGAGACAATTATTCCTCAAATATCATTCTCACATGGCAAACTGAGGGGTTACAAATACAAGAGAAAATTATTCCAAAGTAAACCAATCAACAAGGAGTGCTAATACTTTTTAAATTTTTCTCCAACCATTTATTTCCACATAGCTTCTTCTTTGAGCAAGAAAATATCCTATAAAATATGACATTCACTCGGGTATTGGCCAGGTCCCCTACATTTACGGCAAATGACTGTAAATGGACTCTTGGGACCATTTTTATCTTCTTCTATAGTACTCTTCATTTTTCTTCGGCAATTCTTCACTTTATGTCCTTCCTTCCCGCACGTAAAACATTTCATTGTCCCATTGAGACACTTTCCTGGATGTCTCTTTCCACATTTCCTACATGATGAAAATTGAGGTTTCTTTTCTCCATGGTCTCCATTGTAGGAGATCTTATCATTTATCACCTTTCTCTTCCTTGTTGAGTCTGGGAGTTGGTTAATATATATGTTGTTGATCATATTTTTGGAAAACTGATTTGGCATAAAGACGATATCTTTTACGCCTATCAACATTCCATTTTGTTGCTCATTACTACCACCGTTCCCACCATGTACATCATTCTCAAAGTCACTATGACTTCCTTGGAATCCAGCCATTGACAAAAACCAGAAAGCATTGTGTGAGTAATAGTAGTCGTAAAATCATTTAGAGATTAAAATGTCACCATATTCTCAATTTGAAACATATTAGGATTAACCATGGTCATTTACTCTCATCTTATGTATATATTACTTAAATCGGTTTGTAAAGAAAATGTAAATTATCCTAAGCATATCCCCCGGGAGTGTCGTAACCAAGAGTGCAGCAAGGCCCGTTGTCGTGCACCAGTTCACGTTCGAGTCTAGCTCAAAGCGGTGTTTTCGGGTTTTACCCCTAGGTACATCTGTGCCAGAGCCGCCTCTACCTGCTCATATCCATACATGGATGTATTTCTCAGAAAACTCACAAAATCTCAACAATATCAAAATTCTAGGAAGTTCTTTTATACTAATCCTCAAAGTTCATCTTAGGTCTACGTGCTCTAATCAAAGTTTATATAAATCTAGCTACCAAGGTTTGTACTAAACTTCCTCTGATACCAACTGTAACGCCCCGACCCTAGTTACCTAGAGTCGGTGCATTATTACATAACATTGGCATGATCACGAGAAAGATCAAGTCTCGAAAGACCGATTAGTTTAGTAGCCTTGGAATAACTAGATACATCCATAATTTTTTTACATTACATCATAAAAAAAACATCTTGTCTTCATATCCCCTCATACTATCCCTGCAGGTCATTCATAAATTACTTCTTCATAATCCTGGAAAAAAAAACATTGAAAGGGGTGAGCTCGGATGCTCAGTAAGGATAACATTATAGCAGAAGCTTTCATAAATAAGCATAAACACTTAAGGCAATTTATAACTAAAACAAAAGCCTTTTAAACTTGAACTTCAGCATAAAATGGCAAAGGTAAAATGAAATAATGCCATTTACTTACTCACATGGATATTCTACTAGTCGAATGATCACATGAAATATCAATAATCACTTTCATAATGATGGAATGCATAATGCCAGACTATCATAACCACATAGCCAAGGCCTCGTGCCAAGACTACAAATAAGATTTTGCCAAGGCCTTGTGCCAAGACACTAGTTTGTCTCATGAGACCTACCGATGCATCGAGGAGCTATATCGGGCTCCACCCGTCACTTATTAAGTCCAATGCATTCCTCATATGAATAGGTTTAAGCATAAAATAAACATTCGTATTAAAACTAGCATACAAAATGTCAATATTTTAACCACAAACCATGAATGGTATAAAAATAGAACATCCACAGTCAAACATAGCTCATTTGATACAATATGAAAGATTGTATTGTATCACATTAACCTCAATCATGAATAATGAAGGATGTTGACATATATGAAAATAATCATCATAACTTTTTGAGAGAAATATCCCCCTTTTCTTGAAAACTTTTAAAAGTCACACTATTTGTCAAGAAGACATTCAAAAATAGATTTTTGAATCAAAGTGTCCCATACCACTTTGAAACTTTTAAAAGGATATTTAAATTTGAAACTTTAATGTCCATAAAAATAAATCCTTAAAACAATTTTTAAAATATGGACATTAATGAGCATGATTTAGAAGACTAATTCTTTAAAACATTTTAAAATAGTATTTTGGTTAGAGTTTCTAACCAAAAGAGAGAAACTTGAATACAAATAATTGAGGTAATCAAAACATTGTAATATCATGAGAATAAAGGAATTCATGATATACTATGTCAAAGTACATTATATACACCACATAAAAGTGATTTGGTGTATATCATCAAAGAAGTCTCAATGGAATGTAAATTGAGATGAAATCTCTCATAAAGGTTGTATCCTTAGGTTAAGGATAAATCAACGACATAATTATGTGTGACAAATATAAATACACTAAATATGATTGGATATTCAGTGTAAATCAATCAAAGGATATTCACACATATTCTTGTAAATACAATACCAACGAATTGGATGTTTAACTCAACAAATGGAGAATGAGTTAAAATTACTCTTATCAAATTCATATCAATGAATTGAGAATTATCAATGGAGTGATTATGTGTATCAAACTTATATCCACAGGAAGGGGAGCGGAAATTATGACATAATCAAATGAATAGTGATTCTACACATAATCTTGGGGTAATATAATCAATGAAATATGCGTAAATCCAAATGAGTGGAAATTGAAATCTCAAATTCCCTTATTGATTAGGTAACTTAAGAAACAAACACCCATGAAAGAAAGATCATACCATGATGATGTAAATACCCATAAAATAAAGTATATTACACAATGAATACAATCATGGGTAGTACACATACACCACATGCAATAATTAAGTGGTGATCAATGGAATTCTCACGGAATTAAAAGTGAGACAAGAAACCCCTTACCACGTTAATCAACTGAGTCGCATGGCCAAAAGTTAATAACCACAAAATGATTTACAGAATAACATGAATATAAAGTGAATCATGATAATATATATCAAATGGAAGTACACAATACCCCACTTTCAATAATTTAGTAGCGAACAATGGAAATCTCACGGAATTGAAAGTGAGATAAGAGAATCCCTTACTTTGTACTTTTTCCTTGGTCGATGGTAGGTTTACCTCCTGTATAATGGTGAAATAATTGTTATTGAATAATACAAGAATCATTTACTTTAATATAATATCATATATGATCTTTTAACATTGATTTGTTAATAATATCTTAGAATTATCGTTATTTCGGGTGTTAACGGGTTCATTTTACTTTATATTCTTTGTTATGTGAGCCATATTCATTATTAATGGGATATATATTATTCATATACATAATGGTATCAAGTCCTTAAACATCATTTTTAAATCATCAAATGATAATTATACTTGAAGGGATACGATGAATCTCATCGCGTTCGTGGAGACGGTAGTCCGTACGTACGCACGAACGCTACTTCCATTTAATTTTTATTTTAAAAGAATCGAATCCAAATGATACATAGGTATATTACTATTCCAGTAAAATATAATATTTTATATATGTTACTTATGTTCATTAACACCATCCTTTATACGTTCCATGTGTGGTATGAACGAGTCATATCATTTTAAGGGGGCGGTAGTCCGCACTTCCTCAAATGAAATTATCGTATGTATATACAACATGAAACAAATAATGGTATGAAATAAAATGGAATTACAGAAGCTTATATATAAAATATATATCATTAATATCATATTTAATTAAAGTGCCATCATAATGGCCACCATGAGAGGCGGTAAGATGTATTTGAACAATCATCGTTTCGTGAGGCGTTAGTTTGCCATCCACAGAAACATTATGTTCATCATCCATTAGATGGAGTTGTGTGTATTGTAGTTTGAATCCTTCTTATAACAACATCCTAGTATATTGAGGATACTGGTGTTGTTACAAAAGAAAGGAAATAAAAAGAGTTTGGGAGTTGAAGAAGCAAAATAAATGAAAATAATTTAAGAGAAAACGTTACCTTTAATTTAGGTAACTCACTTTGGATGGAACCAAAGGACTTGTTGAAATGCTTTATTCCTAAGGGGAAGCTTCAAGGAGGAGGAGAGGGATGTGGGGAGCTTAGTTGGGCAGAGTTTGGACGAGACAAGTGGCTTGAGAGGTGTGAGGAATGAGTAGAAGTGGTCTCCTTTTATAAGGGAGAGGAGGGGCTCTTTAGGAAAGAGTGAAAGTATTACTTTATAATATAATTATATTCGGTTTATAATGGTCCAAAAATCATTGAGGTCGACGTTAAGATGACTCATATTCTAAATAACATCAACCAATAATAATTGGACAGGTTTTAGATAATATTTTAATCATTATAATCTTATTTATTTAAATGATTTATTAATGAGGTAAACATTGCATCATTATTGTGTCATTAATAATTTAACATATTTGATGTCTAAAAATTATAAATAAAATATCATTATGTATAAAATCTTTTTAGCTTTCTAATGAATATTTATAATCGAAAATCCAACATGTATAACCCTATGTAAAAATTGTTCTTTTAAAAGATGTAAGCTTATGCCATTTTTGTATTCATTTTAACTTAATTAAAATAAAGTGTCATTATCACTTACAAGTGGATCAATGGGGTCCCAAAATTGACCCAAAGATGCCCATGGTCGACCATGTATCAACCAATAGGGTTAAGACACGTTTTAGGGTAATTTAGTATTATTATAATATTATTTTTTAACCCTTATTTACCGGATTTACCCTTAACCATGGTAAATAAAATATTTACCGCAGTAATTATTCAAAATGTCTAAAAATAAAAGTTACCTATTTACACAATTTGAACATCCTGATTCCAAATATGGAATCCATTTTTCTAAATTCAAAACACAGAAGTGGCAGAAATTAATTTAAAATTAATTCCCGCTGTCAAAACAAAAAGCGTGTTTTTAAGAGATAATAACTATCAAAAGATTGACACTTGTTTATGTTCGGTTTAATTGTAAAATTATGTCCAATGACCAAAATTATATTAAATGGTAACAATATATTCTAAATATACTTTAAAACCACTCAAATTCATAATTTATCACTATTAATTATTTTGATTAAAAAAGTGGTTTTTAATTAAAATTTAGTAATTTTTACTATTCATCAAAATATGAAAGTTATCCGAAAAGTACCAAAATTTCACCTTAGGATAAATTTGATATTCCGAATCCAAAAATGAAGTCCATTTTGAAATATAAAATATATATAATTTCAAAAAATTAAGTATTACTATTCATAACGGCTAGTTTGATCGGTTGTGGTGTGTGTTAAAACTCGAAGTTGCGTACAGCACACGCTACTATTTTATTCAAAGGAAAGCGTACCGTGGAAGCTTGGGATGTTTTATTTTAAATTTTTTGATGTCCCCATTTAGTCAAAAAGTTTAAAATATTTTATTTAAAAAGGGTTCACTATTAAAAGTTGGTAAAACTACAATACTGAAGATGAATTTGTTCTTACATTATGTCTAAGAAACTCATGATATGGATTCTAAAATTATAAGGATTATATAAAGTTTAAAATTTAGTTAATACTATTCATAACCTTTTTTGAACGGCTTGTTTGGTAAGTCATGGAGCGCTTGAACTCGGTGTTGCGTGTAGTGCAAGTTATTGAATTATTTTGAAGAAATAACACACTATGAAATCTTGGGGTGTTACATTCTGGAAGACAAATGGATGACATTTCGAGTTAGGCCTCGTGTTTCGAACATGGTTATCTATCGAACCTCATTTTTCATCCTCATTTCAGGCTAAAGAAATAAGGATACTGTGTTTCAAACATGGTCAACAGTCATTCATAATTGTCATTCCATCACTACAGTGTTACGGATCTTGGGTATTGTGATTCACGCCTTCCATCCAGCCCTGTTCGGATTTATTCCAGCGCCCCTGGCGTTACCTCGTTCGTGCACAATAGAACACTGGGAAAATTGTAATTCGACTGATCTGAGATACTCATTCCCTAGTTAGGTCTCTCCCTTCTCTTATTAAGAATCTGGATTGGCAGCTCGACCCTCGGGTTCTCGAAGCATGGTTGGACGTCCTACATTTAAACGATGTAATAGTGCAAACATCCCTTGTTTCTCTCACCGGGTACAGCCCACGTGAGCTTAGGAATGGATTTCTATTTAGTATAGGGTTGTGTTTACATGAATTAAACCAAATGCTAAATTAAATAAATCTATCCATACATCTATCCATACATGAAATTCAGAACAAGAGGCAGTAAAGAGAAATGAGTATATGAGTTCGACCAAAATAGGGCCCTTAAGGATCAGCATCTTAGATAGATCATTCCAGATCCGCTACCTTTTTTCTTGTGGCCTCTAGGATTGCTTCCCTACCCCTGAGAACCCTCTATTCATCAGTGGCCACAGAGCATAGTGCACTTTCCCTAGCCTGTGCTTGTGCATGTTAAGTTTGATATTCCGTCATTTGGTGACCTGCTTCCACTAGCTACTCTTGGGTATCCACCAGTTGGGCCCTCCGTGGCTCCACAAGCTATAAACAGTTGGAGATGAATACCTTCTTTTATTTCATCTGTCATTCTCAGCATCAGACCTCTTGTTCTACCTTTATAAATTCTTGGGTACTCCTAGACTCTTTCTGACACTGGGAAACTTCGGAGCGTCAGCCGCTATCACGTAACGTCTCGGCCATTTATTCATGGACTGTCGACTGAAGATGGTGAGAATCCTCCCCTCCATCATAGAGAAAGCACAACCTGGTGTGGAGCGATCCCATCCATTTTAGCCATTTTTTCTAAGGCTAACTGAGAACGTTCTTGATACATTTCCACCCCTTATGTCGCGTCATATGGCACTCATCGGGCACCTCTAAATCAGAATAATATATCTCCTCAGGATCTACAGGCCAATAGTTGGGGAAAGTAGCCAAGAAATCAAAGGCATTGTCTTTTTAG
The DNA here is from genome assembly GCA_963277665.1 of Viscum album. NCBI lineage: Eukaryota > Viridiplantae > Streptophyta > Magnoliopsida > Santalales > Viscaceae > Viscum > Viscum album. The sequence goes on along the minus strand of OY728123.1, from coordinate 426,751,953 downwards.
GTACCCCTCCCGAGCGGTTGTGCTCTTCAACATCTGAGCGACCTTCCTCCCACGCCTCAGTCTCGGAAACTCCTTCACCGACTCCATTCCCCACCCTGGCATTAATACCACTAATATCCACAGTGAATTGTTCACTAGGTGCTCGGGCCATCTCAGTTTGGGAAATGTGCCCTGAATGGGCTGACACATTTTCCATCGAATCACTCGCGGATGGTCTAGTTTCGGCAGCCCGACGAGCCTCCAAGGATATGACCACTGCACGAACAATGAACACCCTGATCAACTGATATTTTTGACGGTAAATACTAGTGTTGATGTGATGAGCTTATAAGATCTCAAAGCATCAGACTTCATGTAAAGACCCAAAATTTTCATGGGAATTTTTTTTCTTAAATACATGGGATTTTTAAGAGTCCACAAAAATTTATGGTGCTTGATTCCAAGGCCCGGTGTCCAAGGAATCAATTTATGATGTTTTTTTGGGTATGTTCAGTAAAAGTATGAGTTGTATTTTATAACTTTTGAACCGTTTCTCGGAACTGATATCTGAGGGCACCGTTGAACTCGCAGCGTCGGTATTCTTTTAAGAAGACCATCACCTCAACGGCATATGGTCGAGAATAAAAGATTGTTTTTGGATTTTTATAAAAAAATAATAAAATAAAGTGTACACCACTTTATTTTATTTTAATATTCCATGTGGGTGATTGTTGGTTAAAACCTCTACATGTGATTTGGAGGTTAGACCGCCACACCCTAACCTCCCATGAGAGGTTATAGTGGTGCGGCCCACTGAAGCATAACCTCCTTTGAGAGGTTATGATGTGGGGACCACCAATGACTGCAAAAAATCCCATTTAAATAATAGGGATGGGGACCAAATGACCCCTATTGGTGATGAGGGTAAAACCTATCAACTCTCACTCATTAATGAGGGAGAGACACTTGAATTCCCCAACCCCCCATTAAATGGGTAGAAACCCCTTGAACTCCCCTAATTAATCCAGGACAACTCTCATGGATTTATTAGGTGGACCCACTTAATTTAACTCTCCAAATTATTTTCTTGTGCCAATGTAATATTAGACTACCAAATTTAAAATTATTTCACTTGGGATTTTGGTGGAACTTGAGAAGTGGAAATCTTGGGAGTATTAAAATTCTTCCAACTAAGAACGCAAAGAATGACGGCGATGATTTCCTCTTCGACTTCCTTCCTTGAATCATACCGACATAGAGCATCTTCCATGAGCTGACACAGCTCGGGATTGGGAGTACGTGGAAGATGTGATGAACGACGAGCTCATTCATCTACCTTCCACGACTCCATCGATGAACGACGAATGACAAAACAAAGGAAGGGGTTTAGTTTCATTTAAGTTCCATGTTCTTCCTTTCTATTAGAAACGAAGAATGTTGATGATTTTCTTTTGTGGGTGGAATGTTGTGCTTCGTTCTTGAGGACCAATTGTTACCACTCTAAACATGGAGTGTGAAGTCCAAACATACATGGCCCGACCCCTCCGCTGATCTTGTTTTTTATTTAACTTTGGCATGTCAATGATGTAAGAGGCAACAGAGGCGGCAACGACAAAGGCCATGCCACCCGTGGCCTTCGTGAACAACACCACCCCTAGTCATGCCCCGCATGCCCTAGATGGACCCACGCCTGACCTAACAGTCGTTCGGCCGACCATGCCACCCATGCGCCCCGGTGGAACCCTACACCGGCCCACGCCCTACTGAACCCGCAACCCACCTGGCCATGCATCGCCCCAAACCGGTGCTGCCCGACCGCAGTCTAGCCGCCGCCCGGCTGCTGCCTGGCCGCCCGCCTGGCTGCACCCAGCCGCCCGCGGCCCGCCTGGCCGAGCCGCACCCGACTGCACCCCTGCCCTGCCCCCCCGCCCCTTTCCCCCCGAGCTGGCCTCCGCTTGACCTGCACACCCCCATGACCGGACTCTACACGGCCTCCTGAGCCAGCCAAACCATCCCCCACACAGCCTCCCGATCCGGATGAACCGGTCCCCATGCGGCCTCCTAAGCCTGTCGAACCAGCCCCCTTGCGGCCTCCCGGCTGATCCAGCTTCCCGGACCCCCCTTGCGGTGCCTTGGACGAACCGTCCCGACCGTGCCCACTTAGCTGAGCCGCGCCGAGCTGCGCCGAGACACACCCTCGTGACGCTTCGATCCAAAATAGCCCCGAGCCCGGGCCAAACCCTCCCGCAGTCCTTTTGGACGAGCCCAGTTTACCGGGCCAAACATAACGGGTTGACCCATCCAACAGGTCAGGTCCGACCCAACGAGTTTGACCAGGTTGACCCAGACCGGGTCAGCCCTGATTGGGTAATGCCAAGTCGGTCCGATCGGGTCGAACCGGTCATGGGCCCTCTACTGGCCCATTACATACATTGGCCATAACATTGTCACCGGATGACCGTTTGATGAACCATTAGCAGTGCTGGTATTCATGGAGCATGAAGGTCTCTTTGAGTATACCACACCAGAGTTCGGGGTATTCTTGAGTTTTGGTAAGGTTGGTTCATTCAAGAATCCAATCGGACCCCCGGGACTAAAAGGCTAATAACTCACAGATCCGACATCCGATTGATGCGCCATCAATTGCATTGAGACCTCTTCAACATGGAAGAAAATTGAGATAATTCAAGATGGGACTTCATGAAAATTGGAGTATTGACCAGTTGATTGTGGAATGGATCTTCCAGAGACGATCAGGAATTTGTACGGGAACCTAGTAGCTCGATGAGACTTCACGACTGCTGACCAATTCAACTCGGAGTGATTCGACTAGCCTAGTGGGGAGCGCCTCTATGTGAGCGTGGTAGACCCACGGTGGGGAGCACCTATGGGTGAGCACGATAGACCCATGGTACTCAACATGTGGAGTACCTCAGCATGCTACGAGGTAGAGCACCTCTATGTGAGCACAATAGACCCACGGTGGGGAGTACCTCTATGTGAGCTTAGAAGATCCACAATACACAACAGGTGGAGTACCTCAGCTGTCCAAGTTAGTGGGAAGCACCTCTGTGTGACAAGGCAGGCCCACTGTACTCGATATAGAAGGATTTCTCCAGCAATTGAGGGTTCATATTGATATTACACCGTGAATAAAATCCTGGTTGAGCTAAGTCAGTATCATTGTGTTTTCCTTGTGATTAATATGGATTACATGGTAACCTAGCTATATGTATGGGAATATACCTAAGTGAGGTTATCTATTGATTTATTACATTGTGTTTTATCCTTGTTGTATTTTGGGAGACCTTGAGGGTCTTGGGGTCCCTACTGAGTATCGTTATACTCACCCCTTCATGGGCTATGCCCGCACCTCATTGTGTTGGAAGAAAATGACAGAAAACACTGACCAAGGCTGAGTGTACAAGTACTGGATGGTAATCGGTGGTAGAATACACGTTGTGACGATACACGGTGGAGACGGACGGATGTGGAGTGTTTTAGAGGCTACCTGTACCTACCCTTCAGGTAGGATTTCCTAGAGGAAGATCTAGCAGCTGTTTCACCTTTCTTCTGTTGTACTTGTTTTTCCTTGTACATTCAGTTTCCTTGTACTTTAGAGTTGTGCTTGTATTTCTGGCCCCTTTTCTTCTCAGAATTTTTTTATACAGTTTTACTTAGTGTTTTTCTTCCATCTTTTACTCTATTGTGTGTGTTTACAATTTATAAAGGCAATGCCTTCCCATCATATGATTTATGCCTTTGGTGCTAGTTGCCAGCCCCTGGGCTATAGAAGGTGGGCTTGGGGTAGTCACGACATGGGTCTCGATGACGGGTTGTGACACTACAGTGTTCTAGCAGCTATAGGAGCTCTCATTGTAAGGGATCCTGCAGCGCTCGTTAGCTCAATAATGGGCATCGACTCCCCACCTTGTTCTATTTTCACCTCCTCCCCTTTGGATGGAGCCTCTTGGTCGACACCAATATGCATCTGAGTATAATAAATATATCTATGTAAGGGTTACAAAGAAAAAATAAAGGGGGGGAATAGATAAGGGCTGAGACACACCTCAAGTAGCTCAGTTATGTCTAATTTAGAGACAATGATGTTGTCACTCCCCCGAAGACTCCCTTGGTGGGACGTCCCCTGAGACCCACCACCTACAATCTCTTCTCCTCATTCACCTTCTCCTTCTACCTCCTCATCTTCTGTCTCACTGCCCTCTGACTCCTTCTCGATGTCGTCATCCTTAGGTTACATCATGTCTGGATCATACTCCAGGCTAAGCATTACCTTCACTAGGAGGGGTGGTTCCTCACACAGACGTCGCTGGTATGCATATGCATCCATGGCCATCGGGTACATGTGCCGACAATGGAATTTTACCCTGTCATCAACCCAGATGAGTCCGTCCTCTGGCAGCTGGATTCCATCCCGTGTTATCTTTTTCCAAAGGGCTTCAGTCCCTATCGACTTCCATAGGGTCAACCAGGTTAACCACAGAGCCGAGAGAATCGCATAATCATAAGGATGAAGCAGATACTTTATCTTCTTCCAGAGAAGTTCCCTGACCGCTCTGTGAGCCCCTCTCCCCCAGGGCGACGAAGGTGTGACCATGTCGTGATACATTCCCTCTACTGTAGTCCCGGCTTGTGGGGGTCTAGTTGCGCGACTTGCTTCTGACCTTTCCTCCCCAGCAGCGCCCTATCTGCTCTCTCACTGTCCAGGTTCTACATTGGTTACCTTGAGCTTCCAAAATCGCTTATGAAAAATTCCATAAGGATATGCTATTGCCCAATGTTCGGCATATTCTCTCAAGAGTCTGGCATCAACTCCGGTGGGAGAATGGTAATGACGTCACCAGAGCCATGGGTTGTGAACATCTGCTATATTTTGAAAAGAACTTAGGGATGCCTCTCCTCCGAAACATCTGTATAAACCTTCTTCAGCATCCACTGGTGGCATCCAAAATACCTGGAGAATCTTGACGGCACATAGGGCTCAAAAAAAAATCTTCCCATCAATCCGGGAGACAGGCACCCCACATTTGATGCTCCGGAAGTATTCTCTTTGCTCTAGCGAGCCCTGCCCGTTGTTTATCATTTGGCCAGTCGGAGTGTGGAATGGGCCCAATGTGAAGTTGGCATGATTGATGATTCTGATCCTTACCCCCTCCTCATTGAGCGTCAAAGGCATGACCCCTACAATGTTCAGCAAGGAAGGTCACATTCCATTACCTAGACGAAGAATGGAATTTGGAAATGTATATCCACCGTAATGTGAAACGATCCAGCTATGGAGGATCGAGAGGGGACCACATATCATCCTTGGTGAGCCCCCTCTCAAAATGTGCCCTAGGACGACATACAAACGGGATAACATTGGGAATCCCATATTTAACATCTGATTTGCGGCCATGATGCCATCTATCACAAATGTCTCTCACCGAAAATTCATCCTTGCGTCCCTCACTTGTAGGATCCACCCACTCCAGAAGGTTGCTAAAAATCCAGCACACCAAACGTTTAAATCACAATTCTCATTTATACTGACGCCCCATGATTGATACTCCCCAGCCTCCAGGATCTTCAATTACGATCTACTCTTTCTCCTTTGTGCCGTGGTCGGACACCGGCTTCCTCTCCCAGGCATCTTGACTTCTGGATCCTTTTTTAGAAACATGCTAATACATTTTTGGTAGGAAATTTTCTTTAAAAAGTCATTGACCTCCAGCCGCTCCTTAGAAAGCTCCAACAGATGCCATGTTAGGATAGGGGTTCATGATCTGTCTCCACAGATGTTCTTCATCAGAAGGAATTTATCGTACTGGTGCCTATCCAAAGGGATACCTACGATGAAATGAATGTCTCAAAGGCTGATACCAACTTCCCCATGGTGAAGATGGAAGGTATAGGTATCAGGGGACCATCGGGTAAACAGAACAGGCCCATGTTCATGTTGATGGTAGAAATGGAATTGCGACGTCCACACCGCCTCGAAAAACCCGATGTTCCAGAGTTTGGCCCCAAAATGGTCACACGTCTGGCGTACTCAATATGCCCAGGCCCATTCCCTGGTGAAATTTCCCCCAAATCGCAGATCCCAATCCTGCAGCCAGCCTTTAGTTTCTTTAGTGACACTCTATCATACAATACTTACGTAATTGGTATGGGAGTCCTATGTGACCATGTCACTTCCCAAAATGGTTTTGGTCCTGGGATTCAGGACTTAAACTTCCATATTCCTAGTTTCTCTAGAATGATGGCCATTTATGGTGATATTATATCAAGTTAGGTCATCCTCATGGGTCACCCATGACTGAGATGTGTCAACTTCAAATTGGGGCATGGGTACCTCCTCCAAAATACTGAAGTCCCATATCGGAAAATTTTCGGACAGTGCGTACTCCTTCTTGGAAGATTTCAATAGGTTGAAGAGAGTATGGTTGCGGGATATGATATTTCGGGAACCATAAACCTCAGGGTTGGCAACCAACACATCTCTTTGAGTGGAGAACACAACTTCTATCTCAATGTCAGCTCGATTGGCAGCCATCTTCTTTCAGTGAGGTCTTGAGGGTTCAGAATGAAAAACTAGTAGGCAGTGTGAATAACGAGGATGCGGCACAAAAATCAAGGAGTCGATGCAAAAAATTAGGATTCTGCATGAAAAATCAGTAGCAGACTTGAAAAATAGAGGCCATGGTGTGAAAATCCTCCGGTATGTGTGTAAAATGACGGCTGAACATGGGCTGTTATGCACAACTGAAGCGGTTTTTCGCACAAGACAGGGAAAGTTTTTCACATGTGAGAGCTCAGGAATTATCGCATGAGAAAAATCTGTATGAACTGAGGGACCCATGGGGGTTTTTATAGGTATAGAACAAGAATTTCACGTACACATGGAATGTGATTTTCTTGCGACATATTGGTTTTTCACGCACCTACGGGTTTTTTCACGCACAGACTTCATGAAGTTGGGCATTTCGGAATTTCTATCGAAATACAACTTTTGGGTCCCCCTGTCGATCCGATTTCGATGGGGCATTTTTTGATGCTGAAAAAATACTCAAGGGATGAAGGATGATTTTTTTGTGGCAAAGCAAAGACATATTTTGACCCAGCGATGCATTCTGGGGGGCCCGAAAGAGCCGCGCGAAAAAATCTCATCTGGGCGCGAAAAAAATATCTCCCGCATGGAAAACAGCGGGATACGAGGCCATTTTCTGCGCTTGAGTAAAAACTCCTGCACCACCTGAAAACTACCATGCCTGTGCAGAAAATTCCCATGCCATGCGGAAACTACTGCGCCTCCGCAGAAAACTCCCACACCGCACTGAAACTTCCACAGCAGTGCGCAAACATAATCGCCTCCGACCGCTGGTGTAGTATTTTTCATACGGCGCCCCACGCGGAAGATCTTTCACGCTTCCAACACAGGCACACAAAATTTTGCATGGACCTGTTTTCACACTGATCGGGCGACCCCGAGTGCCTATAAATAGAAGGTTCCACTTCAACTTTAAATTGCTAAAGAATCCGAACGGTATCCTCTGTACGAAATCAACCTCTCATGCGTACAAAAGATGTCTTTCAGGTACATGATTTTTCGCAATTGGTCGCCCAATGGTCTGCCTTTGCGCTATACCACACGGTCTTAACCCTCATCTAAATCCCTACATGTCTCATCCCTTGCACGCAATCCCTTCCAATTGTGTGAAATCGGTTATAATTTCATGAAATCTCTTCTATATTCCACAAAATCCCTTGAAATTGCGAGCAATCCCTTCAAATTGCACGCAAACCGTATGATTTGCACACAATCTCCTCTATTTGCGCACAAAACCTCCGCTCCCCTTTACGCGCCCGACCTCTCCAATTGCACGCTGAACCATAATTTTTTCGCAAGTGGATCAATTGTGAACCAACCCGTAATTTTTAACGCAAGCGGCTCAATTGCGCAACAACCCAACCTTTTTTCACACAAGTGACTCAATTTCGCGCCGACCAACCATTTTCTGCACAACTGTTCCTTTTGTGCCAAATCCTTCCTCCATGCACACATGTTTTCGATGTCTCTATTCTAAACATCATTTTCAGGTTCCTCCCATTCCCAAAACATCTACGACATACTCCATTTTACCGTACCTCCCTCTAGGCTCTTACGAAGTAACTTCAATGTCCCGTAGGTGGTGTTTCACATTTCATTGCTTCGCCTCATGCTTCTTTGCAAAGAAACTCTAACAAATATTTCCTCTTCACAAAGCCACAATAACATATACCCCCCAATGGTTCACTCCATAACACCCCCAACCACATCATTTCCGATCCATTCACATTACTAGGGTGTGGAGGGTGTCAGTTATGTAAGTCCTGGGGGTGCGGAGTAAACCCACCTCATCCGAGCTGCATGACGTTAAACTGCGAAGCACCTTCATCCTTAGCACATTACGTTAAACTGTGGCCTCGCCCCGTGCATCATATGTGGGGTACCCCACCTTGGACATTCTGCATGCCCACTCGACTCCATGAGGATGAGATCATTATCAACATGGAATGAGATCATCTTCATCAGAGAGGCGTCTATCCACTGAGAAAGGGAAACCAACCTAGTGTAAGCCCCTATCTTTCCATACAGGATGCACCACCCCTACTCTTCCTCTCTTCCTAGTTGAAAATCACCTCTCCCGCTGGGCTTTTCCACCATACGGGCCGCTACCCTAGAGTAAGTCCCAATCTCCATCTCCCGGGGTGGCGAACCATGCGTAAGCCCATGTTTCCTTTTTGGGCCGCTAACCATACATGAGCCCCACTTCAATTCCCACAGATACACCTTTAGTGATGTGATCTTCAAGCCTTTTTTGACTCTTGTTTCTCACACGAGGTATGGCTCACATGGACTTAATGAAAGCATCAACCATGACATCTTCTCCAGGAATCCAAGAGTGTAATCCCCAAACACCATTCTAAACTATGTGGACTTTGATCCTATGACAAGGAAAGGTATATAGGAAACATCACTGAGGTTCAAGCCCAACACCCAGTCACTATGACCAACTTCACATCAGTTCTCCGACTCCTTCTGAACTACATGGACATTGATCCTTGCCAAGGCAAGGTACGTATAACACCTCTATAAGGTTTAACCCCAACACCCCGTCGCTCTGACCCCCTTCATGTCACTTCAAACACTCCTTCGGAACTACAATGACTTTGATCCTTACAAAATCAAGGTATGTAGGACACCTCCCCGAGGATCATGCCCAACACCTAGTCTCTTTTACCCCCTTCATGTCGGTTCTCCCACACTACCTTAACTACGAGTTCATTGATCCTTTCCAAGGAAAGGTACGTAGGAAGCCTCCACGAGGTTCAAGCCCCCACTATCTGGGCCCAGGTCCTTCTTCACGTTTCTTAACCCCCATCCTTCATGATGTTATACTGTTAACCTCAATTAGCGATAAGTCGTTATATCCCCCGATCAACGGTAAGCTGTGGTTTTCTCCAGTCAGCAGTAAGTCGTTGCACCAACCTGAACTACGTCGACTTTGATCCTTGCCAAGGTGAGGTACATAGGAAGGCTCCCTGAGGTTCACGAAACTCCTCCATGAACTATGAGGTATTTGATCCTTTCCAAGGCATGGTACGTAGGAAGCCTCAATGAGGTTCAAGCCCACCATCCATTTGGACCCCAAGTGCACCTTCACGTCGGTCCACCGACCTACATCCCATATGAACAACATGGGTTTGATCTCTGTCTCCTAGGTAGGGTATGTAGGAATCCTCCTTGGGGATAAGCCCCATCTAGCGAGAAGCCGTTGTGACCCCACCCAGTGGTAAGACGTTTTGAAACTATCCAGCATTAAACCGTTGTGACCTCAATTAGCAGTAAACCATTGTGTCCCCTACTCAGCGGCAAGCCATTGTAATCCCATTTGTTGGGACCCTCAACTTTGGTATGTCATAGTGGCATAAGACTAACTTGGGATACTAACCATGTGCGAGCCCCATAAACATCATCGGGTTGTCATCCTATGCATACACCCCAATTCAAGTTCATATCCTGGTCTTCCCTTCAAGCCTATGTGCTTCGGGAAGATAATACCCCAACCCAGAGGATCTGTTTCCTCCGGGTCCAATACATGAACCCATTATCATGGGACACCCCCTTAGGCGTCCCTTCACACTACCAAACTACGCGGACTTTGATTCCATGCCACGAGGATATGTGGCAAGTGTCCTCAAGACTCAAGCCCAACATTACCATCATCCTCATGATAGTTCCTTTCAATCCACCATCCACTTTATTCAAACACTCCATCATCCATTTGATTCTACCCTGACCGTCTTATCCTGTTGAGGTCATGGAAACTCACCCCCCATCATCAGTGTTCCCTCCAGTGGTTTCACCCATCTGATCCACTTTAATCTGTGTTCTGATCAGTCTGATCCATCACCACTGGATGCTAAACCAGTAGAATACCATGTGTTAAACATGGGAAGATGAGGAAAACCTCAAATACATGCCTATTGAATATGGTTCCTCGTGTTTGACAGGGGATGCCTCGGGCTTCCGCACCCTCGAGAAGCCCTATAATAAGGGGAAGAAACCCAGAAGAACCAGTGTTCCAGCATCCAGACACACCAGGGATGTCCAACATGACTACTCCCCTGACAGAAGGTTCCTTCCCGTACTAGACACTTTGGAATGTCCCAAAAAAAAGAAGTGTAATTAATTGGTGTCCATGTAGATATGGCACTAAGAAGAGATTTACAAAGAACATGTTAAGTCTATAAGGGAGACTCAGACTAGGTAACGAGTTCCGAGGAGGAATCCATGGAAGGAAAAACTGACATCCCATCATCCCGTTTTGATCAAGAAGCAAACATCCCAAAACAAGGAATGGATTTCGCCCGCCTTTGGAAAGCGAGAACGCGGGGAAAAAAATATCACCTTTCGTATTCAAGATGATGGATGCATGCGTCATAGAAAAATCATCAGAAACAATACTGATGACCACTATGAAGAAATATTTCATATTTAGTCAATGAAAATTTTATTGTTAATATTGTTGAGTTTGAATATATATGAGAACATAAAATCCTATGAAGGATTTATTGAAATATTTGGATACTCTTTGGTGACGATCATGTATTAGTTCAACATGAATAAGATTTATTTATTTCAAAATACTCATATGTGGTTCTATAACACTCATAATCCTATTTTTTATGAGAAAAACCTTATCCTCAAGAAAAATATATATTTATAAATAAAAATACTTCTTTATAAATTATATGAACATTTTTATGAGTGTTTATCATCTAGAATTGAGGTTATTAATGTTTGAAAAATTATGGTAAATTCTAGATCAAGTCCTATAATTGTAGAATAAATATGACTTCTACGAAGCTTCTCAACAAATTTTATTGAAACTATGTGTGATGATTTATATCATATTCATGAGAGGATTAAGTCATTTGATTAAAGTTACAAGTGAATGAAATATATATTAAGTGAAGAATTTTATTTCTTTAGGAAGGGTCCTATCATGCTTCTTGAATTTAAAGTTATTTTCATTTAATTTCCTAAAAATGATAATAATTTTATAATTGCATTCACCTGTTTTAGAGTGTTTACAAAACTATTAGCATGAGGTTAGTTGTGATAGTGTTGTGGATAATCTACTGGATTTTTATGGATAGTTAGAGTCCCTATTTAAAGATGATTTTATATTTTTTAGATAACAATTAGACTTGGATAGTAGGGTATGTCCAGTATTTCAGGGAATATTTTGGGAAATTTTACTCAGCTATTATATTTGGGGAATACGTGGGAAATCCTATTGAATCTTTGTTATGCAAGAATAAAATTTCTCTCAATAAAGTAATTCCCCTACCAAGTGGTTATGTGTGGATTTTTGTGGTATATTTTGACTATAGTCTATAAACATATCACTATATATGAAGAAACCCATGTTTTTTAAAAAATTTATGTATATTTTATTTTCATATAAATTAATTTTACAAATTGTTTTCAATTCATTTTTTCCCTTGAGTATAATTTTCATCCCTCTTACCTATTTAATTGGACCAATTAGGGCCTGGAATTTCACGTCCACATTCTCCTTCTTTTTTTTTCTTCCCTTTTTAATTTTTAGTGGGTGAATATAAAAAATTATTTTTTCCTCACCTTTACGTTCTTAATGAGAAAACAATAGGCGTCAGAAAAGATAAACGAGAGAGAGATTTCACCTGAGAATAAATAAGTATAATAGTAATGGAATTATTCTTTCAAATTATTATATAAAATATATATTACTAAATTTGACTGCATGTTTCCCTATCAATGGTACTTAGATGAAGAGATAACTGTGATATATTAAATTCTACTCGTCACTACAGACTATGTTTCAGGATGATGTTTTATTAGAAAGTATTGATGAATAGTGTCAAAAATTGAATTCTTATCATGGAATTATGATTTTATACTAATGGATTCTATGATTTATGTAATATTGGTTGATGAAAATAATTTTAATTAGAGTTAAAAGATTTTCTAGGACCATAAAAATTTCCTTCGACAATTTTTAAAACTTTTGAATATTTTTTATAATGTTACTACTACCTGGAATGAATAATTAATTTTATTATTTTCTAATAATTTTTGAAAAAATCTAGTATTATAAAAAAAATATTAAGAAAATTATTGGAAAATGGTTTTGAAATTATAAAAACATCTTTTTTGAACATCATTTTCTCACACGGACATTCTTTAAAGGGTATAATTTGAAAAAATATTTGAATTCATACAATTTAAAGTTTATCCCATAATAGAGTTTAAATTTTTTTATAATGATATGATTGAAGAGCGGGAGAGTGGTATTTATATATGCCAATCTGAATATCATGGTGATCACATCCTAAATTCCATAAATTTATTATTTATAATTGATTGTTTTCAATCATAAATCATAATTGGGTGAGTAATTTTATTAAAATTGGGAACTATTTTTCCAGTTATAGTGGTCAATCATTTCTAATTAATTATGGATTCGATCAAGTAACATCATTTAATTAATCTATGAAAAAAATATTTTCATTGAAAATTTTTAGTAGGTTTTATAATTTTTAATTAATTTTAACTTCTCCACTATTTATTGAAAAATTAATATTTGAATTTGAGTACTGATTTAAATGAACTCCTAATCAAATTTTGCTCATTTAATCCTATTTCTAAAACTTTTTTATGAGTTAATTATATTTCCATGTAATTGTTAAACTCACTCAAACATTCTATTATGTCTAATTATTATATTTATTAAAATAGTTTACCATATTTGTTATGGATAAAAATATACACTTAATTGAATAGTTGACTGTAAAGTGAATTTGGTCTAATTCCATTCAAAATTTTTAAATTCAAATATTTCCTTAAAACTAAGAACCTAATTTTCTTCCATAGCACAATCATTTTGAGAAATTAAACCAACGATTTCTATATGGGAGATTCCATGGGGGTAAATATACTTTAAAAATCACCACTTCATTTGAAATGAAAATATTTCAATTTAAGATGAATTAGCTTTAACTAAATTGGATGAATGTATTTATTTAAGATATTAGATGAGTTATGTGTGGTGAATTTGATATGGATTAATTTCGATATATGTTTTCCAATTCTATTTTATTTAATTAAATGGGTTTTTATGTCAAAAATTATCTTATAATAGAGAATTACTGAATATTTACAGATTTTTCATTAAAATTGTTATTCCCTGAATACCTTAATAAAATTGTGTGTTTTTGGTACTTAATTTAAAAAACAATTCTTCTTATTTTTTATTATATTTTAATAACCTAATATTTTTGATAACATTAAATTGAAATATTTTAAATTAAATGAAAACTATGGAAGATATTTGTTTGAGTACACTGTTTATATTTTTAATATTAATTGATAGAATATATTATCATTCATCAATTTATGATTCAGAAACACATGAAAATTTACAGAATCCCATTATCATATAAATTCCAAATCATCCTGTATAAAATTTCATCACATATGAGTTTTATGATGTTCCTCAAAACATTGATTGTACTATTTAACATATGAATATTCCATTTTTAGGCTTGTTAAAAGCACATATGATTTTGGGAGTATCCACAGAAGATTTCCTAGAACTCATGGTTTCAAAATACCCCATAAAACATTAAAAAATCTCTCTAAAAAGTCTATCTATCCCTATAACAATTCAATTTTACTGTACTCAATCATGGAAACTCAAAGATAATGTTGATGATAGAAAATTTCCACATAAGTTCTATTTCTTGAAAATAATTAATAAAAAGTGGGAGAGAGCCTAATAGAATTCTCATGATGTTGAAATTTAAGGGTTTAACACCCCAATATTTCAGGGTACATTATCTTGAATATCTTGAGAAGCATGGAACACTGACTTGGCATGTGTAACATGCAGGATTATGTTTCTACGAAACAACACATTAGTGTCAAAATTATTTAAAAGATATATTTATATCTTATCATTTAAATATACTAATATAAATATTAATAGATAATTTTTGGTTTTATTTATAATGTTTTCACATAATAAAAAAATATTAATAATTAAATGTATAAGTTTTTGTAAAACAGTTACATATTTAAAAATACAATTTTCTTAATGGAACCACTTTTTATGTCCTTTTGTAAACAAGAATAAAATTAATCATAGACACTCTTAGAAATTAAATTTGGTAAAATATACTTTTTTTTAAATTTGTGATATTAAAATTAGCTTATGGAAAGTATTTGGTATCTTTATGAAAACATTCATGTTTGATGAATAGTGAAAACCACAGCATTATTGTTAAAACCCCAACATTTTCATTTAAATAATTATTTTACATAAAATTTATTTTAATGTGAAAATTGTTAAATAACACATATTTTAACCCAATTTATTTTATTTAATTCATTTTTATATAATAATTAGAGATAATAATTTATTGAGGTGTGTAACGTATTCTTACCCGCCTTCTACCAACATTTACAGATTAGCATTATATGTAATTTTACCACTTTTGTGAATTCAATTTATAAAAAAGTACATACATGGTAATAATAATTATGAAAAATTTGGTCTAATAGGATCAAAATATATTTTTTTGAATAGTCACCTTTGAATTTTATTTACCCTAGTTAATGGTAAAAATGGTAATTAATGGTAAAAATAATATTGTAATAATATAAAATTATAGTAAAACTTGTCATAATTTCAGTGGATAAGTATTTTTTGACCAAAATAAGCCTTATTTATAAAATATAATCTTTTTTAATCCACTCATATTAGATTAAGACATTTTCATAGTTTATTTAATGAAGTGTTTAAAGTGTCATAATAAAGTTTTAATAACTAAATAATTTTTAATATAGGGTTATGCATAATATAAATTTGGTTACAAATATTAATTAGAAATAAAACAAATTTATATACTTCATGATAATTTTTTATAATTTTTAGACATTAAATAATTAACTTTAATTACGACACAATGATGATGCTCTAATTTATTAATTAAAGGAAGAATCAAATAAAAGACATTAATAATATTAAAATAAATATATTTTTACTTAATTAATGACATACTATAATTTTATAGATAACTTATAAATTTTATTGACATATTGAAATTATTTTTTCAAAGTTATCATGTTGGATTTATATTTTTTAAAATTCTAATATTGAATATTAATTAAATTGACAAAAATGATATTTTAAAATAAATACTATTTTTTAAATGATATAAAAGTAATAAAATTATAAAGTTTGGAAAAATATAAATTATAATATAAAATATTTAAAAACTTATCCAATTTGGGTTTATTTGGAATATATATTAACTATATTAACTATATTGTGTAAAAATACTAGAACACATGGTTAGTGTAAAACAGTTTAACTAAGGGTTAAATCCAAATGATAAGGTTAATATTATAACATAAACATGTCTAAAATTTCCTGGATGAGGGGATGTTGACCCATACTCATCTTATCCTAGAAATAAATTACTTTGGAACTATTTGAATCCAAAAATCAATTTATAATAAATTCATATTTTATGATATTCTAAAAGTGCCCCTGATCTCTTTTTTAAAAGGGATCTTATACTTTTCATTAATTAACACCGCAAAACCCTTTCTCTCAGCCAAACCCTACCCATTCTTTCTTCCAACCTCCCTATATTTATCCTAGAGTCCATAATTTTGGCATAAATCATACCTAAAGAGTATTTTTGTGAAAATAAAAAGGAGACACTCGAAAGAGAGGTAATTGTTTTCCCAATTTAATTAAATTTATTTTCATATTATACTTCCTTTAACTATTTTGTTTTCATAATAAATTAATAACTCAATAATATAATACATTCAGATATTTTATTATTATTATGGGACCACCATATTCCTCCTTTTACCCATCCTACAAGAAACAAAATCACCATTCGTGTGTACGTAGGATTTACTCTCGCCATGTAGTGGTGTAAACTATTTTTCAGGTACACATTGTCTCTATAGGATTAAAGATGAATATAAAGGATATATATAATAAATATGACAAGATATTGTTTCTATAAAATTCATATTCCATCAAAATTTGTACCATTTAACCATTAAGGAAATGATACCATCACTCATGCATACGTACAAATTACCTTCTCCACAACTTGATAAGATTCATCCACCACATTAACCATTCGAGAATGATTATAAAAATATATATTATGAGTAAGTATAAAATATATAACATAATAATTATTCTGGAATAATTTATATATATTTATATACTTATGTATAAAGAATATACTTTCTTCGATTCAATACAATACAAACACAGAAACATCATCCATGCGTATGTACAACCTACTGTTTCCATGAATGGTGTATTCCATTATATATATGTATATATGTATATATATATATATATATATTTATAATATCTATCATATAAAAATAATTTTTAAATTCTAGATGTATGTAAATAATGATCAATGTAATATGATCATGGATAACAAGTCAAAACACATATGATAAAGAAAGCGATTACTACCCAAAAAGTTTCTTTAACATGAAAATTAATAATAAAACGGTAATATAAGGTCATAAATGAATCATATATGTTATCCTAAATATTATTATGATTTCGGTAGAAGTTAATATTTTTTTTAAAACAATTATATAGGATTTTTGGACATGTACAGGGAGTATCAGACCTAAGGTATGAGAATTCATCTCACTTTTAATATTCGTGAGATACAATCCATGTTAACCACCGATTTATTGTGTATGGTGTATGTAATACCCATATTATATTTCATATCATGGATATATTTTCTTATTGATATATACTCATTTTAAATATTGTGATTATGAAATAAATATTCAAGACGACATGATATTCTTTGAATATTTAATTAATTAACCCTTTCCCCATTTCAATATTCATGATATTATTTTACATAACAATTTATGTACATATAAATGTATTATAAAGGAAATTTTATGTTTATTTTTATGTTAATTAATTTTTTTGAAAAATTAATATTTTAAATAATTTATGTAAGGGTTAATTTTAAAATATCTTTATTATCTAAGATTGTTTATACATAAGTATCTACCGGGTCATATTTTTCATCCATTTCCACATTTTTTAAAATTTATTTCAAAAATATTACTAACAAATGGTTAAATTAATTTTTACCCATGCTTTACTTTTTATAAAACATTTTGAAATTAAATGTTTTTCATTTTCTAAACGATATACATTATGATGTTTTTAAAAATTATTGAAATAATTATTTTTAACTTATACGTTGTTAGAGGAAATTTTCCACCATTATGATGCCTTAATATTTTGAAACCTACCTTACAAACATACATGGTTATTTTTGAAAGAGATTTTATTTTTATAATTGTGTGACATTTATATTATTTCAATGTAAAAAAGGTACATTTCTCTCAAATAGTTTTAATAAATTTACGAGATTATTTTAATATATATCAAAATATATTGTTGGATTTTATGCTTGATTGATGTTAATTTGATTGGATATGTTATTTCATATTGAATTGATATTTTTCAAAAAACTCTGACTGTGGATGTGAAATTTTTATACCATTCATATTTTATATAAAATGTATTAACATTTAGTATACTATATTTAATATGAATGTTTATGTTATGTTTCACCGTTTTCATATGAGTTATGTATTATACTTGGTAAGTGACAAGCAGAGCTCGCTATAGCCCCTTGATCCATCGGTAGGTCTCCTGAGCCAAAATACTATATTGGAACGTTTCCTTGAAAGTATGATTATATATCGTATTGGAATGAGGCATTTATGGTATGGTTATGATGTCTGATATTATTTGCTCTTTCATTATAAGATTAGTTATTGATATTACATTTGATTATTAAACTAGTATAATATCCATGTGAATGATTAAATGAAATTAATTGATCTATTATTTATATATTATACTAAAATTAATGTTTAAAACTCTTGCATTTTAATTTTATACCTTTACATAAATGTTTATGCTTGTTTATGAATGATCTACTATATTATTTAACCTTACTGAGCATTTAAGATCACCCGGTTCTTATGTTTTATTTTCCATGTATTCTTAGATGTGTATTATGATTTCTATTCATGGTTAATATATAATAATAAGTGTGTTCTCAAAGGGCTATCAATGTTCTATTTTATGTTTTTAATTATAATATAAAGTACATATATGTAATATTTCTTCAAAGATTTCTAAATAGAACGGTCTTTTGGGATTTTATTCCTTACAATCATGTCAATATTTTATAATAATGCCCCTAATTCAGGATTATGGGGTCAAGGTGTTACTTTTGGTATCAAACCAAGATTAGAAACAACCTTGGATATAGATTTAGAAATCATGGATTGGGGATCATAACCCTAATATAGACTTTGTGGATAAGTATAGAGGAACTTAACAATATTTTGGTAACGTTGATATTATCTGGGTATTATGAGGATATACATTACTGTCTGTATACTACAACTATATTTGGTTGTGTAAAATATGTACCTAGGAGTAATAACTCTGACAAGGCATTCTGGTCATGAATCAGGGTAACCTAGAACATGACAACGAGCCTTACTGCGCACATAGGTTAACACTGCTATGGGATATGCTTAAGGTAATTCAAATATTCTTTAAAAACCATGATGACAGATTTATGAGTAAATATGTACCCAAATAAACCATTTTTAGGATTATGATAGTAAATATGTGTAAATATTCTATTAATGCTTATAAACTTTCATGATTTTGGATTTTACATTACGATGTGATCTAACCTAGTGTATGTCGTTATTAATAATGGAACCCAATAAAAGGAATGATAACTCCACCAACACACATGATCCAAAGTATAAGAAGGATAATATATTTCATGGTCATAATCGTACATTTTTATTTGAAATAGTATCCCATGTATTCTAATCATATGATAAAATATTATCCATTGTTAATAAAATAAGTATAGAATTCTAAAAGTCCTATGGTTTTGAAGGGAAGAAAAATAAGAAGAGGACGGTAGAGAAATATATGGATAAAGGGAAGAATGGAAAGAAGGATTTTCCCACATGTGATAACTATGGAATGAATCGCCAAGGTACATGCTTGAATGGAAATGGAGTTTTTTATATACATGGAGAAAAAGAACCCCGTATTGTTATTACAAGGATAAGAAAAAGTTTTCTAATGTAAAATGATTCATTTGCAAGGAGATGGGACACTATGGGAGTCGATGTCTCAATCATCAAACTATACCCTAGATGATGCTATTGGATAATAATCAAGTTATGATACTGCTCCAGATGAAGAATAATGATTAATGTGAATATGTTTTTATTAAAAAATTATGTCATTTGAGTATTGTATCATTGATGTTCTGGATAAATGAATTATGAATATAAATAAATATTGTACTGCTGTACTATTTCATTATGGATTTGAGATTGTATGGTGTCAAGTAAAGTGATATAGTTTCAAGTTAAATTTTTTGGAAAATAATGGTCATGGGAAATATAACCCTTAATATGTTTCAAATACAGAGATAATGATTCCATAATAAAGAGATGATTTATTTAGATAATATATATTGGATATTATCAACTACCTTGGAACAGGCTAATGGTTTCTTGATTCCATCACTGTTAGAGTTTACAACATTTTGTTATTTAAGGAGTATATACAATATTCTATGTATTATGAAAGGAATATGGAAGAATGAATATATTTAATATGGTTTTAAGGAAATTCCGTGTATAACCATGATTTAATCGGATACATGATGAAGGTATTCACATTTTTGGCATGTGAAAAAAGATATTGGAATTATTTTATGTTGATTTTAGAAATTTTGGGACCTTCCTTATAAATATTTGGACTATGAATTTGGATAGAAGTATTTTGTAAAAGTTTAAGGGTTGTAATGGATTAATTTGAACTTTGGAGAGTATTGTATAAAGTTAAAATATTTCTTAAGGTTATTTTTTGAAAGTAAAAATAATAATGTTTTATGAAAATGAAAACCCATAGGTCGGGTGATAACCCATCATGTTGGACAAGGCTGTGGGAATAAAACCCTCAACCGAAGTGCAATAAGGTTATATCATCTACCACTGTCCTACACGATGTACATGTTTGAATATATTAGTTGTTTATTTTTAAATTGTATTATAGATGAAGTTCAAATTCATTTTTGTAACCCTATATGATTAAGATAAATTGAATATATTTTAAATTTTATTATCTTTAGGTGAGAATGATAAGTTTGTGGTAGAAATTAGTTAAAGGATTGAACTCTAGTTGTCAAGTAAGTATGTTTACTTTTGTTATTATTATCTGAAGTAAATTAATTCTTCAACTCTAGCGAAATGATCGTAAGAATGAAAATGTTTTTCTTGTACATTCTTTTGTGATGAATAAAATGGACCCTAGAAACATCGTAGAATTATAGATTTTGAGTGGTTAAAATTATCCTAATAATGTTATCTATCACTCTTTATAGGAACTTGATGGTTACATTTTATTTCATGTCCATGTTTTCCTATATGGAACCCTAGTATTTTTTTATCTCTGGTGACCTTCATACATCCATTTCTTTATTTTAAAATTGAGGTATCATTAATCCATTTTCAATGTGGGATTTAAATAAAGATATTTTGGTGAAGCCAACCCATAGATTTTGATTTCGAGTATAAATTGTGAGGATGAAATTTGTGGAAGGAGGTTAGAATGTAACACCCCAATATTTAATGGTTTGTTATCTTCAATAGATTTTGTTTCATGCAACATCCACTTGCCTTAAATATCACATAAGATTAAGTTTCATCAAAACAAAAATCTAGTTTTAAAATTATTAAAATAATATATTTATAACTTATCCTTTAAATATAGTAATATAAATAGTAATAAATATTTCAAAATGTTATTTTTAATTTTTCCATATAAATAATACAAATTTATAATGAAATTCATAATTTTCGGTAAAATAGTTATATGTTTATAAATAGTACTTTCTTAAAGGAACTACTTAATATGTACTTTTGGTAAAAATAATAAAATTAATTTTTGAAACTCTTAAAATTTAATTTGGTAAAATAGAAATCATTTTTGAATTCATAATATCAAAATTTTCTTAGGGTGAATTATTGGTAGTTTTCTGAAAACGTTCAATTTTTGATGATTATTAAAAAAACCCTACATTATTATTCAAAAACAGATATTTTCAATTAAAAAATTATTTTATATTACATTTATTTTACCGTCACAATACATGAACAAAAAATATATTAACCCAATTTAGGTCTTTGAAATTGTTTTTTGTAATATAATTAGATATAAAAATTCATTGAACGTTTTTAACGTCTTTTGACCCACCTTCTAGCCACATTTACATATTATCATTAAACATATTTTAACCGCATCTGTGAATTGAATTTAGAAAAAATAAAAATCATGGTTCTAATAAGTATGTAAAATTTGGTATAACTTAATCAAAATAAGTTTTTTGTGAATATTAACTTTTGAATTTTATTTACCACAGTTAATGGTAAAAAGGGTAATTATAATTAAATATAATATTTTAAAAATATAAAATTAGACTAAAACATGTCCTAATTTAAATGAATAAGTATTTTTTGACCCAAATCCACATTCAGTAGAAAATATTTTATTTTTAAGCCACTTTTATTAGATTAAGGCAGTAATTATAGTTTATTTAAGGATTAATTAAAAGTTTCATATTCATGTTTTAATAAGTATACAATTTTTTATATGGGGTTATAAATATGAAAAATTGGTCTACAAATATTTATTAGATATAAAATAAATTTATATACATCATGATCAATTATTTATAATTTTTATACATTAAATAAATAAATTTAATGGTTACACAATGATAATGTAGTAATTGATTTATTAAGGGACGAATAAAATTAAAGATATTAATAATATTAAAATAAATATACATTGACTTAAATAATGATATAAAATAATTTCATAGATAACATTGAAATGTTAGTAACATATTGGAAGTTTTATTTTTAGGTTATCTTATTTGTTTGATATTTTCAAAAATGAAAATATTGAATAGTATTAAAATTGGCATAATAGATATTTTAAAACATATACTATTATATTAAATGATATAAAAGCCATAAAAATATATGGTTCTTCCATGTAACATTTATAATGTAAAATATTTAATAAATGTTCCAATTATGGTCCTTTTTTGATTTTATGGTTACTATATTAACCCTATAGTTTCAAAATACAGGAACACATGGTTAGAGTTAAACTGTTTAACTAAGGGTTAAATCCACAAGATATGGTTTATTTTATAACATAAACATGTCTAGAATTCATTTTTAGTGGCATTAGACGAATAATAATCTTATCCTCTAAATAAATAACTTTGGCGATATTTGAAACTGATTTGTTTTTAATAAATTAATATTTTGAGGATTATCAAAAAGTGCCCTAACATCTCTTATAAAAGGGAACTTCTACTTATCTTTAATTCCTAAATAAAACCCTATTTGGCTCATCCAAACCCGAAAAATATCCTATCTAAACCTCCATAAATTAATCCTAGAGTTTATGTAGAAACCTGAGATTTTATGAGATATATTATTTTTAATTTCTTTGATGGTGTTCTATTATCCACTACACCAAGATTAGCTTGTACTATACGCATCATTGTATTAGCTTGTAGTATACGCAACACTATTCTTGGCTCGTGTTACACACAATTTCAAGTTCATTTTTTGGAAAATATTCCACGCAACATTATGTATAGATTTTGTTTAATGTATAAATGAAATAAGTTTTGATTATGTTATAGGAAACACCAAACGAAGCTTTATCTACATGCAGCCCTGACGTGGCTTGTATTACACGCAATCAAGACCTTCCTCGACAGCATGTGTAGTACGCAATACGAAGTTTCACTAACCGAGACATTATTATAATATTATTATGAACAAGACTTTATGAATAGTAATATCCATTTTTCAAAATTTTATAAATATTATCGTTCAAAATATACTTCATTTTTGGATTCGGAATATCGAGATTTGCCTACGGTGAAATTTTGGTATTTTTCTGAGAACTTTCAATTTTTGATGAATAGTGAAAACACTTGGTTACTATTTAAAAACTGACTTTTTATCTAAATAATTATTTAATTTATTTAAATTTATTTTAGGTCAAAATTGATACATAATACCTATATAAGTTCAATTTAGTTCATTTGATTCATTTTATAATAATTTAAGATATATAAAAATTTTATTGAACTTTTCACGGTCTTTTACCCACCTCCTAGGAGAATTTGAAAATTTAAATAAAACGTAATTTTACCACTTCTATGAGTGGAATTTCGAAAATCCGAGAGACACGACTAATATCAAGGAGTAAAATGTGGTTCAATAAGATAAAAATAATTCTTGGTGAATAGTACCTTTTTACTTTTATTTTCCACGGTTAAAAGTAAATAGGTTAATTAAGGGTAAAAATGATATTATTGTTACCCTAACACATGTCCTAATTCTATTGGATAAGTTAAATTCAGCGTAAAACAAACATAGGGATAAAATATTACCCTTTAGGTCCACCTGGATTAGATTAGGACATTTATTATTTTTTTATTTAGTGAAGAATTAAAAGAGTTAAAATCAATGTTTAATAACTAAAACATTTTCTATATAGCATTATACATAAGATAAATTCGACTATAAATATTCCATAGAAAGAAAAAATTATTTCCAACATAATGGTATTTTATTTATAATTTTTATACATTATATAATTTAATTTATTTATGATACAATGATGATGCGGTAATTACGTTATTAATGAAGTATTAACATAATTGATGTTATAAATACCCAAATAAATGTAATTTGAGACGTTTTATGAATTCCACTAATTTTATAGTTTAATATGACATGTTAGTATTGATTCAATTTATTTTTTCTAAATAATCATATTGTTATGATTTTCACAAAAATCAATAACCAAATAGTTTAAAAATTGACATAAAATAGTTTTTAAAACAAATATTATATTATTAATTGTTATTATATTCCTAAAAATATAATGTTCGGACAAATGACTTAGATAAGGTTATATATATTAATAATTAACCACTTGTGGTTCGTTTGGCTGGTTATATTTAGTTTATGAACCATATAGTGTAAGAAAACAAGAAGATACGGTAAAAGTTAAATTATTTAACTTAAAGTTAATTATAAAAGATAAGGTTAAAATAGATACCTAAACTTATCTAAAACCAATTTTTTGAAAGGATTTAGACCCATAACCACCTTATCATTGAAATTAATCTGTTTTGAGCTATTAAAAACCGAATATGACTTTATTATAAAATAATATTTTACGTTTTTCCTAAGGTGCCCCTCTCCTCCCTTATAAAAATGGAACCACTTCCCTCTTCTCTTAACACCCTTATGAGCCTTGAATCTTGGGAAAAACCAGCCCATTTCTCTTCTCCACTTCCCTATACACATTCTGGAGGTTCCAGTCTTCTGAAAAGACCAACTCTACTTCCTTAAGAGGAAGCTTAAAGGATGGGCGTCTAAGAAGAGGTAATCTATTCTTCCGATTCTCTCAAGTTTCTTTCTTCTTCTACTTATTATTCTTAAGTTGTCTCATTATAAATTAATAACATCAGTATTTCTTATATAATTATATTTTATTATAAATACTAAACAAACCTATTTCAACTTCTATCCATCCAACGGAAAACGAAATCACCGCGCGTGCATACGTATGAAATACCGTCTCCACGTCGTGGTGTAAACTCTTTTTGACCACCACCTTACTTGGATGGGTATAATGGTGTAAATAAATAAAAAAATATGATTATTGTAAAGTGATATTGATTCTGAAATAATTTACGTACACTTCAATACAATTCCATGATCATGGGAATGATATCATTGCTCGTGCGTACGTACGAACTACCGTCTCCACGACGCGATGAGATTCATTCTCCATGTTATCCATTCATGAATGATTAAAAAGTTTATATAATGAATAATAATGAAAAATATGACATAATAATGATACTAGAATTACGTATATATATATGTATTTCATCTACTTAATTCCATTCAATTCAATAAGGAAACGGAAATAGCATTCATGCGTATGTACGGCCTACCGTCTCCATGAACGGTGTATTTCATTTTATTTATCGATCTATCATATATATATATATGTATATGATGAATATATATCATATATAAATCATGTTTTAAATTATTTAATTAATTAAATCAGGATATAAGTAATAATATCAAGAACAACAAGTCGAAACACGTACAATAAATGAAACGATTTTACCCAAATCGCTTCTTTTACATAAAATTTACAAAAGAACAGGTAATATAAAGTCATAAGTAAACCATATATGATATCATAACAATGCATATGATTCTATAATAAGTCAATCACAATATTTAAATCATTATACCGGATGTTCGGATACATATGAAACATATCAGACATATGATAAGGGATAATTTTGCAAATCTCATTTTTATCCAAGATTGCTTATACGTAAGTATTTACTGGGGTTATATTCTTTCATCAATGCCCATAAAATGTTTTTTCATAAAGTTTTTAACATTCTTCCATGTTTGTTTAATGTCATGTTTAACCCGCTTTGACTTTAACTTTGCATTATGGAACGAATCATTATTTTGTTTAGCATACGAGGAACTTTTTGACTTTTCCGAAAAAAGTACGAGGATAATGATTTCATTAACTTATAAGGAATGAATGGATTTTTACGGTTTTATAACACTATATTTTTATGAACATTAATCTACAAGATTTCATGACTATTTTCAACAAAATCCTTTTCTTTTAAAATTTCATGGCATTTTGTGAAAAGAAAATGATTTTGAAGAAGAAAGGATATTTTCCTCAAGAATTCATTCCAAGTGTTTTATCAAAACCATTTTCCATCTAAGATGAAATTATTTCATATGTGTATGTTTCAAGTATAATGTCTCTATGATTTACATGGTTTCACTTTTCTTATGATGAAATGATATCGATTTCTTTTAAATGGATTATGTTATGATGAGATGATGTTTATGAAACCCATTTTATGCTTTGGGTTAGGATTAATGATTTATGTTTATGTTGTGGCACAAGTAAGAATGATTTCATTATGAGATCGGTGGGACATATATCTCCCTACAATGAATTGGTTAAAGATGTATATATCATTAGATAGACATGGTTGGAATGAAAAGTTAAACCGGTTCAGTAATACAGGACTGGAATTAGGAGTGAACTCGATTCAGAAAGGGACTTTGTCCGCTAAGATGGTCTTTGCCGCAATGCCTTGGATACTATGGAAATTATAACATGTTAATAATGGTTGCCACAATTAAATGTTTTAATCTCATGCTATTTTATCATGATTAATGTTTCATTATGATCTATGCCTTATGTACTTCCATTTTTTATGTCATTTCTTACTAATTTGATGTTTAAACATTATGTTTTTAAGGTCAAATGTGTATGGTTTGTTATATTTTTTCCATGCTTACCCTTACTGATCAATTGAGCTCACCTTTTTATGTTTTATTTTTCCTAGGATATAAAGAAAGGTTTTCGGTATGAAAAGAAAAGGGGAAGATCTTTATGGGTGATGTTGAAGATCTTTCACCACGATTAGAAGATTTTGTTCCAAGTTTCCAAAGACACTAAACTATTACTGTCCTTGAGTGTTGGTTCTTATTATGTATTAAGTATTCCAAAAAAGTAATGTAATGTCCATGTCTGTCATGCTTTGGGTTTCTACAGTTTGTATCAGAGGAAAGGTTTAGTTATGATTTAGAATCTAGGATGCAAAAACATTCGTGAGATCCCTAGAGATATTTCTAAGGAATGTCTAGGGATTTACCTATGGTTAAGTATAAGTAAAGGTTATAATACTATAATTATGATAAAGATCATGAATAACCTAGGATTAAACCTATGATGCTAGAGATTGAATGTACTCCCCTTGATTATGTTGTTTTCCAAGCATGATTTATGCCTCCCACACTATTCTTTTTGGGTATTAGAAAATGGATGGAAACCAGAAGATTCATGTTAATGGAGAATATGATGGACAATGCAATGATATTCTTCATGATCAAGAAAATGAAATGGGATTTGGAAGGTGAAACATTGTTAGTATGCCTAATCAGCAATCTAATAATATGATCAATAATCTCAACTTTATTAAGTTTCCTAACTCAGTTAATAAGATAATGAAGGAGTTTCATGATGATCATAGCGGAACGAAAGATCAATTTGCCTCATGTGAGTCATGTGGGAAGAGACATCAAGGATAATGTTTCAAAGGAACTAGAAGATTCTTTGGTTGTGGAAATGAAGGACCCGAAGACAGTAATTGCAAAGGAAAATGATCAGTTAACACCATGGACAAGGATAATGGTATTGCTAAGACATCAACAATGGTTAAATGTTTTAAATGTGGAATGTACGAGCATTATGAAGACCAATTCCCTAAGGGAAAGTCTCGTGAAGAGAATCAGCATGGATTTATGGATAGTATTTCTGTTGATGATGATGAAGAGACTTTAAATGATCTATGAGATGAAATAATTGTTGAAGCTCGTTCAATGGTTTAAGAAGGTAGTGGAATTATTTACATTTATCAAGAGTTATGTTGTACAGGTAATGGTACTATGGAATAAAGACACATATAAGGATTGTTAAACTATTGTTTTTCCTAGAGTATTTGAATGTATATTTTGAATGGTACCGGTAACCATGAAAGGTTATTCAGATATTTTTGGAGAGTAGCTGATATGTGCATAATGATGGGATATGGAAATAATGAGATATTTTATAGTATTAATGAGAACATGACTAATATACGGAAAATGTTATATCATGGTTTCAGTATATGGGAATTTTGGGATTTTGGTATGTGGAAAAAATTAACTTCTTGCAGCATTCATGTTTTCACTAAGGTTCAATGGGAATTCATTTTTCAAAAGAATACATGATTAAGGAATTTGAATGTTTGGAATGTGACAAACAAGAGATATTTTATGATATATGGTGGATAAATGACGGTATTTGCATGCTTTCTAGATGACCTCTCTATCAATATTTTTCCATACACTATGAGTTTCGGTAAGCCTAAATGTTGGAATAGATTAAGTTAGACATCAGATATTATTGTTTAAGGATAGAACTTTTTTCGATATTATTGATGGAATGTTAGAAAAATGAAGTTTTAGAAAAAGGACAACCTGTAGGACAGGCGACAAATCGTCGCTTCAGACAAGGTTAGGGGAATCGAACCCACAACCGAAGTGAGACATGCCATTATTTCCTACCACTGGCCTATAGGAAGTCCCTGGTTTGAGAAACTAGTATTATTATATTATGCAGTATGATATATGAATTATAAGTCCATTTTAGGAACCAAATATGATTAATCTCACTATATATGGACTAATGTATATTTGATAACTTTTTCAAACCTTGTGTTTGAGACAGAAGGAATGACCCATCATTCTATCACCTTATCTACTAACACATCGCGAATGACAAATTCAACTTTATTTCTTTAAGAGATGAAGTGGATATTTTCCAAGGAATGACCAACGGTGATATTGTACCAAAATCAAGTAACAAATTCTTCTAATTCAAAATTTTCAACTTTAGGGAAATGATATTGAAAAGGAAAAATGCTTTCCTAGTGCCCTTATATCCGGTGAATTAGATGGTACCTTAGATCATCACAAATTTATGGTTTTGTGATTGTTGGATTTTTCATAGCCATGTTCTCTACCACTCTCCATCAGAAGATGACGGTTAGATTTCTCTTCCACATTAATATTTTCACCTATGTCATCCTATGTGGAAACCCAGCGATTAGTTAATTTGGGTAACTGTTACATTTCATACTTTAGTTTTTAAAGATAAGATTTGGTATTCATTTTTACGATGTGGGTTTCATTTAAAGAAACTCTCATGTAATAAACCATTTATAACCCTGATGAATTTCGAGGGTGAAATTCATTTTAAGGGGGGAAAAATGTAACAACCCATGATTTTATGAGATATATTATTTTTAATTTCTTTGATATGTTCTATTATTCACTACACCATGTTTTTCTTGTACTATACGCAACACTGTATTAGCTTTTAGTATACACAACACTATTTTTGGATAATGTTACACACAATTTCATGTTCATTTTGTGGAAATTATTCTACGCAACATTAAGTATAGATTTTATTTAATGTATAAATGAAATAAGTGTTGATTATGTTATACACAACACCAAACGGAGATTTAGCTACACGAAACAATAACTTGGCTTGCATTACACACAATCAAGACCTTCCTCGATAGCACGTGTAGTACGCAACACTGAGTTTCACTAAATGAGATATTATTATAATATTATTATGAACTGGCAGTTATGAATAGTAATATCCACTTTCTGAAATTTTAAAAATATTATCTTTCAAAACGAACTTTATTTTTGGATTCAGAATTTCGAAATTTTCCTAGGGTGAAATTTTGGTATTTCTCTGTGAACTTTCAATTTTTGATGAATAGTGAAAACACTGTGTTACTATTTAAAAACCGAATTTTTATTTAAATAAATATTTATTTTATTTTATTTTTTTTTTCAAAATTGATAGATAATACCTATATAAGTTCAATGTAATTCATTTGAGTCATTTTATAATAATTTTAGATATATAAAAATTTTATTGAACTCTTCGCCTTCTTTTACCCACCTCATAGGAGAATTTGAAAATTTACATAAAACATAATTTTACCGCTTCTGTGAATGGAATTTCAAAATTCTGAGAGACACGGTTAATATCAAGGAGTAAAATGTATTTCACTAAGATAAAAATAATTTTTGGTGAATAGTAACTTTTTACTTTTATTTACCACGGTTAAAAGTAAATAGGGTAATTAAGGTTAAAAATGATATTATTATTACCCAAACACATGTCCTAATTCTATGGGATAAGTGTGATTCGACCAAAAACAACCTTAGGGATGAAATATTACCCATTAGGTCCACATGGATTAGATTAGGACATTTATTATTTTTTTATTTAAAGAAGAGTAAAAAGAGTTAAAATAAAAGTTTAATAACTAAAACATCTTTTATATAGGGTTTTACTTAAGTTAAATTCGACTATAAATATTCATTAGAAAGATAAAATGAATTAATACATAATGGTATTTTATTTACAATTTTTAGACATTAAATAATTTAATTTATTTGGGACAGAATGATGATGTAGTAATTACCTTATTAATGTGATATTAACATAATTGATGTTATAAATACCCAAATAAATGTAATTTGAGACTTTTTAAGAATTAAACTATTTTTTAGGTTAATATGACATGTTATTATTGATTCAATTAATTATTTTCTAACTAATCATGTGTTTTTATTTTCAAAAAAATCAAATACCAAATAGTGTCAAAATTGATATAAAGTAGTTTTTAAAACAAATATTATATTATTAAATGTATTTATATTCATAAAAATCTAAGGTTCTTCCAAATGACTTAGATAATGTTATATATATTAATAATGAACTAATTGGGGTTCGTTTGTCTGTTTATAGTAAGTTTATTAACCATATAGTGTAAGAGAACAAGAAGACACATTAGAAGTTAAATTATTTAACTTAGAGTTAAATCTAAAATATAAGGTTAAAATAGTAACCTAAACTTTTATAAAACCTATTGGTTGAAAGGATTACAACCCATCCCCACCTTAGATTCGAAATAAATCAGTTTGTAGCTATTAAAAACCGAATATTACTTTATTATAAAATAATCCTTTACGTTTTTTCTAAGGTGGCCCTCTCCTCCCTTATAAAAAGGGAAACACATACCTATCCTCTTCACATCCTTTTGAGCCTTGAATCTCGGCCAAAAAATACCCATTTCTCTTCTCCACTTCCCAAGAGAAATTCTGGAGGTTCTGGTCTTCTCAAAAGACCAACTCTACTTCCCTAAGAGGAAGCTTAAAGGAGGGGCGTCGAAGAAGAGGTAATCTTTTCTTCCGATTCTCTCAAGTTTCTTTCTTCTTATACATCGTATTATTTAGTGGAATAATTATAAATTAATAAAATACATATTAACTATATACTTATATTTTATTATAAAATTGAAAAAACCCTATTTCAACTTATATCCATCCTACGGAAAATGAAATCACCACGCGTGCGTACGTACGTAATACCGTCTCCACGCCGTGGGGTAATCTTTTTTCAACCACCACCTTAATTGTATGGGTATAATGGTGTAAATAAATAACTATATATGATTATTGTAATGGTATATTGATTCTGAAATATTATACATACACTTCAATACAATTCCACGATCATGGGAATGATATCATCGCTCGTGTGTACGTACGGACTACCATCTCCACGACGCAATGAGATTCATTCTCCGTGTTAACCATTCATGAATGATAATAAAGTATATATAATGAATAATAATGAAAAATATGACATAATAATGATACAGGATGTATGTATATATAAATGTATTTCATCTACTTAATTCCATTCAATTCAATAAGGAAACGAAAACAACATTCATGCGTACATACGACCTACCGTCTCCATGAACGGTGTATTTCATTCCACTTATCGATCTATGATATATATATATGTATATGATGAATATATATTATATATAAATAATTTTTTACATTCTGGAATTATGAAAATCAGGATAAGTGTAATAATATCAAGACCAACAAATCGAAACACGTACAATAAATGAAACAATTCCACCCAAATCGTTGCTTTTACATGGAATTTACAAAAGAACGGGTAATATAAAGTCATAAGTAAACCATATATGATATCATAACAATGAATATGATTTTTTAATAAGTCAATGAGATTATTTAAATCATTATATAGGAGGTTTGGATACATACTAAGCATATTAGACATTAGGTAAGGGATAATTTTGCAAATCTCTTTTTTATCCGAGATTTCTTATACGTAAGTATTTACTGGGGTTATATTTTTTTATCCATACCCATAAAATGTTTTTCATAAAGTGTTTAATATTATTCCATGTATTATTAATGTCATGTTTACCCCACTTTGAATTTTACTTTGTGTTATGGAAGGAATCCTTCTTTTGTTTACCATACGAGGAACTTTTTGACTTTTCCTAAAAAAGTATGAGGAGAATATTTTCTTTAACTTATACGACATTAATGTATTTTTACGGTTTTATAACTCTTTATTTTCATGAAGATTAATCTAAAAAATTTCATGAATATTTTAAACCAAATCCTTTTCGTTTAAAATGTCATGGAATTTTGTGAAAATAAAATGATTTTGAAGAAGGAAGGATATTTTCCTCAATAATTCATTTCAAGTGTTTTATCAAAACCATTTTCCATCTAAGATGAAATTATTTCATATGTTTATGTTTCATGTATAATGTCTTTATGATTTACATGGTTTCAATTTTCTTATGATGAAATGATATCCATTTGTTTTATATGGATTTTGTTATGATGGGATGATGTTTATGAAACCAATTTTATTATTTGGGTTATGATGAATGATTTTATGTTTATGTTGTGGCACAAGTAAGAATGATTTAATTATGAGATGGGTGGAACCTATATCTCCCTCAAATGCATTGGGTAATGATTTATATCTCATGATATTGAATTGTCTGGAACAGAAAGTTAAACCGGTTCAGTAATACAGGATTGAAACAGGGAGTGAACTCGATTCAGAAAGGGACTTTGTCCACTAATATGGTCTTGGCAGCAATGCCTTGGCTACTATGGAAATAATAACATGTTCTTAATGGTTTCCACGATTACATGTTTTTATCTCATGCTATTTTATCATGATTAATGTTTCATTATGATCTATGCCTTATGTACTGTCATGTTTTATGTCATTTATCAAGAATTTGATGTTTAAACATTATGTTTTAAACTTCAAATGTGTATGGTTTGTTTTATTTTTTCCATGCTTACCCTTACTGAGCATTTGAGCTCACCTTTTTTATTTTTTCTTTTCCCCAGGATATAAAGAAAGGTTTTAGGTAAGAAAACAAAAGGGGAAGATGTTTATGGGAGATGTTGAAGATCTTTCACCATGATTAGAAGATTTTGTTCCAAGTTTCCAATGACACTAAACTATTACAGTCCTTGAGTGTTGGTTCTTATAATGTATTAAGTATTCTGAAAAAGCAATGTAATGTCCATGTACGTCATGCTTTGGGTCTCTACAGTTTACAAAATTGGGATAAAATCGAACCTAAAGTGTCCTTTTGTGAAAATCAGACGAAGTCACTCGAAGAAGAGGTAATTGTTTTAGTAATTCAATTAAATTTATTTTCTTCTTCTATTTCATCTTCAAATGTTTTTATATAATAAATTAATAACTAAAAAATATAAAATATTCTGATATTTATTTATTGTTATGGGAAAGCTGTATTCCTCCTTTTACCCATCCTACAAAAAATAATAGCACCATGTGTGCGTACATACGACTTACCGTCTCCACATCGTGGTGTAAACTGTTATTCTTCTACACTTTTTTTCTCTGGGTATGAAGATGAATATAAAATATGTAAATAATATAACAAGATGTTTCTTTTTTAAAATTTATATTACATTTAATTCCAGTTCATTTAACCATTAATAAAATTATAACATCACTTATGTGTAGGTACAGATTTCTTTCTCCACAATGAGATGAGATTCATCCTCCACAGTAACCATTCAAAAATGATTTAAAAAATATATATTATGAAAAATTATGAAATATATGACATAACAATTCTAATATAGATAGATATATATATATATCATTTAATTTCATCTATTCAATAAGTTAAAAAAATGGAAACAACGTTCTTGTATACGTAAGACCTACCGTCTCCAAAAATGTTGTATTCCATTATATATATATATATTATGTTCATATTCAGAATATTTATAATATAAAAACCATTTTTTACATTTATTAAGTACTTAAATCATGATCTATGTAATATTATCTAGAATAAAACATAAAAACACATACAATAATGAATGCAATTATTATCTAAAATGTGTCTTTTAATGTGGAAATTATAAATAAACAGGTAATATAATGTCATAAATGAATCATATATTATATCAAATATTATTATGGTTCATTTATAATTAATAATATGTTTAAAACCATTATATAGAATTTTAAAACAGGTACTGAGAGTATCAGATCTATAGTGAGGGAATTCCGTCTCACTTTTAATTTTAGTGAGATATAAGCCATGTTCACCACCTATTTATTATGTGTGGTGTACGTAATTACCCTAATATATTTCATATCCAGAATAAATTTTATTCATGGTATTTAAATAATTATTTGATGGTATTAGGATTAGTAATTAAATGTTAAAAGTGGTACAAGATGCTTTGAATGTATAAATAATTAACCATTTCTATATGAAAATATTTTTCATATTATTTTTAAAAAAATTAAATGGCTATAAATTGAATATAATGGATTTTATTTTTTATTTTTATGTTCCATAATATGTTTACAAAAATAAAATATTAATGTTTTTTATATAAGGATTAATTTCACAATCTAATTATTATTCAAAGTTGTTTATATGTAGGTATCTACTCGGTCATCTTTATCATCAATGTTTATGTTTCATAAAATGTATTTCAAAATACTATAAAAAAATATAAAATTGATTTTTACCCATGATTTAATATTTATGAAACATTTTTAATGGAATATTTTCATTTTATTCCAAATTAGGTACTTTATCACATTTTCTAAAAGCCATGGAAATAATTTTTCTTTAACTTATATAGTGATAGCTACAATTTTCTACTGCTATGATGCCTTAACATTTTAAATCTTTCATTACAGGCTTATAAGGATATTTTCAAAAGAATTTTTTAAATTTTTAATTTCACCACATTTTAAAAAATTCAAATTAAAATGGTATATTTACCTCAAAGAGTTTTAATAAATTTATTAGATTATTTTCATCGATTTCAACATCCTTGGTTGGAATTTAGGATTAATTGAGGTTGATTTATTGTGATACAATCATCCATATTATATTGAATGTTTTAGGATATGTTTGGTTGTGGATGTTTTATTTTTATACCATTCATAGTTTGTGGATAAAGTAATAAAATTCAGTATTCTAGAATTGATATGAATGGTTATGTTTTGTTTTACCCTATTCATATGAGGACTGTATTGGACTTATTAAGTGATGGGTGGGGTTCTCTATAGACCCCCGATTAACCAGTAGGCCTCATTAGACAAACTAGTGTCTTTCCACCAAGATGTAATGGTATGATTATGTATGGTATTGGAACGAGGCCTTAACGATATGGTTATGATGTCCGACATTATGTATTCCCACATTGTGAGATTAGTTATTGATATTACATGTGATTATTCGACTAGTAGTGTATCCATGTGAATGTTTAAATGTAATTATATGATTTATTATTATCATATTATAATGAAGGAAATATTTAAATGTCTTGTGTTTTAATTTTATACCTTCACTAAAATGATTATTCTTATTTATAAAAGCTTATGCTGTATTTTTTGACCTTACTGAGAATCTATGCTCACCCATTTCTTATGTTTTGTTTTCCAAATTTGTTAAGAAGAATAATATGATTTATATGATGGGTTAAGTTATGAGAATAATGAAATTCTCAAAGGATTATCAA
Organism: Viscum album; assembly: GCA_963277665.1. Taxonomy (NCBI): domain Eukaryota; kingdom Viridiplantae; phylum Streptophyta; class Magnoliopsida; order Santalales; family Viscaceae; genus Viscum; species Viscum album. The sequence continues at coordinate 426,715,559 of OY728123.1, read as the reverse complement.
TGTTGTATTTTATATTATGTATTATAATGTAATATTCATTTATGTAATATATATTCCAAGATTGCTGAACTGATCGGTCCTTTGGGATTGGATTCATTATAATCATGAAAATGTATTAAAATAATGCACCAACCCAAGGATTATGGTGTTGGTAATTACAAGGGGGGGTAGTAAATATTTCCATGTAAGATGGGATGAAGTTAATTGAGTTAGTAATTTCATCAACATTCATCCATCTTGGAGATGATTTTTGAAATTCATTAAACGATAACATTATCTTAGAGGGTTTCAACATGATTCAAAATGACTAAAATGACCAAAATTGACATGAACCACATGAGCACTAGCGATTCAACCCACAAGGTTGATGATGATCACTATGCTAGATTTTTCTTTTCAATATCATTTTTCAAACTAGAACATAAACTCATTTTAAGGGAATTCATTTATGAAATTGAGAATACGATATAAGAGGACTATATGAGAGAGAATAGACAATTTTTGATGTTGTAGTTTAAAGGAATTGTAGTTCATTGGTGAATTTAACTTAATAGACAAGTTATTTTTCTCATTCCTCTTATTTATTTTTTCGGAGCAGTATTTGAAAATATATCATTCTGAATTTTTTTCTAATTTTTGATTTATTTTTTTGTAAAAATTATTTATTAGTTATAATTAATTGAAATGTACCATCTTTTGCTATTGTGTTTTATTTTTTACTGGTTTAATTGTATTTATAGGATGCCACACAACCTTATTTTCTACTTTATCTAATTAAGAGTTAAAAAAAATGAATTTAGAGTTAGATATATTTAATGGATGATGTAAATTAATTAATACTAATTAATGAACTGATATTTGAAGAGTAGTCAATCATTTGATTTTTCTGATTTAATTGAAGTTAGTAAATTGAGAATGGTTAATGCATATCTTTTAAATGAATAATTATCTATCTCTAGAGTTTTTGAAAGAAATATCATTCCTTAAGAGCATTTTTTGGGTATAACCGACCTCCATTTCATAGATAGGTCTTTCAACAACATTTTTCATAGATTTTTAGTACTACTATGATTAATCATGATGTAATGGAAGGTGTATTATATCAATTAATTTCTTCACAATTTCCATATGTCTATTACTATTCACTATTAACTCATTTTATATTTGGTTTATATTTTTCAATTCACATCTAGTTTTACATCAATTTCCACTTCAATCCATCATCATACATACCCAACATTTTTTTCATACAATTTCTATGTTTTTTTATTTTATTTTATGTGCAAATATAAATAACATCTGTATCTGTGGTTTAACCCTTCTCACCATAATATGTTACTAAATAGTTTTTATGAACATTATTTTTAATATTATTTAATGAACTATTATAATATTTCAAGGATGCTCCATTAAAATAATTCCATGGAATATAATTACAATAATATTAAAACCCCCTTAAAATAGTTTCTCATTAAAAAAATATAACTATGATTAATCAAGGAACTTTTAAACCAGCCAATGATATTTAATAAATAATGTATACAAAATATTAAAACATTTTTTAATAAAATAGATATGTATCATCTATTCTAGATAAATATACACTAAATTAGTCATTAGGATATTATGGGAATTAAAATTAAATATCTCAAATAATTAATTTTAAACAGTTTAGTACATCTCATGTATATTAACTATAATAAATAATGTGTTGTATATGAACAAAACATTGTCGAATAGATTATTAAAGCATAAGAAATAATAAAATAGTCTAGTATATGCGATAAAAATCTAGTACAACGTATCAAAGTAAGATAAATGATTAGACATTAAACACATTACTACTGAAAATATTACCACATAGAAATCATTACATTCTTGAAAACTAATAAATCAAACATCACAATGTATTCATTCCATCCATAAAATATTTCATGTAACAATTTCATTAAATAAAATAAATGCTCCACCAGTAAAGTAGATAAAATATAGTAAACATTAACATATAATATTAAAAATAATATATCACAAGATAATATATGGTATAGAATTCATAAAATTAACCAAAAAAGTATAGGGAAAAAGGATAATGCATTATAAAATCTTATCCCTCATTTTGTAATAGTTATAAAATATAGGGAAAGAATATTACCAACAAATAAATAAAATAAATATATTAAATACTTCTTGGAAATATGTTAAATTTTATCTCATAAATAATACATTAGTTACATTATTACTTTCATTAATTAAATATAAATTTTAAGGATGATCAATTTAAATGAATCCAACATATGTTTTAATTTGAAGTTCCCATGGATTATAACTATAAAATATTAAATAAGAATGATTTTTTAACCCAAAATGATTCTGGGTTTTGTAATGTTAGATATAATGGAATTTTTAACCAAAACTATTTATTTCATGAATAAATTCAAGAAATTTGCTTATATAATTTTTTTTATAATGAAACATTGTCGAAAATTGAAATTTTTGTAATTTTAAAATTGTATTCATAAGAATAACTTCTATGAATAGAAGAATAAAAACCTTCCACCATTGTAATTATTTTACTCTTAGAAATTGAAAATAGTTTATTTTGATAAATTTAGGGTTTTCTCCATTACTTTTAATACCAAATATATGTTAATAAATATTATTTATACCATTAATTTTATTAGTATACTATTCAACATTAGTAAATACACTCAAAAAACATTCTAAATAATGAATTTCTCTGGAATAAATATTAAATTTTATTATCATATAGGGAACAAGAAGATTGAACTTTATTATGATTAGACATTAAATAAAAAATATTTGTAGAAATTGTTTTTAATAAGAACATAATAAATAGTTTTCTTTTGGGTTTTTTAATTTTTCTTTGAATAATTGTTTTTATTTTTATACGTTTGAAAATAAAATAATTTCATTCTATTTAATTGGTGAAACTACAAGAACATTTAAATCGTGATCATGCTAAGGGATAAAATTTCCTAGAAAAGAAATTTCATTCATTAATTTAGAGACTCTTTCATTCAATTGAGTTATTTTTTTCTCCATCAAACATCATAAATATATCTATCATGTCTTTAGGATCATCTTACCTTATAAATATTACATTTAAAATCCCTTCCTTGTAAATAAATATAGTTTCCTTTGTATCATATAAATTATAGAACCAAGAATCCTTTTTAAACATACAAAAACCAAAAATTAAAATAATGGCATTTATAACCATTGAGTTCGTATAATAGTCAGATACCTGTGAAGCGTTTCATGTATGGGGTTTAATAATAGTAATTTTTTATGGATATAATAATTTTTAATAAACATTCAATCTAAGTGTCCACCAATATATAATCACCCTATTCATCCATCAACCATACTTTTCACCAGTGAAATAATGAGATATAATAATAGATATTACTTCTATCATATTAGTTATTCCAATCAATCATTTTATTTCTATATTTTTCACTCCGTCATATCAAGGAAAGAAATATTAAATAATGAATAGTATTATTTATCCATATATACACTAAAAAATTTTGATAGAAACTTTTTCCTCAAGTCTAATGTAGATGAATCCCCATGTGGGGGATATGGTTTAATTATATCCTTGTAATAATCATAATAGATTAAAAAATTCGTTTTCAATTATTTTAAATATTTCATAAATTTTTGAAATACTTATGTAGTAGAATAGTAATGAACATACATAGCATGAAACATGATATTTGGAATATACCTACAAAGTTCCACCCAGAGTGTCACCCAATCTTGTCGACCACAAGATCCCAAATGCGTTCTTGATCACTACAAGATGTTGATCAGAACGAGAGTATAATAAAAAAATGTGAATTATTCACCCCCAAAAAATATTTGATAAGATATAAACCCGTAGAGAATCATAATATATTTCTATGATAATCCATAACTATAAATGTAACAACTGATGATGTATAAAATGACTAATAAAACAAATGTGGTGCCCAAAAAAACCCATGGTACCATCTACTTAATAACACATGTCACCAATATACCATCCCACTAGAAGTGTGACGCAAATGAAGAGAGTCATCCTCTATATTGAATTATTACCTTTACATGTATCTTATTAAACCGTAACTGCACATTCTGAAACTAAAATGGATGGTGTGACCACAAATATTCACTAGGATTTCACCAAATAATCTATAAAATGTATATCCTCATGAATCCATTAATTATTTAATTAAAAAAATTTCTATAAAATTTTCAAAAGAAATGATTTTCTATTTAAACACATTTGTTTTTTTCTTTTAAAAAAATCCATGATCTGTGAACATTGAAATAAGAAAAAACATATATCCAAGAGGCATACAAAATGAATAATGTCACTTTAAAAAAATAATATCCATATAAAATAGGTAATATGTTCATATTAAATGGATATTAAGGTAATGTACAAAAAAATATCTGAGATTAATCTATGAAGTAAGGGTGTATACAAATTGATCACATAATGAAACTATAGCCGAAATAACTAAATTCTGATGTCTGGATGTATTAGTTTCCCAAAAGGTCACCCTCTAGAATCTATAGAATAATGGGAACCTCCCCTATGGATTACAGTCTCTTCTAGGGATTTCATATGTTTTGTTTTTTACCATATCCCATGATCTCCCAATTTTTTATATCATCAATACCTTCCATGAATCCGATTCAATGTTTGAAAAGATTTTACATGGCATTTTAATTTCATTTCCATGCCCAAAATTCAATAAAAATAATTTTTATAGTAAGTAAACACCACAAAAATTCCTAAAAAACCATTACCATTTCAAAATAACCATTAAGGAATTATAAAAAATACCTTGTGAGAGTAATTTTTTAAAAATAATATATATTATAAAAAATAAATTCTTTTCACCAAATATAAAAACCCATATCAATATTCAATTTCATAAAAAAACCAATTTAAACCTTAAGAACTCATAGATCACCAATCTATAGGCCAAATGACACGAGCTCCGACCATATCAATAGAAAGACTAATTTTGTCGTGAAACAAGTGATGGAAAATGAATATATTATTCCATCATAAGCATAGACACAAGAGAAACACCATCATATCATCATCAAACCCTATAAATTTGTAAAAACACAAATGTGTTATAAATAGATAACTGGAAGAGAGTTATAGAATATATCATGATAAAAGAGGTGATAATGTGAGGAAAACTAAACGTAACTCGATAAGATCCACCTAATAAAGGTCAATCATTCCCAAGAAATCAAGGGGACATTACTCTAGGGTGTCAAAGAGGGGTTTTTTCGACTTAATGACAGATTAAGTGGGGGTTAGGGTTAAAAACAATATGAAGGGTTTCATGGTTATTTTCCATTTTATACTTTCATATTAGGTCTCATAGTTAGGTTGCACGATTTGACAAACTATTCCCTAACCATTTGGAAACTATTTCCCCTTGATTTTTTTTTCATTTTTTCTTTGGAATAGACATATGGTTTGGAAAACCATTGAAAAGTGGTGTTAAATCCTCATGAACCAAACCAAAACATCCAAACAATTTCCCTAGTGAATTGCGGTGTTATCAATCCATGACCAGACTATGAAAATGATATTTGGATTTGATAGTTCCATATCACATTTTATGAAAAACCATACACCATGAATGTTTTCATTGAAAATATTAACATCCAATCCCTTACTTTTGGAAGACTTTAAAACCTTATATGTGATAAACCAATATTAAAAATTAAACAAAAATATTTTTAAAAGGGTTTCAGAAGAATACCAAACACAGTACTATTAATTATCAGAATGAATCAGGTTCACAAAATCGAAAATAGATATGGTAATGGTCATATTATCAAGGCCACTTCTCCCATGTAGCATTTTTGTCCCATCAACATTATTATCTCACTTGAACTAATGGAATCAAATTTCCATTAAAAACCATTTCTTATTTGTCCACTATGTGAATAAGAATTTCAATTGTTGAAGTGTCATGTTCAATTTAAAATCCGACCACTTGAACATATGTGACAGATATTGCTAATACTTATTTAGTTGGGAAATTCGAAACAGATTACGTATATATGTCAAATGTATAGGTAATTCAAATCAATAATCAATCTTCCGTGTCACTACAAACTCTCAATCGATCTAACATAATAAAGAGACAACATACCATGATTACCCAAGAAAATTTACCAACCAAGTTGAAGGTAAAAGGAAAATAGGTCCACGAACATCAAATTACAATAGATGATGACGTAGACTAGAATATTATTTATTTATAATATGAGATATCAGTAACCTTTTCTAGATCAATTGCATGATATTTGTCATATATTAAAAGTAGCTCGTTCTATCTAAGGTCTATTCTATAACCTTTTGAAAATAAAATAGAAATCAATAAGGTGTCCCATAAAACACATCAAATGGATCTATACTGATATAATGTTAATATTGTTATAGGAAATTCCCACAATAGCCAATGGCTTAACCGATGATCCATTGAAGTTAATATTTCATGGTTGAATAAAGTCTTCGAAAATATACATGTCTCTTTTAGTCTGGAAATGCATCAAGGGTTGATAAGTCATTCCCAAATTAACATATCAACCATAATTATTTAAAATCCAAACTAGAATAAATATTTAATGTCAGGTTCCTTATCTAAAATGATAGCCGATGTCACAACATGATGTCTGACAGTATCCCACAAATACAAGTTACTAAGATACTCTACTTTTTTAAACTTCTTGATTGCCAGGGAAGGTTTCAATTTACTGAGACGATAAAAAATCACTAATATCACATCATTACCACTAAGATTCAATGGTAGTAGAATAATAATTCTCATGGATATATCCTTTTATTTACAATCTAGAATGGGAAAATGTTTTATTATGCCGTCATGACTTTTATGTTCCACAATAATTCTAGGACATGTAAGGAATAAAGACACCGAACCCACTATCAATCATATAATTCCCCTAAAAAATAATTATATGTCTATTCATGATATCTATTTGTAGCATTAGGATGTATATAATGACTAGATCAGTGTCTGTTATTCGTTAAATCCTACCTCAATCATTTTAGAACAACCTACCTACCTCAGACATGAAAAACATCTTTGGGCGATTGAGACCACTCTCCTATGGTCTCCCCCCATAAATATTCCATCTAATTGGATATAAAATTTTATACTATGCCTATAATAGTAGAATTTGATCATCCCTAGATTATCATGAACTAACCTTAACACCATAGTACACTGATACCTGATCCGGTCCTGATAAATCTCAAAGGTAATTTCTATTTCCATTGGGTTGGTGAATAGAAACTAGTATCATATCAAACACTTAAGGGAATCATATTAATATATGAATGAAGCATCAATACATAAAAATACGATAAAAATTCTAAATAGTCGGTATTAAAAACACTAATCTATGTGAAAATGAATACTAGAAAGTAGATAAACATCCTATGGTAAAACATAATCCAATGGAGAACATGACATCCCAGAAGAAATATTCGCAAAACCCCTATGAAACTAGTGCACCATAACTTCACTAGTCACCATCATCACTTTAGTTCCCACAAATTAGACACATAAACTACCTTAAAATGGGTCTTTTACTTTTCCTAGACCTAGTAAAAGATGGTTTATCAATTTCAATAAGAATTGGTAAGGTGTGATACAAATAGGCCTGTAGTATTTAATACAGTTTTCCATAAGCAATTCCATTAAAAATTATCCATATATTCTTTATTTGTTTTATAAGGTAATTTTAATACTTTTTTCACATGTTTAGTCAAATAATCATTGAAAAAAGGATGGAATTTATATTTAAATAGTCTTAAATGAATTTTTTGTTATAAAAGGGAAAAAACATGACTAAAATACTTCTATAATTAATGATGTGTAATTATCAATTAAAAAATTTCATAGTAAAATTTTATTATCCATGAAATCAATTAGTTTATATTGGAAGGATCCTTAAATTCCTCAATCATTTATCACAACTCTATTCTACACTCATACCCCAGTTCATGTAAATGGCACAAATACCCCATCAGGGGAAAATACTGTTAACTAGGTTTTTTTTATATTTTTCATTTTCAATCCAATAATAACTATAGGATGGGAATTACAGACTCCTTTTCTCCTTCACTAGGAATTATGAGGCTCACTATAAGAAAAATAATAAAAGAGGACATGTTTCTTGCATTCCTACTATAGAGTCTATCAAACCATAGATGGAAATTGGAATGGCTGATTTCCATGTGAGGCAATGCTTAACAGTGAAATCCCAAGGAGATGATATTGGATCTAGAGGTAATTACTCAATTATATAGTAGTCTTTCGATGTGTAAATTCATTAAATAGAAGATACAACTATTGTTTTTGTGATACCTATATTTTAGAAATTCATGTCCATTAAGAAATTTCTAAAATTATTGAACATTGAGCATGTTAGTCTTGGGAAGTCAATATTGGACAATTATTTAGTTTACTTTAAGGGTGTATCTAACATGGGAATAAGAATATTGTAGTCTTATTAGAATTTTCATCGTCCTCTATAGAAAAAATTAGTATCTTTTGAGCCTTAAGATAATCAGACAAGAAGGAAAACATTAGCGGGGGATTGAATCCCTTGTAAGTAAGGAGAGTCTAATATAGGGTCTGTCTTGGGGTAGGTTCATAATGAGGTATATATGAGTGTTCATATAACTTATATTTATGATTCTGGATAGGTGGAGGACTCAATGATGGATCTATCTTTTGAGAGAATCTTGGAACCTATTTGACAAGAGGGATTTAATATGCACCATGTGGATGTTAATTTTAATGGATCCTACTTTGAAAGTTATCAATGTGAGGAGGAATTTGAAAAGTATTATAATCTTAACAAGATTGAGATAAAATTGAATGATATATAGAAATATAATCAATCTATAAATATATCCATTATAAAAAAATATTGTAAAAGGTATAAAGAAAGATGTTGTAGCCTTCACATTGGCTTCAATAAAGAAATAAATTACACTAAAGGATTTAACCCATATTAATCCCATCATTATTACAAGATCAAAACATTTTATAGATGGGTTTAATCCTCAAGATAGATACTTTAGTTTATTAGAATATTGCATTTCCTATTATGTGGACTTTAGAGATTGTAATCATTTTTAATATGATCGTTTATGTTTTCTCTTTCTTTTTGATATTTGGATGAGGGTAGAGATTTCATGTCTAAATTATCCTCATCAGATTTGTTATACTATTTTTTCTCAATTAATAAAGAGGCTTGGCCTCAATATTCCTGTAAAAGAAATTCAATTCTATGGTGATAGAGTACAAATTTTGTTTTCTAATTCATATATTAACTAACCAAGATCACAATTTCATTAAACAACATAATATTCATGGGGAAATCATTCAATTAAAAACATTGAATCATTCAAAATTAAATAGAACAATTTTCATGATTCTAAATTTATTTTTTATCTTTTAATCCATGTCATGGTTACCCTCAATTTCATGCCTTTCAAAATAAACGTTAATTTTAATCCATTTTTTTTTTAAATTAAATAATCAAATAATTTCATCAAATCATTTATCATCTGAATCCATGTTTCACCAAAATCCATCCAATTCATCAAAACCATTGAAAAATGGATTCATCCAAAAATTTATGCCTTTTTAGAAAAAATAAATCACGATTTGGAAATATATTGAAAGGTCCATTCAATTAAGTATGTAATGGAATGTTTCATGTGAATGAAAAAGGATTATGTAACCACCTACCTTAATCATATGATAAAATTTCAAACACCTAAAATGTGAATTACAACAGAAAGTTGAAACCATATAGGATCAATAAGGAATCTATGGGAACATATCTGATCATAATAGGGTTATAATCCATAAATAGTATGTTGATTCATCACTTTCAAAGGATAAAATATAATATAATATAATTATAGACAAGAATAAGGTTTTCCAGATGAAGAGGGAATAAACACATCTACCGGTGCTAAGATCTAAGAAGAAAGGATGCTGGAGGATTCAAAAATCTTCTTGGGTTCCTTAAAAAGATAAAAAGATGAATGAGGCTCAAGTGGTAGAATATTGTAATGTAAAATAGTATCAATACATTATACATATAAAAACAAAAAATACCCCTCAACCTCAAATGGACATGAAAGCAAAGGGTGAAAATACCAAATTCCATGGTGCATCCACCATTGACCATGCCACATTCTTTCTTAGTAAAGTATACCCCTAAAAACATAACACATAACTTGTTGAGATTTTATTTATCTAGGGTAAGGTCAAATCACATCCCAAGTAACACATTTCATCATTCTGAGGAAGCAAAAATCTCTACCTCATTTCCCATGGGTCTAGTCCACTGTAATTCTAAAATAAATAGTAGAATAAAAAATAAAAACACATGTCTCCTTGGAGAAACCCACTAATCACACCATTGAACTTCCCATATTGGTAGAGGCCTCCAATTCCCCTATGTTGTAGCGTGATGGTCCACAATGAATCCCCTCTTACACCATTCCATAACCCCACCACCATGGTACATCCTACAAAATAGAACATGGTTATTTCCCAAAAACACCAAATACTTTTGAATTAAACAAGACATTCCCAAATAAATAAGGAAACAAAACTAGATGGTTATGTATTTTCATAATACAGTAACGAGATGTTACAACAACCAACTATAAACTCACTATATCCCCATTAATACTATTAAGAAAAATCCATGTTTAAGATGATGAAGCAACATTTTAATAAGTTATACATAATACCAATTCTTATATAAATCAGAATCATGTGTCCAGAGAACACATATCAATGGTATAAAATTCCTAAAAACAACAATTATTTCAAAATCAAAAAACTTATCTGGATTCCTAATCATGGGAAAATACTCTTCCAAATTAGGGCCCCCTATATCAAAACAAAATATCAGTCTAAAAGATACATCTAAATATGAAATAAAATAAAAACGTTATGAATCAAAATTAACATAGGTAAAAATTTCAAGTGGTAAGACACCTTGGAAATCTTCTTTGTAAATTCTAATAATCCAACATATCTTAGAGTGTGATTTCTGATATATATATTTTTACATAAAAATTTTAAGGTGTTTATTTATAGATTTTTGTTGGGTTATTAATGATTTAATTTAGATCCATTCATGAATTAATTAGTTTTGGTGTTTTCATGGAGGGATAAACATTATTGTGACATCGGGGAATTGAGGAAGGAAAATAATACATTATGGGATGATGTCTGAAAATGCGATAGTAGAAGATTAATGATGTGATGAAGCTATAATTGAGTGAGAAGACCTAAAGTGTCTAGGAAATTACTTATTTAGTATGTTAATGTAATTTACATCATGTATTTAGAGAAGTAAAGGAGGTTTTATGGATTGTTTCAAATCCATAAAAAGGTATTTATAATGTGAATAATTAATTTACATCTTATTCCTATTGATGTTACACAAAATGATATTATATGATAAATGGATTATATATTGTAATGATTACAGTATTGATAAGTTTTATATCCTAAATATCATACATTAATAATATTTATGATAGGATGATAAAATTTAAGGTGACAAGGAGCCACAAAACTTATTCCATAATGTATTAATTTAAATTAGGAATCCTGGAAGTAATCAAAATTATATATGACACAGATCCTTCAAAATTTGGGAGAATAAATTCCATTTCATCCAGAATTGCTTATTTTTTCTTTGAAGGTATTTTTTAAAGAGTATCCAACCATGAGGAAGGGATAATTGAACCATTGACATAGAGATACTACTTCTTGGGTTCGAACTCAGGGATTAGAGGTCATACTTAGGTTTACCATTCAGCTTTCTTTTCAAAAAATGTATTAATCTATAATGTTGGGTGATTCTTATTATTGTAAAATTATTTTTTCCATGTTCCATTTTTCCATCGCATTCTCTATTGATTTTTTTATCAATCATTAGGAATCACTTGATGAAGATATGATAAATCTCTAGGGGATAGAGGAATTAGTTAAAAGGAATATGTACAAAAAATCAGGATTTTTTATTACGTGTATGATTATTTTTCCAAAGTGACATGTTGTGCCTCTAAATACTATTTTTTATCATTAATAATTGACCATATTGTTTCAATTTTGAATGAATACCAACATGGTTGAGATAATTAATTCTTGATCATTTAATTGCATCATTCTTCTACTTATGTTAATCATATTCTAATGCTATTTTTTTACTTAGTCTCTATAATCCCTCATGAATTGAGATGATATGGCTTATTGATAGGGGTTGGCCATTTATGCAATCAATAAATTTTATAACTGATGATAAAATTAATATAATTACTTTTCTTGTAAAGTGGAATTAAATTATTTAGTAAAACCACCTTAGAAAACTGGTTCCCACTAATTATTCCTTTTTTCTATATTTCCCATTTAAAATTTTCTATTTTTAATAAAATAACTAAACCACAAAAACCCAAAATCTGTTCTAGATCTATAACAGTGTTCCCCATTCTCTATGGGATCTTCTCCATTTTACATTTATGATATGAATTTATAGTGTCTAATATGGTTGGGAACATCATAAATTTATAATTTGGTTATGCAAAAGGATTTAACAACATCCTTCAGATGTATCACCCTCCCTGTTTTTCAAGACATTAGTTACCAATCCGAGGTGAAACTTTCAAAATAGATATTCACCAACTAAAAACACCAAAGGTCGACATAAATGATCAATATTGGATTTATAATGGATTTTTGGCGTCATCATACTCTATTGAAACAAATGAATCCTTTCTGTCTTATAATGTACTATGCTTGATCCAACCAAGAAATCTTCACAAATCTCCAACCAACAAAAATATGATCTATATGTATAGCTATACAGGGCCTCTGAATGTGCTATTTGATTTACAGAATAGTAAATATTATTATTGTAAAACTCACCCGGTCCCAAATTTAAATCTCAAGAACCATAAAATTCAATAATGCAACCATTAATCATATATTCCAAGATCTGTATAGGTCATTTTTTATATCAATCCATATACATATGATACGTCATGATCAATATGACATGGGATCCTATAGCCTCATATTTGGCCATGATATTTAATTCTTCCCCTGAGGGTACCAAAAATCCACCTAAAAAACCCATAGAAATATTTTCCTACATAAAATTCAGAATAAGAATGTGATGAAGCAAACCAAAATGTTTATAGTGATCACCCATGAATTGATGAATGTCAAGAAAATTAGAAGCAATGTTAGTGAAATCTCACCATATATTTGGCCCCAAACAATGTCTATACATATCATAAGACATAATTTTAGTAATTTGGATAACTACCCACTAGGAATTATGGAAATAGCCCCTCATTTCATTTCTTATAGTCAAATATACAACACACCAATTCTAGAAACCTAAGACACCATCATAGGATAGCCAACACTCACTAATGTTGTCCTAACCATAAAAGTTCTATAATGTCACGGGATTTACTATCATGATGACACTCTATAATAATAATATCAAGAAGAGAGGAGGTAAGATGAATGTTTTTCTGAAATATATATTTCACAACCTCCTATACTACCAAATAACTCTTTGTAATGATATCCATAAGATTCTTCTCTTTTGATGGTTCTTTCATATCATGGGTCCAATGTTTCTGTCAAAAGGCATCAATAATGACATTACCCTTTCCAAGTTTAGAAATTTTTTAAAAAATGATTGCAGGTACCCCACCCATCATATCTTCCAAAGTTTCAGATATTATTTAGAGAATACATAACTCAAGATTTTGTGATTAGCATAAATGGGAACACATTCTTGGAAAATGTAATGCCATTATCTCTTAAGATCATGAAAAACATCATCAATATAAATATCATGGTTTAGTAAATTATTCATGTGTGTCATAATATTTCTAGATCACGGTACTACTATTTGATCACCCTTTATGAAAACACAACCCAAAATTGAACATGATGAAAAACTAAGACCAAACAAGCTTTCCCGACCTATGAAAGAGTCAACACTGTTACAAAATTTAAAATATTCTTCAAGTGAACAAAATAATAATTAAATTTTGAAATTTTTTTTCTAGTGATAGTGTTTTTAGGAGAATACATCTTTGAAAATTTATTAACAAACCTATGGGAATACCCCACTAAGAGCAGGACAATCTGAGTTTCAGAAATATTATGCAGTTGTTACCATGTCATAACAATAATTACCATCTCATTGACAGCTGAAATACAGTTTTACGAGTCTATGTGAAACATGAAATTTATTCTCAACTATAAAAAAATAAATTTCAAAAGATTCATATAAATTCGGTGATATCTTAGGAATTCTATAAATGATCTCAAATAACAGACACAATCTTCCTTGGTATTGTAGTAAAACAAAATGTAATGTATAAATATCACTAAAATTGATTCATGATACTCATGGAATATCTTATTAATATTTTCCATATAACCCAAAGGATAACGATAAACAAAAAACATGAAAGTATAATCATAATGGATATACCTACTCATCAATGTTGGCTACTAGATTTTATATTCGTAGGTTCTAAAATGGTGATAACCATATTGAAGAGAACTCTTTGGGAGGCAGTTAAAACATTTCAATTGATTAGAAACAATTATCAATCAATAGGAATAGATACTTTTTCAATATTGAAACCCTATTGAGATTCGAGTAATCAATAGAAAGGTGAAGTGTCCCATAAACATTATTTGCAAAAATCTTAGGCACCACCAAGGTGACACATTCAGGCGTATAATAAAATTTACAAAAAAAATCATCCAACATGTTATTTAACTCTTTTGTTTCATCTTTTTCTATATGGTATGACGTATTACACACTAGCTGAGTACTAGGTTCCAAATAAGTTGAAAATTCCACATATTCTACTAGTGGTAGACTTTAAAAATTAGATTGAAAATTACTGCGGATCCTGATGAAAATTGGAGGGAGATCACCTCTCGTAGATTATTTATCCTAGTGAAAAAATAGCAATATTACACTAGCCAAATCTAAAAAATAATTCCCAGATCTACTCGATATCAAGTCTCATTATACTTAAAATACATGGTATAGCCCATCAGTCATAGTAAATGAGTAACATCAAAGATAATTGTCACTTAATTATTTATGAGAAATCAACCAATATATCCTAAACATAGTGTCTGAAGGCATCATGTAGAGAACAATAATATTCGATGAAAGATCAATCTTTGATTAATATAAGAGACATGAAAGGAATCTGACACCATTCCCTTTCATCATTCTGAGGAGAATATTTATATCTATCACATGTGATGAAATATCTATAGTGAGATTTATAAAATTAACAATACTAGTATATAGGATCATGTGAGGGATATTAGTATCATGTAAAGTAGTCAGGAGAGATCATTCTATAGTGATAGTACCTCTCACTGTTTCCAGACCTATATTGGCTTCCTATAGACACTCTTTCACTTCATAATGAAGCTTTATTCTGGATGTATATGGTCAGAACAACTTAGTTCTTTATTCATCTTTTTTAAATATAGTACATTTTTTAATTATGATATGATTACATTATGTGGTGATTAAAAGAAATATATGAACTTATTTTAGTGGATTGAGTTACCACAAAAACTGAAAATATTTTTTGCCTCAGTAAAAAATCATCGCAAATTCCCAACAATGCCATATTGAATATATGTTAAAGGGACTACTCTATAAACTATAGGATGTATGGATGATGAATTATATTGAAATAAACCATGGGGATCATCTTGAATAGAATTTCCATTAATGTAATTGACAGAACTGCCACTTGGAAAAAAATGTACACATATCAACTAATTCTTATATGCTAGGTCATAATCATCCATCAATTAGTTATCCATAATGTCAGCATAATATGTGAGCATAAACATGAAAAACTATGATCAAAATTAACATAAAATACTTTTCTAGAATCTTTATTCCCTTATTTTCTCATTTTGTGACTACACTAGGAGGAAACTAAACAAATTCATAAAATTGATTAGCAGACCAATCCACTATCCTGATACCATGATGAGGTTTAAGAAATATCCTTGAATTTTAAAAACAATTAAATTTGGATTGAAATTATTTGTGAAAGAGATCTAAAATCATTCCACTCCAATCCTTTATGATTCTTCATTGAAACCATCGAATCTCATCACCTCTATCCAGGACCTTGAATCTTAAAGTCATCACAATTTACATTTATAACTTCTAACATTTCCATGAACTCAAAAAGAAATTCATTATTTTTTATCCAATCCTTATACTCACGAGGATCATTTATTCCCATAAATGATAGCGGTTTCTAGTGAAGAAAATATTTTTCATAATTCATAGATTCATCCCTTTAATGTTATTGAACTAGAGAATTAAAAAGAATGGGTGTATCTACCTATGATTGGAAATGTATATCTTGAACCAAAATTTAAATTAGGTGTCAATAAACAAGGGGTTCTACCATCTAGGGTTCATTAACATCCACCTATTGAGGTATATTACAATTTAATTACGATGGAATGGTATTATAGAGCATCAACATGAAATTCCAAATCCTGAAAATGGTTTCTAAGATCAATGACTCAATCGAGTGTTATAGGGATATCAAAGCACTCATAATGAACATTGAAAATATTAGAATTAGATTAAATTATTCTCAAAAGATCTTTTATCCAACATCTTATGGTGACTAATGTTTTTATATGATGATAGATAGATAGGTACTTTCTAATAACTAGCTCTTATCTCCAAACAATCTCACCTCATGTCTACCATGAGAATGCATACTATATATTGACATTAAGGAAAGAAAATAATACACCCGAATACCATTTTGAAAAAACCATCCTAGATACCCTCGTACACCAATACATGAACTAATATTGAAATAGATTGAAGGGTATTCTTTATTTCCATGGGATAAAGACTTGCACCTGGCATTATATAAACATGAAAGGGAACTGTTTTTCCATAAGAACAATGAAACGGTACATATGAGAGAAATATGAAATAATTAATAGTTATTATTTCGAAAACTCTTCAAGGATAAATGTACCACTAAAATATTGATAAATGTATAAAGGTAAAACATAATACAAAAGAAAACATGATATAAAAGAAAAACAATTCTCAAAAAATCCATTCAATAAGTGGACAATAGCTCCATTGGTCACCACCAACATTCCAGGTCCAATTCACTACTCACATCTCCAATATCCAAATATTGATTTCCCTTTTCCTAGAAATGACACATAAGGTCTAAAAATTTTCTATGATAAAGGTAGTGAGGGAGATAAAAAACCCAATAGGGTCTCACCCAAATTCTAAAAGGACTTATAATAAAAATAAAACACACACACACACACACATATATATACTAAATAAATAATAAATGGGAATACAGTTATACATTTTCACTGAAATAAATTTTCTTGTTACAAGGATTTAATTAATATCAAAATAGTCTTAAAGGAAAAAATTTCATAAAAAGGAAAGGACATAAATAAAAAGGTTATATAATCCAACTCATGTAATAACCAATCAAGGAAACTCATAGAACCATGTCACATGCCTAGTGTTTAGTTAGTTTTTGGAACAATGGTCCTCAAAACTCTCCATTAGTGATCATGTATCATGTGTGCACACATCCCTCAACTCATTCCAACAAGAAAAAAACCCTATTGAATAAAAATCATGATGAATATGTTTTTTTATATAAATAATTGATAATCCATTTCTTGTGGGTTTGAGTCATATTGTTCTTTTCTTATTAACTAACTAACAACCTAGGCTAACATGTTCTATAAAAAACCATGAAATCATGGTTGACATGTTTATTTCAAAATAATAAAACATTCACAATTCAATTACCCAATTTTAAAGATTGAACATGCCTTTTTAATTTCCAAACCAATTCATCATTTTCAAAAATTTCCTACATTTCAAAATCAACAATAATTTTAATCCATTTTATAAAAGATCATCTATTAAATAATTTTGTAAAATAATTTCCCAATTCAATCTATATTTCAACAAAATCCATCAATTTCATCAAAAACATTTAAAAAGGGTTCCCTTTTACAAATAGTCTCCTATAAAAAACAACTTAATCAAGGATTAGAAATCATATGAAGGATCATTTGAATCAATCATGATTTTTTTATTAATGGAAAATCCTTATAGAACCATATACCATTAACTGAAATATAAAATGATCTAACACCCTAAAAAGAATTCACATAGAAAGTTGAAGGAATGGAAGATCCAGAAGGAATCCCTGAAACCCCCATTAGAATGGGGTTTTAGTCCATCAATAATCTAAGTATTCTTCACTATCAAATGAGATAATATAAGAAAATATTTTTACATAAAATAAGTAGTTTATCTTATTGGATATGGAATAATTGTATCCCACAGTTCTTCAATATGAGAAGATAGTGTATTAGTGGAGTCAAAAAACTACTTGAATACCCCCAGTTCTTCAATATGAGAAGAAAGTATATTAGAGGAGTCAAAAAACCACTTGAATACCATAAAAATCCAAAAATATAATTGTGGTTTGAGTTGGAGGATGTTAGAATATAAAAAGGGTTCTCAATTTTAATTAATCAAAATTAGGGGCCACATTGCAACCCACAAGGGCGTGGTACATAAGGGTGGAAATAACCCATACCATTGTGAAACCACCCCAAAGATTTCTACAACCCCTATAGGTCAACCATCTTCCTAAAAAGACATTACATATCTCACTAGGATTCACTTTAACTAGTGTATGGTCATGAAGTAACCTTTGTATCATGACACAACCACCATTAGAACAAATAATATCCATGCCAAATATTAGTGGTGCACGTCACAACAATTAAGAAATATGTTGCCATATCAAAACACAAAACCAAGGGATCCATATTGTAAATTAATGACGATGCAGTGACCCGTCCCAAATTGAAAATTTCCACCAATTCCCATATTCTGTATCCTGGTGGTCAGTGGAATAGTCTCTCATACACCACACTAAAACCCTATCACCTTGACACAAATTATAGAATAATCCATGCATTTTCTCCAAAAACAATTTTTTTGATAGACCTTAAACGTATCCCAAAAAAAGGAAAAATGAGGAAGGTAAGTTGTACCTGAAATAGGTAACATGATATTTCATAGGTGATAAAACCCAAGTAGTATCTCGGAATACATACCCATTAACTCTCCATTCATCAAATAACATCACACAAAACATCCCCATTAAGAACTAATCTTCCACTGATTCCTTCATTTCCTGAGTCATAAATTTTCTACTCAAATAATATGTGAACATGTTTTATTTTCTAGGTGGTTGAATGAAATATATAAATCAATGGTCTAGACGCACTCCATCCAAATTATTTGTCTCAATTTATGATCCCTATTACTCAAGATATACTTCAGAATCTTATAATTTGAACACACAATAAACTTATCCACGAAGAGGTAGTGATACAATGCCTTAAGAGAATACATCACTGATGGTATCACAATACGAATAATGGTATAGTTATTATCATGAGTTAATAATTTAAAAGATATAAAAAATAACACCTATATCCCTTTCATAATAAAAAAATCCTAATACCATAACCGAGGAATCATAGTATACATCATTACCAAAACCTAGCTGGGGAAGAATCTAGAAAGATGTCAATTCAATATAAATTTAAACTACCTAAATGTTTTTTTACCATATCTATACAAAATAACACAAAACTCATTAAATTTTAAACTTTCATAGAATATGATATCATGGATAATTCCAAAACAATGTGATGGTAATAACTAGTTTATCACAACAAACTCCGGCTCTCAGATATATTTCTAGGCCGATCCCAAGAAATAATCACTTCAACCTTCATGGGATCCACATAGAAACCATTCTCAGAAATCAAATGACCATTATTTTTACCTCTTGAATTTATAATTTTCATTTGTATAGATTACTATAATTTCAATACTCCTTCATGATCCCAAGTATTATATTCAAACACTTAGGATGATCCTTCTATGATATGGATCAAAAAAGGATATCATCAACAAAAAAACAAGGAATGAGTCTATGAACCAATGGAAGAACCAATTAATTAAATCCTTTAATACAATAGGAGATTTAATAATTAAAAACTATATAATATAATTATATAAATTACATAACCATCTACTAAATTTCATCTTAGGAATATCATCCCCCTTGACTCATATCTGAATTTACCATGATCTCAATTGAATTTCACAAAACCATTGAGATCCATTGAGCTGGAAAAAAGTTAATCAATACTAGGTAATGGATATTTTTTCTTATCTATCAAATGGTCGACTTTTTGATAATCTACAAAAAATGGAGACTCTGGTCCACCTTATTTTCAATGAGTAATAGTGACGCCCAAGGTGAAATATTAGGAGGAAAAAATATCTTTTCCATTAGATCCTAAACTTGGACATCTAACTATTTAAATTAAATGGTTTCTAATTTTTATAATTGTACTGAAATAGAGACGATCCATTTGAGACCATAAACAAAAACACATCTTACCTCTAAGATCAAAATCCAAATAAATCATCTGCAAAAATTCAGAATACTCACTCACTTCCACTAGAAAAGGGAAACTCTTATGTTAATGAACAAAATTATGAAACATATCTGAGACTAGAATTAGATCATCTCAGACCTAGGGGATATGGGAAATAATTTTTTAGATTTGGGATCCACTCAAAATGGTAAACATGGTAGACTCCATAAAGGGAAAAAAATGGGCCCTGATGGTTATTTCAATTAATTAATGATTTATAGCTAATAAAAAATGTCATGATAATGATGAAATTAGTGGGGTCTAGGTATGGAACTAGAAAATGAAATATGGTTCAGTGATTATTGATCACTTCCTAAAATTCAGTAAATTCGAAACCAAACTCGATCTTCATTCCCAAAGAAGTGGATGTTGTCATTATGAAAGGCATAATCTCATAGCACAAACCCAACACATCGATAATCATGGATGATATAATGGAATGAGTTTTACTATTATTAGATATATAAATAACAATAGAATATTTAATAAACATATCACCTCTCATGTTGGAAGGCCTGAATTTTGAATCCCCTAATTCTATCTTTAATATATACACATGTCCAGCCTCATCATATTGCTTCATTTCCACCTGAGCATCACCATTAGTAAGATGTTGAGATCCCACACCTTCTTCTATGTCAAATCTAAAATAATATACCCTTGTTAAGGTTTATCAAATTACACTTCCCTAGGACTCACTCTCATAAAAATTAAAAAGATGAATATATTAACCATATATGTGGCATGACTTGTGTTCTTTTATAAAATTAGTTTTTAGGTGTCCCATTCTCCCACATTGGTGACAAAAAACTTGAATCTAAACTAACAAATATGGAACTATCCTTCTACAACCTCAACACTAGTCACCACACATAATTGTTTGACAAAAAAAATACTATGGCTACATCTTGTTATCGTTTATTTCGTAAATAGTATTATATTACCAACTATATCTCCACCATCTATAACTACCTATCAACAACCTCCATGAAGGTGGTCAGGAAGATAAGTATCTACATCAACCAAATATGTTGTCTTAATCCCTTTATAAACTATATTCCCCTTATATGGACATTTAAAACTAGATCTAGAGGTAGTTTTACTAATTTCGGATATTGAGTAATATAATCTATGATAGAATAGTCTCTCTACTCAATTGTAACAAACTCCGAGGCGTTCACCACTCTTAGTGTCTCATGATACAAACTTAGAATGAAGGTATTCTAGAAACTTGTCCAGGATATACCTTTTTACAATTTTTATTTTATAATATATTCCCACCCCTTACATCCTAATGCGTAGTGCATATATGTTGTGAAAATTATTATTATCTTTTAGATTTTTTGTATTTTTAAAATCTTATCAATCATCTCGATCCATTTGAGAAATTCTTGAGGTCGATTATCACAATGATATCTTAAAAAATGTTTCTTAGTGAATTATGAATCTTGAAGTCCCCTTATTTTTTTCAATATTGGATACTTGGACCATTTATTTGATCATTCTAACTATAGTTTCCATAAATATTCAGTCAACTAGAGGAACCCTTTTTTAGGAGATCTTCAAAACCACATCTTTGTTATTTTTTGATGTTATTATTATAAGATCCATAATATATAAAATAAGAGTATGTAAAACACTTATAATGGAATTAATTTCCTTTATCATAATCTAAACCTAGAATAATGAATCCCAAATGGATAAAATTACAATCAATGATACTATACACCCCCAAAATTACCATGGAAACATATGTTTCATCATTAAAGTGACCTAAGTAGAAACATTTGAACACTACCTGTCTAGTTCAATTGTATTACCTCCAGTCTATAAATAGACCCCCTACATCATAGTGTGATATAAAAGCATGAGTGCATGATTTAATGATAACATAAACCCTTTGATACCAATTTTTAATAGGCTAACCTAGTTCAACCCATAATGACACCAAAATTAGCATCCAACTTTGATTGAAGCATGTTCCTAATTGGTAGATGCTTTAGAAAAGCACCATGGTATCATATATTGAAATGTAGGGATTATTTCACCCTAAATATAAATTTTATAAGATAGAAACGCACAAGATATCATAATAGATATAAAAAATATACTATATGTAATAACAACCAAATCTTAAATGTAATATCCAATAATATGAATCAACATATAATCAAACAAATTAATGACCACCAACACGGAACCTGAATAAATTAATAGACCCATATCCATGTGAGTATTTAACAATACCATCCTAAACCAATATAAAGACAATAAGAACAAGGAGAGTCATTTTCTATATGTCAACCTTCTCTTTACTTGTATCTAACAAAACAAATTCTACATACACCTAAGGTAAAATTATTGGGTTTTAGAACTAATAATTAGTAGGATTTCCCCAAAATATCTTTAAATTTTCTATCAACATGAATATTGTTGTTATTTTAGAAAATAGATATCTAAAATATTTCCAAAATAAATTATTTCTATTATAAAGTGACCATATGGTTTTATTTTCAAAAAACATGACATATTCAATAAATAAAAAAATATGAAATAACATATATCCATGATTCATTAGAAAAAGAATAATGTAATTGTAAATTATCAATATCCATATAATTTGGGAATATATTAATATGTAATAAAAATGAATTAAATGAATCTATAATGCACCATGATCAGTCTACGAAGAAAGGGTGTAAAAAACTAAATCCAATAATAAAAATATATCTCACAAAATATAATTACAATGTATGGAAACCATAGTTTCTTAGAATGGATACCCAATATAAACCAATGCATCATGGGAAACTTACCTTGTGATCACTCACTCCACTAGGGCTCTCATGTGTTATGTTTACAGTGTAACCGCATGGTCTCCCAATGTTATATATCATCATTACATTTCATGATGCCAAATACATAATCCAATTCATTTTCCATGTTAAATAAATTTCATTTATATACTCAAATTATCATTAAAATTTTTTCTATAGTGATGCCACACCACTCTGATACATAGTCAATTACTATTTCAAAAAAATATTTGACATTTTTTTTCAAACACATCATCGTCCTTAAATAGAATTTTTAAATCATTTCCATTTTTAAAACTCATTATATTTTCCACCAAACCTGAAAAAACATAAATTATACAATTTCAAAATGAAAAAAATAAAATCACATGAACTCATATATAACTAAGGGATAGATCATATTATAGAGACACCAAGCCTGTTAATGGATGGAATGATGTCACATTCAAAACCAATCATGGGAAATGAATAGATCAGTTACTCACGAGCATAGATCTGAGGGTCTGATGATGGTATGATGGGTAGACTATACCCTCCTGATTAGAGTCTCAAGACAATAAAACAATAAATACATCGACCAGTAGTGGAAGAAGTTCAAATAAAATAAAATTTAGTACAAGATAAATATAACTATTGATAAGATGGATGATGACAGATATAAAATCACGCATGAATGTACATAGGAGGCTAAAAAATATAATCAATAAGCATACAATATTGAAGACAAAACATAATAGTACAATCATAAAAAACATAAAAAATTCCCCAAGGGATAACTCTTTGTGCATCCTGAGCTCTGGCTTAATAATGTGCTCTTAAGATCCCATGTAAAAATGAATGAAACAAGCCCGATCCATAAATTCAACCTACAAGTATGAGGTATGTTTGGGTACCCCAGTGCAATGGTGGCCCAAATAGGATGTGTGATATACTCAGTAGTATACAACCCATGGTGTATAAGGATATAAAATACTTTAATATAAAATAAAATGGTGTGAGGGTATGAAAGGTGTAGCAGTAAATAAATAAATTTAATCAAGTAAGCTCAGGTTTCTCAAGGACACCAATCCAACCATACCTAATCTAGCTTAATTTGGAATTTTCCAGACCTGTCAGCCTATATATATGTTATTTATATTACTATAAATACTTATATATATATATATATTCAAGGTGTATGTACATGGGAACATAACTGGGCCATCATAAGGTGGAATATAATCATGGACCGAACCCATGCATGTTCTTTGTCTTAGTGGACATGTACTTAAATCTGATGATGTAATGCCCCGACCCTAGTTACCTAGAGTCGGTTCATTATTGCGTAACATTGGAATGATCACAAAATATCATGTCTCGAAAGGCCGATTAGTTTAGTAGCCTTGGAAACACTAGATACATTCATAAATGTTACATTACATCATAAAGTGAAAAAGTACAATAAAAAAGTCTCCATAGTCCACACTCATATCCTCATCTGACTATCCCTACAGGTCATTCATGAAATACTTCTTCACATCCTGGAAAATATTAAAACATTGAAAGGGGTGAGCTCAGATGCTTAGTAAGGATAAAAATATTGCAGAAGCATTCATAAATAAACATTAACATTTAAGGAAATGTATAAATAAAACAAAATCCTTTTTAAAGATGAACTTCAGCATAATATGGAAAAAATAAAATTAAATAATTCCATTTACTTACTCACATGGATATTCTACTAGTCGAATAATCACATGCAATATCAATAACCACTTTCATAATGATGGAATGCATAATTATAGACTATCATAACCACATAGCCATGGCCTCGTTCCAA
The DNA here is from genome assembly GCA_963277665.1 of Viscum album. NCBI lineage: Eukaryota > Viridiplantae > Streptophyta > Magnoliopsida > Santalales > Viscaceae > Viscum > Viscum album. Next base: position 426,690,177 of record OY728123.1, on the reverse strand, counting down.
GACACTAGTTTGTCTCATGAGACCTACCGATTCCTCGAGGAGCTATATCAGGCTCCACCCGTCACTTATTAAGTCCAATACATTCCTCATATGAACAGGTTTAAACATATCATAAAACATAACATAATTGTATCACATAAAACATGCATAAAGGAAACATAATATTTACACACTTCAATCACAAGATATCAATACAACACATTGTCATAATAAAAACATTATCAAAACGATTTTCAATACCAAAATAAAAGAAAAGTAAAACATGGTATTTATTATTCTTTTAAAAAAAGTTATGTCTTATAGAGGAATCCGAAACTCAAATAATAGTCACAGCGGCGGAGAAGTCATTGTCGCCGCATACGTAAGAAAAACATTCCTTTTTTCGTTTAGTAAAAATGCTTCGTATAAAACGATTCCTTTTGAAAAAAAGTAATGGTCAAAGGGGGTTTATACACCATATAAATTAATGTTGTGTATAAAACCAAATATGCCTCAATGAAAGGAGATTGAGACGAAGTCCTTACAAAGATCATTTTTAAAATAATATAGATCTATTATGTGTATTTACTATAAGTACACATAAACAATGTACAAATACAATATAGGACATAATAATATCATGACATAATTTGAATGTAGGAGATTAACCCAAAGAATGGAAATTGGGTTAAGAAATTACCTTACCTCATGTCCGACTTGACTCGACCGCTCTTTAACCTCATGAATTTCAAACTAGAGTTAATCCCTACTTTCTTAAGAACCTTTTTCAAGTTCATTATCCCTTTTATATCACTTATTACAATGATAGTAAAATTATGTAGTCCTTTAAGTTAATAATGGACGTTTTGTCGATCTTTGGTACTTGAGCCAACAATAAACTTCTTATAATTACAAGTTGTTTATGTGGTAAAATATCCATTATATCCATAATTATATTCATGATGTAGATATCATATACATCATATATATCCAGTATATACATTCATTTATAATATTACATAACATTTAGCAGTAAGAAATGAAATGCACCGTTCATGGAGACGGTAAGCCGTACGTACGCATGAACGTTACATTCATTTCTATTTCATATTTAATGGAATGAAATCATAATGATATAAAGGTATGGTATAATTACAGTATAATATCATATATAATATCATTTAATCCCTCCTTTATACATCCCACATATGGAATTAACAATTCAAATCACTTTGAGGGGGCGGTAGTCCGCACTTCCTAAAATGAAATTATCGCGTTTACCCATAATGGAAATCAAAAAGGTATGACCTAAATGTGAAATACAGAGGAATAATAAAAAAATAAACATAATATATATATAATATGTAAATATAGTGACATCTTAATGGCCACCTTTGAAGGTGTTATATGAGTGTTGAACAATCATCGTTTCGTGAGGCAGAAATTCTCCATCCACAGAAATAGTATGTTCTTTAACCATTAGATGTAGGTGTGTTTAAGTGTAGCTCTAATAATTCTTATAACAACATTCTAGTATACTGAATATACTTTTTTTGTTACAAAATAATGTAATAAAAAGAGTTAAAGGGGTTGGAGAAGAAAAATAAAACAAAATAACATAAGGGAAGACATTACCTTAAAATCGGGTAACTCTTTTTTGATTTGAGCCAAAGGCTTTCTTGGGAAGAATTATGCACAAAGTGAGGCTTCTAGGAGTAATATAGGTACTTTGAAAGAGTATTTGGGCAGAGTTTGGCCGAGCCAAAAGGCGTTGAAGGTGTGAATAAGGTGGTAGTGGGGGGGGGGGCTTTTATAATAGGAGAGAAGGGGCACTCTTGGAAAGTCATGAAATGTTCCTTTATAATATAATGAGTTTCAGATTTTAAAGGTCCCACACTTATATATTTCTAGGAAAAAGGTGACATGGGTTCTAAATATACTCATCTAATAGGTTTTTGACAAGTGTAATTCTTATATTTTATACTAACTTTTTATTTTATTTAAATCGTTAATTAATGAGGTAATCACTACATCATCACGGTGTCATAAATAATTTAATTTATTTAATGTCTAAAAATTATAAAAAATTATCATGATGTAAGAAATATTTTTTTATTTCTAATGAATATTTATAGTAAAAAATGTGACTTTTATAACCCCATTTAAAAGTTGTTTTAGTAAAACAACTCATGTTTGTGACATTTTTATTTTAACATTAAATAAATCGTTTTTAATGTCATTTTCCTACCAAAGTGGCTCCATGGGGTCCCCATGTTGACCGATAGATTGTCTTGGTTGGACATGACTCATCCAATAGTGTTAGGACATGTGTCAAGATCATTATATATTATTATAACATTATCTTTACCTTAAATTTCACTAATTACCTTTAATCGTGATTAATTAAACATAAAAGTTACTATTCACCAAAATTTATTTTAATCCCATTGAACCACATTTTACATCTTAGTGACAACATTGTATGTCAGATTTTTGAAAATAAAATCACAGAAATGGTAATGTTTCATTTAAACGAAAAATCAGTTTTTTAACTACCACTTAGTGGTTTCACTATTCTTCAAAAATTGAAGTTTTTCAGAACAATGTCAAAATTTCACCCTAAGCTATAATTGATATTCCTAATTAAAAAATGATGTCAATTTTACAAAATTCCAAACATATAAGTTTCATTAATTAATTTTATAATTAATTCCCGATGTCACAACAAATAGTGTGTTTTTACGAAACAATATATATCAAAAGATTGACAATTGTTTATATCCAATTTCAAAGTGAAATTAATTGTAATGAACACCATTGGATGAAATGGTAAAAATATATTATAATTATACTATAAAACCACTCAATATTATAATTTATCACTATAAATTATTTTGATTAGAAAAGATGTTTTTAAGTATATTTCACTATTCATAAAAAAATAGAAGTTCTCAGAAAATACCAAAAATTCAACATAGGATAATTTCTATATTCCGAATCCAAAAATGAAGTTAATTTTGAAATATAAAATATATATAATTTCAAAAAGTGGGTATTACTATTCATAATAGCTATTTTGATTGGTCGCAGTGCGTTAGAATCTCGAACTTGCGTACAATGCAAGCTATTGCATTATTGAAAGAGAAGCCTATCGTGGAAGCTCGGGGTGTTACATTCTCCCCTCCTTCAATAAATTGCGTCATCGCAATTTCAAATTTTTCTTTGATAATAAAAGGTTGAAAATAGAAAATACCTTTCTGGAAAAGCCACATCAGAAATAGGGTTAATGAAAATATAACTTTAAAAAAAATAAAGAGATGTACAGAGGTCACCCGAGATAGCCCATACTAGGATTCTATGAAAATATGGATATAGAGGAAAAACAAACCATCAAGGTCTGATGGAGAGTTGTATAAAACTGGATTAAGAGAAATTTAACCACAAGAAAATCACAAACTTGTGATTGGTTAAACGGTCATTGAATCCCCAGTTGGAATAGTTAACTGACAACATTTTTGTTTTAAGTTACCATTCATAAAGTTGAGAAATTTATTTAAGAGATTTAAAAAGAATGTAAGGAAATATACTTACTTGTCATGTAGACTTTCATTCTTTAATAAATTTTTACCACAAACCCATATTTCACTCCAAATGGTAATAGAACTCAAAAATATTCTATTTATCCGAATTGTATAAGGTTACAAATATTACCACATACCATTTAGATTAGGAAAACTATTTTGTAATAAACAGGGACTTCCTGTAGGCTAGTGGCAGGTAATAAATGCCTGTCGCACTATGGTTGTGGGTTCGATTCCTGCAGCTTTTTCCGACGTGACGGGTTATCCCCCAACCTGCAGGTTGTCCTTTTCCTAAAACTATAGTGTTATAATATTCCAAAAATAATCTTCAGAAATTTTTTAACCATAAACAATACTATCCAAGGTTCAACTTAATCCATTCCAACCTTTATAGTTATCCAAAATACCTCTATCCAGACTTTCTCTAAAAGGTCTCTAAATTCCAATACTAATTGTATCATTATATTCCCCAAACAAAGTAAAGTTTCTCTTATTGTCACATACTAAAAATATGATTACCTTCATCACATTAAAACCTTAATGAAAACAACAAGTACTGCAGTATAATCCTTATATATATCACATTATTCTTATAACCAGAATATAATCCTTGAGTCCAAAAGCACCAATACATTAATTATTCCACTTCAACTATAGTAACAGAATAATATTTTCCTTGGTCCCTTGGCCTTTTCTGAGGTATGTTTCCCTGACGCTTAGGACATTCATTTGCATAATTCCCCATTTCCCTAAAATTATAGCATTCAACATTGATATCTTTTTTATTTCCCTTACAATCATGAGCATGGTGACCTTTTTCTCCACATTTATAACAAACTCCCATTCTTTTAAGGCAAGTACCGAGATGATTCTTCCCACAATTATCGCATAATGGAAAATCCTTCTTTCCCTTTTTCCCTTTATCTGTCTCTTTTTCCACCGTTCTCTTCTTCTCTTGCTTTACTTTATTGTCATAATATTTAGAGAATTCATTTTCTGTCTTGATAGCACATGAGACAATATCTTCGTATGACAAGAAGGTTTGTGAGACTAATGCTCGACAAGGAAATGGTTTTAACTCATGAAAGAAACGATCAATCTTACTTCTTGGGTTATTTATATAATCTGCAGCATGCCTCGCTATCCATGTAATGTTAGCCTCATAATTTGCGACATTCTCATCCTCCTTTTGTCTCAGAATCAGAAATTTCCTTTCCATATTTGCTCGATGGTCATGTGGAAAGTATTTTTCTATGAAAATTTCCTTCAACTCCCTCCATTCCATACTTGACACTTCTACATATTCCATTGTGTTTTGAATCAGCGACCACCATTGATCGGTATCTCCAGTGAGGCGGTAGACTGTCATGACAACCTTCTCCCTTTCGATACTCCCCAAGGCATGGAATATTTTATCTAAGGAGTTCATCGATTTCTCACCTACTAATGGATTTGTACCCCCATTAAATGATGGCTGTTTTTTCCTCATGAAGCGGTATAAATAAGAATTTAGTTGAGCTACTGGGGGTGGATCTAAATAAGAATTAGGTGGTGATGATTCTGCTCTAAAAATAAGGTGTTCCTTATCATCATCATCAAAAATCGTAACCTCCTTCTTCTTACAATAAATCATTACATCATAGTCCGAAATCTAATCCATACCGAGGATTATATCAAACTCATTCATAGGTATGACAATGAGGTCAGCGGATAATGAATAGTTACGTGCTCTAATGGGGACTGATTCACAAAACTTTGTTGCAATAATACTTCCCTTAGGAGTTTTGACTGACAATTCTCTTGTTAAATCAAATTGGAAATATCTAATTTTCTTATCAATCTGGGAAGATATGAAATAATGTGATGATCCAGAATCAAATAATGCATTTTCTAAACTTGAGGAAACCATTAAATTACTTGCCACTACGTCTTTCAGAGCTTCAACCTCAGTAGTAGTGATAGCATAAGTTTGGCCTTGATCCCATGGCCTCTTCTGAGGTAATTTCCCCTGACTCTTAGGACATTCATTTGCATAATGTCCCATCTCTCTACAATTATAGCATTCCTCATTGACAACAACTTTCTTTCCCTTGCAATCATGAGCTTGGTGGCCTTTTTCACCACACTTGTAACATACTCTCATTCCCTTCAAGAAAGTACTGGGGTGTTTCTTTCCACATTTACTGCAGGACTGATATTCAACTCTTCCCTTCTTCCCCTTATTTCTATTTCCAGATTGATCAGAAGATCTCTTCTTTTCTTTATTTTCTTTAAAGTCATAAGACTTAGAGAATTCCTTTTCCGTCTTGATAGCACACGAGACATTATCTTCGTATGACGAGAAGTTTTGTGAGACTAATGCTCGACAGAGAAATGGTTCTAACCCATCAAAGAAATGATCAATATTACTTCTTGGGTTACGTATATAATCTGCAGCATGTCTCGCTAACCTTGTAAAGTTGGCCTCATACTTTGCGACATTCTCATCCTCCTTTTGTCTCAGACTCAGAAATTGTCTTTCCATATCTGCTCGATGGTCACGAGGAAAATATTTTTCTAAGAAAAACTCTTTGAACTCCCTCCATTCCATATTCGATACTTCATCATCTTCCTTTGTGTCTTGAATCAGCGACCACCACTGATCGGCATCTCCAGTGAGGCGGTAAACTGCCATGACAACCTTCTCCCTTTCTCTACTCCCCAAGGCATGGAATATTTTCTCTAAGGAGTTTATCCATTGCTCAGCTACTAATGGATTTGTACCCCCATTAAATGTTGGTGGTTGTTGCCTCATGAAGCGGTCTAACATTGATCCTCCACGTTGCGGATCAGGGTGCTCCATACGAGTAAGGTTATTATTCATAACCTGAGTGAGTTGTCCCAGTATGGTAATAAGTTGATCAGCACCAGTTGTATCTCCAGCTCCACAATAATTATCTTGAGTAGGAGGGAAATCCCTACATGGAGTGTGTGCATTGATACCGTTTCCATTCGTCCCACTAGGCCCCATTTCTAAGCAATGGCATAAACTAGATTAGATTATGAATTAAAATACATAATTCCATACTTGTAAAACACTTAACATAAATTGAACTATTTATGGATATAATAAATAATCATAAAAAGAAATTTTTTCTTTGTGGATGTATATACTCATAAACCCTTCATAATGGTTTGTAATGAAAATGAGAATTATCCTAAGCATATCCCCCGGGAGTGTCGTAACTAAGAGTGCAGTAAGGACCGTTGTCGTTCACCAGTTCTCGTTCAAGTCTAGCTCAAAACGGTGTTTTCGGGTTTTACCCCTAGGTACATCTGTGCCAGAGCTACCTCTACCTGCTCGTATCCAGACAGGGATGTATTGCTCGGAAAACTCAAAAAATCACTATAATACCAAAATTCTAGGAGTTTCTTCTATACTAATCCTCAAATTCTATCTTAGGGATATGTGCTCTAATCAGAGTTTATCTAAATCTTGCTTCCAAGGTTAGTACTAAACTGCCTGTGATACCAACTATAACGCCCCGACCCCAGTTACCCACAGTCGGTGCATTATTGCGTAACATTGGCATGATCAAAAAAGATCAAGTCTTGAAAGACCGATTATTTTAGTAGCCTTGGAAACAATAGTTACATTAAAAAATGTTACATTACATCATAAAATGAAAAACTACAATAAAAAAGTCTCCATAGTCCACACTTATATCCTCTTCTGACTATCCCTACAGGTCATTCATAAAATACTTCTTCACATCCTGGAAAATATTAAAACATTGAAAGGGGTGAGCTCAGATGCTCAATAAGGATAACAATATTGTGGAAGCTTTCATAAATAAACATTAAAATTTAAGGAAATGTATAAATAAACCAAGTCTTTTTAAACTTGAACTTCAAAGTAATATGGAAAAAATAAAATTAAATAATTCCATTTACTTAATCACATGGATATTCTACTAGTCGAATAATCACATGAAATATCAATAACCACTTTCATAATGATGGAATGCATAATGCCAGACTATCATAACCACGTAGCCAAGGCCTCGTGCCAAGACTACAAATAAGATTTGGTCAAGGCCTCATGCCAAGACACTAGTTTGTCTCATGAGACCTACCGATGCATCGAATAGGTATAGAGAGCTCCCCCCATCACTTATTAAGTCCAATGCATTCCTCATATGAACAGGTTTAAATATATCATAAACCATAACATAATTGTATCACATAAAACCTGCATAAAGGAATCATAATATTTCCACACATCAATCACAAGATATCAATATAACACATTGATATAACAAAAACTTTATCAAAACCATTTTCAATACCAAAATAATAGAAAAGTAAAACATGGTATTTATTTTTCTTTTAAAAATATTATGGCTTATAGAGAAAGCCGAAACTCAAATAATAGTCACAGCGGTGGTGAATTCATTGTCACCGCATACGTAAGAAAAACATTCCTTTTGTCATTTAGTAAAAATGCTTTGTATAAAAAGATTCTTTTTGAATAAAAGTAAAAGTCGAAGGGGGTTTGTACACCGTATAAATGAAAGTTGTGTATAAAACCAAATATGCCTTAATGAAAGGAGATTGAGACGAAGTCCTTACAAAGATAATTTTTAAAATAAAATAGATCTATTATGTGTATTCACTATAAGTACACATAAATAAAGTACAAATACAAGATAGAACATAATAATATCATGACATAATTTGAAAGTTGGAGATTAACCCAAAGAATGGAAATTGGGTTAAGAAATTCACTTACCTTGTGTCCGACTTGACTCGGCCGCTCTTTAACCTCCTGAATAATAAACTAGAGTTAATCCCTACTTTCTTAAGAACCTTTTTCAATTTTATTATCCATTTTATATCACTTATTACAATGTTACGAAAATTATGTTGTCATTTAAGTTAGTAACGGTCATTTTGTCGATCATTTGTACTTGAGTCAACAATAAACTTCTTATAATTACAAGTTGTTTATGTGGTAAAATATCCATTATATACATAATTATATTCATGATGTAGATATCATATACATCATATATATCCAGTATATACATTCATTTATAATATTACATAACATTTAGAGGTAAGAAATGAAATGCACCGTTCATGGAGACGATAAGCCGTACATACGCATGAACGCTACTTTCATTTCTATTTCATATTTAATGGAATGAAATCATAATGATAAAAGGTATGATATAATTCCAGTACAATATAATATATAATATCATTTACTCCCTCCTTTATACATCCCATATATGGAATTAACGATTCAAATCACTTTGAGGGGGCGGTAGTCCGCACTTCCTAAAATGAAATTATCGTGTTTACCCATAATGGAAATAAAAAAGGTATGACATAAATGAGAAATACAGAATCATAAGAAAACCATAAACATAATATATATATATATAATATATAAATATAGTGACATCTTAATGGCCACCTTTGAAGGTGTTATATGAGTGTTGAATAATCATCGATTTGTGAGACAGAAATTCGTCATCCACAGAAACAGTATGTTCTTTAACCATTAGATGTAGGTGTGTTTAAGTGTAGCTCTAATACTTCTTATAACAAAATCCTATTATACTGAAGATACATGTTTTGTTACAAAATAAAGTAATAAAAATATTTTAAGGTTTTGGAGAGGCAAAATAAAACAAAATAACATAAGGGAAGACATTACCGTCAAATCGGGTAACTCTTTTTTGATTTGAGCCAAAGACTTCCTTGGGAAGCATTCTTCCCAAAGTGAGGCTTCTAGGAGTAAGAGAGGGAAGTTGAGAGAGTATTTGTGTGGATTTTGGGAAATACAAAAGTCTTTGAAGGTGTGAATAAGGTGGTAGAGGTGGGGGCCTTTTTTATGAGGAGAGGAGGGGTACTCATGGAAAGTCATGAAATGTTAGTTTATTGTATAATGAGTTTCGCATTTTAAAGGACCCACACTTATATAATTCTAGTATAAGGTGATAAGGTTTCTAAATATACTCATACAATAGGTTTTTGACAAGTTTAATTCTCAGATTTTACATTATCATTTTATTTTATTTAAATCGTTAATTAATGAGGTAATCGCTACATCATCATGGGGTCACAAATAATTTAATTTATTTAATGTCTAAAAATTATAAAAAAAAATTATCATGATGTATGAAATCTTTTTATATTTCTAATAAATATTTATAGTAAAAAATATGACTTTTATAACCCCAATTAAAAATGTTTTTAGTAAAACAGCTCATGTTTGTGACATTTTTATTTTAACATTAAATAAAACGTTTTTAATGTAATTTTCCTACCAAAGTGGCCCCATGGGGTCCCCAAGTTGACCCATGGATTTTCTTGGTCGTCCATGACTCATTAAATAGGGGTATGACATGTTTCAAGATCATTTCATATTATTATAACTTTATCTTTACCGTAAATTTCACTTATGACCTTTAATCGCGATTAATTACACTTAAAAGTTTCTATTCACCAAAAATTAATTTAATCCCATTGAACCAGATTTTACTTCCTAATGAAAACCAAGTATGTTGGATTTTTGAAAATCAAATCACAGAAGTTGTATTGTTTCATTTAAACGAAAAATCAGTTTTTTAACTACCACTTAGTGGTTTCACTATTCATCAAAAATTGAACTTTTTCAGAACACTGCTAAAATTTCACCCTAAGCTATAATTGATATTATGAATTGAAAAATTATGCCTATTTTACAAAATTCCTAACATATAAGTTGAAGTAATAAATTTTATAATTAATTCCCGCTGTCACAACAAATAGCGTGTTTTTATGAAACAATATATATGAACAGATTGACAATTGTTTATATCCAATTTCAAAGTGAAATTAATTCTAATGAACACCATTGGATGAAATGGTAAAAATATATTATAATTATACTATAAAACCACACAATATTATAATTTATCACTATAAATTATTTTGATTGAAAAAATTGTTTTTAAGTATTTTTCACTATTCATAAAAAATTGGATGTTCTCCGAAAAATACCAAAAAATTAAACATAGGGTAATTTATATATTCCAAATCCAAAAATGAAGTTCATTTTAATATATAATATATATATAATTACAAAAAGTGGGTATTACTATTAATAATAGCTATTTTGATTGGTTGTGGTGCGTTAGAATCTCGAACTTGCGTACAATGCAAGCTATTGCATTATTGAAAGAGAAGCGTATCGTGGAAGCTCGGGGTATTACAGATGATCTAGAATTCATTAGGTCTTTAAATAAAATGCATTAGGTTTATTAATAAGAAGGCAAGCATTTCTAATATATGTAAATCCATAAATGAGATTCCTATTTATCAAACTATGAGAACTCTATTTAGTTAGAACCATAAGAGACCATCCAAGGCAATCCATAAAGGGGAATCCCAAGTATCCCTTTTGGTGAGGTATAAATTCATAACCAATTATGTCAATCCCATGTACACCATATTAGGGAACTAGTATCACTAGGGTATTGTTATATAATTATTTCCCACCAATCCTATCCTTGTTAAACCACTAGAGTACTATGTATAACTCAAGGGGATAATAATCTCAATCATCCTTTGAGCCTCAGTAAGGAATTCCTACTAGGAAAACTGAGTATCAATCAAGGAATATATAAATCAATTAACATAAGAGTACTTACATATATTTACATGAAAAGGAAATAATATTATTTCCCATGGTACATATAATCTCTATCATCCAATTGGCTTATCCAAGGAATTCCTATATTGGAACCCCCATATTGATTAACAAAAATAAAATTCAGTTAATCATTAAAGATCAATTACAAGAGATCATATATATATATACATTCCAACAAAACTCAAGTATAAAAAAGAGGTCCATTCCAAATATTAATTTCAATTATAACGAGATATTCTATGTACTTATGTATGCTGCTCTACATTTCAAACATCGCTATCTAGTTTCTCCCCTTTAGTTGAGGAGACACAACACCCAAAAAGGTTGTTGTTTTAAAACACAAGGAGAGGATATAATTATATATTCATCAAATTAAAATACATTAAAAACATACTATTTTATTCATGCATCACATCTAAAAAATGATCATGAGTGATAAAAATACATAAATATAAGTTAAACATTTATGGTTACAGCCATAAGGGTTTCCTTTTTTCCAAATCAAGGCATAAGCCACATACATCGAGGTGTCCCACCAAAGGCCTAGTTCTTATTAAGGTAGAATTCCTCAAAAGTATAAAAATTAAAATATAAAATCTATATTTATTGTGGAATTGGAAACCCCATAATTAGATTCACATTTATTAGGCGCCACATGAGATATATGGTGTGCGATACACACACATAATTTATAAATGACAAACACTACAGGGAGAAATATTTAGAATATCTATCTCATACATAGGACTCTGTACCCTGCAAATATCAAGGCATTAATTGATCCACTTTGAGATAAAATAAATAAACATACCAACACCAGGAAAATGGGGTGAATTAGATTTTACAAAGATAGTGTAGGAGATAAGAAGATGAACAAAGAAAGGAGGAAGCAGGAGTTTTACACTTACCGATACGCTTCAAACATGAAAAAAACCCAAAATTGAGGCCAGTGGATGAAGATATATCTATGGATGATGGAGTGGTTGAGGATCCTCATTTAGGGGTTATTGTCCGTGTGTGGGAAGTATAAAGGATGGGGGAGAAGCTAAAAAAGTAAGATGGGAAATCGTATAAACACCCCCTTTCAAGAGCCGTATAGTTTGTCTGCAAGGTTTATTAATCAATGTGCCAACTGTGCAGCCTAATCTACCTATAATAAACCCCACTTGGTTATATGTGACAACTTGATCTAACCATGAACCAACTGTGCAGTTCAACATGTTATGTGGCACTAGGGGTGCATGCTTGGGACAAGATTTGGGAGGACCATAACTAACCCCTATGGGTCACCCCTGTACACCTATAGCAAGATGAATGGACACCCAACCCCTACATGGTTTAGTCACACCACGACCCTCATGAATTGAGGCCACACAGATGACAATAATGGTTAAAATAACCGTGCTTGAACAATTTTCCTTATGCTACCTCTCCCTATTCCATTCTTCAAGAGCCCAATGATTCTCAAATTCAATTGAAATTATATGAAACCAAACATCACATAAACCCCATATAAATAAATGATTTTAAGCGCCCAAGGGTTCATATTTACCCTCCAAATATCATATTAGGAATATAACTATCTATATAATGGAAAAATCAAATTCATATTCAAATTCCACCTAGAAAAAAAAGTTTTGCACTAAAATCATCCCACTAGAAAAAACATAGTACTTGAGAATCCTTGAGAATATAAAAAGCACCATCAAACCTAATTTTACCTTGAAGAAAATTTAAAACAAGAACTCTTCATTTCCAAATTCCCAATTCACCCCCAACAATCCTTTAAGAGCATGGTAAAAAAGACATTATGATTTAAGCCAACATTAATATTCAAAAATAAAACACTGACACGATGCTTAGTCGAGCTTGTTAAATTAGAGATATGATCATGTCATCATATATATAATCATCCATACAATGGTGCTCCCCACAATGAGTTCTATAATTTAGAGGCCAATTCTGAGTAACATTATCCTTTTCATCATAATTTTCTAATGAATAAGCCTTTTAGAGTAATAATTATTATATTGGAATGATTCTCAACTTGAAAAAACTATGAAATCATAATGTACCCTAATTATACTTGTCAAGATTGATTTTCATGGTAAAACATATCCAACTCAAACTATACTCACATCATCCTGTTGATGTTCCATGTAGTGGTTCCTCATCAATATCATTTAAAACAACTAGAGGAAAACACTTAGATCCATGTGTGGATGACTATTATTAAACAAATTAGTTTAGACTACCTATTTATCAGAACCTACAACATGAATCCTCCTATGGTTCTTCAGATTTTCTTTAAAAAAATCCATTGAACACTATATTTGACATCCAGTGAAGTGATAATCCAAAACATTCATTTAAGTCATCATGTCTTAACATGAGAATAGGTGTATACAAGATCTAGCACACTTTGAATGTCACAGTAAACACATTCCATACATGCCTGAAATATGTCTACAGTAACCTTTGAATCTTCCACTAGAGTCACATGATCTCATCCTAGGTAATACATACTCTAAATTTTACAAGTGAAATGTCAATACATAGATGAAACGTCCTGCATCAAAACATCGACTAAGCCCAACAAAAATCAAGTCAAGAACTAGATGATGTCAATGATTTTTTCCAAGGAATTTTATTTGAAGAAAACAAGTATCACATAGGACTTGAAAAACACTTACAAAAATAAAAAAATCTAATGAACAACTCCCATGGAGCTAAATATCGAAATAGCATGGCAATTTTAATTTACATCGGCTTATAACCAATTCATTCTTAGTGTTTCAAAAATGATATCATGATAGTGGACACGATCTTTACTAAGAAAATAGTACATTAAGTGAACTTAATGAATTTTCAAGAATCCCTAAGACACTTCCATCATATCCAATATGATTTCCTTGGTATGATTTCGAACATACAATAAAAACTGCACCTAAAAAGGAATGTCAAACCTCTATGGGAGACTTCTTTTGGAAGAGTTTGGCTTCAGCTACCAATGCATCACCAACCTAAACACATTTCCCATACCAATAGAGGCATCTTGTAATCACTCAATCACAAGAAAAAACGTATATGAATTACCAGAATAATTTTTAAAGGGTTTCATTTCCATCTAACTATATCATCATCATATTGTCTTACCAACATCAACAAGTTTCTAGCTTACTACCACATGGGAATTTCAAAAACAATTCTTACCATTAGAAAACTTTTCCTTCAATATTTTGATCCCTCGAATGGGAAGGAGACAACAACAATATTTTATGCAGTTCCCCTCACATTAAAAGTGTCCTAGTCTTTATTTATTAAAAAAGGGAACCCATGGCACAACACATGCTTCATCAACCAATGATCGCAGATACTCGATGTGGTCAAAACACTATTATGAAGAACCTATTGAAAAGGTGAACAAATTAATATTCATAAATGTGAACTAGATTATATTCCCATTATATGCACATGGGATGCTATCTCAGTATAGGCTAACACACAATATTAGCATTGGGAATGACAAACAAAAAAAACTGACAAGCTTGTCAAAACACTCAATCCTCTTTGGGAAAACATTATCTATTTAGGATTGAGTCACCCTGACCTAAACATCTTAGTCACTATACTCAGGAGATAAACCCTGATCATGACATAAAAATACATATCCTCACACAATTTTTATAGAACTAATATGGTTTTCTAAACCATTTTAGCAGCTTGACGGTTACAATATTTATAAACACATACTACCCTAATATTTCATAAGAAAACGACACATCCTTGATGATATACATAAGATTATCAATACCATGAGTTCATATATTTGAAATACATTGAAAAATATTTATCCTATAGTCATATTATTCTGTATGATTGTCAATATAGCTGATGACCTCTGATATCAACCACGATCGAGGAGGACGAAAAAAAAGTGTCACATGACATACCAAGCAGATGACCATGCCATAGGCATGTCTAACCACCTAAAATAGAGCATTATATGATTCTAACACCATTAATAAGGATCAAATCAATGAAAAACACCCATCAAGAAAAGGGTTTTATTTTAGACTATGATTCCTACCCTGGAAACCGACACCTGAACAACACCTGTTTTCTAAAATGGTTTATAAGCAATTAGCAGGGTTTTTATGTTCATAGGGAACTACTAACCTTTGGTTATATCCTTACAAAAACTCAAATTTTATAACTTATAACTAGTTCATATTGAATAAGTCCCTATGATATACCACCTATATTTTAGGATCAATATTTAGAGGATGTGGCCTATGGAAAATGATGATTTCGGAATTCCAAGGAAACACTCAGGGGGTATTTAAACTACCTTTACTTTAGGTTTGAATATCATAACCCCACATTATGGTTTTATTTTTAAGGAATTACTCTAATTTAAAAGTCCTATTAAAAAAATTTATTGTTTAGTTTTAATGAACATCTTATACCAGTCATAAGTAAAAATTATTTTGTATATTATTTTACAAAAGACATATTGAACACAAGATATTTTTATGAAATACACTTCCTTGCATTATTTATTTGATCGATATCCTTTCATTATTTGGAAATTTATCACATAAATTCATTTCATCCATATTATTTATCCAAATGGTTCTCATAATTAGGATTAGATAAATAAAATACCAATCCCATTATATACATGAAAACACCCTTTATGTTGTAATTGGAATATTAATTAATGAAGGCCTCATAAATAATAATGATCAAAAGAAAATAACACGACTTTTTATATTAAGAATTGGACTGGAAAAGAATGATTACACATTGTGTTTATATGCGACACTATATAAGAGGCTACAAACACTAAAAAACAATCTCTATAAAATATAAACAAACCACCTTAGGGTCAATAACCATGGAATAACAAGATAAACACAACCCATGAGGGTCCCATTTAACTATTATGGGTTCATATAAAGGCAATGACATTTTATTTAATACATTAATATTTTTAAAACTCCATTAATTGGTCTATCTCATAAATAACATACCCCAACTGACCAAGGTGGGTCCAGTTCTACTTTTTGAAATATATCCACATGGGTCACCATTCATGAGTAATTTAGTGGGAAAACTTTTTAAAGGCCAAAAAGTTCATATAAAAATAAAAAATTTATAGATTTTACAATTATAAAATTCTCTCATTTATATTGAATTCTTATATGCTGGTTTGACTATTTGCATAAAAATTTTCTAATTCATATAGCACCCATAATGTTTTTGGCTTTCATGTTGCCTCCCATTTAAATGTAACCAGTATGTTTTATCACATGAAACCAATTGTACATGTATCAATAATGTTAGGATTTGTTAGTTAAGGTGTCACCAACAATTAATGCGGGACCACAAAATTTTGGTTGAGGATGGAATATTCCTATCAAAGTGTATATTAAAATTATAACTAGGCATTATATAAACATGTATTAAATATCAAAAACCACTAAAAATAGTTACCTAATCTTTTTATATAGATAGTCATTCTGAATAATCATGCAACCTAAAAAAATAATCACATAAACAAGCTATATTTTAAAACATGTTAGACAAATCAAAACTAATCGAATAATACTCAGGAAATGTGATAAAATAGAAATGCTAAACATATCACTCTAATAATAGAAACATGTTGTATGATATAAAATGATACTAAACCGCACTTCAGGTTATATAAAAAAGAATGTTATATAATCACTCAACTGACATCAATCGATGAAATTACATGGCATGACATATGCATTGAATGTGAATCCATATATTCCTAGAATGATGTATTTAAGGAAACATCCTTTACAGACCAAGACATGTGTAAATATTTTAAGTGTAATAAATCAATTAGATGAGATATTACACCAATAACTCAAGGTAAAATTATATTCAACCATAAAAAACAACACAAACAATAATCACATCCCTATAAATTTTGTATTTTCCCCATGCATGGGTTTATAACTCCTAGACATGACTATATACCATGTTTCATAACATTCATAGTCACCTGTATTCCAATAAGAAAATAGTTAGAATAGGAAAAGATGAGTTCTTTGATAAAACTATTTAACATCTCTTCCTAAGATCCACATAAAAATTTTCCCAAACTACTCAGTCACATGGCCTCATGCATGAATCACCATATTTCAAATGCTTCCAACTATTATTGAGGGCTAGATGATGGTATGGTGGGTAGCCTATACCATCATTATCAGAGTCACACAATGTTATAACAATAAATACATCAATGAAAAGTATAATAATGGTCAATAAAATTTGTACTGGTGTGTGATAAATATAACAACTGATAAGATGGAAATAGATAAATATAAAATCATGCATGCTAGTCTAGATGAGGAAACATAATCTATGAAATAAACATGAAACATGTTATAAAAAAATAGAATTCTACAATCCTAAGTAGGAGAAAAAACTCCCAAGGGTTATGTCAATGCGAATCCTATGCTTCGTATCAGTCATATTATCCAAATATCCCATGTAAAAATGAACAACACACATACAATCCCTAACCTAAAACATCCAACATCAGGTTTGTTTGTGTAACATCCCAAGTAAGTAATGAATAACAGATATTTTTATCTATGTCTATTAATGATTAAGATAGTGTTATAGAGGCTTAAAATGAAAATAAATACAATCTTATGCATGGAATACACTAATATTCTTAAAAGATTGTTTTAGTGCCTTTTGATTGAAAACCATTTTTGAATCTATATTTTGACAATTTTATAAACTATGTTTGCCAAAATAAACTTATTCTTTATGATTGGGACATCAAAATTTACCTTGTGTGAATTTTTGGTATTTTTCTGACAATGTTCATTTTTTAGTGAACAGTGAAAAATACTGCATTTTACATCAAAACTGCTTTTTTATATAATTTATTTATATGATTAGATTATGTTTTGAATTTTTTTTGAAGTGAAATTGGAATATATTTTTACCATTTTATCCAATGGTGGTCATTGGAATCAATTTCACTTTGAAATTAGACTTAAACTGGTGTCAATCTTTTGATACTTATTGTTTTGTAAAAACACGCTATTTTCTCTGGCAGCGGGAATTAATTATTAAATTAATTAATGTGACTTATATGATTTGAATTTTGTAAAATATACTTCATTTTTGAATTCAGAATATCAAATATATCTTAGGGTGAATTTTTGGTAATTTTCTGAAAAACATCAATTTTTGATGAATAGTGAACCACTAAGTGGTAATCAAGCAAACTGATTTTTCAGTTAAATGAAAGTTTTCCACTAATGTGTATTGAATTTTGAAAATCCGACATACATGGTTGTCATTAAGAAGTAAAATGTGGTTCAATGAGATTAAAATAATTTTTAGTGAATAGTAACTTATTAAGTTTTTAATCACGATTAGTGGTAATTAGGGTAGTTTAAGGTATAAATAATGATTTAATAATATGAAATGACCTATACACATGTCCCAACCTCATTGGTTGTGTCATGGCCGACCCTGACATGCCATGGGTCAACTTGGGTACCCCATGGATCCACTTTTGTTGGGAAATGACATAAATTACTTTTTATTAAATGTTAAAGTGAAAATGACACAAACATAATATGTTTTACAAAAACAATTTTTAAGTGGGGTTATACAAGTCCAAAATTTGATTATAAATAGTCATTGGAAAGATAAAAAGATTTCCTATATCATAGTATTTTGTTTATAATTTTTTAGACATTAAATAAATTTAATTATTTATGACATAATAATGATGCTGCGATGACATCATTATTTGACGATTTAAATAAAATAGAAAGATAATGTAAAATATATGAACTACACATGTCCAAAACCAATTGGATGAGTGGATTTAGAACCCTTATCACCTTATCCACGAATTCTATCAATGTGGGACCTTTTAAAACCGAAACACATTTTCAAGTAATGTAATATTTCTTTACTTTCCAAAAGTACCCCTCCTCTCCTCTTATAAAAGGCCCCCACCTCTACCTCATTTCACACACTCTTCAAGCCTTTGGCTCGGCCAACCCCTGCCCATTTACTCTATCCACATCCCTCTTCTCATCCTAGAGGATTCCCTTTGGGTATAATCCTTTCAAAGGAATCTTTTAGGCTCAAATCAAAAGGAGATACACTTTTAAA
The DNA here is from genome assembly GCA_963277665.1 of Viscum album. Classification (NCBI taxonomy): domain Eukaryota; kingdom Viridiplantae; phylum Streptophyta; class Magnoliopsida; order Santalales; family Viscaceae; genus Viscum; species Viscum album. The sequence goes on along the minus strand of OY728123.1, from coordinate 426,670,746 downwards.
GGTAATTCATTCTCTCATGTTCATTTGTTTTATTTTGCTTCTCCAACCCCCTAAACTCTTTTTATTTACTTATTTTGTAACAACAACAGTATATTCAATATAAAAGGATGTTGTTATAAAATTTATTTGAGATACACTCTCACACAACTACATCAAATGGTTAAAGAACATACGGTTTCCATGGATGGCGAAATTCTGCCTCCCGAAACGATGATTGTTCAACACTCATTTAACACCTTCAAAGGTGGCCATTATGATGTCACTATTTTTATATATGATATATAATATGTTTATGTTTTCCTTAAGCTTCTGTGTTTTTCATTTTGGGTATACCTTTATGGTTTCCATTATGGGTAAACACGATATCTTCATTTTAGGAAGTGCGGACTACCGCCCCCTCAAAGTGATTTGATTCGTTAAATACCATATGTGGGATATATAAAGGATGGAACTATGATATTATATATGATATTATACTGGAATTATAATATACCTTTATATCATTATGATTCCATTCTATAAAATATGAAATAGAAATGAAAGTAGCGTTCATGCGTACGTACGGCTTACCGTCTCCATGAACGGTGCATTTCATTTCTTACCTCTAAATGTGATGTAATATTATAAATGCATGTATGTACTGTATATATATGAAATATATGATATTTACATCATGAATAGCATTCTGGATATAATGAACCTTTGACCAAATTAACAACATGTAAGTGTAAGAAGTCTATTTTTGACTTAAGAACCAAATACCGACAAAATGAACACTATTAACTTAACTGATTACATGATGATCACAACATGGTATAAAAGGAATAATGAACTTGAAAAGATTCATAAGCAAGTAGAGATTAACTCAAGTTTATTATTCAGGAGATTAATGAACGGTCGGGTCAAGTCGGATACGAGGTATGGGACTTCGTCTCAATCTCTTTTCGTTGAGGCATATTTTATTTTATACACAACTTTCTTTTATACGGTGTATAAACCCCTTTGACTTTTAAGTTTATTCAAAAGGAATATTTTTTATACGAAGCGTTTACTAAACGACAAAAGGGAATTTTTTTGTCGTACGTATGCGGCGACAATGACTTCTCCTCTGTCGTAACCGTTATTTGAGTTTCGGCTTCCTCTACAAGCCATACCTTTTTTTTAAATAAATACCATGTTTTACTTTGGTATTGAAAATGGTTTTCATAATGTTTTTATTATATCAATGTGTTGTATTGATATCTCGTGATTGAAATGTGGAAATGTTATGTTTCCTTTATGCATGTTTTATGTGATATGATTATGTTATGGTTCTTGGGCATTATTATGAAGACGGGTGGTTCCGTGATAAACTAAGGGTGGGTGAGCCCGTTATAGCTCTCCAATGCATTGGGTAACGTGAAGGAGTGAAACGTTAAGGTTTCTCCGAAGAGATTTTAGGGAATATACTGTGATGGGTATTCCAAACGTAACCAAGAGGGTTACTCCCTACATAAGAATGTTATGAATGCCTCAAGTTACCTTTATCTCTTATGATTTCTATGATTTATTCATGATTTTATGAGGTATGTTAAAGTGCCTATGTTTTATGGGTAAAGTATGATTTCATTATTATGTATATATGAACTCATGTTTCCTTTCCATGTTTTTTTTATAACCCATACTGAGTTTTTATGCTCATCCCAAGTTTTTGAAATGTTTTTCACAGGTCAAGGGAAAGGTACATGATAAGATGATAGAGTCAAGGATGTGTCAAGAAATAATCCATGTTTTATTTTAAATGTGTTTCCATTGATGGGAATGAAGAATACTATCTTTATGTAACCACTTTGTTTATATGTGGAAAGTAATGCATGTTTTATGATCTAATTCTCTAAAACTCTAAACCCGAAAAGATCCTCAATGTGTAATCTTGTAATAACTCAAGATTAAGCACGGTTTAAGGCTGGGCCCTTATAGTTGGTATCAGAGGTCGGTTTAGATAACTTTAGGAGTTAGAATTCTATTAAATGATTATCCAAAAATATTTTTTTTATGATATAACATTTAAAGATTACCATGTTGCTTCATCTCCGACATGTTTGTTTAGAATGGTTTTCCGCAGAGGAAACAGGGAAGCAGTGCTAGGAAGGCATACAGAAGGAAATAACCTTCCAAATCAGCATCCAGAAATGGTCGAAATTGGAACTGAACTGTTTGTTGCAGTAATGGCGCAGTTGACTCAAGCGATAAATGGCGGTGGTATCCATGCACGAGATCAGCCGGAACAACCGCAGAGGAACATGTCAGTGGTGGAACATTTCATGAGGCAACATCCACCATCATTCAGAGGATCATCTGACCCTGTGCTAGCTGAAGGGTGGATTAAAGCACTGGAGAAGATTTTTGATTTCATGGGGTGTTCAGAAAATCAAAAGGTTAGTCTTTCTATTTACGTTTGGAGGGTGAAGCAGATCAGTGGTGGTCTATGGTTAAAAATATCAGGGACGCCGATGAGATTGATGCTCTTGACTGGGATGAATTCAAAGGTATGTTTCTTGAGAAGTATTTTCCTAAGGCTGTTCGACTTAGGATGGAAAAGAAATTCTTGGAATTGAGGCAAGAGGAAGACTCAGTGGCTGCCTATGATGAAAGGTTCACTCGATTGGCAAGGTATGCTCCAAATTTTATCCGGGACCTTGATAGTAAAATAAATCGTTTTTACTCAGGATTAAAGCCAAAATATCGAAGGGCATTAGCTTCTCATGAGTTTAAAAGTTATGAAAAGCTTGTTCGATGTGCTGAGAAGGTGGAAATGGAGTTTGCTGATGACCAAGTGTTCTATAAAAACCAGAAGAAGAAGAGACCGAGGTGGCATGAGAAAGGTATGAATTCTTCAAAAAAGTATGATGGTAAGAGAACTAAGTTTCCAGTTTGTGATAAATGTGGCAAAAGGCATGTTGGGGAATGTCTTCTGAATTCTGTGAAGTGCAACTGATGTGGTAAGATGGGTCATATGGCTCGTGATTGCACTGAAAAGGATCAAGGTGATGGTAAGAACAAATTTGACTTACAGTTAGTGAAATGTTATAAGTGCAATGAGATGGGTCACTATGCAAACGAGTGTCCGACAAAGAGCATGAGTGATGGGAAGCAGTTAGACTACAAGCAGAAAGGGGTGGTGAAATCCTTTGCAACTACTTCAGCAGATGTCGGGCCATCAAATGAAGTTGTATCAGGTACTTTGTATGTTTTTTCAGATTATGCCAGTGTGTTGTTTGATTTGGGGTCTACACATTCATTCATCTCTGAAACCATTTCTAGTAAAATGGGAATACCATATCAAGAAATGACTCCTGAACTTTTGGTAAAAACACCTGGGGGAAGTGTCGAGGCAAAAAGAATTTATAAGAATCTTCCTATCCTTATCCATGGAAAGAACCTACTTGCAAACCTTATTGTTCTACCTCTATTAGAGTTTGATGTTATCCTGGGTATGGATTGGCTCTCTATCTACCATGCTAAGATTGACTGTAGAGATAAAGAAGTTTCTTTTCAGAAAGACTTTCAGTTTGTTTACAAGAATGAACCCTTACTTTTGATAACATATCAAGAGGTTGAGAAACTTGTGAAAGATGGAAATGAATGTTACCTTGCACACGTCTTTGAAAATAAAGGAACTGTTCAGATTAATGATGTGCCAGTGGTAAATGAGTATCCTGATGTTTTTCCTGATGAGTTGCCTGGAATAATACGAGATCGGGAAGTTGAGTTTACTGTTGACTTAGTTCCTGATGCTAAGCCAATTTCAAAACCCCCTTATCGAATGGCACAAATTGAACTTTTAGAGTTGAAAGATCAATTGCAAGATTTATTAGAGAAAGGTTTCATTAGACCTAGCACATCACCATGGGGTGCTCCTGTTTTATTTGTTAAAAAGAAAGATGGTTCTATGAGACTTTGCATTGATTATAGAGCCTTGAATAATATCACTGTTAAGAACAAATATCCTTTGCCTCATATCGATGATTTGTTTGATCAGCTCCAGGGAGCTCAGTTTTTTTCAAAGATTGACTTGAGATCGGGGTACCATCAGCTGAAGGTAAAGGAGGCAGATATTCCGAAGAGCGTGTTCCGTACGAGATATGGCCATTATGAATTTGTAGTAATGCCTTTTGGGCTAACCAATGCACCTGCTGTATTCATGGACTTAATGAATAGAATTTTCCATGAGTTCCGGGATAAGTTTGTGGTGGTTTTCATTGATGATATTTTGGTGTTTTCTAAAAGTAAAGAGGAGCATGAAAAACATTTAAGGGTTATCTTGCAAACCTTAAAAGAAAATAAACTGTATGGGAAATTCATCAAGTGTGAGTTTTGGTTGCAACAAATTTCTTTCCTTGGTCACATTGTTTCTAAAGATGGAATAACTGTTGATCCTGCAAAAACAAAAGTTGTGGAAGAATGGCCAAGACCCACAAATGTAACCGAGATTCGTAGCATCCTTGGTTTGGTGGGCTATTACCGAAGGTTTGTTAGAAATTTTTCACGGTTATCTAGTCCAATGACTAAGCTAACTCGGAAGGGTGTTAAGTTTATCTGGACAAAAGAATGTGATGATTGTTTTCAGGAATTGAAAAGAAGATTGGTGAATGCTCCAGTTTTGGCGCTACCTTCCGGGAATGGTGAGTTTGTTATATACAGTGATGCTTCATTGAAAGGACTTGGTTGCGTCCTAATGCAGAATGATCAGGTAATTGCTTATGCTTCACGACAGTTGAAAACTCATGAGGTAAATTACCCTACACATGATTTGGAATTAGCTGCTGTTGTTTTTGCTTTAAAAATTTGGAGGCATCATTTGTATGGAGTAAAGTGTGAAATATATACCAATCACAAAATATTAAAGTATATATTCACTCAGAAAGAGTTAAACATGAGACAAAGGAGATGGCTAGAATTAATCAAGGATTATGATTGTACAATTCATTACCATCCGGGAAAAGCCAATAAAGTGGCTGATGCTTTGAGTCGAAAAAGTAATGCTTCATTAACAATGTTGTGTTTGGAACGTGATCCTTTGGTTAAGGATTTGATGAACGTTGGCCTAGAAGTTGTTGGTGCAGGAATTCCTTCTGTTTTGATTCAGGTATCAGTGAGATCATATCTATCAGATAGAATCAAGCAAGCACAGAAGCAAGACAGTGAGTTGCAGAAAAGGGTAGAGCTGGTTCAGAAAGGTAAGTTGCTTGAATTCAACATTGATAGTGATTGTGTTTTGAGATTTGGGAAGAGATTGTGTGTGCCTTATGATTCAAAGTTGAAGAGAGAGTTGTTATGTGAAGCTTATAGTTCTCCGTTTTCAGTTCATCCGGGCAGTACTAAGATGTATAGAGATCTGCGGGAGTATTACTGGTGGGATGGAATGAAAAGAGATATTGCTGATTTTACTGTGAAGTGTTTGACTTGTCAGCAGGTTAAAGCAGAGCGGCAGTTACCGAAAGGGATGCTTCAGCCTTTACCAGTGCCAGAGTGGAAATGGGAGAATATATCCATGGACTTTGTTGTTGGATTACCAAAGACATCTCAAGGTAATAATGCAATCTGGGTTATTATTGATCGCTTGACCAAATCTGCTCATTTCCTTGCTATACGAGATACTTTCTCTCTTGATCAACTTTCCCGTTTGTATCTTAAAGAGATAGTCAGGTTACAAGGAGTTCCTCACTCCATTATATCGGATCGTGATCTCAGGATTACTTCTAACTTTTGGAAAGGCCTTCAGAAGTCGTTGGGTACTGAATTAAATTTTAGTACAGCTTTTCATCCTCAATCAGATGGGCAGTCAGAATGAACAATTCAGAAATTGGAGGATATGCTACAAGCTTGTTCTATGGATTATCAGGGAAGTTGGGACCAACATCTTTCTTTGGTTGAGTTTTCATATAATAACAGTTTTCATTCCAGTATACAGATGGCACCATTTCAGGCATTATATGGAAAGCGGTGTCGAACTCCAGCTTTCTGGGATGAAGTGGGTGAAAGGAAGTTGATGGGACCAGAATTGGTAGAAGAGATGGCAGAAAAAGTTCAGCTGATTCAGAAACACATGAGAATAGCTCAGAGCAGGCAGAAGAGTTATGCGGATAACCGGAGGAAGGATCTATCTTTCGAGGTAGGTGATCATGTTTTTCTCAAGGTTTCTCCTTGGAAAAGTGTGATGAGATTTGGTAAGAAAGGAAAGTTGAGTCCAAGGTTCATTGGACCATACGAAATTCTGGAAAGAGTTGTATAAGTTGCATACCGAGTGGCTTTACCTCCGAGTTTATCTCAGGTACACAATGTTTTTCACATTTCGATGTTGAGAAAGTATATGCCAGATCCATCTCATGTTTTGAGTCCACAGGTAGTTCAGCTGGAAGAGAACCTATCTTATGAGGAACAACCAGTCCAGATTCTTGACCACAGGGAGCAAGTGTTACGGAATAAGGTGATTAAGCAAGTAAAGGTTTTTTGGAAAAACCACATGATTGAAGAGGCAACATGGGAATCTGAAAATGCAATGAGGGATAAGTACCCCCATTTATTCGATAAGTAAATAAATTGTGGGGAGCAAATTTTCTAAAGGGGGGAAGGATGTAACATCCCAAGTAAGTAATGAATAACAGATATTTTTATCTATGTCTATTAATGATTAAGATAGTGTTATAGAGGCTTAAAATGAAAATAAATACAATCTTATGCATGGAATACACTAATATTCTTAAAAGATTGTTTTAGTGCCTTTTGATGGCAAACCATTTTTGAATCTATATTTTGAAAATTTTATAAACTATTTTTGTCAAAATAAACTTATTCTTTATGATTGGGACATCAAAATTTACCTTGTGTGAATTTTTGGTATTTTTCTGACAATGTTCATTTTTAGTGAATAGTGAAAAATACTGCATTATACATCAAAACTGCTTTTTTATCTAATTTATTTATATGATTAGATTATGTTTTGAATTTGTTTTGAAGTGAAATTGGAATATATTTTTACCATTTTATCCAATGGTGGTCATTGGAATCAATTTCACTTTGAAATTAGACTTAAACTGGTGTCAATCTTTTGATACTTATTGTTTTGTAAAAACACGCTATTTTCTCTGGCAGCGGGAATTAATTATTAAATTAATTAATGTGACTTATATGATTTTAATTTTTTAAAATAGACTTCATTTTTGAATTCATAATATCAAATATAGCTTAGGGTGAATTTTTGGTAATTTTCTGAAAAACTTCAATTCTTCATGAATAGTGAAACCACTAAGTGGTAATCAAGCAAACTAATTTTTCAGTTAAATGAAAGTTTTCCACTAATGTGTATTGAATTTTGAAAATCCGACATACATGGTTGTCATTAAGAAGTAAAATGTGGTTCAATGAGATTAAAATAATTTTTGGTGAATAGTAACTTATTAAGTTTTTAATCGTGATTAGTGGTAATTAGGGTAGTTTAAGGTATAAATAATGATTTAATAATATGAAATGACCTAGACACATTTCCCAACCTAAATGGTTGTGTCATGGCCGACCATGACATTCCATGGGTCAACTTGGGGACCCCATGGATCCACTTTTGTTGGGAAATGACATAAATTACCTTTTATTAAATGTTAAAGTGAAAATGACACAAACATAATATGTTTTACGAAGACAATTGTTAAGTGGGGTTATACAAGTCCAAATTTTGATTATAAATATTCATTGGAAAGCTAATAAGATTTCCTATATCATAGTATTTTTTTATAATTTTTTAGACATTAAATAAATTTAATTATTTATGACATAATAATGATGCAGCGATGAAATCATTATTTGATGATTTAAATAAAATAGAAAGATAATGTAAAATCTATAAACTACACATGTCCAAAACCAATTGGATGAGTGGATTTCGAAACCTTATCACCGTATACACTAATTCTATCAATTTGGGACCTTTTAAAACCGAAACACATTTTCAAGTAAAGTAATATTTCTTTACTTTCCAAAAGTGCCCCTCCTCTCCTCTTATAAAAGGCCCCCACCTCTACCTCATTTCACACACTCTTAAAGCCTTTGGCTCGGCCAAACCCTGCCCATTTACTCTCTCCACATCCCTCTTCTCATCCTAGAGGATTCACTTTGGACAGAATCCTTTCAAAGGAAGCCTTTAGGCTCAAATCAAAAGGAGTTACACTTTTAAAGGTAATTCATTCTCTCATGTTCATTTGTATTATTTTGCTTCTCCAACCACCTAAACTCTTTTTATTTACTTATTTTGTAACAACACTAGTATATTAAATATACAAGGATGTTGTTATAATATTTATTTGAGATACACTCTCACACAACTACATCAAATGGTTAAAGAACATACGGTTTCCGTGGATGGCGAAATTCTGCCTCCCGAAACGATGATTGTTCAACACTCATTTAACACCTTCAAAGGTGGCCATTATGATGTCACTATTTTTATATATGATATATAATATGTTTATTTTTTCCTTAAGCTTATGTTTTTTTCATTTTTGGCATACCTGTATGGTTTCCATTATGGGTAAACACGATATCTTCATTTTAGGAAGTGCGGACAACCGCCCCCTCAAAGTGATTTGATTCGTTAAATACCATATGTGGGATATATAAAGGATGGAACTATGATATTATATATGATATTATACTGGAATTATAATATACCTTTATATCATTATGATTCCATTCTATAAAATACGAAATAGAAATGAATGTAGCGTTCATGCGTACGTACGACTTACCGTCTCCATGAACGGTGCATTTCATTTCTTACCTCTAAATGTGATGTAATACTATAAATGCATGTATGTACTGGATATATATTACATATATGATATCTACATCATGAATACCATTCTGGATATAATGAACCTTTGACCAAATTAACAACATGTAAGTGTAAGAAGTCTATTTTTGACTTAAGAACCAAATACCGACAAAATGAACACTATTAACTTAACTGATTACATGATGTTCACAACATGGTATAAAAGGAATAATGAACTTGAAAAGATTCATAAGCAAGTAGATATTAACTCAAGTTTATTATTCAAGAGATTAATGAACGGTCGGGTCAAGTCGGATACGAGGTATGGGACTTCGTCTCAATCTCCTTTCGTTGAGGCATATTTTATTTTATACACAACTTTCTTTTATACGGTGTATAAACCCCTTTGACTTTTAAGTTTATTCAAAAGGAATATTTTTTATACGAAGCGTTTACTAAACGACAAAAGGGAATGTTTTTGTTGTACGTATGCGGCGACAATGACTTCTCCTCTGTCGTAACCGTTATTTGAGATTCGGCTTCCTCTACAAGCCATACCTTTTTTTTAATTAAATACCATGTTTTACTTTGGTATTGAAAATGGTTTTCATAATGTTTTTATTATATCAATGTGTTGTATTGATATCTCGTGATTGAAATGTGGAAATGTTATGTTTCCTTTATGCATGTTTTATGTGATAAACTAAGGGCGGGTGAGCCCGTTATAGCTCTCCAATGCATTAGGTAACGCGAAGGAGTGAAACGTTAAGGTTTATCCGAAGAGATTTTAGGGAATATACTGTAACGGGTATTCCAAATGTAACCAAGAGGGTTACTCCCTACGTAAGAATGTTATGAATTCCTCAAGTTACCTTTATGTCTTATGATTTCAATGATTTATTCATGATTTTATGAGGTATGTTAAAGTGCCTATGTTTTATGGGTAAAGTATGATTTCATTATTATGTATATATGAACTCATGTTTCCTTTCCATGTTTTTTTTATAACCCATTCTGAGTTTTTATGCTCATCCCATGTTTTTGAAATGTTTTTCACAGGTCAAGGGAAAGGTACATGATAAGATGATAGAGTCAAGGATGTGTCAAGAAATAATCCATGTTTTATTTTAAATGTGTTTCCATTGATGGGAATGAAGAATACTATCTTTATGTAACCACTTTGTTTATATGTGGAATGTAATGCAAGTTTTATGATCTAATTCTCTAAAACTCTAAACCCGAAAAGATCCTCAATGTGTAATCTTGTAATAACTCAAGATTAAGCAAGGTTTAAGGCTGGGGCCTTATAGTTTGGGTACCCAATTCAATGGAGGCCAGAACAGGGTGTGATATATAGTCAGTTGGACACCACAAATGTTGTATAATTCATGGAATTTGTGACTATAAAATACAACATTGGTCGTGTATGAAAGGTAAATATGTAATAAATAAAAGTGAACAAGTCAACTGAGGTTCCTCAAATGTACCTCTCTGACCATACCGGCTTTTTAGTTAGTTGTAATATTCTAAACCATGCTCAACCAATATAGATGTTATATAGGCGATTATACCTACATACATATATAAATATACATATATATATATATATTCTTTGTGTTTGAACCTGAGAACATAACTAGGCCATCATACGGATAAATACAATCACGGACTAAACCCAAGCATATTCTATTCCTTGGCAAACATGTCATTAAATATGATAAACTAGAATGAATAAGGTATTTAAACAACAGGTATTAGGTTTATTAATCAATATGGATCTTGGGCCCATCCAAGGGGTCTTGTAAAAAGATATCCCAAGTATTTCACTAGGGGAACACTAATTACATATCACCATAAGAGTCCATCCAAGGAGATCTCTAAAGGGGAATCCTATGTATCATTATCAGTAATGTCTACAGTCATAACCCCTAATCCCATACCGTGTACACCACCTAGGGGACTGAGTATTGTGATTTTCATGGTCTAACAACATTTTAAACTAAGCCCATCCTTGGTCCCCCCACTAGGGAATCAATTAACACTCATGGGGATAATAATCTCAATCAGTGTATGAACACATCTAAGTAATTCATTAATGGGAAACCAAAAATCACTCAAAGAAAATATAAATCAAATATCCTATGATCCCTTAAATGTAATTATAGTCAAAGGATAATTAAATATTTCTAAATGTACATATAATCTCTATCATCCATTAAACCCATCAAATGAATTACTTCAAGGGATCCTGAGTATCACTCAAGGAATATACAATTCATTTAATTAATAAATCTCAATTACAAGAGGACATACATATATACATTTCAACACAATTGAAGTATAAAAAATATTCCCATATTTATTATTAATTTCAATTATAATAGATATGGTGATGTAGTTAAGAATGTCACTGATCATTTCAAACATCACCATTTAGTTTCCAATTTTATCTGAGAAAAAAACACACATCAAAACCTAATTTTATTAGAACTTAGGTAGAGTATATCATTATATGTTCATATAAAAAAATAATTAATTACTTATAACAGGATTAATTTATATCATTTTAAATGATGAAAAAGAGGGAGAAATTTGGTCATTAAAAATTAAAAATTTCAGGTGACATACATAAGGGTGTATTAAATTCCCAAGAAAGTTGTAAGAAACAGTCATCAAGATGATGCACCAAAAGGGTTATTTGAATTAATCTGGAATCCATAAAAATGTAACAATAAAATCATAAATGATATCTATTTTTTAATTAGACTCTATATAATTATATTCACATTATTATTTGACAAATAGAAAGTCTAGTGTGCATTAGAACATTGTAATTTATAAATGAGAAAAAATTAAAGGAAAATATTTAGACCACCAACCTTGTACATAAAATTCCATACTCATCAAATTTCACGACCTAATTCAATCTGATTTGAATGAAATGAATGAAGTATAAAAATGAATTGAAAATACAGGAAATTTATCCCACAACGATAATTCATGAGATGAGAAGATTAACAGGGAAATGACAAAAGGGGAGTTGTAGAATTACCGATATGATTGCAATGTGAAAAAGATAGTAAAAATAGTGGTCAAAGGGTGAATATATCTCCATGTAATAAGGAAAGGAGTAGGAGAACAACAAAGGGGATACTACACATGGAATGAAATAATAAAGGAGGGGGGATAATAATGAAAATAATTAGGTGAAAATCAAAGAAATACCCCCTTTAAAGAGACGTAGGGATTGGACACAGTATTTGGAAATTCTTTTACCAAATGTGTGTCCACATCTTATTATGAGCCACACCCCACAACATTAGTTCACAGGACATGATCTAACAATGTTCCATCTTTTTGGTGCTACTGGTTAGTAGCACTCAGGTTACGACCGTGGAAAATGGTTTGGGAAATATATGTGTAGCAAGTTCGGGTCATCGCTGCACAGAATTAGGGTTGTGAGAATGACCATCATTGTTAAAGTAACCTTATACTAACCACAAGCCTCATGAATTTTTTTAAAAAACTAGTGATTATGGAGCCTTATTCTTCTAAAAATCTTAAGAACTCTCAAGATAACTTCTGATCCTCAAAACCCCCTAGAGAAAGAACACTATTAATAATTTGATTTTTAGATTAACCTTAAAAATATAAAACTAAAAATTAATCCATCCACAAAAGGGAAAAATTCCAATTATTTATAAATTCCACCAAATCCATAACGTGGGACACTACATAAGAGAAACAACATAAATTCACCTAATTCCCTAATGACATAGAAATCATATCCCATAAGATTTCCAAAAAGATAATATGAAGTTAGATCAAGAGAATATCTAGATAATATGGGATAAACCAAGATGAAAACGAAACATACCTCAATGAGATACACACAAAATGGTCACGGATCACTAATGAATCAAGGGGGAGTCCTATTGAGCATTATTAAGGGTATGTAGATATTAGGAGGGATTAGAGTTAAAAAATAAAAAATATGTTATAGTAATATTACAGTTAAAAAATTTCAAATATAATTTCACGTTTAGGACACAAATTTTAAAAACCATGGTCTAACTATGTGGTACGCACTTCCCTTTGAGAACCTAGTTTGATAGTTTCTAGAGAAAAGACAACGTTTTGAAAAACCATACTATATTCATGTGAAAACATTTAGACCTAAACCCAAACATATTTATAGTTTTACTGATTCCTCACATAATTAAAAAAACTATTAAAATCAATACTAGGATCATCGATGCCATTTCGTATGGTCATAGCATGGCTCGATAAACCATGTGTCCAAATAGTGAATCCAACAGATTTTTCTCAAAACTAAATATTTCCAACCAATATTTTCTATACTCCTAAAAAAATTAAAATAGGTAAATGAATCTAGAAAATTAGACACACCAATTATCCAATAGGTACTCCAAATATGTTTATAGTGGTTTGGGGGTTTTAAGAATCTCCTCTAGTCCACTCCACCAAGGCTGAATGTGAATTTGGTGATTTCTATTATGATCCATTTCATAGGGATCAGATAGAGAGTATATAATTATAAAACAGGGTACAACATGGATTTTTTATCCTTTAATACTTTTATTTGGTATGTTGAAAAATAATTACAAGTATTTGACCAATTTCTCTAACTGTGCATATGAAATTGTGACATAATCAATATCTATATACTAGAGGATATCACATTGCTTGAAATGGAGGAGATGTAAAGAATATACCTTCCTCACATAGTTTTAAGAGTATTAATTATTATTATATTAATGATTTATTATAAAAATAATTCTTCTTGGTAGAATCATTTATGAATTGATCCTTAATTTAAATGTTATTAAAATGGTACCATGATAAAAATAATATGGCATTAAATAGAAAATATGTTTCCAAATTATCCTTCTTTTATTTTTTCTTCATATCTTCTTATAGACTATATAGAAAGTGATAGCAGTTGTAAAGGGGGAAATAAATTTATGAAGTAATTTTATTTTTCTTTTAATGAGTAAGAGGGTAGTGGATGTGGTGTTTTTTTATCACATATGTGATGTGTGATATTATAATAATAACCTTCCTCTTAATGTTTTATGGAAAAGATTATTATATTGATTTTGAAATATATTTTTTATCTAGTTTAAGTTATCATAATTTATATACTACATGGGATTCCATTTATGTAGAGGAGGAAATGTTTAATATCCTCCACTACGTTCTGCATGATGGAATGTAATATTGAAGAGTTCCAATTCTTAAGACTCTTTAATGATTTCTGTAAATCAAATTGTCTAGTTTCAACCATGTCATGAATGTTTAGAGTAGATGACATTGATTTTATAAATATTTTATCCCCATTAGTATTAATTTAGTGTCATGTTATTCATTTTATGTTTGAATGAGTTGTATCCATGTCATCGATTATTTAATATGTGGCATACATGATGGATATTGTCCTATTGAAAAATGATTTTACTTTTTTACACATTCTCCATTTTTTATTTAATATGGATGAAATTCCCTAAGGATGAATGTTCATAGGGATGAAAAATCTTAAGGATTGTTAAACGTCCATAAGATTAAAATCAATTATTTTATTATAACCATATTAATAATGAATACATAATTGTGTAAGGGATAATATTTTATTTTATAAGGGTCAATTTTCTTGTTTAATGATTAAAACATCCACATAAGGATGAATTTAAAATCCCGGAATAATAAATTTTTCAGAATTTCAATTTTTTATAATCTATAATGTTCAATAATTTATAAGGATAATAGTCTTTAAAAGGTTTAATTTCTTCTAAAAATACTAATTGATGAAAATTTAAATTTCTTATCAGCTTGATATCACTTATTTTGGTAAAATTGTAGTGTCTATAAAGATAATACTCAAGTTACGGTCTGATTGAATAATATTTATAATGTTTTTGGTTTTCAACTATATCTAATATGTACTCAATAATAGTTATATATTTCATGATTTCCCTAAATATTAGTATAAAAAATAATATGAAAACTATTAATTATTAAAGAAATAGAGCAATGAATTCTGATCATATTGTGATCATCAAAAATATCCATTAAAACTTTATTATACATGATGAAAATTTAAATAACACGCATAGGTATTCAAATAAATAAGAGTTAAGAAATTATGTGGTAAATCAATTTATGATGAAAAAATAAATAACTAATCAAAATGATTTTATTATTTCTTATTTTTTATTTCTTATTTTAAAAAGTTAATATATTCTATTTTTGTTTTCAAATATAAAATTAGATATGTCCTAGATTAATAATAGTATAATATAAAATGAAATATAACCCATGAATGACATATAATAATATATATAACTATAGTTAGTAGATGTAAGGTGATTTAAATGTGAATAATAAAATTCATTGTAGGAAAATTACTTATAATATAAATCATGGAAAAGTATATATTTTAAAATAGGGTGATGAAATTATAAAAATATACATATTGAATAGTAATGATCAATTGAAAATGATTTTCAACACCACACTTTGTGGAATTTCATGACACTAAAATGACTTGTTTTTTGTCTCACCAAAGAGGGAAGATTGATTATCACACAATGATTTCTATGACCCTTTCTTTGTGTATTTATATCCCTAGATAATGAGGATTTATAGATGATAATAGATCTTAGAGAAAAATATTTTGAATTTTACTAATCTGGGTAACGTATTTATGTTTAATAGATTTATCCAATTTTTTTCAAATATGGGAGGTAATGTGGCATGAAGAATTCATTTGTTTTGAGTATAAACTAAATTTAGAGAGTAATTTAATGAGTATAATTTTATTTTAAGTACATTAATTAAATTAGAAAGCAAGGATCTCAAGGTAGAAAATAATCGCAAGAATGAAGTGAGGGATTTAGTAGAATGATGGACCAATTGGTAGAAAATATGAAATATATATTAGAATCGCTAAGATAGAGATTAAACATATAGAAATGGGAATAAAATTTATTCCTATTCTTCTAGAGATGAGGTTCTATTTGAGTGAAATATGTGTGGGTAAAAACGTTGTAATCATGATGTTTTTCCCAGTGAGTTGAAGATGTGTCAATCTAAAATGTCTAATGGAAATATTTGAAATATTATTGGAAATGATTTTAGAGGGATATAAGTAAATATTGATATATTGATATAGTTATCTCATGCATTGGCTTGTGCATAAAAAATTTTCAGTATATTTATATTGTGTGAGATATATAGTCATCAAACTAACATGGCTTTTTAGGGATAGTTTTATTAGGTATATGTAGTTCTAGTGAGTTACGTGGCTCGAGGATATGTTCAAGGTGCAAGGTTAAACGATTTTTTATCTATATAGTAGGTTCCATAGAATCATTGGTTGAGGTCCTCCACAATTAGTGGCACAATTTTGGTCCCCTCTACCATTGATAATATGATATTTTATATTTATTATTCTCTACTTTTTTTTCATTTTGTTTGAAATATGACCAGTATTTTTATGTTGAGTTTTCATCCTACACATTATTAGTTATTAAAAAATTATACAGAAAGGATGAGTCCAAAATGATAATCCAAACATTTACCATCATTACCAAAAATATTCGATATCCATCAGACTTATTCATTCTAGAGATAAAATCACTTTATGTTATAATTGAAAAGTATGGTTGAATATTTTTAGGTACTTATTTTTGTTGTTAGAGATGAGTCAAATTCTTTACATTTTATTAGGAATTTTTTTATTTTTAAGGAGAATATGACTATCATACTAATAGATACAACCATGATTTTGGTAATAACGGGATGGTAACATATCAAGTAATATTAATGGTTAATGGATCATCGAGATGTGTTGTAAGTGTTTTCTAACTCCAATAGTTGATATATTTCTAGGTGTGCTTCTTAATTATTTTATAGGATTTTGAATTTAGTGGGTGGTAGAGATCAGTATTGACTTGAGTTTAGGTTCCAAACCAGTATCCATATATTCTTATTTCATAGAGCCAGTTTATATCAAATAGATGAAGATATAGTTAGAATATCATTAATCAAAAGGATTCATCATGAAAATTGTATCTTCATGGGGTACTCTAGTTATCTTATATTAGGATTAAATTTAAACCTATAATATTGTGTCAATTACCAAATATGGATCCAAATTATCACTAATAAAACATGTGGTTTACAATTAATTCATGATTCATGATTATATAAGATTATCTATGTGTGTTTCAAAGACCTGTCTTTGGTTTGGTTATCATTTTTTAAGAATTTAAGCTAATTATATGAAAAAAACATCCTTTAAAATTAGGTATGACCATCTATAATTCATGATGGTATTTTATGGTGAATGGAAAAAATATATTTATATATTTGATGAATCATGGTTTTCAACCATATCTGGATTCATATGAGATTGTTTTATTAATGTTATACTAATAAAATCGTGATCCTATAAGGAGAATGAAACAATTTTCACTAATATATTGGACATATTGTGAGATCATCGAATGCATGTTAATATTTAAAAATTCCATCTTTTGATAGATGAAATAAAATTCACTTTTATGTCGTTTATTAATTTAGAATATTAGTAGATCATGAAATGGTGGTAGCTATGATGTCTTTCAAAATTCCCAATAATGTCATTCAAATACAATTTTTCTTTAACCTTACTCATTATTACAACAATTTCATCTAGGAAATATCAATTCTAGATACAATGTAGATTAAATTGATTAGGAATTGAGTGAAAGTTCACTAGGATTACAGATACAATGTTCAATTTCAAGAATTGATTAAGAGATTGATATCAACACATATTCTAAATCTAATAGTTTTCTAGAAGAATTTGATATATTATGGAACCATAATTATGGGTTTATGTTGTGTGTTGATCCCAAGTAAAATTTCATAGGATATGGTTCTTAGAAGGTTCAAAAGAACATGTAAAATTAACTAACTCATGATATTAGGTTATCAATGGTTGTGAAAGCGCTGCAGATATGGTAGTATTATTTTTTATGTGATTAGTTTTTTGTGATCACAAACCAAATTATATTAAAGTATGAAATTTTATTGATTTTTTTTAAGCAATAACAAAAAAGATAGGTGGAATATCATAAGTTATTTGATATTTAAAATGATTCTAATAAAAGGAAATTTCATTTTAGTTTCTTTGTGTAGGATGTTTCAGGAATATTTGGTTCTAGAATCAACAGATATGTAGAAGATCATGTTTTACTTATCGTAGTTTCATCTTGACATGTATGATTTAGGTTTTATGTTTTTTCACGATTTACCATCACATCACCCTTTATAGAGAAATAAATAAGTGCATAGTTTAGACTATTAGCACTGTGATTTCCATAGAAATTTTATGGCAGTGAGTCGTTACCTATACTGGAAACTGATAATTATTCTCTTTTATATTTACATGGATGAATTTTTATTCTTTTATCTCATAAATATAAAATGATGTTGTATTATCATATTTCAAAATTAATGATTCAACCTAGTTTAAAAAAGATGTATCATTGGGTTGGATGAATTTTTTTGTCGCTTGTTATAAAATAGGACATGTGTAGATTAAATTTATTTTGAATAACCTATTAGGGGTAAAATTTGATCACCAGTGGCCAGTGATAATTATCTATTCATTAACCATTAAAAATTTAATGTGGGATGTTTTTACCAATGTCGGTCAGAGTGGATACTAATGAGGGGGGTGAATTGAGTTCCAATTAATGTTATTATTAAAAAACATATGATTTAAATCCCCCGATTCAAAACAGCCCAGTCAATTAAGGAAGTGGATATATAAATGTTTAATTTCTCAAAACGTTTCTATATGTTTGATTAGTCCTCAGCTGAATCAATGTAATCATTAATTCAACTTTTGAATCAGTTTTAATGAATTAAGCACATATACACACTAACCAAAACTAACTATTAGAGTGAATGTAAAAATAGTTTTTTATCTTTGAAAAATATAATCAGTGGATAAAATAAAATAGATTATTTGAGGATTATCCCAACAATGTAAAGAAAAGGATCATTCTCAAGCCGAGACCTAATCCTCTCTACTTGGTGATCACCTTCCACCAAGAATTTTTTATAAATATACTTGATACACAACCTATATTGTGGTTTACAATAGTTTTTACAAAATTTCCAGGTTCTATAACCTCTACCACAATTCTATGTGGGAAAATAAGCAACCAAGACACACAAGGCTACTTCAACAATTATGCATGGGAAAAAATATTTGAAAGTGTTTTGAGTGGGGATTTTCAGTATCCCCCAATTAAATCATAGGAGACAGTGTGTGTGTGTAACAAACACACACTGCTCAGAAATGTAAAATAAAAAACACCATAGAGCTAGGAAAATTAGGGTTGAGTCTAGAATGCTCTATGTTTTTTGAGGATCAACACTAGACTTCTTGGAGTTGTGGAAATGAATGTTTTGATTTTCTATGCAAGTTGACTCAAAACACAGAGTGTCACAACTTTCAGGTATACGCTTCCAGGTTCTAAGATGTTCAACTTCTTGGTATAAGGGTTATTTTAACAACATCAGTGCATCCTTGAATGTGTTCTTCAAAATGATCTACATGAAGCTCTTGGATTTTCAGTATAAGCACTAGAGTGTTCTTCTTCTTGTTCTTCTAAAATTTATTTCTCATGCATTTATCTTCGGGGGATCTTCAATTTGTTTTTCTCTGTGCCTCTTTATATCTTTTTTCTCGGTATTTTTATTTCATATTTGAGGTCTGAAAATAGGAGTCAGTAAATCACATTAAATCATTCTCGTACCTCATAAGGTAAAGATATGATCTCATGATATGTCTACAATATGCATTAATTAAGTTAGAAGCATTAAAGTTAACAAAATATTACCTTTAGAAAAAAAGAAGAATAAGACAAAGTAGGGGTATCAGTTGATTGGTAACAATATCCTTTGCATCGGTAGGCTTCAACAACTATTGTACATCAGAAACCTCCAATTGTAACCTTTCATCGGTAACCTTTAGTGGTAACCTTCAATAGTAGGCTTGTATTGGTAATCTTGTATTGGTGACCTTGTAACGGTGACCTCGTAATGGTGGCCTTGTAATGATGACCTTGTATCGGTGACCTTGTACTGGTGACTTCCAATAGTAACTGTATAACTGTAGTTCTTATAATGGTAACCTTCATCAGTAAGGTCTTCAATGGTGACCTTTTCACCAATAACTTCAACCGGTATGGTTCAGCTGTAGGTTTGTCAAGAGTGACCGTGATAGTGGCCTAAAATAGTGACCTCTTACCAGTAACCTTCAAAAGTGACCTTTGACTTAGAGACTTTTTATATTTTAAACTGATTTTAGAAAATTCTAGTGATTAAAATAGATTGAAATATATTGTCAAATAACTATCCCATTATATAATTAAACATGATTTGGGATTATCAAAATAGGTGAGTCCAACAATATCCTCCTTTTTGATAATCACATATTATTCCATTAATCTTTCTAATAATTATAAGATTATCAGAGATAATGAAAATCATGGGTAAGTTAATAAAATAAATAGGTGTTACAGATAAGAATATCCCACATGTAGTAGCAGATATTAATGTGATATGGATATTGAATTATTTTTGATGTATTTTCTCCCCCTTTGTGATTAGAAAAAAGAAATAAAATTAGAGACAAAAGAGAATATTTTTATTATTGAAACTTTATTACATGATTCAATGATCATTATAAAATCCCTGTCAAAAGATACAACCACACTCAATCCACATCAGAAATAGGTAATGACTCCTTCCATTTGGAAGAGGAATAGAGAGGGTATGCAGGTGGTCGAAGAGACCAAGGCAGAGGGATAAGATCAATGATAGTAGGAGAAGCTGAAAAAGAAGCTTCAGTGTCTCTGCAGAGAGTGACTCTTTGAGGAATCATTGGAGTCAAGATTCTATTGGCTTGAGCAGGAGATGACATAGGAAAAACATTTTTCGAGGCCGATGTAGTGGAGTCAGAAGGTAATGCTGGAGGAACAACGATGGTTGCATAGTCCACATAGAGGAAGGGTAACATAAGATTGCTGAAGCCCATGGTGTTGCTTCCACCTCTCTCCATGGCTGAGATAAAGTCATCCTTATTCTATATAAATTTCTCCAAGGCAGGAGTCAACTGTCCCAGTCTGCTGACCTGATCTTTAAAAGCTCTGGTGACCGGAGGAATCCTCAGGTTTTCCAAGAGCTACTTGAAGTGCCCATCCATCTGATTCTTGGTATAAAACCATTTGCAATATAATTAAACTTGATCCTTGATGGACTTTTGATCTTGATCATATTCCCTTATTTAATTTTCCACAAGGTTATGAATTTCCCTGGTAATAGAAATGACCTGAGCGTATGAGGTACTAGAACCAGAGATCTTTTCCACTTCTTCTATAATAATGGATCTGAAAGCTTCAATGTCAACTGGAGGAGTGGATAATGTGGAAGCAGATGCACCTAGAGGGCTAGAGAGAAATCCATTATCTCTTTAAAAGGACTTATTCAGGTCACTGATCAGTCTGGTCACATCATCATGTTGAAATTTAAAATGTGTTTCCATGGACTTCTTAAAGTCCTCAAACACAGTTACCAACTGTTGAACCAAACTATTGATATATCAGAGATCTCTATCCACTTAAACCCATGAAGCCATATAGAAATCCAAACGTACAATTGACTATTTCACATTTTCCACAAACTCTGTCAGATCACTCATTTGACTCTTACACTGATTTACTTCCAGGAGTAGATTAGATTTAATGCTGGATTGAATTTTAGCTAATGTAGATGCTAAAAGATCCTGAAATAGAGCAACAACATTGTCAATCTCATAGGACCTATCCTTATACATTCTCTATAGGTCAGATTTCAAGGATTCAAGGTCATCCTTAATAAAATAGTCTTGAGGGAAAGAGAATACTAGAGGTATGAAAATGAAGTCTGAAAAAGAAGGCATTGAAGGTCTTCTATTGGGAATTTCATCTTCTAAGTCATCATAATCTAGTCCCAACACCAACAACCTGGGGTCCTCATACCACCCCTCAGCGTCATGAACAATGGATAGTGATCCCTTTGTATTAGGATGCTCCCCCTCATTTGGAGATATCTCCTGGATGACTATTTCAGCCTCATCCTGCCTTGCAACCTCGACAGCTGTTGATGATTGATGAACTGAATCACCAGTTTAGTGAGGAAATGATTCTACTAAGTCATCCAGAATTTCCATAGAAAGGGAAGTAGATACAACTTCTTCTTCCTGTTCACTTGCATCCCCTTTATTTACTCCTATATGGAGACTCAAACTGAGTTCCTCTCCTTCACTGTCCTTATCAGCATCAGTCTCATATTCCCCATGGTCAGAATGACCAGACTCAGCCACTTCCTCCACTTCTGAGGTATCTCTAACAGTGATATGAGCCTCATCATACTCTTCATCCCTGGTTTCTTCATCCTCATTATCCCTTAGGACAGATTCTTTCATCAGTAACTCTCTTGGAGGACTGGACTCTCCAAAAGATATCATTCTAACTAGAGTATTTTCTAGTAGATTAGGATCACTCCTATCATCTATAGGATTACCCTCTTTCCCAAGTTCCATAGCCACCTCTACTTCTTTATTAGAATATACAGGTTCTACCTCATCAGGCTTCAGACCTGGGTCCCTCTTATCCTTCGGCCTAGAAGGATTATTAATAGGGTCAATCTTCTCATAAAGATTCCCTTCATAATTTACCCATTTTCTTCTCCAAGTATTCCAACTAATCTTCATGAACATTCATATTATCTTGGAGATACAAAAATTTACCTTGGCTACAGTTGTTACCTCTTTATCTCCAGCAATTACCTTAACCATCAACATCACAAAAACCAGTTTGGCATGAAATAGAGCATTTGATATAGAACTTGGAATAGTCATGCCTTCCAACTGAGCCATCAGAAACCTACACAGGTTGATCTTATTTCCATGATTCAGTAAATAAAACATGAATATATCATGATACTTCAACAAGGAAAAGTCCCCTCTCCTGGGACTTATCACATGTTGGATAAAAATGAACATAATTCTATCCTCTCCATTCTTTTCCGTTGCAATAATCTTCCTTGAGGTCCCATTTCCTGTCAGCTCTTCCAATGCTTTCTCATACCCAATAATCTCACTGTCTGGAGGAATATCTCTAGAGTAGTAGTCACATATTCACTCATGAGGTACCCTTAGACATTTATCCTACACAGCATATGAAAATATTACCTCTAATCCATTTACTCTTGACACTAGTCGGTTCTCATCATCTGACATCTCGAATTTCAGGTAGCCATAAAATTATTTGACTAGCCTCGGGTAATAGGGCCTATTATTGTTTGAAAATCAATCCACCCAGCCTTGAGTCTCTAGTGCCTCCATAACTAAATATTTTCTCGAGATCAACCAATATTCGCTTAACTTCTTCACATCCACAATCATTCTCTTTGAAAGATGTGGGTTAATAGGATATGTTGATATATTACTACCACCACGGGACTCGGCTCAGGGTATCATAGGCCTTGGCACATCTCCATCATCAGCTGATGGTCTCTTGACTCTTTCCATTGAGGTTCGAAGCGGTTTCAAGGTTCAGCGGAAATTTAGGGTTTAAGGATTTTGGGAGCATAGGTTCGAGAGTGAGGAAGAGAGTGGATCGAAATGTGTTTGTGATCTAATTTTATCGTTTTGGGCTCGAAACAAAAACATATCGGGAAAAATAATTATAATAAAATGGTTCAGATTCCCACATAAAATATGAAGTAATGGTAAAGTCCAACAGTGAGGTACCAAACAGTGAGGTTGTAACAGTGAGGTCTTAATGGCGAGGTGCTAACAACGAGGTGCAAGAGTGAGGTTCAATGGTGAGGTGCAATGGTGTGGATCAATAGTGAGGTTCTATGGTGAGGTTCAATAGTGAGGTAAAACAGTGAGGTTCAACGGTGAGGTTCCCCAAACCTGGTTGGTCACATGGCCTCATGCACATTTCCCTGAATGCCAAAGGCTGCCGACTAGCTGTGAGGGACTTGGGTGTGATAGTGGAGAAACTATTCCCTCATTGAAAGAGTAACACAGGGGAAGAAAAACAAATATAGAATATCATAAGCAGTAATAACAACAAACAATCTTAAATACGGAAGGCTGATAAAGAAACAACTAGAGCATATATATAGATATTAATGATGCATGTTACATATATGTCTAGGAAAGTAGCCAAACAAGTCACAATGATGAATAAAACCAGTACTAAACCCAAGTACAAAAGAAACAGATAAACAACTCCTCAGCATTGCAAGCCTGAGCTTGATCCCGTGCTCTCCATATCTACATCAAATCAATTACTTGAAGTAGAAGGGTGCTTTCCCTTGTCTATACCTGAAATAATATTATCTATTTGGGCCCAAAATCATGGGCAAAACAAATTCTGAGACGAATCCCAGTAGGCAAACACCATAAGATCTGTTCTTAATAGTTAGTGAATATATGGCAGGTAAAAGTGAAGAAAGAAGTAAACAAGGAAGTAATCAACAGTAAAAATCCATAGTTTCAGATATCAAGAAACAACTAAACAAAGAAGATAATCACAACAGGTAACCCTCTGGGAAGTACTCACTGTCTTTCCCCTCTGGTCCTACCTAACAGATACAAGCAACCCTTTGGGAAGCACACTCAGTCTAACCCCTCTAGTTCAGCTTAAGCATAGGCTCTCTGGGGAAGAACTCACCGTCAATTCCCCCTGTAGTTTCGTATTCTACTAAATGTGCTCTGGGGAAGCACTCAACGTCAATTCCCCTCTATGATCTAACATTGTATAATTATAAAGACACTCTGAATAATCCCGTAGGTCCATTCTCCCTATGGTTTACTACACCATGTTCTCACGACCCTGTGTAAGTCAAACAAGTAGCATCACATATCGGCCAAAGTAAACCTCAAGAACTACATGGCTAGTAGTCTACATCATATCAGGATTTCAGATAAACATGATCGCTCCATCCTACAATACTAGGCATGGAAAACATAAAAAAAATTATCCTAACAAGCTATGCAGAACTAAATAGTTATAAGTAGAAAAAGCACGTGCAACACCTCAAAAGCATAGAAAGCAAACATATTCACATAAAAAAACCTCTACTCGCATACACCAGCATAGAAGGAAATTAAAAGGGTTGAATACAGTAAAAGCACAATACCTCGTTCATGGGTATTGGTGATTTTGCACACACAATTCAGAGACCTTAAACCAAAAGGCACAAACCACCCACCTCTTTGGGTTTGGTGAAATCAACCTCTTCCCCCAAACACACTCCCAACCGGGTGAACGCCTCCTCGAAAACTTCTCAAAAACCCTTCCCTAACAGCAACAAGGTCAACCATTAACACACAAAGAAAACACAACCCTTGATCTGTATGAAACCCTTGTAGATCTTTGAAATTAAGAGAGGAAGAGGGCTAACCCTAACCCAAACCTAAAGAACCAATAGAGGGACTTAGTCGAGGAGAACCACCTTCAATATGCCCAGAAACCCCTTCAATTTGCCTCCAAAATGAGCCAAAGATCACCCCCAACCTCTAAAAATTGCAACTCCCGCGTGATCCATGAGTGGTAGGAAGAATGATGGAGGAATGGGAAATCCCGAGTGGCTCAAGACTTAAAAACCCTAACATTAAATGGTCTCATGGTTACCCCGAACAGTTTGAAAAACCGTGTGCCAACCATGCGGTTGCCACTGTCTCACATAGTGACTTCACATGGCATTCCTGCATGGTCTGACAAACCATGTGCGGCCCGTGCAGAGCCCACTGTCAAGTGTGCACAGTTTCCTGTGCTGGCCACACGATTTGTTTAGGCCGTTATCCAACCATGTGCCCCAACATAACCTCCCATAAAACCTCTTTTTCTCAAAAAATTACTAGAAAAGGAAAACATAACTAAAAAGCAAGTCTGGGTTCTTACAAACCCCCCTCCCCTAAAGAAATTCATCCCCGAATTTCCCTAGCACGACACAGAAGAAGAAACCCCAAACAGCTCTGGCCACTGAGCTCATACATCATCCTCCCTTTTCCAAGTCTCATCCTTTACTCACCCATGCTACCATAGCACTTGTACTAGTGGAACTGACTGGCCACAGAGAACCTTTTTACATCAATCAACAATTCGGATAGGATTCTCCTCGAACAATGCATGCACTTCGAGATCTACTGTAACACCCGTGACTTTTATGAGAAATGTTTTGTTTTTTATGATATATAAATCATCAAAAGAATCTTTCACTACACACAACACTATCTTGTATTTCATTACACGCAATCGCGACCTTCCTTGGAAGCTTCCATCGTACGCAATACCGAGTTTCACTAAACAACGTTATGCTATTAAAATATTATTAGAACTAGGCGTTATGAATAGTAATAACCACCTTTTGAAATTTTGTAAATTTTATTTTTAAAATGGACGTCATTTTTGGATTCAGAATATCGAAATTATCCTAGGGTGAAATTTTGGTATTTTTCTGGAAACTTTAAATTTTTGATGAATAGTGAAAACACTGGGTTACTATTTAAAAACCGACTTTTTATTTAAATAATTATTTAATTTATTTAATTTTATTTTAGGTCAAAATTGATACATAATACCTATATAAGTTCAATGTAATTCATTGGAGTAATTTTATAATAAATTTAGTTATATAAAAAGTTTATTGAACTTTTCACTATCTTTTACCCACCTCCTAGGAGAATTTTCAAATTTACTTAAAACATAATTTTACCGCTTCTGTGAGTGGAATTTAAAAAATATGAGAGACAAGGTTGATGTCAGTATGTAAAATGTGGTTCAATGAGATGAAAATAATTTTTTGTGAATAGTAACTTTTTACTTTTATTTACCACGGTTAAAAGTAAATATGGTAATTTAGAGTAAAAATGATATTATTATTACCATAAAACATGTACTAATTCTATTGGATAAGTGTAATTCGACCAAAAACAACCTTAGGATTAAAATATGACCGTTTTGGCCCACTTGGATTAGATTAGGACATTTATTATTAATTTATTTAAAGAAGGGTTAAAATAGTTAAAATCAATGTTTAATAAGTAAATAATTTTTAATATAGGGTTATACATGAGATAAATTATACTATAAATATTCATTAGAAATATAAAAAGATTTCTTACATAATGGTATTTTATTTGTAAATTTTAGACATTAAATAATTTAATTTATTTATGACCCAAAGACGATGTTGTAATTATCTTATTATTGAAATATTGACATAATTGTTGTTATAAATACCCAAATAAATGTAATTTGAGACTTTATATGCATTAAACTAATTTTATAGGTTAATAGGACATGTTATTATTGATTTAATTAACTTTTTTCGAATTTATTATTCTGTTATGATTTTCTCAAAAATCAATTACTAAATAGTGTCAAAATTGACATAAAATAGTTTCTAAAAAAAATATTAACTTATTAATTGTTATATTATTCCTAAAAATATGAGGTTCGTCCAAATGACTTAAATAAGGTTATATATATTAATAATAAACATCTTGGGGTTCTTTTGTCTTGTTATAGTATTTTATTAACCTTATAGTGTAAGAACACAAAAAGACACGGTAAAAGTAAACTTATTTAACATAAAGTTAAATATAAATTATAAGGTTAAAATAGGAACCTAAACTTGTCTAAATTATATTGGATGAGAGTATTTCGACCAATCCCCACCTTAACTTCGAAATAAATCAATTTGAAGGTATTGAAAAACGAATATGTCTTTATAATAAAATAATATTTTTAGTTTTTCCAATGGTGCCCCTCTCCTCCCTTATAAAAGGGAACCTCCTCCCTCTCTGCCTCACACAACATTGAGCCTTCAAGCTCGGAAAAACCCTGAAAATTTCTCCTCTCCACTTCCCTAGAAACATCCTAGAGGTCCTGGTCTTCTTCAAAGTCCAATTTTAGTGCCCTAAAAGGAGGTCTCAAAGAGGCGCTTCAAAGAAGAGGTAATGTCCGTTACCGATTATTTCAACTTTATTTCTTCTTCCACTTCTTCTTCTTTAGTTGTTTCATTATGAAGTAATAAAATAAGTATCATTAATATACTTATATGTTATTATAAGTATAAAACATCCCTATTTCACCATATATCCATCCTATGGAAAAAGAAATCACCGCGCGTGCGTACGTACGGAATACCGTCTCCACGCCGTGGTGTAATCTATTTTCCACCACCACCTTACATGGATGGGTATAATGGTGTAAATAATGACTATATATGATTATTGTAAAGTGATATTGATTCTGAAATATTATACATACACTCCAATAAAATTTCACGATCATGGGAATGATATCATCGCTCGTGCGTACGTACGGAATACCGTCTCGACGATGTGATGGGACTCGTTCTACATGATTTTCATTGCATAATGATTACATAAATGAATTTAGTGAATAAATATGATATATATTACACTAATACCATTCTGTAAATGAGGTATCTATAACCTAAAAAGAAGAATAAGAATTTATTCGACAAAACACGCATAAGAACAAAAAGTAATAAACACCTGGATAACAAGTAGCAATGAAATATTACTAATAATAAGCTAAGAATACGACCATATATGATATCATAACAATGATTATGATTCTGGAATAAGTAAATGACATTATTTAAATCATTATACATGAGGTTCGGACACTTACGAAGCAAATTAGACCTAAGGTAAGGGAAAATCTCGAAATCTCAATTTTTATCCGAGATTATTTATAATTCAGAATTTACTGGGGAATATTTATCATCCAAATTCATGTTTCTTCAATATGTAATATTTATATCCTTCTACAATATTTTATATCCAATTTTACCCTTTATTGAGTTTTTAGTAAAAGATATGAAATGAATCTTTTGTCGTTTTTCGTACGAGGTTCTTTTTGACTTTTCCGACAAAAGTACGAGAAGAATGTTTTTTTAACTTATATGGAATGAATGGATTTTTAAAAACTTATTTACAAGAAGATTCTTTTAAAATTTTTCATGTTTATTTTTAATCAACTTCTTTTAGTTTAAAATTTTATAACATGTTAAGAAAGGAAAAATGTTTTCGAGGTAGAAAGGATATTTTCCTCAAAAATGGAGTTCAAGTGTTTTATCAAAATTATTTTCCATCTAAGATAAAAAAGGATTCTGTTTCTATCCGTATTATTACATTGATTTGATTATGTTGTGATGGAATTATTTTTATGAATTCCTTTATCTAATATGAATTGTTTTATGATGTCCCGATGTTTAAGAATCCCATTTTTTATTACAAGGGTTATGATATGATGTATGTTTTATGATCTTGTGGCACACATAAGAATGGTATAATTATGAGATGGGTGGGACCTATATCTTCCTCCAATGCATTGGGTAAAGAATTTATATCTCATGAGATAGACATGGCTAGAACGGCAGGTTAAACCGGTTCAGTGAAAAACAGGACTGAAACGAGGAATGAACTCGGTTCAGAAATGGACTTTGTCCACTAAGATAGTCTTGGAAATGAGTCTTGACTAATAAGAAATGATTCTCTTTGATTATGCGTGTATGCCACAAAGCTTCATTTATAAGGTTATGATTATTGTGATTACATTTCACTGCCATGGTTTACCCCATGTTATGAAATTATGATCTCTTTTTTAGGGTAAGATTTCCATAATGTTATGTTCTTATGAATATGATGTGATTGATATTTCTTTTGTTTACCCTTAATGAGAATTTGAGAACACCCTTTTGTATGTTTTCTTTCCCCAGGCCAGGAAGAATGTTTTTAAGTAAGATATGCCAAAAGGTACTATAGATATGATGAAATAAATGGGAGACAATGTAAACGCTTTATGAACCAATTGTTTATGTTTCCCAGTTTCTAAAGACACTATACCTATATTGTCCTTTCATGGTTTTGTTGTATGTTGTAATAAGTGTACTTCAATTCTGAAGTGCTAACAATGTATGTAAAGTATGGGTCGTTATAGTTGGTATCAGAGGAAAGTTGTAGTCAACCATTGGAAACTTGGATGTGAAAGCCTTAGTAAGAACCCTAAAAATAAGTCTAATCATAGAAAACAATATTAGGGTTTTAGAAATGGCAATGAATAACCTAGGATAAGACCTTAAGTGTGAAATTTTATTCTTGATTATGTGGTTTTCCTATTATAATTAGTGTTTCTCACACTATTATTCTTGGTTTTAGTCGATGGCTGGAACCCGAAGGAACCGTGTTAATGCGGAATGCGACAGGCAATGCAATGATTGTCCCACTGATCAACCAAACGTTATGGGAGTTGGAATGAAAAATCTTGTAGCCATGCTCACACAACATTCTCATGATATGAATCATTCAGAAATTCCAAACGATAAAAGTAAGGAGAAACATTCTATTGAATCCTTCATGAGACAGCTTCCACCTTCATTCAGCGGGTCTACTGATCCATTAGTTGCTGAACAATGGATCAGAACTACAAAAAATATACTTTTAGTTCTTCAATGTTCTGAACATGATAAAGTCATCTTAGCAGTGTATCGTTTGGAAGGTGATTCTGATCAAGGGTGGAATCTTATCAAGAATACAATGCCAAGAGATGAAATTGAGTCCATGGAATAGGACGAGTTCAAGAACATATTTTTCAATAAGTACTTCCCTCGTATTCTTCGAACAATGATTGAGAAGGAGTTTCCTGAACTAAAGCAAAAGGATGATGAATCTGTTGGTACCTATGATGAAAATTTTACAAGACTTGCATGGTATGCTTCTGGTATCATTATCTAACCCGAAAGTAAGATCGATCCATTCTTTAGTAGCTTAAAACCAAGTCTTCTAAGGGCGTTATCCATAAGGGAATTCAATAGCTACAAGGAAATACTTCGATGTGCTCTCAAAGTTGAGATGGAGATTAGAGTAACCCATCAGTCATATGGGTTTGATAAGAAGGGGAAAATGGAATTCAAAGGAAAATATAAAGAGCACACTGAAAAGAAGATGAGTTTTACCTTATTCTCAAAGTTTGGAAAGAAACATGGAGGGAGATGTCTTAAAGGGACAATTAAATGTTTCAAATGTGGAAAGGAAGGTCATCGGTAATTTGAATGCCTCAACGATAGGAAGAAGATTTCTAGTGATGCGAACAATGAAAAGGCTACAAAGAGTGATCCTCCTGCACTTTAATGTTACAAGTGCAAGGAAATGGGGTATTATTCCAATCAATGCCCTAATCCAAGGGTTATTGATGATGATCTACGTCAACTAAATCTTAAGGCTAAAGACAAAGGAATGTCACATGTAATTTCTATCAGCGATGTGGGGTACGAAAAAGAAGTGGTGAAAGGTTCACTTACCATCCACTCTAAAGTAGAAAATGTTTTATTTGATTCTGGATCCACCCACTCCTTTATTTATGAATAATTTTCTAAGGGTATCACCGTATTAGCTCAACAATTAGATGTTGAGTTAGCTGTGAAAACCCCTAATGGCACAATAGTCGCATGAAAAGTTTATAATTCTTCTCTGATTGAAAGTTGTGGGAAAGTGCTTCCTGAAAATCTTGTGGTCCTCCCTATAATGGAATTTGATGTGATTCTTGGCATGGATTGGATTTCTATATATAGAGCTCATATCAATTTCCAACAAAGGGAAGCCACATTTCATATTCCAGATCAATCTATAATTGTCTATGGATGCAAAGATGAACATAACCTTCCAGTGGAAATTTATTCCATCTTATGGGTATTGATTCCACTAAATGAAGGTTATTTATCTCAAATGGTTGGTGAGAAACTCATGATTAAGTATATTCCCATTGTACGAGAGTTTGATGATGTCTTTCTGGAGGAATTTCTGGGTCTTCCACCAAATCATGAAGTTCAGTTTTCAATAGAACTCATACCTGGTGCTTTACCTATTTCAAAGACACCTTATAGAATGTCCCCAATTGAGTTGCATGAATTGAAGAAGAAACTCTAAGAGAATCTTGATAAGGGGTTCATACGCCCTAGTGCGTCACCTTGGGGAGCACCTGTTCTATTTGTTAAGAAGAAATATGGATCAATGAGACTCTACATTGATTATCGAGAACTTAACAAGATCACTATCAAGAACAAATATACTCTCCCGCGCATTGATGACTTATTTGACCAACTACGCGGAGCTCAATACTTTTACAAGATTGATCTTCATTCAGGGTATCATCAATTAAGGTTTAAAAGGGAGGATATACCAAAGACGTCTTTCTGTACAAGGTATGGACACTATGAATATATAGTGATGCCATTTGGTCTTACTAATGCCCCTGTTATCTTCATGGATATGATGAATAGGGTCTTTAGAGACTATCTTGATCACTTTGTGGTAGTCTTTATAGACGATATTCTTGTATATTCAAAGAAAAAGGAAGAACATGAAGATCACTTGAGAATTATATTGAAGACCCTGAGAAAGGAGAAGCTTTATGCCAAATTTAAAAATTGTGAATTTTGGCTTCAAAAAGTATCATTTTTGGGTCACATAATCTCAAAAGAGGGGATATCTGTGGATCCACCAAAAACAAAGGTTATCGAAAGATGGTCGAGACCAACAACGGTAACTGAGATCCGAAGTTTTCTTGATTTGGATGGATATTATTGACGTTTGGTGAAAGATTTCTCAAGATTATCTAATCCACTCACCATGTTGACTCGGAAAGGAGTTAAGTTTGTTTGGGAAGAGGAATGTGAAGAGAATTAAAAGGAGTTGAAAAGAAGGTTATCCAGTGCACCTGTACTCACACTTCCTTGTAGTGGAGAAAGGTTTGTGATCTATAGTGATGCATTCTAGAAGGGATTGGGGTGTGTTCTCATGAAAAATGATATGGTGATAGCTTATGCCTCACGACATTTTAAATTCCATGAGAAAAATTACCCAACTCATGATTTTGAGTTAGCTGCGGTAATCTTTGCATTAATGATTTGGAGGCATTATCTTTATGGAGAAAGGTGTGACATTTATACTGATCATAAAAGTTTAAAGTATATTTTCACACAAAAGGAGCTGAATATGCACCAAAGAAGATGGTTGGAGAGGAATAAAGATTACGACTGCTCAATCCATTACCACCCCAGGAAAGAAATCAAGGTCGCAGATGCATTAAGTCGACAAGGCCATGCCATTTTATCCATGACGAGGATCACCAAAGATCCAATATTTATGGATTTACAAAGGATGGATCTTGGAATTATAATGTAAGGGGGAAAATCTTATCTTTCTGAAATGAATGTTCAACCATCTATACATGTTAAGATTAAAGAGACACAGAAAGAAGATGTAGAGTTACAAAAGAAGGTGAGAAATGATCCTGAATTCAACCTTGATTATGATGGGATAGTAATGTTTAGGAATCAGGTTTTTGTTCCTCCCATAACCGAATTAAAGAAGGAGCTGCTGGATGAGGCTCATAGTTCTTCATTATCTATTAATTATGGAAGCACGAAGATGTATAGGGACCTGAAAGAGTACATCTGGTGGGATGGCATGAAAAGAGATGTTTCTCAATATGTCTCTCGATGCTTGGTTTTTTAGCAAGTTAAAGTTGATAGACAGAAGTATAAGGGGATGTTACAACCATTATCCATACACTAATGGAAATGAGAAAACATCACTATGGACTTTGTCACAGGACTTCCAAAAACATCCAAAGGCAATAATGATATCTAGGTCATAGATGATCATCTTACAAAGTCTGCACACTTCATTGCTATTAGAGAAGATTTCTCTCTGGATCAGAGTTACATGATATATGTAAAGGAAGTGGTAAGATTACATGGAGTACCACTTTCTATTATATCTGATCAGGATCCGAGGTTTACCTCAAAGTTCTGGCGAAGTCTTCAGCATACTTTGGATACAGAGTTGAGTTTCAATACTGCTTATCATCCTCAGACAGATGGTCAGTCGGATAGGATGATTCAAACTCTAGAATATATGTTGAGAGAATTCTCTACGGATTTAAAAGGTGGTTGGGAAAAACACCTAAATTCGGTGGAATTTTCTTATAATAATAGCTTTAACTTCAGTATTCAGATGGCTCCTTATGAAACTCTCTATGGAAAGAAATGCAGGACTCCAACTTGCTGGGATGAAGTTGGGGAAAGAAAGCTATTAGGACCTGATCTTGTTGATGAGATGGAAGAAAAGGTCCAATCAATTCAACAACACATAAGAGCAGCTCAGAGTCGAAAAAACATTTATGCCGACAACCAAAGAAAAGACATAGAGTTTGAAGTGGGTGATAATGTTTTCTTACGAATATCTCCTCGAAAGAGAGTAACGAGATTTAGAATGAAGGGAATGTTGAGCCCTAGGTATATCGGTCCTTTCAAAATTCTGGATCGTGTTGGGAAGGTAGCTTACCGATTGGGGCTTCCACCGAATCTCTCTCAAGTTCACGATGTGTTCCATGTATCTATCCTAAGAAAGTACATACCTGATCCTTCACATGTACTCAGCACAGAAGTTGTACCGCTGGAACAAGATCTTTCTTAGGAAGAACAACCGATAGAGATTCTCGATCGTAGTGAAAAAGTCCTACGGAAAAAGACCACTCGCTTGGTGAATGTTTTATGGAGGAACCACCAATTAGAAGAAGCTACATGGGAGCTTGAGGATATGATGAGGGATAGGTATCCTCATCTGTTTGTTACAAAGTGACGAATTTCGAGGGAAAAATTCATTTTAAGGGGGTAGAATGTAACACCCGAGACTTTTATGAGAAATATTTTATTTTTTATGATATATAAATCATCAAAGGAATCTTTCACTACACACAACACTAGCATGGTTTTCTTTACATGAAATCACGACCTTCCATGGTAGCTTGCGTCGTACGCAATACCGAGTTTCACTAAACAACGATATGCTATTAAAATATTATTAAAACTACCTGTTATGAATAGTAATGACCACTTTTTGAAATTTTTGAAATTTTATTTTTCAAAATGGAATTCATTTTTCGATTCGGAATATTGAAAATATCCTAGGGTGAAATTTTGGTATTTTTTTGGAAACATTCAATTTTTGATGAATAGTGAAAACACTATGTTACTATTTAAAAACCGACTTTTTATTTAAATAATTATTTATTTTATTTAAATTTATTTTAGGTAAAAATTGATACATAATACCTATATAAGTTCAATGCAATTCATTGGAGTAATTTTATAACAATTTTAGATATATTAAAAGTTTATTGAACTTTTCACCGTCTTTTACCCATCTCCTATGAGAATTTGCAAATTTTTATAAAACATAATTTTACCGCTTCTGTGAGTGGAATTTCAAAAATCCGAGAGACACGGTAGATATCAATATGTAAAATTTGGTTCAATGGGATGAAAATTATTTTTGGTGAATAGTAACTTTTAACTTTTATTTACCACGGTTAAAAGTAAATAGGGTAATTAAGAGTAAAAATAATATTATTATTACCCTAAAACATGTACTAATTCTATTGGATAAGTGTAATTCGACCAAAAACAACCTTAGGAATAACGTAAGACCATTTAGGCCCACATTGATTAGATTAGGACATTTATTATTAATTTATTTAAAGAAGGGTTAAAATAGTTAAAATTGATGTTTAATAAGTAAATAATTTTTTATATAGGGTTATACATGAGATAAATTCTACTATAAATATTCATTAGAAAGATAACTGGATTAACCACATAATGGTATTTTATTTGTAATTTTTAGACATTAAATAAGTTAATTTATTTGTGACACAAAGATGATGCAGTAATTATCTTATTATTGAAATATTGACATAATTGATGTTATAAATACCCAAATAAATGTAATTTGAGACTTTTTATGAATTCCAATAATTTTAGAGGTTCATATGACATGTTAGTATTGATTTAATTAACTTTTTTAGAATTTATCATTCAGTAATGATTTTCAAAAAAGTCAATTACTAAAATTTGTCAAAATTAACATAAAATAGTTTTTAAAACAAATATTATATTATTAATTGTTATTTTATTCCAAAAAATCTAAGGATAGGCCAAATGACTTAGATAAGGTTATATATATTAATAATAAACAACTTTGGGTTCGTTTGGATTGTTATAGTATGTTTATTAACCTTATAGTGTAAGAACACAAAAAGACACTGTAAAAGTAAAATTATTTAACTTAAAGTTAAATCTAAATGATAAGGTTAAAATAGGAACCTAAAATTGTCTAAATTATATTTGATGATATAATTTCGACCCATCCTCACCTTAGACTCGAAATAAATCAATTTGGAGCTATTTAAAACCGAATATGGCTTTATAATAAAATAATATTTTTAGTTTTTCCAAAGGTGCCCCTCTCATCCCTTATAAAAGGGCAACTCCTCCCTCTCATCCTGACATCACATTGAGCCTTCAAGCTCGGCCAAAACCTGAAAATTTATTCTCTAAACTTCCCTAAGAACATCCTAGAGGTCCTGGTCTTCTTCAAAGACAAATTTTAGTGCCCTAAAAAGAGGTCTCAAAGAGGCGCTTCAAAGAAGAGGTAATGTTTGTTACTGATTATTTCAACATTATTTCATCTTCCACTTCTTCTTATTTAGTTGTTTCATTATGAAGTAATAACATAAGTATCATTCATATACGGATATGTTATTATAAGTATGAAACAACCCTATTTCACCATCTATCCATCCTATGGAAAACGAAATCACCGCGCGTGCGTACGTAAGGAATACCGTCTCCACGCCGTGGTGTAATCTATTTTCCACCACCACCTTACTTGGATTGGTATAATGGTGTAAATAATGACTATATATGATTATTTTAAAGTGATATTGATTCTGAAATAGTATACATACACTCCAATACAATTCCACGATCATGGGAACAATATCATCGCTCGTGCGTATGTACGGAATACCGTCTCCACGATGTGATGCGACTCGTTCTACATGATTTTCATGGAATAATGATTACATAAATGAATTGAGTGAATTAATATGATATATATTACACTAATACAATTCTGTAAATGAGGTATCTATAACCTAAAAAGAAGAATAAGAATTTATTCGACAAAACACGCATAAGAACAAAAAGTAATAAACACCCGTATAACAAGTAGCAATGAAATATTACTAATAATAAGCTAAGAATATGACCATATATGTTATCATAACAATGATTATGATTCCAGAATAACTCAATGACATTATTTAAATCATTATACAGAAGTTTCTGACACTTACGAAGCAAATTGGACCTAAGGTAAGGGAAAATCTCGCAATCTCAATTTTTATCCGAGATTGTTTATACTTCAGAATTTACTGTGGAATATTTATCATCCACATCCATGTTTCCTCAATATGTAATATTTATTTCCTTCTACAATATTTTATATCCAATTTTACCCTTAGGTGAGTTTTTAGTAAAAGATATGAAAGGAATATTTTGTCGTTTTTCATACGATGTAGCTTTTGACTTTTCCGACAAAAGTACGTGAAGAATGTTTTTTTAAATTATACGGAATGAATGGATTTTTAAAACATTATTCCCAAGAAGGTTCCTTTAAACGTTTTCAAGTTTATTTTTAATCAAATTAATTTAGTTTAAAATTGTATTCCATGTTAAGAAAGGGAAAAAAAATTTGAGGTAGAAAGGATATTTTCCTCATCAATGGAGTTCAAGTGTTTTATCAAAATTATTTTCCATCTAAGATAATAAAGGGTTTTGTTTCTATCCCTATTATTACATTGATTTGATTATGTTTTGATGGAATTATTTTTATTAATTCCTTCATCTTATATGAATTGTTTTATGATGTCATGATGTTTAAGAATCCCATTTTTATTTCATGGGTTATGCTATGATGTATTGTTTATGATTTTGTGGAACACATAAGAATGGTATAATTATGAGATTGGTGGGACCTATATATCCCTCCAATTAATTGGGTAAATATTTTATATCTCATTAGATAGACATGGCTGGAACGGCAGGTTAAACTAGTTCAGGGAAACAGGACTGAAATGAGGAATGAACTCGGTTTAGAAATAGACTTTGTCCACTAAGATAGTCTTGCCAATGAGTCCTGAATAATAAGAAATGATTCTCTATGATTATGTGTGTATGCCACAATGCTTCATGTTTTAAGTTATGATTATTTTTATTACATTTCACTGCCATGATTTACCCCATGTTATGAAATTATGATCTCTTTTGCAGGGTAATATTTCTATAAAGTTATATTCTTATGAATATGATGTGACTGATATTTCTTTTGTTTACCCTTACTGAGCATTTGAGCTCACCCTTTTATATGTTTTCTTTCCCTCGGTCATGAAGAAGGTTATTAAGTATGATATTCCAAAAGGGACTATAGATATGATGAAATAAATGGGAGATAATGTACACGCTTTATGAACTAGTTGTTTATGTTTGCCAGTTTCTAAAGACACTATACATGTACGGTCCTTTCGTGGTTTTGTTATATGTTGTAATAAGTGTACTTAAATTCTTAAGTACTAAAAAGGTATGTAATGTATGGGTCATTATATCTACCTCCTCAGGTTGAAAGACATGAGACGGGTCTGAAATGTAACGTCGAAGCTATGAAAGGTGGAAGATGTTGTGTATAGCCTGAAACCTCTGATGTAACTGCAACTGATAGGAAACTGGCCCAACTCTCTCCAACACCTCAAATGGACCGACGTATCTCAGTGAAAGCTTACCCTGTCTCCTGGTCCTCTATGCCCTAACATCATTGTGACATGTAGAAAAACCTAATCCCTGACCTCGAACTCTAGAGGTCGTCTCCGCTGATCATCATAAAATTTTTGTCGAGACTGTGCAGTATTCATCATTTTCTAAATCAACTCTATCTATTTTGTGGTCTCCTGAACAGGATGAGTTCCCAGAAAATCTGCCTCTCCTGCTTCCAACCAACATAACGGTGATCGACATGGCCTACCGTACAAATACTCATAAGGTTCCATCTGTATAGTTGCTTGAAAACTATTATTGTAGGAAAACTCCACAAGAGGTATATGCTTCTCCCAAGAACCTCCAAAATCCAGAATGCATGCTCA
Organism: Viscum album; assembly: GCA_963277665.1. NCBI lineage: Eukaryota > Viridiplantae > Streptophyta > Magnoliopsida > Santalales > Viscaceae > Viscum > Viscum album. The sequence continues at coordinate 426,631,725 of OY728123.1, read as the reverse complement.
GATCATGTCCTCAGGCACCTGAATCATACGCTCAGACATTCCATCTGTTTGTGGGTGGTAAGTTGTACTCAAATGTACCTGTGTTCCCAACACATTCTAAATCCCCTGCCAGACCCGAGAAGTAAAACACGCATCCCTGTCTGAAACAATGGTGTGTGGAACTCCATAAAGACAAACATTATCTCAGATGTAAAACGGTCCCAACTCATAAACACTAAAGGTCTCCTTGATTGGAAACAAGTTACAACCTTTGAAATCCTATTAATGATGAGCCAAACAACATCACTACCTCGAGGAGACCTTGGAAACCCAGTCACAAAGTCCATTGCGATGTCATTACAATTACATTCGAGATTGGGTAACTACTGTAAAAGACCTGATAGCCGCTGATGCTCTGCCTTCACCTCCTGACAGGTGGAATATCTCTTGACGAAACCAGCAACATCCTTCTTCAATCCTGGCCCTCAATACTGATGATGTAGATCACGATACATCTTGGTGACACCAGGATGAACTGCCCAAACTGAGGAATGAAAGTCCCACATCATCTCCTCATGTATGTCTACTGGAACCCATACGCACCCCTGGAAATGCAAGATCTCATCCTCACCTTTGGTCAATCCAAGACTAGGGTCCTCTCCTAACAAACTTTCCCATATGACTAGGCCTTCATAATCGGATAGCTTCCTCATTATTAATCGATATAGAAGGTTATAGGTAACAACTCTAGAAGAAATGAAAGTATGCCCCTATCTATCGTGAACCTCCAAATGAATCTCAGAGAACATATCCATAAGATCCCACTCACCGCTGGCCTCCTGAACTGCCTATATCTGAGTCCTGCTGCTCAACACAATAGCCACTTCATTTCCTTTCCCCAATGTATAGGAAAGCTCAAAGTCAAAGGAATGTAGGTACTCAACCCACCTTCGTTGTCTCAAATTCAGATTTCACTGAGTGAAGATGTACTTGAGACTATTATGGTTGGTGAAAAACACAAAATTTTCTAATAGAATATAATTTCTCCAATATCATAGCACATGAAGAACAGATTCCAACTCCAGATCAAGCATCGGGTAGTTACTCTCATGTGGCCTCAACTTCCAAGACCCATACACAATGAATCCATCTCCCTGCATAATTACAGCTCCCATCTTGATAGCTAAATCATCACAATAAACAGTATAGATCTTGCCCGAATTTGGAAAGACCAGTATCAGTGTTGAAGTCAACCTCCCTTTGAGCTCCTAAAAGGGTGACTCACAAAAATCTAACCATAAGAACTTTTCACCCTTCTTTGTCAGACTCATTAGTTGTGCTTCTAAGCATGAAAAGTCCTATAGGAAATGTCTGTAGTATCCAGACAGCCCTAGGAAACTCTACACCTCGAAGATGTTATTTGGTTGATCCCAAGAAACTACAGCTCTCACTTTCTCTAGGTCTACTGATACTCATTCCTCTGAGATAACATGACCCAAGAAGTGAATTTGGTCCATCAAAAAGTGGAATTTTGAGATCATATCATATAACTAATGCTCTCTTAGTTTCCTCAAAATGATCTCAAGATGGGTATCATGGTCATTTCGAGTGTGAGAGTACACCAAGATGTCATCTATGAAAACAACCTCATAGTAATACATGTATGGATGGAACACTCAGTTAATCAGTTCCATGAAAATTGTAGGTGTGTTTGTGAGAATGAACGGAATAAACATATACCCCTATAGACCATACCTACTCCAGAAGGCTGTAAAATGTATATTTGATTGTTTAACACACAACTGATGGTAACTAGATCTCATGTCAATCATTGAGAACACTCGGGCTCTTCAATGATGATCAAAGAGATCATAGATCCTATGAAATGGATATCAATTCTTGAATATCAATAGGTTAAAATTACAATAATCAACACAATGTATGAGGGTACCGTCTACCTTCTTCACAATCAGGATAGGTGAACCCCAAGGAGAAGCACCAGGTCAGAAGAAACCCTTTGTCTATAACTTCTCCAGCTACTTCTTGAGCTCCTACAACTCAGGTGTAGCCATACTATAAGGAGGAATGGACACCGGTGCCACACCTGGCACAAGATCAATTGAAAAGTCTACCTCACGCTTCAGAGGAAAACCTAAATGTTCCTCTAGAAGGACATCTCTGAAACGATCCACCACCAGAGGGATGTGTAACTGTGAATTTCCCTGATCATCTAGATGTACACTAGAAATCTAGTTTGTAACTCTTCATAACCCAGGATTATTGGGACCCACTCTGATTTCTTGGACATGCCACTCACCCTTGTGAAGAAAATATCCACCCTCTGGTGATATGATACTCACCCTGCGGTGATAACAGTCTATGATTTCCTAGAAGAGAACTAGCCAGTGCATTCTAAGAATGACATCATAGTCGGTCATCTCTAGGACATAGAGATCCCATAATATGTGACACCCACTAACCTCTAGAGGGCACTCCTTGAACTGACGTACACTAGCTGTTCTAGTTCCCAACGGAGTGTCTAGAATCAAAATATCAACAGAAGAAAATATACAGAGGCCAAGGCTCTCCACGATGGAAAAAGATATAAAAGTATGGGGACCCCCTGTATTGAAGAGAGATGACGATAAAATAGAGGCAACTAGGATCATACCTAGAACTGTTGAAGGTCCGAGATCCTACTCCTACAGTGTCTGCTCCACTACAAAGGTCTGGCTTGCTCAATAGCCCTGTGACCTTGCCTAACCGCTCGGATCTGATCCACTCTATTGTCACCGAATGACTGGAATCTGTCCACCATATCCACAACCTCCACCTCGGCCTGAATGGACAAAAGAATTCTTGTTCCCATACTGGTGAGAAACTAGCGATGCTGCTCCCAAACACAGAGTCAAAAAAGAACCCCTGTCACCAGCTATTGTTGAGAAGATCATTCAGAACCACTGAAGGTGACCAATATTTCCACATGATCGGCACTCCACTAGGTCTCTCTGGCACTACGGCCTCGTATGCCAACTCTTCCGGCGCTGGTAGCATACCACATATCTACCAAAAGATGTGTCTCACCTCCTAAAATAACCATGCGAAGACTGAATATGGAACTTCCTACTATCAGTAGGAGGGATGCTAACTCCAGATGTCGAGCCACCCTTTCTCACAACTCCAGAATCCCTCAGATTGTGCTTCGTGATCAGTGCCTAGTTGATGATAGAAATGATGGTAGTCAACCGAAAGATGTTCACTTGTGAACAGATGTCTTGTCTGAGGCCATCCTCGAACTTCCTTTCCAGGAATAACCCATCTACTCCCAGGAAGGTTGTGAAACACTAAAGCTCATTTAAATGAGAGGAATACTCCATAACCGATAGGGTACCCTGCTCAAGGATCAAAAACTCCCATTCTTGGTCAGCCCTCAGGGTCTCCAGATAGATGTAATCATATAAGACGCACTAGAACTCCTCTCAATCCATAGCCTACTGCTAACCCACCTGTAAGATCACATCCCACCATCTCTTGGCCGAATCATGAATCATATAGGTAGAAATATTGACCCTCTTCTCTGGAGGCATCTCTAGATGATCAAAGATTGTCAGCATGGCTTCTAGCCATGAGTCTGTAGACTAAGTTCCTCCTTCCCCTAAGAAGGTTGGAGGATGCTGCTTCTAGAAGACCCATATCAAAATCATCCATTGACGGGGCAGGAGGCGGTGCTCCCTAAAAGGACAACATCATCCTCATAAATCCTTCCCATAACTCTGCATAAGCACCTGGGTCAGTTATAAATACTGGTGGCAAGACTGGCACAATAGGAGGATCTGCAGGAAGTCCCTGATCAGCTATATTCAGTTTTTGACCACCGCCTAGTGGCTAACATACAACCGGAGGACGTCTCGGTGGCATGACTTTGCAAGGTCAAACACATCACTCATATCAATATTAACAGGGAATAAAACATAGGATTACACTGTGTTTTCAGAGAGTACATGGCATGTACATAAGAATGGTTGTTTCTTCTGGAACTGAAGAACACATATCATGTAGTCAAAACTACATGGCGTGAATTCTGGGTTTTTTTGACAGTAAGACTTAGAAATTACTTTGGAACCCATAGAAACACTAAAACAAACATTGAAGCTGAAAATTATGATCTGTGAGGGCCCATAGTCCCTACGAATAAAATCTTATAATCTTACAGAAGTTATAAACATGCAAAGACAATGCGATGATCCACCATGTTCGGGTCCATGAGGGCCCATAACACCTCAAGAACCAAAATTTGGCATTCATCTTAATAAAAACCTTACTCAAACAATACCCTATAAAACATCAGGTATTTTTATCAAATCATCTTTCACAACAGCAAGCATATTATACACAAAATCTATCACAACAACATGCAATTTCTAATTCACTCTAAATGGCATGGAAGTAATGCACGACATGTGATTTCTAACAAGTGCCTATATGATGGAAGAGATGGAATACCCACATCTCATCGGGTTACAACAGAAATAGATCCTCAATAATATCAATAGTAATAACACAAGGCATGTGAATCACCAAATGTTTAAATCGAATCAATTGTAAAATTGAAAAACCAAAAAACATGCAATAATTGAGGTAAATTAGCTTTTCCCTATACATGAGTTAGCTAATCCCGAGCATATCATATTACTAATAACCTATTCTATCCTATACATGCCTATAGGCTCCAAAAAGTAAGTCAAGAGAATATAATCCTTTGATACTACTTTGTAACGTCCCTATTCCAGAAGCCACCGTGAGGTGCCCCGTACATAGTTGATCACATGGCCTCAAGCACATTTCCCATAACGCCAAAGGCTGCCAACTAGCAGTGAGGGACTTGGGTGTGATAGTGGGGAAACAATTCCCTCATTGGCAGAGTAAAATAGTGGATAAGAAACAAATAAACAATAGTAGAAGCAGTAATATCAACAAACAACAGTAACTGCGAAAGGCTGATAAAGAAAAAACTAGATCATAAATATATATATATATATATATGGATGATGCATGTTAAATATATGTCTAGGAATGTATCCAAACTATTCACAATGATGAATACAACCAGTACTAAAACAAAGTACAAAAGAAATAGATAAAAAATCGTCATCATCGCAAGCCTAAGATTAATCCCATGCTCTCCAGCTCCACAGCTAATCAAGTAACTGAAGTGGAAGGGAAGTTGCCCTTGTCTATATCTACAACAATATAATCTTTTTGGGCCCAAAAGAATGGCCCAAATAGGGTCTGAGATGAATCCCAGTAGGCAAATTCAATAAGATCTTTTCCTAACAGTCAGTGAATATATGGCAGGTAAAAGTGCAGAAAACAGTAAACAAGGAAGTAATCAATAGTAACAATCCACAGATTCAGATATCAAGCAACAACTAAACAATAAGAATAATCACAACAGTTAACCCTCTGGGAAGTATGGACATCTTATCCCCTCTGGTTCTACCTAATAGGTACAAGAAACCCTATGGGAAGCACACTCAGTCTAACCCCACTGGTTCAGCTTAAGCATAGACTCTCTAGGGAAGTACTCATCGTCAATTCCCCTTATAGTCTCGTATCTTACTAAAGGCGCTCTGGGGAAGCACTCTAGGTCAATTCCCCTTATGGACTGCGTTAAGGAACTACAGAGACTCTGGGGAAGCATTCAACCTCAATTCCCCCAATGGTCTCACATCGTATAATTATATAGTCACTCTAGAGAAGCCCTTATATCCATTCTCCATGTGGTCTACTACACCAAGTTCTCACAGCCCTGTGTAATTCAAACAAGTAGCAACGCGTATCAGCCAAAGTAAACCTCAAGAACTACATGGATAACAGTCTACAACATATCAGCATGTTAGATAAACAAGATCACTCCATCCTATAATACTAGGCATGGAAAACAAGCAAATTATCCTAACATGCTAAAAATAACCAAACGGTCATAAGCAGAACATGCATGGGAAACACCTCCAAAGCATAGAAAGAAAACCTATTTACATACAAATAACCTCTACTCTAACACACCAGAAAAGAATGCAATTAACAATGTTAGAAATGGTAAATTAACAACACTTCATTCATGGTTATTGGTGATTTGTCACATACAATTCAAGGACCTTAAACTGAATGGCACAAACATCAAACCTCTTAGGGTTTAGCAAAATCAACCTCTTCACCCAAACGCGCTCCCAACCGGGTGGATGCCTCCTCGAAACCTCCTAAAAAACCCTTCCCTAACAACAACAATGTCAACCTTTAATGCACAAAGGAAACACAACCCTATATCTACATACAACCCTTGTAGATCTAGGATATTAACAGAGGAAAAGGGCTAACCCTAGCCAAAACCACAAGAACCAAAGAGGGACTTACCTAAGGAGAACATCCTTTGATCCACCAAGAAATCCCTTCCATTTTCCTCCAAAACGATCCTACTAGCTCCCCCAACCTTTAAAAAATGCAACTCTCACATGTGCCATGAGTGGGAGGAAGAATGGTAGAGGAATGGGAAATCCTAAGTGGCCCGGGGCATAAACACCCTAACTTTATGTGGTTGCACGGTTACCCTGCACAATTTTACAAACTATGCGCCCAAAATGTGGTCTCCACTGTATCACCCAGGGACTTCACACGGCTTTCCCGCACAATCTGAAAAACCGTGCACAGCCTCTGCGGAGCCCACTATCAAGGGTGCACTGTTTCCCGAGATGGCCACACGGTTTGTTCAGACAGTGCGCTAAACATGCGCCACTGCACAACTTCCCATAAATGATTGTTTTTAAAGAAAAATATTATCATAATATTATAGAAAAAATATTGTTTATTTTGTAATTTATTTTACATGTTAAAAATGATATTTTCATGGGAAATATATTTAATGACATTTTATTAGTATTTAAATTAATCAATATCAACAATTATATATTTTAATTTACTCTACATCAGATATATTTAAATGGTAACATTATTATTATTTATCTAGATGGATTATGATTAGTTTGACTAAGGAATGTTGTGAAATTATCTTTCATGGTTACTTTTTTTATAGTTATCATATCTTATAATATTTACTTTCTTATGATCATAGGAAATTATATTTCCATAAAATAATAATATTATTTATCATGGATAGGATTTTACTTGAAACATATTTCATTTACTTGTTTAGATATTTACATTGAATGCTACTTAATTAACTAGGGAAATATTGATATTCTGATTTTATTATTCAATACAATCATTTATTGATAAGGAATATTTTTAATGGATTAAATTGATCATTCAGTATATAAAGAATTCATTGGACATGTAGTAACAGGTGGGTCTGAGAAGTATATATCCCTTGGAGCATCAATAGTATCATGAGGTGAATCAATAAGATTTTATTAAATGAGGTTTTAAACATGGTTTTAATCCATATTATGAAAGGTCTTGATGGTATATATATCACGATGCATGTGATAATGAAATCCAGTGTTAAGAATTCCATTTATTAAGAATTGAATTATTATTACTTTATATGAAATTATTTCATTTATATTATCCATAGATTCATTTTCTTCTCATGTTATTGATTAAATGTTATGTGCGTTTAATTATTTACCTTTCTATATATACTATTTTATATCCAATCATTGTTTTCATGTTATTCAATAAATTGAATGTGGGTTCAGATGTTTGGATTTCCAAAAATGATTATTCATTATTGATCATGCTTTACTTAATCTTGATAGCTTCTTATTTCTATAACTCTTAGTTATCATAAGAGCACACCATTATTTCAATTTCATTTCCCCATTATATGTTGAAGGAATATTTGAACGAGTTCATGGATATAGAATTTTTACATTAACAATGTTTTATTTATTTTTTCCTAATGTAATTAAATACTCAATATGTTTATAGATTATAAATACTACTAAAAAATTATATCCTTAAGGATCTGGTCACTTGTATCTAGAACCAATTTAATAAATTGACCACTAATGTTGTGTTATCGAGGTCATAGAAACTGATTTTAGTGTAAGAGAAAGATTAAAAGAAACCCTAAAATCTTAATTTTGCAATGCATTGATTTGGGGAAAACCCCTATGATAGACTTTGTGGATATGTATATAAGAACATCGCGATGTTTTAGTGTGGAAGATATTATGTATTTTTCCTAGAAATACATCTTTTTCTATAGATTACATGTGGAGTTTGTTATAGAATTGTTGTACATAGGGGTAATAAATCCAAAAAAATGGAGCATTGGGTTTTAAATTTATCATCACATGGTCTACCAAAATAGGCCTTACCATGTAATTTCCATCACACTTTTGTAGGATATGCTTTATATAATTCACATTTTCATTAAAACTAATTATAAATGATTTGAATATATAATGAAAAATAATAACCTTGTCTTATCCAAATGTGATACTAATTAAAAATAACATGTAATGGATTATAATACTATACATGGTTATTTTGTTTTCCCAGTATTAATATTGTTTCTCACAAAATTATTTTTAGTATTAGTCAATGTATAGAACTTGAAGGAATCATGAAAATGATGGATATAATTGAAAATGTAGTAATTATGAGAAAAATGGGATTATGACTAGTCTAAAAAATATTACGATTATTCCAAATCAATAATCATTATATATGACTAACAATGTATACCTTAAGAAGCTGTTGAAATCACAAAAGAAGTGAAGGGTGGACTCCACTAAGAGCTCTAGGGGTGGAGAATGTGGTTTAAAAGGGATCTATATCCTTCATTTCAGAAATGGAGAATTATACACACAATAACATGAATAATAGGTATACAAAAAATGGTTTATGTGTTGAAAATAAGAGAATAATGTGAATAATTTCTAAGAAAAAATGATCAATTCAATGTATAGAAATAAATTTCATCTTATTAAAGCAATTATATATCATTTCATTGAATGTGGGAATCCTGAGCATTATCCAAGTCAATTCCCACTTTTAGTGATTAACTCCTAGACCACAGAAGGACCTTGGATAATGTAAATGAGGTTAAGTTTTTATATTTCTAGATTACAGAATTAAAAATTAGAAGTATTTTATCAGTTTTTTTTTGTTATAAGAATCAAAAAAGATCTATACATTGTGTTAGTTTTGGATTATTATATGTTTTTTAATATTAACTATAAAATTATGGATATCATTATTAGTTTATAAGTTTAAGGTTGATCATAATTTGATCTTATCAAAAAACCATATTTTTAAGGTACTGTGAGATGGGTGTCTATAGAAAATAAGGATACTTTTGGAACATTTATGGAAATTCACCAAATTCTATAATCATATAAAATAATTATTTAAGGAAGAATACAATTTAGTTTTATGAATGTGAAATTAATTGTATTAATAAACGTTAAGGTTTATCTTCCCATTTATTTTTTATTAAATATGATTCCTAAAAATTTGGTAATGTTATAATAATTGTATTAATATACTACTGGAAAATATACAACCTTGTTGTTGGGTGACATCATGTCGCATATAATTATTCCTAATGAAATAAACCTACAATAGAAGGGTTATTAGGGTACATTACCTACCACTATCTGACATGATTTACTACTTAATATGAAACTGTTTATTCATATAAAAAATTGATGGAAAATTTTTATGTTATACATTGTGTATTACTATTGAATATTATTAATTAATTTAGTATATTAACTTGTGCTATCAATTTTTTTGGTAAATATTTAGAAATATATGGAATAAAATGAAACTCATTTATGGATCTTATGATTCTTTAAAATAAAATATTAGTTCTCTAGAATATAAAATTAATTTTCTATAATCATTTACTAGACAAAGAGATGAAGTGGAAATTGATTGAAGCATAAATAAAGGCTGAAATTATGATTATTAAATTGAAAGGCATCATGTAAATATATTTCCTTATATATAATAGAAAAAAATATAATTCCTCAACTTTTGGAAAAGGATCGTGAAACAAAATGTTAACATATTTCCTTCATATCAAATGATTTGAATGGCCTTTTAAATAATTAAAGATTTATATATTTTTAGATATTAACATTCTCATTATCATTCAATTTCTTTTTATCAATGATCTCTATCATTCTCAATAATTATATACACATTTATTCCATGTACATATTTTCACTTCCTACTAACAATATCATAATTTTAAACAAAGTTATGTGTTATTCTAGATGACCTTCATATATTATTTTAACACTTATATAGCAAATTTTTTGATAACCCTTTATAAAATATTGTTTTCAAATAATGTAATTTTTAAATTTCAAACCCTTGAATTCAAGGTGAAATTTCAATTGCGATGAAAAAATTCATCAAAGTTGGGTAAAATTGGACACCATAGGATTTCAAATTATATTAATGTAAAATAAATTTAATCTCTTGGATATCATTAAAGATAATAAATACCATAAAATTAAAATATTTATAATACAGTCAATATATTATACAACATGTAATAATGATGGTAAAAGAACCATGATATAATATTCATATATAACTATTATAACGTACTCTTTGAATTTGTAAGTATTAATTGGAATAAATAAATTCTGAAATATATATAGGGTGATCATAATAAATAAAAATTTATTGACAATTTATTAATAAATAATCACTAAATTGTTTTTGTAAATTCATTTTATACTACAATATATATATTGTTTAAAAATATGGTGTTATTTTTCATTTTATGTTTGGAAATGTAATCAAAATATTTCATATCTAGAAATTATATTTCATAAAAATAAAATTTTAATTTTAATCTACATATCAAAATTATCTTAGAGTGAAATGTTTGGATTTTTATAAAAAGGATTAGTCTTCAGGGAATAGTTAAAATTAAAAATTTTAAAATATTGTTATACCATATCATTAAATTGTTTAATTTTTAATTTCTATTATTCTATTAATATTATTTCAATGTTACACAAGTATTATATCCTTATATTTAAGAAATAATTCTACATTTGAATCATATTTATACTATATTTTTATATAATCATTATATTATGCTTCAAATCGCAATATCTATAGAACTATTTTTAAATGCATTATGTTACTCCATTTTCATTATTAAAAATAATCTAAAATAATAAATTCTTTAAATTAAATTTATATATTATATGACTATATATAGTTATTTTAATGAAAAACATTATTACTACTATTCATATAGTTAATAAAATAATATCTTAGACTTGAAAATTGAGTTTTGTGAAAACTTCTTTTCAACAAGTATCTAGGTTTAATATTAAATTAAAATAATCTAATATTATAAATTTCAAATTTTAAAACTGATTCCATATTGTTAATTCTTATAATATATATTATATATCTATTTGAACATATATATTTTCATTATGAATAGTTAAAATTAAAAAAATATATCATCACAATTATGGTGAAGATGGGTTTAGTAGGGGTTAAAATAAGAAGATAAGGAATAAAGTGACATAAAAACATGTAAAATACAATTGAATGGTCAAATATATACCTGATCACATATATGATTATATAATGATCCATTTTTGTGACTTGGGGGATATAAAAAATGAGAGTATCATTATTGTTTTCACATATTCCACATGTGTCCCCCACCTCAATTATAAAAGTAAACTCCCTCCCCTAACCCCATCAAACCATTCAAGTATTTTTTTTGAAAATTAACCTACAAAAATAACTTCCCACAATAATAAATCACATTCTAGAGGTGGGTTTATTTCTATAATACTAACCATTGGGTCCTTAATAAGAGACCCAAATGAAGTTATTCTAGGTGAAGGTAATTATCTTCTCTAAGTACATTCAATTTAATTCTAATATTACCACATTATATTATATCATAAAATTTAAAATACAATAAAAAATATATAATATTTAATTTTATGTTATTATGTGTCTAAAATAATTTCTATTTGTATCCCCTCCACCATATTGGAAAAACAATCCATTGCTCATGTGTACAATGGACTACCACCTTCTGAACTGATATTATTTGTTTTGAATCACCAAATCCCATGGGAGGTTTAAATGATGGAAGTAATGAATATATAAAATAAATATGAAATGATATTTATTTATTAAACTTATTCTACCATCAAATTATTTCCCCTTTGACCCATTTTTGGAATGATAACATCGCTCGTGTGTGCGTAAAACCTACCTTATCTATGATGTAATGTGAATCATTTTCTATGTCACACAATCATAAATGGTTTTAAGAATTCATTTCATAAGAACTTATTATATATTTAAAATTTATTTAATAATTTATATTATTAACTATATCCTATACATAATAACATGAGAACTAATGACAAAACATGCATGAGAAAATAAGGAAAATAACACATGAACAATAATACTAATAAAATATAATAAATAATTGGGTGATAATATTTTAAAATGAGATAATATATGATTTTATAACAAATATTATGTCTCTTATATAAAATAATATAAATATTTATCACAGTATTTAGGAATTGAAATAACGTTCAAACAAAAATAAGGATGAGGTAATTAATTTTGTATCAATTTCCTTTCATTTTGGAATATTGTGATTTTATGCACCTAAAATATTTTATATGATGTATATATTACACCTCATACATGTAATATCATGAATCTATCATAATTAAATGTATTTTATGTTTTAATTTCAATTTTTTTAAAAACATGAGATTTTAATTTAATATTACCAAGTGGTATATAATTTCTTACCTCAAATTATTTTCATCATGTTATTTTTCATCTTCTATGAATTTGATATTACAAGATTTTTTGTTTTCTTCATTTTGATTATATTATGTAGTACATGAAATTTTTTAATGTTTATTGACATTTAATACACCAAATTTTTTCAATGATAAATTTTTACTCAATAGTTTTAACCATTTTATGGGTTTCTCATCTCAAATTATCTTCTTCAAAAGATATACCATGTTATATACCTATATTCTTTTATGTGGTTTATATTAAACCATTTGGATATGTTATATCATAAATATATTGATATAAATTTTATTTATTATTTGAATTGATTTTATTCCTTTTATTTGGGTCTTACGATTCAAATGTTTTCAATGTTTTACGTGATTTTTGTTTCAATCTCATTTTTTTTGAGTTTGTTTATGCTTGAATTTACATCAAAATAAATTAGTTGATAATTATATAATAAATCACTTTTAATTTTTTATCCACTGGTTATTCAATATTTTTTCATGTAAATGTACCATTTTCTCCTCTTGGATACTAAAAATAATTTAGTCCATTTTTTATAATATATGGTTTCATTTCGTTCATTGATCTAAAATAATATTATTATAAATACATGTTTTCTAAAAATGTTTTTAAAAAATAATTTAGTATTATTTTTAAATAAATTTTGACATGTTATTGTATTTTAAAAAAATAATTTTAACTATATTTTCTTATCATATTCTAAACAAGATTATTTTGTATTTTGTTAAAAAAATATGAAAGGAATAATTATTTTAATTTACATGGAATGAAAAGAAATCCCTACTGTCAAGACCACTAATTTAATTGAAAATTCCATTACTAGATTAAAACGTTAATTTTAATAGAAAATTAGTTCCCTAACACTTCGGATAAATATAGTTTTTAATGTAACATTCAATTTTAATGATATATTATCATCAAAAATGTTTTTAATGATCTTCTTATGGTATCTATATTCATAAAAAATATCTACCCTTACTTTTACATATACTCTACTAGAGATATGATGAAATGATACAATCCTCATTCTTTATTTGGATAAATTTAAATCAGTTTGAACAAGGAAAGTAATGAATTTATTTTTATTGATTATTTTTTTATTATTAAAATTTCCTTAAAAATGTTAACTTTATCATGATAATTAGAAATTATATATCCCCTAAATATTTGTATTATTTATCATGGAAGTTTTCATTTCTTAAACCATATATCATTATTAAAAATTGTATTCTACATTGACTATTATTTGGATGATAGGGTAAATATTGATAAGCCATATTTTGTATTCAATAGATATATTTTTTTATAATTCATATTTTATATGAATTAAATTGATCATTTGATATATGAGGATTTTTTCCGAAATTTAGTGATGGATGAAGAATGAAATTAAATAGCCCTCTGATGCATCAATAATATCAGGAGATGAATTAGAAATCTATAATTATATTTGGTTATACCAATTGTTTTAAACCATTTTAAGAGAGGTATATATATAATATATATAATGATTTATGATATCCAGGCATAAATTATTCATCATTTACTTTATTAATAATTAATTTATTATTTTCCATGCAATTATTTGTTATGTCATTATGTTTTATGAAATATATACATTAAGTTTAGTTTATATTTTTTAATATATTTTTTTATAGAATATAAATAGTTTATATTAAATAACATGAACAAATGTTTATCATGAACTGCATAGAACATGTTTTCCCTTTCATAACATCTAATATATGCAAGGTCTAGTCTTATCAATCAATAATATTCTATTGATATTACTTTATTAAATGGATGTTATCACCTAGACATTATATTAGATTTTGGGAATATAACTAAATATATTAATTTTTTAAATTTATAATTTTTTTGACTTTCGTACAAAACATTTTATAGACTAAAAATAAGAATAAATATTGTTTTTAAACATAAAAAGGCTTATTTGATTAGAAGATAGTTTTACTGCATTTTAATGTATAACCATTTTAAAATATAATTTTTATAATGTTTATAATTTTTATATGAAAAATAAAATTCAATATTTTAAATTGGAATATAAAAAATTACGTTGCGTGAATTTTTTTTATTTTTATGAAAAGTGTCATTTTGTGATGAATAGTGAAAAATATGGCATTTTAGTGGAAAACTGAATTTTCCTATAAGTAATTATAAATTTTAAATCCCATTTAAATTTTTTTTCGAAAGCCATAATAGATCAATTATTCATATATTAATCAAATTTATGTCATTTTAATATATTTTAAATTGAATTTTAATATTAATGATTAATGAACTTTTAAGCATTTTCACTTTTAAATCATGCTTTCTCACTACATCTACGAGGCAAGATGTAAATTTAATTTTTCCACTTATTTGAATTGAATTTGAAAAACATAAATACAACATGTCGTTAGTGTGAATTATTTTTAACTAGATCAACTTAATTTTTTGAAAAATAAAAATATTAAAAGTAATTAAAATTAATTACAATTATTAGGGTAAAAGTTTACTAAACAATGGACTAAACCTTAAACTTAAGGGCCAAAATGACCTAGAAAAATTTCCAAAGTATATAGGTTTCCAATCGTTCAACCATATACACTATGTTTTCTAATATTATGAGTTAGTGGTAAACATGTTAATGAATGTTCCCTACCTGATATGTTAAGTAAGTAAAAGAGAAGAAATGAACCTTCATTACCTTTCAAATCTATAAAACATTGAAATACATTGTTTAGGTTATACATATAATTTTGGAAGATTAATTGGTTATTTTGAACATAAATATTTATCATTTTTTTATATGAATTAGTAACATTAATTTCATATGAAATGTAAGTAAAATATTGTTTAATAAACAATAAAATAAAATAAATGATACTCTAAAATTTTAAAGTGAGGTAAATTTATAAATTTATATTCTTTAATTAATTTTTAAATAAATATATCTTGTTAAAAATCTCAGATATTTAATATATAAAAATTTCAATATTGTTTTGATATTTTTAAATTAAAATTAAATAAATTATATGATAATTGGCATTAATGTTATTTAACAATAAATTGAATTTTATTAAAAAAATAAAATTAATAATAATAATATATTCTACATATTTATTTTTAGGTTTCAATAAATATAAAATATATTCTATTATTTTACCAATTTATATTTTATAATTAACATTTTGACCTTGAGATAGTAAAACCATTGTTTGCATAGTCTGGGATAAATAAGTGTTTGGTGCATTGCAAGGGCTTGTATTAAAATTCATTTCCATAAAACATGTTATTAAGATATTGTAAATTATATATAATATTTATATTTTAGTGGGTCTATTTTTCTAATAAACCAATGATTAATATTTTTATTAATAGTTAGATTATATATGTTAGAAATATAGATACACTCAATAAAAAAATGATAAAATTTGGGAAACATAGAAGTTAATGAAGAAAATTATAAACATTCAATTATTTTTGTATGGTGGATGTTTTTGTTGACCATATAACCCCTTTAATACATTATCAATCCATTTTGGAGTCACTTTAGGTAACAGATACATCCCCATATTGTATACCTATTGGTATCGAAATGTATGACACTCCACCTCCAATATAAAAAGGCACTCACACCTCCAACATACTCAAAACTATAAAGCCAATTTTTATCTACCAAGATCCTCCAAAATTGATAGTAAAAATCCCTAACCTAAACCTAGAAATATCTCCTTTTTCAAAAATCCATCCATGGAATTCCTTTGGTACAAACCAAATAGAGTTACCCGAATAAGAGTTATCATTATTCCTGAAGCTCTATTGTTTTATTTTCATTATCCATCCATAAAATATTCTTATATGTTTTAATTATATTTGTTTTATATACACTAACACACACTTACATCAAATGGTTAACAAACATGCAATTTATGTGTGCTAAAAACTACCTCCACACTAAAAAAGGTCATTCATTTTTTCATTGCCACTATTATTTTTTGGCTAATATGATTGACACTAAATTTATATATAAGATAGATGATGCATATTTTTTATTTTTTATTCTGTAATTATTTTTTAACACAGACCTTTATACTTTTCATTTAGTGTAAATACGTAGCATAGTCTGTGGAAGTGTGGACTATAGCCTCCCCAAAGTGATATGATTCATTCATGCTATACATGGAATGTATAAAGGATGATTTTAATTAAAAATATATGACATAAATCATAGATATATTATATTCATGACATAATTATCTTTATATAAATATTATATATGATTTTCATTATTACCCTTTGAACACACAAAAAAGTAATAACGTATGGCGTGGACGTGTGGACTACCACCTACTCGACATGATGTGATTTCATTTACATCACAGGAATTATATATATAAGTATACATGATTAAATAAAATTATATTTATAATATAATTATAAATATGTAATTATATAATGTTACTTACCCTTTTTCCAAAATGATCATTGAAAAATTGGAGAATTTCTCATGCATGTGTACCATGAATTGCTTGCATTATGGTAACGTAGTTTCATTTTTGATAACCCTAATTCATGATGGGTTTTATAATTATAATTTATAAATTACTTGTATAATTATTTCATTATTATTATCATGGATATGTTTTTTAATATCCTCATTTAACATAGTTGTCCTATAAAATTCAATTTTGAGACGTAAGTTGGATATGGTAAAAGCATCTGAATTAAACATTATTCGTAAAGTAATTATAAATAAGTCATATATAAATAAAAGAAAAAAATTTATATACATGGAAATAGTTTTTTTTTGTATATAATTAAAATAATTTTATTATTCAGGAATAGATAGAATAATCATCACAAATTAGACTCGAGGTAAGATAATTTGGCCACACGTTTTACTTCAGTGAGATAAATTTAATATTCACCACTTACTTCTTTTGTGTGGTGAATCTAATTCCCCTTTTGATATATTATATCATTAATCCTTTTATCTTCATTTTATTTCAATTTTTAATTTAATTTGAATTCATAATGAGTTTTATTATTTAAAATGTTTCAATGTGTCTTGGGACACATGGAATGTTTAATGATTCTTTTCTTTACAAATAATTATAATGATCATTCATTTCTATTTAAGGATATTATATAACCAATGTTCAATTAAACCTTAATTTATTTTCTATTCTGGTAATTAATGACCTTTATCATGTATTAATACTATTTTATGACTCTTTGGTACTCAAAATGTTTTATAAAATGTTTTTATCAAAACCCGACATCATTATCTCATTAGTCAGAGAATTTATTATCTTCTGAAAACCCTATTTCCTTAAAAGGTTTTCTAAAAAATATTAACCCTTAAAAAATAATTTATGAAATAAATGTTTACACTTTTTTCCTGTTTGTAATGTTTTATAGGAATATTCTTGTTGGTTTCTAAAAATGGAATTTTTCTATCATTTTTCTATAAAAAAATAAATTTTTTACATCATACGACATATAAGGATTTACCCATAGTCCTTTCTTTAAGGATTCCACTTTTTTCATAAAATATAATTTTTAAAGAAATTATTTTCATAACTTATTTTCAAATGAAAAGTATTTTCAATAAGTATTTCAATATAAAAAAGGTTATTTTCCTCATGGATGGTTTAATGATCATTTAATAGTACTTCCATTCATCAATATTAAAAAACCATTTTGTTACTCATCCTTTACTATGGATATTTTGTATTGATACTAACCGCATTAATTCTATGGCTGGATTATGTTTCTTTCAAAATTTTTATTATTCAACTATTTTTTTCCATTGGTTAATCTAGTATCAATATTATTGTTATTTTACCCATTCCACTTCTATGGTTTACTCATGTTTCTATGATATTTTTCTAAACCCATTTATTTTCATGGATTAATCTTATTTTGATGATATTGTTATTAAACCTATTTTAATTATTTGGTCAAATTATGTGTGATGAATTTTCAATGGTACATGGATATTCTATGGGTGGTTACAATATAAACTAATGGTGGGTGGTTATGTGATAGACCAAGGATGGGTGGATATGTGATATCCCTATAATGAATTGGGTACAGAGGTTAGCCATATGGATATAGAATTTGTAAGAGTGACATGTATGGAATTCAAAGACATGGTTATTCCATTTATATGTGTGAAAAGTGAAATTATGTCCCAAAGTACCTTTATGCGCTTCTTTAGGTTTTCTATACATTTATTGTGTTTTTAATGATCAATATAGATTTCACATCACACATGATTATTGATTCTGATGACTCTTTCCTTTTCAATGATTTCATAATCGATAGTCTAGATATTGATGGGTACAATTTTTTTTTGATTCGCTCGTACACTTTTATTATGTATTCATTCCCTTATTCACTATTATGACTATATATTACATTTAATTATTAATTATTTTGTTTATTCTTATAGATAATTTATGATCAGCCTTCTTATGATTCATTTTCTGCATGTTTTAATGAATGATGTTTGCAATATTTATCTGTGTAAATGATATCACAAGGATGATCATGATGACCAATTATAAAATAAAATAATACATGTTACATGGTATAAATATACATTTTATAACTTATGTGTCTAAGTTGATATGAGTTTTTTATGTCGGAGTTTTTTCTAATTCTCTTAATCTCTAAATTTAAAATGCCCTTTAGTATATATGTGATGCATAATTTCCTTTTTATTTTGTCAGGTTTTCATGGAAAAATGAGGGTCACAATTATCAACATCAAATATGGGAATGTTAATTTATGTATTTCAACGTTGTATACATGTCTATGATTTATGGACTATTATAATGGGTATCAAAGGCCGGTTTAGTTAACTTTGCAGATTATAAGGCTTCATTGTGTTGTTACATTAAGAGTTATGAATACAATCATATGTCTATAAGATTAAGGTTAATAACATGTTCAATGTATTAATCACCTCATTGAGGTATTAAACAATAATATCATAAGGATATTTTTGGAGAATGATTTTTAGGGATAATGCATTTTTATCCCATTTGATGAAAATTAAATTTTTTTAAGGAGGATTTTTTTATGTTAAAAAAAGGACAAACCATATGCTCAGTAAAAACCGATCGCATTTGGCTAGGTGGTGGGGGATTGAACCAATAACCAAGAGACGACAAGGGTTTCACGTACTACCACATTCCTATATGATTTTAAGGTCAGTATAACCATTTTTAGGTAAATATGAGGTTATTTATAAATTATATGGGGGTTCATCTTATTAATATTCATTTATTTATCATAAAAAATATATGATAAAAAACATTGAATATTTGGGTTTCTTACATTGTCTGGAATCATTTAATGAATCTTAAGGATGTTTATTTATGGAATTATTTTGTTTCAAATTTGGGTGTAAATATTGAATTTATAAACTAAATGTATAAATTTAAGGTTTAATAAATTTTGGAATTATCATCCCATGTGCTAATAAATCTTTTTTGGATAATTTATAAAGGCAGGTGTAATAACATAATTATCCATTTTATAGATATTTGGTCATTAAAATTTGGTTTTAGTACATCAAGAATTAACAATTAATATTGAATATTCCTTTTTTAGATAAAATTATGGGGAAATGGGGGAATTTTATTAATGTATGAAATTCAAATAATCATGTAATTATATTTTCTCTGGGACTATATGGTAAGAGATTCATTGACTCTAGGAGATGGATCTTGAAGAAAACATTATTATCCTAGTACCTTCGATTCTGAATAACATTTGGTACTTCATTTTATAAAAAAATTATGTTTTAGGGCTAGAAAATTCAAATGATCATTATCATTTTTTGTGATTGAGGCCCTCAATTACTTTCTATAATTATTTTAACATTTTGTTCATTCCCACCTATGTTTTCCCTTAGTAGAATCACAATAATGCATAACTTATTATGACCATTATATTTTTCACATTTAATTTTTATGATTATTTCTTATTAAATCTTTTTATGATGTGTGTTTCAATTAATTAATACTATAAATGTTAATAGTTCAATAACTAAGATGAATGTAGAGCATAAAATTCAGTTTATGGAGGTAGGATGTAACATCTTATGATTTTATGAACATATACAATCAATTTAACTTATATTATATAATATATTGTTTTAGACAAAATATATATTTTAGATTCCATCCCCCAGAACAATAATTTTACCTTTTGTTTCATACAACATCAACTCTCATTGATAACTTGTGAAAGACACAAGGTTGAGTCTTACTAAACAATAACAAATTTTTTCTATTATCATTTAATATGGAAGATTGTTCCAAGATGTTATATTTAAGCATGAGAATATGAATATCCATATTTTGTTTAATTCAATTTATAATCATTTTGTTACATTCTTCTAATAAATTTGATAGGATTAAAATAAGAATAAATCCATTTTTAGAAATAAAAAGTATCTTTAAAAAATAGTTTTATCATATTTTAATAGATAAACAATTATAAATATTATTTATGATACATTTATAATTTTATATCTAAAAATAAATGTCATTTTTGAAATTGGAACATCAAATTTTACATTGGGAGAATTTTTGGTATTTTTTCAGAAAAGTTTCATTCTGTCTTGAATAGTAAAAAATACTGCATTTTAGTCGGAAAATGCAATTTTTTTTAAATAATTATTAATGTTATATTATATTTAAAATTGTTTTTAAGTTCAAAATAGTCCTATTATACATCTATTATTTAAATTTAATTCATTTTAATCTTTTTTGTATTGAATTTAGATGTTATTGATTAATGAACATTGAACATTTTCGGTGGAAAAACATGCTTTCTCAATAGTGTCTATGAATATAGCTTTAAATATAATATACCCACTTCTTTGAATTGAATTTTTAAAATCATAAATACTCAATTATAAAATGAGTGAATGTTTTGGTATGATAAGATGAAATTAATTTTGTGACAAAAATATTTGTAAAAGTAATAAAATTATGTATCGAGATTAAGGTAAAATTAAGCATAAAAAGGGAATACACATTATACATAAGGAAAAAAATGACCTAGAAACATTTGAAAAGTCCTTTAGATGTTAATATTTCAATTATATCCCCTCTTTTTTCTAATTTTATGAGTTATTGGGTGACCGTTTCATTAAATTTTCTTATATGATATGTCATGTACAAAAAAGACAAAAAACCTTCAATATGTTTAAAATTTATAATACATTGAGATATATGAAAATAAATGTGTACTATATTGTACATTTCCTATTAAAACCTAAATGAGTTATTTTTATCAAATTAATTTATCAGTCATTTTTAGATTTGAATTTATTACATTAATTGTTTTATAAATTCCAAAAATGAGATTGTTTAGTTAATAATTAACAAAAATAAATGATACTATAAACGATTACAGTGGTGTAAAATGATTTAATTATTTCCATTAAATATTTTTTAGATGAATATATGTCATGTTACATATATGTTAATATAACAAATACAAATAAACATATTCTTGTGTTGTTATTAAATTAAATTAAAATAAATAATGTCAAAATTCACATTAGTGTTATTTTATAGTAAATGAAATTTTATTAAATGAATTAAAATTAATAAATATCCTATAATATTATAGGTGACATGTATGTGTCAATAAATATAAAATATGGTATGTTTTCATACCAATTTATTACTTATAATTATCATATTTACCCTTGATTTGTAAAAAAAATATTTTCATGATCCTCTTTAAAGTAGTGTTATGGAACGTTACATGCACTTGTTTTAAAATTAATTTTCAAAACACATAATATTTCGATTCATTTAATAAGAATAAAAATGTTAAAATTGAGGAAAATTAGATGTTAAGGAACAAAATAAAAAAAATGAACATATTTTTTGGGGTAGAGGATTTTAATGACCATAATTATAATTTTAGCCATAATTTTTCCCTTTTTGAGTCACATTAGGTAAAAGAGACCTCACAATAACGTATTCCTTATGGTATTTACAAGTGTTCCACTCCCCCTCCACTATAAAAAGACACTCACACCTCCCACTTCCTCACACATCTAAAGCCAAATTTTATTGACCATGATCTACCAAAATGGCTCCTAAAAATCTCTCCCCTCATCCTAAGAGCTTATCCTTGGGAAAAAATACATCCATGTAAGACCTTTCATACAAACAAAATGGAGTTACATGAATAAGAGGTAACAATTTTCCTCGATCTATTTTATATTATTTTCATTATACACCCCATAAAATATTCATATTAAATGTTTTTATAATAAAAATATATTCATAAATATACTAAAATTATTTAATTATAAGGGTTTTAAATACACTTACACACTTCCATAAAATGGGTAATGAACTTACCATTTATGTGTACAGTGAACTACCACCACCCAAAATGATGTCGTTCTTTTTTCACTTACCATCAATAATGGTTGGGAATAATGATGGACAGACATTTTATATATAATATATATGATACATGTTATGTATTAATTCTTATGTAATTATATTATGACACTTATCTTTATAGATTCCATTTTTAGTAAATACAATAACATCTTATGTGCAAATGTCGAACACCACCTCCCTAAAGTGATGCGATTCATTAAAGCAATACATATAATGTATAAAAGTTGGTTTAAATGAAAATTATATAAAAATTGACACATATATGATATTCATGAAAATATCATCATTCTATAAATATTATATGTCATTTTATTTATTACACATTTCACATACTAAAAAGTAATAATGTCGGTCTTCGATGTGTGAATTACCACCACCTCCACAAAATGTGACTATATTAACAACACAATAATAATATATATAAGTATATATGATTAAATAAAATGGAATTTATGATTTAATTATCATTATATTAAGATATAATGTCCCATTAATTCTTTCCATAATGATCATTGAAAAAATGGGAATGTTACTCAAGTGTATGTACGACATACCATCTCCGTGATTATAGAATTCGTTCATTTTTCATAACAATAATTCATGACGGTTTTAAAACGATAATTAATGTATAGATATCTGTATTTAGATATTATTATTATGTATATGTTTATATAATTAATTCATTGATAATAGAAAGCCTATTGATGTTAGTTTTGAGATATAAGCCGAATATGGTCAAAAACATCTACTTAATAATTATTGATTAAGTAATTGTATATAACTCATTAATAATTAAAATAAAAGTAAGTATAAACATGTAAAATATTATGATGAAATTTGATAATTAACGTGTGTTTCTTATTCATTAATATAGAGAACAATCATGAAAAATCATACTCGAGGGAAGGGATTTTCATCTCACATTTTATGTTTGTGAGAAAAATTTTATATTCCCCACTTACTTTTTTTTGGTTTAAAAACTACCCATTTTTATTTATTATGACATTAATTCATTTGTCTTTATGTTTTTTAAAAGTTCCATTTTACTTTCTTCTTTTATAATGCGTAGTATTTAAAATTTTACAATGTTTTATGGGACATTATGGAATATTTAAAGATTATATTACTCAATAATTTTTTAATGATCCTTCATTTCCATTCATAGAAATTATATGTCCTTTATCTAAACACATTAATTTTCATAATAACTGGGTTTTAATGACCCTTTTTAAATATTTGGACCATTTTCCTACATTTGGGTTCTCAAACTGTTTTAGAAATTGATTTCAAGAGTACTCGTCTTCATTCCCTCTTTAGTCTGAGAACCCATATTCTTCTAAAAACCCTAATTTCTAAATAGTTTTTTAAAAATAGTTTTGACCTTTCCAAAATGATTCACTAAATTAATTTTTTACCATTTTATCTTTTAGAATTTTTTTTCAAATAAATCGGCTTATTGATTTCCAAAAATTCATTTTTATAACCTTTTTAACGTGAAAAAGGAATGATCTTTGTACCTCATAAGACATGAATAGATTTACCCACTATCATTTATTTGAATATTTATTATCTCATTTAAAAAGTTACATTTTAATGAATTTGTTTTGAATTTTTATTTTCTAATAAATGTAATATCAATATGTTTTTCAAAATAAAAATGAAAATTTCCTCAAGAATGGTTTTATGATATTTTAATGGTATGTCCATTCAAAAACATCAACTACTCTTGTTGGTACATATACTATTCATGGGATATTTTATATAGATTCCATCACCATTCATTCCAGGGATAGATTATGTTTTTCATTCAAAAATAGTGTTATTTAATAACATTTATTTTCTATGGATTAATCATGTTTCAATGTTATTTTTATTTAACCCATTTATTTTACATGGGTTATTCATGTTTAGAAAAGATTATTATTGAACACTTTTATTTTCCATGGGTTAATCATGGTTTGAATGAATTATTTTTTAACCCTTTTCATTTGCATGGGATAAATATGTGGGCTGAATTTTCAATGGTTCATGGACATTTGATGAGTGGATACATTATAAAACAATGACAGGTGGTTCTGTGACAGGCCATGGATGGGTGGGTCTATGATAGTTGTCCAATGAATTGGGTATGGATGTCATCTGAATGGATATTAGATTAATAATAGTGAAGTTTATTCAATTAAACAACATGGTTATTAAATTTATAAGTGTGAAATTTATAATGATGTCCCATGGTACCTTTATGTGTTTCCTAAAGATTTTTACATGTTTATATTATTTATAATGATGTAGATTAATACAATATTTTCAAGATTAATGCTTTTGATAAATCTTTATTTTTCCATGTCTTCATATATTATAGTCCATTTATTTATGGGAATGAGTACTTTTATGATTCACTCATACACTTTTATTAAGTCAACATTCCATTATACAATAATATAATCATTGGAGAAATTAAATTTTTAATTCTTATGTTTAACCTTAGAGTGCATTTTAGTTGACCTTATTTTATATCCTTTTCCCAATGTTTTAAATAATTATGTTTAATGATTTATTTCTATAAATTATATCACAAGGGTGATGTTGATTACATATTGTGAAATAAGAAAAGATACGATAAATGGTAGAAATGTACTTTTTATTTCTATTGAGTTAAAGTTTATTTGAATTGTTTAAATAGGATTTTTTTCCAAATTTACTGAAACAATAAACCTAAAATGACCTATAGTATGTAAGTGATCAATTATTTCCTTTTGATGATGTAAGGAACTGACAAAAAAATATGGGTCACAATTATCGTCATCAAATATGGGAATGTAATGTAATGTATTTTAGTGCAAGATATAGGAGTGCATATTTGTGGATTTTATATTATTGCATGGATATTATCCAGGGTTGAAATTTATGCTCAAGTTATTAATTAAATGGAATGTGTTATCATGACTCAACCCAACATGACATATTATTCCTATGTCATGTTGATCCTTCACTACCACAATCCCACCTATAATAGGCCATGGAATGGAGACCTATACAGAGTAGGAAAAAAGTCACATAGTAGGCCTCTTAATTTTGAAAATTTAGGAATACACAATTATCCAATAAAATAAAATAAATAAATTTACAAAAAAATGATTTTAATGAATTTATAAATCTAAATCCAACGATCAGTGTATGAAAATAATACTAGAATGTAAAAATAGCGACATAAAAGACCACCAAAAACTGTAAAGATGTCTAACGTATTAAAAATAGGGGAATATAGTCAAATATAACTCCTAGTTTGAACCACAGTCTTTCTATCCCAATATATTATCCATATACTCATTTTCCTATAAGAACCCCATCGAATGACTGTTCATTTACATAATAAATGACATATATGGGTAGAGATCATACAAGGTCGAGTATAAAAATAATTATAGGAAACTATAAAATCAAAATTCATAAAACATTTATATAGTAGTAGTCATCTTTTTATAGGGGAGTGCTAATGTAAAATATTATAAATATAATATTAAAAATAATTATATATTTATGTAAAACTAAGTATAAAAGTGATATTAAAACTGAATTTAAAGCCTAATATTATTTTCTAGAGTCCATAAAAACACATTACATGGAGAAAACACACGGTATTTATGATAATATTGACGAATTCCATCCAAGATGTTTTTCATTCCAGGTCATTCTAAATGAAATTACACAATAGAAGACTAATGTGATCAATACATTGATGGAGATCATACATTAGATAATGTCATATTCCAAATACCCAATATATAATAACCCACTAAGTACGAGTTTGACACCATGGTAAAGCCTTTCACATGAATTATGGGATCGAAAATTTTGATAGAAGATTATAGGGGATCCCGCTCGACTACAAGGGGGGACATTGGGAACTCTATCTGAGAGAAGTCCCTTGGAGAGGATCACAATATATAATATAGGACACAGTGATAAATGATATCCTCACTTGGATGGAACGAGGGAATAGAACCTAATGATACTGATACATTATAATTTGAAAAACGTCTATAAACTTATCTGGGAAACTATAACTGCATTTTCTTGGAGTACATGATGTGTCTTGGAAGTCCCTTGTACGACTATATTCTCTATCTCATACCTATGAACTCCAAGACGTTCTCCTCTACACATGGTCATGTACTTCTACCTTAGGCCATGAATATGATCTTGACTAGGTCTAAGTACATGGATTAGTCTGTCTGCTCAGGTTGACTCCATGTACATGGCTTAGCCATTGTTGTTTGGATGTTCTCATGTACCCGATTGTACATGTAATGTATCTGAGTCAGGTCACACAATGTGCGACACGAGTGACATGGAAAGTATTCCATTCATTTTAGTATAAACCATATAGTTGTAGATAGGTCCCCACACATCATGTATCATTGGATTTCAATCCATGAACTTTTAAAATTTCTCAAACTCACAGGTTTATTACATGATCGACTCGTTGTTCCGCCACATTGATTTCTGTGGTGAATCTCACCGAAAATCATGAATCTAGTTTGACTAATCTTTTCGATGACCAATCCAAAAAACTTTCCTCTCTAATTCACAATAAAATCCATCCATAGTTGATCTAATACCATCATCAAACTTCTATCCATGGATTGACATCCATGACCTGTTCTTGAGCTATTGTCGTCACCGCTATAGGTCTATACCACAACCAAACTCGAGATTGGACCATGGAATATTTACATTTCTCTAAATAATGGGTGAACCATGACTGATTATGAGGAATTTTTTGAACAACCAGTCAAATAGAACTCTGGTGATGAACATATAAATAATGGGGGAAGAAATTCACAAAACAGAACCATGAGGTTTGGGCCTTGTAAAGTTTTTATGATGGAATAATTTTTGTTGGTTAAAATGAAGAATGATGTGTTATAATTAACAAAAAATAAAAATCCCAAAAACTATTCCAAAACAAACCCATACCGATAATATGATCGACCCATGAATCAATCCATTGGTCCACTAGATTAAGCTCTTTGTGGTAGAAATCAAAATGTTACAAATCGACATTAAATAAGTTTCCTTTATTGAACATGGATCAATCACTGATTAAGAATGATACTGTGTCGTAGTGATTGGTGATATACTAAAACTTTATTGGCATATATGATCCCAGAATTATAGATCACATACCTTAATCTCTTATCATCATCTAATTTTTCTCCATTGGATCATATCAGGATTAACATAGTCTTTTAGCTAACCAGAAAATTTATACCTAAATGAGTATTTATATAGTAGAATTATGTTACTAGAACATGACATATTAAATTAATTAAGTAACTTTATTTATTTATTTATTATTCATGCTTCCAACAACAATATTAAAAACACCCAATGTTGACAAATATTATGTAATTCATATGGTAAAACCAATGCTATAGACTCATTGATGGCCTCAAATTTTTTATCCAATACTCTTTATAGATTATATTCCTCTTTTTGATGAAAAACATATGCACATGATGTTAATATATTTTATAATTTTAATTTTTGAATTTTAGGCTCAATGGGCCTCAAAATATAATGTTGCCTCAATACTTGGATCCAAAAATATTTCTATAAATATTTTAATGATTTATATGGAACAACCAAGACATTACATTCTCTCCACCTTATATATTTTTTCCTCAACAAGTAATTGTGGACAGCTCAAAATATTGTGTCTATAGTGAAATAATATGTTCCTCCCTTCCCATGGTTCCCTCTTAATGATTCTCATTCTAGAAATAGACATACTCTAAGGGAATATCCCACCCATTGAGAATCCACTCCTAGGGATCACTGATCTCTACCTAGTACTCTGACAAGGTTTACCATCCATGATTTATATATCCCCCAAGATGGTACCATGCAATAGATCATCACCAAATTTCCTCAGTTATGATATTTTGAAGACATCATGTATCTGATTTAACTACAACAATATGTTCATGTATTACATCTCCTCAATAAATCTTCACAGTATCTAAAAAGGGCTAATGAACTGTAGTGATATCTTGCCTCTTGTATAAAATAACTACAATACTCATCAAGGTGATTATTTTAGGAAAAGGTGGTCACCCTCCTCAAACTCAAAAGACCTCTTTGGATGGTCCACATAAGACACCTTGAATCTATTTATTGTCTACATCTTCTCTTGTTTAACCCGCACATTTTCTATTACAGCTCACACCAACTCTAGAACATTTAGTGAAAGCTCCCCTAGATGAGACCAATATAGTGTTGACAAATAGGGTTACAAGTAAAATTCCTTTAATGGATCCATATCGATTGTTGAATGACATTTATTATTGAATGATACTCTAATAATGGTAGATGATCCTCACAACTATGGCCAAAGTCCAACATCGAGTCCCATATCATGTATTAAAAGAAATGAATGGACCACTATATATAGAAACCATCTTGGGAGTGAAATTCCATTATAAAATGTAACATAGTCCCAATGGTCTATTTTGTAATAATATAAGGATTTATAATTAAATTAAATATTAAATGTAATGCACACAATGCTGAGTCTTTCCAAAAAAAAACACATTGTTATTATAATTATCTAAGAATGATAGTTATACCCTTTCCCTTACATTTTCCTTCTCTGTGAATTGATTTTATAAAATGTACATATATTGTTGTGTTCAATATGATATTTAAATTATGATAGGATCAACATAATTTTTTATGAATAGTAACTTACCCATATGAATAGTAATGTTTCCCTTATGAATAGTAATGTTCCATTATGAATAGTAATATGACACTTATGAACTTTAACCTCATTCATGAAAGTATAAATAAAATATGGAGACCTTATAAATGTAATAGAATATTTAAAAAATTAATAATTTAGTGTTGGTATTTTTAGAGTAATTAATATTTAATAAAATTTTTATAATTAATTTAATTATTTAAAATAAAAGTAATAATCATAAATTTTATTCAAAAAACAATATTTTATTGTCCTATTATTTATGGATAATTTAAAGAGACCTTATTTAGTTTACAGGGTGTTATAAAATCAGTTTTAATTCTAATGATTATATTTTTCAAGTAAATGACGATTTTAATTAAAAATTGAATTTATCATATTTTTTTTAAATAATGGATTCCATTTTTGAATTAATATCTTAAAAAATGGTCATAGTGAATTTTTGGGATTTTAATAAAATATTTAAATTTTTAGTGAATATTGAAATACGATAATTTACCGTATATATAAATTATGAGATAAATACACTATGCTTGACATCATGGATGATGCCAACACAGTTTATTCAAACTCACCATTATTTATTCCTCTTTTGGGTCACATTAATCAGACTATATTGATTATATTGTGTAAAATAATAAGATAATGAATACGATATTCAAAAACCCCTCCTCTGCTCCACTAGAAAAATCACGCCCACTCCCTCTTCCAATCACTTCTCTAAGCAGCGAATCTTATCACAGTCCATCCCAAATACAAATCCCTAGTATCTACCCATGTCTAGTTTCACATGGTCCTTCCAAAAGTCCAAAACCCTTTCCCTTAAGGAGGTTCTCAAGGAGGATATCTCAAATAAGTAAATCCTCTTCCTTGTTTCCTTTAATTTATTTTTCAATTTTTTTAATTTTCTTATCTTATCCTCACCTCCATTGTCTAACAGATCATGGTAACTCTAATATAACCTATATATTGGAATTATATAATGTTAATGGAAGATTCATTATAAATATCTTTACTCTCTCTATATCTCTCTCATTTTAAAAAAATGAAATCATCATCTAAGAGGTGCTGATTTACAACCTTTGTGGATGACAAACATTTTTTCTTTAATTTCACCTTATATTATGGTCATGAAACCATTTTCATGGTATAAAAAAACTATAATATATGTATTATAACTTATTTAATGTTACATAACCATTATATATACATAATATTTATTCATACAACATACCTATTTCGTAATAATCGAAATACTACCAAAATAATCTAAATGATTGTCATTAATGTTTTCTATGAGAACAAATCCTCATACTAGATAAAGAATTATATATATAACCATTTAATATTTTTTTTATTTTCTATAATATCATATAAATTCCATTTTGGTGAATGATATCCATTAAGCAATAACATCCATACTCATATACAGGAATATCAATACTGAAAATCAATGGATAAAACACACTTAAGAAATAAATTTGTATCTTATAACTCATACAGAAGGAAATAAATGAACATAATAAAGTTATAATAAATCAAATAAATGTTTATAAGGTTCTTAATTAATTAATTAATGGATTTAATTATATTATTTAGGATATTAAGGTGAATTACAAAACACATTCAGACATAAGGTATGGTTTCTCTCAACTCACATTCATTTCTATGATATATGACATACTCGACATTATTTATTATGTGTGTTGTATCTATGGAGACCATTTTTGTATCAAATCATGAATCTATTTATATTCATGGTAGTTAATGTATCATTTTGTGATTAGTAATTATGGGTCTTATGATTCGAATGATTACAAAGTGGTAAGGGATTTCTAACCATACCTCCATTTTCATTCGGGTTACTATGATTCTCAACTTACCAAAATTAAATCATTATTATTCATATATACTCCAAAAAAATATTTTTTATTTATATATATATATTTACCAATCATAATAATTATATATTTCATTTAAAGATACTTGTTTTAAAATTATTATTCAAAAATAATTCCCGATAAAAAAGCACATTTCGAAGGAACATCTTGAATTATTACCTATTTTAAAATGCACTATATAATTTGTTTTAGGAAACAATTATTTTTCTAAAATCAATTATTTTATTATGAAAAAACATCCATAATTACCTTTTGGTTTTACACAATGATATTTATATAAGAAATTTTCTTTTCAACGTAAGAGTATTTTAATGAAGAATTACTCGATGATTTTATAGTAGTATTTTCATTTATTTCAACACTATTATTGATTCATATGTATGATTGGGATGAATATGATATGATATAAACAACCATTATTAATTTAATGGTTTATTATTATTTTGATTTTGTATGTTCTATCTTGAAACCATTCACCATATTTCTTTTAATGGTTAGTGTTATATTTAATGATTGGTGATGTTTATTTGAATTTCACATGTCAGTTTCAATATGAATGTATATGTTGTTAATGTTTAACCCCTTTCAAATGAGTAATTAACTTGACTTAGTAATTTTTTATTGGGGAAGCTTATAACCCCTTAGTGCATCGGTATGTCTCACGAGACAAAAAAGATATGGTTTTTGCTGAGGCCATACCCATTTAATAGATTATTCGAATGAAGCCTTGACAATAATTGTTTCTTAGCATGTAGCCCTGAAAATAATATATTCAAGCATGAAGCCTTGATTGATTTCTGGCATGAATCCTTGAAAGTACATTTTAGATATCCATCATTATTCATATACATCTATAGAAACCTAGTAATTGATAGTCCTTGTGATTATTCGACTAGTATAATATCAATGGTTTTGTTTTATTATGGAATTTAACATTCATAATTTTTTCCTACCACACTAGTATCGACTATATGTTTAATGGAATTAATTTATAGCTTATCAACATGCCTGCTGTTTATTTTTATGATTAATTACATTGTATTACATAACCTTACTGGTCATCTAAGCTCACCCCTTCCTTATGATTAATTTCTCCTAGGATGCAAAGATGAAAAATATGAATTACACACAGTGATAATATTATATTTATAGATGTTTCCAATCGAAATTATATATTGTTCTTCCTTTCACGTTCTAATGTTGAACATATATATGTATCTAGTTTTAAAAAACTACTAAACAATCCATTCCTTTAGGATTTTATTCCTTGTAATCAAATCTATTTAATAAAATAATGTACCGGCTTCGTCATTTGGGGGTTGAGGAATTACAGTTAGCAACAAATTTAGTTGAGTAGATACCTTGGGAACTAGATATATAAAAAATAGTTTAGGGACTATAAACCTAATATAAACATGGAGGATAAGAATAGAATACCATTAAATAATATTGTAAAGGTATAGAGAGTGTGTGTATTCTTATAAATACATCCCTGTCAGGATACTACAAGTATATGTGGTTCAGGAACTGATGTTCGTTGGAGTAACATCTTCGACAAGGTGTTTTGGGCTTGACATAGATTAATCTGGTACTCAAAAATGGGCCTTACTATGCACCTATGTTGAAACTCCCGGGGGATATGCACAGGATAATTCACATTTTCATTATAATACATTATGAAGTATTTAAAAGTAAAATTTTCCTCAAAGAAACAATTTTAATGATTATGAGATTAGATATGGATAGGATTTCAATTTATTTAACGAATTTTTCTAGTCGATATTATATATCATGATTCATAACATAATCTATTTTATACCAATAATTATAAATGGAACATAGGAGATGGATTGGAAACTGCATGTATCCCCGTATCCCATTTTGTGATTTCCCGCATATTCATGATAACAATGTTGGTTATGGTGCTGAGACTGGTGTTGAGAAACTTATAACAATACTGGGGCAACTGACTCATATTATGAACAATAATCATACCGCTATGGAGAATCCTAATTCATACCATAGTGGAGAAATGTTAGACATCTTCATGAGACAACAACCTCCATAATTCAATTAGACTACAAACCCATTTGTTGAGGAACAATGGATAAGTTCCATAGAGAAGATATTTATAGATTTGGTATGTAACGAATGAGAGAAGGTTATCCTAT
Source organism: Viscum album (assembly GCA_963277665.1). NCBI lineage: Eukaryota > Viridiplantae > Streptophyta > Magnoliopsida > Santalales > Viscaceae > Viscum > Viscum album. Next base: position 426,597,632 of record OY728123.1, on the reverse strand, counting down.
AAGTATAATGACCCTCAAGAGATACAGATCAATGGTGGTCATTAATTAAAAACACAAAAGAGGGGGATGAAATTGAAAATATCCAATTGATAAAATTTAAGGAAATTTGCATAGATAAATACTTCCCTCATGAACAGATAGTATAAATAGAGAGACAATTATTAATTCTGAGTACGAAAGTGGATGGAAATGTTTCTATGTATGAATCCAACATATAGGGTCAACTATGTATGCCATAGACCACATAATTAATTCAATGTGAAATACTGATCAATTCATTAATGATATTATGCCAATTCAAGAAGGTAATTAGCCTCCCAAACATTCTAATCATATGATGAAATAATATATTTTTCTATCAAGATAGATAGTAAATTATTAGTGTCTTATGGTTTTGAAGGTATGCAAGATAAGAATATGATATAATAGAAAAATATTTATAATGGGACGAAGGAAAAGATGGATTTTAAAACATGTGATACCTTTGGAAGGAAACACCTTAGTTCATGCCTAAAACATATATGAGTATTGTTCATGTGTGGAGAAAAATTCCACCATACTCAGTATTGCAGGGAAAAGAATGATTTTTTAATGTCTAATGCTTCAAATATAAGGATATGGGGCACTATGATAATAAATTCACAAAATTCAAAGGGAATATAATCCAAATGAAGAAAAGGGATCAAGTCCAAGCTTATATTGTTTCTATTGTGGAAGGAGAATAATTAAACTATATTTGTGTCTTTAGATTCATGAATTGTGTTATACTATTTTACATTCTCAATTTATTGGAAAAATTCATGTTTTATAAAGTTTTAAAGGTGGTAAAAATATTAAAATGTTTTTTGTAAGAGATATATTATTTTTCTTTGGGGTAAAATTTGATGTTAAGTGAAAATTCTTTTAAATATTTGATATATAATTTTTTGACAGAAAAATTTTAGATCATTTATATGGTTGACAATTTATTGAATGGATTAAGACTAAATTATTATTTTTGATAAACTGTTCTATTCTTTTTAGTTTCATTAATGATTTAAATTATGATGGAATGACTTATGGATCATTTTATCGAATTTGTTCATGTATAAAAATTCATCATGAATATCAATCTTTTGGTATAATATGTGGAGTTGAGATATATAGAAGCATTACCAAAGGATGATATTTTAACATTATTAATGTTTATTTTCTAATGTTCATCCATGGATATTAAAAGAAACACTCAACTCTAAGAAAAACATTTTGGAAGAAATACATCATCCATTTACTTTTCTCCTGACGAAATAAAAGGTATTTTAACCTATCATAGAATTATGGATATATAATTTTTAACTATCTAATGATCATATTATTAATGACTATCTATGAGAACTTGGTGGTTTGAGTTTTTTTTCATGTCCATGTTTTCACTTTACACTTATTCTATCTTATTCGAAATCCTAATTTTGTGGCAACCTTTGCAAGTTTCCTTTATCTCTTATTTAGTGGTTATTTTATTAACCCCATTTCCAATATGGGTATCACACAAAAGAACTTTCATTTGTCAACCTTTAAATTTCAATGTGAAAGTTGAGAGAATCAATTTGTTTAAGGAGGGGAGAAAGTAACACCCCAAGTATTTCAAATAAATTTAACAGAAAATTTGATGCACACAACACTGAGTCTCTACCAAAAAACAATTTGTTATTATAATTATCTAATATAATTGTTATAACCCAACCATAAAACATAATTTTTCCTCCTCTGTGAATTTAATTTAGAAAAATAAACATACACGGTGGCATTCAATGAGATATTTAGAGTCTTATGTGATCAAATTTTTTGTTAGTGAATAGTATCTTACCCTTATAAATAGCTATATTACACTTATGAATATTATTGTTCCCTTATGAATAGTAATATGACCCTTACGAATAGTAATATCACCCATGAATGTAAAAATTAAATTTGGGAACCTTATAAATGAAATTGGTTATTTGAAAAATTAATAATTAAGTGTTGGATTTTTTGAGTAGAAAATATTTAACATTAATTTTACAAAAAATTAATTTATTTTAAAGAAATTAATTTTCATAAAATGTATTTCTAAATGAATATTTTGTTTTCCTATGTTTTTAGAAAAAATTAACGAATCATTAGTTAATTTTAAATTTGTTATTAAAAGAATTTTAGTCATAAAGGCAATATTTTTCAACGAAATGACGATTTTAATTAGAAATGGAATTTATGATAATTTTTTACAAAATGGAGTCCATTTATTAATTCTACACATTGAAAAATGATGATGGTGAATTTTAGCGATATTTCTGAAATATTTGAATTTGTAGTGAATAGTTTAATACGGTAATTTACTGTATATAAACATTATAAGATAAAAATACTATTCCTAGCATCATGGATGATTTAATAACACATGTTTCGAACTAACATGCACATATAACTCATTTTGATCATATTAATGAAACACTATTCCTTGTCTTGAGCAAAATTCTAAAATAATGAACAAGATATTCAAAAATCACTACTATCTTCCACTATAAAACCACCCCTCACTCCCTATTCTCTTCACTACTCTAATACTTGAAGCATATCAATGTTCTACCAAATACTCTTCCCCAGTATCTTCCCTAACTTGGGAAATCTTGGTCATTCTAAAAGTACAATACTTCCTCCTTTAAGGATGTTTTGAACAAGGATATTCCAAGGGGTAAACTCTTTTCCTTTCACTTTTAATTTCATTTTCATTTTGTTTTATTTTCTTATCTTATCCTCACCTCCAATGTCCAAATGATCATGATAACTATAATGTCACAAATTTACGATAATTCTATCGTTTTAATGGAATATTCATCATCATTTTCTTACTCTCTCTCTCTCTCCCTGTTTTATTAAAAAAATGAAATCACAGTCCAAGAGGTGCTGATTTAAAACCTTCATGGATGAAAAACCTTTCTTCTTCATTTTCCCCTTCTTGTATTATGAAGAAAAGAATTTTATGGTTTAACCAAACTATAATATATTTTTTATAACCTATTTAATTTTATATAATAAGTATTTATACCTAATATCAATTCATACGGTAAAACTAATTCGTAATAATCAAAATACCCCAAAAATAATATAAATGAATGTCATTATTATTTTATATAATAAATAATCTTCAAACCATTTAAAACAATGAATTATATCAACATTTAAACTTTTTTATATTCATTAGTATCACATAAATTCAATTTTATAGAATTATATCCATTCCACATGAACTTCCATTCTCATATAAAGGTATATCAATATTGAAAACCAAGGAATCAAACACTCTAGAAAAATAAATTTGTATCTTATAACTCATTTAAAAACCCATAAATGAACATAATAAAATTATAATAACTCAAATACATGTGTGGATTTTTCTTTAATTAATTAGTGAATTTATTAAATTTTATTTTCTAGGATGTCAAGATCAAGTGCAGAACACATTCATACATAAGGTAAGGGTTTTGTCTACTTACGTTCATTTCCATGAGAGATGTCTTACTCGTGATTATTTCTTGTCTGTGGTTTATATATAATTTCCATTTATTTATAATATAAATAATCTCTTTATTTTAGTGGTACTGAATGTATAATTTTATTATTAGTAATTTTGGGGCATTTGATTCAATTGATTATAGAGTGTTAATGGATTTCATCCCGAACCTCTATTTTAATCCAGGTTACTCTTATTCTCTACTTACTCGAATGAAATTTTTATTTATTCATATGTATTCATCATAAATTCTGTGTGAATGTACTATATATGTGTACTAATAATAATACTTATTTATTTTATTGGAAGTTACTTGTTTGAAAAGGATATTTCAAAAATTATTCATGATAAACAAGCCCATTTCAAAGGAACTTCTCGAATTCTTACCTATTTTCAAATGCATGCTATAATTTTTTGTAAGAAATATTAATTTTTTAAAAATAAAATGTTTTATTATAAAAAAAACTACCTTAATTCACTTCTGCTTTTATTGAAATATTCTTCCAAAATAACTCTATTTCAATGTATGATATTATTTCTATAAAGAATTGTACGATGATTTTATAAGACTGTTTTCATATGTTTCAACAATCTTGTGGATTCATATGTCTAATTAAGATGAATATGTTATGATATAACCTACCATGTTTTATTAAATGCATTTTTATGAGTTTCACTATGAATGTGCTATCTTGAAATCATTCACCATATTACATCGAATGGTTAGTGTTATGTTTAATGATGGGAGAAAGTGATATACATTTCATATGATAGTTTTAATATAAATTTATATGTTTTTTATGTTTCACCCTTTTTCATATGAGGAATTCCTTGGAATTATTTTGTGTTAGGTGGGGACCATTATAGCCCTTTGTTTCATCAGTAGGTCTCATGAGATAAATAAGATTTGGTTTTGTCTGAGGCATTACCCATTTAATAAATTCTTAGCATGAAACTGTGAAAATAATATATTATTGGCATGTATCAATGAAAATAATAGATTCTGGTATGAATCCGTGATAGATTATAGGAATGAACCCCTGATGGTATGTTTTAGATATCAATTTTTATGCATTTCCATCATTATGATACTAGTAATTGATGTTCCATGTGATTATTCAACTACTAGAATATCCAAATGTATGTTTTATTATGTCATTATTCATTTAGACTTTGTTCCTTATATATCATGCCCAATTATATGTCTAATGTAATGTTTTTTTGTAGAGACCCATAGATTAACATACATAGACATTACATTACTTTTTCGGACTACTTAATTCATGACAAAAACATATGCCCAAATACCATATTAGTTTCATGTCTTTGGAAAATCAGAACACAATATTCTAATCATGGTGAAAGATCATCAACATCTCCCATGAAGATCTTCCCCTTCTGTTTTCATTCCAAAAACATTTTTTATATCCTGGGGAAAAGAAGACATAACAAGTGTCAGATCAAATGGTCAGTAAGGGTATGCGTGGAGAACATAAACCAATCCATAAACATTTTAACGTAAAAAAGGAACATACAACATCGAAATCATGAGTAATGACATAAATATTGGGAGTACATAAGGAATAGATCATAAAGGAACATTAATTAGGATAAAATAGCATGGGAATAATACATGTAATTTTGGAAACCATTAAGAACATGGTATGGTTTCCATAGTAACGATGGAATTGCTTCTTAGACCATCATTGTGGACAAAGTCCCTTACTGAATCGAGTTCACTCCTCTTTCTAGTCTTGTATCACTGAACCCGATTAACTGGTCGTTCCAACAATGCCTATCTCATGAGATATAAATATTTACCCAATTAATTGGAGGGAGATATAGGTCCCAACCATCTCATAATGAAATCATTTTTTCATGTGCCACAAAATAAACATACATCATTCATAATAACCCAATGAATAAATGGGTTTCATAAACATCACCCATCATAACATAATCCATATAGAAGAAATGGATATCATTTCATCATAAGATAAATCAAACCATGTAAATAATAGAGACATTATACTTGAAACATAAACATAATAAATAATTTCATATTAGATGGAGAATAGTTTTGATAAAACACTTGAAATGAATTCTTGAGAAAAATATCCTTTATTCTTCAAAATAATTTTCTTTTCTCAAAATTCCAGGAAATTTTAAAGGAAAGATATTTTTTTGAAAATAATGATGAAACTTTGTAGAGAATTCTTCATTGAAATAATTTGTTATGAAACTATAAAAATACATTCACACCGTATAAGTTTAAAAAACATTCTTCTAGTACTTTTGCCGGAAATGTCAAAAAGTACCTTATATGGTAACCAAAGGAATGATTCCTTCCATACAATGTGGTAAAAATTCAAAAAAGGGTAAAAATTACTTTAAACCTACATGGAATAATAGTAAACATTTTATGAAAACATTTTTAGAAAACATGTACATGGATGATAAACATAACCCCAATAAATACAAACTAATAAACAATCTCAGATAAGAACGAGATTAGAATAATTATCTCTTACTTTATGTCCAATTTCATCCATATATATCTGAGACTCCTGTATAGTGGGTTTAAACATATTATTAAATTTTAAAAAACCATAATAATATTTATTATATCATATATGATTCACTTGTTACTTTATCATACCTGTTCATTTGTCAATTTCATTTTAAAGCTGCATTTTGGGTAAAATCGTTTCATTTATCGTACATGTTTGGACTTTTTGTTCTTGATATTATTACTTATATGCTGATTTACTTAATTAAAGAATGTAAAACATTATATATATATAATATATATTCAGCATATAAATATATATGATATATCGTTAAATGTAATGAAATACACCGTTCATGGAGATGGTATGTCGTACGTACGCATGAACACTGTTTTCATTTCCTTATTGAATTGAATGGAATTAACTAAATGAAAAACATATATACATAAATCCAATACCATTATTATGTCATATCATTCATGATTATTTATTTTATATACTATATAATCATTCTTGAATGGTTAACATAGAGAATTAATATAAGGACCCAGCATTAAACATTACTTTATCTTGAGTTACTTCAAGAATACATGTTGAGGATCTTTTCAGGTTTAGAGTTGTATTGAATGAGATCCTAAATCATGTATTACATCCCACATTTAAAAAAAGTGGTTACAATAAAACATAGTATTCATTTTTAACATCAACGGAAACATATTTAAAATAAAACAGGGATTCTTTCTTGACACTTCCTTGACACTATCATCATATCATGTACATTTCCTTTGACCTGTGAAAAACATTTCAAAAACTTAGGATGAGCATAAAAAGCTCAGTAAAGGATATAAAAATATTTAATGGAAACATTAGTACATGTATACATATGAATCAATGAAATCATACTTTACTCATAAAACATATGTACTTTAACATACCTCATCAAATAATGAATAAATCATAGAGATCATAAGACATAAAGGTAACTTGAGGCATTCATAACATTCTTACGTAGGGTGTAACCCTCTTGGTTACGTTTGGAATACCCATCACAGTATATTCCCAAAATAGCTTCGGATAAACCTTAACGTTTAACCCCTTAGCATTACCCAATGCATTGGAGAGCTATATCCCGCTCATCTGCCCTTAGTTTATCACGGAACTACCCGTCTTCATAACAATTCCCATGAACTATAACAGAATCGTATCACATAAAACATCCATAAAGGAAACATAAAATTTCCACATTTCAATAACAAGATATCAATACAACACAATGATATAATAAAAACATTATGAAAACCATTTTCAACACCAAAATAAAATAAAATTAAGACATGGTATTTATTTTTCATTTAAAAAAAGGTATGGCTTGTAGAGGAAGCCGAAACTCAAATATTGGTCACGATGGCGGAGAAGTCGTTGTCGCCGCATACGTATGACAAAAACATTCCCTTTTGTCATTTAGTAAAACACATCATATAAAAAAGATTTCTTTTGGATAAACGTAAAATTCAAAGGGGTTTATACACCGTATAAAAGAAGGTTGTGTATAAAACAAAATATGCCTCAATGAAAGGAGATTGAGACGAAGTCCCATACATCGGGTCCGACTTGACTCGATCGTTCTTTAACGTCCTGAATCATAAACTTGAGTTAATTTCTACTTTCTTAAGAATATTTTTAAGTTTCATTATTCCTTTTATATCACTTATTACCATGTTATGAACACTATATAATTATTTATGTTAATAATGGTCTCTTTGTCGATCATTGGTACTTGAGTCAAAAATAATCTCTTTATAATTACAAGTTGTTCATGTGGTAAAATATCCATTATATAAAGAATTATATTCCTGATTTAGATATCATATATATCATATATATCCAGTATATACATCCATTTATAATATTACGTAATCATTTAGAGGTACGAAATGAAATGCACCGTTCATGGAGACGGTAAGTCATACGTACGCATGAACGCTACTTTCATTTCTATGTCATATTAATGGAAATAGAACTAAAAGAGAGAAATTTATATTTTAATTCCAGAATTGTATTATTCATTTATATTTAACATAAATCATATATATCCAATATATATGTACTTATAATAGTACATTACATTTGGGGATAAGAAATGAAATGCACCGTTCGTGGAGACGGTAAGCCGTACGTACGCATGGACGCTACTTTAATTTCTATCTCATACTTTAATGGAAAAAATAATAATGATGTAAAGGTATATTATAATTCAAGTATAACATAATATATAATAACTTTAACTCCATCCTTTATACATCCCACATATGGCATTAACGAATCAAATCACTTTGAGGGGGCAGTAGTCTGCAATTCCTAAAATGAAGATATCGTGTTTGCCCATAATGGAAACCATAAAGGTATGCCAAAAATGAAAAATACAGAATCTTATGTAAAACATAAACATATTATATATAATATATAAATATTATAACATCTTAATGGCCACTATTGAAGGTGTTAGAAGAATATTGAACAATCATCGTTTCGTGAGGCAGAAATTTTCCATCCATGGAATGAGTATGCTATTTAACCATTAGATGAATGTGTGTGTAAATGTAGCTCGAATAATTATTATAAAAACATCCTATTATATTTAGGATACTGGGGTTTTTACAAAAGAAATTAATGAAAAGAGTTTATGGGGTTGGAGAAGCAAAATAAAACATAAGAACACAAGAGAAAACACTACCTTTAAAACGGGTAACTCTTTTTGATTTGAGCTAAAAGGCTTCCTTGGGAATAATTATTCCCAATGTGAGGATTTTAGGAGTAAGAGAGGGTTGTGGAGAGACAAAATGGGCAGGTTTGGCCGATCCAACGGCTTGAGGAGTGTGGCCATGGTGGTAGAAGTGGGGACCTTTTATAAGAGGAGAGGAGGGGTACTCTTGGAATGTTATAAAAGGTTACCTTATTTTCAAATGATTTTCTGATTTTAAAGGTCCCACATTGATTTTTTTTGAGGATAAGGTGATAATGTTTCGAAATAAACTCTTCCAATAGGTCTTTGACAAGTGTATGTATTATATTTTACATTATCTTTTAATTTTATTTAAATCGTTCATTAATGAGGTAATCGCTGTATCATCATGATGTCATACATAATTTAATTTATTTAATGTCTAAAAATTATAAAAAATTACTATGTTGTATGAATTATTTTTATCTTTTAAATTCCTATTTATAGTCCAATATATCATTTATGTAGAAAAAATTAAAAATGTTTTACTCAGGTGAGACATTCTTTGATATATTTAACTTTCTTTAAAAATAAAAAGATAAAAAGTCACTTTCACACTAAAGTGATTCCATGGGGCACCCAAGTTTGGTAAAAGGAATCCTATGGCCGTCCATGAGACACCAAATAGAATTAGAACACATGTTGGTGTCATTTTGTTTATTATGATATTATTTTATTATCATTAACTACCCGATTACTCATTAATCAAGATAATTAAAGATAATTACCGTCGTTACTAATCATAATGTAAAAAAAAGAGTCTTAGTTACATAATTTGGAAGTTATGATTCCAAATATGGAATCCATTTTACCAAATTACAAACATATAAATTGAAATAATTAATTTAAAAAAAATTCTCGTTGTCAAAACAAATAGCGGGTTTTTTTAAACAATATCTATGAATAGTTTGGCACTTGTTTATGCCCAATTCCAAAGTGAAATTAATCCCAATGATCACAATTGGATTAAATTGTATAAATATATTCTATTTAAAATTTAAAACCAATTAAAAGATAATATAACTATATAATTAAATTAGATGAAAAAGAAGTTTTGATATAGAATGCAGTATTTTTCACTATTCATTAAAAATGAACATTGTCAGAAAAGTACCAAAAATTTATCCAATGTAAATTTCCATGTCCCAATCATAAAAAATAACTTTATTTTGACCAATAGATCTTATAAAATTGTCAAAATTTTTGTTTAAAAATGGTTTGCCATCAAAAGGCAGTAAAATAATCTTTTAAGAATATTAGTGTATTCCATGCTTAAGATTGGATTTATTCTAATTTTAAGCCTCTAAAACACTATCTAATTCATAAATAGAAATAGATAAGAATATCTATTATTCATTACTTACTTGGTATGTTACATCCTTCCACCCTTTAGAAAATTGTGTCACCACAATTTATTTACTTATCGAATAAGTGGGGGTATTTATCCCTCATTGCATTTTCAGATTCCCATGTTGCCTCTTAAATCACGTGGTTTTTCCACAAAACCTTTACCCAATGAATCACCTTATTCCGTAACACTTGATCCCTATGGTCAAGAATCTGGACCGGTTGTTCCTCATAATATAGGTTCTCTTCCAGATGAACCACCTCTGGACTCAAGACATGAGATGGATCTGGCATGTACTTCCTTAACATTGAAACATGAAAAACATTGTGTACCTGAGATAAACATGGAGGTAAAGCCACTCGGCATGCAACTGATCCTACTCCTTCCAGAATTTCATATGGTCCAATGAACATTGGACTCAACTTTCATTTCTTACCAAATCGCATCACACTTTTCCATGGTGAAGCTTTGATAAAAACATGATCACCTACCTCAAAAGATAGATCCTTCCTCCTGTTATCCACATAACTCTACTGCCTGCTCTGAGCTGTTCTCATGTGTTTCTGAATCAACTGAACTTTTTTTTCCATCTCTTCTACCAATTCTAGTCCCATCACCTTCCTTTCACCCACGTCATCCCAAAAAGCTGGAGTTCGACACTTTTTACCATATATTGCCTCAAATAGTGCCATCTTTATACTGGAATGAAAATTGTTATTATAAAAAAAGTCAACCAAAGAAATATGTTGGTCCCAACTTCCTTAATAATCCATCGAACAAGCACGTTGTATATCCTCCAATGTCTGAATCGTTCATTCTTACTACCCATCTGATTGAGGATAAAAAGCTATACTAAAATTTAATTCAGTACCCAACGACTTCTGAAAGCCTTTCCAAAAGTTAGAAGTGAACCTGGGTTCACGGTCAGATACTATGGAGAGAGGAACTCCTTGTAACCTGACTATCTCTTCAAGATAAAAATGAGAAAGTTGATCTAGGGAAAAAGTATCTCGTATAGCAATGAAATGAGCAGATTTAGTCATGCGATGAACAATAACCCAGATTCCATTATTACCTCGAGGTGTCTTCGGCAATCCCACAATGATGTCCATGGATATATTCTCTCATTTCCACTCTAGTACTGGTAGAGGCTAAAGCATCCCTTTCGGTAACTGCCTCTCTGCTTCAACCTGTTGACATGTCAAACACTTTATAGTAAAATATGCAATATATCTTTTCATTCCATCCCACCAGTAATACTCCCAAAGATCTCTATACATCTTAGTACTTCCAGGATGAACTGAAAACGGAGAACTATAAGCTTCACATAAAAAATCTCTCTTCAATTGTAAATCACATAGAACACACAATCTCTTCCCATATTTCAAAACAAAATAATTACCAATGTTGAATTCAGGAAACTTACCTTTCTGAACCTGCTCTACCTTTTTCTGCAACTCACTGTCTTGCTTCTACGCTTTCTTAATTCAGTCTAATAGAGAATATTTCACCGATACCTGAAAAAAAACAAAAGAACATCCTACACCAACAAATTCTATGCCAAATTTCATCAAATCCTTAACTAAAGGATCATGTTCGAAACTCAACATTGTTAACGAAGCATTACTTTTTCGACTCAAAGCATCAGCCACTTTATTTGATTTTCCTGGGTGGTAATGAATTGTACAATCATATTCCATGATTAATTCTAGCCATCTCCTCTGTCTCATTTTCAACTGTTTCTGAGTGAATATATACATTAAATTTTTTTGATCATTACATATTTCACACTTTACTCCATACAAATGATGCCTCTAAATTTTCCAAGCGAAAAAAACAGCAGATAATTCCAAATCATGTGTAGGGTAATTTACCTCATGAGTTTTCAACTTACGTGAAGCCTAAGCAATTACCTGATCATTCTGCATTAGGATGCAACCAAGTCCTTTCAACGAAGCATCACTGTATATAAAAAACTCACCATTCGTGGAAGGAAGTGCCAAAACTGGGGCATTCATCAATCTTCTTTTCAGTTCCTCAAAACAATCATCATATTCTTTTGTCCAGATAAACTTAACACCCTTCCGATTTAACTTTGTCATTGGACTAGATAACCGTGAAAAATTTCTAACAAACCATCCGAAATAGCTTGCCAAACCAAGAAAACTACGAATCTAGGTTACATTTTTGGGTCTTGGACAATCTTCCACAACCTTTATTTTTTCAGGATCAACAATTATCCCATCTTTAGAAACAATGTGACCAATGAATGAAATTTTTTGCAACCAAAACTCACACTTGCTGAATTTACCATACAATTTATTTCCTTTTAAGGTTTTCAAAATAATCCTTAAATGTCTTTCATGCTCCTCTTTACTTTTAGAAAACACCAAAATATTCCAATGAAAACAACCAAAAACTTATCCAGGAACTCATGGAGAATTATATTCATTAAGTCCATGAATACAGCAGGTGCATTGGTTAGCCAAAAAGGCATTACTAAAAATTCATAATGGCCATATCGTTTTCGAAACACGGTCTTCAGAATATCTGCTTCCATTACCTGCAACTGATGGTACCCCGATCTCAGTTCAATCTTTGAAAAAAACTGAGCGCCCTGGAGCTGATCAAAAAAATCATCGATATGAGGCAAAGGATACTTGTTCTTAATAGTGATATTATTCAAGGCTCTATAATCAATGAAAAGTCTCATAGAACCATCTTTGTTTTTAACAAATAAAACAGGAGCACCCCATGGTGATGTGCTCGATCGAATGAAACCTTTATCTAATAAATATTACAATTGCTCCTTCAAATCTAAAAGTTCAGTTTGAGCCATTCGGTAAGGGGGTTTTGAAATTGGCTTAGCATCAGGAACTAAGTCAATAGAAAACTAAACTTCCCGATCTAGTATTATTCTAGAAAACTAATCAGGAAAAACATTAGGATACTCATTTACCACTAGCACATCATTAATCTGAATAGTTCCCTTGTTTTTAACAATATGTGCAAGGTAACATTCATTTCCATATTTTACAAGTCTCTCGGCCTCTTGATACGTTATCAACAGTAAGGGTCTATTCTTGTACACAAATTGAAAGTATTTCTGAAAAGAAACTTCCATAGCACTACATCCAATCTTAGCATGGTAAATAGAGGGCCAATCCATACCCAGGATAACATTAAACTCTACTAGAGGTAGAAAAATTAGGTTTGCAAGTAGGTTCTTTCCACGGATAAGGATAAGAAGATTCTTATAAATTATTTTTACCTCAACATTTCCCCCGGGTGTTTTTACCACAAGTTTAGGTGTCATTTATTGAGATGGTATTCCCATTTTACTAGAAAATTTTTCAGAGATGCAAGAATGTGTAGACCCCGAATCAAACAACACACTGGCATAATCTGAAAAAACAAACAAAGTACCTGATACAACTTCATTTGATGGCCCTACATCTGCTGAAGTAGTTGCAAAATATTTCACCACCCCTTTATTCATGTAGTCTAACTACATCCCATTACTCAAGCTCTTTGTCAGATAATCGTTTGCATAGTGACCCATCTCATTACACTTAAAACATTTCACTAACTGTAAATCAAATTTGGACTTACCATCACCTTGATTTTTTTCAGTCCAATCACGATCCTTATTTCCCATCTTACCACATTGGTAGCACTTTCCATAATTCAAAAGACATTCGCCAGTATGCCTTTTAACACATTTATCACAAAATGGAAAATTATTTTTCTTCCCGTTGGTCCTTTTTGAAGAATTCTTTCCTTTCTCATGCAATCTCAGTCTCTTCTTCTACTGGTTGTTATAGAACACTTGATCATCGGAAAAATCCATTTCCACCTTCTCAGCACATCGAACAACCTTTTCATAACTTTTAAACTCACGAGAAGACAATGCCCTTTGATTTTTTGGCTTTAATCCTGAGTAAAAACGATTGATTTTACTATCAAGGTCTTGGATAAAATTTGGAGCATACCTTGCCATTCGAGTGAACCATTCTTCATAAGAAGCCACTGAGTCTTCCTCTTTCCTCAATTAGAAGAATTTGTTTTCCATCCTAAGTCGAACAGCCTTAGGAAAATACTTCTCAAGAATCATACCTTTGAATTCATCCCAGTCAAGAGCATCAATCTCATAAGCATCCCTGATATTTTTAACCATAAACCACCACTGATCTGCTTCACCCTCCAAACAGTAAATAGCAAGACTGACCTTTTGATTTTATGAACACCCCATGACATCGAAAATCTTCTGCATTTCATTAATCCACCCTTCAGCTAGCACAAGGTCATATGATCCTCTTAATGATGGGGGATGTTGCCTCATGAAATGTTCCCCCACTGACATGTTCCTCTGCGGTTGATCTGGTTGATCTCGTGCATGGATTCCACTGCCATTTATCGCTTGAGTCAACTGCGCCATTACTGCAACAAACTGTTCGGTTCCAATTCCGACCATCTCAGGATGCTGATTCGGAAGGTTATTTCCTTCTGTATGACTTCCTAGCACTACTTCCCGGTTTCATCTGCGGAAAACCATTATGAAAAAACATGTTTTAGATGAAGCAACATGGTAATCTTCAAAAGCTGTATCATTTAAATTTGACCATAAAAAAATATTTTTGGTTAATCATTTAGTAGAATTATAACTCCTAGAGTTATCTAAACTGACCTCTGATACCAACTGTAAGGCCCCAACCATAAACATTACTTAATCTTGACTTACTTCAAGAATACACGTTGATGATATTTTCAGGTTTAGAGTTTTAGAGAATTAGATAATAAATCATCCATTACATCCCACATTTAAACAAAGTGGTTACAATAGATGATAGTATTCATTTTTCCCATCAACAGAAACATATTTAAAATAAAACATGGATTCTTTGTTGAAACTTCCTTGACACTATCATCATATCATGTACATTTCCCTTGACCTGTGAAAAACAATTCAAAAACTTGCAATGAGGATAAAAAGCTCAGCAAGGGATATAAAAATATTGAAAGGAAACATGAGTACATGTATACATAAGAATCAATGAAATCATACTTTACTCATAAAACATAATCACTTTAACATACCTCATAAAATCATGAATAAATCATAGAAATCATAATACATAACGTTAACTTCAAGCATTCATAACATTCTTAAGTAGGGAGTAACCCTCTTGGTTACGTTTGGAATACCCGTCATAGTATATTCCCTAAATCTCTTTGGAGAAACCTTAACGTTTAACCCCTTTGCATTACCCAATGCATTGGAAAGATATATCGGGCTCACCTTCCCTTATTTTATCATGGAACCACCCATCTTCATAACAATGTCCAAGAACCATAACATAATCGTATCACATAAAACATCCATAAAGGAAACATAACATTTCCACATTTCAATCACAAGATATCAATACAACACATTGATATAATAAAAACATTATGAAAAACATTTTCAACACCAAAATAAATGAAAAGTAAAACATGGTATTTATTTTTCATTTAAAAAATGTTATGTCTTGTAGAGGAAGCCGAAACTCAAATAATGCTCACGGCGGCCGAGAAGTCGTTGTCGCCGCATAGGTACGATAAAATCCTTCCCTTTTGTCATTTAGTAAAACACTTCTTATAAAAAAAGATTCCTTTTGGATAAATGTAAAATTAAATGGGTTTTATACACCGTATAAAAGAATGTTGTGTATAAAACAGAATATGCCTCAATAAAAGGAGATTGAGACGAAGTTCCATACCTCGGGTCCGACTTGACTCGATCGTTCTTTAACATCTTGAATCATAAACTTGAGTTAATTTATACATGATTAAGAACTTTTTTCAAGTTCAATATTCCTTTTATATCACTTATTACCATGTTATGAACACTATATAATTATTTATGTTAATAATGGTTGCTTTGTCGATCATTGGTACTTGAGTCAAAAATAAACTCTTTATAAATACAATTTGTTCATGTGGTAAAATATCCAATACATCAAGAATTATATTCATGATGTAGATATCATATATATCATATATATCCAGTATATACATGAATTTATAATATTACGTAATAATTTAGAGGTAAGAAATGAAATGCACCATTCATGGAGACGGTAAGCCGTACGTACGCAGGAACGCTACATTCATTTCTATGTCATATTAATGGAACAAGAACTAAATGAGATATAAGTATATTTTAATTCCAGAATTATATTCAACATTTATATTTAACATATATCATATATATCCATTATATATATGTACTTATAATAGTACATTACATATGGGGATAAGAAATGAAATGCACCGTTCATGGAGACGGTAAGCCGTACGTACGCATGAACGCTACTTTCATTTCTATCTCATTATTTAATGGAAAAAAATAATAATGATATAAATGTATATTATAATTACAGTATAACATCATATATAATAACTTTAACTCCATCCTTTATACGTCCCACATATGGAAATAATGAATCAAATCACTTTGAGGGGCGGTAGTCCGCACTTCCTAAAATGAAGATATCGTGTTTTCCCATAATGGAAACCACAAAGGAATTACATAAATGAAAAATACATAATTTTAAGTAAAACATAAACATATTACATATCATATAAAAATATAGTGACATATTAGTGGCCAAAATTTAATGTGTTAGAATAATATTGAACAATCATCGTTTCGTGAGGTAGAAATTCGCCATCCACGGAAACAATATGCTCTTTAACAATTAGATGATGGTATGTGTATGTGTAGCTCGAATAATTCTTATAAACAAAAACCTAGTATATTTAGTATACTATTTTTGTTACAAAAAAAATGAATAAAAAGAGTTTATGGGGTTGGATAATCAAAATAAAACATAAGAACATAAGAGAAAACACTACCTTTAAAACGGGTAACTCTTTTTGATTTGTGCTCAAAGGCATCCTTGGGAAGCCTTCTTCCCAAAGTGAGGATTCTATGAGTAATAGAGGGATGTGGAGAGAAACAATGGGTAGGGTTTGTCCGAGACAAAGGATTGAGGAGTGTGGGTAAGGTGGTAGAATTGGGGGCCTTTTATAAGAGGAGAGGAGGGGCACTCTTGTAATGTTATAAAAGGTTACATTATTTTCAAATGAGTTTCGGATTTTAAAGGTACCACATTGATTTATTTTGAGGATAAGGTGATAAGGGTCTGAAATAAACTCATCCAATAGGTCTTTGACATGTGTAAGTCTTCGATTTTACATTATATTTTCATTTTATTTAAATCATTCATTAATGAGGTAATCGCTGCATCATCATGATGTCATAAATAATTTATTTTATGTAATTTCTAAAAATTATAAAAAAATACTATGATGTAGGAAAGATTTTTATATTTCCAATGACTATTTATAGTCCGATATATCATTTATGTAGACAAAATTAAATTTTTTTTACTCAGGTGATACATTCTTTGTTATATTTAACTTTCTTTAAAAATAAAAAGATAAAAAGTCACTTTCACACAAATGTGATTCCATGGGGTCCCCCAAGATTGACACAGGGCATCCCATGGTCGGCCATGAAGAACCCAGTAGCATTAGGACACATGTTGGTGTCAATTTTTTTTATATTATTTTTTTATCCTTAACTACCCGATTACTCATTAATCAAGTCAATTAAAGATAATTACCGTCATTACTATTCATAATGTCAAAAAACAAAAGAGTCTTAATTACATAATTTGGACCTTTTGATTAAAAATATGGAATCCATTTTACCAAATTCCAAACATATAAATTGAAATAATTAATTTAAAAATAATTCCAGTTGTCATAACAAATAGCGAGGTTTTTGGAAACAATATCTATGAAACGTTTGGCACTTGTTTATGCCCAATTACAAAGTGAAATTAATCACAATGATCACCATTGGATTACATGGTAAAAATATATTCTATTTAAACATTAAATCAAATTAAAAATATAATCTATCCATATAATTAAATAAGATGAAAAAGCAGTTTGATGTAAAATGCAGTATTTTTCACTATTCATAAAAAATGAACATTGTTAGAAAAATACCAAAAAATTATCCAATGTAAATTTCAATGTCCCAATCATAAATAATAAGTTTATTTTGACAAATAGAGCTTATAAAAATGTCAAAAGGTTGATTTAAAATTTTTTTTCCATCAAATGGCAGTAAACCAATCTTTTAAGAATATTAGTGTATTCCATGCTTATGATAGGATTTATTCTCATTTTAAGCATCTAAAACACTATGTAATTCATAAATAGACATATATAATAATATATATTATTCATTAAATACTTGGTATGTTACAATGAATCTCATCACGTCGTGGATATGGTAATCCATATGTACGCATGAACGATGATATCGTTCCCATAATTATTGAATGGAATTGGAGTGGATGATATAATATATCATAATTAGAATAATGATAAAATAAGGATATATAGTTATTATTTCCACCATTATACCCATCCATTTTAGGTGGTGGTGGAAAATCATATTACACCACAGTGTGGAGACGATATTCCGTACGTACACACATGCGGTGATTTCATTTTCCGTTGGATGGATAGAAGGTGAAATAGTGTTTTTTATTATTTATAATAACATATAAGTATATTAGATATACTGATTTTATTACATTATAATGAAATATTCAAAGAAGAGGAAGTAGAAGAATAAATAAATTTTAAATAATCGGTAAAGGATATTACCTCTTCTTCGACGCGCCTCTTCTAAACCTCCTATTATAGCACAAATATTTGTCTTTGAAAAAGACCAGGACCACTTGTATGTTTATAGGGGAGTGTAGAAGTGAAATTGGTAGGGGTTTTTTGAGATTTAAGGCACAAAATGATGTGAGAAAGAGAGGGAGGAGGTGCCCTTTTATATGGGAGGAGAGGGGCACCATTAGATACATGAGAAATATTAATTTATAATAAATTCAAACCCGACACAAAAACTTCCAAAAATGACTAAAATTAGAATATTAGATGAGATAGTGTTTTAATCCCATCATCCAATAAGATTTAGGCATGTTGGTAATTTTTTTAAACCATATCAACTTGATTTATCCTTATTTAATCTATTTAATTTTATGTGTGGCAATATTATTCTAAATTTTAAATTGTTATAAATAATTACTTATTGTTGTGAATTGATCATATTTGGATAAATTATGAAGTTTTGGACTATATATATATATATATATAAATTTATAATATTTAAATATTTTTGTGATTTTTTATCAATTTTATAATATGTTATTTTTTATAAAATAACAATAGTTTCAATTTTCACACTATTCATTTATTGGAATTTTAAAAAAATCCAAAAAAATGATAAATTCTAACTAAAATATTTAATAGACTCATAACATGTCATATTCATCTATAAAATTTGTGGATAACATTATTAGTTCATATAATATTTATTTTAATATTTTTAAAACCATTTTTTTGATATTTCAATCAATAAAATAATTTCAACACCACTATTGTTTCATCATTAATGATAATTATCTAATCCCTAAAAATACTAAATAAATTCTCATGCTGTAGATAATTTTATTAGATTCATGGATACTATTTATATTCTATGTTTTATGATTTTTACCTCTAAATTAATATTATTACACTTACAAGATATAAGAGAGTGGCATGTTGTCATTTTCTTTGGTTTTAATAATAATTATATCATTTTCATGGTCAAAAGTCGATGAAATGAATCTATTCCGACCCTTATGTTATATGGGTCGTCTTTTATTCATCCAATAGAATTTTGGCAGGTCTTAGCGTAATTCAATTATCTTATTTTTACCCTTAATTACACGAATTACATTTAACTATAGTAAATAAAAATACCGGTAGTTAATATTCATAATATCAAAAAAAGGTAAACTATTAACATAATTTTGACCCACTGAATCCTAATGTTGAATCCATTTTTCAAAATTAAAAACATTGAAGTTTCATTAATTAATTTAAAATTAATCTCGTTGTTCAGAAAATGAGTTTTAAAAGTTAAAACATTTAAAAAGATTGAAATGATTTTACCTATGAATTCAATGTAAAATCAATGATAATGAAATAAATTAAATAAAATAGTAAAAATATATCCTATTTATAATTTAAAACCATTAAATATTATAATTTAACCATATAAATTATTACGATGAAAAAAGGTTGTTTTTAATTAAAATATTGAGTGTTTTTACTATTCATTAAAATATGAAAGTTATCATAATAATTTGAAAAAATTATCCAAAGTAAATTTTTCTATCATGATTCCAACTAAGAATTTTATTTAGTCAGATTTAACTTATAAAAATATCTAAAACTAGATTTAATGTTGATGCGCCATCAAAAGGCGGCAAAACTGTAATTTTTGAAAAATACATATTTTACTCGAAAAAATTGTTGTATTCTCATACCATGTTCTAGAATATGTTTAAGATAAATTATTATGTAATAAAATTTAAAATATAGTTAAAACTATTCATAATGTCTTGTTTATAATTATATATCATTGTTTAGGGAAACTCTGTATTGGGTACAACACATGCTATCGAGGAAGGTCACTCTTGCGTGGAACACAAGCAAAGAATAATGTTTCATATAATACATGCTAATACAGTGTTGCGTATAACACAAGATAATATTTTTTTAGCATACAACACAAGACCTCAATGAAATTAAAAACAATATTTCTCCTAAAATTTCTAGGTGTTACATTCTACCCCCCCCCCCTTAAAATGAATTTCGCCCTCGAAATTCGTCGAGGTTATAAATTGTTTACTACTTGAAAGTTTCATTCATCGAAACCCACATCGTAAAAAGGAATAATAAATCTTAATTTTAAAAATAAATGTAATGGTTACACAAATTTACTCATCACTGGGTTTCCACATAGGAGAACATAGGTGAAAATATTGATATGGAAGAGAAATCTAACCATCAGGTTTGTATAAAGAGTGGTAGAGAACATGTCTATGAAAAGTCCAAATATCCCAAATCCATAAATTTGTGATGGTTTAAGGTACCATATGATTTAACAGATATGAGGTAACTAGGACAACATTTTTGGTTTTCAAGATCAATTCACTAATATTGAAGAATTTTTGAATTAAAAGAGATACTTACATGATTTCGGTACATTCTCAGTATTGTTTATTCCTTGAAAATTTCCACTTCATCTCTTAATGAAATGTAGTTGAAGTTGTCTTCCATGAAGTGTTAGTAGATCATCCGATAGAATGATAAGTCATTCCATCTATCTCAAACATAATTTTTGCAAAAGTTGTATACATAAGTCCATCTCATGATAAAATTAATCATATATGGTTCCAAAAGTGGACTGATACTTCTTCCATCATACCACTTAATATAATAAAAATAGTTTCTACTAACCATGAACTTCTTATAGGATATTGGTAGGTGATAAAGGCCAATCACATTTCAGTTGTGGGTTCGATTCCCGAAACCTTGTCTGAAGCGACAGGTTGTCGTCCATCCTGCAGGTTGTCCTTTTTCTAAAACTTCACCATTATAACATTCGAGAAATAATATCAAAAAAAATGTTATAGCCTTAAACAATATGATTTGATGTCCAACTAAATCCATTCCAATATTTATACTTATCCAAAATACTTTTATCCAATCTCATTGTATAAATTAAACGATTACTAGAAATGTCTTCTATCGAGCATGTGAATACCATCATTTATCATACGATATATCTTTTTTGTCGCATTCCAAACATTTGAATACCTTAATCATGTATTCTCATAAAACAATAATACCATTGAAGCTCAGTGACATCGTGAATTCTGTCAAAATTTAACTCTTTCCATATACCAAAATCCCAAAAAATCTATATACTCAAATCATGATATCAATTTGTCCTTATACGTGTAATGAGTTCATTAATACTATCAAAAATTTCATTATCTCTTTATCCCTTCATTATGCACAAATCAACTTCTTTCCAAAAAAATATTTCAATCACATTTCATGTTTACCAGTACCATAATATTATTGAAAACCACAATAATCCAATATATAGATATTCCAATATTCCACGATACTATAAATGAGATTCCACAACACTCTTCTGGAATCTCGTTATATAAACACTTAATCATTCCATGACATCATTGTCATATTCATCATCAGCAATAATGATCGCATGTGACTTCCCTTTTTTCCTTTTCCTTAAGAGGTTGTTGATTTTGATCATCATCAACCCTTGGATTAGGGCATTGGTTAGCATAATGCCCCATTTCCTTGCACATGAAGCATTGAAGTGTTGGTGGAGCGCGCTCTGTAGTCTTTTGTTTATTCACTTCATTAGAAACCTTTTTCCCATTACTTCATCACTCATCTGCATGATAACCTTATTTTCCACACTAGAAACATTTTCTAATACATTTTAGACAATATCCACCATGATTTTTTCCACACTTTGAGCCTAAATAAACATTCATATTCTTTTGACCATTTTTATGATATTTTTCCTTGAACTCTGTCTTTCATTTCTTGTCAAAAACATGAGATGGATATGCAACACCAACTTCCAGTTCTACCTTGTTAGCACAACACACAATTTATTCATTTATACTGAAGACTCTTATCACTAATACCCTTCGAATACATGGTTTTAAGCCATGGAAGAAATGATGAACATTACTTTCAGGTTGGATGATAAAGCTATATGTATACCTTGAAAGCCTTGTAAAATCCACTTCTTATATACCAACAGATTCATCATCATTTTTCTTGAGCACAAGGAACTACTATTCCATCATTGTTCGAAGAATACGAGGTAAGTACTTATTGAAAAACGAGTTCTTGAACTCATCCCATTCCATGGATTCAACTTCATCATGGGGACTTATATTCTTAATTAGAGTCCACCACTGGTCTGCTTCATCTTCTAAATGGTAAATTGCCAAAATGACTTTTTCATGTTCTGAACAGTGAAATATTGAAAATTTCTTTTCAATGGTACTGATTCACTGTTCCTCAATAAGTGGATCCGAAGACCCATTGAAAGAAGGTGGGGGTTGCCTCATGAAGGACTCAATAGAATATTGTACCCTTCTTTGCTCGTTTGGAAGTCCTTAATGATTCATAGCTTGTGTAAGTATAGAAATAAGATTTTTCACTCCATATACAATAACATTGGTTTGTTCAGGAGGAAAATCATTGCATTTTCCATTACATTGATCAACACAGAACTTTCGGATTCCAGAGATCGTCTAAAACCCAAAAAAATAGTGTGAGAGTCAAAAATCATGCTAGGAAAAAACATATTAAAGGGGGAATATCTAAAAACATAGATTTAATTCAAATATCGTTACCATAATTCTAGGACTATAACCTATACCTATACATAACCTTAGGGACATCCCTAGACATAGCTCAAAAATATCTCTACGGATCTCAATAATGTTTTCGCATCCTAGTTTCCAAAGGTTAACTAAACCTTCACACTGATAAAAACAATAGACATCCATAGCATGATGTACATAGACATTACATTACTTTTTCAGAATACTTAATAGATGACAAAAACATACTCCCAAAGACCTTATTAGTTTAGTGTCTTTGGAAACATGGAACATAATCTTCTAATCACATTGAAAGATCTTTAACATCTCCGATAAATATCTTCCCCTTTTGTTTTCTTACCTGAAACCTTTCATTATATCCTTGGTAAAAGAAAACATAACAAGGGTGATCTCAAATTCTCAGTAAGGGTAAGCCTAGAGAACATAAAACAATCCATAAACATTTGAACGAAAAAACATGAACATACAACATTAAAATCATGAGTAATGACATAAATATTGGCAGTGAATATGTCATAGATCATAAAGGAACATTAATCATGACAAAATACCATGGTAATAAAACATGTAATTGTGGCAACCATTAATCAAATGATATTATTTCCATAGCAGCCAAGAAATTTCTTCCAAGACCATTATAGTGGAAAAAGTCACTTACTGAATCGAGTTCACTCCTCATTCCAGTCCTGTATCACTGAACCAGATTAACTTTTCATTCCAGCCATGTCTATCTCATGAGAAATAAATCTTTAACTAATGCATTGTATGGAGATATAGTTCCCACCCATCTCATAATAATTCATTCTTTCATGTGCCACAAAATAGACATACATCAATCATAATAACCTAACAAATAAAATGGATTTCATAAACATCTTCCCATAATTACATAATCCATATAAAAGAAATGGATGTTATTTCATCATAAGAAAAATCAGACCATTTAAATAATAGAGTCATTATACTTGTAACATAAACATTCTAAATAATGTCATATTATATGGAAAATAGTTTTGATAAAACACTTGAATGAATTCTTGAGGAAAATATCCTTTCTTCTTCAAAATCATTTTCTTTTCTCAAAATACCATGAAATTTTAAAAGAAATGGATTTGTTTTAAAACAATCGTTAAATTTTGTAGATAAATCATCATTGAAATAATTCGTTATGAAACCTTAAAAATCCAATCACACCGTATAAGTTAAAAATCATTCTTCTCCTACTTTTTTCCAGAAAAGTCAAAAAGTACCTTATATGGTAACCAAAGGAAAGATTAATTCCATACAATGTGGTAAGAAGTAAAAAAAAGGTAAAATGACTTTAAACATACATGTATGAATAATAAACATTTTATGAAAACATTTTTAGAAAACATAGACCTGGATGATAAACATAACCCCAGTAAATACCTACAAATAAACAATTTTAGATAAGAACAATATTGGAATAATTATCCCTTACATTATGTCCAATCTATTCTCTATGTGTCTAAGACTCCTTTATAGTGTGTTTAAACATATTATTAACTTGTAACAAAACCATAATAATATTTATGATAACATATATAATTCACTTATGAATTTATCTAACCCGTTCATTTGTCAATATCATGTTAAAGCGGCGTTTTGGGTAAAATCGTATCATTTGTTGTCTGTGTTTGGACTTGTTGTTCTTGATATTTTTAAATATTACCTGATTTACATAATTTCATAATGTAAAAAATTATTTACATATAATATATATTTATAATATAAATATATATGATAGATTGATAAATGGAATGAAATACACCATTCATGGAGACGGTAGGCCGTACCTACGCATGAACACTGTTTTCGTTTCCTTATTGAATTGAATGGAATTAATTAAATGAAAACTATATGTACATAAATCCAGTATCATTATTATGTAATATATTTTATGATTATTTATTATATATACTTTATGATCATTCATGAATGGCTAACATAGAGAATGAATCTCATCGCATCGTGGAGACTGTAATCTGTACGTACGCACAAATGATGATATCATTCCCATAATTATTGAATAGAATTGGAGTGGATTATATAATATATCATAATTATAATCATGTTATAATAATATTATATAGTTATTATTTCCACCATTATAACCATCCAAGTAATGTGGTGGTGGAATATCAGATTACACCACAGCGTGGAGACGGTATTCCGTACGTACGCACGTGCAATGATTTCATTTTCTTTAGGATGGATAGAAGGGGAAATAGTGTTGTTTTTTATTTATAATAACATATCAGTATATGAGTGACACTGATGTTATTACTTTATAATGAATCAATTAAAGAAAAGGAAGTATAAGAAGAAATAAATTTGAAAGAATCTGTAAAGGATATCACCTCTTCTTCAACGGGCCTCCTTTAAACCTCCTCTTGGAGCACTAAAGATGTTTTTTGAAGAAGACCAGGAATTCTAGTATGTTTATATAGAAGTGGAGAAGAGATATTTCCAGGGTTTGGCCGACCTTTAAGGCTGAAAATTATGTAATAAAGAGAGAGAGGAGGTACCCTTTTATAAGGGAGGAGAGGGGAACCTTTGGAAACATAAGAAACATTAATTTTTAATAAATTCAAAACCCACTTAAAAACTTCCAGAAATGACTCAAATCCGAATATTAGATGACATAGGGTTGTAATCTCATCAAAAAGGAAGATTTAGACATGTTGGTAATTTATTTTAAACCTTATCAACTTGATCTATCCTTATTAAATCTATTTAATTTTATTTGTGATAATAATATTCTATATTTTAAATTGTTATAAATAATTACTTATGTTTTGTGAATTATCCATAATTACATACATTATAAAATATTAGACCATTTAAATTTCAATTTAGAAATTTTAATAATTTTTTTTTGATATTTAATCAATTTTATAATATGTTATTTTTATAAAATAACAATAGCATCCATTTTGACACTATTCATTTATTTGAATTTTACAAAAAATCCACACAAGTGATATATTCAAAGAAAAATATTTAATAGAATCCTAACATTTCATATTCATCTAGAAAATATGTTTATAACATTAATTAGTTCATATAATATTTATTTTAATATTTTTAAAACCATTTATTTGATATTTCAATCAATAAAATTATTTCTACATCACTATTGTGTCATCATTAATAATAATTATTTAATCCCTAAAAATTATAAATAAATTATCATGATGTAGATAATTTTATTAGATTTTGGGAGACTATTTATATTCTAATTTTTATGAGTTTTATTACTAAATTAAAATTATTACACTTATAAGATATAAGAGAGTGACATGTTGTCACTTTCTTTGGTTTTAATAATAATTATATCATTTTCAAGGTCAAAGGTCCATGAAAATATTCTATTATGACACATAAGTGATATGGGTCGACTTTTATTATTCAAATAGAATTTTGGCAGGTCTTAGGGTAATTTTATAATCTTATTTTTACCCTTAATTATCCGATTTAACTTTAACTGTACTAAAAAAATGACCGTAGTTACTATTCATAATATCAAAAAAAAGTAAACTATTAACATAATTATTAACCAATGAATACAAATATGGAATCCATTTTTCAAAATTCAAAACATAAAAGATGCTGTAATTAATTTATAATTAATACCATTGTTAAGAAAATGAGTTTTAAAAGTTAAAACATTGCAAAAGATTGAAATGATTTTAGCTATGAATTCAATGTAAAATCAATGATAATGAAATTTATTATATTAAATGATAAAAATATATTCTATTTATAATTTAAAACCCTTAAATATTATAATTTATCCATATAAATTATTACGATGAAAAAGTTGTATTTAATTAAAATAGAGCATGTTTTTTCTATTCATTAAAATATGAAAGCAATCATAATAATATGAAAAATTTATCCAAAGTAAAATTTTATATCCTGATTCCAAAGAAAAATTTTATTTTGTCAAATTGAACTTATAAACATGTCAAAAAATATATTTAATGTGGGTGCACCATCAAAAGGTGGCAACACTGCATTTTTTAAAATATTCTTATTTTACCTGAAATTTTTTTTTTCTTCTCATACCATGTTCTATAATATGTGTAAGATGAATTATTATTTTATAAAATTTAAAATATAGTTGTTACTATTCATAATGGCTAGTTTGTAATTATATAACGTTTTTTAGTAAAACTCGGTATTGCAAACAACACACGCTATGGAGGAAGGCCGCTCCTGCGTGCAACACAAGCCAAGAATAGTGCTACGTATACTACAAGCTAATACGATGTTGCGTATAGTGAAATCTAATCTTGGTGTAGCGTACCACACAAGACATCAAAGAAATTTTTAAAAAAATTCTCATAAAATTTTAGGGTTTTACAGTTTTTATCTTCCCATCATGCCTAGTGTTTATATTTACGATTACTTCCACTATATTAGTTACTCATACTGAGCATCTGTGCTCACCCATTTCTTAAGTTTTATTTCCACCAGGTTGCAAATATGAATAACCTGAAAGATATGAAGGGATAATCTAGGTGTTATCGATGTTTCCAATGGATATTCCATATTTTTTTCTTTTAAATTTGAAATGTTGAACTTATGTATCTATCGGGTTTTCCAAAACTAATAAACTATATATTTATTTGGGATTTGATTCTTTGTAAACAAACCAATGTAACAAAATATTGCATCGAGTTTGGGCTTATGTGGTTGGGGTGTTACATATTATATTACTTAGTATAATCATGATATGAGGAGAGAAACATGGTTTGAAATGATCTATGGGGTAAATACATTAATAAAAAATATTTACTACACAAAAATGCATCCCATGATCTCTAATAAACACTACACTTGTATATCTATGTAATGGTCCATCTTGGTTTATCTGTATATGATAACACAAATTGAATCACTTCATCTGGATGTAAATGTTATCCCCATAAAACATTTTATATGAACACCATCCCACATCTACACAAGCACCTATCCGGGTTGAGATAAATCTGATAGAATGTAGTTCCCTTCATTTACATAAAAAAACATGCATCTAGAATAAAAAATTGGATAAAACATTATTCATTCCTGAATAGAAAAACAAAAATCAGAGGTCCTGGGTTATATTTTACACTTTGAGATGTATAACAAAAATCGATGTATGAATCCCACTCATTATCTACCACAACAATTTCACTAGGACCATTTTCTATTTACAAAAAATGTATAACATGCTCACCTCCTTTAGAAAATCCATCAGGTGCATGTCCAGTGGATATATATGCATATAAGGTTCGACATTTGGTATCTCCATGTCATTCTCCCTAACATGAAATAGAAAAGGTTGGATAACAGTTATCCACTGGTGGTAAGATGAACCACCCTTGTCCATTATAGATAGGGGAATTCACTCTTTACACATGGATTGGATACCCATTTGATCTATATACTATGTCCTTATGGGAAAACTAATTTTATACCTACACATGGTTATGGGTGAATGCCTTTTTAACATATTATGGATGAATTAGTAGGGTTTCATGTCTTGTGGTCCTATAAAAATTTCCTAATATATTTTACTAAGGATGAAACTCTAACCGTCGTGATAACTCAATCTAGATGGTGTCTGTTACACTGGGATACATGATGTTTGGTAAAGATTTTCATAGATAGAGAATCATGGCTTTTTTGAAGACACTAGATCCACCGTTACTACCACTTCGTACATCATTTTGACCCACATAAAACAACAAAAACCAAAGGATGTCTTTTATGATCACATTATCCTTACTTCTGATAACTGAGAAAAAGTGATTCTGATCACTTGTTCAATAGTCATGGTGCATCTATTCACCAATTTTGATCCCAATATATGAATCCATTACCCACATCATAAAATTTTCTTGATCTTTCCTCAAAAATAGTATTCCATAGTTATTTTCATGTCCATCGTAAATCTTTGGATTTGATCACACTCGAATCCAGCCCAAAAATTTCAAATCATCAACTGCATGGGACATCAATGAAGACACATTGTGGGGAAAAATAATGATGTGAAAACATTATTAGATAATGAGACCCTAACAAATGATTATGTAAAGATGAAACAAGTATAGTGATATATGAATATATGATAAGAAAATAGGTTATATTAATTTATATAAAAGTTATCTCATGTGATGAAGTTAAATCATTGTTAAAAATTACGTAAATATAAATTTAATCCATAAAACTAAAATGATTCGGTCGAAATGAAAAAATAGCAATGCCTATATTAAGAATAGATTCATCCTTGGTGAAGAAGATAACAGATAGTTATGATTTTGATGATTTCATTGTGTTCATCATTAAACTCATGACCCTTTGACAATTTTCATCAATCGTCATTACTGAGTTGAAACATCAAAAAAGATCTCCGGATCCTATTTAATCTCCTATAGTAATGAAAATAAGTCTAAATATTTTCCCAAATGATATTAACAGTGGGTGATAAATTTTTTTGTTGGAAATTAATTCAATTATAATTAATTAATTAATTAATTTACTTTAGACACCACTAACAGTTTCCATCACCCAAACACTTGACACCAGAAAACAATAGGCTTCCCCTATGGTAAACCGCACATTACGAAATAAAAATTGTATGAGATTTCCTATAAATGGTCCCAATCAATGGGGAAACATTATTAATATATACACATGAATAATTTAATATACATATGTATATTTAAATATAACAATTCTCAGGTTATGTAACACACATAACACAACAAAAATTTTAGGAACATAATAGAGAGATATATATATATACAATATTCAAATTTTAAATCTATAGAAACAAATTTAATTACATATATAATGGGGAGATATTTAGAGTGAATCAAAAATAGAATATCAAAGATCAATCAATTAACAGGGTTAGATAAAAATTGTGATTCAAAGTAAGGTGATGTATGTATGTTTAATTATCCTGATAAAAACAATCCAGAATCAATCAAAGAATACATTTAGATAATGAAAAATTGTAGTTGAAAAAATATTGATAAATTGAAACAAGTCAACTGAAATTTTGAATACAAGAAGATAAATATCTATTATACATATTCATTTTCATAAAAGATGAAAAATTATTGGATGGGTTGGAAAATATTTCTTAATTCATGAAAAATTCCATGACTGAAGCTAGAAATAGTATTTCAATATGAAACACATGTATTGATTCATAAGAGATTATTTAATATGGGTTAAATTCATAACTAAATGAGAATAAACAGACATTTATATTAAGGAATGTTTACATGTAGTCAACATCAATAATGTAAACATTTGTTCTTATGTAAATTGATCTTAAGAACATATTTTCATTCTATATAAATTTTATTTTTAATTTTTTATAAGTTTTTGTAAATATTTCAATAATGATGAAAAATAAGAGGTAACAGATGTGGAATGAAATATAATTAATAGTGGTGTCAGAATGTGTTAAATGTATATCTTGAAGAATAATACTAAGGAATAAAAAAATGAACGGGTTCATATTTTATTTGTTTGGAAATCTAAAAACAATCTGACCTATACAAGGTAGTGTGTGATGAATTCTAAAATAATAGTCATTTCATTTCAATTATTCTTGTTTATGGTCCATTATATTGTTGGAAAATTAGTTTTTACAACTTTTTTAAGTGAGGAACCCATGAATTTTGTAATGTCTCCATCCTTGATGTCACTGAACAAGTGCTATGAGTTGGGTTATCACATGATCTGAAGTTCGCATCCCGGTACACCAGTGCTTTCCCACTAGCATCGAGGGTCTAAGTGTCATTTTAGGATACTATACACTATTTATCAGAGTAAGTCATAGTATATAACATATAAAATAGTTGAAACAATATAAAAAACTTGTGAGCATGCAAAATAACCATTATCCAAACTAGGTACTAAGCAAAACTAACATTAAATATTCCATGTCATGCTACAGTTCCAAGTGAACGAAACCGTGAATAAGTACTAAAAATGAATTCCCCAAAACGGTCCCCACAAAAATCCTAGAACCTCATCTATGCAGGTCCAAAATCCGAATCAATCCCCATGAAAAAGGCCTTTATCATTTTCCAGACCTATAACCATGAAATTTTCCCTGGTATCAAATGACTGCAATAGTAGGGATTGAGTAGAACTCATTAGTCCACCACCAATGGTGTGTAAAAAAAATACAGTTTAACATGATAGTGCATGAAATTATGAATAAATTGCATGTAGATAAAAATATAATATTGGACAATGGATGATAATCCTTAATTATCAATTACTGATCATGTTTCCAAATTTATTATGTGTGTATTACTTATTACATTGTTCATTATTAACATGTTATCTGAAGATTTGTAGTTCACCTAAATCACACAAAATTCATATAATTTTTTATTTTTTATAGAGAATAAATCATGTTCCTATCCCATTAAGTCCAATGAATCACAAAATCATAATTTCCACTCCAGGAAGCCTTAGTCCAAGTGGAATGAAATTGTTTTGGGGAATAGAGATCTATCCCCTTCCATGACTCGTGCGTTATGGTTTGTGTTAGAATTTCAGTCCAAATCGACCCGTGGGAGGAGCCACGGTCCTTTATCCCACACCTCATGCCATGTACACATGCTTAGTCATCCATTTACCACACATAACACACATAACCAAAATGAAAAACCAATACATATAATAATCATGATTCATACAGTCAACATGGGATTTTATATCATTCCATAACCTATTAACACAATTGCAATTTACAATACTCAACTCTTTTAGCCCAATTTCCATTATCAAGAATATCTACCTAACTATATTCAATAATTATCTTAAATCACATCATTTCACATTTTCATCAATTTTGTGATGAAATATCATTTAGATATTATTCTTTTCACATACTGTTACCAAATACCATATTCACAATTTCGTATGAACTATCTCTCTTAGGCATTCGAAAAACAATTCGACAGAAACATACCTAAAACTAAATTAACCTAATTAACCCCCTTTTTGTGTCATGGAAACCACCCCTTATGTCATTAATAACATATTCACGTGACCAATATTCAATTTTCACTTCCATTAAACATATCAATATACTCTATAAGGCTCTACATTATCAAATTATGACCTAGAACTTATTATTTCTAGGTTGGTTAAATATCAGCACACCCCATGGGTGGCCCTAAATAGTTCAAATCATATATAATGCATCCCATGGGTACCATGTTGGATTTAAATTATCATTTAGACACCAATTATACTTATACTTACCAAATAGTAAAAAAGAACTACCACAATTGATGAAGAAAAAACTCGTAAATGCACAAATCTAAAACAAAACTATGGGATTTATCATGTAAACCACTTTTCTTGAATCTGTTGACAATATCACTCCTATTAAAAACCATATATCCCAATGCATTCAACCATTAAATCATCAACCTGAATCTTTGATCTACAATTAGCGGCACTCCAAAGGACCTAAGGATAAAGGATAATCACACATATAAGCCCATTGAAGCTCCTGTTCATCACTGAGTTTCAAATAAGGAAATGAGATGTGAAAATTGAGTGAGGTTTTAAAATACTGTAATGTAATATTTTTAATTTCCTCCATCATTACATGGCATCATGGTTTACTCGAAAGATTTTCAAAATCATCCTCAAACCATGCACAAGGCACTACCTATGGGAGGTATGGTCACATAGTTACCTTGGAATCTTCACACAATTTCAATAACCTTATTCCAAATGTGTAGAATTCCACTATGTCATGCCACACAATTTTCCCTTCCCCCAGTATGGTTAGCACTAACCATGTACAAATCTTGTAACCTAGACTGAATGCTCCTCTTTCCTTCCCTTTCCTTACCCAAACCCCTAAAACACCCCTGAGGCCCCTCTCACCCATGTGAAACATTTCATTAATATAATAAAACGATCTTGAAACCAAAAGTTTAATAAAGGAAATACCTCTATAAGTATGGGATCTTACAACATCCCCTAATTATAAAATCTCATCCTCGACCCACACTCCCAAGTGACATAGTGTTTCTGAAGAAAAGATATTGGACTAGTGGTCCCTCATATCTGACTCCCTCTCCCGAATTTATTCTCGAACATTCCAATGTTTCCATAAATATAAAAATAAGGGCACAATCATTCCCCACCAGACATCCTCACTATGGTCCAAAATACACACCGAATTCTCCTAAAAAGACACATCAGCCTTAAGCTCAACATCTTCTACGTTAATAACATGTTAGGGAATAGGGTGGTATATCTACAGTTGTGAGACATGAAATACATCACGCATCAAATTATAATGTTGAGTTTGAGCCAATTAGAAAGCTAAAAGTATGATTCTGTCCCTAATCTCAAATGGGACCACATATATGGGTGCCAACATTCCTCTCTTTTGAATTTTATGGTGACCAAACCTCAGCAACACCTAAATAAACAAACTATCAACCACCATGAATTTGAGTTTTCTAAAACTCCAATTTCCATATGACTTATTCCTACTAAGATCTATTTTCATACCGTTCTAAATCAATCGAACCTTCTCTAACATCTCTTGCATGAGACTCGGACCTAACAGCTAAAACTACCCTACTTCTAACCAACATAATAGAGATCTACACAGTCTCCCATAGAGTTCCTCAAAAGGTTTTATATGAATAGTTACCTAAAAACTGTTGTTGTAAGAAAACTAAATGTGTGAAAAATTATCTTCCAAGGAACCATCAAAATCCAAAACCTATACTCTCATCACATCCTCTAGTACCTAAATTGTACGCTTATACTACTTGTCTGTTTGCGGGTGATAGGTTGTGATGAAGAACACCTGGGTAGTAAGTGCCTTTTATAACACCTTCCAAAAGAATGATGTAAAATGTGGATCAAGATTAGAAACTATTGTTCATGGCACACCATGATACCATAGTACCTCTAGAGTGTATAACTCACCCGGAAGATGAATCGTGTAAGTCTTCTGGATTGGTAAGAAATGATCCACTTTAGTCAGCCGATCCACAATCACCCAGATTTCATCATTATTTCAAGGTGTCATTGGATGGACCACTACGAATTCCATCATTAAATTATTCCAATTCCACTCTTAAATGGGAAAATATTTTAACAACCCACTAGGGTGATGATGCTTCACCTTCACCTGTTGACAAGTAAGGCATCACACCCCATAAATCCCAAATTCTTGCTTCATTCATAGCCACCAATACTGTTGACGAACATCATGATACATTTTAGTCAATCTGGGATGTACATATGAATTCAATATATGGAAGTTATTTATAAACTCTTCTCACATATATACCATAACCACAAAACAACCATTAACAAAAATGACTCCATTACAACTAAAAAATCAACTAGAAGGTGACTCCCCACATTTAAGACACTCCTTTCCAACCAAAAACTCTATATGCACCACTGACTCTCCATGACCCATCTTAGAATCATATGATCAACATTTATTTATCAAAGGGTCATCTTCCCATGTCCATCATGTACCTCTATAATTATTTCATAAAAAAAGTCATCATTCTCCAATCAGAGTTTGATTCCTAAACCACCTGATTCTGAGTCTTCCAACTCAGTTCATCTGCAACACTATTCCCTTATCATGGTGTGTAAACCAACTAAAAATCCAAGGATTGAAGCTAGTCAACACACCTTCACTTCGGAATATTCAAATACAACTAAGATAATATGTACTTAAGATTTTCATGATTAGTAATCACCAAGAATCACTCTCCTATGAAGTTATTCCTCAAACACATTAAGGAATAAACCATAGTGGCTAGTTATAGATCATGAGTAGGGAAATTTATTTTTTGTTGCCTATAATGCTCTGACCCATAATCTAAAACACCATTATCTTGGATCAACACTGCCAAATGTCCATCACCGAACACATGACAATATAAGGTGGAACTATTTCAAGGCCCAGGTAAGATCAGAATTGATGCGGTAGTCAATCACATCTTCATCTCCTGAAACAAATACTCACATTCCTCTAACCACTCAAACATAACCCCTTATTGGTAAATCCTGATAGTGGTTCTTCCAAATGCGATAAATCCCTAATGAATATTTGGTAATAATAAAAAAACCTATAAAACTATGAACCTCAGAAACATTATTTGTCTACACACGTGACACCACAACCCATACCATTTTTGGATCAACTGACACCCCAGACTAGGACATGATGTGACCCACATAGTGTATTTTATCAATCTATAACTGACATATTGATAGCTGGGTGTAAATCCTATTCTCTCTAAGTGTTCTCAAGACGATGTCATGATGCTTTCCTTGATTGTCAAGAGTTCTTGAGTATAAATAGATGTAATCATCAATGAAAACTATATACTGATACTTTAATGGTTGAAAAATTATGTTTAGAAATCCCATGAACGTAGTTGA
Organism: Viscum album; assembly: GCA_963277665.1. Taxonomy (NCBI): domain Eukaryota; kingdom Viridiplantae; phylum Streptophyta; class Magnoliopsida; order Santalales; family Viscaceae; genus Viscum; species Viscum album. Next base: position 426,561,601 of record OY728123.1, on the reverse strand, counting down.
TGCATTGATCAACTGAAAGGACATCACCACAAACTCATACAACTAGTACCGACTTTGGAAAACTAGATGTGGAACATTAAATGGTCTCACCCTCAATTGATGGAATCTTAATATTAAATCAATCTTGTAGAACACTAAGGCACCCCTTAGTAGATCAATTATGTTATCAATTATGGAAAACATGTATTGGTTCTTAACTGTCATCTGATACAACTTTACATAATCATCACATACCCTCAAAAACCCTCCATCCTTCATAGAAAACTTCAAATATAATCCCCCTGGTGATTTGTTGGAATGATAGATCCATTTTCTCCAACTCTTCTATCTAGACCATTATTTCCTAGAGTTCTTTTGGAGCCATTTGATATGGTCGAATAGAAACTGGTTCATCCCCTAGCAGCAACTTGATCATGAACTCAACATCCCTCTTGGTTGGTATCCCCAATAAATCCTTATAAAACACATCCTACAACTCATCCACCATAGGTGTAAATACTTAATGTTCCAATACTACATAATGATGAATATGGAATGACACATTGGATGTGATTTCTCAAAACTTCTAGAAAAGTGTCCTTGCACAGCTCCCCCAAACATATCACTCACCATGAAGTACATAAGTATTTCCTCTAGGAGACATGAACGTTACCCGATGTCGATAACAATTTATGTGGTCTTGGTATAGAACAAGCCATTACAGGAACAAAATCATGTCTAAACATGAAATTTATAAGAAAAAAAGTTTCATATAAAATGATTACCACCATCCTCTAAAGAACAACAATTAACTATCTGATATTCTCTGGTCGCACCCCCAATGGAGTATCAAGCACCAGAACCCCAAATGGAAATTACATAGTTTCGCCCAACACAACAATGAACTAGGCATAATTAATATAATGTGTAGAACCTATATCAAATAAACTAATAGAGAGTGTGGAAGATATATTAATCATACCTCAAACGGTTGACAATCCAACCTCACCACATCCTGGTGTAGACTGAACTGCATAGAGATGACCTTCCAATCTACCATGGGTTCCATCCTAAACTATTTTCACTATGCCATATAGGTTGTATGGACAACCTCACAGCAATTTTCCAACTCCACCACCCCAACCAGTTTGGCTAGTTGAGCTCCAACTGCCTGGCTGATATGCTTGACCGACCCCCTTATCCTAGTCGACATATTTCTAGGACCTACATCTATGCCTGAAGACTGAGGGTTCTTTCATAACATATTTATATGTAAAATAAAACCACAATATTAGAACTCAATCAGTGGTTAAGCACACTTTTCCTATATGTGCCCTGACCTGCCACACTGGTAACAGAATTTTTGATCACCACCTTATGGAAATGGCCCTCTCTTCTGACAATTCTGTGAACATTCTCCCTGTTTGAAATTAAAAAAATGAAACTTCCTATCCTCAGAAGTTGTAATACATGTCCACCCAGTTGTCACTTTTATCCCACCTCTTTATGTTCCCTTTATATTCCCTTCTAAGACAAGGGTCTGATACACTACCTCATAATACCACTTCAGGTTCATGATATTCACTGAAGACCTAATATAGTGTCTAATCCCGTCTTGGAATCTTTTATCCATAGTCACCTCATCTCTAGCCAATATCAGATCAAAATTCCGTAATTCAGTGAAATGTCTAGTGTGATCCATCACTGATGAAAACCCTTAAGTAAAACTCACAAACTCCATAGTTTTTTCTTACATCAAGGTTTTTGGGTAGTAATTGTCCATAAAAATTTCCTAGAAATACATCCATTACATTCCTTCATCCTTTTTTTTCTAAAGCATAATTCCATACATATATTTGTCTATCCTCACAAAATATAGGCCGTTAACATGAATCAATTCTTGGAAGGATTCTCTATGTAATAATGGATTTTCATTATAGAATCTATTTAGAACTCAGATCCCTTTGGACCACCCCCTCTATTAATGGTTAGAGGGTGCTGCCACTGAAATTATGTAGGTAGCTATAACCTACTCGGTGAAATCTACACTTCCCTAACTCATGAATTATGGGTGGTGTTAGAGTATCATTCCATCTCAACCAGTGGGAGGAGCCTCGGTCCTTTATCCAACACCTCAAGCCATTTGAACATTATTATGCATCCACTCACCACACATAACCCACATAACAAAAAAGAAAAACCAATGCATATAAAAATCCTGATTCATAAAATCAACATAATATTTTATATCATGTCAAAACCCATTAACAAAATACCAATTTACAATTCTCATCACATTTATCCCAATTTTCATTCTCATTCATTTCTCACTAATCCAACTAAATAATTCTCTTATATAATCTCATTTCATATTTTCATCAATCCCATTATTAAATCTAATTTAACATATTTTTTATTTCACATACCATTATCAAATAGCATATTCACTATTCCATATGCACTATCTCTATTAGGCATATCTAATAAAATTCATGAGCCACATACCCCAAAATAAATTAACCCAATCCACTCCCTTACCATGTCATGGAACAAAGATGTTGGGCATGATCATCATGTGTTCTTGAGTACACGAAGGTGTATCAACAAAGAAAACTACTAAAATATCCAAGTAAGGGTGACATATCTGATTCATTAAGGCCATGAACATATTCGGTGCATTGGTCAACCAGAACAGAATCACCACAAAATCATACATCTCATACCGTCTTCAGAATGCTTCCTGCGGTCCAAAAAAAGTTATCCCCCTAAAATGATTGTATCCTAATCATAAATCGATCTTGGATAACACTGAGGCACCCATATGTTTTCCAAACTGGTCATCAATTATGGGAAGTGGTTATCTGTTCATAACAGTGATCTAATTCAATATTCGTTAAATGACACATAACCTCAATGACATGTCAACCTTCTTAGAAAACATCACATGTGATCCCCCTCAGAATGTTCTAGGATGAATGGATCCCTTTTTCTCCATAAAATCCAACTATACCTTTAGTTCACGGTGTTCTATCGGTTCCATTAGATATGGTGGAATGGAAATTAGTTCTTCCGTAGGCAGCAACTTGATCATGAACCCAACATCCCTCTTAGGTGGTAACCCTGATAAATCCTTAGGAAACACATCCTAATATTGATCCACCATCGGAGGAAAGAAATGTTGTTCCACTCCTCCATCATCAGGAATAATTCTTGCCCCTTGGGCTATGATATTCCAAAACTATTGGAAAATTGGCTTGAGATGGCTCACCGAACATCCCAATCACCAAGAAGTACATAAGGCTTTCCATTGAGCGATGTTAATGTTTCTCTACGTTGATAATGGTTGATGTGTGCTTGATACAACATGTGAATGTATGTGGCCAAAATTATGTCAAATCATTACATTTCTACGACAAACAAGTTCCATAGAAAATGATAACCACCAACCTCTAAGGAACAACCTTTATACTCTTTAGTATTCTCTTCTCACACCCCAATAGAGTAACAAGTGACATAACCCCATAATCACTTTCCACGGAGATTCCCAACACAACTAAGAACTTAGCAGAGATAAAAGCATTCATTACACATATAAAAAATAATTAATTAATGATAATTGAAGCTACCAGAATATTACATCTAATGGTATAAGATCCAACCTTGCCACCTCTAGGTGTAGTCTGACCATCATGGAGATGACCTACATCTATACCCTGATATCTAGCCGGAACACCCTACACTATGCTTCCCTGCTGGAATGCACAGTCTCTCCCCTGTGTTCCAGGTCCACCACCCCTACCAGTATAGCCAGTGGAGCTCCAACTCCATGACTGAAATGGGGTGACCAAACCCCTTCCCGCACTCAGCATATTCATCTGAACTCCATCCATGCCGGAATACCAAGGGTTATTATATATCCTCTATATATTTCTCATCCATAAATAGGACCGGCACTCGACTACCAGTCGAGGACAATAGCCTCATATGTTCCTCGTCCTGTCACATAGGTAACAGAATTCCAAATCACCGCCCTAAGAAACTATCTCTCTATTATGAAAACACTTTTCACTTTCTCCCAATTAAAAATTCACAAACTAATTCTTCCTAACCTCGAAAGTTGTATCACATGTTCGCCCAGTTGGCACCACATGTCCACCTCCTAAATATTATTTTAGTATACCATTTGAGATAACGGCCTGATGCACTACCTCTACAATCAACGTCAGGTGTAAGATATTCACCTGGTACCTAATCCCACATCCAAAACCATTCTATAATCATTTCTCCATAATCTCTTAATCTATAGATAATGTAAAAAAATAGTGTAAGTCAGTGTAATAACTAGAGTAAACCATAACGGATGCATCCCATGGTTCAAACACATAAACTCCATATATTTCTCCAACATAAGTGTTTTTGGGTAGTAATGTTCCTGAATATTTTCCTAGAAATCCTTCCACACTATTCCTTCATCTTGCTCTATTTGAACAATAATTTCCCTCTAATGCATGGATGACCCTGCATCATATAAGAAACTAACAATCATTTCATATCCGAAGGAGTATCAATAAGATCAATAATTGTTAGTATAGACTCTTTCCACAACTCAGATTCCTCTATCCCAACCTCTCATATAGTGGTCAGAAGATGCTATAGCTGAAACTCTATAGTAAACTCAAACATACACATTGAATCACACCTTGGGTCCCGTTCCATCAACTTCATAAAATGAGAAATGTTTCTTTAATCTAATATACCCTATTTTGTTGAACCACCAGATCCACATATTCTACTACTGGGTTAGCATTCTCAAAAATGTCCTCCAGTCGCACAACTGGAATACGTCTTCATGGTGGCTTCCCTAAAATTCCAAACATGAGATTTAGAACACAAACCCAAAATATTTCACAAAATATTAATGAAGGATCACCAATATATTTAATCAAACTACTAAACATACACCACTCGGACATGCCTTATCATGCATGAAACACTATACTCAACCATTCCTATTGAGGCCATGACTAACATAGGTTAACTAACTTGTAAGGACCCGACCTCAGTTTCTCGAAGTCGGTTCCTTATTTAATTACGCTGGCATACATACAAGGAATAATAATCGTAACATACCAAGTATTTATTATTATTTCAAACAAGATACATACATAAGTTTAACATTACAACATGAAGGGAAACAAAACACTATCTTATTCCACTAGAAACATCACGTCTCGTAGATTATGCTTGAAGGTAATTCATAAATTACTTCTTCGTGTCCTGAGAGAAATAAAACATAATTAAGGGGTGAGCTCAAATGATCAGTAAGAGTAAGTAATACATCAGTAGATAATATAAACATTAGACATGGTGAATAATTGAAAACGCATGCTTTTAAGAATAAACATGAAACACATTATGGAAGGAATATGATCTGTGTAAATAATACCATAATAAAACATAATCATGGGTATTCAAATAGTCAAATAACTGCTTGATCTTTAATTAACAGCTTCATAATGAGGGAGGTGCATATGCCGTACATCATAACTATACCGTCCAAGCCCTGTGCTTGGACCATAAAATAATCCTTTTGTTAAGGCCTCGTGCCGAGACCATAGTTTGTCCCATGAGACCTACCAATGCATTGGGGGGAAATAGAGGGCCCCACCCATCACATAATAAGTCCAATGCATTCATCATATGAGTGGGGATCAACATAAACAACATATACATTCATATTGAAACTATCATATAAAATTTAACTAACTTTCCCCAATCATTAAACATAAAACACTAACCATTCTGAGTAATATGGTGAATGGTTTTAGATGTATCATCCATAATAGAGTTATTTATAAACCATTGAAAAAATATGGTATATGACTTCATATATTATAAAACCCAATAATACCATGTAATCAAAAAGCACATTGAATCAAACGAAAATACTCTTATAAAATCATCAAGCAATTTTGAGATAAATACTATTTTATTTTGAAAAGAACAGTTCTTTTGGAAAATATATTTATAAAACCAGAATTAAAGTAAGATATAATTTACATAATAAAATTAGTATTTTTAGAAAGATAATGGTTTCCGAAAATAGATTATAGAGTGCCTTTGAAAATAGATATGAATTAGAGAAATTCTCTTGAATCATGCTTGTATTTTGGAAACAATTTTGAATGTTCCATTAAAAAAAATGTGACTATTAATATTATAAGTAAGGGTTAATGTTTGTAAACATATATATGATACTCACACAGAATTTATGATGAGTACCTAACAATACATAGGAATTTAATTGAGGTGATTTTGACATTGAAAGTATCCCGAATAAAAGTGGAAGTTCTGTTAGAAAAACCCTATCCTTAACTCCAAACTTGTTCCGCTCTTGTACTTATGCTCCTGAAATATGAAACTATACTTGTTAATAAAATATTTCAGAACCTATTAGAAATGTATTTAGTTTACAAAAATTCTGGTTAGTTCATTTATGTCTTTATTGATATGTTTCAGTATTGAATTTCGTCATTTTAGAGTGTTCGTTTCCTTTATTTTCATATTCGGTTCACTTGTTTTTAAGTAATGAAGTTCATGTGAAATGGTTATAAATATCTTGGATTGGAATAATATATTTTTAATGAAAATAAGAAATTGATAGTGTTAATTTATATCATTTGATTACATGGAATGAGGATGAATCATTACATGAAAACCACTTCGATTATTTCGTGGTATTTGAAATATTATGAACAAGTTTTGTCATATAACATAATTATATGTACATATTCTGGTTCTTGAATACTAATTAGTTATAACACATATATTATAGACTAGTTCAACCATGAATATGGTTTCATGACTAGTAATGAAGAAGAAATTGAAGAACAAAACTTCGCAGCCCACGAAGGTTATAAATCGGAACTCATGGACATCGATTTCATTTATAAAAATAAAAGGGAGAGAGTAAAAATATTATTGATTCTTCTTCCATTAACATGATATAAATCTAGTATATAGATTTTAATGGAGTTATCATAGTCATTTGGATAGACGAGGTGAGGAGTGGATAGCAAAAGAAGATAAATTGAATCGAAACCAAATGAAAAAGAAGGGTGATTTACATCTTGAAATAACTTCCTTGAGAAACTCTTTAAGGGAAGGGGTATTGGTGTCTTGAAAAGACCAGAAGCTTCTTGTACGTGGGGTGATACTATGGAAGGTTAATTGGGCAGATCTTTGAGGATATTCAAGTCTTAGAGGAGTGAAGAGAAGAAGGATTTGTGAGGGGTTTTTATAGTGGAGGAGAGGATTAAATTTTGAATATTTAATTCATTATTTTATTATTTCCCTCAAGACAACCAATAGTGTGGTTTCATGTGACCCCTAATAGTAATATGTTCATGTGAGTTTGAACCATGTGGCCTTGCATCACCTGTGATGTCATAAATAGTGTATTTAACTGATAATTTGTATATACGGTATTTTATCGTATTTCGCTATTCATAAAAAATTCAAGAATTTCAGAAAAATGCCAAATAATCACCATTACCATTTTTCGACATGTAGAATTAAAAATGTGAAATCCATTTTTCAAAAATAATTTTATAAATATTATTAATTTAATTTTTAAATAAGGTCATAGTTAATTCGAAAAATAACAATCTTAAAGTTCCTTTAGTTTTATGGGACATTGAGAATTTAATTAAGATCCCATTATCATATTTCCATAAGAAAATAAAATAACAATATTATTTACTATTTATAAGGGTGATATTACTATTCATAATGGTATGATACTATTCACCAGAAATCATGTTTGTTCTATCATACACCAGATGACTTACTGAACACAACTCTAGATGACAATTTTTTGAAATTCAAAACATAGAAGAGGGAATGTTGTGTTTAATGGTTAGATTATAAAATTTCATTCTATATTTATTTTCAATACCTTGGGGTGTTACATTCTCCCCTCATAAAAAAAATTTCTTCCTCAAAATTCATAGAATATTGCCTAAAAAAATTTGGGTATATAATTAACATAAGCTCCTCTGGCTCCCATGTTGCTTCCTCCATCTTATGGTTCCTCCATAGAACCTTTACCAGGAGAGTCATCCGAATTCTCAACACTTGTTCCCTAGTATCAAGAATCTTGATAGGCTCTTCACAATAAGATAGATCGGGCTCAAGTTCTAATTCAACATAAGTGAGTACATGTGTTGGGTCTGGCATGTACTTTCTTAACATTAACACGTAGAACACATTGTGATCCTTGGAGAGACTTGGTGGCATTTCCAAACTGTAAGCTACGGCTCCAATTCGGTCTAGAATTTCAAAAGGTAAGATGTACCTGGGACTTAATTTTTCCCTTCTTACTGAATCGTATAATACCCTTAAATAGAGATACCTTTAAGAAAACATGGTCACCTTCTTGAAATTCCAAATCCTTCCTTCGGTCATGAGCATAGCTATTTTTACTACTTTGAGCTATTTTTATATGGTTCTGGATAATCATCACCTTTTCCATTGTTTCTTCAATAAGTTATGGGCCCACGAGATTTCTTTCACCAACATCATCCCAGCAAGTTGGTGTACGACATCTCCTCCCATATAATGCTTCATAGGGTTCCATATGTATACTTGAATGGAAGCTATTATTGTAGGAAAATTCTACGATAGGTAAATATTGATCCCACATGCCATGAAAATCAAGTGAAAAATACCTCAAAATGTTTTACAATGTTTGAATAGTCCGTTCTGATTGTCCATTAGTTTACGGGTGGTAGGTAGTGCTCAAATGAAGATCAGTATCTAGGGCCTTCTGAAGACTTCTAGAATCTTGATATAAAACATGGATCAAGATCAGAAACAATGGATAGGGTTAATCCATGAAGTCTCACAACTTCATTAATATATAGTCTTCCTAGACGTTCAAGTGGTAGATCTTCTCCTATAGAAAGAAAATGTTCTCACTTGGTAAGAAGATAAAAAATGAACCATATTTCATCGTTCCTTCTAGGAGTCTTTGGTAGTCCCATGACAAATTCCATCGTGATATTATCCCATTTCCACTCAAGTATGGGAAGAGGTTGCAATACTCCTCCAGGATGTTACCTTCCATCTTTCACTAGTTGAAAAACTATACATCTTGACACAAAATCAGCAATCTCCCTCTTCATGTTGTCCCACCAAGAATGTTCCTTCAAATCTCTTTACATCTTACTGCTACCAGGGTGTATAGAGAAATTGGAACTATGAGCATCATCCAACAATTCCCTTTTTAGATCAGGTATATCATGAACACAAAGTCTTTTCCCAAATTTCAAAATTCCATCTTTATATACAAAGTCACTAAGTCTACCATCATTCACAGCTTTAATCTTCTTTTGAAACTCCTCATCATCTACCTGAGAACTTTTTAACCTTTCTAGAAAAGATGGTTTGGAAACCATTTGAAAAAGAATTGATGTTTCACCATCCATGGTTATTCCCTTTTCTATCTTTACTAGATCCATGAAAATAGGATCCCTTTTAACTCTCATTTTGTTCAAAACTCCATGATACTTTTTTCTCAAGTCTTCTACCACCTTAATTTCATTCCCCAGAAGGTAGTGTACCGTGCGATCATAATCCTTGAGTAGTTCAAGCCATCTCCATTGCCTCATGTAGATTTCTTTCTGTGAGAAAATATACTTGAAACTCTTGTGATCAGTATAAATCACACATTTTTCCAAATAGATATAATGTATCCATATATTCAAATAAATGATTATAGTAGCTAACTCAAGATCACGAGTAGGATAGTTTTGTGCATTAATTTTTAGCTATCAGGATGCATAAGCAATAACCTTATCATTAGCATAATGACACAACAAAGTCTATTCATTGAAGAATCACTATAAATAACAATCCTGTCATTCCCCGATGGTAGTGTAAATATAGGAGCATTGACTAATATTATCTTCAGTTCATTGAAACAGTATTCCCAATCTTTTTTCCAAACAAATTTAACCCCTTTACGTGTGAGCTTCGTTAGCAGGTTAGCCTGTCAGGAAAAATAATGCATGAAATGCCGATAATAACCTGCTAATCCAATAAAACTATGTACCTTAGTTATGTTTGGTGGGGTGGGCCAATCTTGGATTTCCTTTTTCTTCATAGGAGAAAATAGGATTCCATCCTTATAGACAATATGGCCAAGAAAATAAATCACTTAAAGCCAGAATTCACATTTTTTAAACATCCCATATAATTAATGTCTTCTTAGAGTCTTCAGAATAATGCGCAAGTGATTTTCATGATCTTCATATCTTTTTTATTATACCAAGATTTCAACAATAAATACCACTAAAATGTCATCAAGATATTCCTTGAAATCTATGATTATTAGATCCATGAAAATAGAGGGTGCATTAGTCAATCCAATAGGCATCACTGTAAACTCGTAATTCCCGTACCTGGTTCGAAATGCTATTTTGGGAATGTATTCCTTTTTCACAAACAAAAAATAATATCCAGACCGAAGTTCAATCTTTGAAATGTATTGAGCTCATCGCATTTGGTCAAATAGATCGTCAATGTGAGGTAGGGGATACTTTTTCATTATTTTTAATGCATTGATCTCCCTGTAGTTGATACATAACCCCATAGATCCATCTTTCATCTTTACAAAAAGTACAAGGGCACCCCATGGAGAAACACTAGGGGGAATAAATCACTTATTACTCAATTCCTCTAGTTGTTTCTTAAGTTCCACTAATTCGATAGTGGTCATTCTATAAGGGGTCTTCTATATGGGCCTTGAACAGGGAATTAAATCAATAGAAAACTCAATTTCTTATTCTGAAGGATGTCCAGGTAAATCTTCTGGAAAAACACATCCACATATTCTATCACAATATGTACATCCTATATTTGAACATTCCTTTCCTCACCCACAGTTATTTCATTCTCTTCCGACACAATAATTAAATTTAGTTGAGCTACTGGGTGTGGATCCATATAAGAATCAGGTGGTGACGATTCTGCTCTAAAGATATGGAGTTATTATCATCGTCATCAAAAATCGTAACCTCCTTCTTCTTACAATAAATTTTTTTGAATCATGGTCCAAAAGGAAATCCATACACAGGATTATATCAATTTAAATCATAGTTATCATGATGAGATCAGCAGATAACGAAAATTTATATTCCATAATCGGAACCGATTCACATAACATTTTAGCAATGATACTTCCCTTATGAGTTTTGACTAACAACTCCCTTGTTAAATCAAATTGGAAATATCTGATTTTCATAGAAATCTGGGATGATATGAAACAATGCATTAGTCCAGAATCAAATAAAACATTGGGTAAAATTGAGGAAACAATTAAAGTACCTGCCACCATGTCATTAAGAACATCAACCTCTGAAGTTGTGATGGCATAAGCTTGTCCCTGATCCCTTGTCCTTTTCTGTTGCATATTTCCTTGACTTGTTGGAAAATTATTAGCATAGTGTCCCATCTCCCAACAACTGTAGAATTGGAAAACATTGGATTCCTTCTTCCCTTTGTAATCACCAACAAGATGGCCTTTCTGACCACATTTGTAGCATAATATTTTTCCTTTTAAGCATACACCAGGGTGTTTCTTTCCATAATGGTCACATGGTGAATATTCAACTCTTCCCTTTTCCTTGTTTCCGAATTTCCTTTCCCATGGTTTTTAGCAGCCCTCATCTTTTATTGTTTTCCCATAAAGTCATAAGACTTAGATAATTATTTTTCTTTATTGATGGAAAATGAAACTATATCCTCATACGATGAAAAACATTGGGAGACTAGTGCCGGCTGGAGGAATGGATTGAGGCCAACAAAGAATCGATCAATATTTCTCCTTGGATTTCTTATGTAGTCTACAACATGGCTTTCTAATATTGTGAAGTTATCTTCGTACGTTTCAACATTCTCATCTTCCTTCTGCATCAGATTCAAGAATTTTCTCTCCATATCTACTCGCTACTCATGAGGGAAATATTTTTCTAATAAGATTTCCTTAAAATCCATCCATTCCATCTCTTCTATCTCTTACTCCTGGTTTGTTTTTTGGATTAATAACCACCACTGATCCGCATCTCCTGATAGATGATATACTACCACGACAACCTTCTCTTTTTCATTACATCCCAGTGTGAGAAATATCTTCTCAAGGGAACATATCCACTACTCTGCTACAAATGGGTTTGTAGTCCTGTGGAATGATGGAGGTTTTTTTGCGTAAATAGATCTGGAATGGCTCCTCCATGTGGTGGATCAGGATGCTCCATACGGTTAAGGTTATTATTCAAAACCTAAGTATGTTGTCCCAGTATAGTTATGAGTAGCCTAGAACCATTCACAACACCAGATCCAACATCATTATCTTGCGTCGGAGGAAAATACCTAAAACGGACACGTGCATTCGTGTGATTTCCATTCTGTCCACTAGGAGAAAAATCTATATAATGGCATACACTAGATTAGGTTATGAATCATAATGTATAATATTAACTTAAAAATACTCAGAAAAATTGAGATCCTATGCATGGATAATCCTATATTCACAAATATGGTTTCTTTGAGGAATATTTTACATTTCATTCCTTAATAATGGCTTGTAAAGAAAATGTGAATTATCCTCATCATATATATAGGGAGTTTCATAACCAAGAGTGTAGTAAGGCTCATTCTCGTGCACCTGTTCCCGTTCGAGGCCAGCCTAAAGTGGTGTTTTTGTGTTTTACCCCTAGAAACATCTGTGCCAGAGCCGCCTCTACCTGCTCATATGTAGACAGGGATGTATTTCTTGAAAGATCCAAATAATATATTCCTTACCAAAATACTATAATGTTATTGTTTGTATATTCTCAAAGACTAACATAGGGACTCTTCCTCAGTTCTACGTTTTCTAAATCTAGTTTCCAAGTATTATACTAAACTTCCCTCTGATACCAAATGTAAGGTCCCCACACGAGTTTCCCGGAGTCGGTGCCTTATTTGATTATGTTGGAATACATACAAGGAATATGAATCCAAAAGTACCAAGTATTTTAGTATTATTGGAAACAAGATACATAATTATGTTTAACATTACTACATGATGGGAAACAAAACACTATTTTATTCCACTAACAACATCACATCTCGTAGATGATGCTTTCAAGTCATTCATAAATTACATCTTCATGTCCTGAGAAAAATAAAACATAAGGAAGGGATGAGCTCAAATGCTCAGTAAGAGTAAGCAATACAGTGTAAGATAATATAAACATTAGACATGTTGAATAATTTGAAACACATGCCTTTAATAAAAAACTTGAAACACATTATGGAAGGAATATGAGCTGAGAAAATAATTACATAAAAAACATAATCATGTGTATTCTACTAGTCGAATAACCACACAATCTTTAATTACTAGCGTAATAATGAAGTTGGTTCATATGTGAGACATCATAACCATACCATCCAAGCCTCATGATAGGACCATAAAATATTCATTTTGTCAAGGCCTCGTGCCAAAAACATAGTTTGTCTCATGAGACCTTCCGATGCATCCTAGGGATATAGCAGACCCCACCCATCACATAATAAGTCCAATGCATTCCTCATATGAGTAGGTATCAACATAGAAAACATATACATTCATATTTATACTATCCTAGGAAGTGTAACTATCATTCCGCAATCATTATTGATAAAACACTAACCATTCCGAGTAATATGGTGAAAGGTTTTAGGATAGATCATCCACAATAGAATTTTTCATAAACCATTAAATAAAATATGGGATGTTTATTTATAAATTATTAAACCCAATAATACCATGGAATCAACAAGGGAATTGAATCAAACGAAAATACTCTTATAAAATAATTAAGCAGTTTTGAGATAAATACACTTTTATATTTAAAAGAAGAGTTCTTTTGGAAAAACTTTTAATAAAACCAGAAGTGGAGTAAGATAGTATTTTCATAATAAAATGAGTATTTTTAGAAGGATAATGGTATCCAAAAATAGATTATTGAGTGCCCTTGTAAATGGATATGAATTTGAGAAATTCCCTTGTATCGGGCTCGTATTTTGGAGATAATTTTGAAAGTTCATTTTAAAACTTGTAACTATACATAAAATAAGGAAGGGTTATCGTTTGTAAACATATATATGATACTCACACAGAATATATTATGCGTACATAGAAATACATAAGAATTTCATTGAGGTCATTTAGACAATGAAATTATCCTAAATGAAAGTGGAAGTTCGGGTGAAAAAACCCTTACCTTAACTCCAAACGTGTTCCACTCTTGTACTTAAGCTCCTAAAATATGAAATTATACTTGTTAATAAATTTTTTCATAACCTATCAGACATATATTTAGTTTACCATAATTCTGGTTAGTTTGTTTATGTCATTATTGATAAGTTACTGTACTAAATTTCGTCGCTCTTGAGTGTTCGTTTCCTTTATTTTCATATGCGGTTCACTTGTTTTTAAGTCATGAAGTTCATGTGGAATGGTGATAAATCTCTAGGACTGGAATTAAATATTATTAATTAACATGAATAATTTATAATGGTAATTTATATCATTTGATTACATGGAATGAGGATGAATCATTATATGACAACCACTTCGATTATTCGGCGGTATTTGGAATATTATGAAGTAGTTTTGTCATATAACTTAATTATATGTACATATTCTAGTTCGTGACTATTAATTAGGTTATAACACTTATATTATAGACTATTCCAACCACGAATATGGTTTCATGACAAGTAATGAGGAAGAAATTGAAGAATGAAACTTTGTCGTCCCTGAAGGTTATAAATCAGAACCTCATGGACGTTGATTTCGTTTATAAAAATAAAAGCGAGGGAGTAAGAATATTAATGATGTTTCTTACATTAAAATGATATAAATCCAGTATATAGATGTTACTAAAGTTATCATTTCCATTTGGACAGATGATATGAGCAGAGGATAGAAAAAGAAGATAAATTGAAATGAAACCGAATGAAAAAAGGGTGCTTTACCTCATGAAATAACCTCCTTGAGAAAGTCATTAAAAGAAGGGGGTTTGGAATTTTGGCATGATCGGAAGATTCTTGGAAGTGGGGAGAGAATTGGGTAGGGTAATTGGGCAGAACATTGGGGAGCATCAAGGCTTAGAGGAGTGAAGAGAAGAGGGAGTGGAGAGGGGTTTTTATAGTGAAGGAGATGAGTAAATGTTGAATATTTAATTCATTATTTTATTATTTCCCTCAAGACAACCAATAGTGTGGTTTCATGTAACCCCTAATAGTAATAAGTGCATGTGAGTTCGAAGGAAGTGGCCTTGCATCACTTGTGAGGTCATAAATAGTTTATTTAACTGATAATTTGTATATACGGTATTTTATCCTATTTCACTATTCATAAGAAAATTCAAGAATTTCAAAAAAAAATCCAAAAAATTCACACTTGCCATTTTTCAACGTGTAATTCAAAAATGAAATCCATTTTTCAAAAATTATTTTCTAAATATTATAAATTTAATTTTTAAATATGGTCATAGTTAATTCGAAAAATAACAATCTTGAAGTGCAATTAGTTTTAGGTGACATTGAAAAATTAATTAAGATCCCATTATCATATTTCCTTAAGAAAATAAAATAATTTTATTATTTACTATTCATAAAGATCGTATTACTGTTCCTATTACCATTCATAAGGTTATGTTATTATTCACAAAAAAATCATGTTTGTTCTATCAGACTGCAAATGACTTACTGAACACAACTCAAGATTACCATTTTTTAAAATTCCAAACATAGAAAAGGGAAAGTTGTGTTTAATGGTTAGATTATAAAATTTCCTTTTATTTTTATTTTTAAAACCTTGTGGTGTTACATAAATCACATGATTAGAATCCTTATATTCTAAAGTATTTAAAAAAAATTCATATCACAATTTACTTCAATGACATTTTATTTCACATACCACCCTTTATCAAGCGTAATTCCTTATTGTTATTTTACATTTTACATTCCCTTTTACCTCGTTTCATAATTTTTGTAGACATAATTTTCATCAATTTCAAGAAATAAAATGAATTCTACTCTTTAAATCCTACAAACCTTTCTGATGTGTATGTCTGCAATGATGCATGTCACTTATATACATAAGTTCCTAGAATGATGCTTGAATGTGGAACCTCATTCCATTTTGACCACAAGTAAAACATCATAAAATTGTCACAAAAAACAACAAGTGTATCACCAAAGGGTGAAATATCATCAAATTAAATTACAAGTAGCAAGAAAAAATTTCCCCTTATAGGTGACATGGAATTTCCATCGTAATTGGGTTAGGTACTCCTAAGAACAAACTGAATTACTTAGTTTAACACATTAGAAAACCCCTATCTACCATTCAAAAATATTAATTCATAGAAAATACATACTATGATACCACATTATAATGTCCCTATATCAGGTTCCACTGAACCGGTGCTCCGAGCCGGTTCATCACATGAACACATGAACACCTCCCAATATTCTAGAGGTTTAAAATTAGAAGCATGGGTCTATGAGTTATGTGTGGAAAATATACCCACATTAGTAGAGTAAACCACAAGAAAAAAGTATTAAATTGTATAAACAACATAGAAAACTAGTGAACAAGAATAATAACCATACCCGAACTGGGTTCTAACCACAACCAATAGTAAATATGTCATGTCATGCTACAGTTCCAAGTGAACAAAAAATAAAAGAAAAAATAGTGGATTCCCCAAAAGGATCTTAAGTCTAATCTTAGAACCTCACCCATGTAAATCCCAAATTGTACTCACTTCCCATGAAATAGGCCTTTACCCATAAACTGACCTGAAATCATGAATTTTTATCAGGTACCCAATAGTAGCCTAACTAGGGTGTGAGTACATCTCAAAAGGACACCACTAATGGTGGCTCCAAAATTTCCAGTTTAAAAAGATAATGCATGAATCTATGAATAAATAAAAAGTAAATAAAATAAAATTTGGTCCACTAGTTGAAAATATTTATGTATTGTATACTAACTATTGTCATAAATCCATTCTGTTAATATTTTTGTTAAATAGTTTATAATTAACATATAATCCACAGAATTGGAATTCACCTCAATCTCACCAGATTCATGGAATTTATCTTATTGAATAGAGAACATATCATTTCCCTATAACATTAGGGATAAATATTAACAACATCACATTTTCCTCACCTCAAACCCTTAGTCTGGGTGGAATGCATCCATTTAGGGGAATAGAGATCTGTACCCTTTCCAAACTCGTGAATTATGGGTGGAGTTAGATCATAATTCCATCTCAACCTGTGGGAGGAGCCTCATTCCTTTATACCACACCTCAATCCTTGTACACATTTTTATTCATCCATTCACCACAAATAACCCGCATCGCAACAAAGAACACTAGAGACCTATTACAATAGTGATTTATACAATCATCATGGGATTTAATAACATTCTATAACCTAGTAACACAATTGATATTTACAATACTCAGCTCAATTACCCCAATTCCCTTTCTCATTACTTACTCACTAAGAATATTAAATAATTATCTTATAAAACCTCATTTCACATATTCATCAATTCCACCATGAATACTCATTTAACATATTATTTAGTTCACATACCATTACCAAATAGCAAATTCACTATTTTGTATGCACTAGCTCTCTCGGCCATTTCTAGTAAAATTCATTATCCATATACCCCGAACTCAATTAACCCAATTAAACCCTTTCCATGTCATGAAAACATCCCCTTAAGTAATTAAAAACTAAGTAACATGACCAAAATTTGATTTTCACTTCCATTAAACATATCAATATACTCAACAAAGCTCTACATTATCACAGAACAACCTAGCATTAAATTATCTAATTTATAGGTCTGTGAAATATAGGCACACACCAAAAGTGGCCCTAAATTGGTCAAATAATCCTCGATGCATCCCTTGTAGGCCATGAGGGTTTTGATTCATCATTTAGACATCCATTATATAAAAATATAACAAAGGGTTCCAAATCACAACATGAAGTATCAAATAACAAAGTAGTACGTGCAAAAATCTGTAATAAATCTATTTGATTTAACTTATAGATAACCTACCTATAGTTAGTTGAAGTTATCACTCCTAATAGAAGCCTAATTCCCCCATTAAATCCCCCTTTAAATCCCCAACTTGGATCTTCAACTTGTAACTGGTGGCCCTCCAAACAACCTAGGGATGAAGGAGGATCACCCTTCGAGTCCATATGAAACACTTGCTTGTCACTAGTCTTCATATGAGGAAACAAGGGGTGAAAATTAGGAAAAGGTTTAGAATCCCATAATGTATTTTTTTATAACTTTCAACTTTTAACATGGCCACACAAATTACCCACACGGTTTTTCAAACCATGCAAAAACTTTGGACAAGCCACAAACTAAGAGATGTGAGGTCGCATAGTTACTCGAGGAGCTCTGCATGGTATAAATAACTATGTGCCAAACATATATAATGCCACTACCTCAGGACACATGGTTTTTCCTTCCCCTCACATCATTATCACTAACCATGCACAATAATGAAACATGCCTAGAAAGCTCCTCTTTCTTTCCCTTTCATGCTCTGAACCCCTGGAACACCCCTAGGCCCCTATCACATGTGATAAACATGTAATTAATCTAAAAAGAATATATTGAAACAAAAATTTTAATCATGGAAATACATCCAAAAGTTTGAGATCTTGTACATTATCATATGAAACTTTTGAAATAATATTGATGCATATACCATTATTTTTGTAATCCAAATTGATTGTTTTCAATTGGACTCTATTATATCATATTATTTCCATAAAAATCTAAATAATAACTAATGGTATTTAAAATTGAACTTTTTTTCACTCCATTGTTCCTATGGGTGTCATTATATATTGTGTTTCACTATCTTCCTTTAAATATAACATAATTTTAAAGTAGTTTTAAATGAATAAATCATAAAAAGAACATACCACTAATTCACACCCCCGCCTCATTTGTCACATGTGTCTGGGATGGTCCATGTAGAAATGAATCCACAATACATATTGAGAGAATATATTTTATAGACACATACTATATAAGAATGATAAAACTAATTAGATATTTATTTATAATCAGTTAGTTATGTGATATGTTATTCATTGATAATATTAATAAATTATCCTATATGAATATAGTAAATGGATATAAAATACTGTTGTTAGGTAGATATATACTTATAAATGGATTCCATTCTCTAAAATCTATCTCTATATTTTGGGGAATTCTATAGTACAAAAAGGATTAATGGTGGGTAATCGAGAAGAAAATGGTCATGGATTGTGATTTTAGTACCAATAAGGAAATATTAATTAATAATAAATTAGATACACTCCATGTAATTGAAATAGGGAATAAAATACTATAGTCACCATTTTATAATACATTAAAATAAAACATGTCATAGAAACCACATTTAAATAATAAATTTATAAAATTCATTTAAAGAACGCCTTCCGTAGGCAAAATATTCTTGATAAATTATGACCACTAGAAAGGGTATGTGAAACCAATGGATTGTAATTATCTACGAATGTTATAGATATCAATTTAATAGTATTAAAAAGGATATAGATAATATAACACACATTTTTTATTAATCTATTAGATAATTTGATATTAATAATATTTAACGTGGGGCATGTGTCTGTAAATAGGTTTGTTAGAGTACTACAGTTTTTTATATCATTTTTCATATTAAAATTTTAAAATAGAAATTAATATTATAGTTATTTAAGACTAATCTAAAAAAATTTGGTAAATGAATTACATAAATTATATGGAAAAGTTCTAGGTAACTAGATCCTCTAATATTGACACATATGGTTGTAAATATTTTAGAATCGGACATACAATGAAAACATATTTAAATATAAGTTAGAAAAATAAATATTCAATAGACACATAATTGAAATGTCATAAATATAACTTAGATGATGTGTTTATTCCAGGAGGATAAAATTATAATTTTTATAACTCAATAAACATATGAATATGGGATCTATATAATATTATAAAATTATTTCTAATATTTTTAATTTATTATATCTATAGAAATATTTAAAAATATTGAAATTTTTTTTGGACTATTATATAAGATAATATTCAGAACTATCTGTTACTACTTAAGAATGTGTGGAGGATACGTTATTCATGGATAGATAAGTAGAAATTGTAGTCCGTATGGGGATTCAATAAAAGTCGTATTTTAGTTCAATTTAATCTTTTATCGTAGACAAGAAAATTAAATATGAAATAAAGTCATATTGATGTTTTTGTCTCTATATCTTCAAAGGTTGAGTATATTTTCTCTTTTAATCCTACTATGATGGTGTATAAAATATTAAATTAATTTTTTACTAATCATTGAATTAAACTAGGAAAATAAATTATAATAGTAATATATATTTCAATAATCCTTGTACTAATTTGATAGACCCGATTCCAATATGTTAATATATTATAGAAGGTGAATTCTCAATTTTATCCACTCCTAAGAGTTATGTATAGATAAGTGATATAATATAAGGAATAATATCCATAGGGAAACACAGGGTATATATGATGAATAGAACCATAACTTAGTTGAATCATGGAAATCATGCTAGATTTAGTAGTTTAAATGGTTTTAGCATTCAGATCTAGTGAAATTACAATATAATTGTGTTCTTCAACTAGAATAGACATTAAAAATTAAACTAAAACATATATAAATAAATATCATATAATATAACAACTCTCCATGTATATAAATTTAATGTGATAATGTATTTAGAGTAATCATTGTATCAGGATACATCAATCATAAGGGATATAAAATATTTCTAACTATATAGTGATTATGGATTAAAATACATTTAGACATCCACTTAGGGTGTTTTAACTTATTCGTCTATATACTGGGTGTTATAAAGGATATAATCTCTAATAGGAACTCCATATGTATTATATGTCATTAAATATCCCAATTTTTGAATGTGTGTATGGGTCATTGAACATGATATTATTATTAATGATTATAATGAGTTTATTTACATTTATATGTTGATGAAAAATGATAACATATATTTGACGTATGGTAGAATATGATCACTGTATAATAAGTAAAATAATTTAATAAATATATATGTTAAGAAGTATTATTACATTCTTTATTAATGGATGGATATATCCATTTCCCTATGAATAAAATTTAACTACTTGATGAATATAATGGATATGGTTGTTTATATATGAAATCATTTTAACTAGTTAGTGATTGGAAAATAATTTGTACTGGGTGATGTCATAAGTAGTCATCCTTATTGATGTGATATTGGGTTAAAAATGATTATATCTCATAATAGAACATATTGGGAAGCCATTGTATTTTCAAAAATAATATCATTTTATATGGTATAATTAATGTATTTCTAGATAATGGTCTTTGGAATTAAGTATGACAACATAATAAAAATAGGAAAAGTCATTAAGTGTTACATAGATTGTGAATCCAGGATCATAGGAGATTCTATAAAATTTATTAATAATGAAGTAATTTATTTTCAACATGTTGAATCCCATTTATTCCTAAAAATAATGATTGTACACATTAAGTCATGATATATTAATGTTTATAATAATGTAGATGAATTTTATTTAATTATTTTTTAATCAGGTAATATATATATATATATATATACCAAATCAGTGAACTGATTAATATAAATATTTATTTAGTTATGTCACATTAAAAATATGTATTTATTAATCTCTTTATGAATATTATATTATTATTTTTTATTTATAAATTCAATGATATTTATATATTTTTTTTATAAATTTAAGCTTTTATAATATCCGTTGGAGAATAAATCAATCTGGTTGATCAATTAATGTGATATATATATATCATTAAATTTAATTTTTATTTGTCCATTTTACAAAAATGTTACCATAACCTCATAGCTTGGAAAGAATATTATTTTTTTGATTGATATTTTTATGGGGTTTTAGATTTGTTAAAATTTTAAAGAAGGGTCATTGTGAAATTATTAAATGTTTGACCTTTTGTATAAAATCAATGTAATTGTATTTTTATACTATGGGTTTTCTGTGGATTGATTATTTTTCTAGGTAATTATCTCAATTCATTGAGAGATTCATCTTCTCAATTCCCATATTATGATAAAATATATAGGGATGTACCTATTATGACACTCTATTATAAACTACGCAAGGTACTTGGTTCCTCTTTTCATTCCTAATGAAAAAAATAAATTTGATCAATTATTTGTGTAGTATATTCCGATATTCTTAGATTAAAAATGAAATAAATTCATCATAATAATGAAATTTGTATCAAGATACATGGTAGAAATTGTCAAAAATGATTACCAAGGATGAGTGAATCCATAAACAAATTTATTTAAAATTAAATTCCCATCATTATCTAAAGTGTTTGTTTGGGTTTATTCATCAAATTCAATTTGTTCCTATATGTTTATATCAAAGAATAAAAAAAATTCTACATGATTGATAACCCTATGTTGCTTCAAAAACATGATTGTGTTCACTCCTTGTTAGACTAACATTATGTCTGATCATTATCCTAACAATTTTAACTAATATACAATCAATCCATCGATGTGGTTTTGACAATATCCAATAAAAGATCATTATATTTACTAGGAAATAGGCCATTAATTAATGGGTATGTCCTGAAGAATGAATAATATCCTCATTTTTAGTGTTGTGTTGTAAATTAAAATTTGTATTGTAAAATTAAAAATTTCCTTTAACATCATGAAGGGAAACTTTTTTTATAGATATAAAACAAATCATAAGATCAAAAAATTTTATTATTCATTATTAAATGATTATCCATCCAAAAGAATGAATAATTATAAGAGTAACACCATTATTGAATAAGTAAGTATAATCCTCTGGAAAGAACTATTGAATTTACTATCTTCCATATTTATTCCAATATAGCAGAGGATATTCCATCAATGATTATCTCTATTGATCGATGATTTTCATTTATAGTGATTTAATTTGCATCAGGAAGTTCTATGATAAAAGGGTATTCCTCTATAGTTGGATGGTCTACAATAAAATAAATGATATTGTGTATCGTAATCATCAATATAATATAAAAATATGTTAATAAAATATAACATTTATCAAAACACATGATTTTCATGGACATGAATATTATAAAAAAGTGTTAACCAACATAAAATTCCAATTATGAATCATGATATTTAACATAAAATAATATATTGTTGAAAAAATTCATTGAGTGATTCATTTTTTTCTAAATATATTATACTATCTTGAACATATAAAACTGTTTAATAGAGATATAATTTTCTATTTTATTTTCCAACATTAATAATATTACTACAAGGGTCTCAAGGTGGCTACCCCAAATCTGACATGAAATATCTAAGAGGATTTCCTTCAATGGGAGGCATCAAGACTATAATGTTCTGGAAATAAAATGTTATGTTATCAAATATTATTTGGTGGTATGAATCCCACTAGTATATCTAATCCTTATTCATTATTTTGATAATGTTCCAACACATGCTAAAAATATTTAAAATAAAATAAATAATATAAAAAATTATTCCACGAAGGCCACCTTTCTCACAGATATTATGAGGTGGGAGAATTTTTAGATTAATCTATTCATTTTGGAATTCAATCCAGAACCTCATTATAGAATAAGACATCATTTAAATGTCCTAGATGTGACTATAATTTTTTTAGTATGATAATTTTCATGTTGTGTTATAATAGATAAGTGGATATCTCCTCATTGTCCAAAAATTGGTCATGATGATGTAAAAATTTGACATTTAATATATCCACTGAGAATAAAAGACTCTCATAAAATGGGGTATTATTTTTTTTATAGAATACCATTATGTGTCCATGAAATTAGTTAATATGAAGGGAGAAACTTTATAGAAATACACCAAATGATGTGACAGAATTTTTTAACCATTAAATTATTTGGGAATTGGTTTAGTCTTATAAAAGGTAATAATAATGGATTATATTGATGGTTTCATAGTTAATGTTTTCAATTATATAATGAAATTACAGTAATTACTTATGGTGAGTGAGTCTCGAGCATTAAAAGAGTTTCTTATTTTGTTTTAATTAACTATGATTTAATATTATCCATTGTCAAATGATATAGTTTTATCATTAGAGGAAACACAAAATTAATAATTTTTTTGTGAGGGTATAACATGATATTAAAATAATCGAAGTAAATGTATGGTCAGAATAATACAATGATACACAAGAGGGGAGGAATTGTGTATTATTTATAATCTTCATAGATCATGGAATTTAAACTGTCAGTTTGATTTATGCAGATTTGAATCCATTTAATAAGTAAGAAATATTAGTATAGGATAAACAATAAAGCTGAATACAACATTCTTTATAGTGTTTCAGGTCACAATGATCCTCTTGTCCACTCCACTAATGCTCTCTCTATGATCATTGTGAATTTTCTAGAAAATGACCTCTTATTGTAAGACCTCAGAACCAAAACTGAGTGTTGGACGTTGAAACCTTTTCAAATAAGGCCAAAAAAAGCCTCCGGGTTCTTTTATAGGGAATCAATTGTCTATAGAATTGTGGAAGAATATGAAACTTAAACCAGAACTAAGTCCATGTTGTGAAAACTCCACCAAATCTATTGTTATTGATTATGTTGATAATATGGGTTTCACTTCATAGTTATAGTTATAACTGACAAAATATGGTTCATCTTCCTCAATGATGAATGCCTTCAAGGAAAAATAGATTTGAAGAGGTCCTTGTTGAAAAACATATGTAATAAAATTATAAATGAAAAATATACCACATTCTCAAGAGAAAGAGTTTAAAATGCATAACATCAATGAGCAACATCTTTAGATGAAAACTGGGACATTCATCCATTTTAGTAGTTCTGTATTGAAAATAATATTCAAAAGTATATTATTATTAATCATGTCTTTTGAAATTATAATCGGGTATAATATATAGAGTAGAAAACATTCTTATGTTTTCTAATCCATGAAAATTGCATAACACATCACAAATATTTTATTTAAAAAAAATTTAGAAGATTCATAACATCACATGGAAATATAAATGGTTTACTTTGTTGAGTATGCGTCTTTGAATTGATCATATCGATCATCGAGTCCATCATAAATGGGATTGGAATAGGTATTTACTTGTTTCAAGACCATTACATAAATTTTATTTAATATCATGAATCTATATCTCCATTGTTGAATAGTAAAATGTAGGGTTCTTCTATGTAATGAGAAAATATCAAATGTAGCGTTGAAAATAGAGGGTTGAATAAAAAATTAGTTTAGATATACAATAAATTTTCATCCTCAAATATTTGGTTCCTTACTTACGTATAGTTTCTTAACAATACATTCCGTTTAAAAAACATAAGGTTCCATACATACATAGGGTTTCGTAACCCTACATTCTCAACGGTGTAATAAATATTCAATCAACCATGAGCAGGAGTGGTATCTAGTTCTAGCGAAGCATGATCGGCCTAAAAACTTATTTCAAATACCCCAACACTCCTTGTAATCATTATGAATGAATTTCATCCATCTTTCTTTACAAAATTATTTAATCTTTTCCTACTTTCAATAAATCGTTCATATTTACATTTAAAATGTTAGGATGATTTTACTCTACTTGAAGAAATTAAGTGAGTTTGTCACTAAACTGATTTAGCAGCAATCTCATACTTGGTTTACATGAAGTCAAATTATCCATAAGATCCATCTAATTACCCAACATCACATGGAGAGGTGGAATATTAAATATAAAAGATGGAATACTTTCATTCATATCATCCATTATTGGAGATACTACTTGAAATATTCTTATCAGGTCTGGTGATGTTATTGGTGATGAGGTGGAAGCATGAGACAGATAGATACGTCCCCTTATATATTCGAACATGCTTCCAAAATACCATTACAAATCATCAGAATATATTTTGGAAACAAATTTTTATTTCATTTTTCCAAACTGATCCAACATATCTCTCTTCAATGCATCAAAATCTCATTTTGACATTGATTTTTATATCTCTTAAAGCTGAGTATGAAAACACACTAAATCAAACATTGGAATATATGTGTTTTTTAAATCATCAAAATATTTAATTTCATATTATAGTTCTGGTTGAAGACTAGAGTTCTCATCCTGTACCTTGTTAAAAAATATAGAATATATTCCATCTGATTCATTAGAGAATAAAATATTTCTTAAACTAGATTTTTAGACCAAATAGAATCTTCTTTAACAGATAAAGACACAACAGATGTATTTTCACTTGATAAATAAATAACACAAATTAATTTTTCGGTTCCTCTAGATATATAATTTGTTCTTTCCATGGATTTTCCAATAGTAGAGAAATCCACATTTTGAAAAATTTAGTCTTATCAGTTACAAGTGTATGAACTTTATCATCTAGTTTAGTGGTTTATTTATATTGATCTCATTGAGAGGAAACATAATATTCATGAACATGGCTTTTAAACTTCTGTTCCTCAGGTCGATCTGTTATTTCCAAATGAATTGATGTAGTTGTACTTCCAGGTCAAGTTCGTTCTACGTCTGGATTCTCATAGTGAGGGTTTTTTTATTTTGTGCATTGTGAAAATTTCATCATTTGAAACTTATTTAGATAATTTCTTATCTTCATCTATAGTATATAAATAGATTAGTATTTTTTCTATTGAGAAAATATTCAACTATTGATTATAAAAAATTTTCATTTTTTAAATAAACTTATCATATAGATTTGATTTTCCCTTAATCGCCCTGAGAAAATGGACCAAATTATTATACATTAGTAACACTAATCGACAATATTTTTCTATTAACTATATTCTAAATTATGCCTAATTTTTTAAAGGTAATGTAATTCGTAACGTTTCTCTAATGATAGTTAGCTCAATAATAAATATGTCAAATCTTATTCATTCTTTTCAGAAGAGAAATGATCAGACCAGAGGGATAAAAGTACATTATACCCTCTGATTGGTAGCAGTGATGCAGATAATTGAGTATATATCTTAGAACATTCAATTCAATTTTACTGAGAACCAAAAAAATGATATACATGTTAGGTTAAAAAAAATATATTCTTTAAATCTATAGTCCTTGTAGTTATGGTTGTATGAATGAACTTGACTGATACCTTTTAATTATCCTAAATATCCTTTCCAAAAATTATCCTGATATTGGATGAAGAAAAAATAACTAACATGATATTTTCATATTTATGGCCATTATCTCTAATTAATCAATGTTCAATGTGAAATACTATTTCATATGGTCATTTTAAAAAATGATCAATTTATACTATGAAGATTGAAAACTCATTATCATCTACTTGAGAACATATTATTTATTTTATTTCCCCAATGAAAAACTCAGCATCCTTATACAAATCCTCTAAATCTGTTTCAAAAAGAAATTTTGTATTTTTATCAATATATGGAAATTAAAAATCTTGAAAAGTAAGGGATTGTTTGAGAAGGATATTTATTTGATACATCAATTCAAAATCAACAAAATTTCCTGGAAGAAACCACTTGATGGGGACACCCTGATGTTTCAGATTCTTGGGTTCAACATTATCATTTAACAATGTCTTCATCCATTCTAATAATCTTAAGGTTGAAGGTTTTTATATTATAGGGATTCAAAAAAAGGAAGAACCACTAGTATTCAAAAGGCTTGAAATCCAAGGGTAAAGAAAGATGAATAGTTTTTTGATGATTTGGTTATGTAGTTTTGTTTATTTTTCTGATTACATAGGGTAATAATTAAATTTTAAATTATAAAAAGTATCTATTTTCCAATAATTTAAATAAAATCATGATAGAATCTATTTTAGACTTAAATTAATTAAATAAAAACTAAATAGAATAAAATAAAACAATTAATAATTAATTTAATAAAATATAATAATAAAAATTTTATTTGAAATTAAATATTCCTAACTCCCCCTCAATAAAAAAACAATTAATAAGAAGTGGTTCAGTAAAATTATTAGTTAGTTGATATATATTATATGTAAATTAACTATATTTATATATTTATATATCCTTTTTAAGAACATGATATCTTAGAAAATTATTCCTTATGTCAGCATGATATGTCCTAGAATGACTTATTAGATTTTTAGAAATAATAAATTCCCTAGTGTTATCACAAAAAATAATTATATTTCAAAATTAATTCTGAAGTCCATCAAGGTTGAGTCCATCCACAACAATTGTGAAATAAAATTATTAAAAGATATATCTTCTAATTCGATTGTTGACATAGAATATAAATGTTGTTTCTTACTCGACTAAGATACTATATATTTCCCTAAAAAGTGAGAGGTTCCAAAGGTTCTTTTGTATCTAATCTAAATCATTCGAATTTATCATAAGAGTATAAAAATTAAATTAAATTAAGAATATTTTTGGTAAAGTATGGATTAAAAAATAATATATTTTAAATATCTATAGATACTTTTAATAATAAGAATATGGGAGTCTTTTGGGATTGACTGAAATATGGTACAAAAAAACAAAAAACATTATGTCTGTTGTGCTAGCAGTAATATGTAATAAACTACCAATCATTCCTCTATATAACTTTTTTTCAACTAGTTTTTCATATTCATCCAAATATTGTTTTATATTTGTACACATGGTAGTTGTATAAATCTTAATATTTTCTAGTCGACACATCTTTAATAAATCATTAATATATTTAATTTTATTCAACAAATATTCATAATATTTTTGATAATTTTGAAATCCTAAAAATAAATTTAATTCTCACATCATACTCATTTAATTTTTTTCCTATGATTTGAAAAATCATTTGAAAAATCATTACAATGATTTTTTTTGTAGATCAAAAAATAACATCTTCAGCATTTATTTTCAATAATAATATTTTAGATAAAAATATTTTATTAAAAAGTGTATATTATAATAGAAAACTCCATGTTCTAGTAAAACATAGATTAATCTCTCATATAAAGCTATTAGTTCTCGTTTAAGGACATAATTTTCTATGGTATGATTAAACAAAGAATTGGGGATTTAAGGGTTTCTATTACATTGTGGTTGTTCAATATAAACTTTTTCAAATAAATATACATTTATAAATGATGATTTAACAACCATATTAATCAATTTAAAATTTAAATGAGATTCATAAGATAATAAGATTATAATGGCCTCTAATCTAGAAATAGTTGAAAAGGTTTCATAATAATAAATTTTTTAATCCTAGTTATAAACCTTTATTATACTAATTTATATTTTACTAGAAATGATCCATTGATCATCCTATTTATTTCTAAAAACACATTTTTTTCCTTTTATTAGATAATTGGATGGGCATTCTACTAATTTCAAAACAATATTTCTACTGAATTGGTTTAGTTATCCATATATGGGTAATAAAAAAAATTCATCTTATAAAGCATCTTTTATAGACTTATGTTTTGACTTTGACATAAAAAAACAAAATTCATCAAGGGTTCTTAAATTTATAATAGTCATAAATCCTATGTTTAGATTTCTAATAACTATTTCTAAACGATCATCTGTAATGGTCCTAGGATTTCTATCTATGAAACTTTCACGTTCTTCAGTTCCATTTTCCCTGAAACTATAATTCATTAATTTTAGTATCAAAATAAATTTTAAGTAAATCAAGTCTCAAGTATAAAAAGATTCAATTATTTCATCAGTTTTATCATTCTCTTTAATAAAAGTGCAAGTTTCATCAAACATCGCATGAAATGATTCTTCAACAAGAATTTTCTATTTTTAAACACTCTATAGTCTTTAGAAGTAGAATAATATCCTCTAAATATACCATAATCATCTTTTGGATCAAATTTACTAGGATTTTATTTATAATTCAGGATATATACCATACACCCAAAAATAATAAAGTACTTTAGTTTAGGTTTTTTGTTATTCTGAATTTTATAAGGTGTGTAACTAATTATTCCTCTTATTAAAAAACTATTCATGATTTAGAAATCTATTCTTACTGGCTCTTCCCAAAAATAGGTAGGAAGGTTGTGTTCATCAAGCATAGTCTATGACATTTCTTAAATATTTTTATTTCTTATTTCATCAATTCCATTTTATTGAGGTGTTCTTGATGACAAGAAGTTGTGTAAATATGCAATTTAGAGAAAAAATTATATTGTCAATTATAAAAATATCCACCATGATAGCTTCTTTAATGATTTTTTTTAAAAATATTTTTAATTTTGAAAAAATTTACAAAAGTTTTCCTAAAAAGTGAATACATCACATTTTAGTTTTAGAAACTAAACCCATGTAAATCTTGAAAAATCATTAATTAAACATTAACATATAATTTTATAGAAAACTTCGTAACCTAGATGGTCCAAAAAAATCCATCAATACATGTTCTAATGGTTTATCTATAGATATTTTGTGAATTTATTTGAAATATGATTTGTGTATTTTTTCTATTTTTCATTCATAAAATAATCTATAATTTTTAAACAAAAGACAAGGAGAATCAGAAAAATAATGTTTCTTATATTATTTATGTAAGGAATATATATTGAATTATATATGTATCCTATGTTAGATCCATAACTCATTTGTATTTTTAGTTCAAAAATTCACTTTATCGTTCCAAAAGTAATTGAGTTTTGATGTATAAAAAATTTCATTTCTTGGTGCTTTAAATTTTAAGTGTTTAACTCTAAAAATTGAGCAATAATTGTTAGAAAAATAAATAAAAAATACCTAATCAAAATGATTATAAAAAAACTATTAGGTTGTGAATTATCACTAGTATATACAGTACTTTTTTGATTAAGATAGTCTTTGGATATCCAACAGTTTCAAATCCAGAAGTTTTTCATTTTGAATTGTCAGCAAAGGTGACTATCCCTCCTTCCATTTGTATATGTTTATAGAAATTGGTAGAGTATCCACTCATGTGTCAATATCAGCCACTATCCATAAAACGTATATAATATTTTTCCATGTGGTCCTTTATCAGCAAAAAAATTATTATTTTTTGTTACCCATATTTTCTTTTTTCTACCTATGTAAGCAAGGAATGATCTGGGAATCCATATCTTCCTTATTTTTTAAAAATTTGTTTTAAATACATTAGAACTGTTTTTTCAAAGGAAATACTTTTTAATGCTACTAATATAAGTATTTATTAAATCATGTAGAATTTCATATTCAATATGCTGACAATTTAGTATGGTGACCGTTTATTCCATAATAAAATCTTGTAGAATTTTTAAAATTGGGAATAATATAGTTCTTATATAAATTTTAATTTTATATCTTTCATTATATTCAATATTTTTTCCTTTTTAATTAAATTATCTCCAATAATTTCTTTTAGTTTTTTATACATCATTTAAAATACTATAACAACATTTATAAGGATCTACCTTATCCTGTAATTATATTATCCTTTTTCCTGATTAATATAGTTTGAGATTTTTGAACTAAATTTTTCAATTAGGTCTTGATATTGTTTTAGCGCTATGTATCTTTAACCTAACTTTTTTGAATATTTTTTAATTATTTATACTTATTTATTATAGAATCATATTACTCTTCTAGAATTGAAAAGTGAAAACCAATTTGAGAGGATTTTAGAGTTTGAAGTAGAAGATTAATAGGATTTTACCTCTTCTTTTTTACTTACCCATAAATCACATATTGTATTTATTATTTTATGACCAATTTTCCTCAGATTTTTCTTATCCATTTGTAATATTTTTTTGTTAGTTGGATTATATACAGTTTAATATTACCCATTTTATTGCATTCTTATAATATGACTTATTTGAATCATTTCTCATCCTTTTTAAAGGGTTTTATAAAGCCTCTCTTCTTGTTATTAAATTTTATAATTTTTTTGTTAACATATCTAGTTATATATTAGAATTTGAATAGTCTCAATATTTTGAGAAGTTTTCATTTTCTTGTTACTTCCTTTCATGTTTTTTAGATATCACATTAAGAGAAGGGTTTTCCATTTTTTACTACTATAATGTGATCTTTTTCTTCATTTTTTATCTATTCTTCGTCCATCATCAATTTTCCAACTAATTACTTGATTGTCAAAATTTTCGAAGGTGATTATTATATAATATATATACATATTCCATTACATTTTACTAGTAGAACTATAATAACTCTTAGAGTATGATCTTATTGTGAAATTGTATCTTCTAAGGGTGTAATATTTCTGACAATTTTTGTGAATCTTCCATTTACTTGTGTGATAATCTATCCATCATACATCCTAATGGTGTCAAAATATAGTTTTTCAATATAATTGTTCATTTGTGTGATTTTATCTATTCATCAATTAAATGGAGATTTTCTGCAACATATCATATCCAGTAGGGAATTGTGATACTCAATTAAATTTATTAGGCCCATGTAGACAAATAAAGGAAATCATTTATTTTGAGTTGATATCATAATCAGATTCTTTTTAATCATCCCATGTTTCTGGTTTCCTATAAATTACATAAGGAGTGGAGAACTTTGAATAAATGTTGAATCCCATATTCTTCAAGTAGATTATTAGGCATGATTTCTATCATCGATATATATCACCATTAAAATATGGATAATATTTCAGGGATAAACTTTATTTTATATAATCCATTGACATACTCTTTGTATAGAACTTATTCTTATATTCTTGCGAGAGATTTATCTTCTAGATCAAAAATCTCACCTCAGATTCCAATTTCTAGGTTAGAATAATAAAATGATACATAAGAGGTCGAATTTTTTCATTTTGATAATATTTTTCCATTCTGACATTTTAACTCTATTTATGATTTATTAATATACGAAGAGTTTAGGTAGTTGAAGACTTTTATAACAAGTCCAAATAGAGCCTCCTAATTATTTTATTGGGAACCGTTTATCCATAGCTTAGTAAAGAATATGACACTCAAACCCTAAATGAGTACGTGTAGTTGATACTCCACAAAATGAATTGAGATTAATTTTATTGATAATATGGGTTGCACTTCATAGTTGTAGTAACAATGAAAAAAATGTGGATATTATTCTTAAATGATGAATGTATTTAAGAAAGAATATTTATGATGACATCATTGTTTCAAATGATCATCAACAAAAATTGAAAAAAAATAAAAAGCAGAAAGATCAATATAAAATGGATGAAATATATAAGTTCAATGAGAAGCCTCTTTAGATGACTACAGATCCATTTATTCTTTTTAGTAATTCTGTATTCAAGAATATGTTTACAATTATACACTTAAAAATCCTATATTATTGATAAGGTAGTTTCATTGAATATATAGAGAAGAAAAAAACCTTTAGCTTTCCAGATCCAAAAAAGTCTCCTCTCAGATTGTAGATATTCAATTTCAAAAACATTCTGGTTAATCAGAACATCCCTTTGAAATAGGAATTATTTACACCATTGAATACATGTCTTTTAATTTATCATAATTATCCTTTTAATTAGTCCAAAATTATATTTTAATAGATCTTTACAGTCTTCATAACTGTCGAATAAATGATGGATAAAATCATAAATTTAAATCTCCATTGTTAAATAGTAATACAAAAGATTCATCCATTTAAAAAAAATTCAAATGTAGTGTTGGAAATTTAGGGGTTAATACAAATGTATAGTTGATATACTATACATTTTCTTCCTCTAACGTAGGGTTCTTTACATACAAAGGTTTTTTAACCATAAATTCGATTTTCAAAAATGTAAGGATCCATACATACATAGGGTTTCATAACCATACAATCTAGATATCCCAGGGTTGATGAACTATATATATTTTTTCTGAATGTTGGGTTTACACCCTACAATACACTATCATTTGTAGGGTATTAATATATTTTTTTTCAGAATATGCTAAAATTCGTTCAAAACACTATGATGAATATTCCTTTTTATTAAAAAAATGAATAAAATTCACAAAGAAATACTTAAATGAATATTAATTTACTAAAATTCAATTAACATAATATCATCTATTAAACAAAAAAGGGTATTTGTGAGCATCAAAAATCAATAAAAGTTATAGAGTATTGTTTATATAGTATATGACTAATATAGAAATTATTTTTTTAATTGGAATGTTCAAAAAATATCTATTATGAAACATAGAAAGTGAAATTGTCATATTGTTTGTCATGGTTATTTCAAAGAACATGAATGGGAAAAATAATTCATTTTTGAAAAATAGTTTAATATTTGTCTTTGTGGACCAATTGTTTCTTCTTAATAATGTGTTTATTTGATGTAATCCTCTTGAAAAAAAATAAATGATCTCATTTAAATAGTTATAGAATGAATAATTTTTCACGTGGACTATTCCTAAATGTTAGTTTACCATAGACCGCAATATATGAATAATGTGACCTAAAGGATGTTATCACATGATTATATAGAATATATTATTAGATTAATGGTTAAATAAAAATTGAAAAATTTTTTATTAAGGAATTTATATTTATTAACGAATCATAAAATGAGGAATATGGATAAATTCATTAAAAGGGATTCCAGCCCCACTATTGAATAATTAGAGTAAACCTACAAAATTAAGTTCCCCAAAGAGATTGAAAATGTAGATAGAAGAAATACATTGATGATGAGACTTCCTTTAAAAAATAATAATATATAAAAAATTGATTTTTTTCTTAGAGGGGAATTTTCAGCATGGATGATATATCCATAAATGTTATACATAATATCATTTTCATTCAATTTTTGTAATTTTTTTTGAAAAAATAATTATCTGAACGTTTAATATTTTAGATTGATTTCATTCCATTAGAATTATTATACATGTAACCAAGGACATATTTTAATTATCAAAATGTGAAAAAATTATTTTTATATTACATGGATGTATCTAATGTGTAAAACATGTTAATATTAGTAATCTCTTTGTTTGTTCCATTATATCATCCTCGATATCATTTCACTAAATAGTGGGATGTTTATCAATTTTATGAACAAATAAACTACAATTTAGATTTTTGTTTTTGGAAAATAGGTGGTAAGTGTTTAGTGTGATTTTTAACCTCATATCATGTTTCCATTCATACAATAACTTATTATTAATCCATTATTATTAAAAATAAAATAATTTCTCCTTAATTTTTAAGTATAATTATATTGGATTTCTATGTATTTTTTGATGTTTTTGACAAATCATGAATAAATAATTTCATAGACAATTTTTTCATCACATAGTACATTAGAATAGAAAATATGAGGTTTATATTAACACATAGAGTATGAAATGATTCGAACTCTAAACATAATTAGTTTTTTTTATTTCAGATTATATACGAAATATTAGAGAAATATATTTATTTGATTTTGTGGTTTTATGTATTTGATATTTTATAATTTTTATATAAAGGAAAAGGTTTAAAACATGAGCATATGAGCCATAAGATAAATTTTGTTACATTTTCACATGTCTCATGTTTATTTTTAATATACAATAATCATTATGAAAACACCTATAGAGAATTGTATTTTTTAATCCAAATGATTAAAATATTTAATATTGGATCTTTGAAATGGATAACATTATAATTCCCCATCTTTAAAACATTAAAAAATCATCACCTAAGTCAATAATTTTAATTTATTACACACTGAGTATGTTTTCATGTTTATACTAATATAGAATTAGGCCATGAAGCACACATATAATTATAAAATACAAATTGGACACTTCTGAACAAAATCAATTTTTTCACCTTATAAAAAAATTTAAAATAAAGCATGGAATATTTTATTAAAACTCTTCATGAATATAAAAATGAATTCTCATAAACCATTAATCATCCTTAAGTCATGTGAAAAAAATTGAAATACATGTAATGAGACGAAAAAGGTCATTAATGGATATTAAAAGAAAGAAACTGTTAGTCCAATGAAAAACATTAAAACCCATCGAAACATTATCATAATGTAATACTTTACACCATTAACAAGTAGTAAATACTCTCCTTTGGTAATAAAGTCATTTTATACCCTTTATTGTAACCATAAAACCCATACCAAACATTGATAAAACATATTGGTACGTTGGGATATCATTATAATAATCCATTTTATAAATTGAATAACCATGTGGTTGACTTCCATATATGTCACTAATACAAACACAAAATCCATACACTTGAATTCTATAACCAATGCATTGGAAGGCTATCATGGACCCACCCGTTATTGGTTTTTAACGAAACCACCAATAAATGGTTTACCACAAAACCATCCATCAAATGTCAAAGACTTATTATATAATAATGAAACAAAAAAAGTGAAATCATAAATATGCCACTCATAATATTTCATTTTCAATCATAATAATTTTTTTGGTTATTTATATAGAAAATATATTTTCAAATCCCATTTCTAAAAAACCACAAAAAGAAAAAGAAGAATTTTCTTATAAGAAAACATGTATTCTTGTAAAAGAATCTATAAATCAAGTAATATGCATGATAACAGAATAGTCATTGTCTGAGTGTACAATAAGAATACAACATTCCTTTAGTTAGTTAAAAAATGTTCTATATAAAACACATAAAATAATTTATTTTGAAAACCTGTAAATTAAAATAAAAATTGGAATAAATTCCAATTACTGTCATTTTATTTCAATAATACAAAATATTTTAAATAATAACATGAATTTTCCCATGGAGAAAATATTTTTAAATTAGATCATTATACATTCAAAATGACTCATACGACTTAGAAAATTTAAATCATATTCCCAATGAATGAATAAAATTTTTAAAAACATAAATAACATGAGAATATATTTATTATTGATATATAATATCAAAGGGGATGTATATACACTTTATAAAAGAATAAAGATCTATATCATCAAGAAATATCTCAAGGAAATGAGCTTGACGTGAAATACCATACCTTGAGAATGACTCATCATGTCTGTATTTATCTTCTGAAATAATAAAAACATATTTATTTATTTATTTTATTCATAATTTTTTTTAAATTTATAATTAATTTTAGTTCACTTATTAAATTTTTTTAAACAACTAGTTAAACAATTTTGTTTACATCAGTTTTTTTGGTCATATTTGGATTAGGTGTAAAAAAATTTGTAGTCCAAATTTGGTCAAATGGGTCATTATATAAATATATCCCAAATAGTGATAATTAAATAATTATAATATTTATAAAACAATTAAAATTTTAAATCCAAAAATTAATGATGGTTATGAATGATATGAAAACATTACAAATATGGAGACCATATGTCGTACATACACATGAATAACGTTCCCATTTTTCTATGATCATTATGGAAAGAAGGTAAGTTAATTTTATCTTTTGCTAATGTTAATTATATAATGAATAAATTATTATCTATGAATATATACTTATATATATAATTCATGTGATGTAACATTAATCAAATCATGTCGAGGAGATAGTGATCCTCACATTCACAAACGACATTATCGCTTTTTGTGTGTGTGTGGAAAGGTAACAATGAAAATGATATATTATATTTTTAGAAAGGTAATTATGTCATTATTATAATATATATGACATGTTTGTCACATATGTTTAAGTAAAACCTTCCCTAATATATTCTATGTAATTCATAAACATATCCAATCGCTTTGAGGAGGCAGTGGTCTACATGTCCACACATTATGTTATTGAATTGACAAAAAATAGAAAGCATGAAGGTATGTGTATATAGAAATACAATAAGTATAAATAAATCATTAATATTATATTTAAATAATATAAAATCATTTCCTCGATCATAATTCCCATCCATGAGAGGTGGTAATAGAAAATACTAATGATATTATTACGTTATTTGGTTGTTCTGGAGAAACATATTGTAATTTCATTAACCGTCAGATGAATTTGTCTGTAACTATAGATGGAAAACGTATAATAACAAAATAAAAATAAATTTAGGATACTTAGGTTATTATATTTTCAGGTAATAATAATAATTTAGGTGGTGGATAATGAATATAAAAAAAGAGATTCTAGAAGGTTGTTTCCTCTTTTTTTAGTTTACTTCATTTTTCCCAAATGTATTTCTTGTATGGATTTATGAAAAAAGTGATAATTACAGGTTAATGGGAGTGATATTGGGATATTATTTTTTAATATTTTTTGTAAATAAAAGGATTTATAGGTGGTAAGAAATGGGAGTGGTGAATTACTTTTTATAGTGGAGGAGTGACATTCTTGTAATTTTTTAAAAATTGAATTAAACCCACGTTTTTATCATTTAATGTGGCTCACATAATGAAATAAATTATATAAAAAGATATTATATGGTCTAAATATT
The DNA here is from genome assembly GCA_963277665.1 of Viscum album. Taxonomy (NCBI): domain Eukaryota; kingdom Viridiplantae; phylum Streptophyta; class Magnoliopsida; order Santalales; family Viscaceae; genus Viscum; species Viscum album. Next base: position 426,523,013 of record OY728123.1, on the reverse strand, counting down.
TCCATTAAATAGATTTTTAAAATGTATCTACTTCATTTTGGACATTATGATTTTGGTTTAGTCCATTATTATGAAAAAATTCCTCTTAATTACTGTAATAAATATTAACCACATTCACTGATACTTTTGATGGAAAAAATATGAACATATTAAAAATTATAAATTATTATCATTAAAAATATTAAGTATATTTTTTAATATTCCATTTAATGATTTGGTATAATTTATATGAAATTTTGTCCCACAGTGGGGTTGACTATGCAAATTTGTAATATAAAAACTTTCAAAAGATTACTATTTTTTATATCTAAAATCTATGGGAAATTTTTTCTGATGAAATAAATTGGTTTAAATAGTATAAAATTTATATAATTATAACATAAAATTTAATGAAACCATAACATATATATATTAATATATTACACCAAAAATTAGTTTGGAATAAGAATTCATTATTATTAATTATTATTCAAAAAAAATGTTCTAAAAAAACCCAAAAAATAACCCAATATAAATTTTGATATTTGTTTTTTAGTAATGAAATTTATTTTTTCATATAAGAAATATATAATTTTAATATATTATATTTTAAATGGGATCCCACTTAAAAGGCTGTAAAACTACTGTTTACAAAATATAGAGATTTTTTTGTTTAAAATTGGATTTATTCTTATTTAAAGACAATATAATTTACTGGATGAATTTAAAAACCATTAATAAACATTTTTAAACATAATATAGATATTAATATTCATTCCCATTGATTTAATGATGAGGGGATAAGTACCACATAAAATAATAATATTAACAATATCTTATTGTGCAGTATAACATAACATTGTATGAAACACAATATTTCAGAGAAACTCTTTATTTTGTGTCGTGTATGATATTGTATGTGGAATCCTATTTATGTAAAATTAATATATAACTCATAAATATTAATAAATATGGAAAATAATTATTCAACCATCACCTGAGATGTTACATACATCCCCACTTTTGTAAATTGTGTCCTCCTAATTTTATTCCCATATCAAATAAGTGGGGATATTTTTTACCTCATAGTACTAATAGATTCCCATGTTGCCTCTTAAAAAATATTGTTTTTTCAGAAAACCATAACATGGTTAATTGCCTTATTCTGTAGCACTTTCTCTCTATGGTTTGGATTATGAACTGGTTGTTCTTTATATGAATGATTTTATTCCAGCTAAACTACATAAAGTCTCAAAACATGGAATTAATTTTATACATAAATCCTTAACATTGGAACATGTAATATTTTGTGTAAAAGCGATTAATATAGGTGAAAGTACCATAGGTAAAAATAGATCAAAATTTATTTATTATTTTATATGGTCTAATGAATCATGGACTTAACTTCATCTTCTTACGAAAACACATCACACATTTTCATGGGGAAACATTTAAAAAGACCTGATCACCTTCCTATGATGAATGATATTTTCCTTAGTAATCTATAAAAATTTTCTTCCCTCTCTAGGTTGTTCTCATGTGTCACTGAATCAACTAAACTTTCTCTTCCATTTCTAATACTCACTCTAGTCCCAATAACATCCATTATCTAATATCATCACCAATATTGCATGTTTGATACAATATTCTATATAACTCCATGGAAGGTTCCATCTATATACTATAATGAAACAGTTATAATATGTAAAATAAAAAAATGAAATATGTCAATACTAGCTTCCATGGTAGTCCATTGATCAAGATTTATAATAAAATCCAATGTAATAATTTCCATCTCAGACTATCCATCTCATTTAGTATAAAAATATCTACTAAAATTTAATTAAATGACCCAATGATGCTAAATTCCTAACCCAAAATTGGATGTGATCCTGGTATAACGGTCTAATATAATCGAGAAAGGCACCCCATGTTACCTGAAAATAACATTTAGATAGAGTCTAGAAATATGATATAGAGACATAGTCTCTCGAATGGAATGGAAATGAACATAATTTATTAATAAATCAATAATAAACCAAAGTTTATTATTATATTTTGATTACATTAGAAACCCTAATATAAAATCCACTAATATATTTTCCCACTTCCACTCCAGCACTATAAATGGTTGAAGCATCCCTTTTAGAATATATCACTCTTCCAAAACCTAATTACAAGTCAAACACCTCACAATAAAGATATAAATTTCTCATTTCATTCATTCCTACCAATAATTCTCATCATTATCTTTGTAATTTTTATTGTTTCCCAGATGAATGGAAAAATGGAGAACTTTGATCTTCAGAAGAAAATCATTCCTCAACAGTTAATCACAAGGAACACAAAATATTTTTCTAAATTTGAAATCGCCATTTTCATCAATATTGATATTAGTAAACTTACTATTCTTAAGAGATTATATATTTTATTAAAATTATTTCCTGAGGTTCTCAGATATATTCATACATTATGAAAATATTTACTACAATAAAATGTTAGTCAACAAACAAAATATCCCTCTATCCAAAACTTTTAGTACAAAATTCATCAAGTCAATAACAAAAAGGTCATGTTCTAAACCTAACATTTTTAATTTAGAATTAAATTTTAAACATAATGAATCACATACCTTGTTGGATTTTATTATATTATAATAAATGAACCAATCATAATACTTGATTATTTCAACCCATCTTCTCAATATTTTGTTCAATTATATATGAGTGAACATATCATTTAAGATTTTTTGAACAGTATATATTTCACACTTCACTCCATACAAATATTACATAAAATTTCATTCAAGAGGAATGAACATTAGTTGACTCCTAATCATTTGAAGGGTAATTTAACTCACAATTTTTCAACCGAGGTAAAGCATAATCAACTAACTTTACATTATTCATCATTACGCAATAAACTATTTTTAATGAAGATTCACTATAGATGAAGAATTCACCATTTATAGATAGGAGTTCCAGAACTACGGAATTCACCAATCTTCTTCTCATTTTCTAAAAACAAATATTACATTCTTCTATCCATAAAACCAAACTTCCTTTTACAATAACCTAGTTAGGGGGATAAATAGTCAAGACCTATTTTTGAAAAAATGCACTAATATACTCTGAATCAAAGAAAATAAGAAATATCTATGACATTTGTAGGAATTGGAAACATTTCAATAACATTGGTTTTAGAAGTGTAAATAATTATTACATATTTATCATAAATTTTTCCAAGGAAGAAAATTTCATGTAACCATTTTTAAATATTACTTAGATTTCCACACAACTTCCTTTCATTTATGGTTTTAAAAAAAATGTAAATTCTTTTCATGTTACTCAGGGATTTTATAATATACCATATTTTTTTCTATAAAAAAAACTAATCCAAAAGGGGATGGAATTGTAAATTCATAATATTTATAAATACAAACGGTATATTTGATTACCCAAATGGAATAATAATAAACTAATAATTCCCATATCTCATCTGAAATGTTGTCTTTGGAATTTTGACCTCCTTCACCTTCAGATGATGGTAACGAAACCTTAGATTAATCTTTAAATATTAGTCTTCTCCCGAGAGATGATAAAAAAATAATTAATATGTGGAAAAGGATTCAAGTTCTTAATAGTGATGTTATTCAAGGATCTATAGTCAATTCAATGTCATAGGGAACCATATTTCTTTTGGAAAAATAAAACTGGGTCACCCCATTGTAAAGTTCTAGGTTGAATGAAAAATTTATCATGAAATTATTATAAATTGGTTTTCAATTCCACATTTTCTACTTGAGCCATTTGATAAGGGGGTTTGTAAATAATCATAGAATCATCCACTAAATCAACAGTAAATCCATCTTCATAGTTTGGAACAACATTAGGAAATTCCATAGGAAAAAATGACATAAATTCATTCACAACTGGGATGTCACAAATGAGATATGTTTCTATCTTTTCTACAATATGAGCTATATAATAGTCATTTCCGTATTTAATAAATTAATATCTTCATAACATGTTATCAAATATATGAAATCGTTGAATAAATATTGTTTTCATTTAATATATATTTTATCATGATAAACTAAAATCATATCCATACTCAAAAGGTTATCAAACTCCCCTGTGGGAAGTCCAGGAATATTTGAATGAAATACCATCTCACAAATATTAATAGGATGATCCGTAAAAATATTTACTTCTATAATATTTATACTCAATTCTTTTATCAAAATATTTATCTTACATTCATGAGGTGAGATTCCAAATCATCTAAAAAAATTATCTAAAATTAAAATTATAATGATCCATAATTTAAAATACTATTGAAATAATTTGAATAAACTACTATCATACATATCATCACTTTATTTTATGTCCCAAAATTGAAGGAATTAGTAGAAAATGATTTTCCAATCCCTTTTTCTTTCGATCTTACTCATTTGAAGCCTAGGTTGTCAAATCTGGACACACATTGGAAATTTCCCTACCTCATTACAATTATAACATCTTACCACAAAATTTTCATTACTTTCTTAATTACCTTCCTTTCTGTCACAAGACATATGACCAAACATACAACAATATATGAACTTCTCATAAATTAAAATATATTCTCTTATATTATTCTACAATAGTTATCAACACATAGATTTTTTTTGTTATCTACAAACTTATTTGATGAATGGTTACCCATTACCTACCAAAATGGACATATTATTTACCTTGTTTTCATGGGATACATGATCATTATAAAATTCCATTTATACCTTATCATCACATAAAATAGGTTTCTCATATCTCATGAACTAATGATAATCTAATTACCATTGATATGTTCTTTTTAATCTTGAGTAACTCCGATTCATAGATAAAATTTGGGACATAAAACTCTAATTTAATGATATTTTATACATATGTAGCCACCGAATCATATTAATTTTTTAACAATCACAATAATTTTTCCCATTCTATTCCAAATATTCTTAGTAAAATATTTATAAATGAAAATATTCTTAAATTAATACCATTGCATGGAAAAAATCTCTTCACTTTCCCTTATATTCTTAACCATTAACCACCACTAGACATCACCTTTTAAATGATAAATTGAATGATATTTTATTTACTGATCCAAGAATCCCATGAAATCTAATATATTTTCAAAGGGTTTTATTCATCTTCCAACTATCATGGGGGGATATGATCATCTAATTGAAGGGGTGTGTTTTCACAAAAAATTCTCCACTATAATTGTGTTCTTATGTTGAAGATCAGGTTTATCTCTTCTATATACACCACCACCATTTATATAATGTTTCAATTGATCCATCACTACAACATAATAATCAGATCTAATACCAACCATTATAGGATATTTTTTCAAGAGAATATTTTGAATTTGGTTCCATTCCATTACATCTTCCTTTTTTACTAAGTGGGAAATGATTCTAAAAAATTTATTTAGATGAAGTAAATTGGTAATCCTAAAATGATTTGAAATTTGAAAATGAAAATAATTTAAAATCTTTCTCTTTAATTTTATTTATATTTCCATAATATCTAAGGTTATATAAATAGACTTTTGAAAACTACTATATAGCTCCCACCTTAAAAAATTACATAATCTTGGGTTCAATAATGAATTTTAAATTCTTTAACATTGAGAGTCCTTTTCAAGAATAGAGTTTTAGATAATTAGGAAATAACTATAACATAGAAAAAACCTAAAATACTATGTGGACACTTCCGATAATTATACTTTTTTTACAATATCATATATTTAAAAATAAGGCATGGGATCTTTTATAAAAAATATTTACGACTAAAAACATGATTTCTTCTAATGTCGTAATCATTCTTATATCCTATGAAAAAAATACAATTACATGGGATGAGTATAAAAATATAATTAATGGATATAAAAACAAGGAAATAAACAGCCCATTCAGGTACATTAAAATCCATGAAAACATTATCAGAAAGTAATAATTTTCACCCTTAGGTAGTAGTAAATACATCCCTTTGATAATAAGACCCTTTCATTCATATTATTATAACAATAAAACACATAGAATGCATATATAAAACATATTGTAATCGTGAGAAATAATTATACTTATCACCCTTATAAGTGGAGTAACCATATAGTCGATTTCCATAAATGTCACTCTTATAAATGGAATAATAATATATACAACTTCCATACCAAATGATTTGGAGGTAAATCAGTAACCCACTTGTTGTTGGTTTGTCATCGATCTAGTAGTCACTATTTTATGATAGAACCAACCTTCAAATTTCCATGTACCATTACATAATTATAACATAAAAAATAATAAAATTTTAATCATTTCACTTATAATATTTGATTTTCAATAGTAAGGTAACATTTCAATTTATTTAAATAATCAATCTATTTAAAAACACATTTAAAAAAATGTCCACAAAGGAAACCTTTTCATTAACTTTAAGAAAACATGTATTCTTTTAAAGGAAACTATAAATAAAATAATAGTCACAATGGTGGAAAAGTAATTGTCGAAGTGTACGTTAAGAATATACCTTGACTTTTGTCTCACAAAAAAAATGTTTCTATATAAAGCATGTAAAAAGATTCATTCTAAAAACCTTTAAATGAAATTAAAAAAAAATAGATTTAATTTATAATTTTTTTGTATCCTTATAAATAAATATGTTAAATAAAATATAAAATACTTATAGGGAGATAATATTTTTTAATTAAATCCTTAAATAATCAAGGCATCACATTCTAGTTTAAACATTTAAATCATAACCCCCTTGAATGAATAATATTTTAAAATATGTTAAATAACTTGAGAAATGATACAATATAGATATTTAATTTCAAAGTGACTGTATATATAATTTATAAAATAATAAAGCATCATATCATTAATAAATGTGTTAGTGAAACGATATTGAGACACAATCTCTTACACTATGTCAAACATGTCACAAGTGTGTTTATCATAATGAATAATAAACATATGTTAAGTATTTTATTGCTTAAAATCCTTATTAATCATTATAATTAATTATATATGACTTATTTATATTAAATAAAAAACTACTTAAACAATTTTTGTACTTTGGGTGTTTTGACTATATTTGGTTTATATGTCAAAAACAGCTTCGGTAGGTCAATTATGGTCAAATGGATCATTATATAAACATTTAAAAATAATAATCATGAAATAATATTTATATTTATACATAAATAATAATTTTAAAATAAATCATGAATTATGATTATGAAAGATGGTCCAATGTTACAATCATACTGGTGGTTGGTTGTACGTGTGCATGTATATGGTCTCCATTATTTAATGATTGTTATGGAATGAAGGAAACTGAACATTATATTTCCAAAATTACGAAAATATGAAAAATAACATTTTATTTAATCATATATACTTATATATAATTCTTTTTTTGCGAAAGGATCACATTATGTCGATGAGGTGGTAATCCACACATTAATGAATGATGTCCTCACTTTTTCAATGTGTGAATGTGTAATAATGAAAAGGATATATTATATTTACAAAAAGTTAATTATGTTATTAATATCACATAGATGGAATTTATGTCAGATTTGGTTAATTTATATCATCCTGAATAGATTCCATTTAATGTGTGAATGTATCACATCGCATTGAGGAATCAGTGGTCCACATGACCAAAAACAAATTTTCAAATTTACAAAACATGGAAATAATAAAGGTATGTTTATATAAAATTAAATACATATGAATAAATCATAAATATAATATAATAATTTATATATATCATATAAAAATGTTATGTTCATTATAAATCACAACCATGAGAGAAGGTAAAGGAAAAACGAATGACGTCGTTATGTGAGATGATACTTTAACATACGCGAACAATAATTTCATTACCAAATTATTGGATGTGTCTGTAAGTGTTGATAAAAATTTAGAATAAAAACATCATAAAGTATTTATTATAATGATTTAGGAATATTATAATTTAATAAGATGAATTTAGTATGTGAAGAATGAAAATAAAATAGAAGATCTTGTGAAAGAATGTTACCTCTATTTTCAGGTTACTCATTTTGGTTTTCACCAAAGGGATTCCTAGGAGATTTTTCATCACAATGATAAGATAATATAATGAGTCTAGGGATTTTGGTAGCTTATTTTAGTATAGTTTGTGTTATACAAGGGTCTTGAAATGTGTAAAGAAATGGTATGGTTGAGTGCCTTTTTACTATGGAGGAGGAGTGGTATTCTGGTAAATTTTTCAAATGGGAATTACAAACACATTTTTCACATGTAATGTGGCTCCAATAATGGTAAAATTATATATAAGGGATTATTGGATCTAAATATGTCCATAAAATATGTTTTGGACATGTTTCTTGGAGAGTTTGGTCTAATGTTTAATGTTTTTCCCTTATTAAGCTAATTTTCCTCTTAATCATTGTAGTATATTTTAACCACTTCCACTAATTATTTTTTGTAAAACAGTTAGTTAAAATTATTTGAAATTTTAAATTATTATGATTAAAAATATGTAATCCATTTTTCAAAATTCCAATCATGGAAGTTGTATTAACTGATTTAAATTTAATATTGTAAATGGGATGCAAACGCAAGTGTTTAAATTTAAAATTTTCAAATGTTTACTATGTTTTTTTATAAATATTTAATCTGAAATTGTTTCCAATGAACTAAATTGGATTAAAATATATATAATATAAATAGTTTTACTTCAAAACCAAATAAAATAATAAATTTACATGATAAATAAATTAGATAAAAAATATTTTTTTAACTAAATTTAAGTATTATTTTCTATTTATCATAATATAGAAGTTCTCAATGAAATAAAAAAACACAACCAATGTAATGTTTCATATTTTTCATTAAAAAATGTTGTTTATTTTGTCATATAAATATTATATAATTGTAAAAAAAATTATTTAGAAATGGTTCTCCATTAAAAGGTGGAAAATCTACAATTTCAAAGTTATAGAGATTTTTATACATAAAACAAGATTTATTGTTATTTTCATCCGAAAAAATTATTCGATAAATGTAAAAAATTAATAATATTGATAAACCATAATATATTTATTCCTATTCATTATCACTCATACAACTTCTAAGTGATTACTACCACATAAAATAATAATTTTATTAGTATATTATTTTTTGGTATAACTCAGTCATGCATACTACTCTATATTTCAGAGAAACTTGTTGTCACATGTCAGGTATGATATTGGATGTAGAGTCCATTTTATGTTAATATAACTATAATATTCATAAATATTAATAAAAATAAAATAAAATTTATTCTATCATTACCTTGGATGTTAGACTCATAGTCAATGTGATTTTTAGATAACTACCAATCCTCTGTAAATATATATTAAAAATGATATATTATTTCATAAAACATGTTAATTTTAATGAATAATTAGTATATTCAACTAAATAGATCATTGGATAAGAGAAATACTTTTATTTGTTCATCTAGAATATGGTTTTTATATAGTGGGTAATTTTAATTTCATTCAATTTTTGTGTCTCGAGGAAACCCATCACACTTGATTTAGTTAATAAAATTAAATAATTCATATACCATAGAACCAAATATTTTTCCAATAATTATCTAATTATTATTCAATCATAGTGTGTACTATTATATTTTATACATAACCATATATTTAGAGAGAAATATGGATCGAATTCTCATGGATCCAATGGAGAATCGAACGATTGGTACTGACTCTGTTGATGTCGATGAATGGATCACATGGTAGAAATAAACTGTGCTATGAAATCATAATTGGTTTGAAGAGAAATATATTATAATACTATGTAATAATATTATTCTATTTAATTCCATGGCCTTCATGACTTCTTTTATTTGTATTCATTTTCATGATTTCTTATTTTAGTTTTATATTTTCACTAAAAGATTAGTAAGTGATTTTTATGACTACTTTTCCTTGTTCTTTATACCAATTTAAATATATATTTATTTGGTAATACCCAAAATTGAGTATTAACACACCACATGTTGGAAAATTGATAGTATAAATATTAATAAATTATTCATTGGTTTTAGGATATTTTTATAGGACATTGATGAATAAGTGGGAGGGGGTCAATGGTCATCGAGAGAATTTCCTTAAACCTCATATACAACACTACAATGGAACGTTTTGGACCCCCATCAATTATTAATACTTATACGTATGTTTACATAGTCAATATCCCTCATTCTTAACATCCCCATCAATTTTTTTCTATATATCATGCGAATTTATGTACGATCACAAACTATGTTGGAAATGACAGAGGCATAGAATAAAAAATCAAGGATCGAGGTGAATGTAGGGAATGACGTGAGAAAAATAAGGTTATGGAGGTGGATATTGATATTAATTTTCATGAATTTAGCCATGTTGGGAAACCAGGTGTGTTATATGTAGTGCCCAATGAGGATATCACTATGTTTGAAATGTTTAACAGTATGATGGGGGAGTTAGGGTACCACCCCTGGTTGTCTGATATAAAATGATTAGATGACCAATTTCCAACCAAGGGGTATGAGGATAGACATGGGTAGTATCCAATTCTGTAACCTTATAGGAGTTGTAGTGTAGTCCAACCAAGGATTCCCATTCTTGATATTGGGTAAGAGGATCAATTAGTTCATTCTTTCCAAACTCAACCCTTGGAAAGGTGAAAATACATGAAGCTAAAAGGTGACGTGTTATCATTTAATAGACAATGTGTTCAAAAAAATGTCCCATGTGGTGTGAACCATATCCCTCTTAGAATATCATGACATAAACTTAGGACTCCTATATGGATTTCTTTAGTTTTTATGGTGAAATTTTCAATAAATATCCACTGTTTGTTAGTTTTGGAAAATTTATAGCATATTATATGTTTATTCCAAGATTATTTTTATTGAATTAATAATTTTTTATTTTGAGATAATTTATTATGTTTAATAGTAATCTTTTTAACTCTATAACACAATTATAGGGATAAGGTGTGGTGATTAGGGGGTTTTAATGGCTTGGAACTCTCAAATTTGTTTTGTGCTACTCAACAAGGAATGTGTTCCCAGAATTAATGGGATATTTTTTTCATCACTACAATATTATTTTATTCATTGTATTATTGATAGGTTTTGTGCCCTCTATTTTAAATTTTATGTCATACCCCCATATATAATGTGATACTCATGGTTTGGGTCCTATATATATGGAGTTTTCTACTACCTAATATATTATGGGAAACATAACAAGGAAAAGATCCTATAATATATTTTCGGTGTAGTGATGTGAGATCAATCATAATTATGAGATTATTATACTCCTTGATACCACTCCATTGAAGTTTTTTTATAAATTATGAAGGTACATGATCTATAATGGATCTTTATTTTCGGTTTACTATATGGTGCATAATACATTTTGGTACATCCAATTTTTTCACAAATGATTTATTAAAGAGAAGACCCACATTTAGTTTATTCTATGGTGGGGTTGGAATTAAAATGGATGATGACATTATATTCTCTATGACTTATAAATCCTCATGAATGACTTGGTTCCCCTTTAAAAATGACATATATATTTGATCTTGAGTTCGGACATTTTTGGCTTATTAGAACCAATAAAATAAAACATTTATTGTGTGATATGGCCTATAAAGAATATAATGATGGTATATTTATATGAATGAAATCACTATTAATTTTGTCAGTTTAAATAATAGGGAAATATTTTTTCTTCTTTATTATTATCTTAATGTTCTGTGATTAATGTTTATATGTATCATTGTCTTTATTTTTTTGTTTTTAAATTTATGACTGAGATGTTTATTTTTACCCCTATAGGGAACTATTCCAAACTTAATTATGTCTTGGGGGATGGTTCTTAGTTAAAATATAGTGTTAGAAAGAATAGATTATGTTTATATTATTTATAAATAATCCTAGGTAACCCTTCGAAATGTACGGTGGAATGTTTTTGTTTTTAATAATGATATTGATTAATTTAAACGGAGATCAATTCAGTGGTACATGAAACATAGATGATCTTATTATTAATGACATGAATTCAATGAACCATAAAAATAATAATATGACCCCATGAGTCTGCTATAATTCCTTAGTTATTTCACAACACAATATATCATATTACACAAAATGGTTAGATATCTAGTTAATTATTGTTCCCACAAGTCAACAAATATTCTTTTAGTCTGACTAACCCACACTCACATGCTTCCTGACAAACATAACAGATGGTCAGTCAGCCTAACGACTAATCATTTTTAAGAATTCTTAAATGTGTATTTCCAATTAAGTAATATCTTAAAAAAAAATTACGCATATAGATATTGGTAATAATATTTAGTTATTTAATCCACCAAATTATCTGGGTGTTAAACTCTCCACCATATAATGCATAAAAACCATATTATGTGCCCCATATCTAAAAACCTAATAACCCTAAACAATTTAGAGAGATTATTGGATCCAATACCATTTTTAACATCCTAACCGAAAAAACTAGGCATGTTCCCAACTTCCACATGACCTCATGATAATATAAGCAAACAAAAGATGGAACTGACAATAAGCAAGGTTTATATTACAATTTGGGAGACTATACCCTCATTATCTTTTCATGGGATCTTAAATGATATGAATAAGCAATAAAAATAAATAATCAATGTACAAAAGAGGAAAATGAGTAGATAGAATATTGGTCATCAAATAATAATGAGCTCCTCAAGTAGCATGCCTATCCATTATATAAAGAAGTAGATAATAAATTAAAATATGCCATCAGTCAAATATTGTACATCTAATCCTGCTACCTGACCCATGCTCTCCTTCTCTGATATCTTCCACAAGTATTTATCCCTTTTCCTGTTCTCTATCCATGAAATCTATAATGTCACTGAAATTTAGGAGTATGGTTTCAGTGCAATACGTAGTTAGACACTACCAATGAATCCTTAACACATGTTACCAAGTATGGTAGTGTATAAAGTGATAATAATTAAATGCGAACGAAGTGACAACTATTATAAGAACATTTGAGATAAAAACCCACTATAAAGCCCAGTCATACCTGAGTTTATACCTCCTATAAAATATCGTCATGGTGGCTAATATTTAACAAATATAAGTGCGATAATTCAGAATATAAGTATATCTACAGACCATAGGTCTCTATGTTATACCATTATAGTCCATCATTCCCTACCATAATATCATAGGTGATGTAACTGAGAGTATCATGCTATACTAGTGCCACACTGGACGGATTAGTTATGACAATAATTCCCCCATATTAGGCCACACTAGGACATCATCCCCACTACTTCCACATAGGTCCGATAATATATGATTATTGAACACCCATGTTATGCCAAAATAGTCTATTTATCCCTAATGTATATATTGGTTTCGTTATCATGTCACATGTTTCATTTTAACATTATCCACATCAAGGGGCATCAAGCTATGATGGTTCCACCTATCAATTTTGAATAGTGCTTAGTAAAACAATATAACACATAAAAAACATAAAAAGAAACATTTGTATTATAACAAGACATAAGATGGAAACCAATATATTATATCAAGTAATCACAAAGGATAATAATATCACATCAAGTAATCATAGTATAAAACATCACAAGTCATGTGTAACCTCCTGGTCAAAACCATTAGGACTTATTTCTACACACATACCCACATCCAACTCATAACAAGATTATGAAAATCATCCATAAATAATGTATCATGATAATAACATATAAATTGACTCACCTTGATAATTAAGATCCAACCACAGAGCAATTAATCTAAATGGAAAATATAGACCACCCTATGGGGTTCAAAATTTGTAGTGGAAAAAATAAAAGTTCTGAAAAACTCCTTAATGGATTCATTATTATAGTTTTCATCATGTCAATGATCATATTTTACCAAAGGTTTCAACAACGAAAATATTTATTTTCTTTCAAAAATCAATAATATATCAAATATGATGATAATCCCTCTCTCTATTAAATAATTCCAAATCATCATTTTAGGTAACCACATGAATTTATAATTTACCCATCAATAATAATTCACTTTAATAATTTGTTATAAATTATACTTACATAATCATCAATTTATAATTTATTATAATTTATCTGTTTATATTTTCATCAGATAATTCTCGTAAATTTTAATTTTATAATTAATATTTGATATATTATTATAAATTACCCATTTATAAATATCACAATATAAATTTTATACATTATCGTTTGATAATTAGTCATTATTATCTTTAGATAATTATTTATAATTATTATTTTATATTTTAAATAAATAATATTTTGTAATTAATGAAATTATCCTTTGATAATCCAATTTTCCTTATTAATCTATATAATTTTCATTGACAATTTGTTGAATTTATAGTTATATAAGTTCACTTTTTTTTATTATATAATGAATTATGATTTAATAATTATATTACCTATAATCTAATAATTTATTGTAATAATCCTTCATTTTTTTCCATTGATAATTTATTATTTTTTCTTTGTAATAATTTTAAAAAACCATAATATATTAATTTATGTTTTATCATATAATATAAGTAAACCATTTTATCTGTGGAAATGTATGGGATGAAGGATTAATGAAAAATGGAAAAGATTAAATATTATAAAACCCATGTAATTGCCTTAGTGTGGTTCATAGGGTTAAAGTAAGAGAGATTCTCCACACTATGGATTCAAAATAGATTGAAAGAGTCTTACAAATCACACACAATGGAGATAGAGGTCACATAGACTCAATGAGATCCACCCCATCCAATAGCTAAATGGTTCGACTATATAGATCCCAACCACATTTTGGATAAATTATAAAATAAAAGTCATAACTTAATAAACTATTTTAACCAATTAATAATTGACGATCCATCATCTCCTTCCAATTAATATTTTTATACTAAAATGGTACAAAACCGCATTGATTTGGTGGGTTTTTAAATCAATAAATATTGGTATTTGAGTAATTTGGATTTAAATAAGTTGATTTAATAAGAAAAAAAAATCAAATATTTAAAATAATAAAAATATTATTATATAGGGGTAACATAAATTACCATCACATGCGATTTTACCAACAACCAACGTTTATCATGGTTCTCTCATCCTAATGGTAAAACTCACATTTCATACCTAACGACGGTCTTTATTTTTTCAATCTGATACACAATTTGGTAGATATTGCTTTTGAATGGAAAAATTATTAATATGATTATTAATATATTACCCTTACCTGTGATTTGAAATAACATTAGATGATAAGGAATGTTATATCATGTATAGGGTAATTCCAAAGATTCATATTTAATGCCAGATTTAGATATATCATTCGAGACATAATTTGTGAGATATTCCATTATTTTGGAAAAACTATGAATGTGATACAATATATTTTTAATATTTTTATTATATCGTCAATGAGAATTTATATAATGCATAATATAATTCCAAAGTAGCTCCTCTATTCAAAAATATTCCATAGAATATTCAAAAGTGTGTATAGGGATTTTACACTTACATGAAGACACAGAAAACGAAATCATATATAAGTAGTTTTTATTGATAAATTGGGTCTTCACATAAAATAGAACATTAATTATTAAGATATATGTTTTAATTATTATAATAAAACTAGTATATCAAAATTTTCGCCCCACTATATAATTCTCATACTTGATAAGTAACCATAGTTCTCTATCTCAAATGTCCCATGCCACTAAGGTTGAACATCATACTTATGCTCTCACATGTCCTCCTAGAAACATCCTTGCTACCGAAAAATTTGAATACATGTTTCTATCTTACCATATTATAAATTATAACTCCAATCTATAATCTAAAGTAGAAACCCATTAAAATATGATCCAAGCTCAAACTAAAGATCCTTGAACTCAAGGAGAAGTGAAGGATCTGGAACATACCTTAGGAGTAAATACATATGAAACATTATTCCCATTGATCGATGATATGGTGGAAAACAAATTATGTGGCACTATACCAAAATTTTTGTGAAAATTAATGTTCCAAATAAATATAAATCAATCCTACAATTCTTACTTAAATGATGGTGGATAAATTGGGGAGTCATACTCATAAAAATCTGATCACCCATAGAAAGTGCCAACAGTATCCAAATATGGTGATATATGGTATATTCCTTTTATGATTGGTAATAATCCTATTATATATATGATACACTATCTTATAGGTTTCTATACCCAAATTATACCAACAACCACTACCTCACCTACCACATTCTGACAAAGTGGTTATCAAAATGGTTTCTATTAATGAGAATATAATGTTCAATACAAAAAATTCATCATTGATTTTATTGAATGCACAATTAACCATGTAAATGAAATCATACCATTATGAATAGAATTATATAATGTGATATCCATGGATATAATCTAATTAGTGTATCATCCTATTGGATTATCCATCAATCTAAGTACGGTATGATTTTTACCATCAACTAACTACATAGTTCCATAAAAAAGAAATAAAAAAACATGAAATAAAACATTTCTGTCAATTTGAAAATATAAGGCCCCAGCCTTAAACATTACTTAATCTTGAGATATTTCAAGTATACACCTTGAGGATCTTTTCAGGTATAGAGTTTTAGAGAATTAGACAATAAAACATGCATTAAATCCCACAATTAAACAATGTGGTTATAATAAAAGATAGTATTCATTTTTCCCATCAATGATAACATATTTAAAATAAAACATGGATTCTTTATTGACACTTCCTTGACACAATCATCATATCATGTACCTTTCCCTTGACCTGTGAAAAACATTTCAAAAACTTGGGATGAGCATAAAAAGCTCAGTAAGGGATATAAAAATATTTAAAGGAAACATGAGTACATGTATACATAAGAATCAATGAAATCATACTTTACTGATAAAACATAAGAAATTTAACATACGTCAAAAAATCATGAATAAATCATAGAAATCATATGAAATAAAGGTAACTTGAGGCATTCATAACATTCTTATGTAGGGAGTAACCCTCTTGGTTATGTTTGGAATACCCATCATAGTATATTCCATAAATCTCTTCGTAGAAACCATAAAGTTTAACCCCTTCGCGTTACCCAGTGCATTGGAGAGATATATTAGGCTCACATGCCCTTAGTTTATCACAGAACCACCCATCTTCATAATAATTCCCAAGAAACATAACATAATCGTATCACATAAAACATGCATAAAGGAAACATAACATTTACACATTTTAATCACAAGATATCAATACAACACATTGATATAATAAAGACATTATGAAAACCATTTTGGATACCAAAATAATAGAAAAGTAAAACATGGTATTTATTTTTCATTTAAAAAAGTTATGGCTTGTAGAGGAAGCCGAAACTCAAATAATGGTCACGGTGATGGAGAAGTCATTGTTGCCACATCCGTACGACAAAAACATTCCCTTTTATCGTTTAGTAAAATGCATCATATATAAAAGATTCCTTTTGGATAAACGTAAAAGTCAAGGGGGTTGATACACCTTATAAAAGAAGTTTGTGTATAAAAAAAATATGCCTCAATTAAAGGAGATTGAGACGAAGTCCCATACAAAGATTATTTTTTTGAATAAAATAGATCTATTTTGTTTATTAACTATATGTACACATAAAGAAAGAAAAAATACAAGATATTACAAAATAATATCATGACATAATTTGAAAGTATGAGATTAACCCAAAGAACGGAAATTGGTTTAAGAAGTTCCCATACCTCGGGTCCGACTTGACTCGATCGTTCATTAATGTCCTGAATAATAAAATTGATTTAATTTATACTTTCTTAAGAACTTTTTTCAAGTTCATTATTCCTTTTATTTCACTTATTAGCATTTTATGAACATTATGTAATAATTTAAGTTAATAATGGTCGCTTTGTCGATATTTTGTACTTGAGTCAAAAGTGAACTTCTTATATTTACAAGTTGTTCATGTAGGAAAATATCCATTATATCAAGAATGATATTCATGATGTAGATACCATATATATCATATATATCTAGAATATACATGAATTTATAATATTACATAATCAATTAGAGGTAATAAATGAAATGCACCATTCATGGAGACGGTAAGCTGTACGTACACATGAACGCTACTTTCATTTCTATGTCATATTAATGGAATTAAAACTAAATGAGAGATATGTATATTTTAATTCCAGAATTATATTCATAATTTATATGTAACATAAATCATATATATCTATTATATATATGTACTTATAATAGTACATTACATTTGGGGATAATAAATGAAATGCATCGTTCATGGAGACGGTAAGTCGTACGTACGCATGAATGCTACTTTCATTTATATCTCATACTTTAATGGAAAGAAATAATAATTATATAAATTTATATTATAATTCCAGTATAATATCATATATAATTACATTAAATCTATCCTTTATACGTACAACATATGGTATTAACGAATCAAATCACTTTGAGGGGGCGGTAGTCCGCACTTCCTAAAATGAAGATATCGCGTTTACCCATAATGGAAACCATAAATGTATGCCATAAATGAAAAATACAGAATCTTAAGTAAAACATAAACATATTATATATCATATATAAATATTGTGACATCTTAATGTCCACCTTTTATGGTGTTATATGAGTGTTGAACAATCATCGTTTAGTGAGGCAGAAATTCTCCATCCACAGAAACATTATGTTCTTTAACCATTAGATGTAGGTGTGTGTAAGTGTATATCTAATACTTCTCATAAAAACATCCTAGTATATTTAATATAATTTTGTTGTTACAAAATAAAGGAATAAAAAGAGTATAGGGGGGTTGGAGTAGCAATATAAAACATAAGAACACAAGAGAAAACACTACCTTTAAAACGAGTAACTCTTTTTGATTTGAGCTCAAAGGCTTCCTTGGGAAGACTTTTGCCCATATTGAGGATTATAGGAGTAATAGAGGGATGTTTAGAGACAAAAGGGGAAGGGGTGTCTGAGGTAAAGTCTTGAGAGGTGTGGGTAAGGTGGTAGAGGTGGGGGCCTTTTATAAGAGGAGAGGAGTGGCACTATCGGGAAGTTATAAAAGGTTACTTTATTATAAAATGTCTTTCAGATTTAAAAGGTCCCGAAATTATATATTTCGTTTATAAGGTGATAAGAGTTCTAAATACACCCATCCAATAGGTTTTTTACATGTTTAGGTCTTATATTTTACATTATCTTTTCATTTTATTTAAATTGTTAAATAATGAGGTAATCGCTGCATCATCATGGTGTCATAAATAATTTAATTTATTTAATGTTTAAAAATTATATAACAAATATCATGAATTAGGAAATCTTTTTATCTTTATAATTAATATTTATAGTATAAAATATTATTGTATAACCCCATTTAAAAATTGTTTTAGTAAAACAACTCTTGTTTGTGACATTTTTATTTTAACATTAAATAAAAAGATATTAATGTCATTTTCCTACCAAAGTGGCTCCATGGGGTCCCCAAGTTGACCCATGGGTTGTCTTGGTCGGCCATGACACATCCAATAATGGTAGGACATGTGTCTAAGTCATTTAATATTATTAAAACATTATTTTTAACTTAAAATTACACTAATTACCTCTAATCTCGATTAAAAACATAAAAGTTAATATTCACCAAAAAATTATTTTAATACCATTGAACCACATTTTACTTCTTAATTAAAACCATGTATGTTGGATTTTTTAAATTCAAAACACATAGGTGGTAAATTTTCATTTAAACAAAAAATCAGTTTTTTAAGTACCTCTTAGTGGTTTCACTATTCATCAAAAAATGAAGTTTTTCAGAAAAATTCAAAAACTTCACCCTAAGATATATTTGATATTCTGAATTCAAAAATGATTTCTATTTTACAAAATTCAAAACATATAAGTTACATTAAATAATTTAATAATTAATTCCCGCTGTCAGAGCAAATAGCATGTTTTTATGAAACAATAAGTATCAAAAGATTGAGACTAGTTTAAGTCCAATTTCAAAATGAAATTAATTCCAATGACCACTATTGGATTAAATGGTAAAAATATATTCTAATTGAACTTTAAAACAAATTCTAAAGACAATATAATAAAATAAATAAATTAGATTAAAAATAGGATTTGAATTAAAATACAACATTTTCACTATTCATTAAAAAATGAACTTTATCGGAAAAATACGAAAAAATTACACAAAGTAAATTTTGATGTCCCGATCCTAAAGAATTTTTTTGGTCCAATAGAATGTATAAGTGTGCCCAATAATATATTTAGAGACAGTTCGCCATCAAAAGGTGATAAGTCGGCCTTTAGTGAATGTTAGAATATATATGCCTAAAATTGAATTCTTTTCGTATTTTAAGCCTTTAACTTTTATTGGTTAAAAGTAAAAATATTTAACAAACATATATAATCATATTTTAGTTATTTCAATTCATTCCCACCAATACAACGACTACGTGTTAACTACCATTTAAAATAATATTGTTTTATTACTAGTGTGCAACGTAAGATTTCAAAGAAACTCTTTGTTGCGTATCGGGTACGCTATCGAACATAGCAACCCCTTTAAAGTAATATTAATATTTCATTCGTAAATATTAATAAATATGAAAATGATTTATTCTTTATTTACCTGGGATGTTACATCCTTCCCCCATTTTGGGAATTGCATCCTCGCAATTTTATTCACTTATCAAAATAAGTGGTGGTATTTATCCCTCATAGCATTTTCAGATTCCCACGTTGCCTCTTCAACCATATGGTTTTTCCAAAAAACGATTACCTAGTGAATTACCTTATTTCGCAACACTTTCTCTCTTCGGTCAAGAATCTATACTGGTTGTTCTTCATAAGAGAGATTCTCTTCCAACTGAACTACTTATGGGCTCAAAACATGAGATGGATCTAGCATATACTTTCTCAACATCGAAACATGAAAAACATTGTGTACCTGAGATAAAATCAGAGGTAAAGCCACTCGGTAAGAAACTAATCCAACTTTCTCCAGAATTTCATATAGTCCGATGAACCTTG
Organism: Viscum album; assembly: GCA_963277665.1. NCBI lineage: Eukaryota > Viridiplantae > Streptophyta > Magnoliopsida > Santalales > Viscaceae > Viscum > Viscum album. Next base: position 426,501,781 of record OY728123.1, on the reverse strand, counting down.
GACTCATCTTTCCTTTATTACCAAATCGCATCACATTTTCCACAGTGAAACTCTGAGAAAAACATGATCACCTCCCTTGAAAGATACATCCTTCCTCCTGTTGTCTGCATATATTTTCTATCTTCTCTGAGCTATTCTCATGTTTTTTTAAATAAACTGAACTTTTTCTGCCATCTCTTCTACCAACTTTGGTCCCATCAGCCTCCTTTCACCCACATCATCCAAAAAAGCTCGAGTTCAACACCGCTTCCCATATAATGCCTTAAACAGTGCCATCTGTATACTGGAATGAAAACTCTTATTATATGAAAATTAAAACAAAGAAAGTTGATGGTCCCAACTTCCCTGATAATCCATCGAAGAAGCATGTAACATATCCTCCAAATTCGAAATCATTCTTTCTGACTGCCCATCTGATTGAGGATGAAAAGCTGTACTAAAATTTAATTCAGTACCCAACGACTTCTGAAGGAATTTACAAAAGTTAGAAGTAAAAATGGGATCACAATCAGATACAATGGATAGGGGAACTCCATGAAACTTTACCATGTCTTTAAGATACAATCGAGAAAGTTGATCTTGAGAGAAAGTATCTCGAATAGGAAGGAAATGAGTAGATTTAGTCAAGCAATAAATAATAACCATATTGTATTATTACCTCGAGGTGTCTTCGGCAATCCCACAATGAAGTCCATGGATATATTCTCCCATTTCCACTCTAGTACTGGTAAAGGCTAAAGCATCCCTTTTGGTAACTGCCGCTCTGCTTTAACCTGTTGACAAGTCAAACACTTCATAGTAAAATCAACAGTATCCCTTTTCATTCCATCCCACCAGTAATACTCAGGTAGATCTCTGTACATCTTAGTACTGACAGGATGAACATAAAAGGGGGAACTATGAGCCTCACATAACAACTCATTCTTCAACTGTGAATCACTAGGCACACATAATCACTTCCCAAACCTCAAAACACAATCATTATCAATGTTAAATTCAGGAAACTTAACCTTCTGAACCAGGTCTACGTTTTTATGAAACTCACTGTCGGGCTTCTGTGCTTGCTTGATTCTGTCTGATAGAGAAGATTTCACTGATACGTGAAACAAAATAGAAGGATATCCTGTACCAACAACTTTTATGCCAAATTTCATCAAATCCTTAACCAAAGTATCACGTTCCAAACACAACATTGTTAATGAAGCATTACTTTTTTCGACTCAAAGCATCAGCCACTTTATTTGCTTTTCCCGGATGGTAATGAATTGTACATTCATAATCCTTGATTAATTATAGCCATCTCCTATATCTCATGATCAATACTTTCTTAGTAAATATATACTTTAATCTTTTGTGATCGGTATATGTTTCACACTTTACTCCATAAAAATGATTCCTCCAAAATTTTAAAGTGAAATCAACATCAGATAATTCCAAATCATGTGTAGGGTGATTTACCTCATGAATTTTCAACTGAATTGAACCATAGGCAATTACCTGATCATTCTGCATTAGGACTAAACCATGTCCTTTCAATGAAACATCACTATAGATAACAAACTCACCATTCCTAGAAGGATGTGTCAAAACTAGAGCATTCACCAATCTTCTTTTCAACTCCTGAAAACAATCATCACATTCTTTCGTCCAGATAAACTTAACACCTTTTCGAGTTATCTTAGTCATTGGACTAGATAACCGTGAAAAATGTTCAACAAACCATCAGTAGTAACCTACTAAACCAAGAAAAATATGGATCTCAGTTACATTTCTGGGTCTTGGACATTCATCAACAACTTCTATTTTAGCAGGATAAACAGTTATGCCATTTTTTGAAACAATGTGACCAAGGAAAGAAATTTGTTGTAATCAAAACTCATACTTTCTGAATTTTCCATATAGTTTCTTTTCATTTAAGGTTTTCAAGATAACCCTTAAATGACTTTCATGATCCTATTTACTTTTTGAATAATCCAAAATGTCATCAATAAAATCAACCAACTTTTTTCACCTTATTCAATTGAGCCATCACTGTAACAAACTATTTAGTTCTGATTATGACAATCTCAGGATACTGATTTGAAAGTTTATTTTCATCTGTATTCCTTCCCAGAGAATTGTTATGTTTCCTCTATGAAAAATCATTCTTAACACAGAAATATCTTAGTCGAAGCAACATGGTAATATTTAAATGCTATATCATTTCAATAGTACCATAAAAAAATATTTTTGGATAATCATTTAATATAATTCTAACTCCTAAAGTAATCTAAACCGACCTCTGATACCAACTATAAGGCCCCAACCTTAAATATTACTTAATCTTGAGATATTTCAAGAATACACCTTGAGGATCTTTTCAGGTTTAGAGTTTTAGAGAATTAGACCATAAAACATGCATTAAATCCCACATTTAAACAATGTGGTTACAATAAAAGATAGTATTCATTTTTCCCATCAACAGAAACCTATTTAAAATAAAACATGGATTCTTTCTTGAAAATTCCTTGACACTATCATCATATCATGTACCTTTCCCTTGACCTGTGAAAAACATTTCAAAAACTTGGGATGAGCATAAAAATCTTAGTAAGGGATATAAAAATATATAATGGAAACATGAGGACACGTATACATAAGAATCAATGTATTCATACTTTACTCATAAAACATAAGCACTTTAACATACCTCATCAAATCATCAATAAATTATAGAAATCATAAGACATAAAATTAACTTGAGGCATTCATAACATTCTTATATAGGGAGTAACCCTTTTGGTTAAGTTTGGAATACCCATCACAGTATATTCCCTAAATCTCTTCGAAGAAACCTTAACGTTTGACCCCATCTCATTACCCAATGCATTGGAGAGCTATATCAGGATCACCCACCTTTATTGTATCACGGAACCACCCGTCTTCATAACAATGCCCAAGAACCATAACATAATCGTATCACATAAAACATGCCTAAAGGAAACATAACATTTCCACATATCAATCACAAGATATCAATACAAAATATTGTCATAATAAAGACATTATGAAACTCATTTTCAATACAAAAATAAAATAAAAGTAAAACATGGAATTTATTTTTCATTTAAAAAAAGTATGGCTTATAGAGGAAGCCGACAGTCAAATAATGGTCACGGCGGTGGAGAAGTCATTGTCGCCGCATATGTACAACATAAATTCCCTTTTGTCATTTATTAAAAACACTTCGTATAAAAAATATTCCTTTTGGATAAACATAAGAATCAAAGGGGTTTATACACCATATAAAAGATGGTTGTGTATAAAACAAAATATATGCCTCAATGAAAGGACATTGAGACGAAGTCCCATACAAAGATTATTCTTTTTAAATAAAATAGATCTATTATGTGTATTCACAATAAGTACACATAATGAAAGTAAAAATACAAGATATTACATAATAATATCATGACATAATTTGAAAGTAGGATATTAACCCAAAGAACAGAAATTGGGTTGAGAAGTTCCCATACCTCGGGTCCGACTTGACTCGATCGTTCTTTAATGTTTTGAATAATAAACTTGAGTTAATTTATACTTTCTTAAGAACCTTTTTAAAGTTCATTATTCCATTTATATAACTTATTACCATGTTATTAACATTATGTAATCATTTAAATTAATAATGGTCGTTTTGTCGATATTTGGTACTTGAGCCAAAAGTGAACTTCTAATATTTACAAGTTGTTTACGTAGGAAAATATCCATTATATCAAGAATGATATTCATGATGTAGATTCCATATATATAATATATATCCAGTATATAAATGCATTTATAATATTACATAATCATTTAGTGGTAAGAAATGAAATGCACCATTCCTGGAGACGGTAAGCTGTACGTACGCATGAACGCTACTTTCATTTCAATGTCATATTAACGGAATTAAAAATAAATGAGAGATATGTATATTTTAATTCAAGGATTATATTAATAATTTATATGTAACATAAATAATATATATAAAATATATATATGTACTTATAATAGTACATTACATTTGGGGATAAGAAATGAAATGCACGGTTCATGGAGACGATAAGCCGTACGTACGCATGAACGCTACTTTCATTTCTATATCATACATTAATGGAATGAAAAAATAATTATGTAAAGGTATATTATAATTCTAGTATAATATCATATATAATATCATTAAATCTATCCTTTATACATACCACACATGGTATTAACGAATCAAATCACTTTAAGGGGGTGGTAGTCCTCACTTCATAAAATGAAGATATCGCGTTTACCCATAATGGATACCATAAAGGTATGCCATAAATGAAAATTACAGAATATTAAGTAAAAATTTAAACACATTATATATCATATATAAATATAATGACATCTTAATGGCCACCTTTGAAGGTGTTATATGAGTGTTTAACAATCATCATTTTGTAAGGCAGAAATTCGCCATCTACAGGAACAATATGTTATTTAACCATTAGATGTAGGTGTGTGTAATTTTATCTCTAATAATTCTCATAAAAACATCCTATTATATTGAATATACTGGTTTGGTTACCAAATAAAGGAATAAAAAGGGTTTAGGGGAGTTGGAGAAGCAAAATAAAACATAAGAACACAAGAGAAAACACTACCTTTAAAACGGGTAACTCTTTTTGATTTGAGCTCAAAGGCTTCCTTGGGAAGACTTCTGCCAAACGTGAGGCTTCTAGGAGTAAGAGAGGGATGTGGAGAGACAATATGTGTAGGGTTTGGCCGAGCCAAAGGCTTGAGATGTGTGGTTAAGGTGGTAGAGGTGGGTGCCTTTTATAAGAGGAGAGGAGGGGAACTCTTGGGATGTTATAAAAGGTTACTTTATTATAAAATGATTTTCGGATTTAAAAGGTCCCAAAATTATATATTTAGAGGGTATGGTGACAAGAGTTATAAATAAACCCATAAAATAGGTTTTTGACCTGTTTAGGTCTTAGATTTTACATTATCGTTTCATTTTATTTAAATCGTTAAAGAATGTGGTAATCGCTGCATCATCAGGGTGTCATAAATAATTTAATTTATTTAATGCCTAAAAATTATAAAAAAAATATCATGATGTAGGAAATATTTTTATATTTTTAATGAATATTTATAGTAAAATTAATACTTGTATAACCCCTTTAAAAAATTGTTTTAGTAAAACAACTCATGTTTGTGTCATTTTTATTTTAACATTAAATAAAAATATATTATTGTCATTTTCTTACCAAAGTGGCTCCATGGGGTCCCCATGTTGACCCAAGGGTTGTATTGGCCGTACATGACACATCCAATAAGAGTAGGACATGTTTCTAGGTCATTTCATATTATTAAATCATTATTTTTACCTTAAATTACACTAATTACCTCTAATCGCGATTAAAAACATAAAAGTTACTTTTCCCCAAAAAATTATTTTAATCCCATTGAATAAAATTGTACATCTTAATTAAAACCATTTATTTTGGATTTTTTAAATTCAAAACACAGAGGTGGTAAAATTTAATTTAAACGAAAAATCAGTTTTTTAAGTACCTCTTAGTGGTTTCACTATTCATCAGAAATTGAAGTTTTTCAGAAAAATACAAAAACATCACCCTAAGCTATATTTGATATTCTGGATTAAAAAATGATGTCTATTTTACAAAATTTAAAACATATAAGTTACATTAATTAATTTAACAACTAATTCCCACTGTCTGAGCAAATAGCGTGTTTTTATGAAACAATACGTATCAAAAGATTGACACTAGTTTAAGTCAAATTTCAAAGTGAAATTAATTCCAACGACCACTATTGGAGTAAATGGTAAAAATATATTCTAATTTAACTTTAAAACCAATTCAAAAAATAATCTAAAAATATTAATAAATTATATTAAAAAGTGGTTTTGAATTAAAATACATCATTTTTCACTATTCATTAAAAATGAACTTTATCGGAAAAATACCAAAAATTTACACAAATTAAATTTTGATGTCCCAATTCTAAAGAAGAATTTTATTTGGTAGAATAGAATATATAAGAGTGACCAAAACTATATTTATAGACAGTTCTCCATCAAAAGGCGATAAGTCGACATTTAGTGAATGTTAGAGTATATATGCCTAAAATTGAATTCTTTTCATATTTTAAGCCTTTGTCTTTTAGTGGTTAAAAGTAAAAACATTTAACAAACATATATAATCATATTTTAGTTATTTCTATTCATTCCCGCCAATACAATGGATACGTGTTAACTACCATTTAAAATAATATTGTTTTATTACTAGTGTGCAACGTAAGATTTCAAAGAAACTCTTTGTTATGTATAGGGTACGCTATCAATCATAGCAACACATTTAAAGTAAAATTAATATTTAATTCGTAAATATTAATAAATATGAAAATGATTTATTCTCTATTTACCTGGGATGTTACAGAAAAAGTTCTCATGGGAAATCCATGTAACCATATGATCTCAAAGAAACATAGAATTCCCAGATCATCTAGTGAGAGACTCACTTAGATCTATATAAAGTGGTAAATGTTTTTCTATCGACCAATAATCACACATAAAACATCAAAACTACTCAGGGTCCTAGATAACCACATCATGATTTACGTCCTGATGTCCTCCCATATCCTCCTATGAAAAGTATGTGGCTATAGAGAACCACTTTGAGGATTTTTCATCGCATTTTCCCTCTATATAGAATGGAATCAAGACCCAACCAAGCTATTTCCCCCATTTTTTTACCAACCACATGAACTATACCCTAAATTCGTGGTATATATTCACCACACCAGCATTTACCACCCATCTTAAGGAAATAACATGCATACTCATACCATTTTTGATTGAATTGAGAACTATTACACTCCCATGAACCATGATCAAGAAACTATTCCCTAAAAACAATCTAGGGATCTGGTCACCAGAAACTACATGTTCTGTCATCACATCACACTCAATGTCTGACTATTGACCTATCGTCACCCAATCCACTACTAAAGATGTGATCACCAAATTATTATTAACCACTGATCCCAGATCTAATGAAGTATTTTCCCTCTAGTTAGTCTATATGATCTTTATGAACCACTACTCCTTGGATGCCCAGTCATCATCCTTCTTTTACATACATTATATGGATAAGTTCATCCATAATGATGTTACCGAATGTTTTAAGATACTAAACAAAATTCCTCTATCTCAAGAGAAAGACTCTATATTTCAGAGATATAGAGAATGCTATTGTGTTTTTTTTAAAAATAATTCACTCATCCAATATATGGTTTTGGAAACATTTCAAATCATGAGTTTTGTATTTCTAATCATGGGGTCATAGCTAACGAAACCCATATTCTATTAAATTCTATCTTGGCATCATCACCACTTCCATATCCACATATTATACATCAATGTACACTATATTACTAATACTTTTCATAGAGAGTATCAATACTGGATAATTCATCAACTATCCCAACATCACATGGGATGCCTCTTCATATGAGTTCATCCTCTATAACATTAATCCTTTTTCATTATCATATTAATGTTTGGTGATAATTTTGGTATGTACAAGATGAAATTCAATTAATATCCAATTTCTTATACATCTCCTGATTGTAAATATGTTAGGGGGTCCTTTAAAGGAAATCACTACTTCAATATTCTCAAGATACACTAATATACACATATCAGACACCACATGCCCCAATATCATACCTCATATATTCAAAAGAAACACATTCATAACATAGAATAAATACAATCCAATCAAATCATACTCCATACTATATCAAGGTGTATATCATTTTCATCTATTGTCGATGATTGGAAGGGATTTCATCGACGGACAACATGTCTGTTGAGTCCAAATATGGTAGGAATATCTTATTAATTGAATGTTTAAAACATCTTGAATGTTAATTAGTTTAAACAACATCAAAAAGTACTCGTATATAAAAATCCTTCGCTCAGACATTATCATTAGAACATAGTTATCTCTAACTAGAAACTGGTGTAACACGATGAAATAAAAATCATAGAACCACATCAGATTCCCATAGATGATTGAAGGGATAATGAATCATGAAAAGATATATTATTTTCACTATCACCTATTTTATGTTTTAGTCATAAACATAGTGTAGAAGAATATGGTGTCCTTTCAGAGAAAAGAAAACAGGTGGACCCCATGCTGATGTACTCGTCCTGATAAATCCCTTCCGCTCCAAGACTTATTGTTATACCATGAGTTATTTCAACATTAATAGATCCATACAACATGAGGAAAAAAATATTGGATGAAAACCTATAATGAGGGTAATATCACCCTAACTTGCTGATCAATTTGAGTTTATTCTAAGATAAATATTCCCACAAGATTTCTACTCACTCTACACAATCTTGAGGTCCTACAGTGTCATGTAATGATAATGAATGATAGAGTTGATGTTAGGGAATATTTGACCATAGTTCATAAATCCAATGGCTAGGAAATGAAAAAATATAAATACATCATGTTATAGTAGCTTTGTTTCTTATAAAATGTAGTATATGTTGGATAATTCTCAACATGACTCTCCTAAACATCATTTTGTAATTCTGTAACATATTCCCCTATAGGAAAATTTGGGTATTTTTCCCAAGTAGTCTAGTAAGACAAAAACATAGTGCAATATTCTATAAGAAAAATGAATACTATAAAAAATGCTTTAGGATACACCATAGTCACTCTATAATACCATTAAATTTGTATCTTAGGTTTCTACCATCATCCCAAGTTATTCTGATCCTATAAATCACCCTGGTGTATGTCCCTACATGTCAGTCACTATCATCATATATATACTGACATAAGAACATGGCCAGTTCGACTAATTAATTCCAATAATGATATATCATAACAATATGGTAATATAAATATATCACACAAAGAGAAAATATCATAAACAAATAGAATAAATCAAGGAAATTAGTTATCTAATTACTCTACATTTTAGAAAAAAATTAATATAAATGGAATGTGAATAGTCATGCCAAGTAACAAGGCCCAAACAAAACCAAAATCTCAAAAATCACATATCAACATTATTTCAATCATCCAAGTTGTATTTAGGAAATGATAACTAAAAAAGATAATTTCACACAGTATTTGGAAACTCAAAAGTCCACTATACATTTTTGGATCGAAAATGATATATTTCACCTACCTGAGTCCCATCCATCCTATCTCATGTAATACCAATCCCGAAAAATGTTAAAAAATGAAATACTTATTTATTCCGGATCCACTGAAATAATTTTTAAAATCCAAAATGGTATAGGAAAATAATATATCCCCCAGACCCCATGGTTCTCCGATATTATCATGGTATCCTTCCAATCACACCAAATGATATTACCCAAAAAGTTCACTTATATTAAAAATTACTATTCAAATAGTCCAACACATATTCTTTTAGTGTTCTCTATCCTAACTCACAAAAAAAAATTAGAAACATCCTATAAGGTCACCCATACGATCTACTACACTAAGACAAGAACACAAAACTATGGAATTTCCAACAGGTAAGCTCCCAAAACAAAGGTGAAACTTTATTACATTGTTATTAACATTTATTCATTAAGTATTCCCTTTTAAAATATTGTTACATTACTATTTTATTTTCCCTTTAATATTTTTTTGTATTTTTGGACGTGTATATAATTTTTAATTTTCATATTTCTCATAGTCCTTTAATTCAATGTGTAATTCATATATTTTATATAGTTTGGTTGTCAATTATAAATTAAATTGTTGTGAACTATAACTAGTTTTATCATGAAATGAAGATAAACAAATATGAATCCTTAAGAAACTTTTTTTACATTATCTTGAATAATTTGGTAATGATGAAATTCTAAAAAAATAATGTTGATTTACACTATAATTTCAAAACATATAAGAAACAAATAGAAATAATAACATATAAGGATGAAAATAAATGACGATGGACTAATTTATTTCGAATATTATATTATTAATTAATATAATAATTGATTATAAATATTAATATGGTTTTAAATTATGTTTTTATATTTGTTTTGTTTATTTTTAAATAGGTTATGGACCATTCATATTATATAGTATATATCATATTTAATTTTTCAAAATAAATGTATGTAATAAAAATTAGTTGCAATGAATTTAATCCTGGGTAAAATTAGGGGGATATTAATATCTAAATCATCCATTCAATTTCATCTTCAATTATTATCCATTCTGTTTTACAATCCCATTATCAAATTTATCTACAGAGGCAAATAAGTTTCCCAGTGTGATGTCTATATGTGAAACTGACTACACCTATTCTTTTCATTTTGAAATGTTCATACTCCCAATCTATATTGATCATGTGATCTTATTGATGTCCCTATAAGTGATAAAATAACTAATTTAATTATTTTTATACTATTTTTAATTTCAATACACAATTTAGAATGTATTTATTCATTTTTTCCATACGTGTACCTTTTAGACAATGTATGAAATGAACCTCATACAGATGTTTTCCATATTTGAATGATAATTTCAATAATCTAATTTTTTTTGGAATTTTATTATATTTTTAAATATATTTCCCAATAATCACAATTCATTATTATTTAAATTTTTTTCTGTGATGATTTTTTATGGTGAGGTATCCAAAAGTCATATTTTTTTAAAAATATTCAACAACTTTTATTCTTATAATGTTACATTAAATATATATTTTTATTCTAACATCCACCATTTATAAAAGGAAAGATTATGAAGTGAATTAATGTTTTTTAATGAAACACATCCATTTTTTATGGAATAATTATAATTTTTTTGGAATATTAATGTTTTCATGTTGTCTTTGAACACATTTAAGTCACATTAAATATGTGATTTGAGGGATTATAATTCTATATCCATATAATTAACTTACTACTATCCCATAACTATTGATATAATTATAGAATGTATAAATGTGAAACCTGATCTACAATTTTAAAGGATACATGAAGGTGATTTCAGTTCCACTATGCTTTAGGAGGTGGTAATGTTATTCCTAAAAAACATTGTTAGAATGTTAGTGATTATTTTTCTGCCAGTATCTTATATTTTTCACCATAATATTATTTTGGTAGATCATATCAAATGTTATTATCTACTCTTTTTGGATTAATTTATGATTATTGTCACGAACCAGCCCAAGTCGACCCTGAATCGGTAACACATGCCAAACCCACAAAAAGTCCCGAGAGGTGTTCTTAATCCTCTTGGGATGGCGACATGCGTCAAGGGAATCAATAGAGTCCTCAAGGGAATGATTTCACCCATATATAAACAATAAAACAATATCAAAAAGAAATGGACATCCAAAAAATACATTTAGATAAAAACTGAACTAAACATTATTTGTACAACAATTTGAAAGTACAACTAAACCAACAAATAATCTGACCAAACATGATAACTAACTAACTCTATGTGACCCTTCTGTTCACTCTCCAATATAATGATCACACGTATCCCAAGGTGATTGAACTCAAGCTGAAACATGCACAGGGGCTAAAAATAGAAGAAGAGTATAGGTGTGACTATTAAAACTCAGTAGGTTAGCCCAATATTCTATTCCCAATGCACATCCATTAAAATAAAAGAAACATCAATTTAAAGTTTTAAATATAAGATATAAAGGTATGTTTTCCAAATGATTTCCAATGATTTATAAAATAAATTAGAGACAAAAACATGCGTGTTTTATAAACTAGATTTCTAGTAACAATTTTCAAAGAGGCACAACATCAAAATGAAAATTGTTTTCAAGAGGAATATTTTAAATAATTTTACTTTTAAATAAATCACAGACACTACATAATTTACAAACCGAATACACCATATACAGATGAGGACCACGAAATAGTCAATGAGCACAGGTCACGGGGACACCCCTAGGCACTAATTAGTTTTGAGCCCTAGGAACGTCGTATCTTGGTAAAAGTAACCATAATAAATATCTGTTATCGTGCACACAATACATTAGTATGGAGAATACCAAAAACCTTGTGGTCCCACAACAACATCGTATCATAGTTTATTTAGTGTTTTCATTATCAAACTTACTACGTAAAACAATGTCCAAACCCCACAGAATCACTAGCGTACTAGTACACGTCCACTTACATAGATACCCAAGATTCCACTTAGTTCTAAATAAAGTTTAAAATATTATCAAAGATAATTTACACACCAAAATTACATTACCAAACCTTAAACACACAAATATCCGTCAAACATGCTTCACATTCCATTCACGAATCAATAAACCACTAAAAAGATGCGTAAAACAATTTCACGGAGTATAATGAGGCCTTGCACATAAAATGTATTAAAAAACTGAACTTTTAAGGCCACAAAACCATAAAAAACATAACAAAATAGATTTGGAAGCCCCAAAACCAATTAATTAATAACTTTCATGGACCATTAAATTTCCCCAAAAGATAGAACATGAAATACACATGGAGACCATTTTTTCAAAAAAACAAATTCCAAACGGGCCTTTCAGCATTTCTCAAAACTATCCTTTTAACAAGGTATGCATTTCAATTTTATTAAGGAGGTGTATAGAAACCATTTACAAAATAAATAAACATTCATAAATCCCTTTAATCATTTAGGTTATATATTAAAAACACAACCATTTTCATATGGATGTGAAATGGGCCATTTTCCAACAACTAGGGCGAAAACATATTGTGAACCCAAGGACATTTGTTTGTAAAACCAAATACAAATTGGAATGAAATATGAGGATCCATAAAAAAATTTATAATTCTTACAATTAATTTATAAATACAAACAAATAAATTTTAAATCAATTATATCACATAAAAGAAAACCAGGAAATTTATCGAACAGATGACATTCCCTTTTAAACAAAATAACTTATTTTAAGCACTTCAGAAAGAATAAAAAACCAATTGAATTCCATATTTAATAAAAACTACTAAAAAATATTCAAAATACCATAAAAAAATTTCTAAATCTCACAAAATAGTTTTGAAATATAGTCGATCATTTAATCAAACACTTGGTGTTCACTTTTATGCAAAAACAACACTACCTTTCACATAAAAAGGATTAAAAAAAATTTTCACACCAATAAAATTATAAAAATGATGAAAAATAATAAAAAACATATATATAAGATGAAAAAATAATAAAATGAATAATCTTAAATGATTATTTCTGGTGCATGGGATATCCAACCTCAAATCCTTGGGCTAATGGAAAAGCACACCCAATATCTCCATCTGAGGGTTTACAAACCCTAAACCTATGATGACCAGACCCAAACAAACAAAAAACACATCAAAATTCAAATGATAGTAGAACCATAGTTCTATCATGACAAGTATATATTATAAAACCATGAAATAATGAAAGGAGGAAGAAGAGAGAGGAGAAAGGAGAAGGAATCTCACCATTTCAACAAGAAAACTCTTCATATTCCATTATATATGTAACCCTAGAGAGAGGGGAATGGAATGAATATTATTTGTGAGTCTCCTAAGGTCATTAATAACCAGGTAAATAATATTTGTGGCCAAAAGAGTACGAATGGAATGAATTATAGATTGAAGAATTTAACATCACAATTCTGGGCGATTTGAGAGACATTGAGAAGTTTTCCCTAATCAGTGACTCATATGAGCTCCAAAGTGGTAAAATACATAATGGGGGAGAGGATAGGGGTATTGGATTCTAGTGGGATGTGGCATCACCGAGAAATATTAAAAATTGAATTAGATATAAAAGAAACAAATTATTTTTTTAAAATAGGAAATGGGCCCATGGGCTGGCCCAATACCTAAATAAGTAACCACAATTCACCATGATTATGAATTTCTATGGGGTAAAAAAGGATATGGTAGTTTGAATATGTTAGTGTAGGAAATTTGGGAAGTGTATATAGTCAAAAATGATAAAAAAGGAATGATTTATAAAAGAAACCAAATGAGTTTTAAAATATGGAAATGGGCTCATGGTTGGCCCAAATCATGATGTAACCACCCTTTCTACAAAAACACTGAAAAAAGAAATGGAGAACCCAAATTAGGGAGATTAGACATATATGGTAGTTCAAAACCCAAAATTAATCTCAACCACCACACAATAAAAATAATCGTTATTTTGAATGAACCAGATCAAAACCATGACATGAAAAGAAAAAAAAACCAGGTGTGACAATTCTCCCCACCATTTATGGTTTCCACTCCTGGAAAGACATAGCACATTCTAGTTGATTGATAAAAACCTATGGGTTAATAATATATATGGTCCAGCCTACTAATACAATGAAACACCATCAAACATTAGTGGAACTTAATAATCTTACATGCACCAAAAAACAAACTCTCACCCACTTCTTGAGAATCAACTGAAAGATCTAGTGACTACCTCTATAACCAAACCCAGAACATTGTTGTTTGGCCTTATACTAATGAACCCTAAAATCACCAAAACCAAAGAGAGCTCACAAAAACCAAAGATTCCAGTGGATTATGGGATGGACTCCCCACTATTAAGAAATAAAAAAGAACTATATAAGTTCTTATTAGACAAAATCAACAAGACCCATGGTGGGACTCCCCACCATTAGATCCCAACTTGCAACGAAAAAATAAGAAACCATCATGAGATATAGAATTGGGCCTCACTCACACAAGACCAAAAAAACTCTCCTAAAAAAACCTACCAACCCAAGTTGATGGGAACACAACATTAACATTTAATCCACCCACTCTCGAATGCAGGCGGGAAGAACTGGGACAACACTCTCTACACAGATCCAAACCCCCAACAATTATTTAGGGGAGGGAGGGAGACCCAATAATTTGGCCATTGAAACCACAGAAGACACAAAGTAACTACCTCACTAAAATGGTAGAGGTATGTTCTTAAGCAATACAACCCACAATCCTAGGACTCCTAACTATGTGCCAGCTTCACTCCGAAACCTATGGCTGGAGCTCTGATGGATGAAGCATATCTTGACTCGTAGTCTGGATTTGATGATCCCAAACTTGTAATCCATCCCTTAGTTCCACACAGTACAACATAACACTCCTAGTAAGAAACAAAAGATCAAGAGACACCATAAAACACTATTCCTCAACAAAACATTTTTTACCAAACAAGAACATGGAGATACAAAACACTATTTTCTATAACTCCTAACAAGGATAAAAATGAACAAGGCACCAAAAAACACCCACAAAACATCATTGAGCACAACTACTACAACCGAGAGAATCACCATAAAGGGCATGAACTTTAAATTTATCCCAAACAGCTCTCTATTTCAACAAGCGGGCTAAGGTATCATTCTAATAGGTTGATTTTTCATTTGAAACAAATCATAAGGCTGATCAACTGGAAAGAATACCAATGGAGAAGCATCTGTGGCCACATCACAACATCCAAATCATATTTAGAAACCCACTAAACATTACCCATAGATTGATCCACCAACAAGATCTCATCCCAAGACCCAACAAGAGTACGACTTCTAGATCATAAGGAATCATACTGAATAGAAAACACTTCTAAGTCATAGGATAAACCATCCACATAATTGTTAGTTCATAACAAGCACCACTATTTTTTAGATCAAAACACTTTTGAAAAACAAACTAACTTGGTGGGTTTCCACATTCACCAATGGTTTTTCATCAAGTCGCACCCACATGCAAATTTCCATGCCACCAATAAACCCAACCACCATGCCTTATAATCCATCCTTCGAGATATAAATAAAAAAATTTATGGTATAACCCATGAAAACAAAAAAGGATAAACTAAAGAAACATCATTCCAAAAATCATGTACCTTCAAAAGGAACATCAACCACCAAGTCAAAAACCCTTTTCAGATTTTACAAAAAAAGTAAGCACACTTCATCAAGAACCATTTATTTAAAAACACACCACTTTTAATTTTTAAAAACTTTTAAAACAACAAATATACTCCAAATAAACCATTCCAATTTTAAAAAATCCAGTAAGGTATCATTTCATAATCTGAAAACCATAAAGGCCAAAACCCCTTTCCAAAAAAACACCAGCCACTCAAAACCAAATTTCCAAAACTAATTCATCAGATTCAAAAAAATCAACAGCCCAAAACAAACCATTTAAAATAATGTTTTTGAATATCTTTAAAATGATTCACACTTTCAAAAAAAAATTATTTCAACAAACCACAAGTTTAGATTATGGAAAATCCAATCCTGTTAAATCATTTCCACTTCCTCGCCAAAATTTATTTAAAAAACACAACCTTCCCAAAACAATTCTTATATTTAATTTTTGAAAACCCCTATTCCAATTTTCTAAAATCCAATCCTTCCTTTAAAACCCATTTATGTAATTCTCAGACAAGGATTTTCAAAACCAGAATTCATAATTCAAGAAAGGTCCAAGAAACCTTCAAAATGTAACCAGGGTCAGTTGGTGACTTGACCATATGGTTGGCGGCCATATGTCAAAAACAACACCAACATAGGGAGACTTATTAAGACCTTGTCCCATCTCCACATGGATTTCCTGGACCTACGAGATCACGAAGGCCACTAATAAGACTCCCCTTTTCATATCCCAACACCAAACAATCAATAAGAACAATGGACACTAATAAAACTGGACTTCTCGTGGAAACATGAGGATCAGAACGTGCAAGATTTCAAGCAGATATTTCCATACATACCCCTCAAGTCCAAACAATCCTACTGAATATACATTGACATCCCCCAAATAACATGAACACTCTAAAAAAGGCATCTTATGTGTCAACCTCCTCTGATACCATTTTTTCACAAACCAGCCTGAGTTGACCCTTAACCGGTGACATGGGCCAGCCCGTGAAAAGCCTCGATAGGCATTCCTGATCCTCCTGGGATGGAGACATGCACAAAGGTAATCAATAGATTATACAAGGGAACAATTTTTACCATATATAAACTATAAAACAAACACCAGAAAGAAATGGGTAGCTAGAAATACCTTTATATAAGAACTGAAATGAACATTATTTGTACAAGAAACTGAAAGTAAAACTAAACCAATAATTAAACAGACAAAACCAGATAACCAACTAACTCCATCTGACCTTTCTGGTCACTCTCCAACATAATGATCACATGTTCCCGAGGCGATCAAACTCAATAAGTAACCTGCATAAGGGATAAAATCAGAAGAAGACTATAGGCGTGAGTATTAAAATTTAGTAAGTTAGCCCGATATTCGATTCCCTATGCTCATCATTTAAAATTAAAGAAACATAAATTTATTATTTTTAATACAAGATATAATGGTATGTTTTCCAAATGAATTCCCAAGTTATATAAAACAAATTACCAGACTAAAACATACATGTTTTATAAACAAGAATGCTAGTAACAATTTTCAATGTGGTGAAACTTCAAAATTGAAATAGTTTTCAAGAGGCCTATTTTAAAGAATTTACACTTTTAGATAAATCACACAAACTAATTAATTTAACAACCAAACACACCATATGCCTATGGTGAGTACCAAATAGCCAATGAACATATGTCATGGGAACACCGCTAGGCACTATTTAATTGTGAGCCCATGGTGCCTCGTATCTCGTTGAAAGTAACCATAATAAATAGTAGTTCTCGTGAACAAGAGCCACTAGTAGGGATAATACCTATAACCTAGTGTTCCCCCAACAAAATTGTCATCATAGATTAGTTAGTGTTGTCATCGTCAAACTTGCTACATGAAATAGGGTCCATAACCCACGAAATTAATAGCATACTAGTACACACCCACCAACCTAGATACTAGAGATTCCCTTTAGTGCTCAATAAAGTTACACATATTTTTAAATAATCATTACACATCAAAAGTCCATTAAAAAACCATAATCACACAAATAACCCTCAAACATGCTTCACATTTCTTTCTGGAATCAAAAACCACTAAAAAGATTCGTAAAACAATTTCAAGGAGTATAACGAGGCCTTGCACATAAAATCCATTAAAAAATTCTCTTTTAAGGACACACACCCACAAATAACATAAAAACAAGATTTTTTCTCCCCAAAACCAATTAATAAATCATTTTCATGGACCATTAAATTTCCTCAAAAGATATAACATGAAATACACATGGAAACAATTTTTACAAAAAAAAAACAAATGCCAAACATGCCTTTAAGCATTTTTAAAAACTATCCTTTAACCAAGGTATGAGTTTCACTTTTATTAAGGAGGGGTATAAACACCATTTATAGTATAAAAACACATTTATTAATACCTTAAAACATTCAGGTTACATATTAAAAACACAACCATTTTCATAAGGATGTGAAATGGGCCATTTTCTGACAACTCGTGCCAAAACATGTTATAAACCAAAACTCATTTCTTTGTAAAACCAAATAAAAATTAGAAATACATATGAGGACCCAAAATAAAATTTTCAATATTATAAATCATTTATAAATCCAAAAAGATATTTTAAATTAGACATAACACATAAAATCCAAAGGGGAAATTTACCGAACACATGACACACCCTTTTTAAAAAACAGTTTATTTTAAGCACCTGATAAAGTATAAAACACCAATTGCATGAAATATCTTATAAAAGATACATTAAAATATTCAAAATAGCATAAAAATGATATAAACCTCACAAAATAGTTTAGAAAGATAGCTGAACATTTAAACAAACACTTGGTGTGCACTTTAATGACAAAACAACACTACCGCTCTCAAAATAAGGATTAAACAATCACTTTTCACAGCAAGAAAACTATCCAAATGCTGAAAAATAATAATAAACATATATATCAGATTAAAACAATAAAAAATGATTAATATTAATAGATAAATGCATGTTCAAGGGATATCCTACCTCAAATCCTTGGCATAATGGAAATGCACACCCAATATCACCATCTGAGGGTTTACATACCCTAAACCTTTGAAGGCCAGACCCAAATGAACAAAAACCCCATAATATTCATAGTATAGAAAAACCCTAGCTCTATCAAGACTATTTTAGATTATAAATCCATGAACTAATGAAAGGAGGAAGTAGAGGGATGAGAAAGGAGAAGGAATCTCACCTTTTCAACTAGAAAATTATTATTCTTCCATTAGATATGCCACCCTAGAGAGAAGGTAATGGATTTTAACGTATTTTAGAGTCTTATATGGTCATTAATAACAAAGTAAATAATATTTGGGGGAAACATATTATGAATGGAATATTTTATGGATGAAACAATTTACCTTCGTGATTCTGCATGATTTGAGAGACATTGAGATGTTTTCCCAAATCCACGACTCATATGAGATTCAAAGAGGAAAAATATACAATAGGGTGAGAATATGGGTATTGAATTCGAGTTGTAGGTTGAATAATAAAAAAATATTAAACATTGAATTAGATATAAAAGAAACAAATTATTTTTTTTTAAAATGGAAATGGGCCCATGGGCGGACCCAACACCTAAATAAGTAACCCAAATCCACCATAACGATGAATTTATAAGGGGTAAAAAAGGATTTGGTAGTTTTAATATGTCAGTGTATGAAAAGTTTGAAGTGTAAGGATTCAAAAATAATAAACAATTCATGATTTATAAAAGAGAGAATTTTTTTTAAATCTGGAAATGGGCTCAGGGTTGTCCCAAATCATGATGTAACCACATTTTCTCCAAAAACTCCTAAATAAGAAATGTAGATCCAAACATATTGTGATTAGGAATATATTTTAGTTCAAAACTCAAAATTAATCTCATCCAAAACCCTATAAAAGGATCGGTATTTTCAATGAACAGGATCAAAACAATGACATGAAAAGAAAAAAAATGTGTGTGACAGTTATGGATCCAAGTTTATGTTGGTGTGATCTTAAAAGTATATGTTCATTGAACTAGAATGTGTTCTTATACTCAAATTCTTATGTTATGAACAATTAAGTTCCCTGATTATTATCTATAATGTGTTTCAAGAGGACATCACATAAAAAATATTTTATATAAAATGTTTAATTTTTTTATAATGAGATGATTATGTAGTTAATGTCAAAAGAAACAAATACTTTGGGTTCATGGGTGTGATTGATTGTGTAATTAAATGATTATTAATGTAAAATAATATCATATTAGAGTATGTATATTAAATATTCCTTATATTAGCCTATAAAATGAATAATTCGAACTACTAATATCATGATTTTGTGCAATGGGGGGTCATGACATGTCCACACATGAATTTGGTCCTCTCTCTGCCTGTTTTAAGTACGAAGACATTTTTTAGAATATAATGACATATATAATTTTCCCATGATAATTTAATATTACTCTTCCTCAAAATATTAGAATATAATTTATTTTAAAATGATATCATTTTATACTATTTTGGATGTGATTAACCACAATATTTATATGTTTTTTATGTTCTAACTTAAAAGGACTCATGGTTCTGTGAGAGAAGGTTAAACAAAAGGTGAGATTTATAGATGGAGTATGTGACTCACATATCATTCTATTTTGGAATATCAAAAACTAGATAATACAAATATGTTCTCTTACTGGATTAATATTTTCTCAACAGTATAATGGGATTGCTCAAATATGTTTGGAATTTGATCCCTAAGAACGGAATATTGAACATTTATAAGAATGTGTTTAGGCCTATGGACTTAACCAAATGTTCATATTAATTTTTCTTTGTTTATTTACTAACACGCAGTAATTTAGGTTCATAGATAGAATTTTAATTTATTTTGTTATTTTTTTCTTCATGTAACACCACATATGTCATAAACCTCTTATTGAGCTTTGAATGTATCAAATTTTTGGTCAGGATACAACCATGATTTGAGTGTAGGTTAGGTTTTTTACTAAATTCAAATAGATTCAATTAAATTATGTACCAACACATGGATTACAACATCTATATAGATTAATAAATATTATCATCGTAGATTTCATGTAGAAATTATTTTCGATAGAATATCTAGTGGTTTAGGAGTCGACATAGATGGAAGATACATTGGATCACTACAAAAATCACTACATTATATATTTTACCGGGAAAAATAGGGTGTTGATAGTTATATTAGTGGAATGATGTGTTCAAGGAGAGATAATATACATGTTTCAAAAGATGTAGTTTCTAATTTTTTTAACATCTCTTTATGGACCCTCATTCTAGATGGAAGACGTGTGAGTTATTATTTTTTCATTAGGTGTTTAGGATTAGTAAGTCTTAGTAAAACCCATAGAATACTCATTTAAGGAATAAAATATCCCCTAATGGTGACATCCATTTACTATCCCAAATTGTAATGCGATCTTATCATTAATAGATAATGAGTCATTTTAAAATATTCTTTCAGGGAAGATATGGAGACCTTTTGTTAGCTACCATTATGTTAATTGGTTTCCTAATGGTATAGTAATTATGTACATGATATTGATTAAATGTTTTTAGTTACACCATCAATAGATGAGTGGGATTCTAAATGGTGTGGAAAGGGGAACCTACCCATACAGTGTTGATCTCCGTACCACATTAGATTATAATCCTCGATTCAAGAGCTACGTTCATGGTTGAAAATTAATTTCATATTAATGTTGTGTATTTAAGGAATTATATTTATTGGTGATCCATGGATATACCTCAATGGAAGACCAATGTGTTCATCATATTTAATTCATGGTATTGTGTTATTATTTTTTTAGAACATTTAACAAAATTGAAGTGTTCAGGGAGAATATTAATAAAATACCATTGTATATGAGTTCAAGGAGAATATAACTAGTTATTTAGGAAATTTCCATGACACACCACAATATTCTCAATTATTTAGTAACATATTATAGTGTGAGTTCCATATTCAAAGTATATATATTGACCTTCATGAATTTTATTCCCTGATGATGAATAAGATTTAGGGTGAATAGTAGTGGTTTGGTGGTTAATGCTTCTAGTAAATAAATATATGTTCAGATTATAGAGGAAGTGTATAACCAGATAGATTCATAATAGTTCATTATAATTTTATATGAAGTCACTCATTACATTTGACTCATAATGTTACCCTTACACTCTTTCCTTTTGAGGGAGAGGCATGTAACGATGGCATCGACATAGTTCTCTTGTATACCTTTATATTCTCATGTGGCAGACCAAAATTATTCCCTTAATTATGGGGAGAACATTATATATTTAAATAGGAATATAGTTTTTTTCAATTAGTGTTTTTATTGTGTTTCATGATGGACAATTTTATTGAGTACTCTCATAGAATTTTTTTAAAATCATTTTGGTATTTCTTGATTAATATTAATTTTTGTTACCCTTATATAGAAACTATTATTATGTAGTATAGTAGGAGGTTTTATATGTTGGCTATAGTTTTTAACCACTCATTTTGTGGAATGTTTTATAATGGGGTTTTTAGTTTACATTGAATTTTCATATGTATATTTAAGTTCATTCACATTAGATTGCGATTGATTGCGAACATAATAAGAAGGGTTGTGGTGTCAATAATTTTTATGAGGATAATGTTGTTCTTGTGGTTCTCATTACTCTATTTAACTAAATAGTGAAAAAAACAAAAAAATTATATAATTTGTGTGAGAACCTATTAGAGAAGGAAATATGTATATAGGAACCTCATTGATATTTTGGAATAAGTTGAAGAAAAGTTATACATTTCCATTCTTCCAAAATTGAGTGGAATTTGTTCCCATATATTTCTTGTAGGGGATTAATACAAAATTTAAAATTTACTAAGGGATAATCTAAATTATAAATATTATATTGTGAATGTGATTTAATGTGAAGAACATAGTGGTCGGGTGTATCATTTATTGATCATTCCAATAAGAAATCTATTGAGAAATCTATTTAAATGTGTAGAGTGATTCACTCACATTAGTTAGAAACATGAAAATGATACATTTGAGATCAATTTCATTGGATCATGGATTTTCACATTTTCTCATCTGAAATTATTATCATTGAATGAGAATAATATTTTAGGGGTTATGTCCTAAAAAGGAATAGATTTCATGGATGTGTAGATATGTTATGTTCTATCATTGCGATAAATATGTGCTGATAACAATGGCGATGATAATGGATGGCTAGGACTTAGTTGATTTTGTATAGATTTTTTATAGAAAAAACCTCTAATAAATTATGTCTGTGAGAATATTGGTTTTTTCAATTTGATGTTGTTATGTTTGAATATAAATTCATAATCCCCAATTTATCCCTTTTATATAATGAAATTATTTTTATGTTGGAGTATATAGTGACCTATATTTATTTTATTCGAACATATAATATAGCTAAACAATATTTTATATAAGGGTCACTGAAATAGAATGACGTTTTTAGCATCAATGATCCACAAAAAAAATATAATAAAAAATATAATTTGTTAATTTTGTTTTGGATAATTATTATCATATAGAATTGAATGGATCCCGATAAGGGATGATAGATTCATCAATTAATTCTATAATAGTATGTTTACCATATGTATGATATAATTTTTCATTAACATTTCAAGACATATTTTATACCAATATAGGTGTGTTGATTTATACATTTAGTCTTTTTATTCATATAGAAACCCTATATTTTTTTATAGGTATCTATTTATGATCCCCCACAAGGTCATATTTAATTGGGATTGACATAACTATTGAATGGTTTAGAGAGATAGGGACTAGATATTATAGATTCACTAGAAGATTGAAGGAGGGGCATTGAATCTATGAAGAAATCAAAGGTCAGATTAAGTGGAAATGATGAATCTATCCATGTATTCAATGATTAATTAAT
Source organism: Viscum album (assembly GCA_963277665.1). Taxonomy (NCBI): domain Eukaryota; kingdom Viridiplantae; phylum Streptophyta; class Magnoliopsida; order Santalales; family Viscaceae; genus Viscum; species Viscum album. The sequence continues at coordinate 426,477,828 of OY728123.1, read as the reverse complement.
GTTATCATAATTATATAGTTAGTTAGTATATTTCATCTAGTTTATACTAATTAATCCTGATATGATGGTATTGAATAATTTTTCATTATTTATTGTTATGTGTTTACATTATCTCCAATACATTTATAGGGATTTTTCATTTTTTATCTCTTCTATTTTCTATCCAGTATCAAATTTTGTTCAATTTCAAATATCCATAAATGAAAATTTAAACCACATTCATTGTATTTGTTTGTGTATCAATATTAATGATATTTGTTTCATGTTCTCAATGGTTTTAGATGGAGGATTATTGAATAAGGGAGACTAATTTACCACATTCCCCTAACCCATAGATTTCACATCTCTTTTGAAGTGTTCTATATGTTATGGTAATATTTCATTGTGAAATACGTGCGAAAAAATTATGTGGCATTTGTTCATTACATCCCCCATCCATTATTTTTATTCTTCTACATGAAAATATTGAGGATATTCAGCATAGGTTGCGTTGATGATGGATCGATGGTGGTGGTTGTAGGTCTAGGTGACTGTACTACTTGAGTGGGATATGTGAGGTGGGCAAGTGATATATTGTCATGGATACAAGTTCGAATTTATTTAGGGTATGAGATTCATTGGTATGAGTTTTTTACCATTTTATATTTTTTGTGTTGGGGTCGTGAACATTGAGGACGTCAAAACATGAAATGGTGTAACAATACCAGGGGTGATGAAACCAAAATCTAAATTATAACCAGTTTTTATTATATAGGCAGTATCCTTCCTTGAGGATGGTTTCACGGATAGTCCATAATCCCAAAATTTTTTCTTTCAGGATAGTTGGTGTAGGCTAAAGCGGGGTTGTATCTAGTCTATAAGAAGGACCTAATCAGTTCAACAAAACCTTATGTGTGGATGACGGTAGATGAGTGACAAATGTGGCCCCTATATACTCATGACATTCCATTTATGTAGACAATTATGATCTTGATAGGTAATAGGATAGGACTCCTAGCCAACCAAAGGATTCACCTATATTCCACCACATGGGTCTTTAGCTGATATGGTTTATTTTTTCATTATATTTTCACCATATATCAATTTATGTTATATAAATTTCCAATATTGATTTTCTTCCATGTAGTTCCAGGTAGAATGTCCTATTTGTTCATATAATTCCATTTATGAGGTAATCTAGGTATTTTTATTATTTCTCTCTCTATAAAAAATTATAGGAATAATGAAAATTAATTAGAGAAATACTGAGATCCCGACCTCTGTCATCTATTGTCTTCTACTCAATGAGGCTGGATTGTTTGAGTTATTGACAATATTTCAATGTCCCACACTTATTGTTAGAATTTTGTGTCAAACTATATGCTATGGTTTCTTATCATTGTTATTATGTACCACCTCATATGTTTGTTTCTTGTTGTATGGTACAATGTATACAGGTATGCTTTCTACGGTGTTATGTACTTCTTTTACTATCATGTTCTACCCAGTAAGGTGTGATCACTCCACTATGATAATAATGAGGTGATGTGGGCTGAAGCATAGATGGGTTGTAATGATTATTAGGATCAATACATCCTTGAACAATATTTTTCCATAGTGATGGTGAAGATTAACCTATGGTTCCATAGAAATGTGGAATAATATCATGTAATATATGGTATGGTACTCCCTTTATTTTCATACATGTTTTATAAATAATGATCCACTTCTTTATGGTTCTCAGTTGTGATGTGGTAATTGGGATATCAGACTAGAATAAATTATTCAAGACATTTGACTTCTCAAGGACACTATGATTACTTATGGGATGTGATGTATGGCTCAGATATTAACATTAGACATTATGGTCCTATCATTATTAAAATTACCCTATGATTATCATGAGGTATGACCACTATGGAAAAGAGATGATATGAGACAAATTTCCTTAATACCTGTGAATTATTTTAATTTATCTTATCTATATATCTTTCTATTCCCTCTAGATACCTTACGGTTTCAACGTTGGAGATCATATTTTTCTTTAAATTTACATTATGGTTGTGAGGACACCTAATTTATTTTCTTATACTCAACTATACATGATACATGTGACCATATGTGTTGATTATGTGCATACAAGACATAGTTTTGAGGTGGTCTTAGTATTTGTGGAGTTGTTGTTTATTATTTGGATCTAATTCCTAAAGATTAATAGAGATTAAAATTGGAGAAGGGTGGATTATGATGGTAGTAATGATCATTGTTTCATTAGATGATTCCCAATTTATTTATAGATAAGTGTATATTTCCAGGGTCTCGTTATAATCATATTTAGAGTAATTTTATATGTAAAAATCCTTTATAATTTTCCAGAGTGTCATTATGTTATACTAGGATGAATCCTAAATGTGTTGCTTAGAGTTCAATTAATTTTATATATTTTTGTATAATTATATATATATATTATAATATATATTTTTATGTTGATTTTTTTTAAAGACCATGGTGTAACTCCTAAGCCCAAATAGAGTAGGTAGACACTAAATCCTAAATATTATCACACAATATGAACACTATAACAATACAAAAAACCTTTATTCAAAATATTATGAGAAATTAATAAATAATATAATTAATATTTGATAAAAAGGTGGTCATGTTGGAATTCACAATGAAAAGCATATCATATATTGAATGTTTTATATTTCTATAGAATATTATATTTTTAGTTATTAGTTTGAAAGACCATTTTTACTAATACTATAGAATTTATAGATATTACAATATGATCTTGAAACATCAATATATATAAACATATTACATGATTGATGATGTCTTGAAGAAGAAGAGAAGTTATTTTTTAAATAATATTATATATTTATAAAACCATTGATTGAAAATTTATAATTCGAAGAAAATGTTCAAATAAAAGAATTTTTTTATAGATTTCATTTTATTTAAATATTTTTTTTAAATTAATTATAGGGTTTATTAGAAATCCACATAACTTATATAATAAAAAATTTCATATTATGAATATATAAAACATTGTTATTTTTATCCTATAAATAAATTTAGTATTTAAAAAATAAACAATTTCTGGAAACAAATCTTTTACTTGTTACTATAACTAATGTCCATTTTTTTCATGGACATATTAATATTATTTGATAAAATTAATCTCACGTTTGGAATTATATGTTCTATTTAATTTTTTAATAACCATTTTATTTATTTCCATTAAAATTAATCTAAATTGGTAAAAAGTAATTACTGTTATAAAAACCAAACATAATTAAATTGAAAAAATAAAAGCGAAAAAGGTATGGATGATGTATAAAATAGGTTTAAAAACGGAATGGTTGAGGATTTATTAACCTTATATGACCCTAAAATTAAATATTTCTTATATTGTTTCCATTTATCCTTGAATAGAATCATACCATCATTAAAATATTGTTGAGTATCTTCAAAAATTCATTTTTCATCACTTATTAAAGGGGTTCAATTCCATCATATTATAAATAACCTATAACTTTTAATTTCATAATATATCACAAATATTTCTATAAAAATTTCACTTTACAACTGATCATAAACCGATATTATAATGTACACATCCTAAATCCTACATTTCCATTAGAATTTCCAAGAATAAACTAAAGTTCTCACACCTAAGTATATGTTATTCCTTACCATTTTTTTATTAATATACAATTTAAAATTTATTTATATCTAAAATATCAAATGAAATATGTATTATTAATATATATATATATAATGATATTATATTAATATATAACTCATTATTTAATAATTTCTATCCACTCAAGGAAAAACAACATTGATTATTAGTTTGTGGGTACTACAACCACATCATTGTGATGGGGTTTTTATTCCATAACATTCTCATAGGGATGGTAATAAGGATGAATTTTATGAATAAATATGTTTCATTATTGAAAAACATTTATTATTAAATTATAATTAATTATATACCGTCATTGCATATCATTAACTAATAAATTGAAATATTAATCATGTGAATGTGTAGACTACGACCTCCATGACTGATGAGTTACATTGTTCATTATAAGAACATAATTGTTTCTAATTGTAACGTTCTTTTTTGTAACATCCAAGGTATTTAAGGAATAATACTTTTTCATATTTATTAATATATATGGAAAATATATTAATTTTATGTCAATAGGACACATTTTATGATATCATAATCATCAGGCATCAATGGGTTTCTCCTAAATCTTATGTTGCAGACAATAGTGAGTTGTACTGAAAAATAATACAATAATATTATTATTATTTTAAATAGTAGTTAACTCGTAGCCGTTGTATTAGAGGGAATGAATAGAACTAAATAAAATAATATTATACATGTTTGTTAAATGTTTTTACATTTATCCAATAAATTTTAGAGGCTTAAAATGAGAAAAAGTCCAATTTTAAGCATTAAAATACTCTTTTTTTTAAATGGTCGTTTCACCACCTTTTGAGGGAGAACCATTTTTAATTATATTTTTTGTCATTTTATATATTTTATTTAACAAAAGAACTTCTTTTTTTTAGAAGCAGGCCATCAAAATTAAATTTTTTTGAAATTTTGGTATTTTTCTGATAAAATCCATATTTTAATTAATAGTTAAAAATACTATAATGTAAATCAAAATTTCTATTTTTTCTAATTTATTTATATAGTTATATTTTCTTTTTAATTGTATTTAAAGTGTAAATAGATTATTTGTTTATAATTTAATCAAATTTCAGACATTGGAAGTAATTTCAAATTGACATTACACATAAACACATATCCATCATTAGATATGTTTTACTTCTTAAAAACCCGCTTTCTGGTGTTGACCGCAAGAATTGATATTAAATTAATTAATAAAATTTCTATTTTTTTAATTTTGAAAAATTAATTCTATATTTGGAATAAAAAGGTTTAAATTGTGTAAATAGGTAATTTTTTATATTTGGACATTATGAATAACAACTTCATTAATTATTTTTATTTACCATGGTTAAAGGGTAAATGAGGTAAATACAGGTAAAAATTATATTATAATAAAATAAAACTATCCTAAAACATGTATTAATTGTATTAGATGTGATACTTCTAACCATGATAATCTTTAGGAAATCTTTTGGCATTTTAAAGCCACTTGAGTCTGAAAATTACATTTTATAAATTTTAATTTAATGAAAACGGAAATACAACATAAATAGGCATGTTTTAGTAAAAAAAATTTAATATAGCATTATATAACAGATATTTATTACTATAAATATTAATTAGAAAGACAAAACTATTTCTAACATCATGGTATTTTATTTAAAAAAAATCATTAAAAAATTAAATATATTTTTGGCAAAATTATGATGTAGTGATTACCTTATCAATGAATGATTCCAATAAATGATAACATAAATATTAAAATAAATGTAATTTGAATATTTTGATGAAATAAATGAATTTTATAGACGATTTTGACCAATTATATTTGATTTAATTCCATTTTAATGAATTAATAACGTTTTTATGAATTTTACAAAAATCAATTACTAAATGGTGTCAAAATTGACATAAATAAATTTTTAACGAAAATTCTAATTTATTAATTGATATAATTGTCCTAAAGTCTAATATTCTGCTAAATAACATATAAAATGTTATAAATGTGATTAATGATCCAATTTTTGTCCTCTTATCATTTTATAGTTACTATAATAACCTTATATTATTAAAATACAAGAATATTTTTTAAGAGTTAATGTTTTTAACTAATGGTTAAAGCTTAGTGATAAGGATACATTAGTAACATAAACATCTTTAAAACCAATTAGTTGATATTATTTCGACCTATTATCATCTTATACTTTAAATATATTTATTTAAAACTATTATAATATGAAAAATAATTTATAATAAAATAATTTTTCAAAACATTCATAAAGTGCCCCTCCTCCCTCTTATAAAAGGCCACCAATTCTACCCACTGAAAAAACCTATCAAACCCCTAGGATTTTCCAAAAAAAATGATAAAATAATCCCCTAATATCCTTCATTTCCTCCTATAATCCTTACCTTGGGAAGAATGCAATTCAAAAAATCAGTTTGGCACAAATCAAAAGAAGTTAACTGATTTAGAGGTAACGTCTTCTTTCATGTTTTTTCCTTTATTTTCCTTTTCCACTCCTTATGATCTTTTAATTATTTGATTCCATATTGAAAAAATTATCCTTAATATACTAGGATATTTTAATGATAATTATTCTAACTACACTTACACACACCTTCATCTAATGGATACAATCATACGGTTTTTGTGTACGATGAACTACTACCGAATGAAATAATGATTGATCGATGTTCTCTTTCCACCTCCCTTGGTGCCCATTATGATGAAATTATATTTATATAGGATATATATTATATTTTTATTGTATCTATTCTTCTTAAATTATTATTTACCACATACCTTTATACTTCCCATGATGTGTAAATACGATAATTTCATTTGAGGAAGTGTGGTCTACGACCCCATCATTAAGATATGACTCATGCATCCTATAAATGGAAACGTATAAAGGATGGTTTTATTAATACTATGATACATTAATGAAATAAATATAATATTGGTATTATATGGTACCTTTATATCATTTTATTATTATTCTTTTAAAATGATAATGAAATGAATGTAGCATTCATGTGTACGTATGACCTACCATCTTTTAGAATGATGCATTTAATTTCTTATCCCCAAATATTATTGAAATTATAAATACTTATACAGTATATATATATTATATTTATATCATTAATAATATTCTTGTGATGATGGACTATTATTACATAGAAAATTTATATAAAAATGAGTCCATTTTTTACTCAAGTATCGAATATCGACAAAAAAAATGATATGAACATAAATAATTATATAATATTTATAACATGAGAATAAGTAATATAAAATGAATAATAAACATGAGAAAGGTTATGATGAAATTTTAAATTAACCAAAATTTGTTATTCTAGAATATAAATAACAATAAGACAGGTCGGACTCTTAGTGAGGGACGTTGTCTCCATTTCCTTTTGATTGAGGTATATTTTGAAAATATACACTAACTTCTTTTATATTGTGTATAATAAACTCCCTTTTACATTTACTTTAATTCAAAGGGAATATTTTTACTACAATTAATTTACTAGATGATAGAAAGGAACATTTTTAACATATGTGGTGATGATGAATTGTCTACCTCCATAACAGTTATTTGATATTTGACTTCCTCTATAAGCCTTACAGTTATTAAAAAGGAAATGAAACCCCTTATAATATTTTTTGGGTGTTCTGGTATTGAAAATGTTTTTGAAATTGGATTTACTATTTAAATATCTAGAAATTATCTCTTGTAATTTCCAATGCAATTTTATGGTTGAAATGTTAATAATTGGAATCATTTATGTTTTATGATTATATAATGGTACTTAGACATTTGATGAGTTGTTACGTGAAAAACCCATATAGTTGGTTATGTGATAACCCAATGGTGGGTGGTTTCATGATAAACCAAATAACGGGTGGTTCTGTGATAAACCATGTGTGGGTGGTTATGTTATAACCTCCAATGCATTTGGTATTGAAGTTTGTGGTATGGCTATTCAACTTAGTGATATGTGTGGAAGTCAACTATATGGTTATTCCATTGAAGTATTTTTATTTCCCAAGTTACCTATATATGATATATGTTTCTTTATATGGGATTTATGGTACTATTTTGGTTACAAAAAGGGATATAATATGCTTATATTCAGTGAAGTGTATTTAATAGTTCCTAAAGGTGAAAAATATTACTGTATGATAATGTATTAATGGTTTTCTTGTTTTCCCAAGACTAATTGTTTTCCATCATTTTGTATCCCTTACTGAGATTATTATTCTCATTCCATTCTTTTTGAAAAGTTTTCTTAGGTCATAATGAAGAATAAAGTCATGGATTTTCTAGAAGAAAAGTCATGCTATTTAAACATGTAATGAACCGTGTTTTTTTAAAAGTGTTTGTTTTTTTAAAAATATTTGGTAATGGGTAGAAGTGTATAATTTTTAATAATCATGTTGTTATGCGTGAGTCATGACCTAATTATATAATTCTCTAAACCTAAAAATATCATCGATGTAAATAAAAGTCAAATTAATGACTTATCTCAGGATTAAGTAATGTTTAAGGCTGGGGCCCTGTAGTTGGTTTCAGTGGCAAGTTTAGATAACATTAGGAGTTAGAATATGGTTATTAAAATATCCATGAATTTTTTTTACGTTATGGTCAAAATGACATCAAATTTGAAGATTTCCAGATAGTTTCATCTAAGATATGTTTGTTCAGAATGGTTATTTGTAGAGGAAAAAAGGAAATTGTGTTAGGATGGAATACATAAAAAATAACCTTCCAAATCAACATCATATGATGCTTGGAATTGAAAATGATTAGTTTTTTGTAGTGATGTTTTAGTTGAATTAGGAAATAAATGGTGTTGGTTTCCATGCATGAGATTATCCATACCAACCACAGAGGAATATATCAATAGTTGGTCATTTCATGAGGAAAATCCCCCCGTCATTTAGATGATATTCGGACCCTGTGCAAGCTAATGGGTGGATTAATGCACTATAACATATTTTTTTGGTAATGGTGTGTTTAGAAAATGAAAACGTAAGTCTTAGTGTTTATCATTTTAAAGATGAAGCAGATCTGTGGTGGTTAGTGTTTAAAAATACCAGAGGAGGTGATAAGATTGATGCGATTGATTAGGATGAATTTAAGAATACATTCCTTGATAAATATTTTACTAAGGCTATTATACATAGGACAGAAATAAAATTCATGTGATTAGGAAAAAGGGGGAAAATTTAGTGGCTTCATATGAAGAAAATAACACCCTTTTGTCACGGTACGTAATAAATTTTAACCAGGATATTGATAGTAAGATAAATCGGTGTTAATCAGGATTGAAGACAAAAGATAGAATAGTGTTAGATTCCCATGAGTTCAAAGCTATGAGAAACTTGTCTGATATGCTAAGGAGGTAGAAATGGATTTTTTAATGGTCATCTATTCCATGAGAGAAAACAAAACATGTGATCCAGTTTGAAAGCAATTGGTAAGAATTCCTCAAAGAAGTATGGTGGTAAGAAAACCAAATTTCCAACTTGTGAGAGGTGAGGTAAAAAGAATCTAGGAGAATTTATCTCAACGTCCGTGAAGTTATTATAATGTGGTAACACTAGTCATATTGGTCGTAACTATAACGAAGATGATTAGTAAGGTAGCAAAAAAACCAGTGATTAGATATTTTAGTATCAATTACATAGGAAATTATGCCAATGTGTGTACAATGTTCATTACCCACGGTGGAAACCAGCAAGATCGAAAGAATAAGGAAATGAAACAAACATTTTCTACTACTATGGTTGGTGTGGTACTGAGAAACGAAGTGGTGATACATATGTTACAACTTTTTTCAAAATATTCTAATACTCTATTTGACTTTTCATCTTCACATTCCTTCATTTCTAATAGCTCTACATGTAAATTTGAAATAACTTCTCCTGAAATTGATATAGAAGATTTGGTAATGACTCCAAATGGAGGTATTAAAGAATCCACAATTTATAGGAATCTTCCTACTATCATTAGTGGGATGATCTTTCATTCCAATCATGTTGAACTTCCCATAACAGAATTTTATATCATTTTTGGAATGTATTGGATTTCAGTTTATCATGCTAAAATAGATTTTAAATCCATGAATGTTTTATTCAAATATTTAATACCTTTAATAACATACCAATAAGAAAAATTATTGATTAAATATTGTAGTGAATGTTATCTAGATCATGTTGTTTAATAGAAAGAAAGTGTTTTGATTAGTGACATTCGAGTAGTGAATGAATTCATAGATGTTTTTCATGATGAATTTACTGGTATTGTACCTAATAGGGATGTTGAATTTACTATTGATTTCGTACAGGATTCTAAGCCTATTGATAAACCCCCTTATCGAATATCTCCAATAGAACTGGGGGAATTAAAAAAACTAGTTGAAAGAATTACTTGATAAACGATTGATTTGACCTTGCACTCCACCATGGGGTTCTGCTGTTTTATTTGTCAAAAATAAATATGGATAAATGAGGCTCTATATTGATTAATGTTAAATTAATTACATAAATATTTAGAAAAATTATACATTTCCTTATATCGATGGATTGTTTGATCAGCTCTAGGGAGCTTAGTATTTTTGGAAGATTGATTTTATGCCCGGGTACCATCAGTTGAAGGTAAAGAAGTAAGAAATTCCAAAGACAACTTTTCTAACATGATATAGGAATTATGAGTTTTTAGTTATTCCATTTGGGTTGTCTAATTCCCCTGTTGTATTTATGAATCTCATAAATGGAGTCTTGTATCAGTTTTTGGATCAGTATGTGTTTGTGTTTATAGATGATATATCGGTATATTATTAGAGTCGGTAGGAACATGAAACTCCAAAAATGACTATTTTGAAACCCATAAAAGAAAGTGAAATATATGGAATGTTTAGTAAGAGTGAATTTGGGTTGAAAAAAATTTCATTCCTTAGTCACATTGTTATTAAAATGGAATTACTGTAGACCCTTCTAAAATAAAATTTATTTAAGAGTTTGCATGACCTACCAATATCACATAGATTTGTAGTTTTCTTGGATTAGTGGGTTATCAAAAAAGTTTTGTTGAAATATTTTCTTTTTTATCTATCCAACTAAATAATCTAACATGTAACTGAGTTAAGTTCATTTAGATAAAATAATTTGGTAATTTATTATGTAATTGAAAAGAAGATTGTTAAATTATCCAGTTTGGGCCATGCCTTCCAAAAATGGTGAACTTGTTATTTAAAATGATGAATCATTGGAAGGAATTTGTAGTGTCCTAATGCATAATAATCAGGTAGTTGCTTATGCTTTATATCAGATAAAACCACATGAGTTAAATTAACATACATGTGATTTGGAATTAGATGATGTTGTTTTTTCATTAAAAATTTGTATGCAGCCTTGTATGGCGTAATGTGTGAAATTAATACTGATCACAAAAGTTTGAAGTATATATTCCGTCAGAAATAACTAAACATGATACATTGGAGATGGATGGAATTAAATAAGGATTATGATTTCATGATTCAATGTAACACCCCAGGATTTCATAGTGTGTTATTTCTTAAAAATAATTCAATAACTTGCACTACACGCAACACCGAGTTCAATCACACCATGCCGTACAAAAAAAAGACATTAAAAGAGGTCATGAATAGTATTAACAACATTTTGAACTTTATATAATCCTTATAATTTTAGAATCCCTATTATGAATTTCTTTGTCATAATGCAAGAACAGATTCATTTTCCGTATTGCACTTTTATCAACTTTAATAGTGAAACCTTTTTAAATAAAATTTTTTAAACTATCTGAATAAATTGGGACATCAAAAAAAAATTTAAATGAAACATCCCAAGCTTCCACGGTACACTTTCCTTTGAATAAAATAGTAGTGTGTGTTGTACGCAACCTTGAGTTTTAACACACGCCACAACCAATCAAACTAGCCGTTATGAATAGTAATACCTAAATTTTGAAATTATATATATTGTATATTTTAAAATGGACTTCATTTTTGGATTTGGAATATCGAATTTAGCCTAAGGTGAAATTTTGGTACTTTTCGGATAACTTTCATATTTTGATGAATAGTGAAAATTACGAAATTTTAATTAAAAACAACTTTTTTAATCAAAATAATTAATAGTGATAAATTATGAATTTTAGTAGTTTTAAAGTATATTTAGAATATATTTTTACCATTTAATATAATTTTGGTCAATGGACATAATTTTACAATTAAACCGAACATAAACAAGTGTCAATCTTTTGATAGTTATTATCTCTTAAAAACACGCTTTTTGTTTTGACAACGGGAATTAATTTTAAATTAATTTCTGCGACTTCTTTGTTTTGAATTTAGAAAAATGGATTCCATATGTGGAATCAGGATGTCCAAATTGTGTAAATAGGTAACTTTTATTTTTAGACATTTTGAATAATTACTGTGGTAAATATTTTATTTACCATGGTTAAGGGTAAATCCGGTAAATAAGGGTTAAAAGATAATATTATAATAAAACAAAATTACCCTAAAACGTGTCCTAACCATATTGGTGGACACATACCCGACCATGAGCATCCTTGGGTCAATTTGGGGACCCCATGGAGCCACTTGTATATGGTAGGGACACTTTATATTAATAAAGTTAAAATAAAAATAAAAGTGGCATAAGCTTACATCTTTTAGAAGAACAATTTTTACATAGGGTTATACATGTTTGATTTTCTATTATAAATATTAATTAGAAAGATAAAAATATTATCTACATAATGATATTTTATTTATAATTTTTAGACATCAAATAAGTTAAATTATTAATGACACAATAATGATGCAATGTTTACCTCATTAATAAATCATTTAAATAAATAAGATTATAATGATTAAAATATTATCTAAAACCTGTCCAATTCTTATTGGTTGATGTTATTTAGAATATGAGTCATCGTATCTTCGACCTCAATGATTTTTGGACCATTATAAACCGAATATAATTATATACTTTCACTCTTTCCTAAAGAGCCCATCCTCTCTCTTATAAAAGGAGACCACTTCTACTCATTCCTCACACCTCTCAAGCCACTTGGATCATCCAAACTCTGCCCAACTAAGCTCCCCACATCCCTCTCCTCCTCCTTGAAGCTTTCCCTTAGACAGAAATCATTTCAAGAAGTCCTTTGGTTCCAACCAAAGTGAGTTACCTAAATTAAAGGTAACGATTTCTCTTAAATTATTTTCATTTATTTTGCTTCTCCAACCCCCAAACTCTTTTTATTTCCTTTCTTTTGTAACAACACCAGTATCCTCAATATACTAGGATGTTGTTATAAGAAGTATTCAAACTACACATACACACAACTCCATCTAATGGATGATGAACATAATGTTTCTGTGGATGGCAAACTAACGCATCACGAAACGATGATTGTTCAAATACATCTTACCGCCTCTCATGGTGGCCATTATGATGGCACTGTAATTAAATATGATATTAATGATATATATTTTATATATAAGCTTCTGTAATTCCATTTTATTTCATACCATTATTCATTTCATGTTGTATATACATACGATAATTTCATTTGAGGAAGTGCGGACTACCGCCCCCTTAAAATGATATGACTCGTTCATACCACACATGGAACGTATAAAGGATGGTGTTAATGAAACTAAAGTAACATATATAAAATATTATATTATACTGTAATAGTAATATACCTAAGTATCATTTGGATTCAATTCTTTTAAAATAAAAATTAAATGGAAGTTGCGTTCGTGCGTACGTACGGACTACCGTCTCCACGAACGCGATGAGATTCATCCTCCATCGTATCCATTCAAGTATAATTATCATTTGATGATTTAAAAATGATGTTTAAGGACTTGATACCATTCTGGATTTGAATAATATACAACCTATCCTTTACAAACATGTCTTACGTAACAAAACATACAAAAAGAAAACAAGTAAGTTAACACCCGAAACAACGATAATACTAAGATATTATTATAAAATCAATATTAAAAGATCATATATGATATAATATTAATATATATGATTCTTGTATAATTTAATAACAATTATTTCACCATTATACAGGAGGTTAACCTACCCCAACCAAGGAAAAGTACAAGGTAAGGGATTTTCTTATCTCACTTTCAATTCTGTGAGATTTCCATTGTTCGCCACTAAATTATTGAAAGTGGTGTATTGTGTACTGCCATTTGATATATATTAACATGATTCTATTTATATTCATGTTATTCTGTAAATCATTTGGTGGTTATTAACTTTTGTCCATACGACTCAGTTGATTAACGTGGTAAGGGGTTTTCATCTCACTCCTTATTCTCATGAGATTCATGCCATATTGCCACCATTACCTTTTGTGTGGTGTATGTACTGCCCATAATTATATTCTTTGTGTAATACACTCTAATTTATGTCTACTTACATATTAATTGTATGATACCTCTTTAATGGGTTGTATGTTTCATAAGTTACCAAACTGGAAAGGGTTATTTCACAATCTCTTCATTATCTGAGGTTGTTTATACGTAATAATCTACTGGGATCTCGTTATCATCCACATCCATGTTTCTTCAAAATGTATTTCAAAACATTTTTAATATTTAAAAGAATATGGGTTAAAGTCATTTATACCCTTGTTTGACTTTTTATAAGAGGTTTATAAGGGAATCTTTCCGTTGTTTTCCAAACAAGGTGCTTTTTAACCTTTTCGACAGAATTAAGATAAGAATGTTTTTTTAACTTATACGGCGGGTGCGGTTATTTTCCGCCGTTATAAAATCGTCAAAGCTTCCCATAAAAGCTTATAAGATTATTTTCAAAGAAAATGTTTGATTTTATATGGATCTTAAATGATTTCAAAATAAAGGGAGATATTTCTTTAAAAAGAATTTTGATTTCATCTATGTCAACATCCTTTGATGGGTTTTAAGATTATTTGAAGTTGATTTATTATGATACAAAACTTCTATATTGTTTTGAAGGTTTTGTGATATGTTTGACTGTGGATGTGCTATTTTTATACCATTCATAGTTTATGGTGAAAGTATTGACATTTCGTATGCTAGTTCCAATAAGAATGTTTATGTTATATTTCAATCTTTACTTCATATGAATGTGTTGGACAAGTATGTTCCAGGTTGGGGACTGGTTAAAGTAAGCCCTCCAGGTTGGGGACTGGTAAAAGTAAGCCCTCCAGGTTGGGGACTGGTAAAAGTAAGCCCTCCAGGTTAGGGACTGGTAAAAGTAAGCCCTCCGGGTTGGTGTCCGGTTATTAGAGGCACTCCGGGTTGGTGTCCGGTTATTAGAGGCACTCCGGGTTGGGTTCCGGTTACAGTTAGCCCCAAGGTCTTGGGACGAGGCCTTGAAAAGTAATTAAAGTTTAGCATTATGCATTCCAACATTATGAAAGTGGTTATTGATTTTGCATGTGATTATTCGATTAGTAGAATATCCGTGTGAACAAGTAAATGGCATTATTTCATTTTACTTTTGCCATACTATGTTGAAGTTCAAGTTTAAAAGGCTTTTGTTTTAGTAATTCATTGCCTTAAATGTTTATGCTTATTTTTGAATGTTCCGCAATATTGATATCCTTACTGGGCATTTGAGCTCACCCCTTTTCTATGTTTTATTTTTCCCAGGATGTGAAGATGTAAGTTATGAATGACCTGCAGGGATATTATGAGGGGATTATAGTGTGGACTGTGGAAACATTATGTTGTTGTAGTAGTTTTTCATTTTATGATATAATGTAAAACTTATGAATATATCTAGTGTTTCCAAGGCTACTAAACCAATCGGTCTTTCGAGATTTTATCTTTCTTGTGATCATGCCAATGTTATGTAATAATGCAACGACTCTAGGTAACTGGGGTCGGGGCGTTACAGTTGGTATCAGAGGAAGTTTAGTACAAACCTTGGAAACTAGATTTAGATAAAACTCTGATTAGAGCACATAGACCTAAGATGAACTTTCAGGATTAGTATAGAAGAACTTCCTAGAATTTTGGTATCGTAGAGATTTTGTGAGTTTTCCGAGCAATACATCCCTGTCTGGATACGAGCAGGTAGAGGTGGCTCTGGCACAGATGTACCTAGGGGTAAAACCCGAAAACACCGCTATGAGCTAGACTCGAACGGGAACTAGTGCATGACAACGGGCCTTGCTGCACTCTTGGTTACGACACTCCCGGGGGATATGCTTAGGATAACTCTCATTTTCTTACAAATCATTATGAAGGGTTTATGAGTATATACATCCTCAAAGAAAACATTTTTATGATTATGGATTATATCCATAAATAGTTCAATTTATGTTAAGTGTTTTATAAGTATGGGATTATGTATTTTGATTCATAAACTGATCTAGTTTATGCCATTGTTTAGAAATGGCACCCAGTAGAAGGAATGAGAACTCCAGAAATGCACATGATCCAAAGAGAAGGAAGGATCATATCTTTCATGGTCTTAAGCTAGAATTGATAAGAGAAATAGTCTCCCATGTATTATCATCATATGAAGAAATAATATCATGTGTTGATAAGATAAGTAAAGAGTTTACTGAGTCCTATGGCTTTGAAGGGAAGCAAGAGAAGAAAAGGATGGAAGAGAGAAAAATGGATAAAGGGAAGAGGGAAAAGAAGAATTTTTCCATATGTGGTAACTGTTGGAAGAAACACCCTGGAACTTGCCTGAAAGGAATGGGAGTTTGTTATAAGTGTGGAGGAAAAGGTCACAAAGTACGTGACTGCAAGGGTGAGAAAATGGTTTCAAATGTACAATGCTTCATTTGCAAGGAGTTTGGACACTACGCGAACCTATGCCCCAGTCATCAGACTATGCCGCAAATGATTCTATTGGATAATAATCAAGTTATGATACTACCACAGATGAAGAGGAATGATTAGAGTTCTTATGTTGATTATGTCAATTGAGTGTTGTATCAACAATGTACTTGTTATAATAATTATGGAGTATATAAGGATTGTACTGCAGTACTATTTCATTAAGGACTTGAGATTGTGTGGAACAAAGAAAAGTGACTCAATAGCAGGATAAATTTTTGGAAAATATATGGTTGAGAGAAAGATAAACCATAATATGGTTCTGATACCGAGTTAGTGATTTTAGAATAATACATGATTGATTTGGATAAATTATGTTGGATATTCTTGACTACCTTGAAACTGATTAATGATTTGTATATTCCATCATTTTTTTGGGGTTTAAAACATTTTTGGAGTGATGAAGTATATCCAGCATTCTATATGGAATAGGGGAGCATGAATGTAATCAATAAGGAATATGGTAATTCAAGATGTTTCAGTTTATTAAAAGAATACAAGATGAAGGTATTCATATGCTATTACGGGGTAAAAAGGATCTATATTATGTTTACCTTCCTTATAAATGTTGGACTGTGAGTTTGGACAGAAGTATTTTGGATAGTTCTAGTTTGGATTATTTTGGATTACCATAAAAGGACAACCCAGAGGTCGGGCGACAACCCGTCGCGTCCAGCAAGGCTGCGAGACTTGAACCCGCAACCGAAGGGCGACAAGGGTGTATCACCTACCACTGGCCCACGAGATGTCCTGGATTAAATAATGTTGTTTTTTTAAAGATCTGGTAGATGAATTATAAATTCATTTATTTTGGAACCCTGTACTAATAGTATAAATAAAAAAATTACATTCTATTATCTTTTAGAGTGAAAGATGAGTTTGTGGTATAAATTTATTAATAGAAAAAACTCTAATTATAAAGTAAGTATATCTCCTTATGATCTTATCCAGTCTCATAAATATATTCCTCAACATTAATAAAAGGAACTTAGAACAAAAATGTTGTCCTAGATGGTACCTTAAATCATCACTAATTCATGGCTTTGGGATTGTTGGCCTTTTCATAGCCATGTTCTCTACCACTCTCCATCAAATAATTGATGGTTAGATTTCTCTTCCATATCCATATTTTCCTACATGGAACCCTAGTATGTGTTATTTTCGGTAATCTTCATACTTTCCACTCTTTATTTTAAATAGAGGCCTCGTTAATTCATTTTTCGATGTGGGATTTCAACTATGATATTTTGAAACGTCAAAAATGTATTATCCTAATACCCTATGTTTTGTTGAACCGATGGTATTTCAAATCATCATAGATTGATGAATTTAAGGACCTCAATTATACACTTGTTTGTGATTGATGATCTCAATCACTACCTATAAATATTTACGTTTTTCCTCCAATTATATGTCTCTAATTGCCACCAATGTTCTCCTAATCGAGATCATAATTTGGTGGTGACTCTTTCATTTCTCTTTTCCTCATATTAAGACTAAATTTTAGTAACCTAATTTCCGATGTGGGTATTCCCACAAAGATATTCTCTATTTTCAACCTTTTATTTTTGAAGAACAATTTCAAATTGCGAGGACGCAATTTATTGAAGGAGGGGAGAATGTAACACCCCAGGATTTCATAGTGTGTTATTTCTTAAAAATAATTCAATAACTTGCACTACACGCAACACCGAGTTCAATCACACCATGACGTACAAAAAAAAGCCATTAAAAGAGGTCATGAATAGTATTAACAACATTTTGAACTTTATATAATCCTTATAATTTTAGAATCCCTATTATGAGTTTCTTAGTCATAATGCAAGAACAGATTCATTTTCAGTATTGCACTTTTATCAACATTAATAGTGAAACCTTTTTAAATAAAATTTTTTAAACTATCTGAATAAATTGGGACATCAAAAAAAATTTAAATGAAACATCCCAAGCTTCCACGGTACGCTTTCCTTTGAATAAAATAGTAGTGTGTGTTGTACGCAACCTTGAGTTTTAACACACGCCACAACCAATCAAACTAGCCGTTATGAATAGTAATACCTAAATTTTGAAATTATATATATTTTATATTTTAAAATGGAATTCATTTTTGGATTCGGAATATCGAATTTAGCCTAATGTGAAATTTTGGTACTTTTCGGATAACTTTCATATTTTGATGAATAGTGAAAATTACTAAATTTTAATTAAAAACAACTTTTTTAATCAAAATAATTAATAGTGATAAATTATGAATTTTAGTAGTTTTAAAGTATATTTAGAATATATTTTTACTATTTAATATAATTTTGGTCATTGGACATAATTTTACAATTAAACCGAACATAAACAAGTGTCAATCTTTTGATAGTTATTATCTCTTAAAAACACGCTTTTTGTTTTGACAGTGGGAATTAATTTTAAATTAATTTCTGCCACTTCTGTGTTTTGAATTTAGAAAAATGGATTCCATATTTGGAATCAGGATTTCCAAATTGTGTAAATAGGTAACTTTTATTTTTATACATTTTGAATAATTACTGTGGTAAATATTTTATTTACCATGGTTAAGGGTAAATCCGGTAAATAAGGGTTAAAAAATAATATTATAATAATACAAAATTACCCTAAAACGTGTCCTAACCTTATTGGTGGAGACATACCCGACCATGAGCATCCTTGGGTCAATTTGGGGACCCCTTGGAGCCACTTGTATGTGGTAGGGACACTTTATATTAATAAAGTTAAAATAAAAATAAAAATGGCATAAGCTTACATCTTTTAGAAGAACAATTTTTACATAGTGTTATACATGTTGGATTTTCGATTATAAATATTCATTAGAAAGCTAAAAATATTTCCTTCATAATGATATTTTATTTATAATTTTTAGACATCAAATAAGTTAAATTATTAATGACACAATAGTGATGCAATGTTTACCTCATTAATAAATCATTTAAATAAATAAGATTATAATGATTAAAATATTATCTAAAACCTGTCCAATTCTAATTGGTTGATGTTATTTAGAATATGAGTCATATTATCTTCGACCTCAATGATTTTTGGACCATTATAAACCGAATATAATTATATACTTTCACTCTTTCCTAAAGAGCCCCTCCTCTCCCTTATAAAAGGAGACCACTTCTACTCATTCCTCACACCTCTCAAGCCACTTGGCTCGTCCAAACTCTGCCCAACTAAGCTCCCCACATCCCTCTCCTCCTCCTTGAAGCTTTCCCTTAGGCAAAAATCATTTCAAGAAGTCCTTTGGTTCCAACCAAAGTGAGTTACCTAAATTAAAGGTAACGATTTCTCTTAAATTATTTTCATTTATTTTGCTTCTCCAACCCCCAAACTCTTTTTATTTCCTTTCTTTTGTAACAAAACCAGTATCCTCAATATACTAGGATGTTGTTATAAGAAGTATTCAAACTACACATACACACAACTCCATCTAATGGATGATGAACATAATGTTTCTGTGGATGGAAAACTAACGCATCACGAAATGATGATTGTTCAAATACATCTTACCGCCTCTCATGGTGGCAATTATGATGGCACTGTAATTAAATATGATATTAATGATATATATTTTATATATAAGCTTCTGTAATTCCATTTTATTTCATACCATTATTCGTTTCATGTTGTATATACATACGATAATTTCATTTGAGGAAGTGCGGACTACCGCCCCCTTAAAATGATATGACTCGTTCATACCACACATGGAACGTATAAAGGATGGTGTTAATGAAACTAAAGTAACATATATAAAATATTATATTATACTGTAATAGTAATATACCTAAGTATCATTTGGATTCAATTCTTTTAAAATAAAAATTAAATGGAAGTTGCGTTCGTGCGTACGTACGGACTACCGTCTCCACAAACGCGATGAGATTCATCCTCCATCGTATCCATTCAAGTATAATTATCATTTGATGATTTAAAAATGATGTTTAAGGACTTGATACCATTCTGGATTTGAATAATATACAACATATCCTTTACAAACATGTCTTACGTAACAAAACATACAAAAGAAAACAAGTAAGTTAACACCCGAAACAACGATAATACTAAGATATTATTATAAAATCAATATTAAAAGATCATATATGATATAATATTAATATATATGATTCTTGTATAATTTAATAATAATTATTTCACCATTATACAGGAGGTTAACCTACCCCAACCAAGGAAAAGTACAAGGTAAGGGATTTTCTTATCTCACTTTCAATTCCGTGAGATTTCCATTGTTCGCCACTAAATTATTGAAAGTGGTGTATTGTGTACTGCCATTTGATATATATTAACATGATTCTATTTATATTCATGTTATTCTGTAAATAATTTGGTGGTTATTAACTTTTGGCCATACGACTCAGTTGATTAACGTGGTAAGGGGTTTTCATCTCACTCCTTATTCTCATGAGATTCATGCCATATTGCCACCATTACCTTTTGTGTGGTGTATGTACTGCCCATAATTATATTCTTTGTGTAATACACTCTAATTTATGTGTACTTACATATTCATTGTATGATACCTCTTTCATGGGTTGTATGTTTCATAAGTTACCAAACTGGTAAGGGTTATTTCACAATCTCTTCATTATCTGAGGTTGTTTATACGTAATATTCTATTGGGATCTCGTTATCATCCATATCCTTGTTTCTTCAAAATGTATTTCAAAAAAAATTTAATATTTAAAATAATATGGGTTAAAGTCATTTATACCCTTGTTTGACTTTTTATAAGAGGTTTATAAGGGAATATTTCCGTCGTTTTCCAAACAAGGTGCTTTTTAACCTTTTCGACAGAATTAAGATAAGAATGTTTTTTTTAACTTATACGGCGGGTGCGGTTATTTTCCGCCGTTATAAAATCGTCAAAGCTTCCCTTAAAAGCTTATAAGATTATTTTCAAAGAAAATGTTTGATTTTATATGGATCTTAAATGATTTCAAAATAAAGGGAGATATTTCTTTAAAAAGAATTTTGATTTCATCTATGTCAACATCCTTTGATGGGTTTTAAGATAATTTGAAGTTGATTTATTATGATACAAAACTTCTATATTGTTTTGAAGGTTTTGTGATATGTTTGACTATGGATGTGCTATTTTTATACCATTCATAGTTTATGGTGAAAGTATTGACATTTCGTATGCTAGTTCCAATAAGAATGTTTATGTTATATTTCAATCTTTACTTCATATGAATGTGTTGGACAAGTATGTTCCAGGTTGGGGACTGCTTAAAGTAAGCCCTCCAGGTTGGGGACTGGTAAAAGTAAGCCCTCCAGGTTGGGGACTGGTAAAAGTAAGCCCTCCAGGTTAGGGACTGGTAAAAGTAAGCCCTCCGGGTTGGTGTCCGGTTATTAGAGGCACTCCGGGTTGGTGTCCGGTTATTAGAGGCACTCCGGGTTGGTTTCCGATTATTAGAGGCACTCCGGGTTGGGTTCCGGTTACAGTTATCCCCAAGGTCTTGGGACGAGGCCTTGAAAAGTAATTAAAGTTTATCATTATGCATTCCAACATAATGAAAGTGGTTATTGATTTTGCATGTGATTATTCGATTAGTAGAATATCCATGTGAACAAGTAAATGGAATTATTTCATTTTACTTTTGCCATACTATGTTGAAGTTCAAGTTTAAAAGGCTTTTGTTTTAGTAATTCATTGCCTTAAATGTTTATGCTTATTTTTGAATGTTCTGCTATATTGTTATCCTTACTGGGCATTTGAGCTCACCCCTTTTCTATGTTTTATTTTTCCCAGGATGTGAAGATGTATGTTATGAATGACCTGCAGGGATATTATGAGGGGATTATAGTGTGGACTGTGGAAACATTATGTTGTTGTAGTAGTTTTTCATTTTATGATATAATGTAAAACTTATGAATATATCTAGTGTTTCCAAGGCTACTAAACCAATCGGTATTTCGAGATTTTATCTTTCTTGTGATCATGCCAATGTTATGTAATAATGCAACGACTCTGGGTAACTGGGGTCGGGGCGTTACATTCAATACCATATAAGAAAGGAAAATAAGGAGGAAAATTCTTTGCGTCAAAAGAGTAATAATACATTAACCATGCTACAATTGGAATGAAATCCATTTGTTTGTGATTTGATGAATTTTGGATTGTTAGTAGTTGGTATAGGTAATTACCCTATTTTGTTTTAGGTGGCAGTTAAATTGTCCCTATCCAATAGAATTAATGAAGCACATAAATAAGATAGTGAGTTACTGAAAAACAATAAATTGGTTTAGAAGGGTAAGTTACATTAATTTAACATTGATAAAGACTTTGTTTTGAGGTCTAGAATGAGATCATGTGTGCCTTATGATTCAATGTTGAAGAAAGAGTTGTTATGTAAAGCTCAAAGTTATCCATTTTCAGTTAATCCTGGGAGTACTAAGATGTACATAGATTTTTAGGTGTATTACTATTGGGATGGAATAAAACGAGATGTTGATGACATTACTGTGACTTATTTGACTCGTAAACAGGTTAAAGAATAATGATTGGTATTGGATTGGAAGATTCATCCTTCAGTAGTTCTAATGTTAAAATGGGAAAATATATCTCTGGACCTAGTACTTGGATTTCCAAAAACATTTTGGGGTGACAATGAAGTCTAGGTTTTTATTTATTGATTGACTAAATCTTCTCAAATTCTTTCAAATTCATGATAATATATCTCTAGATAAACTTTTTCAAATGTATATCAAAGGGATACTCTGGTTTCATGAAGATTCTCTATCCATTGTATTTGTCCATCATCCTAGGCTCACTTCTAATTTATTGAATGTCCTTCAGAATTAATTAGGAATTGAATAAAATTTCAGTACAACATTGCATCCTTATTAATATGGGCAGTCATAACGAACAATTAAGAACATAGAGGATAAGATATGTTCTTGTTCAATGAATTACCAGGGATTTTAGGAACAACATCATTCTTTGGTTGAGGTTTCCTAAAATAATTGTTTTCATTCCTATATATAGATGGAACTGTTTGAAGAGTTATATAGAAAGGGGTGTCGAACTCTATCTTTAAGGTATAAAGAAGGTGAAAAGAAGTTTATGGAACTATAATTTGTATCAGAGATGGACAAAAAAGTTCGGTTGATTCAAAAGAACATGAGGACATCTCAGAGTAGGTAGAAAAGTTATATAGGTAATTGGAGGAAGGATTGTTCTTATGAGATAGGTGATCATGTATTTCTCAATGTTTCTCCATGGAAAAGTGTGGTGCATTTTGGTAAGATAGAAAGCTAAGTCCACAGTTCATTGGACCCTATAGAATCGTAGTGAAAGTTGGATCCATTTCCTACAGAGTGGATTTACCTCCTAGTTTATCCTAAGTACACAATTATTTTCATGATTCAATGTTGATGAAGTATATACCAGACCCATCTAATGTTTTTAGTCTAGAGGTAGTCCAGTTGGAAGAGAATAATTCTTATGAAGAAAAAAAATACAGATTCTTAACCGTAGAGAGCATGTTTTTCTGAATAAGGTGAATAAATAGTTAATGGTTTATTTAGAAAACTCATATAATTGAAGAGGCAATGTTGGAATCTAAAATTTCTATGAGGTAGAAATATCCTCAATTATTTATGTAAATAAAGTTATGGGTACACAATTTCCAAATGTGGGGAATGATGTAACACCCCGGGTATTTGTAGAATATTACATTTTCATATCTATTAATAATTATGAATAAGTTGTTAATTTTACATTAACTAGGAAACTTTTCAAGTCTCTTACATGACATGAAACAATGGGTTTCTCGGATATCTTACATTGCACACAACATTGAGTTATACTAAAAAATAAGATGACAATAATATTATTATTTTAAATGGTAGTTAATTTCTATTAATTGTATTGGATGGAATGAATAGAACTAACTAAAATATTATTATACATGTTTGTTAAAAGTTTTTACATTTACCCAATATATTTAAGAGGCTTAAAATGATAATGAATCCAATTTTAAGCATTAAAATAATCTAATATTTTGAATAGGAAATTTTATTACCATTTGACGGAGAACCATTTTTAAGTATAGTTTTGTCACATTTATATGTTTAATTTGAAAAAAATATTTATAATAGGTACATCAAAATTTAATTTTGTTGGAATTTTGGTACTGTTCTGATAAAATCTATATTATAATGAATAGTGAAAAATACTGTATTTTAATTCAAAATTGTCTTTTCCTCAAATTTATTTATATAGTAATATTTTTCTATTTAATGGTGTTAATGTGTAATTGGATTATTTTTTTATATGTCAGTCCAATGTTGGTCATTGGTCATAATTTCACATTAAAATTTGACAAAAATAGTTGTCAATCATTGGATAGTTTTTACTTCTTAAAAACCAGCTATCTGGTTTTGAAAAAGGGAATTAATTTTAAATTAATTTCTATAATTTGGATGTTTTAAATTCAAAAATATTATTTAAATATTTGGAATCATATGTTCAAATTTGTGTTAATAGGTACCTTTTATTTTTAGAACATTATTAATAGTAACTTTAGTAATTTTTTTACCAAGTTTAAAGGGTAAATTAGGTAAATATGTGTAAAAATAATACTATTATAATAATATAAATAAACCCTAAAACATCTCCTAATCCTATTGGATGAGATATTTACTACCATGATCACCCTTAAGATAAACCATAGGCATTTGGGATCCACCATGGGGTGAAAATGACATTTTATAATTTTTAATTTAAAGAATATGAAAATATAATACAAACATATATCTTCTAATAAAAAAATCAGTACAGGGTTATATAACTGATATCTATAACAATAAAGATTCATTATGAAGCAAAAACTATTTCCTATGTCATGGTATTTTTTTATAATTTTTATACACTAAATAAGAAAATTTATTTATGACGCAATGATGATGCAATGATTTTCTCATTATTGAATTATTCAAATAAATGATACTATAAATATTAAAATAAATGTAATTTGAATATTCTGATTACATCAAAGAGTTTCCTAGATTATATTTACATATTATATTTTAGTTAATTCATTTTTTTTCTAAGGAATCAATTTGTTATGACTTTATCAAAAATCAATTACTAAATAGAGTCAAAGTTGAGATAAATGAGTTTTTAAAACAAATACCATTTTATTAAATGAAATATTAGTCCCAAAAACATATGATTCTGAAAAATAACTTATATAATTTTAAAAATGACATTAATTATCCAATTTTGGTTTGGTTGTAATTTTATTGTAACTATAGTAACTATATATTATGAAAATAGAAGAAGACATCATAAGAGTTAATGTTTTTAACTAAGGATTGAAGCGTAAAGATAAGGTTAATATTTAGTTCTAAACATGTCTAAAACATATTGGATTATAATTTTTAGACCCATTATCTTCTTAATCACGAAATATATTACTTTATAACTATTATTATTCTAATATCAATTTATAATAAAATTATATTTCAAGACATTCCTAAAGTGCCCCTCCTCTCTCTTATAAAAGGCCACCACATATACCTACAAACAAACTCCTCTCAAAACACCTTGGATCATTTAAATTATTCTAATATAAAGTAAAAAAAATCCTCCTTTAATAAAATAAGTCTTATCTTGGGCACAAGGCTATTCAAGAAATCTTTTTGGATCAAATCAAATGAAGCTACCCAATTTAGATGTACCGTATTCTCTCCAGTTCATTTAAATTATTTTCATTATCCACTACCTATACCATTCTTATTATTATTTTACATAAAAAACCAGTATAATGAATATACTAGGATTTTTTTTGACATGTATTCAAACTACACTTACACACACATCTATCTAATGGATATGAACGTACTGTTTCTGTGTACAGTGCACTACTACCTCACGAAATAAAGATTGTTAAATTTTCTCATACCACCTCTCATGGTAAAGATTATGATGGAACAATATTTATATATTATATATATTATATTTATATTTTCTCTATTCATCTATAATTTTTATTTACAACATATCTTTATGCTTTCCATGATGTGTAAATATGATAATTTCTTTTGAGGAAATGTGGACTACCAACCCCTCAATGTGATATAACTCATTCATGCTACACATGGAATCATTTAAAGAATGGTTTTATTAAACCCATCAAAAATACATTACATAAATATAATATTGGTATTATAAAGTGAATTTGTATCATTTTATTATTATTCTTTTAATATGAGAATGAAATTAATGTAGCGTTCATGCACACGTACGACCTACATTCTCCATGAATGGTGCATTTAATTTCTTATCTTCCAAAATTATTGATATTATAAATCAATATATAATATATATATATATGAAATTTAAATCATGAATAATATTATGGAGGTGATGGACTCTAACAACATGGAAAATTTACACTAAAATGAGTTCATTTTCGACTCAAGTACCGAATGACGATAAAATGACTTATATGGAGTTAAATAATTTTGAAATTTTTATAACTTAAAAACAAGTACTATAAATTGAATAATAAACATGAAAAAGGATATGAATAAAATTAAAATTAACCTTCCTCTATTATTCAGGAATATAAAGAACGAATGAGACAAGTCAAACTTAAGGTAAGGGACTTCATCTGAATCTTCATTCATAGTGGAATATTTTGATAATATAAACTACCTTCTTTTATATGTTGTATAATAAACCCCTTATAATTGTAATTTCATTCAAAGGGAATATTTTTTCTATGAAGAATTTAGTAAATGAAAATATGATTGTTTTTAAAATATGCATTGACAACGACTTCTCTGTTTCCATAACCATTATTTTATATTTGGCTTCCTCTACAAGCCAGAATGTTTTTCAAAAATGAAAAGAAATCCATTATTCCATTTTTTTAGTCTTTTGGTATTGATTTTTTTTTGAAATTGGATTTATTATTTAAAAATCTTGAAGTGATATCTTTTTATTGAAAATGTAATTTTGTGAGTGAAATTTTGATAATTGCAATAATTAAAGTTTTATGATTATATAATGGTACTTGAACATTTGAAGGGTGGTTATGTGATAAACCAAGATAGGTGGTTATGTGATAAACCAATTACATGTGGTTACATGATAAACCAAATGATGGGTGGTTCTGTGATAAACAAAGGACATGTGTTACATTATAACCACCAATCCATTGGGTATGGATATCAGTTGTATGAATATTCCATTTAGTGATATGTGTGGAAGTTGATAGTATGGTTATTCAATTCAAGTATGTTTATGTGCAAAGATACCTTTATATGATATATATTTCTTTCCATGGGATTTATTTTTATCTTTTGGTTACAAAAAATGGAAAGAAATAATATGATATTCAGTGATGTATGTTTAGTACTTCCTAAATATGAAAAGTATTACTTTATGATAAAGAAGTCTTGGTTTTCATTTTTTCCAAAGAGTAGTAGTTTTCTTTCTTTGTATATACCTTATTTTGAATTTTATGATCATACCATGTTTATTGAAATTTTTTTCATAGGTCTTAAATAAGAATAGATTCATGGATGGGATCAAGGAAAAGACATGTTGTTCAAGCATAGAATGGACCATGTTTCTTTTTAAAAAGTTTGTGTTTTATAAAAAATTGGTAGTGATTTGAATTGTCTATGTTCAAATAATCAGGTTGATATGTTTGACTTATGAACTAATTCT
This sequence comes from Viscum album, assembly GCA_963277665.1. Lineage (NCBI taxonomy): Eukaryota > Viridiplantae > Streptophyta > Magnoliopsida > Santalales > Viscaceae > Viscum > Viscum album. The sequence continues at coordinate 426,449,500 of OY728123.1, read as the reverse complement.
CTAAATCTCTAAATCTAAAAATAGCATCGTTGAGAATTAATTTCAAATTAATGAGATATCGCATGATAATTTAATGTTTAAGGATGGGGACATACATTTTCTCTCCATTAATTATAAATTTTAACGCCTAAATATGACATATTTGGAAATCATGTGGAGGTCATAAAGGTAACAGGGGTTTCTAGGGTTCATTTGAAGCTCAGAACCCAGCTTTAGTGCTAAATTATATCTAGAGCACGGTTAGTTCATACTATGCCTGGCAGGACACATGGTACGATAAACCATGTGAGGTATTCAAAGAGTGTATGAGATTCTCTCCATGTTAAACTAAAATATGATAAATTGGCCGCAAAACCATGCGAGAATTTCTACAATCTTAAAAGTGGGATTTGGCATAGTTTTTGCGCGACCACCCAATCATTGTAGACAAACCATGTCGGGTTATACATCTTCCAGCAGACCGTGCACAATTAGTGCATAGTTTGAAAACTGTTTGGAAAAACTGGGTTGTGAATAATTTTGGGTGAATTAAGTTATTTTCACTGAATATAATTTTAAATCAAACCTAATGTTATTTTCCTCTATTATACGTCAAAACTTCCATTTTGGAGCCATCATTGTTGACTAAGCTCATAATTACTCTTGACTCATCATCCATTCTCTAATTCAGTCCCCACTCATTTTATTGTTTCCACATAAATGGTTACTCAATTCTTTTTATGATTTCATGATTTCATCTAGTTTTTCATTACCTGTTTAGGTGATTGATAAATTTACAAATTATTATGATTTTAACCTGTTCCTTGATTTTCTTGCAATCCTAGTTGAACCCGTATGTAATACTAGATGAGCTATCAAATACGGACATATGGACGGTGTTATCATTAATTTATTTGAAGGAGAAGTTTTTATATACGTTTTATTTCTATGTTCCCAATTTTTAAGATACTCCTTGATCTGATTTTTTTTCCGTGATATACATTAATAGGTATATCATAATAAATTAATGAATCTAATCTAAGAATGATTATAGGATGATCATATTGAAATGAAACAACCATTTTTGGTTTCTTGTATAATTAAATTGGACCACTATGGGTGGTTTTTTAATGTGAATCCTTAATGTTGTGTTGTTTACCCCATGAATTGGGCTGTTAATAAATGGATTTATAAATTGTGATTTAATTTTGAACTATAACAGAAATAGAATTTATTAAGGAAAAAGGGTTGTATGAGCACACCCATTTTGTTTTTCCACTTGTATACATGATAATATTGAAATTAATTTATATTGAATTTCTCTTCTGAGATAAATTAAAATAAATACTTCTAATCCTGAAAAATGTTTTGGTGACCTCTTGATTTGAAATTGAACATAAATATTCTTTTTGATGAACATGACATCCAAAATTATATTGACTAAATGGTATTGAATGGACTAAATGCTTATATTCCTTTTGTGACTCATGGATTCATGTTATAATTCCCTAGATGGAGTCAAATTAATTTTACATTAATTTTTCCTTAGTGATACATGGACTACATAATGGGCAACCAATGATGGCCTCAAAGGCTTGAATATTATATTTTGAATGATATTTTTAAATTATTATGGATTTCCTAAGATGGAATTAATGTTAATATGATCATTATTCAATGGGATATACATTGGCTCTCTTAGAGGACAACCAAGGATGAACTCGAATGGAAGGTATGTTATACCACACCTAGAGAGATACATGGTTACTTATGATCGCCTCCATGGATGGAATTATAGGAAATTTTATTACATTATACCTTGAGTGATACCTGTATATAGACATAAAAATTCCAAGGATGGTCCTGGGTTTGTTAATTATTAAATAATTTAATGGTTTATATGAAATTCCTGTTAAGCCAAGGAGAAAGCTTCGATTCATCATTTAGTTATATATATGGATGACCTATTTAATCATCATTAAGTCTGTTATCCCAGGGGATAACTAGCTATGTTATGGGTCTCGAGACATTAACATGCTAATTAATGACACATTCCATACAGTTATATAAGATACATAGGTTTCAAATTAACTTGTTTTGAAATGATAAAATGGATTCTATAGGATTTTTACATTCGATACATCATTTTCATATTTTATTGATGTTTTCTCATTGTGACTATTATATGTACACTGACTAGAAGTCACATGACCTTGGGTGGTTTTCTAATACAATTATCCCCCATGCCCAATTAGGGACTCCTTGGGTTCTTGAATAGATAATATGATTATGGGTATGAATAAGGTAATGTTCCCTCCAACACATTATTATAGGCGTATGACATGTATCATTATCATAAATGTATATGAGATTAATTTTTGGCATACATTTTTACTTTATATATTGTACGTATGATTTAAATCTTCCACAACATATTTATTATTTCTTTATGATGTGTTACACTTTGTTTAGAGGGAATATTCTCCCCACAATCACATCCTAGAACCCCATTACTATTCGGTCACCAATGTATTTTGGAGAGATGTGCTTGAGGTCAAGTGTTCAATCGGGCTGAGGGTTTTTCAAGTTGTATCCAATATCAGGAAATTACAGAGTAGTATTAGTGGATGTTTTATAATTTGATTTACTATTTGGAGATAATAGAAATGGATATAATGAAATTGGGATTTGGTAATGAGTTTTCCCCAGGATTAGGTACCTTTTGTATAGAAAAAATAAAATTTCACATGTATTAAGTAAATTTTTTGCGTGTGTTCATTATTATAGTTGATTTGATTCCACTGTTAGGTGATACACATCATTTTTTTATTAGAGATATTATTGTGGGTTATTTTTTGGTTAACAACCAATGATATGAGGTTATTCAATCTCATGCATTTTGTTAGCCACCATAAAGGATTCACTTTCCATGAATTATGTCATTCAATTATAATGTATTACTTACATAATGTTGTTGTGATAGGTGAGAGGAATTTTATACCTAATGTGGTGAAATGTATTTTAGAACATGATTTCTTTTTAATTATATGGACACACTTATTTGATTTCTGGGTAGTATGGGCCCTCATAAATCATAGTTTTTCGAACCATTGGTTCAGAATTCTTAAATTAATTTTGATATAAATATGAAATGGGGGTAAATATAAATAAAATTGAAAATGAAACTATTATAGCAGAGATATTGACCATGAACCAGCCTTAGTAGTGGGAAGTAGGTAGTATCCCATTCTCATATATGATTAGTACGACACTCAAACAAGACTCATGGAGCACACATAGGGGAGTGTTATTATATAGGAAGGCTTGTACCTATATTTTTTCAAATATCATCTCTTTTGAGATGTGAACATTGATAATGTTCTTGATATGTGGTTTGCACTTGGTATTTGTAGAGGTATGTGACCCGGATGTCTTGTAGTCATATTTTAGTCGGGTTAAAATGACCACACTATAGGGGGTGGGCCATGGGATACTAATGGACCCTCCAGTAGTGATAGAAGTGAAAAAAATAGTTTTATCAGACACGGGTGTTGAGGCCCAGTTCTGTGATGGGTTTTTCAATTCATGCAGATTGTGTAGAGAGCACTAAGACCTACGCTAACTATGAAAGAGTTGAATGGTGAGTTACAGTAGTATCATCCGACCATATTTTCATGGGATGGAAGAGGAAAAGATTTGGATTCATGGCTAGAGACCATTATATCTATCTTCTAGCATCAAGATATGCCTCTCGATAGGATGATAATTCTCCCTATGTATATTATGTGTGATTCCACCAAATGATGGTGAGATGTTATAACCATGAGGGAAAATCATTATGAGATTGTGTGGAGTGATTTCCGTATGACCTCATATGACTACTTCTATCCTGAGAAATTGGGGGACACTAGATCTCATGTGTTCTTTCACCTGGAGCAGGGCGCGGTATCAGTTATTGATTACGAGACACTTTTTCATAGCTCCATGACATCACATATATTTTGATGGAAGATAAGTTATATAAAGACATGATATTTGAGTATAGTTTTAGGTTTGAAAACTAAAAACATATGAATTTATTTGGGATTAATAACAGATCTTGAATATTTAATCATGAGCTTATCACATAGCATAACCAAGAGGAGGCTGTATGTGCGAGAAAGGGAGGTTCAACATATAGATTAGGTATGGAATTGACCAGTACTAGGATGAATCATATGAATCTTTCATAAGGTTATATAAGAATTCAAAAAACAAAATTAGGTAGTGATTTGAGGTGAAACTAGTATGGTAGGTGGGGACATACGAGGCCTTAGATTATGAGGGACCTAGTCGAGTGTTGATCATTTGGAATGATGGGAAATCTACAATGTCAAGAACCGTCCTCGGGGTCCGTGGTATGACTACCCCAAGCCTACCTTCCATAGGCCAGGGGCTAGAAACTAGCACCAAAGGCATAAATACCGATAACTGAGAAGGTATTGCCTTTATAAAACATAAACACATCCAACCGGAGTACAAGTGGAAGTAATACAATAAGTACAAAAGAAATTGCGGAAAAGTAAATGGGCCAGAATACAAAACCAACTGAAAAGTACAGCTACAACTAAACAAATGTACAACAGAAAAGGCAAACAGCTGGAAGATAGAAGCAGCTCATGGGTCGTCCACCTCAGATCCTACCAGTAGTGTAGGTATAGATAGCGTAACTCTTGGATCATCCACCACAGATCCTACCTGAATGGTAGGTATAGATAGCCTCCTTAATGCTCTCGCCCGTCAACCTCCTCTGAGTACCGTATCGTCGTAAAGTCCACCTCCAGGTACTGACTCGTCGTGAGGTCCACCTTTGGGTACCGTCCAGTCCTCGAACACTCAGCCTCCTTCAGCGCTGTCTGTCATCTGCATCCAACACAATGAGGTGAGGGCATAGCCCATGCAGTGGTGAGTATAACGATACTCATTAGGGATCACGAGACCCTCAAGGTCTCACTAAATCCAACAAGGATGACCATAATGAAGGATCTAATAGATAAACCTTACGTAGGTATATGCCCATACTTATACCTAAGTTATCATGTAGCCCATCTCAATCAGGAGGTATCACACAGATATGAAATAAACAGATAACCATTATATAGGTATATACCCATTCATATACCTAAGTTATAATGTAAACCATCTCAATCATGTGGAATCCATAAGGGTCATTGACTCATCTCAAAACAAGATTTTCATTAATGATATAGAAACCACAACTACTGGAGAACTCCTACTCTCTCATGTATAGTAGCCCTATCATGACTCTGAGGCACTACTCACTAACCTTATACTGTTGAGGTATTCCTCCTGTCGAGTACCGCGGGTCTGCCACCCAAACATAGAAGTGCTCCCCGCCAGGGGTCTGCCGCCCAAACACAGTATCGGTTCCCCTACTAGCCTACAGAGGCACTCCTCCTGTCAAGTACCACATGTCTGCCACCCAAACACAGTAGTGCTCCCCACTGGTCTAGTCGACTCACTCCAAGTCCAATCGGACAAGTAGTCGTCAGGTCTACAGCTACAAGGTCTTTGCACTCCATATTCTCTCCTATGGGAGGGTCCACTCCATGAGCTAATGGTTGATACTCCATGTATCACAAAGTACCATGATGATGTATCCCAAAATTCTTCCACCTCACAGGGGTCTCAACGCAAGAGATGGCGCGCCAAATGGATGCCCGATCTGTGAGTTATTAGCCTTTTCGTCCAGAGGGCCTGGTTGGTTTTGTGTACGATCCAACCCATCTGTATCTCAAATGTACCACGAAATCTCATAGGGTATACTCAAAGGGACTGTTTCTCAAATAGATTACCAACTCCGCTGACGGGTCATCAAATGGACGTCCGGTCTAAAAGTTAGGAGCTTTTATGTTCCAAGGGCCCGGTTGAATTTCAGGTTCAATCCAACCCGGCCTTACTCCAACTATGTCCAAACCTCCAGTGAATTATGCGAAAATATCCATCTCAACAAGAGGAAACCAACAAAGTTGAAGGCACGTCGTTTGGACGTTCGAAGCTCAGGTTATAAGCGTTTCTGCTCCGAGGGCCCGGTTGGTTTCATGTTCGAACCAACCCGACCATACCCAAAATTTGCTGAAACCTTGAGTGTAATATACCGAAACGACCGTCTCGATCCAAGGATACTCAACTAACAGAGCATAAATCGGAGTAATGTTTCCCAAGATATGAGCGTTTAACAAAAGAGGGTCCGTAAATAGGAGGTCCGGGACCGGTCCGACCCGACCCAATACCCCATGGGTCTGCCCGAACCGGGTCGACCAGACCCGGGTCTGGGTCCGGCCCAGTTGGGCACGGCCCGACCCAGTGCTGGCAGCCTGGCCCGGTGATGGAGGCCCGGCCTGGCGCGGGCGACCCGGCCCGGCCGACCCATGCGGTTGGCCGCGCGGCTGGCCGACCAGGCGGAGTGGCGGCGCCCAGAGGGTCCCGCCCTAGCCGTGGATTATGGGGGGGGGGGGTGTTACACCCCATGGTTTCAATGAAACGGCCAACCTTAATTGTCGGCCCCTTGGTGAACGCGAACACCCCTTGTGTCCCGCTTCTTGATGGCGTCGGTGGCCGGCACATACAACCGCCCTTTCGAGCCCGCTGCAGCCTTAGGCCTTGGCTTCCTTCCTCCGGCACGGCGCGACGGCACCTTGCCCCGCTACCACGGCCCGCTCCAGCTACGGCCCCTTACGCTTCGGCGCAGCGCGACGGCGCCAGGCCCCTCCGCCGTGGTCTGAATCTAATCAGCGGCCTTCCTCAGCCTCTCCGGCGCGGCACGACGACACCGCGCCCACCACCACCGCGGCCTGCTCCGGACGCGTCCCCTTCATCCCCATGAGGTGCAATGGCACCGCGCCGCCTTCACTGTAGCCTTTCATGGTTTCAGTTCCCTACCGATCACCGCACGGTGCAATGGCACCGTGCTCCTCTGCCTCCAACAACATTGAAATTTAACAAAGAAGAGGAGAGGAGAATCGGCCGTGTTCGTGTGGTCCGATCTCCTCCCGTTACGACGATATCATGTGCCCAATTCCTTAAGCAACTAATAATGATGGTAATGAATTGAACAATAAAAGATAATCCCTACTTCGCAAAGACGTCGCACGTCGTCGATCCGCAGAAAGAGGCAAGCGTCGCAATGATTGGACATCGCAGAAGATCGGTGCCGATTCCATTGACATCGGAGGAAGTGTCATCATCGATGGAGACATTCCCCGCGGTGGTGTATCCAAACTTGATGCGGAGGATGAAGAGGAGAAGGCACGTCGTCGGTGACTTCGCGTTATTCATCGGAGGCATTCTTTGTCGAAGAGACATTGTTCTTTTTCAAGAACGTTCTTTGTTGGAAGGAGGGATCTCTTCTAAATTTATCCAGAGGTTTCCCACAAGGTTCTCCAAAATATTTTCCAACCCATAATTGAGTGAAGTCTCCCCAATATATAAAACTATCATGCCCTTTTATCTTTCAATCCCTTGATGGAAAATTAATTAGGGAGGTGAAGGGTTGTCATAATAAGGGCAGTTGTCACATTAAATTGAAGAGGTGCTAAGTGGGGGGTTGGAGGGAGTTATGGGAAGATGAGAGGATGGGGCTCGTGTGGGGCCCACCTCTCATATATCCACACATGGGATGATTAAACATCCTTAGAAATAAATCTGTTTTAACAAATTCATTTGACTTTTTAACTAAACTCCAAATTAATAATTCTCAACCCACTTCAAAAGAAACTGTAGTAAAGGACCCCTTAAGCAATTACCGGTGCTGCGAGTTCATCGGTGCCCACGGTTTTCAATTCCGAGCACCGGTTCAAAATATAGAAAAAATCTCTATTTCGTTCACTGAATGTACCCGAGCTATACTTTGGAAATTGATTCTGGGCTCACCGGGCCTCGTAATCAAGTGTCGTCTAAAGCCACATACTTGTAAAATTCCAAAGAAATTAAAAAATTATTCCTTGAAATATCTGGGTCTTTACATTACTCTCACCTCAGGGTTTTACGTCCCCATAAATCTATAACAAAAACAAGGGAAACTAAAGGAGGAACCGAGCACGCAACTGAAACTCCCGCTACCATGTGGTTTCCTTGAGGTTCTTGTGCTTCTAGCGAAAGTGCACATGAGGAATCGACCATCCCTATAGACCCCGCTCATATCCATCCTCAAACTCTACTGGAACCCAGAGGAAGTCACACCATCATCAGTGTCTAGCTCTCCGTGGTCAATGATGATGGTTAGGTCGTGCGTACATCTCCTCAGCTGAGATAAGTGGAAGATGTTGTGAACTCGGAGCAACTATGGTATAAATGTCATGCAGTAAACAACCTAGCCTACCCTACTAAGGACCTAGAAGGGTATGATGAACCTCAGAGATAACTTGCCGCCTCGGCCTAATCTCCTTAGACCTCGTCGAGGTGAAACCCGTAAGAATATGTGGTCGCCACCCTCGAACTCTAGTGGTATCCTATCAGCTCTGTGCAGTCTCATCTGCATGATCCATAGGCGATCACCGGCCACTCCAACATAAGGACACAACTGAGTCCAGTCCCTGATGCATTATAGTGAACCATGTAACCAATGCCCTCAGGATGGGTGCACTGGTCAACCTCTACCCCAACTTCTGAAAGCTCTGTTGGAAGTGGTGTCGCAACTCTAGAGAATTCTAGCATAAAGGTAAGTTTGGACATCTCCTGAGTGATCGAATGCACACTCTTATGCATAATTCCATCATGTGCTGCCTGGGATTTCCTTTTCACCGACCAAGGAAAAACCCCTCCCAATTTTGTAGATAAAACACAACATTTTTTCCTAATACAATTAATCCGTGTATGAACTGTGGTTTTCCAGTACATACCCAAACTAACATCGTAAGGCCTCAACGCTGCCACCAAGAGGTTCCAAACGAAACTCTCATGTCAAGGGTCATATAACACCTTCGGAGTAAGTGTGATTATCGAGTCTCCTCCCAAAGTTATCTCCAAACATAACGGTCAAGTCAACGGATTAACCGGAAACTCTGGGTATAGGACAAGATTCATGGAAGGTAGGAATGATTTGAACCTTTGTCTATTGATATGGAAATCAGTAGTAGTCACAAACCGTATCTCAAATCATTCATAGAGCCCTTGGGTAACACTCTTTGACCGCATGCAGCTATTCTCTTCCCATTCCCTCCAGCTCCCTGAGCCTGGTGGGGACTACAAAGGCGAGTGATTGTAACATGTCGAAATGTACACCACCTCATGCTGCTCTCCTAGCTCTGCATCTACGTCTACTACTCTGCATATTTATCTATACTTAACATTTCCTCTTCATGAAACATTTGAACTCCCAAGTACATGAGACTAGCGCCAGTTCACTACATTCCCACTTCTAACATTCTCCAGTTGTATTCATTCAGGCAACGAACATTCAACCAAGAAGGTTCTCTCTAGCACCATAACGTGAGTAGGAATGCAAAGAGGAAAAAGTGATGTCTCGGATATCCTTAATCTCACAATGATCATATGTCCTACCTCTATATCACTGATTGAATCATATTCATCGAGTACCCGGAATGATCGGTACGCCTCGATGAATACTTAGCTACTGACATGTCATCCTGTTGAAGTTGTATAAGCTCTAGTAAACTCTCAACCATCTCCTCAAGCGAGTCCTCAGCCGCCTGAGAGTCGGGCTCGCCTTGGAACCTGAGGGTATCTGATGTTGGAACACGTGTAAGGAAGTAATCCTACATGTGTCACCCACCGGTACCGCCGGCTGTAACTGCTAGCCAACATGTAGTGATGTATAGCTGATACACTACCCGAAGGTACTCTCTCAAGCATTGGTCCGCATACCGAAGCCTCATCACTATGCGGACCATCCTCACGGTCACACACTGGAAAACACTAGTAGCCAATTCCACCATCCACTCTACTAGTGTCTCAGCTAGGCGGAAAACTCTAGAAATCGCCTCCAGTCAGTCCTCTGCTATCTGGGAATCTGCCTCGCCTCGTAACCTCAGAGGCCTCTACTGTTGGAACTTGTGCAACACGCTCTGCCAGTGTGCACCGTAGACTAGTACGGCTGGTGGCATCCGCTTCCCAACATGTGGTGGTGCTGCTGGTACACCACCCGAGGGTGCCAATATAGTAAAAAAATGTCCCTACACCGGAGCCTCATCGCTCGGTGGGTCGTCATCATGTACTATCTCAGAACTCCAACTGAATGTCTACATAGAGACATCCTGAACAGATGCGACACGGTCAACGATTCATACCTGGTGAGCTGACCTAATTTGAGCTAACTTTAAAACTTTTGGAAGAACACACGCAATCAGTGTTTTTGTGCACAATTTCGGAAATCAGTAGTCAGGGTCCTGGTGTATGGATACGTCGGCCACTGCAGAAACACTGGACTCCCTGAACTGAAGACCACACTCGGTACTCTTAAAACTATTGCTTCACAGAAAATAATTTTCAGTGTCTTGAGTTCTGCGGTATAACCGACTCCTCTGATACAAATTTTTCACAACCCATCCTTAGGGCCCATGCCGTGACTACCCCAAGCCCACCTTAAATAGGCCATGGGCTGGCGACTAGCACAAAAGGCGTAAATCCCGATAACTGGGAAGGCATTTCCTTTACAAAACATAAACACATCCAACCAGAGTACAAGAGGAAGTAATGCATTAAGTACAAAAGAAAGTACTGAAAAGTAAATGGGCTAGAATACAAACCTAAATGAAAAGTACAACTACAACTGAATGAAAGTACAATAGAAAAGACATACAGCTGGAAGATAGAAGATGCTCTTGGATCATCCACCTTGGATCCTACCTGAAGGGTAGGTACAGATAGTGCAGCTCCTGGCTCGTCCACCATAGATCCTACCACAAGGGTAGGTATAGATAGCCTCCTCAACGCACTTTCCTGTCAGCCTCCTCCAAGTACCGTCTCATCGTAATGTCCACATCCAGATACTGACTCGTCGTGAGGTCCACCTTTGGGTACCATCCAGTCCACGAAAACTCGGCCTCCGTCAGCGCTGTCTATCGTCTGCATCCAACACAATGAGGTGCGGGCATATCCCGTACAATGGTGAGTATAACGATACTCAGTAGGGACCTCGTGACCCTTAAGGTCTCACTAAATCCAACAAGGATAACCACAAGTAAGGATCTATCATATAACCCTTACTTAGGTATATGCCCATACTTATACCTATGTTATCTAGTATCCCATCTCAATCATGAGGTATCTCATAGATATGAAATCAACAACTAAACATTACTCAGGTATATTACCATTCATATACCTATGTTATCATGTAACCCATCTCAATCATGTGGAATCCACAAAGGTCATTGACTCAGCTCAAACCAGGATTTTCATTAAAGATATCCAAACAAGAACTACTGGAGAACTCCTCCTTTGTCTAGTATAGTAGCCCTGTCTTTACTTAGAGGCACTACTCACTAACCTTAGACTGTTGAGGTACTCCTCCTGTTGAGTACCTTGTGTCTGCAACCCAAACACAGTAGTGATCCCCACTAGGGGTCTGCCGCCCAAACACAGTAGTGGTTCCCCTACTAGCCTACAGAGGTACTCCTCTTGTCGAGTATCGCGGTTCTGCCACCCAAACACCGTAGTGACCCCGCCATGTGTCTGCCACCCAAACATAGTAGTGCTCCCCACTGGGCTAGTCGACTCATTCCAAGTCGAATCGGACAAGCAGTTGTAAGTTCTACAACTACTAGGTCTCTTCACTCCATACGCACATCTCTGGGAGGGTCTGCTCCATGAGCTACTGGTTGATACTACAAGTATCAAAAAATCCCAGGAAGACGTATCCCAAATGTGTGCCATGTCACAGGGGTCTCAATGCAACATACGTCCTGTCTAACCGACGCCCGGTCTGTGAGTTATTAACCTTTTCGTCCCGGGGGACCGGTTAGTTTTGTGTATGAACCAACCCATCTGTTTCTTAACTGTACCCTGAAATATCAAAGGGTATACTCAAAGGGACCTTTTTCTCAATGTGAGTACCAATGCCGCTGATGGTTCTTCAAATGGACGTCCAGTTTGAAAGTTATCAGCTTTTCCGTTCCAGGGGCCCGGTTGAATTTCAGGTACAATCCAACCCGGCCGTACTCAAATTGTGTCCAAACGTCAGCTGGAGTATGCCAAAAAATCTGTCTCATCAAGAGGAAACCAATAAAGTTGACTGCACGCCATTCGGACGTTCGGAGATCATGTTATAAGCGTTTCCGCTCCGAGGGCCCGGTTAGTTTCGTGTTCGAACCAACCCATCCATACCCAAAGTTCACCAAAACCTTGAGTGTAATATACCGAAACGACCATCTCTATCCAAGGAATCCTACGGAACTGTGTGTGCATCGATTAGAGGTTCGTAGCCCATGATATGAGCCTTTAACTGAAGAGGGTCCGTAAATAGGTCATCTGGGCCCGTTCCGACCCGGCCCATGCCCCCTTGGGTCGGCCCAAACCGTGGGGACCCGACCCGGGACTGGGTTCGGCCCAGTTGGGCATGGCCCAGGCCAGCTGGCGTGGCCCAGCCCGGCATGACCGAACAATGCGGTTGGCCGTGTGGTGGGCCGACCAGGCGGAGTGGCGACGCCCAGACGGGCCTACCCTAACCGCGGATTGGGGGGGTGTTACCCCCCCGATTTCAATGAAATGGTCGGCCTTAATGGCTAGCCCCTTGGTGACCACCAGACCCCCTTGGGTCCCACTTCTTGATGGGGCTGGCGGCCTGCACGACCTGTCTCCCTTCCAAGCCCGCCACGACCTAAGGTCACGACTTCCTTCCACCGGCGCAGCGTGACGGTGATGTGCTCCGCTCCGGCCATGGCCCCTAATGCTCCGGTGCGGCGCGATGGCGCCGCACCCCTCCGTCGTTCCCCGATCCGGCCAAGACTCATGTGGCTCCAGGGCGGCGCGACGGCGCCGCGCCCCTCCTCCGCGGTCCAACTCTTTTTCGCGGCGGTCCTCAGCCTCTCCGGCACTGCGTGACGGCGCTGTGCACCTTCACCGTCGCGGACCGCTCCGAACGCGGTCCCCTTCGTCCCTGCGTGGTGCAACGGCACCGCGCCACCATCGTCACGGACTTGCATGGTTGTGATTCCCTTCCGATCACCGCACGGTGCAACCGCACCGTGCGCCTCCACCTCCAACATGATTGAAATTTAACAATGAAGAGGAGAAGAGAATCAGCCGTGTTCGTGCGGCCTGTTCTCCTCCCATTACGACGATATCATGCAGCCAATTCCATAAGACATGAAGAACGATGATATAGTCTTGAACAAGAAAAGATAACCCCTACCTCGCAAAGACGTCACACATCGTCGAGCCGTGGAAAGAGGCAAGCGTCGTGATGATCGGACTTCATGGAAGATCGGTTCCAATTCCGTTGACATGGGAGGTAGTGTCATCATCGATGGATAAATTCCCCATGGTGGTGTCTCCTCCCTTGATGCGGAGGATGAAGGGGAGAAGGCACGTCGTCGGTGACTTTGTGTTCTTCGTCGGATGCGTTCTTCATCGAAGAGGCGTTCTTCTTCTTCACGAAATTTCTTTGTTGGATGGTAAGTGCTCTTATAAATTTCTCCAGAGGTTTCCCACAAGGTTCTCCAAAATATTTTCCAACCCATAATTGATTGAAGGCTACCCAATCTATAAAACTATCATGCCCTTTTAGATTTAAAACCCTTGATGGAAAATTAATTAGGGAGGTGATGGGCTGTCATAATATGGGGAGTTGTCACATTAAATTGAGGAGGTGCTAAGTGGGCGGAGGAGGAGAGTTATGGGAAGATGAGAGGATGGGGATCGTGTGGGCCCCACCTCTCATATATCCACACATGGGAGGATTAAACATCCTTAGAAATAAATTTTTTTTAACAATTTTATTTAACATCATAACTAAACTCCAAATTAATAATTTTCAACCTACTACAAACGCAATTGTGGTAAAAGTACCCTTAATAAATTACCGGTGCTGAGAGTTCATCGGTGCCCTCAGTTTTCAATTCTGAGCACCTGTTCAGAAGGTAAAAAACCCAGATCATTCCTTCACTGAACATACCCGAGATAAACATCAGAAATTTATTACGAGCACACCGAGCCTCAGAATTAAGTGTCGTCTGAAGCCACAGACTCGTAAAATACCAATGAAATTTAAAAAAAATGTCCTTGAAATTTATGGGTCTTTACATTACTCCCACCTCAGGGATTTACGTCCCCGTAAATCTATAACACAGACTATGGAAACTAAATGACGTACCAAGCACGCAACTGAGCCTCCCACTCCCAAGTGCTTTCCTTGAGGTTCCCGTGCTGTCAGCGAAAGTGCACATGAGGAATCAACCGTCCCTGTAGGACCCACTCCTGTCGATACTCAACCCCTACTGGAACCCTGAAAAAGCCACCCCGTCATTGATGTCCAGCTCTCCATGGTCAATGATGACGGTTAGGTTGTGTGTACATCTTCTCAGGTGAGATAAGTGAAAGATGTTGTGCACCTGGTGCAACTATGGTAGAAAGGTCATGCGGTAAACCACCTTGACTACCCTACTGAGGACCTAGAATGGTCCGATGAACCTCGGAGATAACGTTCTGCATTGTCCAATTCCTCTTAGACCTCATCGAGGTGAGACCCGTAAGAAGACGTCGTCGCCATCCTCGAACTCTAGTGGTCTCCTGTCAGCTCTGTGCAGTCTCATCTTCTGTGATCCCTAAGTGATCACTACCCACTCCAACATCTAGAAACACCCAAGTCTGGTCCCTAATGTGTCACAGTGAACTATGTAACCAACGCCCTCAGGATGGGCGCACTGGTCAAACTCTACCCTAGATCTTGAAAGCTCTACTGGAAGTGGTGCCAAAACTCTAGAGAATTCTGGCACAAAGGTAAGTTTGGCCATCTCCTTAGTGATCGAATTCACCCTCTTATACATGATTTTGTCCTCTGCTTCCTGGGTTTTCCTTTTCACCTGCCAAGGAAAACCCCATCCCAACGTTGTAGATAAACGACAACCTTTTTTCCTAATACAGTCAATCCGTGTATGAACTGTGGTTTCCCAGTCTATACCCAAACTAACGCCGTAAGGACTCAACTCTAACACCAAGAGGTTCCAACCGAAACTCTGGCATCAAGGGTCATATCACACCATCCGCGTAAGTGTGATTATCGAGTCTCCTCCCAAAGGTATCTCCAGATGTGAGGGTCAAGTCAACGGCTTAACCGGAAACTCTATGTCAATGACAAGATTCGTGGAAGGTAGGAATGATTGGTACCTATGTATATTGATACAGAATCTAGTAGTAGGAATATACTGTATCTATAATCACTCTTAGAGCCCCTGGGTCACACTCCTTGACCGCATGTAGCTATTCTCTTCCCCTACCCTCCATCTCCCTGAGCCTGGCAGGGACTACAAAGGCGGGTGATTGTAAAATTTTGAAATGTACACCTCCTCATGCTGCTCTCCTAGATCTTATTCCATGTCTGTTGCTCTATAGATTTATCTGTCCTTAACATTTTCTCTTCCTAAAACATTTTCACACCAAAGTCTATGAGACTTGAACCAGTTCAATGCGTTCCCACTTCTAAGATTCTCTTGCTGTATTCGTTCAGCCAAAGAACATTAAACCACAAAGGTTCTATCTAGCACCCTAACATGAGTTAGAAAGCATAGAGAAAAAAGTTGTGTCTAAGATATCCTTAAATAAACCACGCTCAATGGTCCGAGCCCTATAGAACTGATGGAATCATATTCATCGAGTACCCAGAATGATCGGTACGCCTTGATGAATACTCAGCTACCGACAGGTCGTCCTGCCGAAGCTGTATAAGATCTAGGAAACTCTCAGCCACCTCCTCAAGCCAGTCCTCAGCCGCATGAGAGTTGGGCTCATCTCGGAACTTGAGGGTATCTGATGTTGGAACACGTGTAAGGTAGTAATCCTACATGTGTCACCTACTGATACCATTGGTTCTAACTGTTTGCCGACATGTAGTGATGTATAGCTGAGACACTACCTGGAGGTGCTATCTCAGGCATCGGTCCATGTGCCGAAGCCTCGTCACTATGCGGACCATCCTCATGGTCAGTCACTAGAAACCACTAGTATCCAAGTCCACCACCCACTTTACTATTGTCTTATTTTGGCAGAAAACTCTAGAAATTGCCTCCAGTCAGTCCTCTGTTGTCTGGGAATCTGCCTCGCCTCGTAACCTCGGATGCCTCTACTTCTGGAACTCATGCAATGCACTCTGTCAGCATGCACCATCAACTAGTATGGCTGGTGGCATCTGATGCCCAACTGGTGGTGGTGTTGCTGGTACACCACATGAGGGTGCCATTATAGTAAAAAAGGTCCCTGCACCGGAGGCTCGTCACTCGGTGGGCCGTCATCGTGTACTATCTCAGAACACCAACTGACTGTCTGTGTGGAGACATCTTTAACAGATGCGACATGATCAATGATTCATACATGGTGAGATGACTTAGTTTGAGCTGACTTTAAAACATTTGGAAACACACATGCAATCAGGGTTTTTCTGCACAAATTCAGAAATCAGTAGTCAGGGTCCTGGTGTATGGATACGTCGGCCACCGCAGCAACACTGTTCTCCCGGAACGGAAGACCACACTTGGTACACTTAACACTATTGATTCATAGAAAAGAATTTTCAGAGTCCTAGATTCTGCGGTAGAACCGACTCCTCTGATACCAATTTTTCATGACCCGTTCTCGGGGCCCGTTCCGTGACTACCGCAAGCCCGCCTTCCATAGGCCAGGGGCTGGTGACTAGCACCAAAGGTATAAATCATAATAACTGGGAAGTAATTTCTATATAAAACATAAACACATCCAACCAGAGTACAAGAGGATGTAATACAATAATTATAAAAGAAAGTTATGAAAATTAAATGGGCCGGAATACAAACCAAACTGAAAAGTACAGCTATAACTGAACGAATGTACAACAGAAAAGACAAACAGCAGGAAGATATAAGCAACTCCA
Source organism: Viscum album (assembly GCA_963277665.1). NCBI lineage: Eukaryota > Viridiplantae > Streptophyta > Magnoliopsida > Santalales > Viscaceae > Viscum > Viscum album. The sequence continues at coordinate 426,432,441 of OY728123.1, read as the reverse complement.
GGGTCGTCCACCTTGGATCCTACCTGAAGGGTAGGTACAGATAGTGCAGCTCCTGCATCTTCTACCATGAATCCTACCTGAAGGGTATGTACAAATAGCCTCCTCAATGCTCTCACCCGTCAACCTCCTCTGAGTACCGTCAAATAGTAATTTCCACCTCCAAATACTGACTTGTCTTGAGGTCCAACTTTGGGTACCGTCCAGTCCTTGAACACTCGGCCTCTATCAGCGCTGTCTGTCATATGTATCCAACACAAAGAGGTGTGGGAAAAACCCATATAGGGGTGAGTATAATGATACTATGTAGGGACCCCGAGACTCTCAAGGTCTCAATAAATCCAACAAGTATAACAAAAAAGAAGGATCTAACAGATAACCCTTAATTAGGTATAAGACCAAACTTATACCTAAGTTATCAAGCAGCCCATCTAAATCATGAAGTATCACACAGATATGAAATCTATAGATAACCATTAATTAGGTATATGCCCATACATATACCTATGTTATCATGTAACCCATCTCATTCATGAGGAATCCACAAAGGTCATTGACTCAGCTCAAACCAGGATTGTCCTTAAAGATATCGAAACCACAAATACCGGAGATCTCCTCCTCTATAGAGTACAGTATCCCTGTCATGACTCTGAGGCGCTACTCACTAACCTTATATTGCTGAGGTACTCCTCCTGTTGAGTACCACGATTCTACCACCCAAACATAGTAGTGCTCCCCGCCAGGGGTGTGCCTCCCAAACAGAATAGCGGTTCCCCTACTATCCCACTGAGGTACTCCTCCTGTCGAGTACCGCAGGTTTTCCACCCAAACATAGTAGTGATCCCCACCATGGGTCTGCCACCGAAACATAGTAGTGCTCCCCACTGGTCTAGTCGACTCACTCCAAGTCGAATCAGAAAAGTAGTTGTCAGATCTACAGCTACTAGGTCTCCGCACTCCGTACGCTCATCTCCGGGAGGGTCCGCTCCACGGGCTACTGGTTGATACTCCAAGTATCATAATGTCCCCTGAAAAAGAATCCCAAAAGTCTGCGCGCAAAGATGATGATCCGCGCGCAAAACCCCCGGGATGCGCGCAACTCCCTTGCGCGCCGTGCCCGATTCCGCACCCGCGAGGAGGATTCCGCGCTCGCACCTTGGATTCCGCGCCCGGGGTTGCCTATAAATACTAGGCGACCCCAACGTTTCAAAGGTTGCTGGAAGTCGAACGGTCTCCCCGCGCGCGCAATTCAACCCCTTCCGCGCGCAATGCCGATCCACAGGTAACCTCCTTTCTTTCGCGCAATAGAGACTTGGGGTCCGCCTTCGCGCGCAATCCCCTTGGCTCATTTCCTTTGAATAAATTTCAACCCGAAGGCCTTTGCGCGCAAAAGAATCCTCTTGCGCGCAATTTCCCCCGGGTGCGCGCAATCCGACCCGATTGCGCGCACCCCCCATTTTCAAAGTGGCCATTCGTTAGAGAATGAGCCGTTGCCCCCGCGCGCTATCTGAAGCCCGGTGCGCGCAATCCCAACCTTCCGCGCGCAAAGGGCTGGCCCAATTGCGCGCCAGGCCGCCATTTTTGCGCGCCGACTCGCGGTTTTGCGCGCAAAGCTCCTCTTTTGCGCGCAATCCGCCAGGGTCGCCTCCCTCGACCCCCTGAGGGCACCTGCCTGCGTGGCGCCCGATGATCCTCATCCTGGGTGCTCGCACCGTGCGTTGTCTTCCCGTGCGGCCCTCCAGGTTCGTGCGAAGTGACATGCACCCATCGTCCGGCAACCTATGCCCAGCATGACGTTAAACTGCACATTCGTCCCGCATGACGTTAAACTGCGCATACGTCCAGCATGACGTTAAACTGCATATTCGTCCAGCATGACGTTAAACTGCATATTCGTCCAGCATGACGTTAAACTGCACATCCGTCCAAGCTGCACGACGTTAAACTGCCTAGCCCCCATCGTCCGCGCTGCAAGACGTTAAACTGCCAAGTGCTTCGTCCTCAACACACGACGTTAAACTGTACTTCGTCCGGCAAGACGTTAAACCGTCCGCTTCGTCCTCAACACACGACGTTAAACTGTACTTCGTCCGGCAAGACGCTAAACCGTCCGCATCATTCGATCCCGTGCCTCGCACGCAGGGTCTCCCCCGGTTTGGATGTGGCCCCCACCCGCTCGTCTCTGCAGGGATGTCGGGATTGTCCCCCTTTTGGGACGATTTAATGGGAGCGGCTTTTCCCTACGGGGGCAGGGTATTACAAACCCCTAGTTTCTCGTGGGAGGCTGCACATGTGTATCTCCATTGCGCCTCCCCACTGCCGAAGCCAGTAGAGGGTCTGACTGGGATCGAGATGTCTTCTGCTTTCGGTCCAAGTCCCTTCCAACTGAGTTTTGCAGCATCCGGGCTGCCCCAAGTGCGTAAGTCCTGACAGAATGAACTACGTGGACTTTGATCCCTGTCTTCTATACAGGGTACGTAGGAAGCCTCCCTGAGGTTCAAGCCCACCACCTGGTCGTCCCGGTCGTATTTACGTCGGTTCGTCCATCAGTGGACCCCTCCAGGGTTCACGCTTGCGTCGATTCACCTATGAATCCGCCCCTGTGGGAGACTGCCCGCGTGTATCTCCGCGGTGCCTCCCCACAGCCCCCCTTTTCCATTTCCCCTTTTATCGTCCAGCATGACGTGAAACTGTGATCCACCCGGCCGTTCCATCCCCCTCTGTGCGAGGTGGTTCGGTTCAATCCTCCGCCCGGCGGCCTAGACCTCTTCGTGAGTCGGCTTGCCGACGTCCAGCATGACGTTAAACTGTATACCCGAACTACGTTGACTTTGATCCGTGCTAACGCGCGGTACGTAGGAAGCCCCTCTGGGGTCCAAGCTCTTCACTCCATCATCCATCCTGATCCTTACCCGGGCCGCCACATCCCGGTGGGGTCATGCCACTTCACTCCACTCCACGTTACTTGGGAAGCCGCCCATGTGCTGGTCCCAGCGTCGGAGGTTCCCCGCAAGGGGATCTGTCATCTGATCCACTTTTCGTGTTGATCGGACCGATGCCGTCCCCGCTGGACGTTAAACTCGCGGCATACCCCGTGTTAAACATGGGAAGCTGAGGAAAACCTCAGGTGACACAGTTCCCCGCACCCAGTACGGGATGCCTCAGGCCATCGTGCCTTCGAGAAGCCCTATTAGGGACGGAAGACAGATGTGCAAAGCCGCAGTGTTAAGACACGCCCCCAGCACCCAGAGCCACCCGGCCTTCTCACCGCAGGTTGCTGCCCCGACCAGACTCCTTGGAACGTCCGGGCGGAAGCAGCGTCATTAACCGGTGTCCATGAAGATATGGCGCCGGGAACGAGATTCACGAACATTCTTAAGTCTATGAGGGAGACCCGGATTAGGCGACGAGTTCCGAGGAGACGTCCAAGGAAGGAGGAGCCGACATCCCATCATCCCGGTTTCGATCAAGGAGCAGACACCCCTGAATAAGGGACGAATGCCGCCCGCCCTTGGAAAGCGGGACTGCGGGACCACAAGCCGCGCGCCCATCCCCTCGGGTTGACGGGTGCACGCGCGAACGCGTCCTGGCGGAACAGCGTAACCCGACGCACATCCGCACCGAAACAGAAAAATGGTGAACCCGACGTGAATCTCTTCTCCTCGATACGAAGACCGATGGCTTTCAGAGGTGTTGGAAGACCGGCATGTTGCCCGGCCAAGCATTCAGTCTTACCCGCCAGGGGCTGGGGAAGTGAAATCGGGCACTCCGTCTCGCAACGTCGAGGGCCTGGGTTCCCCCCACGGAAGGCGTCGTGGCGCTAATGGTTGGTTGACGATTCCTTTTTCCTGTCAGTGTTAATGGGTTCTTCTCCCTGCTTTCAGAAATCAGGTCGCCCGATCCAGTGCCCGATCGCCACCCGCCCACTGGCGCAGGGATAGGGGAAACACCGACGCGGCTACTCCGCGCGGTCCTGCCCGTTCCACAGTCGTCCCAGCAGCCGCAATTGCGGGACGACCACGCCCTCTCTCCCCCTCGGAGGTCATCCAGAGAAGGGTGATCAACACCCTGGTGCGGAGATACGAGGAAGAGGGAGTCATCCCCACTAGGGAAATGGCTCGCCTAGACCTTGAGGAGGCTGCGCCTCGCCACCACCGCCGCCCTCGAGGGCCGCGCAGGGAGGCACCGCTGCCTACCTCAACGTCCAATCGCTTCGGGAGTTTATCCCCGGAGCGCTCTGACAGTTCCCTTCCCTATGCGGATGAGGTGGAAGATTCCCGGGATCACCCTATCCGGGGTTCGCTCCAGGGATCTACGGTAAGGACTCCTGCCAGGCCACGGCGACACCGCCGCCATGCCTCTCGAGTCGAAGAGCGGGCTCTCCACCTGCCCGCGCCGCTCATCCCGACTCGTCTGTCTCGACGCCAACGTCGAGCACGAGCGGAAGAGGATGCCCACCTTGGGGCTCTAGCGACAGCGGCCGCATTGGCCCAAGCCACTGCTGGCTCCAGTCGCCAGACCTCTGTGCATCCTGAGCGGGGGAACTCCTATGCCCGGCCTGGATCGAGGCCCCGACCGCCCCCAAGGCAGGTTGGGTCGACTCTCCCGGTTGCTGGCACTGGCAGTAGCCACCGCGGACCATCTCGCGGTAGCGCTATTCACCGGCAGGATCTACTCTGTGTGGCCGATCCAGGAGGCATGGGTCATCCCACCTTCCGATCCCGGCCCGGAGGCCTGCCCGGAATCATCTCTCCCCGCGTCCCCTTTGAAATCTGTCCCGGTGCCCCTCGCACCTTGGTTCCCAGTCCTCTTGGCCCCAGCACCAGTGCGGCCGGAGGACGCCAGGACAGAGATCAGCCCTGCCCCGAAGAACCACCCAGGGGCAGGAAGGCAAGGCGTCGACGCCGAGGGAAGAATGTTACGGAATTCCGGACAGAGATCCGACCGGTTTGCTTCTCTGACTCAGAGGCGGAGTACGATTCGGCGACAGAGCCCCTTCCCCAATCCCGCCAGTCAAGGGCAGGGGTAGGAATGCGGCACGTCAGCCTCGTGCTCCCCGAGAGCGAGATCGATGTGATCCCCGCTTCTCTCCGAAGGTATATCCGGAGTAACGAGGGCCTGGTAGACCCCCAGGGATCAAGCTTGCGGTTGGTACCGGCCCCTCCGGAAGTGTCTTCCGCCTCGATCGGAGAAGCCGGAGACTTTTTCTGGGGACCGACGGTCGAACCACGATCTAGTGCACCCTCGGCGAGCACCGATGCTACGGCAGGATGTTCGCTCGCCGGCCCGTCCTACCGTGATGTGGTAGCCAGGGCACCGCCACCCTCAGAAGGCGGCCCGGGATATGGAGGCCAATCGGCCTGCTCGCCGTATTCACCGCCGGCCAGCCCGTCAGCCCGGCGGCCCGCCTCGGCACCACTACCAGTTTCCCGTCCGTTCCCAGCCATTGAAGAGGACCAAGGAGATCTGGGTCCCGAGTTTGAGTCGTGGAGCTTCTGGACCGTCCTTGCAGAGGGCCACTTCCCTGAGAAGTTTTGGCCAGTCGCAGGACCGGGCTTTGATGCACCCGAATCGCTCACCCCGGATGAGTTCGAATGCTTCCGCCGAACTCTCCGGGAGACTCGCTCCTGTCTTCACCGCCTACAAATGCCATACCCCGGGAGTCAAGCGCACCTGGAGGATATTGGTGAGCAGTGCCGTCAAATTGACTTGGCCATGCTCCCCGCGGTTCGGCACCCCTGGTCATTTGAGCACCACGAGGCCCTCCAACAACGATGCGTTGAGTGCTTTCAAGTACTCTGCAAAGTTATCGAGGAAGCCACTCCCCACGTGTATATCCGTGGATGGGGGAAGTACGCTGCCCTACGCTTCAGTGTGATCCGCCGACAGCCCGATTCGCTGGGTGGCCCTGAGGGTATATCCCCAGGGACAGAAACAGTCAATATGGCTGACCTGTCGGGAGACGGGAACGACTTGGAACTTCTCGACGGGGGCTTCCCCCCCGAAGACAAGCCGTCGTCAGACCCATTAGTGAGAGTTACTCGTCATCAGAGGAACCTCCTGGGGCTCCCCGCACCCACTGAAGCACTGACGTTGAGCCGAAACGTCAGCAAAGGAAAAGAGCACAGCGAGGCTATAAGGCCCGCCGACCCATCTGCCTCCATGCAGAGGGCAGAGGAGGATCTCGAGAAGGCTACGCTACGTCAGCAGCTCGCCGAACAGAAGAAGCTGGTTGACCAGCTCCTCGCCGAGCGCGCTGCAGAACGGCGGCCTGACTACGGTGATCCCAGGCCAGGACAGCAGGGACCGGAACAACCGCTCCTCGATGAGACTCTCCCGGGCAACCGTGATTTTGCCGTGTTCGCCGACAGGAGAGAGGCCATTGCCTATGGCAAGAGGGCGCGGTATGTTTCGCCACACCCTCCCGAGCGGCGTGACTACCTGAGAGATCCCGCTCGGATTCCTCCCGCTGCCCCAAGGGCCGCTCCGCCCTCCATCCCACGAGCTGCCGAGTTCGACGACCCGGTCGACGACCCGATTGAAGGGCCATGCAATGCGCTCGTGGTTAGAGATCCTCGCCAGGACAGGAACCCATGTCCGGACGATCCGATGGCGGCACTCATTGCCCGCTTGGAAGCCTTGGAGACTCGGCAGGTGGCGATCCCACCGGACGACAAGCCCTACCCAGCATGGGTGGATGACATGCCGGCGCCTCCGGGATTCGGGAATCCCACTTTTTCCCCCTTCAACGGGACTGGAGATCCGCCACAGCATTTAGCCCACTTCAACTCGAGGTGCGGGCCTATGTTGGGGACTCCGGCGCAGTAGGAGGCCGCTAAGCTTCGCTGCTTTGTTCAGACACTGGAAGGGCCAGCATTTGTCTGGTACGGCCAGCTCCCCGTCGGGTCGGTAACCAGCTGGGAGGACCTCCGTAGACAGTTCCTCTACCAGTTCAGTTCCACGACCCGGAAGACAAGTATCGCAGACCTCTTCAAGTGCAAGCAGAGGCCTGATGAACGAGTCGCGGACTTCGTCGCCCGATGGAAGGGTCTCACGTATTCCCTTGACATGCCATTGACTCAGGAGCAGTTGCTGACAATGTGCGTCGGGAACGTCAAGACCGAGCTGGTCCCTTCCCTGATCACTCAGAATTACCCCGGAGGGTTCAAGGACTTCTCAGACAAAGCTCAACGTCTTGAGGAAGCCCTGCAACAGGCCAGCCAGGCACACCCGCTGCCTCCTATGATTCCTGCGAGGAGAGTCAGCAGGGCTGAGCCCGCTGCTGTTGCCCAGATAGAGGCCCCCAGGCCATTGGAGCTGCTGCCGGCGAGGCCATCTCCACAGCCTCACAGGAATCCGCCTCCACGGGCTCAGTTCCCGGCCCAGCAGCGGCAGCCTCAGAACCGGCCGGCCCCTCCGCGTAATGTACCGCCGCAACCCAGGCGAGATAATCAGGGTCCACCTCCTCGGCCGGCCCCTCCAGCCCCTCGTCAAGACCACGCTCCCAGGGGCCCGCGACACCTGACTTACTCATTCCATGAGGATCAGGTCCCCGGTTATTCCGGAGCGCCCTGGAGCAGAGGATTGTGCGACTGCCTGAGTGTTGGAAGCCAGAGGAGGCACATCTTACGAATAACCCCCGCTACTGCCCCTACCACCGGGCCCTGGGGCACACCATCCAGCGGTGCTATGTGTTTAAGGACTGGCTCCAAGACCAGATTAACAACAGTGTAATCAGGTTGGGCCCAGCTCCGGCACAAGTGGCAGGCGTATTCGTGGGATCAGATGAAGATAGTGGCAACGAGGACGAATGGCAGCTGGTCTCCAACCGCGGACCCCAGAAGTACAATAACTGGATGGCCCGCAAGACGACCATTCGCGCCCATGGAATCATCCGTGCGCGCTTGAATCAGCCTGAGCCCCCAGAACCTGCGGGTGCTGCTTCGGCATCATCGTCCCAGTCTGCCTCCTCCAAGAGGAGCAAACGGCGGCAGCGCAAGAAGGAAGAGCGCGCCCCGCCAGTTCCGCCACTATCCCGTACTCTCGGCGATTTCATGCCCCCGGAGATGGGGGTCCCTCCTCGGATCCGCCCGGTGATGGATGATTCGTCCGATGACGGTATTGGGTACGCTTCGGTTAACACCGTCGAGCTGGTAAATCCCTTTTCGGTTCCCGACGTTGAAGAACACCAGGTGGACCTCCCTAGTGTCCCCGGTCGTCGCTACCGTCGGAAGAACCGCAGCAGCAGGAGTCGCCGGGGCACAGCCGTCGGTACCTCCGGCCAGGCCGTGCACGCCACTGAGACTAGGCAGCAGGCTCAAGATCGAGCTCAACGTGCGCAGGCCCCCCATCCGGGGATGACGGATTCGCCTCCGCCACTGTTTGTGGTGTGGGACCAGGCAGAACCGCCTCAGCCGCGTCGCGACCAGCTCCGCCCTGCCACAAGTCCATCCCGGCCTCCAGACTCCAGTACGGTGACCATTTCCCGGACTGCGACCAGTGAATAGCGAGATGCGCCAAGTACCAGTCGGCCGCCGATCCAACCGGCAAGGCCCGTCATGCCACCAACCGCAGAGCAACCTCCTGCAACCAGGGGCTCGCGCTTGGCCAAAAAGTATGATGTCCTGAAGCACTTGGCCGACATCCCAGCAAGGCTCTCCATCCTTGAGGCTCTGCGCATGTCATCTGAGATGCGCGAGGCACTCGCTGAAGCCCTGAAAAGCCCCCTCCAGTTTGAGACAGAGGTTGCGGCTGCAGAGGCCTTTCACGCCGAAACGATCGAGGACGCCGAATGTCAGGCAGTTATCTCGTTCTCTGGTAAGGATGAAGACCCTCCTATACAGGGACATATTCGTCCGCTGTATGTCACTGGCCAGTTCAATGGCCTTGATGTCCGGCGCTGTCTTGTCGACACGGGGTCCGGGATTAACCTGATTCCAACTCGGACGCTCCGGAGATTGGGGTTGTCTGAGGATGACTTGATTCCCTCCGACCTCAGGATCCAGGGGTACGACCGCACCGAGCAAACCCCGGTCGGCAAGATACGTTTGAAGACCCAGTTCGATGACTTGGTTGCCAACACCGAATTCATGGTAGTCTCTCAGGACACTGCGTATAACGCATTGATGGGCAGGCCATGGCTTCACCTTCACGCGGCGGTTCCCACGTCATACCACCAATGCCTCAAATACTCCCTTAATGGTCGAGTAGGCGTGCTTCAAGGAGATGCCTCTCCTTTTGCCTCATGTGAAGCCCGCTATCTGGACGCGGACTATTACAAGAGCAAGGATAAGCAGATCCTGGCAGGTGAGGTTGAGCCTGTCGCTGTTGCAAGCGATCCCTGGGCAAGTCTGGATGACGCTTACGTCCTCCCGATTCACCGGTTGGACGTCGCCATGGTCTTGACGGTCCGCGAGTCTCCTGATGAGATGGCCGCGACCGCCCGCGCCAGCACCAGTGGCCCAGCAGGATCTGGTAGCCCCAATGCAGTTGCCAACGCAGTCTCTCCCGTGGACGATCCCTCCCCGAGTGGAGAGGACGTGGAAGATGCACCCCCAGCCTTTGAGGAGGGCGTCCCCGCCACGGTCGATGAGTTAATACAGGTGAACCTTGGAACCGAGGCCGATCCAAGACCCACGTTGGTTAGTGCCGCCATGCCCTCTGAGGAGCGGCAGCAGTACGTGGACTTTCTCAGGCAGCACCGTGATGTGTTCGCTTGGGGCTATGACGAGATGCCGGGGCTAGATCCTCAGGTAGCCGTCCACCGCCTTGGTCTCCCGGCGAACCATCGCGGGTTCAAGCAGCCTCCCAGGAAGATGCACCCATCCCACGGTGCCATGGTTGAGGCCGAAGTTGACAAGCTTATCAAAGCCAACTTCGTGAGGGAAGTTCAGTACCCCAAATGGCTGGCCAACATTGTGCCGGTCAGGAAGAAGAACGGGCAGATTAGAGTCTGCATCGACTTCCGCGATCTCAATCGCCACTGTCCGAAGGATGATTTTCCCCTTCCAGTGACAGAGCTGTTGATTGATGCCACGGCAGGGTTCCAAGCCCTCTCCTTCATGGATGGATATTCCGGATACAACCAAATTCGGATGGCCCCTGAGGACGAGGAGTTCACTGCCTTCAGGGCCCCCCAAGGTACCTTTTGCTACCGGGTCATGCCCTTCGGCCTGAAGAATGCAGGTGCCACCTATCAACGGGCGATGCACCGCATATTCAAGCCAATCCTCGGCACGCTAGTGGAATGCTACGTCGACGACTTGGTTGTCAAATCGCGCCAGCGTCGGGACCATCTCAAAGATCTTGAGAAAGTGTTCAGCTTCCTCCGGTCTCGCTGCCTGAAGATGAACCCGTTGAAGTGTGCCTTTGGGGTCACCTCCGGAAAGTTCCTTGGATTTGTGGTAAGATACCGGGGTATTCAGATCGACCCAGAGAAAATCAGGGCGATTAGCCAGATGCCTCCCCCGGGTACCGTCCGGGAACTGCAAGGGTTCCAAGGCCACTTAGCCTATATACGCCGATTCATCGCGAATCTGGCCAGCAAGTGTAAGCCCTTTTCTCGGCTTATGAAGAAAGGTGCCACCTATGTATGGGATAAAGAGTGTCAGACCGCTTTCGAGGAAATCAAGCAGTACCTGCTTCAACCTCCGGTCCTGATGCCGCCCGTATCCGGAAAGCCGCTGGTCCTTTATGTGACCGCCCTGGAACGGTCCCTGGGTGCCCTTCTCGCCCAGAAGAACAACGAGGGAACAGAGAATAGCCTCTATTACCTCAGTCGCATGCTCCTCGATGCGGAAGTTAGGTATTCCCCCATCGAGAAGAGCTGCCTGGCGCTCGTATTTGCCGTACAGAAATTACGGCACTACTTGCAGCACCATGAGGTACAGTTGGTTTCTCGGGTGGACCCGTTGAAATATATCCTGAGCCGGCCTATGTTGACTGGCCGCCTAGCGCGGTGGGCTGTGATTCTCCAGCAGTTCGACATCAGGTATGTGTCTCAGAAGGCCATCAAAGGGCAAGCGTTTGCAGACTTTCTGGCCGCTCACCCGACCTCCGCGGATCAGCCGCTGGATCTAGGCTTTCCTGATGAGACCATTCTCTCGGTTGATCGAGCCGATCCATGCTGGCAGATGCACTTTGACGGTGCCTCCCGGAGCCCCACCGGTAGAAGACTCGATAATCCTAAGCTCAACAGAGTGGGCTTGGGCATCGTCTTCATTACCCCGGAGCGAGCCGTGCTGCCATACTCTTTCCTGTTGTCAGAGGGCTGTACCAACAATGAGGCGGAATACCATGCCCTCATCACCGGCCTTGAGTTAGCTCTCGAGATCGACGTGCCCCATCTGTGTGTGAAAGGGGACTCCGAGCTGGTTGTTAAGCAGATCAATGGAGACTACGTTGTCAGGAAGCTGGAACTTGTGCCATTGTTGGAGTGCACCCTCCTTCTGATGGCCCGGTTCCCTTCTCGGCCGGAAATTGTCCATGTTCCCCGGTCGCAGAACGGTCGAGCAGATGCTTTGGCCAGCCTCGCTGCGTCACTTGCGGAGCCTGAACAGGACAACCTGATCGTCCGCGTGACGCGCCGCAGGCTCATCGCTCCCGTTATCCCGGAAGAAGATCGCGGCCCGTTGGTAAGTAACCTCACCACGGTTGCCCCCGTGCCCGGAGCCCCGAGTACCCCAGATATGACAGTCGGATCAGCCCCTGATTGGAGGACGCCTTTGGTTGAGTACCTCCAACATGGCATTCTTCCATCGGAGCGGGCCGAGCGCGAGCGAGTTCGACGCCGCGCATCGCAGTTCGTCCTCCAGAGCAGTCCCGGCCTGGAGCAGATCCTCTACAAACGCAGATTTGATGGTGTTCTCCTCCGTTGCCTTCAGGGAGTTGAGATCCCACGAGTCATGCAAGAGGTTCATGCTGGTTCATGCGGCGCCCACCAGACTGGGCCGAAGCTGTCCCACCAGATTCGGAGGTTGGGATACTTCTGGCCCTCTATGATCCATGACTGCATCGAGTACGCCAGGAGGTGCCATGCGTGCCAGGTTCATGCGAACTTTGTGCATCGGCCGCCGGAGCCTCTCCATACCACAAGGTATTCCTGGCCCTTTGCAGTCTGGGGACTGGACGTTGTGGGACCTTACCCGCCGGCGACAGCTCGCCAGTGCCGGTTCATTCTGACCGCCACGGACTTCTTCTCCAAATGGGCAGAAGCGATTCCACTCAGAGAGGTCAAATCATGTTCGATCGCTGACTTCGTGACCTCCAACATCATCTATCGATTTGGAGTGCCTCACGCTATCCTCACGGATAACGGAACCAATTTCCGAGCAGCCGAGTTGAAGAAGTTGTACGCCAAGTATAACATTCGCTCGAACCATACATCTCGCTATCATGCGCAGGCGAATGGACAGATCGAGGCGTTTAACAAACCGTCTCTAACATTCTGCAAAAGATGGTTGGTTAGAACAAGAAGAGTTGGCCGGACAAGCTCCCCAACGCCCTCTGGGCTTATCGGACGACGACTCGCAATTCCACCCAGATGACCCCTTATTCCCTGGTGTATGGAGCTGAGGCCGTCCTGCCCATCGAGATCCAGTTTCCATCCTTGCGCACTGCGGTCTACAACCAGCAAGCACCGGACAGAGTCGCTGAAGCCCGTCTAGTCGAGTTGGAAGCACTGGATGAGAATAGACTTCGCGCTTTGCACAACTTGGAGAGGCATCAAAGCAGAATGGCTCGAGCTTTCAATAAGAAGGTTCGCCTCCGCTCTTTCCTGCAGGGTGATCTAGTGCTAGCCCTAAGAGCGCCAATGATCCCCGGCAGGAAGCCGCCCAAGTTGGAGCCCAAGTGGGAGGGACCTTTTGTTGTCCACAAGGTCTATCCCAATGGCGCGTACTACCTAGCGACTATGGATGGTGAGCGTGTCACTCCTCCCACCAACGCTAGGTTCCTCAAGCAATACTTTGCCTGAGTGTTCATTCGTCCCGCATGACGCTAAACTGCACTTCGTCCTGCATGAAGTTAAACTGCACCACGTCCTGCACGACGTTAAACTGCATACGTCCAGCATGACGTTAAACTGCACATTTGTCCAGCAAGACGTTAAACTGCACATACGTCCAGCATGACGTTAAACTGCACATTCGTCCAGCATGACGTTAAACTGCACATTTGTCCAGCAAGACGTTAAACTGCATTCGTCCAGGCTACAAGACGATAAACTGTTCAGCATTCGTCCGCGCTGCAAGACGTTAAACTGCCAAGTACTTCGTCCTGCATGACGCTAAACTGCACTACGTCCGAGCTACAAGACGTTAAACTGTTCAGCATTCGTCCTGCATGACGTAAAACTGCCCCTCAAGAACTACGTGCGGCTTGATTCCCATCCTTATGGGATACGTAGGACCGCCTGAACATTCATGTTTCAGGCCCAGCCCCATCCTTCGGGAATTTCCATCTCATCCTGGGCCCTTGGCCCAGTCGCCCCCGGGTGTGCGGCGTATGGCGTGAGTGCGGGGCTATGCCCTCATTCACGTCGGTTTGCTCGTCACGCTGTACGCCCCCCCACGTTTGGGGATGCCTTCTGCTCCCCCCTTCTTTTCCCCTCATCGTCCTGCATGACGTTAAACTGCACTTCAAGAACTACGTATGGCTTGATTCCCATCCTTATGGGATACGTAGGACCGCCTGAACATTCATGTTTCAGGCCCAGCCCCATTTCCCGGGAATCTCTATCCCGCGTTGGGCCTCTGGCCCCAGTTCCCCTCCTTTTTGTGCGAGGCGTATCGCGTGAGCGGGGGATTATGTCCTCATTCACGTCGGTCTACTGGCCGCGCCGTACGCCTCCCCCGTGTGTGGGACCACCTCACACCTCTCATCGTCCTGCATGACGTTAAACTGCCTCTCAAGAACTACGTATGGCTTGATTCCCATCCCTATGGGATACGTAGGACCGCCTGAACGCTTGTGTTTCAGGTCCAGCCCCGTCCCTTGGTTGATCACGGGAATCTGCCCTCTTTTGGTTGCTCTCAGGGTGAGTCCTCCGACCCTTTCCGGAGATCTGTTAACATGTTTTGGGTACTTCGGTCTATGACTCGTAGTGTCAGATTCAATCCCGACAAGTCCTGTGTTGCTTGTCAGGCCTCGCGCTTCCTCTTATTCGAGCCTTCACTCAAAGGGATCCTCGTTAGCGGTTTGGGAACGATGCCTTAGTGATCTCCCACCGCTCCGGGTCGATTTACCGGCGGGTCTTGGGCCGCAAATCGATATGAATCCTGCGATTGAGCGGTTGATGCTCGTTTGCTTGCCCCGTCTTAGGCTGACGCGATCGGATGTTGTGTTGCGAATGCGTCAGCAACATCCTTGATCGCCATGTCGGCTCTTTCAGGCTCTGAACATTGGTTGCGCAGTCCTCATCACACTCCGCCTTTGTGCGTTGTAGTGGAATCTCGACACTCTCTTCATACTGACCTCCAGTACACCTCTACACGTTAGGCAGACCAACCAAGGTAATGATGTCGTTCGAGGCCCCCATGATCTGAGCACCAAGGATATATGCGGATGTCCTCCCTAAGGGCCGTGCGTAGCTGGACCCTCGTCCCCATAAGGAGGAGGGAGTCTCCCGAACAATTGCGTTCTGGGCTCAGCATATCTGGAGGCTAGCATCTCTGCCCCTCGGGTGATGGACATACGCAGACCCCTATCCCAAGACTCTTCTCCTGGAATCGTGCGTGACCATAGGGCTGGTTATGTTCCCACCTCCGCCGTGTCCGCCGTACCGCGATAAGCGGGTTCCTCCATGGTCCGAACCACACGACCTTAAACTGTGTTGTCCGGTCCTACCACACGACCGTAAACTGTGATCGTCTTGGCCGCCCGACGAGAAAACGGCACTGCATCGTGATGTCCTCCTCGGGGGACACTCATGTTGGGCGTTGGTTAATGACCACGCCATTCATCAATGCCTTCCATGGCTTGATTATTGTGGCGATGCCAGAGATTTCTCAATCACAGGCATGTCGCCGCACAAAGAAAAACCATTCATCTTTAAGGACAAACAAGAAATATCAAATGCCGCTCCTTCTGTGTGCGAGGGTCAGACCCGCACTCTTCCCCGCGCTGGTGCCCGATTGTGTTGCGCCGCGCTTCAAGAACTACGTGCGGCTTGATTCCCATCCTTATGGGATACGTAGGAACGCCCGGATGTTTGAAACTTCGGGTCCAGCCCCCCACCTCTTAGAGATTCCCCCTTCTCTGGGGAGTCCGCCGCCTTCAGGTCACCCTCAAGGCGTGTTCCCCGACCCCTTGCCGTGGTCCACCGGTGTCAAGAGTACTCTGGTTTATTGCCAGGAGTGTCAGGTTCAGCTTGGTCAGGTTCCTTCCACTTTTCAGGCTTCGTTCTCCCTTTCATTCGGACCCATCGTCTATGCCATGGGTGGAGCCCCCGTGAACGGTTCGGACACAATGCCTCAGTGCTCTCCCACCGACTCGGGCCGGTACCCCCAATGGCCTCGGGCAGCAAATCGATATGAATCCTGCGATTGAGCGGTCAATGCTCGTTTGCTGCCTCATTCCACCAACGGTTAGTGCGATATTGATGCTGCTTTTCCGCCACGGTCGGCAGTACTCCCATATCGTTACGCCGGTGCCCCCATTCCTTGAGTGAATGGCCGCATGATTCACATTTCCCACCTCCCATTCTGACCAGGCGAAACCTCGACGCTCTTGACACTATCCCTCAGTGCATCTTCGCATACCCAGGGGATAGGACCACGATGTGGCATACTTTGAGCCCCTATGGTCCGAGCTCTAAGACCTTAAACTAAGATCTTCCCCTATGGTCCGAGCTCTAAGACCTTAAACTAAGATCTTCCCTTATGGTCCGAGCTCTAAGACCTTAAACTAAGATCCCCCCTTATGGTCCGAGCTCTAAGACCTTAAACTAAGATCCCCCCTTATGGTCCGAGCTCTAAGACCTTAAACTAAGATCCCCCCTTATGGTCCGAGCTCTAAGACCTTAAACTAAGATCCCCCCTTATGGTCCGAGCTCTAAGACCTTAAACTAAGATCCCCCCCTTATGGTCCGAGCTCTAAGACCTTAAACTAAGATCTAGCCCTTATGGTCCGAGCTCTAAGACCTTAAACTAAGATCTACCCCTACGGTCCGAGCTCTACGACCCTAAACTAAGATCTCCCCAAATGGGGTCCTACGTCCTGCATGACGTTAAACTGCACTCTCAGAACTACGTGTGGCTTGATCTCCAGCCTGATGGAGTACGTAGGAACGCCCGGGCATTCCGACTCGGGTCCAGCCTCAGGGATCGTTAAGTCCCGCCCCTCCTCGTCGCCGGCCGTCTGGCCTGACTTCGGGTAGAGTGGTGCAGTTGTGATATTCTCCCCGATTCAGCTCGGGATGCCCCATTGCAATGGTGGGAAGGGACGGTTTCCTCGTCGGAGAGGTGCTGTCTGAGAATTGAGGTGACTCACGGCCAGATTAGTGCATCTGCTTAATACGCTTTCCCCACGGTGGCGCAATTTTGAGAGCGTTGGATTCTGTCCGAACAAACCGTCACTTCGCCCCACGCTTCGCATGCCCTGTTGATCTGAATTTTCCACCCTTGTGTCTGAAGGAACCCCAAAGCGGTATTCATGATGACATGTGGTCCGCCTCCTGCAATATGAATGATGACCTTTTTCGGTCCGTCTATTGCAGTTGTTATGGTCGATCCACTGTCCGCCTACCGTCTTGGGTATTTCCTGGAAGGCCGACCGTTGTGGGTGTCTGGATTCGGGACACGCGATTCACCCTTTCTCATTTCCCTATGTTCGGATAAAATCTCAACGCCCCTAGCGTTGTCCCGCTCGTGTGTTGGAACAAGTTGGGGGGATGACACATTGATTAGGTCTGAGGTCTCCTTTCCTAGGAATGACCTCCCTCTTTTCTCCAGCAATCCAGGCCCAATTATGGATGCCTGATGCTTGGATAACACTCCCGCAAGACAACGAATTGTGGTTGAGCATGTTAAACCAAAAGATGCAGATAAATATATTGATTCATACAGATGGATCAAAGTAGCGGAAGCAAATGTTTTGGGAATGGCAAAACAAAGCCCTTAGGGATTAGCGTGCTGAATGAGTCTTTCTAATGCCGCTACCCTTTGGCTGGTGGCCTCCAGAGCTGCTTCTCGCTCTCTGCGTGCCCTCTCTTCGTCGGCGGTCGCAGCACGCAGTTCGTCGATTCTGGCCTGTGCACGCTCCCGCTCGACCTGAATTGTGACCATCTGTTGGCCCGCCTCCGTCAGCTGTACCTGAGCGTCAACCAGCTGGGCTGCTAGTTGCTCCACAAGCTCGGTACACGTTGCGACGAAGGCCTCCTTCTCTGCCGCCTGCCCTTCGAGGCGCCGGACTTCCTGCTCCGCCGCGAGGAGCGCCCGCGTGCTCTCCGACATGTCCCGACTTTGTGTGACGTCGGCACGCCGGCAGCTCTCGCGCATCTTTTCGGCCATGAAATCACGGACCGTTAGATGGAGGCGTTGAGCATCAGCTCCCCCGGCACACAGAAAGCGCAGCCAGGTTTGAAGTGATCCCATGCGCCCCAGCCACTCTGACGGGTCTCGCTTGAGGAAGCGCTGGATGCACTTCCACCCCCTACGGCGCGTTATCCGGCTCTCCTCGACCGCCTCCGTGTCTGAGTCGTCCATCTCCTCGGGATCGGCAGGCCGGTAGGCAGGGAAGGCAGCCAGCAGGTCTGCTGCAGGGTCCGCCCCTGGGAGGTCCTCACGAGGGATAGGTTCCCCAACATCCGGGCGACCTTCTTCTCTCTCCCCAGCGGCGCTGACACCCTCGTCAGCCCCCAACCTCTCTCCGGTGGCAGCACCGCCGACGTCCGCAGCCCCTTGATCAGCAGTTGGTGGGGCCGGCTCGGTTTGGGAAGCCTGTTCCGGAGCAGGCGGCATGTCCACCACTGGTCCACTCGTAGATGGCCCGGGTTCGGCAACCCGATGAGCCTCCAGTGCTGAGATCACTGCGCAGGGCATGCCATGGTTAGTCACGGATCGTCAACGGCAAGCACCAGCAGTAAAGTAGGGAGACTTACGGGGGTTCGTAGCGTCATCTTCCGCTATCCCGGTCGCCGCAGGAACAGTTGCAGCAGGGGACCCCTTAGCGCTTGACAGTTCGATAATGGGTGCCTGGCCCCCGCCTTGTCCTGCTGGCGCCTCTCCTACTCCTGTTGAGGACGCCTGACCGACATCTGTGTGCTCCTGAGAAGGATGGAGAAATGGGTTAGAAGCTGCATAAGAGAATGGATGAAGCAAGTTGAGTAGGGATAGAAGCGGACCTCGAGGAGCTCAGTGACATCAACGTTGTCAGAGCCGGCCACCTCGCCGCTCTCCCGTGGGCTCCCCCGATGGGACCTTCCCTCGGAGCCTTCATCTTCCCCCGTCTCCTCCTCCTCCTCGGAGTCGTTACTGTCATCTTCTTCCGGCGGCATCTGTTCCGGAGCGGGCTCGAGGCCAAGCATCACCTTCACCAGAAGGGATGGCTCCGCGCGCTGACCACGTTGGCGCGCGTACTCGTCCATGGCCGTCAGATACGCATACTGCCGGTTGAAGTCCACTCTGTCGGCAATCTGGAGGCGCCCGACCTCTGGCAGATAGATTCCTTCTCTGAGTATCTTTCGCCAGATGGCGTCGGTCCCCAGTGACTGCCGCAGAGTCATCCAGGCCGACCACAGCGCCGGGAAGACCGCATCATGGGAAGGTTCGAGCAGACGTCTCACCTGCTTCCCGGGCCGCTCGTCGACCACCGCACGTGCCCCCTCTCTGGGCGCTGAGGTCGTGGCGGCAGCTCGCGATGTGCCCGCCGCCGAAGTCCCTGCCCGCGCCGGCTCCGCTGCTTGGCGCGCCTCCGTTCTCCCCCGTGTGGCGGCGCCTTGCCTCCTTCCTTGACGCCCGGTCTCCGCACGGGTAACCTCGAGCCGCCGAACTAGCTTCCGCAAAATCCCCTCGGGGTACGCGATGGCCCAGTGTTCGGCGTACTCGGTTGCCAAGCCTGCGTCAACTCCGGTAGGAGGGAGAGTGATGACGTCGCCAGAGCCGAAAGCGGCAAACATCAGCCACATCTGGCGAAGGACGCCAGGGTTCGTCTCCTCCCGGACAGCAGTGAATACCCTCTTCGGCATCCGTTGAAGGCACCCGAACTGCCTGGCGAACCGGGTCGGCACCTAAGGCTCGCAGATCACCTTCCCGTCGATCCGAGCCACGAGCACCCCGCCCCGCATGTTCAGGAAGTATTCATGCTGCTCCAGCGGACCCTGCCCATTGTCGATCATCTGGCCGACGGGAGTGGGGAACGGACTGAAGTTGAAGTTGGCATGATTGCCAATCCGGATCCGCACGCCCTCCTCACTTAGGGTCATGGGAGCGACCCCCGCGATGTTTAGCAGGGAGGGTCGCAGGCCGTTGCCCGGAGGAATGATGGCGTTCGGAAACGTGTACCCACCGAGGTGAGCAGCCACCCAGCCGTGGAAGAACTGAAAGGGCCCACAGATCCTTCGTGGCGACCCCCCTCGTGAGATGCATCCCAGGATGGCATACAGCCTCGCCAGCACTGGGACCCCGAGGTTGTATCTCTTGTTGGCGGCCATAGCGCCTGCCATCGCCAGTGTCGCCGGGCGAACGCCCATTCTCGCGTCCCGCACCGGCAGGAGCCACCCACTCAGAAAGGCGGCCAGGAACGCCGCGTACCAGACATTTGGGTCCCGGGCCTCGATGACGTGGTACCCCCCATGAGCGGTAGTCGCCCGTCTCCAGGACCCGCCAGTACGACCCGTTCCGGCTCCTCTGAGCTGCGGTCGGGCACCGCTTCCCCCTGCCTGGCATCTTGACCGCCGGGTCATGCTCCAAGAACTGGACGAACCACTCCTTGTAGGCTATGTCCTTCTGGAAGTCTTTGATCCCGAGCCGCTGCGTAGCCAGGTCAAGCAGATGCCAGGTCAGTATTGGAGTCCGTGACCTGTCTTCCCAGATGTTCTTCGGGGGCAGGAACTCATCGTATTGGTAGCCCTCCAGCGGGATACCTCCGATGCAGTGGATGTCCCAGAGACCGATGCCGACCTCCCCATGGTGAAGATGGAAGGTGTTGGTATCCGGAGACCATCGGGTGAACAGCTCCGGCCCGAGCTCGGACTGCTGGTAGAAATGGAACTGCGACGTCCACACCGCCTCGAACAGGCCGATGTACCGCAGCTCCTCTGCGAAGTGATCGCAAGTGTGGCGTACCCAGAACGCCCAGGCCCACTCGCTGGTGAAGTTTCCCCCAGACCGCAAGTCCCAGTCCTTCAGCCAGCCCTTGGTGTCGTCCGTGACGCTCTGGCGATATATGCTCGAGTAGAGGGCTGGAGAATTCTCCGCAGTAGGCTCACCCCCATCAATGGTTCGCGTCCTCGGGTTCAGGACATAGACATCCAAGTGTCTGGTCTAACTGGCAGGATGCCCATTGTTGGTGATGTTATAGCGGAGAAGCTCGTCCTCCCGGGTCACCCAGGTCCGCGGTGCGTCAATCTCGAACCCTGGCACCGGATCCTCATCTAGGATGCCGAAGTTCCAGAGCGGCAGGTTGTCTGACAGGGGATATGTCTTCTGGGCCGGCGTTAGTAAGTCGAACAAGGATTGATTGTTGGAAACAATCTCCTTGGCTCCGTAAACCTCCTCGTTCGTCGCCATCTCAGCCCTGCGAGTGGCGGCATCCCCCTCATTTCCTCTGTGCGCGGCCATCTCAGAAGTTTCGGGAGTCGTGCGGGTTAAGGGATGAAGCGTGCGGGATCGGACGAGGCTGGTAGAGAAGTTTGAAGGCTGGCGCGCAATCCAAGTGGACGGCGCACAATTGGGAAGACTGTCGCGCAATGTTCCGGGTTTTCGCGCAAAAACAGGCGAAATCCGGACGGTTTTGCGCGCCGATCGGGCGAATTTCGCGACCGGAAGAGGCAATTTCGCGCACGAGAGCTTTGGAGCTTATCGCGCGGAAGGCCAGAGTACGGAACGCGGGACCCAGCGCCCCTATTTATAGGCGAGGCCGGGTCCGCGCTGCGCGGAAAGCGCTTTGCGCGACCGCAGCGGCGAATTTCGCGACCGGCGCCCCTTTTTGCGCGCCCAAGTCCCGCGCCGCTCAGGACTTCGGCATTCCGGCGTCTCCCTCGGAACCCGATCGTTGCGACCTCTCGCCGATCAGATTCTGAGGGGGGGCTTTTGTAGACGCCGGAAAAGTCCGTTGTTCCCAAACGAAGCTCCGGATGCGGAAAGCGAGTTCATATTTGGAGTCGGAAGAATGTTTCGGAGGGCCCGGAGGCCTTGCGCGGAATTTCAGAGTTCTGCGCGCAAAGATGATGATCCGCGCGCAAAACCCCCGGGATGCGCGCAACTCCCTTGCGCGCCGTGCCCGATTCCGCGCCCGCGAGGAGGATTCCGCGCTCGCGCCTTGGATTCCGCGCCCGGGGTTTCCTATAAATACTAGGCGACCCCCAACGTTTCAAAGGTTGCTGGAAGTCGAACGGTCTCCCGCGCGCGCAATTCAACCCCTTCCGCGCGCAATGCCGATCCTCAGGTAACCTCCTTTCTTTCGCGCAATAGAGCCTTGGGGTCCGCCTTCGCGCGCAATCCCCTTGGCTCATTTCCTTTGAATAAATTTCAACCCGAAGGCCTTTGCGCGCAAAAGAAGCCTCTTGCGCGCAATTGCCCCCGGGTGCGCGCAATCCGACCCGATTGCGCGCACCCCCCATTTTCAAAGTGGCCATTCGTTAGGGAATGAGCCGTTGCCCCCGCGCGCTATCCGAAGCCCGGTGCGCGCAATCCCAACCTTCCGCGCGCAAAGGGCTGGCCCAATTGCGCGCCAGCCCGCCATTTTTGCGCGCCGACTCGCGGTTTTGCACGCAAAGCTCCTCTTTTGCGCGCAATCCGCCAGGGTCGCCTCCCTCGACCCCCTGAGGGCACCTGCCTGCGTGGCGCCCGATGATCCTCATCCTGGGTGCCCGCACCGTGCGTTGTCTTCCCGTGCGGCCCTCCAGGTTCGTGCGAAGTGACATGCACCCATCGTCCGGCAACCTATGCCCAGCATGACGTTAAACTGCACATTCGTCCCGCATAACGTTAAACTGCGCATACGTCCAGCATGACGTTAAACTGCATATTCGTCCAGCATGACGTTAAACTGCATATTCGTCCAGCATGACGTTAAACTGCACATCCGTCCAAGCTGCACGACGTTAAACTGCCTAGCCCCCATCGTCCGCGCTGCAAGACGTTAAACTGCCAAGTGCTTCGTCCTCAACACACGACGTTAAACTGTACTTCGTCCGGCAAGACGTTAAACCGTCCGCTTCGTCCTCAACACACGACGTTAAACTGTACTTCGTCCGGCAAGACGCTAAACCGTCCGCATCATTCGATCCCGTGCCTCGCACGCAGGGTCTCCCCCAGTTTGGATGTGGCCCCCACCCGCTCGTCTCTGCAGGGATGTCGGGATTGTCCCCCTTTTGGGACGATTTAATGGGAGCGGCTTTTCCCTACGGGGGCAGGGTATTACAAACCCCTAGTTTCTCGTGGGAGGCTGCACATGTGTATCTCCATTGCGCCTCCCCACTGCCGAAGCCAGTAGAGGGTCTGACTGGGATCGAGGTGTCTTCTGCTTTCGGTCCAAGTCCCTTCCAACTGAGTTTTGCAGCATCCGGGCTGCCCCAAGTGCGTAAGTCCTGACAGAATGAACTACGTGGACTTTGATCTCTGTATTCTATACAGGGTACGTAGGAAGCCTCCCTGAGGTTCAAGCCCACCACCTGGTCGTCCCGGTCGTATTTACGTCGGTTCGTCCATCAGTGGACCCCTCCAGGGTTCACGCTTGCGTCGATTCACCTATGAATCCGCCCCTGTGGGAGACTGCCCGCGTGTATCTCCGCGGTGCCTCCCCACAGCCCCCCTTCTCCATTTCCCCTTTTATCGTCCAGCATGACGTGAAACTGTGATCCACCCGGCCATTCCATCCCCCTCTGTGCGAGGTGGTTCGGTTAAATCCTCCGCCCGGCGGCCTAGACCTCTTCGTGAGTCGGCTTGCCGACGTCCAGCATGACGTTAAACTGTATACCCGAACTACGTTGACTTTGATCCGTGCTAACGCGCGGTACGTAGGAAGCCCCTCTGGGGTCCAAGCTCTTCACTCCATCATCCATCCTGATCCTTACCCTGGCCGCCACATCCCGGTGGGGTCATGCCACTTCACTCCACTCCACGTTACTTGGGAAGCCGCCCATGTGCTGGCCCCAGCGTCGGAGGTTCCCCGCAAGGGGTTCTGTCATCTGATCCACTTTTCGTGTTGATCGGTCCGATGCCGTCCCCGCTGGACGTTAAACTCGCGGCATACCCCGTGTTAAACATGGGAAGCTGAGGAAAACCTCAGGTGACACAGTTCCCCGCACCCAGTACGGGATGCCTCAGGCCATCGTGCCTTCGAGAAGCCCTATTAGGGACGGAAGACAGATGTGCAAAGCCGCAGTGTTACGACACGCCCCCAGCACCCAGAGCCACCCGGCCTTCTCACCGCAAGTTGCTGCCCCGACCAGACTCCTTGGAACGTCCGGGCGGAAGCAGCGTCATTAACCGGTGTCCATGAAGATATGGCGCCGGGAACGAGATTCACGAACATTCTTAAGTCTATGAGGGAGACCCGGATTAGGCGACGAGTTCCGAGGAGACGTCCAAGGAAGGAGGAGCCGACATCCCATCATCCCGGTTTCGATCAAGGAGCAGACGCCCCAGAATAAGGGACGAATGCCGCCCGCCCTTGGAAAGCGGGACTGCGGGACCACAAGCCGCGCGCCCATCCCCTCGGGTTGACGGGTGCACGCGCGAACACGTCCTGGCGGAACAGCGTAACCCAACGCACATCCGCACCGAAACAATCATGAATCTATTTATATTAATTTTATTTAATATTTTCTTTCATTTTATTCCTTTCTGTGGGATTTGATTCAATACAAACAAATGTGGAAAAATTTTTATGTTTAAATATAATTTTTATTGATATTATTTATACATTAATTTTAATTGAAGGATATTATATGATAGTTTTTGAAATCAAACTATCTTATTTCCTAATCCTATAGTTATTCATAATTCATTCCAGTGATATTACAATTTTCCCTTAATTTTTAGTTTAAATAACTAAGAAAATATTTATTTATATTTATCCAACATCATTTCTCTATTTGATATAAAATCATTATTTTCTAAACTGTATTTTCCTAAAAATTATTTACAGAACTATTTTATTTTATTTTTAAATTCATTATTACGAATAATTTGTTTTTTCCAAATGATTTAAAATGTAATATTTCTTTAATTTTAAAAATAATGTATTTTTTACTTTCCCTATAAAACATTTACAAGGAAACATTGATTTACCCTACTCGATATGAATGAAACATTTTTCCATCATGACAACAGATTTATTTGAATAACTTTTTAAAATTTTAGTAGGTTCTTTTGAACCAAAATTATTTCCTTACTTATTTGATATTTCATGTTCTTAATTGTTATTTTCAAATTGAAAATGTTATTTTTAGGAAGATTAATTTCAAATATATTTTTATTTTCATTCATGAATGACAACTAAAAATTATTTTGCATATAATTATATGGGATTATGTTTAAATGTTATCATCTTTGTTGGTCCTCTATATTTTTTAAAATAAATTTCACCTAGAAAATTATTGAGGTCATTTTCTATAATAATTGTGGTAATAATCAAGTCTCCATTGAAATATTAATGTTCTTATGATATTTGGAAATTAAATATCACCAAAATATCCATATTATTTATCATTGATATTATTATTTCAATTGACCACAATTTTTATACATATATATCTCTTATAATTATATTTATATACATTTCATAACATAAAGTTCAATGTTAGAATTATATAGTTATCATGCCCTTGGAAACATGGACATATAAATAGTTGGTTCATAAACAATATAAATAGTCCCCCACTAAGTATTTAATAACTATAATTGTTCTCAATAATATAATTATTATTACATTTCTTAATAAAATAATGAAAATTATAAAATTATAGTGTAAGCTCATATGATCTGTAATAGTAAACAATGGATATATCGATGATCACTTGAGAATAATGTGAAAATAAGTGTTTGAGAATATGACCAGAACATTTGAAAATTATACCATAAATATCATGATACATAATACTATTCCTGGGAGAAAATATTAAGACTTCATAATCCCTGAATAATAAATTAATTAAAGAACATGTTCCTGGAGAGAATAAAATTGGCACAATAAATAATTTCTTGGCATACATAGAAGAATATGAAATAATATATTTAGTAGAAAAGTATATTTTGCAAGACTACTATATAGGAATGAGTTCACTCCCCAACCGAACATAGTAATCAGGTTCTCTCTGAAATTTTTTATAATGGAACAATTCATATATATAACTTGGTTTACACTACATTCTAATATTGTTTATATTATGAGATATCAAATTTTTAACCAATGAATTTGAGGGGGATATAGGTCCCACCAATCACATAATGAAAAACATATATATGTGCCACACAATATCATAAAGCATTCTTCATATAAAACCACTGATAAAGTAGGATTAAAAAACATTTCATCATAGAAAAACCCATTTAAAATAAATGGGTTTTATAGTAATTTAATAATATAATAACCCATGTAAATGATATGATTTTCACAAAAAAATTAAATTAATTACCTATAGAAATAAAATGGTTATCATAAATATTTCATCATTGTGTAACCATGGAAAAAATGGGTTTCATAAAAATGTAGCAATCATAATAATAAAAGATACATTGATAGAATTTGGATGGTATCATTAGATCATATACAAAGTAACTAATAATTGAAATAAAGGGTAGTTGTTTTTTATGTATAGTAATAAAAATAAAATATAATTAAAAAATTATTGAGAAAAATAACCCTTCTATTTTTAGAATCTCTAATTAATAATCTATTCAATTATATTGGTCACTGTTTTATTTGAAAAGGACCTTGTAATGTTGTACTGTATGATTCAATTTATTGTGTAAGCATGATTGTAGGAAAATATATTCATTTTACATTAGCTAGAAAATCAATGCTTAATTTTTTTTTGGAAATATCTCATAGAACCTCAATTTAAAAAGGAAAAAAAATCATTTCAATCAGAATTTTTAAATTTAACAAATAGTGAAAAATTAATATATTAAATCATATTATAATATTAAAATGTTTATTTAAACTTTTTAATAATACATTTATATAAATATATATGATAATGGTTCTTTTGATTTATTAGAGAAATGAACGTGATTTTCAATTAAAATTAATGTTCATAATGATGAGTAGATAAGGAAAGTTAAATGAAAAAAATAAAAAAAATTCAAGTAGAAGAAATGAAATGTATTTTTAAGAGGCTTATAAAAAATTATTTCATCATTCAATATACTATCATATAAAATCCCAATAAATAATGATTATTATACTGTGAAACCATTACTACATTAGGGAATTTTGAACAAAAAAATGAAATAAAGATCCTTATATAGATATTTAAATTAAATAATTATAATGAAAATAAATCAAGAGGACATTCATGGGTCGTAT
Organism: Viscum album; assembly: GCA_963277665.1. NCBI lineage: Eukaryota > Viridiplantae > Streptophyta > Magnoliopsida > Santalales > Viscaceae > Viscum > Viscum album. The sequence continues at coordinate 426,405,753 of OY728123.1, read as the reverse complement.
ATACACTTAAAAAAGAATAAGGTGTGTTTAAACCATGTTTCCCAATGAAATAAAAGTGTGATTTAAATATGTTACCTCATGTTCACCTCACTTCCATGGAACACTGAAATCATATATAATAAATTTAATCTTATTTTAGTTGTGTAATATTATATTTTTAATACTTATAATTTCATAAATGATCCCTTTTAACAACTAAACACCCCTTATTATCAATAATTCATTATTATAATAATCATTTCTAGTGTTAATAGTTTCTTTTTTAGGAGTATTTCATGGAAGTTGTTATAGTACATGAAAATTTATCATTGTTACATAATATATATAATACTAATCATGATATAAATACTATATAAATTCATTATATAAAAATATATTTTAATTCATAAATGTTATATACTGAAAAATAAATTACACGATTTAGGAGATGGTTGGGTGTATGTACACATGAACAATTTTTCCATTTTTAATGGATATATTGATAGAATATTAAAAAATAATTAAATTTTTTTGGATCATTATTATATCTTATATATTAATAAAATTCATCAACATTATCATCCTTGTTAAATATAAATGAATAATTAATTACAATGCTTCTTTGAGGTGGTAGGCTACACATACACTTATATGAAGTCATCATTTTCTAAATGACTGGATTATATGAAATTATAGAAGATGTTATCATTATATAATTGTAATTATACCACAATCATAATACAAAATTAGAAAATCCAACATAATAGACATTAATCAATCATTTGGATAAAAATTAAATGTCTCGCAATGTGGAGACAGAAAGTTATATGTACGCATTAGTGACACTATCACTTATCATTTTCTGGTAAGGGGGTTTATAATGGATTTATCATAATCATAATAAAATTTTAATATACTTTGGATACATATTTTTTTTATTTATAATAAATATCATTGATTTGGAGGAGGTGAGGAAGATAAGAATAGAAATTGGTCAGTTAAGGGGATTAACTCTTCTTTGAAAGAACTACTTTAGTTCTCTTATTAAAGGCTATAGGGTTGGTATTGTAAGAAGAAGATATCAAAAATAATGTTTATAAAAAATTATAGAGTGGAATTGGTTATATTTATTTGATCTAGAATGTTCTTAGTTATGTAACAGAGTGATGGAGAAGGTTCCCTTATATAATTTAGGTGAGCGAATCCTTTGGAATTTCGGAAATGGTTAAATTAGAATAAATTAATTCTAAATACCAATCCATTAAAATAGAATCATAATTTATGATAAGGTATGATAGGTTTATATCCTATAAACAAATAGAATTTAGGAATGTTTTTATGTAATACAAACCTTATCATATTTGTTACCACTTAATTATGAAATTATAATATTAAATTATGGTTACTTATTTTTCAGAAATAAATGGATGTAATTGTTATTAATATGGTCATATTTGTTCCATATATGGGCCACCTATAAAAATATAGACTATATCATAACCTCCTTGTTTTATTTCAAAATTTTAATGATTTTTATATTATTTAAAAAAATATTATTTTTATAGAATATAAATATTTTTGATTTTGATAATATTCATTAATTTTAACATTGATGACATAAAAACAAAAAATAATGTTAAAATATAATATTTCAGTAAATTTATAAAATGGTATATTATTCTATAAAATTATTTTTTAGAATTATGTGTCTCAAATTTTGCTTCTTTTAATATTTTTATTTTCATTTATATGATATTTCCATTTATTGAATAATTACTATGTCATTATTGTTTAAGAATTAATGGTAATTATCTATTTAGTATAACATAAAAATATAGTTTCCTTTTGAAGGTAAATAACATATATTTTAATTTAATATTTATAACTAGACATATCAATTATTTATCCCTATGATAAAATTATTATAATTAATAAATACATGAGTGTGACATTTTTGATATTTCATAACATACATTATTATAATGGTCATCATAACACTAAATTCATTGTAAATGATAATGTAAACAAATATTTGTTGATTATGGATGAAATTTAATTATAAAAAAAATAAATTATGTTTTTGGTTCATTTTATAGTCCTTATAAAAGAAATTTCAACACATAACTACCAAACATACCCTTTTACTATAGTGATATATTTTACTATTATTACTATTTATTATGAATAAAAATAAAATGAAAAGATTCTAAAATTTTATATTCCATGAATAAAAATATTTAATCCATTTTTTAATATAATAAAATTTAATTCAAAATTTTGATTTGAAATCAAACAGTTTAAATTTGACGATTAAGAGGTTATTAGAAAAATTTTATTTTTAAATAAAAGTATATTTTACATTTCATTCAAGTATATAATTCATTTCAAAACACAAAATTTGATAATTTTAAATTTCAATTAAATTATAACATTTCATAAATAACCCACAGAAAAATTTTATTTTATATTAATTAAAAAAACTAATAAAATTTAGTAGTTTTCACTATTCATTAAAATAAAAGACTTTTTAGAAAATTATATCATTTTAACCATATTGTAATGTTGATAATATATTTGAAAAATATTCTCCATTTTAATAAATATATTTTCCAAACATAGAATAAATTAATTATCATGTTTTCATAAAAAATAAATTTATTTTTGAAAAAATTTTAGAATCATAAATTGAAATTTTAGGAATAAATTGAGTACTTATTTAAAAGGAATTAATTATTTTGTTTTTTTTTACTATGAATCTTATATAAACATTTCATTAAATTTTTAATATTATTCATACCATAAATTTTACAGCTACGTGACAACTCTAACATTAATGGAAAGTATTTTTGAAGTATATCATAGTTTCATTAAACATGATGTTGCAAGTAAGGAAAGATATTAATTAAATAAAATTATATAAAGATAAATATGTTATAAAATCAAAAGCATTCATATTCTATCCCATTAAATAAATTGAACCCAGGTTATTTTTATCTATCCTCAAGAGAATAATATTTCAAAATTCATTTTTTGATACCAACATCTACCAATAGAATTTTAAAACATCTTATTAAAAAGTTGGAAAGGAATGTATGATTTTCACAATAATACAAGGTTTCAATATAGGTGAACATGCTTTAAAAGTTAAAATATTGACATATATGATAATAATTAGACCCAATTTTTAATAGGGAGTTATTTAAACATTGTTATGAGAATTAAAACCATCAATTAATTCATAAATATATAATGGATTAAAGGAAAATTTATTTCCAAGTAGAAAAACTAAACTGGAAAAAAACTAAAGGTCAATTTCCAAATATTGACAGATTGTTTGAATATCAAAATAAATTACTTGAGTGAATAAACATACATGGTTTCATTCTATTCCATAATCATAGTCTGATCCTTTAGATATTCATTAATCTACTTATAATTCAACTATTATGATAGGAAATGAATATTCAAGATGAATTACATTATTCCTAAAGAACGTTTTTATAAATCATAAGATCCCTATCTCATTATTTTATCTTATAAATATCTCCCCGTACAAAAATTGGCTACACTTGTTATCTAGTATGATAAATCATATTTTAAACTTAAATATTAGTATACAAATTTCAACTTAATTAATTTCATAAATATCCTTAAAAATTTGTCTGAAAAAATGAAATCATCCAAAAAATTTATGAACAATCAAATAAATTTATAAAAATAAACTCATAATTACTCCCCATAATGTAGTTATTAATGCAACATATTAATACTATGATCCCATATTTTCCTAAAACATTGTAAAAAAATTAAATTAGTATAAAACCATAATGAAAACATGATTCCATCTAGGAATTAACTGAATCCTAATTACTTACAAAAAATCATTTATTATCAAATATATTTCAGAAATCCAAAAAATTCAACAAAAAACTATCATGAATTTCGTTTTCATCAAGTCACTAACCATTTTCTTGGTCACTAATATTTTTCAATTTACTTCTTCAATATCAATAATTTCTTTATTCCTAAAAAACATTATTAACACAATTTTTTGGAACATTTGAATGTTTATCAATACTTTATTCATATATTCTTCAACAATATCACCATACAACTA